>CP120494.1:4810090-6012613 GCA_029489945.1 Nigrospora osmanthi | reverse complement strand
CATGATAACAGAGACGGGTTTGTAAGTATTCTTGGACCTTTCCGGAGGCAGGGGGACTTCTTCTGTCTTCCTGGTTCTGTCGCCACGGCGGAACCCCGAGTTTTCTCTCACGTAAGTGCCCTTGGGCGTTTTCTGACATGGGGTGCTGCAGGGCCTTTTCTCCCCGCGGCCTGATCTGCTGCGGGCCTTTCGCGATATGCGGGCATGGTCTTTGCGGCGTGTTCAAGCAGGCGAGACCAATATCAAATCCTACGTGGTATTGTCCGGCATAACCAAGCACTTCGAAGGCCTGCTCTCCGGCCTGGAACCCGAGGCTCTCTACGAAGCTAGTGTCGAGGAAGCCGTCACGGGGTTCGAGGAGATGCTAGATGTGCTCAAAAGACACAACAGCGGTGACGACGCAGCAGATACTTCAGCCACGGACTTTGGTGACGATCCCGGATTAAACGTCGCATTTGACATGGAACTTGCTGTGAGTTTGCCGCTGATGCAGGAACCTTGGCTGGGGATAATAATACTGACTCGAGGTTTGCAAGAACGCGTTTTACGACGTCACTGGCATCCCTGATTTCGCGTTCAGCAGCGATGACAGCTTTGAGCTCCCGCAATTCATGGCATGAGACTTGTGTATGACCTGATGACAACTTCATGATAGTTTAAAACAAAAGAGTCAAGATGGTTTTTACTTGATACCAGATATGTTTTGGGGAACTTCAACTTCAAATGCCAGGGAGGCGCTGTAGGAGGTTGGTCCCCATGCGAAAGAGACCACTCGCCCCTGGACTGCCTTGACGACACAAAAGCAATCCCCTGGTCTTCAGATAGGGGGCTCATGAGAGCCTCTGTCACGTGACTGGGACCATCCTCGTATGTTTGTCCATATCCACCCCTGTTCGTGGTCCTCTCTTTCTCTCTTCAGCCAATTATTCTAATCACCGTAAGCACTCTATCTTAACACTGGCCTGTGAAACTCTAAGTATCACATAGACTAAATGTAGCAGATAGGGGATAAAATAGGATTTTAAAGGTGTTAGTTCAGAGATACCGAGTGGGCTGCTGTACAGCTACAAAAGGTGAAGGACCCAGCGGAGAACAAAATGTTCTTTTCTATTAGCTCAAATATTAGTAGCAACTTCAGAATTATTTGGTGCAAGCTTCATTAGCACCGAGAGAAATTAGGTTTGGACGATCTGATATACTAAGAATATAGTCCTATGGTGCACTAAAACGTAGGCTGTCGATAAGGAAGTGACCATGCTTCGACAACGTCCAAAACACCACTTTTTAGCTAAACTCCCAGAGCATCCTTGATGGCCGCAATTAATAAAAGATTACTCCCAACCCTCTTCTCTAAAACCGGCACTTTCTTGACAAACAACCCCCAAGTTTTTCGCTTTCGTGGGGTCCGGAATCTTCATCTATGCTTCGATGGGCCGGGCTGACTGACCCTCAGCTGAATTGTTGTCCCGCCCTGCTTCGCGAACGGCCACACTCCCCCCCTTTTTCGCCCGTTGGTGGCCAAAAAGGTGTCCACGCTTCCCCCTCTCCGCCACATAAACACACAGGTACCACACACAAATCTCTCCCTCGCTGTTACCCCCCTCCCCCTCTGCACTGCTGTCTGTGCCTTCACTCGATGCAGGACCCCTAGATACATGTTCCAGTACCTCCCGCGGAATCAGGGCGTGCCATCACGCCAGTCCCCGTCGACCTATCGGTCCATCCTGTCTCAGGGGCGAGGGGGTGTCCCGCGGGCTGTCACCTGTGCATCGGGAGGCAGAACCGGTGGTGGTTACGCCCACCCCCCCCCCCCCCCCCCCCCCCCCCTTTCTCCGACACGGGCTGCACGTCAGCTGGGTGTATGTGCATACTATGTATCTTTAGGTGTATCTGTAGGCAGGAAAACCTGCCAACCCGACCGGACCGCACATCACCAGCCCATCCCGAGGCGGCGGGTGGACGAGACGAGACATGCACACACAGAGATAGACATACATACATACGACAACACCAACGGAGCAGGAGGCGGCCGTAAGGAAACGATGCGGGTTTTGGATGCTGCTGCTGCTCCTGCTGCTGCTACTGTCCCGTGGTCGAGCCCTCGGAACGCGCAAGCCACGTGTGCAAGACGCCCTTTCACCCATCATCACCGCATATTGTCTCTACCTGCTTCCCTAGCCCCCCTTCCCTCGACCTGTCGTCGCATCCCGAGGCGGCCGCGGGGACAACGGGAGAGACAAAGGACCGCGCGGGATGCGCTGACGTGTCCCCCCTCCCCTTTCCCGAGTCCAGGCCGCAGTGCTATGCCATTTTGTTTTTATTTTCTTCTTTCCTCTCCGGGTCCTCGCCACCGCAAGCGCTGGCATCGGAGGCAGTACACGTCAGTCGGTCGTGTTCACGCCACTCGCCATTTTTCCTGACCCAGATCACCAAGGTGGTGGGGGGGTTGTCTGAGGGGGAGAGAGAGTGTGTCTGTGTGAGTGTGTGAGTGTGTGAGTGACTGGGGTCTGGGCGGCCCTGGGAAAGCTCTGCCGACATCAATGAGGCTGGGAACACGAAACAAAAAGGCTATTGGGTCCCCACGGTCCCCTCCTTCCCTACTAATGTTTTTGAGTGTTCCCGAGGTCACTCAACGGGTTACGCGCCTCCCCCAATGGCATGTCGACAGCGCAGCGACGCCCCCATGACCGGGCGTCCAGGGGTAGAAGGGGACTCGGCTTCCAGAAGATGGGACGGGCAGTGCGTGTCTGTTTCACCACGTCAATCTCGCACCCCAGGCTCGAATCCCGGAAGTTCTTACCGCCGCTGAATCCTTTTTTTTATCTGCTTCCTTGCCTTTTTTTGCCTCCTTTCTGTTGGGGGAGGAGGATTTCGTCGTCTCCCTGAGTGAGACCGGTGACGCCTCACCCCCTCTCTTCCTTCTCGCCCGTTCAGGCCGACGTGTTCCGCGGTTCGCCAGGCGGGCCTACCGGCTGGAGCGGCCACAGGGGGGGCGAAAGCCAGGAAGGACAGGAGGAAACCGCTGAGACAGCTACGACCGCCGGCCAGGCAGGACAACCCAACCTTCTTTTCCCTGCCATCGGCGCTCCATGACGCAAAACTCGCCGTCCCACCCCCCCTGAGGTACCGCATTGCCAGCTGGCTAGCCCGTAGACTCGGCGAAAGGTATCCGAAACCTCCGGACGGCATGACAAGCTGGAATTTGATGTCTCTTTTTTTTGGGGGGGGGGGGGGGGGGGGGGGGGGGGCCTTTCGTTTCCTCGGCGACGGTGACGCGGTGGTAGTTTCCGGCGCTTGTAGCGTGTTGTAGTGCGCACGATGCCCCCCTTTCAACGTTCAACAAGATCAATGCGTCAGAGGGGGGGGGGGGCGGGGTTGGACCCCGATCCGTCCGCGCGGAAATGAGGGAGCGGGGGACCGTGCCGAGATTTTTACTGAATCCCGAGCGCATATGGCTTTTGTTCAGAAGGACGCACTGTCCGTCGGGGCAATCTTTTCGAAGGAGTTGGTCGATGAAGTCAGCCGCCGGCAGGAAGCGCTTTCGTGGTTTTGCAAGGACAGCCGGGCGAGCAAGGAGACCGGTGGGAACCTCCACTGCGTATTACTCACTCTTGAGCTTTTGATATTTCTTCTGGCAGCATGTTAGTTACCTATAGAGAGCCCTCTGGGCTTTCGGTTGGATTTCTGCGCTGCTTGGAGCCCAAGTGCCATGCTACGCTACCAACTACAGCGGCTATGGGCATGCTCCAGTAGTATGAGTGGCACAGGAGGGAATTAGAAATGGTGGGACCAAAATTATAATTATGTATTTCGTGTTGTCTTTTGAACGAAAGCTGTTGCGCATGCCGATGCCCGACTACCCGAAACCCCAAAGCCGCCGATCCCAGAATGCCAGCCAATCTTTCCCGGATTATTTTTTTTGGTTGTGCCTCCTCTTTGTTGTAATCCATACATGCGGTGCGATAACTTTTTTTTAAACCTCATTCGAGACCGGGCCTCAAGTGTGCGGTAAAGAAAGGGAGGGGTATAATGCACTCTAGCTAGGATACCGAAACCGTCTCGAAAGTCTGGGTGCGTCCTGCACAAAAACACCTACAGGCCCTTCTGTTCCATTCCATGTACCTCTGCGATCCCATGTCTGTCAGGGATAAGACCGTCTTCCGCGCGAATTTGTTTAAACAAAGTCCTACACCATTCGCCAAGATAAACAAGACAACCAAAAACCAACATGGGTAAAACGCACAGACGAGACGCAGGGAAAAGATTATGAGTAAAAAAACGAAGATCCCAACCCATTGTAGAGAAAGCAAGCCGATACCGTCCGGCCGTTCTATCCCGAGAGACGCGAGCAAAAACACCGACATGAAAACAACAACGAGAGATAAGCAAAGCAGAGCACATGCATAATGATGTAAGACAGTAACGAATCAGAAATGCAAGGAGTTGCGTGCGCGGGGCGAGGCATGCCGTTCAGACAACACGACCGCGAGTGCAGTGGGAAATGGTGCCAGGATTGGGGGGTTGTGTGCAGTTGCATCAGATAACACGGGTCCGGTAGGTGGCGCCCGGAGCGAAAGGGTTGCGGCTCTCATGACATAGCCAGGTGAGAGGGAACACTTCTCGTATCGTCATGACCACTTCTGCCCCATGACGGTCACCCGAGACTGGCAAGTATGCTCTGTTCTCGGTGTAGCCAGGCTGTGTGATAGGTTGCCGGATCCAAAGTGGACTGCTGCGCGTACGCGTGGGTGACGCACCCGAATAGCCAGGAGGGCGCGCGCGCGCTGTGTGTGTCCCCGAGCCTGTGCGCCCGAGGTCATCGGCGAATTTCTCAAGACCGCCATAACCGGGGGGGCACGACCCTCGGGTTCGACCGGGATGTTTGGCGGCCCAATCAGGCGACTTGCCGTGTAGTCAGCGAAGGCTGCGGAGACGAGGAGACGCTGCAGAAAAATGTGCGCGCATCATGCACATGCACATGCACTCCCCGCCCCCCTTCCACCCCTGTTGGCGCATCTGGGAAGCTGGGAGACTAGTTTCGCGAGATTGTGCATACCCAGCCATGTACGAGGCATTCTGAAACCGGCAGGGGAGTGGCCAATGACGAATTCGCCGCCGTACTGGGCCGTGATCGGTGGCGGGATCTCGCGAGTGTATGTATATATGTCGGGTACAGGGGTATGCGGGCAGTCGCAGGCCGGCGGACGGCATTGATAGTAAGTAATACCAGGTCGGTACCGCAGGATATCCGAGTGGCGACGCGGCGGTCCGGGGGGAGGGGGCGGTGGGAGGTAGGGAAGCGGATAGAAAAGTAGGGACCAAAGCCTGTCATGACCAGGCCATCCGGAGGGTGCGCGAGCCCGCGAGAGACACGGGACGGCTCTTGATCAGGCGGGGAGAGGCTGGCGACAGGGCGGTTGGGCGGATAGGTTGCCGGGAGGGGGGGTGAGAGCCAGCAGGGTTCCTTTGTGTAGGCAAAGACGGTGACTTGCTTGATTGCTGCGCATAGGCAGGCTAGGCGGAGGAGAGAGAAGCGGGAGGGGGGCTGTGGTGCGAGGTCGTTTGATAGAGACTGGAATGAATGAGGACGATGGTATCGACAGAGGAAAGATGGAGTGCCACGGCGGGGTGTGATTGGATGAGGCTCGACACCTGACCCCAACATGAACCCCCACACCACAGTGTTCGTCTGCGGAGGGTGGAGGGGCAAAGGGAAGGGAAGGGAAGAGAGGCCAGGGGGAGGGAACAGGGGAGCAGAGCAGCAGGGGGTAGGGAGCAGGGGGCCCGTCGACGGACGACGGACGACAGCGCCACCCACACCTCGTGCCCGAAATAGCCTAGCCAGAGATCCTTGTGTCGCGACCGTCATTCGAGAAGGCCAGGCCAGGCGCGTACGCGATCGAGGGAACCAAAGTCAAGCGCAGCCCCGGACCCGGACGGCCAGACCCAGACCCGGTGTCAGGGTGCCAAACAGGCATGCTGCATGGCGGGCGCAGAGAGTCCGTCGGACGGGTTACGCGCGCCGTTGCGTCGCCTGATCGACTTCGCTGCGTCTGCGCCCGCACCCGTCGGTTCGACCCACGACCCTGATGTTCCCCCGGCCCCATCCACCCACGCCCCCTTGGAGTCTCGTCGCCGGGTCACCCGCGCGAGCTTGGCTGCCTTTGACTCACACACGCCCACCTCCAGGCCAGGATCCGCCCTTCGAGCCCGCCTGCCCATGCACGGGAGGAGGGTAGGTGGATGGTCGTCGCCCTGTTTTCGCCCTTGGCGCGGACGAGCCTCCGGAAGGGTATGCAAATCATGCCCGCTGCCCACCATCGCCGTAGGTGCCGTACAGCTGACTCGGGTGGTGGTGACCCGCATACGTTGCCGTGTCCAGGTAGGCCGTCGAGACGGCCGGGTCGCCCCATCGCGCCTGCGCCTGCGATGCCATATCGTAACTCGACTGCGTCGTGGGGACGTGGTGGTGTGCATGCGTCTGGTGGGTGTGGTGCCTCCCGGTCGCATCGGTTCCATACGATGATAGGCTGGGCACGCGAATGTTGCCGCCCGCTGAGTGCTGCGAGAGGGTGGATTTGAGGGGTGGCGAGTCGGGCACGCGTGCTGAAGCCGGGTACGGGGCCCAGTTGGATGCTGCCGCCGTCGCCCCCAGCCCGCCCTGCGTCCGTGACTGTTCGTACTCCTCGAGCGACGATCCGTAGATAGGGTGGCTGGACCGCGAGTAGCTATCCGTGCCCCGGGGCGTGTGCGAAGGCGCGTACATGCCGGGGCTGGTGCTGCTCACCGGCGTGAGGAGTGAGGGGCCCGGCCCGGCAGGGAGCGTCGATGAAGGCGAGGCAGACTGCGGGGTCACGTTAGCAGACTGGACATGGCATCAGTGAGGGGACTCGCTCGGTGTCAGGGTGGCCATCTCCGAGGCCACCTGCAGGACGACGGCGGGGAAGGGGACTGGTAAGCACTCACGTATTTCGAGATGATCTTCTTCAAGGCTTGCGCCAGGATCTTCCAGGGGAACACCTTGACGTCCTTCTCGATGTTGCGCGGCTTCGGGTTGGGAAAGCCCATGATGATCTTGAAGAACTCCTCGCTGTCGGCCTTGGCCTTGCTGACCGTCAGAGGCCGGAACCCCTCGAGGTTGCGCCGGATGCGGTTCTTCTCCTCCACCGTGAACCGGGCCGGGGCCGCCACAAGCTGCTCCAGTAGATAGATGGTGTCAACGCTCGTCACGAAGCACTCCTGCTTCTCCTTCCAGTAGATGCAGCTAATGCAGACGCTGTTGGTCGGACGCTCATTGACGCTGACAGGCTTGAACGTCGTCGTGAGTGTGGATCCCGTCTGCTGCTTCTTGAAGAGCACAATGCGCCGGCGGTTCTCGTACTCCTCGCTCGTCCAGCCGCTGGCCATAGACTCGAGGTCGCCGGCGATCTTAAGCACGGCCTTGGTCGAGTACAGAGCGTAGGGGTTGTACTGGCTGGAGCTGGGCGAGCCGGACGTCTGCAGCGTGCTTGTACGCACCAGCTGCGGCGCGTTGCCATTGGGCGCCGGCAGCGACGAAAGGCTTGGTCGCGTGATGGTGGTGTGCGAGATGGGCTGGATGCCGTGCATGCTGGGGCTGCGCATCGATGCGTACGACGAACCGTACGAGTTCCATGCCGACGAGGACGACTTGACGGGCGGTGGGATGTGTCGGTAGTCGCCCCCGTACGAGGGCCGGTGGTGGTAGGTGCTCATCATACTGCCGTTGCTGGAGTCGGTGTAGGCGGGATCGTAGGATGGCGCCGCTGCTTGCTGGTCGGCAACAACGGGAGGGTAGCCATAGCTATTTGTAGCATCCTCGGTGATCTGGGATTGCGGCGGTTGCTGTTGTTGCTGTGCTTCGATCTGGTGTTCTGGTTTGGGTGGGCTCTGCTGCTCAGGTGATAGCGAGTGTCGGTTCACTGTCCTCGTGACCCCTTCATGCGGACTGCCAACCGGCACGCCGACGTCGGGAGCGTGGTAGGTGAACGTGCCCACATCAATCATGAGATTTCCCATCAGATTGCTTTCGCCATTGTCGACTTGCAATGTTAAAGGCACACTGGCCCTCGGGAACCGCGTGTCTTCCAGCGGAGGCACCACGGTGCTAACCACGTAGACAAACCCAGTGGCATCATGCGTATCCTGCACGACGTGCGCCGGGCACTTGAAATCGCCAAAGCCGACAACAAACTGGCCGCCGATGGCCTGAATGTCGTACGAGGCCGACAGGCGGATCATCAACTTGGTGTCCGCCATGCCGGCGCTTGGCTCGTATGAGAGAACCGTGGGCACCACGGGCGCCGGCGCCGCCATGTACGGCGCCGTCGACCCGTTGGCCGCGAAGGCCATGTGATTCAACTGGGCCGCAGCTGCATTTTGGGACTGGTGCGCCGCGAAAGAATGCTGCGGGTACTGGTATTGTGCATCTTGGTACGACCTGGCTGCCGCGTCGAAGTCTACGTCGCGGCGACACGCGAACCTCAGCAACGGCTCCCTCCAACAAGCAACAGGGTTGGGGGATAGAGGCGGGCAAACTTACCGTGCATCTGGGGCGGTTGCGGTTTGGCGTACGCGGCCGACATGGACAGGAGACCGGGCGGAGAGTCCCCACGAAGACCACTCCCGTTGACCCTTGCCGCAGCCTCCTCCTCGTACCGCAGCGTGACGGTCTCGGGGCTCTCGATGTCGTCGGCGTCAACAATGATAGGCCTCTCGGTGTGGAACTGAGGCTGTCGCCGCTGACTGTCAGTACGTCCGTCCGCCATCATGGTCTCCATTATCTGGTGGTTTCAAAGGCTTAGGAAGGGAGAGGAACTGTGTCAATTGCCTTGTGCGTCTGCGTGCCGGTATGGCTGTGCAACATTGACAGCATCGACGACAATAGCAACAACAACAGCAGCAGCAACATTCCTGTCGGTTCGATCGTGTTTCTTGACTCACCTCGAAAAGCTTATAGGGCTGATAGGCAAACTTGACAGCAGACATCAAGATGATTCTCTTCTGAGAACGTGATCTCAGTTTTCAGATGGGTCTGTTCCTAGGTTGCGAGAGAAGGGGGGGAAACGTGTTTCGGGAACAATGTTGCAGAAATGGACGAAGGAAGTCCTGGGGGAGGCGAAACAAAAAGGTCTCTGATGGAAGAGGGGCAGGGGCTGTATTCCGAGGGTGGTATGGGAATTTCGTGGCTTGAACTCTGCTGCTGTGCGGGTCAGAGGGAGGCCGGGCCGGTAAGATTACGGATCTGAGATGTCTGCCAGTGGTGTAGGGTGGCGGGTGAAACAATGGATTCAAGCTGGCAGTCGGGCGACGTTGTCAAGGGGTAATTAGGGGCGATATTGTGAAGTGAGCGGCGCCAACCCCGGAAGGGAATCCGTCAGAGACGCGGGCTGGTGATGTATTGGCTCAGGATCCAACCTTGGGCGAATTAATAGGAGCCGGAGGCCTTGCTGGCTGCAACTTGGGCCCCTTTGACAGCTTTGACAGCAGATATCGCGAAGGATCTCCTATGCGGTGGCTTCGCTCATTGGCCCACACGATGTGTTTGCAAACTAAAAAACTGAGTCGAGTCTCAGGAAGGCGACGTGTTGGAACCTGCTTGCACTGCTCTCCACCCCGGCGGAAATTCCTGGCAAGGACACCTGTAGAGCCGTCTGTCAGTCGGGACCGTGCTTCAGTGGTCTTCCTTCCTCCTTTCATGCCTCCGTGTCAGGATCAGCGGGATACAGGCGGTGATGGTTCCTGATTCGACCGATCCTGGGCACACAATAAGGCCAAAGGTGACAGCTCACCTGAAGCTGTAGTCGACAAAGAAGGCAGACCGTCCCCAGCCACTGGATGCTGAAGCGGGTGAGGGAGGGGGGCGTGCGGAAGACTGGGTGCTGGTCGCTGCCGGTGAATACGTACAGGTGGTTCGTTCGCAATGCAGGTAGCCCGAACCTGTTCGCATGAGAATGATGTTAGAGGGGACTGCAATCGGAGGAAGCGGCGGCTAGCTGCAATAGTTCACGTGTGTTGCTGTGGGATCGCGTCGTCCCAGATGATCCGAACCCTCCCCTCCGCGAATCGGCTGCCGGGGCAGGGGGCAAAACGGGGGGCAGGTGACGGGGGGGTGGAAGAAGGGGCACTGACAGCAAGCGCGGAGGCGGAACCAGTATGCTGCAACGACGGGACACCCGGTGGTCAGCAAACGGACGGCCACGCGAACCAGACAGAACTGTCAACTGGTGCAAGAGAAACTGAGACGACGTTTCTCCCGAACTCAGATGAAGATGTGGGAGGGCGAAGGACAAAAGGGAGGAGGGATGGAAGAGACAAAAGAAGAGCGAAACATGATTCTCGAGATGGAGGTGTTGATCCAAGTAATAAGCGTCCGTCGTCCAGAAAATCCAGTAGGCAGGTCGTTCGAGGCTCATGCAGCATTACACAGACGTCTACAGCGGATGTACCTTTTTTCTTTCTGCCCTCGGTCGTTCACCTCCTGCACCAGTGGTTTCTTTTGCTCACGGGGCTAGTGGTTTCTCTCCCCCCCTCCTTCTGCTGGATGGGACGGGTGCCAGAGGGACGGGTCCGCAGGATCTTGCCTTCCCCTGGGCCCGTGAGATTGCTTTTCCTGAGGGGTTAGGAGGTGTAGTCCGGTGCTGGCACCTGTGCGGTAGTGGATGGACTCGGGACGATGTCCTCAATGTCGCAGTGGGTTCGAAGCCGGCTGTCAGTGGCGTATGCGGAGGAGAAAGCAAAGTGGCAGAAGAGAGCAGGGGTGCACTATCAGCCGGCCGTTGAACCGCGATTTCCGATGTCTTGAAGTACTGCAAATCAATGCAGGAGGGTCTGAAAGCCATTTGGAGAAGATAGGAGCAGGACGGCACCCCTCCACGCCCCCTCTCCCCCCGAATTTTGGCGCGGGCATGTACCGGGTCGACACGGAAACGGCCCCAGGGCAACACGGCCGAGGCAGCTCGTCAGGGTAGGGCGGTATAACGCGGAGGACTCCCAGCGTCATACACCCAGGCGGCAGCGGCAGTGTGGTGTGCGTGTGTGTGTGCGTACTGGGCCACGGGAATGACAGAAACAAGGATGAATAGACTTACAGAGGCCAGGAAATGAGTGGTGTACCGGGGTGAGGTTAGAGGGTGTTGTGATGGAGTGCCGTTGAGCGGGAAATACTAGGGCGACCCGTGGGCGTCCGACTAACAGGGAAGCGACAAGGGGGAGGGGTGGATACGTGCGGCTGCGTACGAGCAATGTATCGCCGGGTTGCGGTTGACAGGGAAAAGCACCCAAAGTCCGACTCGGCGGTACAAGGAGTGGGGCCCTGACGGGAACCAGGGGGCCGAGCGGATCTGGGCTGGGTAAGTACTTAGGTACCTCTTGGCCCGGTATGTTGTTACCGCGATACGGGCGGGCGGGCGAGCTGGGCTGTTAGCAGTGCCGTCTGGCCCTGTCGGTATACTTGCCAGGTCAGAGAGGCCGACGGTTGTCTGCAAGTGGAAGCTTCATTCAGTGCCGCAGCCGAGATAGCCTAGCAGCTAACAGCAGCAGACTGAATCAGCCGACGTGGGCGCGGTGCCGGCGGCGGGCCTGCGCTGGACAGCCATCAGCCGACAGCCAGACTCCGGTTTCAAGCAGCTGAATCTGGCAGCTTGGAAAGGTGAAGTGGTTGCTGCGGGTGTACGTACGGGGAAGACGTATCGGACTCCTGTATCGCCATTGGTCAGCAGCTGGGCTAGCCTGATCGGCTATTGGACGATCTGCGATGCAAGCACTAGTGTGGGCTGTCTTGCTCAGGTGCCTGTGTGTATGTATGTGTGTGTGTGTGTGTGTGTGTAGGTGGTGTGGGTGGTGTGGGTGGAAGGTGTGGATAGCCTATGGTGTGTAGTGAGTGAATGTGTGCCTCTCTCCCTTCCCCTCTCCCTCTGTGCCTCTCATCCTCCTCCTGCTTTCACCACTTTCATGTCTTTCTGGGCATCTGTGTGGGGCGACAAGGGGGGAGGGGGTCCCGCCCGTTGCCGGGATCAGATCCCTCCCTCCCCCTGGTGTTGATCATCGCTGCGGGCGGCGTGGGTACGAATTCAATCATGGGTGAGGACTGGATGTACCCCCATCGTACCCGTTGTATCCGTCATTCCCCTCCCTCCCCTTTCCCCCCCGGTATACGCCCGAGAGAGCGTAGTGGCGGACGAGCGGTACGGGGTACCAGCAGCACCAGCAGCGACAACAGCAGTGCGGCAACAGCCGTCGCCGGTGCAACTCGAAAAGAGTGTGGCAGCAGTGGCTACTGCTGCTCGCCCCGGGGCTGGGTCGGCTCGCCTGCATCCCCCTCTTTACTTTCCCTCGCTGGGGGCCAGCACAGCTCGGTGCTACGATCCAGTGTGCGGTCCCTTCCCTTCCCCTCCCATCCCCTCCCCTTTTGCCCTCCATGGCACGGTGTGGCAGAGCCGGCGTCGTCCATGACGCCTCCGGTTTGTCTCGACCTATCCCTCTCAGGAATGCCAAGTGGGGGCCGCAGAAGCTCTCGCCGCGCAAGTGAAAGACCGAAGAAGAAAACAGGGGAGATAAGGCGCGACGGCGGCGCAGGGTGAAAGGGACGGCGGGGTGGGGCGACGGAGAACCGGGTGGAGGGCGGGAGGAATGGATGAACGGATGGATGCCATTGGAACCCTGACTGACCTCGGAGACAACAGGCGTGTTCAACTCGCTGGGCTTTCTCATGGGCTCGAGGAATTGGAATGATCACCTAGCAGTGACTCTCCTCTTCCCGGCCCGTGGCTGCTGGCCGTGGTTCGCTTGCCAGCTCGCTCGGTGCCGTTTCGGCAGATGTGCTTCTGCGGCCGGAACGCTGGATCCAGTGGTTCGCGGGCTCGACTCGAAAAACAACTATGGGCCAGGACCCTGCGTGCCAATCTCGGCTCGATTGCTGTGCGATGGCTATGCACGGAGGCAATAGCCTGCAAGCGTTCGCAGATGGCTTGGTTCCTCGGTTGCCCCAAAAAGAAACCAGGGAAAAACGTGCCCGGAGCTGTTAGAGTTTGTCGACTCCCAGTTGCTACAGGATGGCGCGAGGAGGCAAAGAAAACAAGTAGAGACCAAAGACCCTCAGGATCGTCTCAGACACGGGCAACTGGGCATGCCCACCGAATAAATAAGGACACTCTCACTCAGGGGCCGCTCAGCCATGGCCGCGGAGCCGACGGGTGGGGGAAATGGGCCAGGGCATGGTAGGAGCTGTACTCGACGAGGAACGCCATCGCCTTTGCCGCCGTCGCTCTCGACGCAGATGCCGCCGGCCTGTCGAGGGGGTGGTATCGTCACGTCGCCATCGTCTAGAGACCCTCCCCACGGTCACCAGCCCAAGTAGAGAGGCACGTACGTACCTCCTGGCCCCTGGAAGGGCCGTGTGTAGCAGCCCGCAGGCTGCATTCGGGGCGCCGGGGTGCTACGAGGAACGCCACATGAGTTATTGACATCTCGGCTCTTGCGCATCGAGACGGCGGGCCAAGGCCAGTTCGATCGCCCGTGCCTCGTCTCTCTCTCTCTGCTCAGGTCCTTTCAGCCGTCGCCCGCGGCCCCACGGCCCCGCTGGGAGCTGTGGAAGTAGGCTCCGGTTCCATCGTGGGTGTCTTCTCGTCATTTGCACCCGTCTGAGTCAACGGCCGAGTCCTGACCCGGTACGGGAAGAGCGCGCTCGCGTCGGTCGCATCGTCAGTGACGTTCCCGGACAGTTCGGTGGTGGGAAAACTGGGTTTCACCCGCCCCGGCCGATGGTGGCCACTGAGCCATCCAAGTCTTGCGATTCTCGCCTAAGGCAGCGGGGGTTAGCCCTGCTGGGAGCCGGCGGGACCATTGAACCCGGACCCCAATGAAGCCTCCGTGCCAGCCCTGGCTGATGCTATTCATTTCCTGGATATGATGGGGGATGGGACGGGGATGGATCCCGGGCGTAGATGTCGAGCAGCCCGCTGGAGATCTGGAGCGCTGGATACATACATCCCATCCCATAGCAGTAGGTCGATACCTACAGGGCTGCTTGACCTTCAGCCCTGGGCTGGAAGTGTAGGTGGGATTTGGATGGGATGGGAACGCTCCGACGCTAAACTCAGGGCTCTAGCTGGCCCGGCCGGGGGGGGAGGCGTTAGGGGGCCACTACAGCACAACTAAGGTGTGCACCAGCCCACGCCAGCGTCGCAAGCTGCGTTCTAATTCCAACTTCATGCCTCTTCCTCCTTCCTCGCATGCATCCAGTGCCCGCGGTTGGCTGGCCCTGTGCTTCGTGAGCGCTGCAGGGTCCCTTGGGCGGATTGATGCACCCACTTCCTCGCTTCTTCCATACATCTGACGGCGGCAGGTTCACGCAGCCCCCAGGAGCCCCGAGGTGGGATGGGATGGGATGGAATGGGATGGAGGGCGTGGGGCGCCCGCCATGCGTCGGCTCTCGACAGCCGCCCCCCATCCAAGATGATGGGATGGACCTCAGGCGTGGCAGCGATGACAAGGCACTTCCGAGCTGCTTGCGGCGGGCAGGACTCGAGGCACGGCTGTTGCCGAGTACTCCCCTCTGGAGGGACACCTGCCACGGCCCCGTCTGTCGAGTCGGTACACGCCCCGTCGTCTCAACAAGCGACCCTGTCACCATCTCGGGGGCCCTGGTGTCGTGCTTGGATGTCGGCCCTGCTCCAGCGTCGTACAGACCCGATGGCGCTCGCCGGTGGCTACGGCCGTAGAGGGCCTAGGCCGAATGGGGAGAAGAGCCAGGAGCCCAGGCCGTGCCGGCGCCTCCAAGCTGCCCATGACGCAAGTGCAGGCAGAGGTGCAGGCGGAGGTGTGCATCCAGCGCGCGCGCGCCCGCACACTGCGGGATGGGGGCAATTGTCCGCTGTGAACGAGGTTGCCCGTGTGCGTGCGCTCTACGGCGGCCCGGTGCCATGGATGGTCCCATAATGGACTAGGAGGTACGGTGGATGGGCGGCTGGTGGATGGGTTGGATTGATGCAGGTGTGCTCGTACTGGACCCCACGATACGTTCTATTCCCATGGTGGATGGGATCCCATGGCACGCACTACAGGAACCTATGGGCCGTTACTGCCAGCCACGGTTGCTGTCGCTGGCTGATTCCGCCAGGTGCTACCGCTCCCAGTCCACCCTCCATTCATCTGCGCCAGCCACCCCAAGGTCATCGTCTCCGTCGCACTGCGATACCGTTGCGCACAATGGCCCGAGTAGGTGGAGGGGGCGTTGCGTGCGTGGAGCGCATCCCATCCGATTCCCACGGATGGGCTGCATCCATCACCCAGGGATCCAGGATGGGCGGCATGTATGGATGGGCTGCATGGGGATGCGTATCTCGTACCCTCCAATACCCTTCCACTACCGTCCACGAAGGGTACGGGAGGGTTCCTCCCGCCACCTTCAGGTGATCAATTGCATTGGCTGCTTACCCTACACAGGCCGAGATCTTCTCGCAACGCAGCTATTGTCGGGGCCTTGGGCATCCGAAATACCAGACCGTCGGCTGCCGGGCGCTCCTGTTCTAAGGAACGTTACAAACCTGGGCTAGGTAGGCACCTCATCTCCTGCTCCCTTGCTTCCGTACATCCATGGACGGCGGGGGGTCTAGCCAGGCGTGATGTCCTTTCAGCCACAGCGAAGGCACAACCTCTCATTTGCTGTGCATCCCTGTGACGCATCCCTCCGGGGAGCGCCACTGCCTTCAGCACGTCACCCGCCCGCCCAAAGGGATATCGTGGTCCGAACCATACCAGAGGGAGAGGGAGAGAGAGAGAGATGGAGGAAGAGAGAGAGAGCGCGCGCATGCACGCGTTCCGGCCGTACGAGCCCATCGGATTCTCAGGCTCCTTCCCCCCTCCCCCCGAAGCCAGACGAGGCCGGCGCGACGGCAACCCTGAAGGTCGCCATCTCGTTACCATGGGCCATCGAACACCTCCCGTGCCGGGCTGCGCCTGAAGGTACTTACGGACAGGGGCCGATTCGTCATCGTTGCGCCGTGCAGTGTCATACAGAAGCAATAGGCCCCCCATTGGCGGCCGCGCCAAGGCAGCTGGGGCCGCGCGATCCCATCGACGTTCCTGGATGATCAGCTCACGCCTTTACGCCCATACACACCATACTGGCCGCCACGGCCTGAACGCGGAGTCTGCCGCCGGCATTGGAACCATGTCTGATTGAATCATGGGGTCCTCGGCTTCTGTAGCTGCCACCCGGTTGAACTCGAGCACAGAACCGGCCGTGGGCCTTTTCTGGTTATCACACAGCCTCGTGTCCCGCGAGGACCCGTTAGTGAGCTGTCCACGCGAGCCTGTTTTTGCTCGCTCGGGGCCACGGACGGGGACAGGATCGTCGCGACCAGCCAGTCAGCCGCATGGTAGATTGTGGGAAATTACATGGGTATGTATGGGCCGATTGCGAACGAATCTGCCGCCCCTCTCGTCCTGGACAACAGCCGCTTTGGTGGGGCGCTAGGGAGACGAAGGGGAAAAGCAAGCCCGCCAACACGCATCCGTACCAACGGGCGGATGGGCGATTCGATCGGATCAGACCGAACCCAACCGAGCCAATTGGCCGGGGCCAAGTTGATGGGCCGCATGCTGGGTTGGGACTGAAGGCTGGGCCGATCTGTGGGAGACAGGGGAGAAGAGATCTTGGGGGGCGGGCCTGGTTCCTGGCGAATCCCATTCCCATCTGCTCCCCCTGCCGGTTGCAACGGACAGAGCAACGTGAGGTGCAAAGGCGCAACCATGGTTCGACGGCGCGGGCGGGGTATGAGAATCACCGGCTCGACGTCGCCCGTTTGCCCTTCGCGCCTCGTTACCCAAGACAATCCCGCTGTGCCGGGACAAGGGCCAAACGGATCCATGTCGCGATCGATCGAAGAGGACGGGCGCGTCGCCATTATCATCGTACCCTACTCCAGCCCGACAGTATATGCAGCTGGGGGCGCCAAGTCCGGTCCTCGCTCCCTATGGGATTCCTAGGTTGAAGGTATGGAATGTAACTGACGGGGTGTAGCGTCGCCTGCAAAGCACGGCCTGCCGTCGGCCTGGGGTTAGTGGGCCGGAGGATGGGACCAGGATCTGATCCTGGGGAAAACTGTGCCCGTGTATTCCCAAGGACTCTCTCTATCTCTCTCTCTCTCCCTCTCTCCCTCTGCAGGGGGTGCGTGCCTCTGGCTGGCAAGGTCCCGGCAGCGGCCCAGTCTGTCACCATCCCAGCATCCCAGCATCGCCATCCTTTTTATTCTTTTAATTTTGTTTTCCCCCATCGGCCTAGCCCACCGAGGCCTGGCGACTTGACCGAGAAGGGAAGCGGGAAACGAGGAAGCGTGCTTACCTGCGTCAAGATCATGCAGCCTGGATGTTGTCTCTGAAACCCAGATCTCGCGCCCTCCCTTCCACCCTTCCACCAACCTAAAATCGAGTCGACGTGACAGGGGGCCCGGCAGCCGGGGGGGTTCATGGCAGGGGGGCAGAAGGGGGCATCCCGGTGCTTAGGTAGAACGACGTTGCACCCTGCCCTCCATGCTGTGGGACTGTCCACGGCGTGCGCCCGCGAATCGAGGCAGCCCAGGCTCTGCTGGTCCCCCCCCCCCTCTTTATATATCTATTGTGTCCATGCAGACCGGCATGCACGGCTGCACAGCTGCATCTCTTCGTGCGGCAGTAGCCTCGCGAAGGAACCGGCTACTTGGTTACTCGCCCCGCCAGCCGGACGGCCTTGCGCCATGCGTCCCCGGCGACACCCCCCTCCCGATCCTCCGGCTGCTGGACGCCGGCATCCGGATGCGAGGCGAGACGAAAGCGACGCTGGCCGCCCGCGTTCGCGAGGCGACATCATGCATGTCGCCATTGGCCGGCGGCGCTGCCTCGTGCGATTGCCGCCCGGGAGGGCGTGATATCGGCGTAGGCTGTGCGACGCCATTCCCTTGTGATGCATGCACGTACCGACTTTGCTACTTCCATCACACTCCCCTCCGCCCTCGGGGGCCCGAAGGCCAGGAGCAGAATCCCTGCCGCCAGCCTGCAGGGCATCACTGGTATATCGAGGATGCGCCGGCTTGGCAAAGCTCGCTTAACGTCTCCCTTCCGGGCGGCGAGGCCTCATGCGAGATCGTGGATGGGGCCTATAACGATGCCATGGAGCTGGCACTACGTCAGAGAGCTGTGCGTCCCTCGATACTGTTCCCCGGGCATTGGGGCGACGGCATTGGTCATCCGTCCGGCATGGCTGCACTTCAGCATATGGTGTTTCCTTGTGTGCGATGGCTTGGAACAGCACGTTTTCACGCCATGCGTGGACTTGGGTCTGGCCTTACGCATATCGACAACGCTTGTCTCAGTCTCCCGTAGGCATGGGTCTCATATCTTGTTTCCGCTCGCCCGCCCACAAATCATTGGGGGCCATCACATGCGTTGCCTCAACCTCCTCGCCTCTTGTCAGGGTGGTGACGGGCGCGCCATGCCTTGATTACAAGGGCGGATTGCAACCGAGTGCTTCAAGGGCTGTTTATGGGTCGTGGACGATGTTGGCACATATTATTATATGGTAACCTGCTCGAGTAGGCCCCAGGTCTCTCGGCGACCCAAGAGTCTTTTCTTGCAGAGCGTAGAACCACGGTGCTCCTGTTCCGAAGATACGCTTGCCTAATTCCCAAAGGTACACATGCTACTGCGGTGGATGGGGCCAAGCAACACCCACAGGAAGAAAATACAAATACGCTTACCACAAATAGGAGGGCTTCAACGGGCGAGGGATGGGCGAGCATGGGTGCTCTCGTCCGGATACGGATGCCATGGAAGCACGCGTACGACTGGAAGCATACCAAATCGAGCAGATACCCGCCTCCCGCGTACCTAATCTCGGCTGGTTCCTCGATCCTGCAGCAAGGCGTGGGTAATGTGCGGCCCCAATCATCGTGTCCTCCCCGTCACCATTATCTGTGTTTCGCGGCCGGTATTTACGTCCGTAGCAGACATGCACGATCATGTCGTGCCACCGTCAGCAGGGGGGATGGGGAGGGGGGAGGGAAACAAGCTTAGAAGACTGGCCCATGAGCGTGTACGTACTGCGGCGGTGGGAGGCCTTGTCGAGATTCATTTGTTCGTACCACGGGGCCTGTGGAACGACGCGGAGCCTGGGTAGCTTGTTTCAGGACGTTGGCAGGAGCCTGGTGGTTGCAAGATTACGTCTCCCCCCTTTTTTTGTTTTCTTTCAGCAGGTCTCCCATGTAGGTGGAAGGAATATTCCGCGGCCCGAGTAGGGAGAGCACTTTGCCCCCCCCCCCCCCGGCTATACGCCACGTACTGGCGAGGCCAGGCTATATATAAATTCACGAACAGTGCTGGAAAGGGACGCGCTGCGTGCCTCCCGCGGCGATCATACGATTAGGCTTGGTGATAGAAATGCATCAACGGAGAGGAGCGTATGCCGAGGCCCGACGGGAAGCAGGCATGACCAACCTCCCCCCCCCTAGTCGATCCTCGCAGCCGGAGCGAGCGCGAGTCCTGCGTTCGACGAGCCCATGGACGGGGGGAAAGGGCTGACAAGTATGTAGGCAGATAATACGTATGGAGCTGGGTGTTCCGAATGCATCCCCCCTCTCCCCGGCCCCGTAAGCGAGATGCTGTAGGGTGCCGGGCCCCCGGGGGGCAGGGTGTCCATAATGTGCACTTCCTCGGGGCTGCAAGTAGATGCACGCCCCTCGCCACGTCCAGCCGCCCAGCGAACAAAAAGGGCCCTCCGATGGGGGCTCGTGGGGCCCGTATCATCGCACGGCATATGCCTCTGCGTGGACAAATGTGACGTCGAAAGCACCGAGACCGGCCTTACGGACGCAAGGCCGCCGCCTTCCGGACGACAAACGGTTGCTGCACCGTTACATGGCGCCGCAATATAAGCTAGGAGATACCAGTCACACGGGAGGGGGGGGGGAGGGGGAGGGGGGCCCCCAGGAGAGCAGGGTACCTTGGCTGTGACCATGTTACCGGAAAAAAGCCAGGAAAGGGGGGAGAGGGGGGAGAGGGGCATCATCATCATCATCAGCAGCAGCAGCAGCATCATCATGCACCCCCCTTCAGGGCTCCCGAGCAACTCGTTCCATGCGGCTACCCGCTTGGGAGGGGTGGTACAAGCCGGTGGAGGCAGGGAGGGCCTCGATTGGAGGATACAAACGCACAGGGTTTTTCGATCCCAGCGGCCGAGAACTGTCGCAGAAGGGGTGTTCGTTTCGTAGACTTGTTGGGGGAGGGGGGAACTTGGCTAGGGGGAGGGGGGGTGGAAGACAAACACACCCAAGCTGGGCCCACGGGTTAGGCAAATCTCCAAGGAGGGCTATAGGTGGCGTCAGTATAGCTCGCTATAGCGGGGTAGAGAGGAGTGGGGAGGACGGGGGGGGGCGGAAAAAAGACCCTAGGACCCTGAATCAGAAAGGAGATTTTCCCATCACCAGAAATCCATTTTCTCGCCCCCCTTTCCGCCTCAACTGAGGGCCCCTCGCCCCAATTGGGATTCCTTGTCTTAGCGTTCCGCAAGCCGGGCTTGTCACGTGGCGTCTGGGTCGGGGGGGAGAGAGAGGGGGGGGGGGGGGGGGGGGGGTGGAGTGGCTGGTCACAACATTCTTTCCTTTCTCTCCTCCTTGCTTGTTTTGTTTTCCGTGACGGCCGAGAGGCTGCCTCGGCACGGGAAGCGCGAGGGAGATACGGTTAGCGATGGTAGCAGGAGAGCGGCCGAGGGGGTACGAGGTACGAGTGGGACGGGGGGTGGAGGTGAAGATGGGGGAGAGGGAAAGAAGGACGGGGGGGGGGGCAATGTACCGTGCAACAATCCCGTCTGTATGACTGTACACACACTGCCATGTACACCTGCCACCGGCGCGTCTCGAGAGAAAGAAAGAAGTGGAGGGCGGCCTCCCTCCCGGCCTCGGCATGGTACCTGGGACGGCACAACTAAACGCCAGCTATGCAGATACCCGCGGCCGGGACCTCGGCCTTCTCCCCCTTCCCCCCTATCGCCTGCCCGCGCCTCGTTCCCCTCCCGGGTCCCCGATTCCCACCTGAACAAGCAAGGGACCTGGAGATTTGGGTGAAAGGAGGACTTGATCCTGTCCATGACGCACCCCCCCCCCCCTCGTAAAACGGCCGGTGGTAACGCTATTGGTTGACTCACCTACGCCCGCCATTGTAGTCTTGAAAAAGGGGGGAAGGGAGGGAAGACAATTCATCATCTCGACCACCGGCCCTCGGCTCGTCGCGCGGGTACGTAGCTCAGTGTTGTTGTTCGTAGCTGGTAGTCCAGGACCACGCACCACCACCAGCGGCTCGGGAATTCGGGCAGCGGATAGCCAAGGATCCCTTCTTCATCGTGCCATGTACTTTTCCCAAGAAGCGCGCGCACTGCCGCCGGATCTGGCCTGCACGCGTCCGTTGCCGGGCCAAAGGAGCACGGGTAACAGTGCTGACGACGACCATTCCCCCCCCTGTCATCTCTCTTTCTCTCTCTCTCTCTCTCTCTACCCTTCCAATCAGGCCAATCACCCCTGGCTTCTGTTTTTGCACCCGCGCAATCGCGGCTATCCACAGCAATCCCCCTTCCGGACTAAGCTCGCTTCCGGGCCTGCTCGCCATTGGCGAGGCATATGGGTTCCGATGGCGCCGGCTTTGATCCATCCCTGGCCCGTGGGAAGGGGGGTGTGTATGCGTTGCTGATCCTCTTGGGCCGCCACCATGGTTGCTTTTCTCGACGTCAGACGGCATCATCCCTGTCGCCCTCCCTCCGCCGCCAAATCACACCACTCGGAGGCGTCTTCCGGCACGTAGCGCTCACTCTCTCCCGTAGAATCAGGTCAGGGCAGCCTGTACGCTTCGGCCCTCCCCCCTCGAGCGGCTTGATCTTGGCAAAACTCAATTTTGGGGGCCGGGGCCGTCTTTCGGAGGTTTTTCCGGCGCGCAAAAAGGCTTCCGTAAGGCGCGCTCTCTCTCCCTCTCTCTCTCTCTCTACCGTGTACCCTGCAACGGGAGAACTGGAGATCATCCTCCACAGCCTCAGCGGGGGTCTCCGTATAATGTGGCGTGGCCTGCCGGAGGGGCCACTCCTTGACTGCTGCCTATACGATGAGCGCTCGGTGTTACAAGGGGGATGATTTACACGATATCAAGGTCGAAGCAGCGAAGAATGGCGGCTACAAGTGCTCCGTGAGTACAGTGGATTGAGCAGAAGCCTTCACTTATCGGACAGATGGTGGATGCGCCGGCGCTTCTTCCCGGACTTACCAGGCTGCCAGGTTACGCGTTACCGACGGCACGCAGCCTGCTCCGGCCTGGAGGACACCTACGTCAGCACTTGGGGCCACCATCACCCGGGGGCCCGTTGGGATCGGCGCTGGTCGGGCTCGAAAGCAAAGAATCCTCAGGAGTCTGCCGCCACCAACGGGAAAAATACTTCAAGACCCCTAGGGGTCTCAACGGCACGTGGCAGCGGCTCAGCTACGGGGCGGCTCAGTCTCATGGACCCCCCCCCTCCTTTCAGTGGCGCCGAGGCTGAGCACACGAACCCCCTTTCCCAAAGACAAAAAGGGGGGGGGGGGGGGGGGGGGGGGGGTTCTCGGCTCTGGATCATAACAGTCCGCGGGTGCCCCGGGACGGCTGGGTCGAAGTTTTCTCCGCGGCCAGCCTGTATCAGTTCGGCAGATACACTTGCCTGAGCGTGGCTCGCGATCGGCGCGGGCGAGGGTGTGGGCACAACGTGGGCGTCTGCGTTGCTCGCCCCTCCACCTCCCGCCGACAGTGTCCCTGCGGGTGCTGGCCGGCCCCCAAAGGGGTGAAACAACCCGGTCGCGCGGGACTTCTTTTCGAGACTGACGGCAAATAGGGGTACCGATCGGGTGGGTGTGCCGAACAGACCTCATGAGGCTGTGTAGTCGCCCTTGGGATTTCTTTCAGCCGGCTCCGTAGTGAACTATTGCCTTCCAGCCTAACCCGTCCTGTCAACCCTTCCTGTCAACCCATAAGTCGGAGGACACCCTTTTGCGTATGGCGGCAGCGAAGAAGCAATTTCAGAAGCTACTCTGGCCCTGTGCTAGCTTTACGTGGGCCGGTAACGACCGTGGCATGGGGATATTCGACGAGGATCGTGAAGAGCTGCGAGGTTCTGCGTGGAAACGAGTCTTGGGAGTTGAATACCACTGTCCGGCTACGTGAATAGCCGTACGCCTCGTCCTTCAAGGTACCAAGGAAGATATCTTAAAAGTCCACTGTCTCTCCAGGTGATGACTGATTGGGGCAATTGCGCAATGGGTCTTCCAAACTTCATTTTCTCGATCTTGTTCTGGGTGAACCGGGAAGTTGCCTGCCGTTAGCACCTTTGCAACAGCAATGAAGATTCCAAAATGAAAATAACTCTCGTGGGTAAAGAGGGCTTCTTCGAGTTTTGCAATCCTTGTGGTAAGGCGCGGGTGCTGTGCATCAGGGTTGCCCTAATGGCATGCACTCAGGTAATATGACCCAGCCCCGAAGGTTTGCCAGATAAGCACTGTGGGGAGCAGGAGAACTTCGGCGGGATGTGATGATCTACATGGCCATGATATGTAGGAGTAAAGCTACGTGATAAAAGGGTGCTGGTTTGCGGGTGTACACTAACAGTTTGCGATTTTCAAGCAATGTGCCCTTAGGGATCATAAAATGTAAGCGAGGCATAGTCTCATGATGGAAAAAAAGTTTAGAAACCATCCCATTAAACCGACGTCAAACAGACACCGATACACGACCAAGACATCCTTTTAGAGTCAAACTGGGCGTTTGTAAATTTTCTGTTGATCTTTACTACCATGAATGAAACCGTATGCTACACTTCATAGAGCTGCACCCTTCCTAAGTCATCCAGGTCAAGAATATTGGTCATATAAGTGGAGTTCCAAAGTTATTCTACTTGAGAAAATCGGTGGAAAAACAGATGTTAATAAAAGTCATGGAGGTTTACTCTGCTATGAATATAAGCACAACGGTGATGAATTTGCAGTAAATTTGATTAATGAGGTAGCGAGCACACCAAGCAGATTTGCGCCGCGACACTTTTAGCTCAGGACGGAGGATATATATCAAATGGAGTTCTGATCCACTCTCAAATACGCTCAATTCCCTCAAAAATGAGGCGACCGAGAATCACTCAGTATTACGCGCCGTGTAAAATATCAGATATGAACGGACGCCCATGGTATTATCAAGGTGGGCTACTGAAAAATTAATGTGACTTTAGCTTCTAGGCGATGAGGGGGTGGGTTTGAACAGGAGTGGCTTTCCTCGTCCAGCTTTATGTTCTTGCTTGCGTATAATTAATCCTCTGACGGACACTGATGAGGCATCCCCATAGATGAATATGGATTTCTTTGCATTGTTATAGTTGCATCACCGAAGTAATGACCTTAAAAACTAGTAAGAGGACGGGAATGTCAAGAGGGTCGAGAAGAATTTTCTTGGTGCTCTTGTGCTAGTTCGTTACTGCGTCGCATTGTAATTCTGAGCGTGGAGCCTTACGTACACCTCGGGGATGATTTCAATCCTGCCATTCTCCGGGTTTTGCCTATGCCCCTGAGACCGGTGGCCGTCTGGGATGGGCTGATTCCCTGGGCGTTACTGGTACATACTTGCAACACCATGCGCATGCCCGCCTTGTTGAATCCCCTACCTGGACTCAGATCAGCATAGCCATTATTAACCGGTGAGCTTTTTAGTAGAGTTGGAGGTTGTTGTTAAGATGAGTCTGGTCCCAATCCGACAATTTACTAGAATGGAATGGCCCTATCACGCTACAACAAACAACCCGAACTCACCCGCTTGCACCGGAAGTGGAATTGTGCCACAATGTTGCCAGCGATGGTACATGGATTTGAACCACCAGTAGCATTGCAAGTTTCGTCGCCATCTCGACCTCGGCATTCTTCAATCCAAGCGCAAGGCACAACCGAGACGATACTGTCCTCGTCCAACCCACAAGCTATGACAGGCCAATATGTAGTTCACACAGCTCGCAGAAACCCTACGTTTTGGGGGGTTGGGGGGGGGGGGGGGTGGGTTACGAGGTTCGTAAGCCCATCTAATACTGACTTGCGCATTCCATATTGTCCGGCTTTCTAACGGTCCTATGAGTAAAAGCACGGGTAGGATGCATTGTCCACAGGTGCCCAAAAAGTTCCCCTGAACATCATCTCTACCGATGGATAGTACATTGTCTGTTTGTGGAAACCCATCAGGCTAACTCCAATGAGGTTTGTATGGTTCTTACTTGGTATACCCCTCAATTTGCTAGAAACATACTGGCTCGCCAATAATCGAAGAATGCGATAGCAGGGAAATCAATGGGCACCCACGTAGCAAAGCTGGAGATTGGAGACGCTTTTTCTGCTTTTTCTTGTCCATAGGGGGAAAGCTGACAGGCAGTCTTCATGTAGAGGTTACGTACGCAGTGACGGTGGGGATGGCAATTGTTTGCAACTATTTTCCCCTCGTCATTTTGCGTTTCCATCTTTCTTTCCTGCCTTGCCCTGATGCATTTTGCTCGGCTTTGGGTATTTCATCCCGTCTCATTGAATCTGCTCCAGGCGACCTGAAAGAACAGTCTGTCTTCTTCCAGGTAGCATTGCTGCATTACGTTCGAGTAGAAACCGAGATGCAACACGAGATGTCCGGCGAACATGGATGTCAATGAATGGCGAAGGCCGAGTCCGGAGCATGGCGAGCCATTGGGGAAGGCGGTGGGAAGAAGACCCCACCCAATGTAGACTATAATCCGTAACTTCAACTTGCCAGCCCGGACCGGAGAGGGAGGGGTCCGCTGCATCTGCCGCTGTGTCCCCATTCCATGCCACTCCAAGGGCGTCGGTGGATGCGCAATGAGGATGCACGTACGTAAAAGTCAAGTGGGAATGCAGAGAGGTACGATGGAAGAAGGCGCCTGCCTTGCCAGAAAATTGCAGTTACGGGCAAGCGTACCCCTTGCGCCTATGGATCAGTATTTAGCTGAGCGCTGGATGGAGGCGATTGGGTGTCCGCTGGGTGGGCAGTTGGATGTCTACTTAGA
Source organism: Nigrospora osmanthi (assembly GCA_029489945.1). Taxonomy (NCBI): domain Eukaryota; kingdom Fungi; phylum Ascomycota; class Sordariomycetes; order Amphisphaeriales; family Apiosporaceae; genus Nigrospora; species Nigrospora osmanthi. The sequence continues at coordinate 5,986,515 of CP120494.1, read as the reverse complement.
TGTATTTAAAGACCTAGTGGGATGGCCATCTACGCCCGCCCTCAACGAGCCAAGTGACATCACGCGCTCCTCGTGTCCTCATCGTCACCCATTCTCCGCCACCTATATTCCTCGGTCGGGCACACATTCGGTGTATTGAATCGCCCTGCTTGCCTGATACCTCAAACATGCCGGCCGCACCGTGCACAGTCCGCTACGCGCGGCGATCCGGTCAGTACTTCCCAGCCAGTTGGCCCACCGGCCTCGGGTCTGAAGCGGCCTCGCTGACGCGACCTGACAGACGTCCCCGATATCCTGGCCCAGATCCGTGAGTTGGCAGACTACGAGCACGAACTGGACTCGGTCGAGACCACCGAAGCCAAGCTCCTGGCCACCATCGCCTTCGCGCCAGATGGCAACGACGACGACCAGCCGGGCGTGACGGCGACAACGGCGGCGCCCCAGACCGAGGCCATCTCGCCCAGTCGGCCGGCCCGCTGCCTTTTGCTGTTCAACGAGGAGAGCAAGCCGGCGGGCATGGCCATCTACTTCCACAACTACAGCACTTGGCGGGCGAAGCCCGGCATCTACCTCGAGGATCTCTTCGTGCGCCCGAGCGAGCGCAAGAAGGGCTACGGCAAGAGACTGCTTGTCGAGCTGGCAAAGGCCGTCGTAGCCATGGACGGCGGCCGCCTCGAGTGGAGTGTTTTGAAGTGGAACGAGCCCAGCATCCGCTTCTACGAGTCAATAGGGGCCAAGGCTATGGAAGAATGGGTGGGCATGCGCGTGGATGGCGAAAGGCTGACCAAGCTGGCCGGCATGCTGGACTGACCGGGTCGTCCAACGGGTAGAAGTGCGGTCGAACGAACGAAATCGGGAGCACTCAGGGATAAAAAAGAGGGATCCGTAGCGTCTGGGGTCGTCTGAATATTGAATACGATGGTATCAATTACTCTGCTGGTCTTCGCTCTGGCCTCCCAGCTGGGTATGCTTATGCCTTGGTTTGGGGGGAGGTGGCTTGCTGGGGATGCCGGCGAAGAACCCCAAGTCCGAAGCAGGGGGCCTGGACAGCAGGCGTTGATGACCCCCATACGTCGCCTGCCATCTGCCGTGGGCATTCTTGTCGAGGATCGGACAGGCTTCCCACACCCGAGTGTAGACACCTCGGCGCATGGCTCTTGACTTCAAGGCACGGACACCAATAGGCACGCCGGGACCACGAGGATCCAGGTCCTCGGCAACACCACTCAAAGACTTCATCTTGCGCGAGCCCTTCCGCTCAATGGACCGCACCGGCTTCATAACGTAGTCCTCCCACTTCCAGGCGGCCTCGGAGCGCTCAGCACTACGGGTGGCGGTCGGCACCGCGACGAGTCTCCTCGGCGGGATGCGATACATGGATTCTTCGGCCTTACCGGTAGACAGCGTCTGCAGTGCGTCCCATTCTCCCTTGGGAAGGGGTGGCATCAGCTGGCTCAGGAGGGAGGCATAATGCTTGAGCTCCTTTCGCCGAGCTGTCTTGGGATGGAATGGCAGCCCCCAAGCGTTCTCCTTTGGGATCGCCTTGTCGGGGTGCCAACTGCCGCGCATTTTCTTGATTTGGTTGGCCCCGGCCTCGATTTGGCCTTGACTGAGAGCTAGGATCTTGGCCGTGTCCCAGTTGTCCAGCCAGTCACGAGGACGGGCCGCTTCGTTGCGTGTCGCCGCAACTTTCCCTGAAGAGGTTGCCTTTTCGGTAGCGGATGCACCTGAGGCTACAGCAAGTCAGCATAATGCCACATGTAGATATGCAGCGCGCAGAAGATATGTGCTTGTGGTCAGAAAGTAGAACCAATATCAACACAATTATTCAGATAGGGATAACTGTTAGATGAAGTCTAGGTCATCATGAAATGGGAGCGGCGGGTTTTTGCCACCCCCACGGGGAAAGGGTTCAGGAAATGGAATACAACGCACCATTTGTGAACAGAGGATCCTCATGGAGCGCATCCGAGTTGGGAGGCGGCTCCTTCGCCAGGCTGGTCCTGCTCAGCTCGCGATACCTCTTGCCCTTGCGGCCAGTGGCGAGGTAGAACAGGTGGCGCATGCGATCGTAGTGGCCCGAGTTGGCCGAGCGAAGGAAGCGCAAGGCATGGTGTGCCTTCTTCACGCTTGGCCTGCGATGATCGCGGAACTTGGTTTGAACCGTGTCCTTAACCCATGACCTGCAGAACGGGGGCAGGTATGTGACCTCGCGCAAAATGTGCCGGTACAGGTGGAGGAGCGAATCGGGATGGGGGATTTGCAGAGGCATGTCTGTCCGATGGCTCAAGAAAGCAGTAGGCGGAAACAAGAAGATGGCTCCGGACCAAGTGCGGAATCCATTTGACCGACACGCCAGCCAGTGTCTCTTGGCTGGACGAGACCCTAATGAACACGGAATCAAGCCATCACCTCCCAGCAAGTTGGCAAGGGCAAAGGCAACAGATTCGTGTGGGGTGTGTGTGTGGTGGTTGGTGTGCGAGATGGTAAGTTGCCAGAGCCCCGAAAGCCCAGGAATTTTTTTTATGAGAGCATTAGCTTTAGTCCCTCTGGGAGCTTGGGCTTCCATGTTAAGAGGGAGGTACATCCCGTATGTACATCAAGCATAGGTACCCGCTTTAGGCATCCCCGGAGGGCTGTTGGCCCAATCAGATCAACCCAATGGCTCGGCTCGCCTTGATTTCTCTTTCCTCCTTGTGCTCCCATGTGCTGCAAGTCATGATGGACCGTGCGCCGGGTCTCACGGGTACAATCGCTAGGTACATGTGCGCCTAGCGAAGCGGTGTGGAGTGCCAGGTACCACCAGCTCGACTGCCTGGCCAGACAGGCAGGCCCAGGACTGCATCCCATTCCCCCCATTCCCACGCGCCCGCGTATTTTCGCGCTCTGCTGAGCTCATTTCCACACGCACACGCCGGCACGGTCTCACGAAACTGACACGTCCCAGCACGCTTACCACTTTAATTGAATTCCTACTTTGGGCCATGCCATAGATGTCTCTGTTCCCGGGTAGCTCTACGGGGCCTTAGAGACCGCATCACGACCGTATTCTTGCCTGTCCGATCGGCTCAGCGACAACGCCCTGCCACCCTCAATCAACTCCCGCTTCCACACCCACCCACCCACTCTGCCACACACACGATCGCTCCCTAAGACCACCCACCTCCCGCTCCGCTACCGCGACCTGCCTGCCTTGTCTGCTGGGCTTCGAATCGACTCGGGTTCGACCAACAATTGCTGCGCCCCCGAGACCTCCAGCTCCCGCCGGCATCCATCTCGTCATTCCTGCGCACCATCTTGGCCTTCGCATAAACCAGTCACTCTGCTGTCATTCGGCCACCGACTGCGCCTGGACCCGCTCGCCCTACATACCGTCTGACTTTCGCCCGTCATCCCAGCGCATTCTCCCCAGTCAGTGTGTGTGTGCGCAAGCTCCTCCTGTTACCCGCACAGCCTGTACCCGAGCCCATTGCTGCTTCGATCCATGCCCATCGTGCGCCGCCCTCTTCCGTCCTGGAGGCACCCCAGGTGAAGATCGAAGACCGCCCCATGGCCTCGACCGCCCTTGTGACCGACCAAACGACAATCCCTACCGGCACCGCTTCCACCACGTCCGCCCTCGGCTCCGAGCAAGTCGCCTCTCCACAGGCGGATCGTGCGTCCCTTTCTGCCGCGGCTCCGCTGCCGCTTGCGACTGCTTCGGGCAACAATCTGAATGCCCCTGCATCCCAAAGCAATCCCAAAATGTCACAGTCACAGCCCTCATCGCAGCAGTCCTTCACTGCCGCCAAGCCCTCCTCGTCCCAGGGTCTTCGCCAAGCTTCAGACTCGCAGTCCAGGATGGGCCCTCCCCAGTCACAGCACGCCGACAGCGGCTCAGGCATATACTCGGTCAGTACAAGTGGTTTGTAGCCCCTTGCTTCCTCACTGAACATTTTTCTGCGCACAGGCAGTTTACTCGGGTGTCGATGTCTACGAGATGGAGGTCAACGGTGTCGCCGTCATGCGCCGGAGGAACGATAGCTGGCTCAATGCGACACAGATCCTCAAAGTGGCTGGCGTTGAGAAAGGCAAACGTACCAAAATTCTCGAAAAGGAGATCCAGACCGGCGAACACGAAAAGGTCCAGGGCGGCTACGGCAAATACCAGGGCACATGGATCAAGTTCGAGCGTGGTCTCGAAGTCTGTCGCGCCTACGGCGTCGAGGCACTTCTGAAGCCGCTTTTGACATACGATATGGGCCAAGATGGAGGCATTGCTGGCCGCGGAGACTTCAATACGCCCACCAAGGAGCAGGCCATGGCAGCACAGAGGAAGCGCATGTATAACCACCACCACAGCAGCAGTGATGGCCGCGCCAATGGCCTCTCGGGTACATTTTTCAGAAACATCTCCAGCACGGCATCCAATGCGGTCGCTGCTATCAGCAAGGCCCGCTTTGATTCGCCCGGTCCGAGAGGCCGCAACGGCACCTCCAAACCCCCGAGTCTCAGTCGCCAATCTTCGTCACTGCAAAACGGCGACGACTTTCCTGGCAACTCCCAGCACAGTCTTGCATCCGACTACGGCCATGCCGACTCTGCGTATTCAACACAGAACTCCCAGATTTTCAACCATGCCGATGAGCCGCCCCGGAAGCGTCAAAGAGTCGTCACGCCCGCGGAAAGCTTTGGTTACGGGTCCCAATCTGTGGACATATCGGCCTACAACTACCCCCCTGGCTCGCCCACCGAGCCCAACGAGTCTTTCATTTATTCGCAACAAGGCATCAACCCGCATGGGCCCGGTGATGGAGTGCCCCTGCCACCCTTGCCTTACGAGGCCTCCGCCGAGGCCGACCAGAAACGGAGTCTCTTGATGGGCCTTTTCTTGGATGCCAACATCAAAGATTGTTCGGACCAGGACGTTCTGCAGAAGCTGTCGACGCTGGACCTTGATTCACCTATCGATTTGTCCTGTCACACGGCACTGCATTGGGCTGCTACATTGGCGCGGGTGTCACTACTACGAGTCTTGATTTCGGCTGGGGCGGACCCGTATCGGGTGAATGCTGCGGGCGAAACGGCGCTTATGAGAGCCTGTGGCGTCACTAACAACTCAGATCAAGTTTCGTTTCCCGACCTCCTGGATGTTCTCGGCAATACCATCGACGTCAGAGACAACAGGGGACGGACTGTTCTTCATCACATCGCGGTGACCAGCGCCGTCAAGGGACGCATTCATTCAAGTCGGTACTACCTCGAAAGTCTTCTTGAGTGGGTCGTACGACAGGGCGGTGTTGAAAACAGCCAAAATGGCAGTGGCAGCGCCCGGATCAACCTGGGCCGCTTCATGAGTGAGATTGTCAACGCACAAGACAAGGCTGGCGATACGGCCTTGAATATAGCTGCCCGGATAGGGAACCGGAGCATCATCTCCCAGCTGCTTGAGGTGGGTGCCGACCCGAGTATAGCCAACAAAGCCGGCCTCAGACCACAGGACTTTGGTGTTGGGGGCACCGCGGGCGAAGACGGCGTAGTCAACGGGGACCTGGTAGAGCGCAACGGCACCACGGGCAACAACAATAGCCAAAAGAGCAGGGAGAGCAGTGACGACATCATCACCTGTGAGTGCTGCTACTTGAATCGCATGTGGATATTGTCTCTCGGACTGACCATGACCAGCCATAACCCATCTTTTGAACGAGACGTCGACCAGTTTCCAGTCCCAGTTGAAGAAAAAACAAGCCGATCTTGATGGCCTCTATGCGGCCCTGCGGACGTCGTCGACACAATTAGAGGACGCCAAACAGAACCTCAAATCTCTTCAAGCAGCAGCCGAATCACAGCTTCTCACACGACAAAAGATTTTCAACTTGACCCGCGGCCGCGAGGAGGAGCAGGCTCGCCTTTCGCGTCTGGAGGAGGAACAGGGGCCGATCGATCCAGAAAGCATTGCCTGGGAAACCGAACTTGGCGTGCCCGACGAGCAGCTGCCAAAGGATGCGGCCGAACTCCCCAGTGCGGCACTTATGCGGGCGCGGATACAAGCACTGAAGAAGCGCACTGAAGTGACGCATGAGGCCGTCGACACACTGAAAGGAAGAAGCCGCGATGTTGAGGTCAAATACCGCCGGGTTGTGGCGCTGTGCTCGGGGGTACCCGAGGCGGAAGTCGACCACGTGATTGACGGCCTGGTAAGAGCCGTTGAGAGCGAGAGGGATGGGCTGGAAATCGGCAGGGTCAGGAGATTTCTTGGCGGCGTCGACGGCGGTGTGCCGTGAGCCTTCTGGCTGATGCAACCGGGGATTGGGGGATTCTTTACCCACGAGGGTTTCAACCACACTTTGGTGTGCTTTGTCGACTGGACGAGTCCAAGGGATCAATTGGTCTCGCATTGGACTTGGGTTATGGCCTTTTTATATACCAGCGTCTTTGTCTCGGACGCAGTGGAGGATTAGAGACCTTGAATGCAGTCGTATGACCCAGCACGATTTGAAGGCATGAGCAGCAACTGAATCTCGGGTATATGCTTGGCGGCCGGTGCAGGATAGGGAGTTGCCGGCTGCGCTCCACAAGCATAACCATACGCTCCGGCCGGGCCTTCCTTCATGCCCTAGCCAGATGACGAGCCAGTGTTTCCTGGCTCTCACGGTTTCTCCCATGTAGCAACTTTCAAAACCAGGGCTGTCTCGACATGCCGACAGAAATGTTCGTACCGTATCCTTTACGCCCTTGCCGCATCTACCACCAGAGAGGGTATCGCAACCACGTCCAGGTGTGGTCCCAGCCCCAGCCGTCCCGACATTTCCAATGGAATGAGATGCATTCGTAGACCTATGGCCACCGTCTGCCGACGCGGCCCGGGGGCGGGCGCTGCCTCCTTGGTAGCGTGGCTTCAGCCGAAGGAGACGCCCATCCAATCGGTCCGGCCCCGGGCCTTGTCGACCAGGTGGCCCACCACGTCCCAGGCGGCGTCGGCGGCGGCAGGGGAGGCGGGGCGGAAGAGCTTGACGCGGCCCTCGGCGAGCGAGAAGCCGTCGCCCGCGATCTTGAGGACGCGCACGCCCGGGTGGAAGAGGTCGAGGGCGAGGTGGCGGTCGAGGTAGGCGCGCAGCGCCTCGGCGAAGGGGTGGTGGGGTGAGGACGGCGGCGGCGGGGAGCTCGGGTCCCCGGGGGCGCCGGCGGCGCGCCAGCCCCAGCCCTCGTCGTCGAGGCCGCCGGCGAGCTGGCGCCGGCGCGAGGGGGAGAGGGGGCCGCCGGCGGTCGCGGACGCCGGGGCGAGGTCGGTTCCGGCCCGCAGGAAGCGGTGGACGTCGGCGGCGGGGACGATGAGGTCCAGGGTCCGGAGCCCCAGCGGCTGGGCGGCGGGCTTGCCGGCCTTCTTGGCGGCCGGCTCGGGCGCCGGGGGCTCGAGGTGGAAGCCCAGCGTCAGGGCGACGTCTTTGCCCAGCCGGCGCACGGCGTGGGCGCCGGCGAGGGCCAGCCAGCGCTCCCAGCTCGAGACCAGAGTCCGCGTGCCCAGCCGCAGGGGCGAGATGCGCGCGTCGAAGGTGCGGCAGAGGAACTCGATCAAGACGGACTTCAGGGGCGCCGGCGTGCGCAGGAGAAGGAGCGGCAGGTGGTGGAATCGGCGGCCTTGGGCGTTGGTGCTCGGATGGGGAGGGGCCGGGATTGCAGAGTGGGAGGTCCAGCGGGTGCCGTCTGGACCGGCTGGCGGCGACGGGGCGAAGAAATCGGGCAGGAGCAGTGCGCTGAAGGCGGCGTTCTCGTATTGCAGCTCGACGGTAAGGGCTTCGGCCGCGGGGTTTTTCCTCGGCGTCTCCTCCTCCCTCTTCCGGCCTCTCACGGCGGTGCCATCGTCGTCGTCGTCGGCGTCGTCTTGGGCCCCCAGGTCGACACTCCCGTCGCGGGCGCCACAGCCGTGGTCGACGCCCAGCAAGTCGGCCAGGGCGACCCATCTCCACTCGACGCTTTCGAGCGCGCCGGCCCGCCCCAGCGTGCCGTCGTCGGACGAGAGGCCGACCTGCACGCCGCGCACGACATCGCCGACGAGGGTGTCGCGCAGGCGCTTCGAAAGGGTCTCGAAGTAGGCCGCGTCGAGGGCTTCGCGGCCCACGTGCAGCGGGCTCACGCGGTAGGCGGAGAAGGTGGTGTTGTAGAATAGAGAGGAGGCATCGGGCGCGTCGGCCTCGTCGTCCGGCTGTTGTTGTTCCTCCTCCTCCTCCTCCTCCTCCTCCCCCTCCTCTTCTTCTTCCTCCGGGTGCTCGGACGAGACGCGAGAGGGCGGCGATCCGGGCTCGGATTCCGGGGCGGGCTGCGGACGCTTACGCTTGGGCGGCATCCTCCGAGGGCCGGGAGACGGGGTTGTCTGGGGGGGGAAAGAGCGTCGTCGTGTTTCTGGACGGGCAGGGCCGGGTGAAGGCGGGCGACGCGTTCGGGTGGAGACAACGGGCGGGCGATGCAGCTGCTTCGTATGCCGACGCGTTGGCTCGGAGAGCTCTACTGTGTAGGGTTGGCAGGCGCTGGCTTGCTCGCTACACGCGGCCAATCCGAGGGCTTGGGTGAGTTGCACGGTGGGGGGTTTGGTGGCGGGCAAGACGGTTCCGTCATGCCATACCCAATGCTGTCATGGCGACTGTCGCGGGGGGGGCGTGAAGGAGGTTGCATGTTTCCGACGGGCGTTTCGCTTTTCTCGCAGTGGAAGCTTGTAGCCGTAAACTCGCATTCAGCGCCCTATGGGGGGGAACGGCGGCGGCATCCCATGGGAGCCCTACCAAATAGCGGGGTTTTTTACTGTGTATCCCCGCTGGACCCTGGGCGAGAGCTGGCATAGACCACAACAACAGCCGTGAAGACCCTCAGAAAAGACCCGTCCTCGCCGTCTCGAGGCGGCAAAAAGGTATGCCCGATATATCCCACCCCTTCCACGTGCTCCAAATTCCGTCCTTACCTCATACCCTGCCGATTTTGACATCATAGTGCCATCACGGCTGACCTCTGTCTGGACGCTGCAGCCAGACCAAAAGCCGATTCCCTTTCTGGGGAATTCCCACCGGACAGCTTTTAGCGCTGTTAGCGTCCAGTGCTGCCGGGAGCCTCATTGAGAGGGCTCATTCTTGTTTCCCATCTTTTGCTCCCCCAGCGGCCGCCAGCTACTTTACTTCTTCCCGTCCTCGCCGCCATTGACCCGTCCCGTCCCATGTCTCTCCCGACGCCCTCCCATGCCTATCGGCTCCCCGTCCAGCAGCACTTGACGTATCGCGGCCCCGCCTGACGTACTGCTGAGCCATGGCCGTGTCTACTACACCGCCGCATTCCGATGCCAACCCGCCGTGTGCTTCCAAGCTGCGTGCTTCGCCTGCACCATGGCCGGCCGAGGACGGCGACGACAGCGACGAGCCCATGGAAGACGCTGACGCCACCCTCTTTCCCTTCTTCTCCCAATTCCCCCCCGAGATCCGCCACCAGATCTACCTGGCCGCCCTTCCTTGTCCCGGTATCAACTTCTTCAACATCCATACCTTCCCCAACGACCATCAGGGTGCCAACCGCAGCACCTCGCCGCCCTCGCTCCATCTCGATCTGCGTCGGCTGGATATCGAGGACGACGATGAGACGGTCGCCCAGTACGACCCGTCGGCCTGGCAGGCCCGCGACGCCTTGCGCCGGACCTGCCGCGAGGCGCGACACATATGCGCCGTTCCCAAGGATAGGCTTGTGACGCTGACCCTCACCATTCCCAAGCGTGGCTTGTTCGTCCGCGCCGGCGACGGCCTTTTGCGATCCATGACGCCTCTCGAGAACCCTGATCTTTTCCGCGCCGACGATCACGCCGGCCCGGGCGCTAAGCGAGAACCCATCGTGCACCGCACCATCCAGCTTGACGCGGATGAGATGATCAGCCTTTCTATAGAAAATTGTAGCTTCAACCTGCCCTTTGAGGAGTCCCCGCTGCTCCAGGGCTCCGGTGACGAGGACGTCGATGACATGGGCTGGTCCTTTGACCCTGAATTCCCCGGCGGCGTCCCCCTGGGCATACCCGCCGGCAAGTTCTGCCTGAACCTAGCGCGCGGGGACTTTACCACGCTGCGCGCGTTGCGCGAGGTGGCGCCGGCGCTATGGAAAGCCGCCACCGGGCGCTGGGCCACCGATTTCGACGACGTCCAGGACCTGGGCGGCGTCTACAGGCAGGGCAAGGAGCGCCGATCGCGCCAGGCCGAGAGCTTCATCATGCTCGATTCCCAGACGACGGCCATCGACCCCGACCGGCGGCGGTCGGCCCTGAAGCAGAGACGGGCCCGGCCGGCCCGGGGCAGCAGCAGCACCGACAACGACAGCCCCGCCGCCACCAACGTCGTGTACTGGGACCGCTGGGGGGATGCGTACATCTCGCGGGCCTGGGACGACGACGCTTTCTTCACCAACCAGCAGCTGGTCAAGACGCTGCCCGAGCAGACGGACATGCGGGCGAGGTACTTGGAGTCGGCAATACTGCAGTCGCCCAAGCGGCCCCGAGGGTACCCAGAGTAGGTAACAAGGAGGCCTCGTATGCTGTGCGAAGACGGGGGGTTAAGAGAGGGGTTGGCAGCACGGCCGACTGGGAGGGGTGAGCCGCCATAGCGTCGTAGTAATGGGTCTGTACGACGGCAGCTCCATTCTACTGTTGTAATTCGAATAATAAAAGGCGGCACCAATACACATAGGATGCCAAACGATGGGCTCTTTTATGCATCGGGTTATTTACGAAAGTGGATAGGCCATTGTTGTCCTATGTAGAATGGATCCATATTAGAGGCAGTAAGTGAGACACCAGGATGTGCCGCCTACCGGACTGGCGGAGGAGAGCGGGTCTCCGGCTTTAATGCACGTAACGGCCTTAGCGATTTGCCCAGCCCGGATGTAACGGTGAATCGGAAGGGAATACAGTCCCGGCAATTTGACTTGATCAGGGACCTGTATTTATTTATACCCCAGCTTACCAAGTAACTGCATCATTTCCGAAGGTCTGTTCCGTCTCACCCAAAGGTTAGGTACTTGTTTCCTTGACTGCCATTTGCTTTGCATACTTAAGTACATAAGTACTTTACCTACTCGACCCGCTTCCTCCGGCCGCCATCATCATGCACCTGATCCTCACGGGCGCCACGGGCCTGGTCGGCACCGCCGTCCTCGACGCCATGCTGCGAACGCCGGCCGTCACGCAGATCAGCGTCCTGAGCCGGCGGCCGGTGCCCATGGCCGAGGCGGCCCGCGACCCCCGGGTCAAAGTCATCATCCACCGGGACTTTGCCAGGTACGACAAGGACGTGCTGAAGCAGCTCGAGGGCGCCGCCGGGTGCGTATGGGCCCTCGGCACCAGTACGACGCAGGTCGGAGCCGAGTAAGTTGAATTCGCCTCGTGTCAATCTCCCCTCCTTCTCCTACCCCCTCTTTCCAAGCGAAGGCGGGGGCGGAGTAAAAAAAAAAAACCAGCATCGACAGCCGGGACACAAAAAAGAGGGGCTAAAACTAAGAAACCCCCCCCTTCTCCTTTGCCCGTAGGGACTACGTCAAGATCACCAAGACCTACACGCTCGCGGCGGCCGAGGCCTTTCAGGGGCTCGCCACGTCCTCCTCCTCCTCGTCCGCTCCCGCCAACGACGACGACGCCGCCGCCGCCGCCGCCGCCGACAAGGCCCCCGCGCCGTTCCGCTTCGTCTACGTTTCGGGGCAGGGGGCCACGGACGCCCCGGGCCCGCTGACGGCGACCTACAGCCGCGTCAAGGGCGAGGCCGAGCTCGGCCTGGCGGCGCTGGCCGCCGCCGCCCGCCCGCCCGGCGCCTTCCGCCCCGGCTCGGTGCGCCCCGCCGCCGTCGACGAGCACGGCCACGCCGCCGTCCTGCCCTGGGTCCCGCCGCGGCCGGCGGCCGTGCGCTGGGCCGCCCCGGCGCTCCTGTGGACCGCGCGGACTCTGTGGTGAGGGATACCATTCCCCCTTTCCTCCCTCCCCCCCCCCTCCAATGGGCACTCCCCCGGAAAATATGTTGCTGACCCTGCCGCCACGCTTGTAGGCCCAGAATGCATGCACCAACGGAACCGTTGGGGGACTTTCTCGTCGGCATGGCGATGGGCAAGTACGACGGGCAGCTGATCGACGGAACGCAAAGTAAAGAGGGTATCTGGAGGATGAAGGGCATGCCCGTCGTGGAGAACTGGGGGTTTAGGAAGCTGGTCGGGCTTACGGCATGAAGGACAGCGGGGACAAAGGGGGGGGGGGGGACTTGCCACCCGTTTGAAGACGGGCAAAGGCACGCGGGGAACCACTCAGGTCTTTATAACCCCAGATGTAATTATATTTTGTACATAATAGTTGATAGAATTGTGCATGGATCGGGTTCGTCTCGGGCTTTCGTGTCCGGCGCGTCCGTCCCGTTTCCTCCGCCTCGCCGCCCTTCCGCATCCGTCATGCCAACTTCGATAGGACCCAGGCAACCGCCTCGGACTTGTACTTCGTGAAGTACACCCCGTGAGCTATCGAGCCGTGTTAGTCTGGTCCGATAGTAGACGAGGCTAGCAACCAAGACAATCGAGGGGGAGGGGAGAACTCACTAGGCCAGCTCTTGCTGGCGTTGGCAGCGTCGCAGGCGGGGTCGCCCGAATCGCAATACGAGCGCAGTACGCCCGCGTACTGGCCGAGGCTGCCTCCGGTGCGCGGCCAGGCCTGCGGCGCGAGTGTCAGTCATCGGCCTCCCGGGGGAGGGGGGGCGCAGAAGCGAAAGACTTACGCCTTGGCCGTTCGGCGCCGTGCCCACGTTGTAGGACTGGCCGGCCGCGTGGCGAACGTCGCCGAAGAGGAGGACGGCGGCGACTACCGAGCAGGGAGAACGAGCCACGGTTAGCCGCGTCGCCAACATCCGGGGGGTGAGAAATATTCTTGCAAATAAAGAAATGGATCTTTGAAAATGGGGGGGAAAAGAAAAACAAAAACTCACTCTGACTCCCCGGAGGGCTACCCCGCGCCAGGCCGGCGTTGGCGGGCTGGGTGCACGGGTTGCTGGCGAAGGTGCCGCCGCCGCCGCCGAGGATGTCGCCGACGACGTGGGCGCCCTGGGACCAGCCGGTGAGGACGAGGCGGGCGGAAGGGCAGCGTTGGGCGTAGGCGGCGATCTGGGCCTGGCCGCCGCTGACGCCGGCCGCGGCGCTGCTGCAGTAGTTCTCGAGCGTCGCCGGGTACTGGACGTCCTCGACGTCGCAGCTCGCGACCCCGGCGCAGATGGCCTGCGCGATGGGGGCCTGCACGCCCGGGTACGACTCCTGCGACCCGCGCGCGATGAAGACGTGCACCGCCTGGCAGTCCCCCGCCGCCGCCGCCGCCGCCGTCGCCGGGAGCATGGCCGCGACGAGAGCTCCGGAGCGCATGTAGGTTGGCTCCTCTATGGGGTAGATGGGGGTGTGGGTGAATAGGGGCTGGCTGTGGGAGGGAGAGAGGTGTTTGGCGTGTTGACTGATCGATGCAGGCCACGTGTGGGACACGAAGAAAAGGACGGACATTTATGTCTCGGCTCGAATCGTATATCATCTTATGTGAAAGGGGGAAGGCACGAGCAAGGCGATAGGATGAAGACCCACGAGACTCATCCGAGTACGATAGTCTAGTCGGATGTCACCGAGACTACAGGGTTAGGGGAAACTTAAGTGGTACCCCCGACGACGTTCTGAGATCAAAAAGCTTGGGTGAAGCCTTACCCCCCTTAATTCGATGTCTAGAAATTTGAAGGCTTCACCTTCGAAATAAGAATATTTACCTGTGGCACATATACCATTATCTATTAAGGGCCGTTTTTACGTGTGCCTTCCTTACATGCCTCCTTTACGCGCTTCTTTTACGCGCCTCTCTTACGCGCCTCTTTCACACGCCTTTTTACGTGTGCTTTTTCTTGCGTGAGCTTTTCTTGCGTGAGCTTTTCTTCCTTGTGCTTTTCTTGCATGTGCTTCTTTTATATATGCTTTTCTACCTCTACGTGTGTTTAGCCCTACGAATACTGTAACTTAAACAGAGTGAAGTATAAAAATACTACCTACTTATTTGACGTATAGGTTCAACCTTGAAACTAGTTCTTCATAAACTAGTTTCTATACTGAAAAACCCAATTCCCAAAATTTGAATAATAAAGTATAACGTTTTATTGCAACGCTTTTTAAGGCTATGAAGATTGTGATTCTAAAAAGCATCTTACAAAACGAGATGTGGTGAAAGAAGTATGGTTTCATTCCTATAGATCGTTATTGAGCAACGAGCTAGCTAGTTATGTGCACCCCGTGGTGATTCCAACCACCATTGGGCAACCACTATTGGTGCCACTATTTTCACCTCACAGCTTCGTTGTTTTATATCTAAATAAACTTGATACGACACCCATAGGGTCACGGAGATACATGTATAGATATGGGAGCCTCGCACAGCAATAGCTAGCTAATGGAGACCATGCTTACTTCACCATCTTTCTGATCCATACTTCGGTTCTAGCAACAATTAACATTATATTTCAGCGAAGCTTTCCGACGACATGAAGTGTGAAGGGTTCCTGCATCCGGACTTGTGTTGGTCCGTTGTCGGGCCACTGGCAGGAAAGACACCTGACATCGGCCTCTCCGGCTCGGATCTCGGAGGCATCGACCATCGCGGCGCGCCCCGAAACGACCTGCCTACCTATTTTCCGCTTCCGCCCAGCCCCGTACCCCGCTGACACGGGAAGAGCCGTCGAGTCGCGTCGGTCAGCGAAGCCTTGGCGAGAAAAAAAAAAGCGTGTTTCGACCATCGCAGGAGAAGGGGACCACCCCTTCCGAAGAGCCAGCCAGCCAGAAAACTAACAGCGCTGTCGGGAATCGAGCCTAACCGAGAACTCTAAAGAACGCATCGCTTGCCTCCAGAGGTGGCACGCGATGCACCCTAACACGGGGGCGCCGAGGCGTCCATCGGTGCAAGGACGTCCGAACTTGCGACTTGGTTGTCTGATCCATCTCGTCTGATGCACGAGCTACGCGCCGGCCATCAAAAGATGCCGAGATCGCTTGGTCGTAACTCACTCCGATTTAGGGCATGGAGCCGACCCAAGGACCGGTATGAGCGCTGCCTTCCCCCAAGTGAATGCTTTCCAGTTTCTGAACCAGGCATCGAGCCGGCAAACGCACTTGACTAATCTTATCGTAGACTCACCCTGTGTAGCCAGTGCCCGGCGACGGTGGTGGAACGTTCCGAGAGCTGGCAATCCTTTTTAAAAACTTGAACTTCCGTGGCCCCCTGACCGCCGGAGATAGCACAGTCATTAGGTAACTACTCATTTATCATTTCATTACGAGGGATCATTAACATTATGCTGTCACTGAACTTGCAAAACTCTTTCGGGGGTAATCAGGGGAGAATAATCCCTCATTAGTTTAGTATTGGTATCAATTCGTGAACTCATTTCTAGTTGCTGCGTCTCGACATAGCGACCGCTGCATTGATTGCGGTCTCGCGACGGCCGGTTTTTTCGTCCGTCCCGCCAAACGTTCCGTACATTACGGCCGTCATACCCGCTCCACGGCAACGGCCCCGACCTTCTTCTCATCGTCGTCCAGACCCAGCCCGGCGGCGTTGGTCGCGACGACCTCCTTGACCCGCATGATGTGGCGGCCGTGGCGGAGCCAGTGGAACGTGACGTAGCCGAGGACGTACACGAAGCCGACGAGGGGGACGAGGTAGGAGATGCGGGTGCCGAACTTGTCGGCGATGGCGCCCTGGATCGGCGTGAAGACGGCGCCGCCGCTGACGCCCATGACGAGGATGCCGGCGCCGCGGCGCGTGTGCTGGCCCAGGTTGGCGGTGCCGAGGGTGAAGAGGGTCGGGTACATGGGGGCCTCGAAGAAGAAGAGGGTGATGAGGACGCCGACGCCGGCGGCGCCGCTGCCGTTGCACACATAGGCCGTGAAGGCGATGCAGATGCACGCGTAGACGATGAGGAGGAAGTCGGGCTGGAAAACGGTGGCCAGCGCCGTGGCCACGAAGCGGCCCACCGTGAAGCAGATGAGGGCGTACGACAGCATCTGCGAGCCCTCGCTGTCGGTGAAGTGGCCCGCCTCCTCGGCGTAGTTGATGAAGAAGGCGGCAACCGAGACCTGGGCGCCGACGTAGCAGAACTGCGCGATGAAGGCGAAAATCATGTTGTACTGCTTGTACAGGGGGCCCGCGCCGATCTCGGTGCCGAACTCTTGAGCATCGGGGCTGTCGGCCGTCGACTGGCCGGACAGCATCTCCTCCGAGACCTCGGGAAGCTTGGCGAAGAAGAATAGGATGGCAATGGCGGTGCCGGCGCACGCGACGGCTAAGTATACGAACTGCACGGCCGTAAGGTCGCCCTCGCCTTTTTTCTCGGTAAAGAAGAACTTGGAGGCGATCAGCGGGCCGATGAAGGAGGCCACGCCATTCCAGCTCTGGCAGAACTGGAGCCGAGCGCTTGCGGTTGCCGGGTTGCCAATGACGACGGCATACGAGTTCGCCGACGTCTCCAAAGTTGCCAGTCCACAAGCGATGACCAACGTACAGGCGATGAAGCCACCGAATGAGGCCCGTTTCGTCTCAGGTGTCGAAAAATGGGCCGTTGGCCAAAACATCACCGCTCCAATGGAGTACAGTGCGAGACCCATTAGGATAGTGATTCGGTATCCCTTTCGCTTCAATACTTCTGCGGCAATGGGGGAGAAGCTGCACAGTGCGTAAGTGAGAGGTCAATGGGGTTCTGCCCTGGATGTTCGCCGCGGTGCGACTTACAGGAGGTAACCGCCACCAAAGTACACGACCTGGAGGCCGGTCGATTCAAGTTTCGAGACACCCAAGACATCCTGGAAGTGCTTGTTCAAGACCTTGTAGCCATGTTAGCAACGGACCGATGGGAGAAGGGCTTCGGGTAAACCCTACATCAAGCAGACCGTAACTGAATCCCCAGAGGAAGAAGAGGGAGATGACCAGGGACAGGGGGAATATCAGGGCCCTGCCAGTCAGAAACCCGCCAGCAACCTGGCCGTTCTGGATCGGAACGCCGCCGGCCATCTTGCTGATCTGGATCGGTGTCGGTGCTTCAGGTCCGGATCGGAATAGAATGATAGCACCTCAGACAGAGGATGGAGAAGACTGGGATGCTGCTGCTGGTGTTGGTGAGGATCTGGAAGGGAAAGATGCCACGGAGAAGAAGATCATCTTATATGCTGTTTTCCCAGGCGATGGCGAGTGCTCGTACCCGGCCTCTTCCATGAGAGGCGGGCCCCCAGGGGGGGAGCTCTGGCCATGATGCCTTCAGGCCAGGCCTGGGCGTTTTCGGGTCGCGCCCACTCCACGCGAGCTAGCCAAAACCCCAGACAACCCCAGACAAACCCCAAAGGGGCAGTCCCACCCTGTATCCATCACCATGGCCCTGTTTCCTGGGGGACCAAAAGTCGCGCTGTCGAGAGGGTAGCGCGCAAGCGAACGGGCAACCCGACACACGCTATCGACAAAAACTCTGCGCGGGAGCTATTTTGGCCTCCTGCACCCAAGACGCGAGACGGGCGACGGCCGCCGAGAAGGCTCCGATCATCCTGGCCGAGGGTTTGCCAAGATGCGACAATCGTGCTTGGCTGGCGGTGCGGCGACAGGGTGGCTTGTCCCAGTCCCAGTCCCAGAGGGGGGGCCGCCGTCTTGTCGCTGAATTCCTCGCTGGCGCCACGTGCAGGGAGATGCACATCAGCGGGCGAGCCCGCGCAACGCGGCCAAACGGCGTTGAAGTCTATAGAACCATCACGTGCGCCTAGACCAGATCAGATCTGTCTGTCCGCTGTCCACGTTGGCGGGTAGATCGAGGCGGTAGACGGCAGGCGGGACGTAGGGAACGCGGCGTGTAGACGACGCCCATCATCGATGCCTCGGTACATACCCATCTCTAGATGGGCACTGGGGATGCGCATGCGGTCGTTCTGCCATCTGCCGCGTGGGCGGCTGTCGCTTGTCGTCGGTGTTGGGTCGGCACCTCCTATCTCCTCTCTGGATGGAGTGGATGCTCGTTTTTCCCTGGAAGCTGGAGGAGAGCGGCCAGATGCGTCCTTGGTTGGCTCCATTTCTCTTTCATCTGGGGGGTTGAGTGGTCTAGACCGCTCCTTGGCGTGGCGTCCGGTCCGGCCTTGGTATTCGCAATGTCCCACAATAACTCCGAGAGGGACGGCTGGGCGCTGGTCTAGGGGTACCAGCTGGCTGGTATCCGTTCCCATGGAAGCGAGAAGCTAGTCATGAGTCGTGAGTAGAGTGGTAGTCATCGTCGTGGTGGACGTTGAAAAGCCGTTCGGAATGTTGGCCGAGCGATAAGCAGAGCGTTGAATGGAGGGGGGAAAGCGTTGAGGCGCCAAAGCGTCAGCTAGGTTGTCAGCTTGAAAAAGTACGCTGCCACTACTGTTACGCGTCGACGGATTTCAGCAGGCTCTCAGCGAACATGGGAGGGAGGGAAAGCAGCTGGTTGAAGGGAGCAGCAGTGCGGGCAGACAGCCGCTGCTGATCTTGGGGCAAGAAAAGAAGAACGCGGGGACGCCTTGTTGGAGCAGCTGGAGAAAGCTGGAGCAGCGGCACTACGACCGCATAGAGAACGCGGGCCCGCAAAGGTGATACGGGGTCGACTCCAGGCGGCCCTTTTCCCCCAGTTCTCCCCCCATGGGGCATTGTTTCCCATTGCCATTCTTTCTCCAGCTCATCAAGAGGCCGCCCCACATCCATCCCATGGCCGGAATTTGCGAACAGGTTCCTTGGTAAAAATGACGGGCCTCGAGGCCAGCATTGCATGCGCCGTGGGTATCCGAAGGAAGAAGTTGCCAGATCCCAGGCTGCCTGCCAGGATCTAGTCCCGTCGGGTGTTAATGGGGAGGGTACCTGAACATCACCTGACGCCGGCCTTTTCATCCGTGCCAACCTGTCAAGGTCCCATCTGTCTATGTTAGTAAAGAGGCCTCGTACAGTGGACGCCCGCGCAGATGGCGGGGGGGCTGACAACCGGCGCAGTACCCACTGAGTCTACCCAAAGCGTCTACTGGGATGGCGCTGGTCCCCCAAGTGGAGGATTGGGCAAGGCTCTCGGTTCCGAGGGGCCGCTGCTCTCTCATCTTCTGCCTCCAGTGCTCTCTCGCCACCGCATTGGGTGGGTGGGATTGCCCATGCCATCCATCCCTCTGGAGAGGACGGCAGTGCAGTGGACAAACTGGAAAGCAGGGAGGGAGGGAGGGAGTTGGCTGGGAACTGGTAAGCGTCACGTGATCCGGCACATCATCATCATGGTGGCATCCCTTCGTTTATCATTGGCAAGGCCCCTGGGCGGAGGAGGCGTGCGGGTGGATGGCGTGCGGGGAAAAAGAAGGAGGAAGCGTGGAAGCAAGAGGGCCGGCCGACAGACAGACGGGGGGTAGATCAATCAAACAGGCCGATTGCTGACGATACCTCGTCGCCTTGCACCGACCGACCGAGACTGACTGCACTGCAGTGCTCGTCATCGCCTTGCCTCGCCTCGCCTCGACTCGACTCGCCTCGCATATCTTGGCTCGGCTCGCTAGGCTTGTGGATGCCATGTACTGTTGCTGATCCGGAAGTGTGCGCGGGCGCCCGTCTCCACTTAGACGACCTCGCGACCTCGTCTTCCACCACATACCGTCTCTCCCCATGGCGCAAGCGTCGACCTGCCGCCCGTCCCAGTAGAGAGTGTCATGGTCGAGACCGCGCCCTTGTCCCGCACGACAACCTCGGGGTCCGACGGGCAGCGGGACGACGCCGAGCGGCTCGCTGCCTGCTTCAATTGCAAGCGCTCCAAGCTCAAGTGCGTGCGCGCCGGCGGTTCTGCCACTTGCACGCGCTGTCGCCAGCGCCGCATCGAGTGCACCGCGCCCGCCTACCACGTGGGCCGCCACAAGGGCGTGAAGAAGTAGGTTCCGGCCCCTCCGCCCGCGCCCTGACGCCCGCCCGCCTCGCTGACCCGGGATGCCTGCAGCAAACACACCGGCCTGGAGAAGGCCGTCTACCAGATCGAGCAGGCCCTGAGGCGATCCAGCGCCGGCGCCGAGCAGATCCAGAGCCCCGAGCACGCCTCGGAGCTGCGCTATCTGCTGGACCGGAGCCGCCAGCTCCTCGGCGACCCGGGCTTTTCCTCCCCCCACGGCATCCCGGCCCCGCCGCACGACCATGACCAGGAGCTGTCCCCCCATCAGACCCCCGTCTCTCTCGAGACCACGCGCTCTCCGCCCGAGGACCCGCCCGGCCCCAAGGCCGAGAAGGACCACCTCAACTTGGACGATGCCGAAAACCCGCTGCAGTTGCTAGCTAGGACCTCGGAACTGCTCTCCTCTATCACGGCGCCGCCCCACGGCATCGAAACCGCGCGTTTCCCCTCCCGCCTGGTCGCCAGCAGCCAGAGGGCCCCCACCGACCATGACCTGCAGAATTTCTTCGGCCGCTTTCAGCCCCGGCTGGACGTTGGGCCCGACATGGATCCCATCGATCTCGGTCTCTTGACTCTCGACGAGGCCCACAGCTTGTTCTCCTTGTGAGTTCTGCCGCCCCGTCGGCCGCTTCCGTCGCTGTTCTGACCACCCTCCCAGTTTCTACGAGAAGCTCGCACACACCAGATGGGGCATCGATCCTGTCATACACACCGTCGATTTTGTGCGTCGCCGGTCGGCTTTTCTGCTTACGTCTATTGCCGCTGCCTCGGCTTTGTTCTCCCCCACCCTGGAAGCCTTGTACAAGAGACTATCCAACCACCGTCAGAAATTGGCAGGGTTGGTCGTGACCCAGCGCTACAAATCGATTGAGATCATCCTCGCTTTCATGGTCAACATACCCTGGATCTCGGCCGGAGAGCACTGGGCCGACGACGAGACTTCGACCTACATCTCCATGGCACTGACCGTGGCCCTGGACCTCTCCCTCAATAAGATCATTGTGCCCGGCTTCGTCACAGAAACCAGAGGGCGAGATAATATAGCCCCCTCCGAATGCATCTCGGCGGCCAAGGCGCTGGCCATCGATGGGTTTGCCGACGTGGACCCCAACTCTTCGGCGGGACGGCAGCTCCTTCGAAGGCGGGAGCGTACCTGGCTATCGCTCTACGTGCTTGAGCGAGGGTGAGCTTTCTGTTGCTGCCCAGCTCATGGTTACTTACTTACTTGCCTGGCCAAATAGGATATGCTTGGCACGCGGAAGGGACCCAGTACTGCCCGTGTCGCGGCTGATCGAGACCTGCGACCAGTGGCACCATTCCGATCTGGCCGACCGATGGGATGGCTCGATCGTGTCGGTCGCAGTATTGCGGCGTGACTTGGTGTGTGCCGTTTCCTTCGCCTTTTCCCGCATTGCCCCTCGGGTATCTTTACGAGCTCCGTGCTAACTGGGTTGTTGAAGGCCAATTTGATTTCCCGTGTGCGCGCCATCTGTGACACGTACCAATCCGGCCTCGAGGACGAGTCGGTCATTGTAGAAAGGTCCCGCGAGACCCGCTCTCGGTTCGGTCGGATGGGTTTGCTGATTCGCTAGGTAGGCTCAAGAGTGAAATTACCCTCTCCTTCGACAGGTGGTACCAAACCTGGCCCTTCCAGATCGGAGATCGGCATCGTGAGCAAACACCCGCCCTGGAAGCTGCAAGTTGGTCGCCCCTACTGATGCCGTAACCCAGAGCCAGTGTTGCCCCCTTACGTCGAGATTCTCGCTTCCCACACGCGCCTGTCCATGTACAGCAGCGTGATCAACCATGGAACAGCCCCAGCGGCCGCGCGCCATTTCTTTCGAGCAGCGGGGCTGTCGGCCGCGCTCAATGTGCTGCGGGTCGCCGTGCAGGGCGAAAGCCAGCTCAAGACGATGCCAAACAACACGGCCATCATGATTTCGTTTGCGGCGTGCTTTGCGCTGCGGGTGAGTGCCGCGGCCGACGGTGGGAAGAGCAGCCTCGCGCCCAGCGTCCGCACCCTGATTGCCGAGACGACCGATGTCCTGGAACGCATCGGGTCGACGCCGGTGCAGCGAAACGGACTGTCCTGTTTGTTTGCCCGGCAGCTCCAGGGGATTCTCAAGCTCGCCTCGCGGGGTTCGTCGGAGCTGATCCGCGGGCCGGCGGGCGAAGCACGGGAGACGCACGAGATGGCGGCGCAGTCCGCCTACCCCTCGACCAGCTTAAGCACTGGCACGGCGGTCACAGGCCCCCACGCCGGCGCGGGACTGATGGAATTGACCGCGCCCAGCGTGGGCGTGACGGCGTCGGATTACCTTATGTTTTCCACAATGTCCAACGACCAGTTGGACGAGGCAATCAACAACACAGATGTCGGGCTGGAGGCGCTGACTTGGGACGACTTTCAATTCCAGAATTCGGATCTGGACTGGATGGACTGGAAGGCCTTTACGTAAGACGGCTCGACGATATGGTATACGGATGGGTCCTGCCCAGCCACATCATACCCCGTGGCCTTGGGGACAAAAGGAAAGCGCTACGCCGAAGACAAGTCCCAATAGCCACACCAGCAGCCACTAGTGGTTGGGGCACATCTTTCGTACAACACTGGCTTGCAAGGGTCTGAGCATTGCGATACGGGATACTAGAACTGAATACCCGTGACAGCCGGGCTCGTAAGTGGTACCCACGACGCCGTCTTGAAATTGAAAATATGCGCGGAGGTCTGCCCCTAATCAATATTCAAGGAAAAAATTGAAGGTGAAACTTTCGAATGAGGGATGGATTCCAGGCCCTCGATCATAGTTTGAGACCCTTCACAACGCCATCCTTTAACTTCATCGATTACTTAGAACAAGGCTCAGGCCTAAAATACACCTGACGAATATGATTTCTAGCATTTCCATAGGGACTAACCAGGTATTCTGCGTGGTATTGTGAGTACTTATCTAAGGCTCCCTTTGACAGAGAGAGTGTACCTTAACTTCAGCAAAGCTTTGCAATGCAGTTCGTGAACACTCCCATGTTATGTTGAGAGCGGAGCTTTCCTCCTAAGACGCTTCGGAATTTGTCCTCGGGGTTCAAAGGGTCTCGCCCCCCTCCCCCCTCCCCCCATGTATTATTAGTAGGGGCGTACCAGGCGACAGCCAGCCTAGCCGAACGCGGAATGAGATAGGAAATAAAGACGATAATGAGCAAGGGAGAGACGCTTATCTATCCGCGAGTGTTTCCTTATTGGCTTGACCCAGCCCATGCGTAACGAACCCCAGGGCGCGCGAGACAATTGTTTTTTCTCGTACCGGGCATGGGTGCCTGCAGCCAGCCAATAGGGCGAGGCGTAATGAACGCACGCCTGTGCCGCCTTGCCCGTTGTGCTCTGTCGGATTCAGGTCAGATGAAGGCCAAAAAAAGGAGGAGGAGGAGCGGGGGTTGGTGAAGCCTCCCTTCCCCCCCCCCCCCCACGTCGCCCTTCTACACAGTATGCACGCGTCTCGACCCGTCATCGGTGCCTCGACCCTCTCTGCATACGGCGTGCCTAGCTCCTCAAGCGCATAGAGTTTAGTCCCATTCGATGACCATCGCGAATCCACCACCCCTCACGCGTTACGTGCACTGGCTGGTGCCGTTTGATCCGTACCGCCGCTCGGATATTGATGAAGCCCCGGTAAATCCCTGAGTGGCCAGGGTGATGCTCAACATGTTTTTTTTTGGTCCTCACCGCAGACGCAGCCATGACACCCGCAAGCTGCCCCCCCCCTTTTCTCCACGACTGGGAGGGGGGGGGCTCCATCCAACCTGTCTACCCCAGCTTTTCCCCCGCAGCTGAACGGTGAGGCCAATACGTAAGGCTTTTGTAGGGGTGGCCGCCAAGGGGGGGACAAGCGGCCGCCCCCTCCCGGTCTTTCGCCCGAGAGGGCGAGAGCAAAGGCTTACTTAAAAGACCAGACGGCCCGCACAACAAGCTACAGCCAAGCTCTCTCGGCGCGTGCCAAGTATCTGTAGCTCGCCAGCCCCCCCCCCCCCCCCCCCCCCTTCCTCACGCTTCCGTGACGCCACCAAACCCTCGGGGAACCTCCTTCTTCCCCAACCCCCCCGCGATATTGCTGACGGCCAAACGACGTCGCCAAGGCCGCGAAATCATGGCCTCGTACACAGACGACAAGAAGGCCGCCCAGGAAGTCGAGAAGGGTGATGTCGGGACCGGGGACATGACGACCGACGAGCACCATCTTAGACGCCGCGTGCTGTGGAAGCTGGACACCAGGTGGGCGAGAAAAACCCCAGTCGCTCCCGACCCGGCAGGACAAGGGCTGCTGACCACCTCGTGCCTCGCGCAGAATCCTCCCCGTCCTCGCCGTGCTGTTCCTATGCTCCTTTCTCGACCGCACAAACGTCGGTAATGCGCGGTTGTGAGTGCAACGCCCCCCGCCACCCACCCACTACGGTTCAACCACCAATAGCACAGAGAGAGAAAGAGATAGAGAGAGAGAACAGTGGACACGGTACTTACACGGGCCTCGGTCATTAGGTACGGCCTCGAAAAGGACACCGGCATGACGGACATGCAATACGACCAGGGACTGGCGGTCTTCTACGCCACGTACATCGCGAGGTTCGTGGGCCGTTCCGCACCCGCCTTTCCAGGGCGCCCCGTCCCGAGACACCGACGCCGGACGGCACTGACGAACGCACTGCGCAATGCAGCGAAATCCCCAGCAACCTGATCATGAAGCGCGTGAGCCCGCAGAGATGGCTCCCCATCCTCACCTTCGCGTACGTCCCCATCCTGCGCGGGGGCCGTCAAAGTCTCTCGGTTCTTATCTCTCTCTCTCTCTCTCTCTCTCTCTCTCTCTAACTGGCCGTGTCGATTTGCAGATGGGGGGTCGTGGCCATGTGCCTGGGGTTCGTGCAGAACTTTGCGGGATTCGTGGCCGTGCGCGCCATCCTGGGCTTCACCGAGGGCGGGCTCCTGCCCGGCATGGTACGTTTTTCCGTCGGGGGTGTGTGTGTGTGTGTGTGTGTGTGTGTGTGTGTGTGTGTGTGTGTGTGCGGTCCTGAGCAGATCAGGGGCGTTCCCGGACAACCGTCCAAGACGGGGGAGCTTGGGGCTGACACGGCCCAGATTCTCTACCTGTCCGGCATTTACCAAAGAGGAGAACTTGCCCTCCGGATCGGCCTGTTCTACACGGCGGCCTCCCTCTCCGGGGCCTTCGGCGGCAAGTGGATTCGCGAGTAATGGTTTTTTCGATCGCCGGTGGGCTGACCTCTCCGGGGTTCCAGGTCTGCTGGCTCGCGGCATAGCCGAGATCGGCACGCGAGGCGGCCTCAATTCGTGGAGGTGGATTTTCGTCATCGAAGGCTTGATGGTAGGCATTGCCATTTCCCCTACCGAGCGGGCGTGCCGGGGCTGACCGCATTCGTTGGGCTTGTGTCAGACGGCCATCGTGGCCTTTGCCGTGTACTTCATTCTGCCCAACGGCATCGCCGACGCCAAGTTTCTCACCGAAGAAGAACGCGAGTTCGCCCTCCGGCGCATCCACGGTTTCGACCAGGGCGCCGAGACTCGTCCCAAGGAGAGTGCCGAGAGCTTCTCCTGGTCCGAGGTGCGACGCGGCGTCTTCAGCTTCCAGACCTGGTTCACCGCCTGCGCGTACTTTGGTATTCTGGCGGGGCTGTACTCGTTTGGACTCTTTGTAAGCCCCCCCCCCCTGGTCTGTCTGGGGAAATGGAGGAAGGGGAGACGCGCGTAAGGCCGTTTGCTAATGCTCACGCAGCTCCCGACCATCATCGCGGCGCTGGGGTACACGGCCAACGAGGCGCAGCTCTGGTCGGTGATCCCGTACGCCGTGGCCTCGGTGGTCACCGTGGTGGTGGCCTTCCTCTCGGACCGGCTGCGCGTGCGCGGCGTCATCATGCTCTGCACGCTGCCCATCGCCATCGTCGGCTACGCCGGCATCGCTAACACGCACAACGCCCAGGTCAAGTACGGCATGACGTTCCTCATGGCCACGGGCCTGTACTCGAGCGTGCCGCCCGTGCTGGGCTGGCTGTCCAACAACTCGGCCGGCCACTACAAGCGGGCCACGACGAGCGCCCTGCAGCTCGCCATCGCCAACGCCGGCGGCTTCGTCACCGTCTTCGTCTACCCCAAGAGCCAGGGCCCGCAGTACCACGAGGGCCACACCATCATCCTCGGCCTGCTGGTCGCCGGCTGGTTCCTGGTCCTGGCCAACGTGCTCTACTGCTGGAAGGTCAACCGGGACAAAGCCGCCGGGAAGTACGACCGCTGGATAGGCTGTGGCGATGACCGGGAGCCGTCTTTCCGGCTGGTGCTTTAAGCTAGCGAAGTAATCGGGCCAGGTCCTATTCTACTGAGGACTGGATTCGCGCCGTCCATATCGTGTATCTATATATATATATATACACACACACCATTGCATAACACGTCTTGGGGTATAGGTGGGACTAGGTTGTGTATAATACACGAAGTACTCAGCGCTCCTCCTTCTGTATGCATTTTCCTCGTGGTAGATGGAAGATAGCCGCGTATTCCAGCAGCGAAACACAATCAAAGACGGAGGGGGCTGCTGCCGCTTGTTCCGTCCGGGATGATCCCTTTGAAGTCGAGTCCTCAAGAACTTGGCAGCTTGGCAAAAAGTGGGAGGCGGGTTGGGGGGGCTCGGGGTTGAGGTCCCACCTGAGCGACGACTTGGCGGGGACCCTGACGCTTACACTGGGTGGGACGACTATCGGACATTCATGTAGGACCGAGTCCCTCGGTTGCTGACGAAGGCTCCTGGGCATGGAGGCGATGGGCAATTAATTGATGGTCTCCTACTTGGGCGTCTGGCGGCGGCGACGGCCGTTTCGCACCCACGTCGCCCGAGAGAACTCGTTTCTACCAGATCTTGTCGCGAGAACCCCCTTTCTACCAGTCTTGTCGCGAGGACCCGTTCCACTGCCAGCCAACCTTGTCTCAGCGACCTACCGCCTTGGATCTTTTCCCCCCCCAGCGCTGTGCCCACGCCCCTCGAACGCATCTCTCCCCCCGGCCGACCAAGGGAGCCCACGATCCCCGTTCCTACTACATCCCAACCGGCCCCCCGTCGCCATGTCGAAACTCTCCGACGCCGTCAAGGCGCTCATCAACGCCGGCCACGCCTCGCCCGGCTACACGCGGGCGTCGGCACAGGTGCAGCCGGCGCTGTCGCGGTTCGCGGCCGCCGCGGCCGCCAAGGAAGTCGGCCTGCCGGCGTGGGTGACGGTGTCGACGGCGGTGGGCACGACGCTGAACTGCCCCGAGGCGCTGACGGGCATCTTTGAGCTGGCCAACCAGCAGGCGTCGGCGGCGGCGGCGCCCGCGCCCGCGCGCACGCCGGCGCAGAACGCCGAGCTGATCCGCGAGGTCGGGCTCAAGTGCATCTCCTTCAACGGGATCCCGCGGTCCATCAACACGCTGGGCGCCTTCCACGCGGCGCTGCCGCCGGCCGTGGCGGCGGAGCTGGCGCGGACGCCGGCGACGCGGGGGTGCGCGCCCGGCGGCGGCGACGGCCTGGCGGCGCGGCAGCGCGCCGGCCGCGCCCTCTGGGACTCGGTCTACGCCGGCTTCGAGGACAAGCTGCTGGCCAAGCTGGCGCGCAGCCACCCGGACCTGCCGGTGCACATCCTTGAGGGCCACTACGCGGGGCTGCTCGCGAACCCGCCGGGCCAGGCGGCCGCCCGCGGCGCCGCCGGCGTCGTCGGCCGCGTCCTCACGAGCCTCGTCGCCGTCGCCTGCCTGCGCGCCCAGACCGGCGTCGGCCCCCAGGTCACCTCGCACGTCTTCGGCCTGCGCAAGGCCTACGAGCGCGGCGACGCCGCCGCCGAGCCCCCCGTCGCCGGCGGCCCCTGGCTCGCCTCCGACGACGGCAACCTCTGGCTGCTCGACCAGATCGACGGCCTCGTCCGCGCCATCGCCGGCGACGCCGGCGGCACCACCTTTGCGCCCGGCCTGCGGGCAAAGCTGTGAGGGGACAACTCCCCGAGAGTAACCTGGAGGAGGTAGGAGGCTGGACAGGCAGCCAAAGATACCATACAACCGAGCCGAGCCGGCCGCCCAACGCAATAGAGGGAGGTGGGAAATTTGAAAATCTCCCCAAATTTAATAGGCAGCCAAATGGAAGTCACTGGCGCACTGATCTCGAGAAAGGAGCGTCAACTTCACAAAAGGCGACTACCCAAAATAGATGAGAAAAAAATTGAAATACAAGACCAAGAGCCGCATGGTGTTAATGTCATCAGTATTATGTTCTATGTACAATGCCGCTACCCACCAGCCCGTCCGCCGGTTGCCCCCGCTCCCCTTTACGCCTGGGGCGGGCCTTAGAAGGTGCCCAATTCGTCGGCGACGTCAAAGTCGGCGTCGGTGGCCTCGCGCACGGTGTCGAGGTCGACGCCCTCGGCGAGCTCGGTGAGGGTGAGGCGGGCGCGGGCGCGGTCGACCTGGAAGACGGCGAGGTCGGTGATGATGGTGCTGACGACGGCGCGGCCGGTGAGGGGCAGGGCGCAGCGCTGGACGACCTTGCTGCGGCCGCGCTTGTCGCGGTGCTCGGTGGCGACGACGATCTGGGTGCGCTCGGGGTTGGAGACGAGGTCCATGGCGCCGCCCATGCCCTTGAAGACCTTGCCCGGGATCAGGTAGTTGGCGAGGTCGCCGGCCGCCGAGACCTCGAAGGCGCCCAGCACCGAGACGTCGACGTGGCCGCCGCGGATCATGGCGAAGGACTCGGCCGAGTCGAACGTCGCCGCCCCCGCCACCAGCGTCGTCGTCTCCTTGCCCGCGTTGATGAGGTCCGCGTCCGCCGCCGCCGCGCTCGCCGGGTACGGCCCCATGCCCAGGATCCCGTTCTCCGACTGCAGCCACACGCGCGTCCCCGGCGCCACGTACGACGCCGCCAGCGTCGGGATCCCCACCCCCAGGTTCACGTAGTACCCGTCGCGCAGCTCGCGCGCCGCCCGCCGCGCGATGCGGTTCCGCGAGTCGAGCTTCCGCCCGCCCGCGCCCGCCTCCTCCGCCTCCGCCTCCGCCGTCTTCAGGTTCTCGATGTGCTTGGGCGCCGTGGCCGGCACGATGCGGTCGATGTAGATGCCGGGGAGGTCAACGGCGTCGGGATCGATGGAGCCTATGGGCACGATGTTCTCGGCCTCGACGATGGCGATCTTGGCCGCCTTGGCCATGAGGCCCGCGTACGTTTTGGTCGTGTACCTGAGGAGGGGGGCGGGGGAATCGTCAGTAGTCCAGGCGACCACTCCATCGTGTGGAGGAAGAGACGGCGGGGGTTCCAAAACTCACTTGAAAACGCAATTACCCGCCTCGTCTACCTTCCACGCTCGCAGGATGGCCACGTCGCCCGGGAGCGCCGTCTCCATGATGTAGGACTTGCCGTTGAACACGCGCGTCTCCTTGGGCTTGCCCTCCTCGAGGACGCCCTCGGGGGTAAACCGGGTGGGGATCTCGCCCGTTTCGATAAAGGTGTCTGTTTTTCCGCAACATCGTTTGTCAGGTCTTTTCCCCCTACGTCAAGCGAACAACTCCGTACACTATCGGAAGCGAAAAAAGAGACAGACAAAAAAAAAAAAAAACAAAGGTTATACTCACTGCCGCCCGTGGCCGTGTAAAAGGCGGGGATGCCGGCGCCGGCGGCGCGCAGCTTCTCGGCGAGGGTGCCCTGGGGACACAGCTCGAGGGCGATCTCGCCGTTCAGGTAGCGCCGCTCCAGGTCCTTGTTGGAGCCGAGGTACGACAGCATCATGCGCGTCACCTGGCCGCTGCTCGTGAGCCGCGCCAGGCCTTTGTCGCCCGCGCCCGCATTGTTGGAGACGGCCGTAAGGTTCTGCAGTTTTCGCTTGTGGATCGCCTGGATGAGCGTTTCTGTGTCGAAAGGAACAGCGGTCAGTTGGATAGCTCATTGCAGCTTGGGAACCGGCGTGTGCTTGGGTGCGAAGCCGCGGAGAATCGCATCGGCGCTGGAAAAGACGGGAAGGGGGGGTAAGGGGGGGGGGGGGGGGGGGGGGGTTCTTACCTGCCACACCACACAGCCCAAAACCTGCGCTCAGGATCGTGGAACCGTCGCGCAGGTCGGCTACGGCCTC
The DNA here is from genome assembly GCA_029489945.1 of Nigrospora osmanthi. Classification (NCBI taxonomy): domain Eukaryota; kingdom Fungi; phylum Ascomycota; class Sordariomycetes; order Amphisphaeriales; family Apiosporaceae; genus Nigrospora; species Nigrospora osmanthi. The sequence goes on along the minus strand of CP120494.1, from coordinate 5,956,438 downwards.
GTCGGCCGACGCGTAGACCTTGGACCCGCCGCGCTTTTTTCCTACGTCGCTCGAGTACAGCCTCCGGACGAGGGGCGCGTATAATGATGTGGCGCTCAGCGGCCTAGTCGCACCGGTCCAGCGGTGGGCGAGTTGGAGCGAAGTCCGCACGAGTGTCCGAGGGCGAGCCATGGCTTCTCCCTCTCTTTCTTTCTCTCTTTTGCTCTACTTTCCGATGGTGGGGGGTGGGGGGGTGAGGGGGATGCCTTTCTGTCCGTCTCGCGCGCGCGCCCCGGGTATTTTCGCCGTCACGCCGTAGCTGGAGAGTAGAGAGTATATCAGTCGAGTCCCGCGCGCCGGATCGTGGCGTGTTCCTGCGCCCAGGGGCTTCCTCTCTGGGTATATATAGCGGCGCTTTCTCGACGTCATCCGACGCGGCCGTTTCTCGGCCGTTTTTCAACGCCCGACCGCGGCTACGGCCGGACAGGTAAAGAGCCCTGGAGTCGCGGCTGGACCGAGGCCGATCGGCGCTCGGCGCATGTGCCGGATCGCTACCTGTAGGGTAGGCTAACATTCACCGGAGGGCGACATAGGAGAACTAGCTCGGTCACGGTAACAATTGCAATTGCGAAAAGTTGCCGTTGCCATGGGCTCCAAGTCGCATAGTTCAGCCCCTACAGTATGTGTATGTACATGTAGGTAAAGTAGAAGTACTCAAGAGGTGCGGGACGATCCACCCACACCCACGATTAAGTACCTACGGCCTGATCGCTCTAGTAACAGGAGAGTGGGACTCATGGCCAGCCCGGAATTTCTCCCACAGCGAAAGGCTCCATGGTATCACTGGATCTATCTGGTTGCAACTGCGACTCGCTGATGTCGTCATGTACGTAGGTATATATACGGCTGACCATGCGGCCAGCTAACTCGCACAACTCAAGTATGTACAGGGAAAAGAGTCGAGGTCTCCGTCACCCACACGGCAGCAGCCGGACCATCGACTAATCAGGGCGTATCAGGTTCACATCGTGAGTCTTGTCATTTCCTCTCTTCGTCTTCGTACTCGTCACCTTCGCCCTACAGGCCGAAGAACTTCATGTCGTCGTCGCCGCGGACGGGGACGGTGTGGCCGACGCCCTGGGCGTAGATGCCGACGAGGTGGTCGCCGTAGGTGGAGGTGGTGTAGCCGTTCTGGGGGCTGTTCTGCTTGGTCGAGGTGGCAGCGCCGTAGCCGAAGACGCCGGACCACTGCTTGATGGTCTCCTGGTAGTTGGCCGGGTACAGGGTCGTGTCGGCGCTGCCGTGGTAGATCTGCATGCGCGGGCGCTTGCTGTCGTTGGCGCCCGGGTCCATGGCGTGGACCACCGACGCCCACTGCTGGGCCGACGCCTTGGAGTCGCCGTGCGCGCACGTGCTGTTCCACCCGGCCACCGCGTTGCTCTGCGACATGAAGCAGCCCGCCGGCACGCCCGAGTACACCGTGGCGGCCGCGAAGAGCTCCGGGTACGCCGCGGCCATGACGTTCTGGGACCCGCGTTAGCATCACCGAGACTTGTACGGACGGCGGCCCCACGTCGCTGAACAGGGAGAGGAAAAGGGGGAAGGGCAACGGGTGAGACATACCGTCATCATGGCGCCCGAAGAGCTGCCGGTGACGAAGACCTTGCTGGGGTCGCCCTTGTACTTGTTGAGGGCGTAGGTGACCATGTTGGCAATCGAGTTGCTGTCGCCGCCGCCGTTGTGCGTGAGGGCGCTCTTGGACGACACGTCCCAGCAGGTGCCCTGGTAGGGCGACTCGGGGTAGATGACGACGAAGCCCTTCTGGTCGGCCAGCCTGGCGTACGGCGTCGACTGGAAGTACGACCTGCCGGTGCCCTGGCAGTGGTGGATAGCCACGACGATGGCGGGCTTCGCGGCCAGCTTGTCCGGCACGTAGACGAACATCTTGGTGTTGGACGGGTTGGACCCGAAGCCCGTCACCTGCTGGAGGGCGGCGCGCTTCTCCATCTCCACGGGCGAGGCACCGACGGCGCCAGCGAGCGCCAGGACGGCCGAGACGGACGGGAAGAACTTCATGGTGGTCAGTGGTCAAGGTCGTGACCAGCGAGAGACTGGAGGCGAGAGGGACGAAGACGAGAGAGCGTGCGGGCGTGGTATAGAGAGCCGATGACTTCCCCTTGGCATAGGGCCTCGAAGACTCGGCGGATCGATCTGCTCTTTATATACCTCGCCATGGTTGCTGAGACGTCAGTGACGGGGTCCTATCCATCATGCCGGCTCTGGAGATTGGACCCCGCCGTCTCACAGCGTGCCCTGGTTGGGCCTGGTTTGTTTCTGGCCATCGTTGGCCCAGCGCGCCCGCCTCTTTACAGCTTGTATGTACCCTGCCCGCAGCATCGCCCACAGCCAGAAACGGCAAGGCAGCGAGGGCGAGCTCAGCAGGATCAGGTAATTTATCCGGGCTGTCGCAGGGGATGAAGGAGGTCGTGTGGTGGGTACGTTGGGATTCCACCGCGGGCACCACGAATGGTGATGCTTGGTTCAGCCCATCCCATCCCATCCCCACAAAACAATCTAACTGGATGCGATGGCGAGCCGGAGGCGGTAGGAGCTGGAGGAGGATGCTCACGGTGGAGGCGCTCCCTCCTTATTGTTCCCCCCCCCCTTCCCCAAATCAGGGGTGCAGCCGGTAGTGCATGTGCCGTGCCCGAAAGCTTGTTCGCGACGAGACATGCTAGAGCCAACGGAAGCATTGCCGCCGCGTTCAAACGAGTGCGTGATGGTGGACGGTTGGTTGGATGAGTCCGTGGCCAAGGCTCAAGCTATCCCGGCCCTGAAGAGCCTCTTCCTCCCCCCTGGCGGGATGTGGATGCCCGGCATGCGAACCATGCCAAGCTGCTCTCGTTTTCCCGTCACGATTCTCAGGCAAGCTGGCGTTCCACGTTGAAGGACCAGTGCGGTGTACAAGTAGATACAAGGCGTGGATCGGTCGCCTCGGAGGCTTCCATGATCAATCGGTTTGGGCATCGCGGGTCCTGCTTGGGGCTGGAGACTGGAGATGGATGGAGTTAGCAGAATGCTTGCTTGTTTCCTTGTGACCCTAGCGGTTTGGACTTGATTGACGGCGCTCCGCCGGGGCCCCTGGCGCGACATGGATGGCCGTCTCCACGTCCATCGAGGATTTTCCACCAACGCGCTCGCGTCCCGGAGTTAGAGCCGACTCTTTATATCTGCCTGAATGTCTTAATCACGAGGGGGGGAGGGGAGGGAGAAGCCGCGAGCAGCTAAGATCGTCAAGTATCGGCCGCGCCCGCACCGGGGCAATCAACCTAACGCCGGGGAAATCTAGCACCCGTGTGGCACGCAATCGCCCGTCTTGCTGGCCGATTGCGCTCCGTATGCGCCAGTCCTCTTCCTTGAGATTGATTCTTGGCTTGGTACTCTTCTGGTCGTTGACTGTGAAGCTGCTATCCGTACTGCACGAGGGGGGAAGTTGCTTTCTGCCGCAAACGGCCCAGATTACTTACATCAACCCACTGTGTTCACAGGCCCGCTCACAAGCAACCTCAACCACCGGCCCTCAAAGCTTACGCTGCCCTGCACTCTATTAGCCTGGAACGATTCAGCTCCCACGCCACCCCAAGATCGAACCATAACGTCGGGTCCTAATTCTCGTTAAACAAAGCAGAACGGGGCCTGCCGGAGACGCAGGACGGGTCGTCTAGCCTGCGTAGATAGGTACCTACATATGTAATGTACTTTACATACCTTACATACTCCTGGATAGGGAACTCGGACCCTCCCTACTGTCATCTGAACCTCCAGACCACTTCGCGTTATCATTTGCTCACGCACCGTCGGAACCCGACATGCAATCGTAATATACTGAGATATGAAACGCATGTTCCCGAGGCTAGTCAGACAACTCAGTGTCTCAAAATCGCAAAACCTGGAATCTGAAGCCGGCTGCCGCCATCACGTACAATTTCTGTGATGGCCTGCAGCGCCAAGCACCTACGCTTCTACGACAACGGTCTGCCGGGGCCGTACCGCTATCTCGGGCCCGAGAGGCGGACGAATAGCGGGCACGCCCTGCCCGGACTCGTAGGGGGAAACTCCTAATGACCTCATGAAAGAGTGGCCGCTGACAAACACGCCAGAACGCTGACGCACTACATGCAGAGACGCTCAGCAATTTGCTCCAACCCGCAAGCGCTGCTAGTCTACATGCTGCCTGGATGGCACGAGTTGCTATGGCTTTGCAGCGAAGGCGGGTGCTTCTTGGCATCCAGCCTATATACAAATAGACTGCACGCGATATGTGCAACATAGCATCGTAAGACAGAAGCCAGCTGAAGGACTGACCTCTCTTTTTACCCAATTCAACGAAGACAAGTCCATCGTAGCGGAAAGGCGAAACCGCTGAATTTCGACGGTCACACGCTACTTGCACTTTCCTGACTCCTGGTCTCGCTATATCATCCACCTCAACCCGACCCTCACCATCTCCCCATAATGTCATCACAACGCACTTTTCTTATCGTGGGGGCGACGGGGAAACAAGGGGGGGCGGTTCTGGCGGGGCTCTCGCAGCTGCTCGCAGCAGCGCCGAAGACGACGACGACGACGGAACCCCCTCCGCGGATTCTGGCGCTGACGCGCGCAGCGCCGACGTCGGCGAAGGGGCAGGCGCTGGCGGCGCGGTACCCGGGGCTGGACCTGACGGTGGTGCAGGGGGACACGCGGGAGGGGGGCGCCCTGCTGGCGGCGCACCCGGGCATCACGGGCGTCTTCGCGTACACGACGCCGCCCGACGAGGGCGCGCAGGCGGTGCCGCTGATCGACGCCGTGGCGGCGCCCGGCTCGGGCGTCGCCCACCTGGTCTTCTCGTCGGTCGACCGCGGCGGCGACGCCGCCTCGTGGGACGCGCCCACCGACATCCCGCACTTCCGCGCCAAGCACGACATCGAGCAGCACCTGCGGGCGACGCTGGGGCCGCCAGGGGCGGCGGCGGCGGGGGCGGCGCCCGGCCGGCCCACCTACACGATCCTGCGGCCGACGGCCTTCATGGACAACCTGAACCCGACGTCGTACTTCGGGCCGGCGTTCGCGGCGCTGTGGGCCACGATGCCGCCGGCGCGGGCGCTGCAGCTCGTGAGCGTGCGGGACGTGGGCCGGGCGGCGGCGCGCGCGCTGCTGGCGCCGCCGGCGCGGAACCGGGCCGTCGGGCTGGCGGGCGACGCGCTGCGGTACGAGGACGCGCGCGCGGCGTTCCAGCGCGTCACCGGCCGCGCGCTGCCGCAGGCCCCGCGCCTTCTCGGCTCCGGCCTGCGTTGGGCCCTCGGCGAGGTGGGCACCATGTTCCGCTGGTTCGAGACGTCCGGCTACGGCGTCGACGTCGCCGCCTGCCGCGCCACCGCCCCCGAGGGCGACGTGCAGGACTTCGAGACGTGGCTGCGCGAGAGCAGCCTGTTCGAGTGGGAGGGGAAGAAGCCCTGATCGGGCCTTTGGCAGTTCAGAGGTTGGGACACGGCTGGGAGCTTGCTCGTCGTGTTGCTGCAACGGTACTGCCATGCAATGAATGGTTATGTAGGGGTTCCTTCACTATGTACTGTATCCAGTGGGCAATAATGCAGGGTGATCCCCAGGGGGATATGGTTACCGCGATAATAGCGGCAAACGAGCAGATGAACAGGGACCAATTGCAAGCCCCCAAATTAGATGTTGGTCATCCCAAGGCAGAGAGGAAAGGGGTATTATCTAACTGTAATAAACCACGACGCCCGCCTCTTAAGCGGTAACATCCCCGAATATAGCCCCAAACAGCACACCGGCTGGCATACTAGAAGATCGGACACACTCATGACGTTTCTGAAGATCTGGCAGGAAGAAACAAAACGTGAGCAGCAATTGCCCAAGGCAGCTGTGGTCACCACTCTAGGTCAAAGGGACTCGGTCACACCTATAAGAGGCTGGCCGAGAAGGAGGAGAATGACAGTGGGACAGGCTTAGGGTGATAGCAACTCTCCGGCCCGGCATGAAAGAGCTAATATATAAGCGACGCCAGCCTTTGTTCCCCGTCGACGTCCAATACAGAAAGGATACCTCCAATTCCATTGATACCTCTATTTCCATTGATACCTCTATTTCCATTGATACCTCTATTTCACGGGGCGCCGCCGGTTCGGCTCGCTCAGCCCTACGCAGTGGCACTTTTTCGGCAGCAACCTTATTATTCACCTCCCATCAGTAAGTCGGTAGGAGACTGTCCGTGGTTTCCCCTGTAGTACTTACCACCTCGTGTAACTTAAAGTCACATTAAACACTTACTTCCAGCAGCGGGACCGCAGCGGGCTTCAGTACCAGTGTGCAATTCGTACATTACTTGGGTCATTAAGGCCTTTGAGAGTTGAGGTAAGCAGGATGACATGTAAAGTACATACTAATAGAAGATCCACATGCATCGGTAAGTGTGCGCGCGAACGTGCTCAAGCAGCGGAATCCAATTGGACTGTTGCACCATCACACACTACGTTACATACCAGGTAACGAGCGTGCGGGGGAAAAGCGCCGCCAAAGGCCCATCCATACATACCCTTTCCCAATACGAATAGATCTCATCTCGCCTAGAGACCCAGGTGAATTCTAGCATCCTGTCGTCATCACGCCCCAAGAACCCGGCAGAAACAAGCATTCGGAACTGCATCGAGGCACATGCAGTATGGCAACCCCCCCCCTCATGAACGGCCAGCCATTGGCATGATGCACGTGGGGGGTTTTTTCATCCATGCCACCTACCGAATACGGCAGTCAACACCAGGCCTGCAGTGTACACACACCGTATGTTACATAGCCGCCAATGACGAGTTTTCCGCATCTCGTCATGGCCCACGTTCCTAGCCACGCTTTCCGAGGACTGGACGGTAGGTCGATAGCTACATGGCCGATGTGAGAATAGGCACCGATATGCAAACGACCCCGGCGGCAGTAAGTCACCAGGAGGCCCTTTGGTGGCATAAATAACCGAGCCCATCTTGACCCAGCCGGTCCAGCGTCGGTAATCGCACACCCTCGGCTTTCCATCGTGTGTACCAAGGGCATCAATATGGTTTCTACAGCCGTGTTTATTCTCTCGTGCAGCGCGGCCGCGGCCTCGGCCGCCTTCACGGGCAACCTCAACTATTTCTCCCCCTCGCTCCACCACCCGTCGCTGGGGGTGAGCATCAACAAAGTCGCCAGACGAACCACGCCGCACTCGCCATGGGACCCAGCCAAGCTGAACTTTACCCACGGAGTGGCTTCTGGCGACCCCTACGATGACTCCGTCATCCTTTGGACCCGCGCCGCCCCGACCAGCGACAACGACAGGAGCAACATTACCGTCAGTGGCCTCGCCCCCCTGTTTGACCACGACAACGAGGGGTACGTCTCCAAAAGCGATTCGCCGGTCTGCGTGGCCTGGAAGATCAGCACCTCGGAGGATTTTGCCGAGGTCGCCGATTCCGGCACCGTCTTTACGAGCTCCGATGTCGACTACACAGTCAAGGTCGAGGCGAAGAAGCTGCAATCATTCACCAATTACTGTGAGAAGGCCGCATTGCCTCGGGGCTGGCATGCCACACCCCACGCAAACTAACACCGTCGTGCTTCCAGACTACCAGTTCAACATCTGTGACTCGAACAAAACGTCGCCTCTGGGCAAAACCAAGACCATTCCCTCCGCCCGGGACAAGGTGACTTCTGCCATCAAACTTGCCATCTATTCGTGCAGCAACTTCCGTGGGTCTTCTCGTGAAATGCGTCTGTTCTACCATCTCATCCTCGCACAGCTTTCGGCTTCTTCAACGCGTACGGCAATCCGGTGAGAAAGCAATCCGTCGACTACGTGATCCACTTGGGAGACTACATCTACGAGTATGGAAACGGGGAGTACGGCTGGGGAAACTCGCTCGGGCGCATCCCGCTGCCGGATAAGCAGATCTACTCGTGAGTTCTCCACGCGGGACGATGCTGGATGCCATTCCAAGAAACGGGGGCTGACAGTACACGCCGTAGGCTCTACGACTACCGCAAGCGCATTGCCACATACAGGACAGATCTGGATCTGGTTGCCAGCCACCAGAACTTCCCCTGGATTCCTGTCTGGGATGATCACGGTTAGCTCAGCCCCAAGGCGGCATGCGGTCGCCTATGGAAGAAAAACAGGACTGACTCGCTACAAGAGGTCGCCGACAACACGTATCGAGATGGCTCTGCGGAGCTCAACAACACGGAGCAGTCTTTCATCATGGACGGCGGTGTGTCGGTCGACCAACGCAAAATGAATGCCGTTAGAGCATACTTTGAGTGGAGTTAGTACTTGCCTCCCCATTCCATTTCATACCAGCCCGTGCTAAGCCAGTTCCTGTCAGTGCCCATCCGTCAGGTAGACATGGACGATAACCTGCGAATCTGGCGGTCGTTTAAGTTCGGCGACCTGTTTGATCTGCTGATGCTGGACACCCGACAGTACGACCGCTCCATCACGGACTTGTACTGGAACACGGAGTATGTGGCGGGGCTGGCGGACGACGCGAGCCGGTCGCTCATGGGCCCTCGTCAAGAAGCTTGGTTCTACAGAAACTTGAAAGACTCGTCCCAGCGCGGCGCTGCCTGGCGTCTCGTCGGCAACCAGATCGTTTTCAGCCGCATCAACGAGTCGGCGGCTCTGGGGGAGAAGACGCCGTTCAACGGCGACGCATGGGACGGCTACCGGGCCAACCGCAACCGCACGCTGGCGACGCTGTACGAGAACCGCATCAACAACACGGTGTTCCTGGCGGGCGACTCGCACGCCTCCTGGGTGTCGGACCTGGTCTGGCTGGGCGAGCACGCGTACGACGCCGCGACGGGCGGCGGCTCCGTGGGCGTCGAGTTCGCCGGCTCGGCCGTCAGCTCGCCCTGCCCCCTGGGCGCCAACATCACCATGGCCCAGGCGCACGAGGCGTCGGCCTGGCTGCAGGGGGCCAACGCGGAGCTGCAGTGGCAGGACCTCTACTACCGCGGGTACTACGAGCTGTCCATCGACTACCACGCTGTGAACGCGTCCTTCTTCGGCGTCCCGACCAACCGCCGGCGCCAGGGCTACGAGGTCGCCCTCGCCAACTTCACCGTGCGGGCGGGGGAAAACGCCCTGCACCGCTCCCGCGGCACCACCGCCGTAGGCGCCACCGTCGAGAGTGGCAGTTTGAAAGGCGGCAGCGTCTCGCAGACGAACCTGACGCTCGACACTGCCACTGGCGAGTATCTCTTCTACAATGGAACCTACTAGGGGATCTTACGGGACATGTAAATCATTTCCCCCCTCCCTCCCCCTTTGTTTTTTCTCTATGCAACTCGTAATTCAATAATAACCCCGTAACACATAAAGAACATTATTGAATAGCCAAACCACGGGAAGCCAACTGTAAGTCGGATATACTAAGCAGCAATAGAGTTACGTAAGGACTTAGTTTTACGGCCCCCCCACCATCATCATCATGGGTTATACGGCACTACCCCCTTTTCGAAATTCCTACGATGTATAAGCTTAAACGGCCGATTGCCGGTCAATCGACATAAATTTGGCCCGATTGTAGCGGCAAGCAAACAGCTTGCAGCGACCTAGCAGCATATGGAAGGCTTAGTCGCGAGATAAATCACGGCAGACTGCAGAAATAACCCATGGTGAAGGATTACTGGTTGCAAACGAAGGCGGGGAAAGTACGACAACCGGTGGGTGGTATAGGGCTCTTATGAGGTGAACACGTCGGCTGTAACATGAATTGTTGACCATCCTGCTTCTCACCACAGAGGTAGGTGCCTTGGGAGGGGGGGGGGGATACATTCGAGTCGCCTCCATCCCGAGGGTGGAACAAATTTCGCCGACAATGACTTCCAACCAGTCGAGGCGGCCTTCTTTACGTATCCCATGTTTCTACTTAAGTACGAACCTATGGAACATAACATTTACCTCACATACACCTAGATAAAGTACCTACCTAGGTAAGTATGTGTAGGCGTTGCAGCCTGCCCTCGGCCATCGGGTCGGAGGGAGATGGGAAACCACGCGAGTCGCCTGCTCACCCGAGCGGGCAATTTGTTTGTGGTTGGTTGGGAAAGCCGCCGAAGGGTGCCGTTATCGTCGACTGAATCGGACAGCGGGGCAAGTATAACCATGGGGATCCCAAGCGTTAGGAGGCGACTTTGCTAGATTGGATATCTACCATCCAACCTACCCCGTATGTACTTACCTACTACTCATTTTGGGGGGCAGTCACACTAAAGTATGCACGCAGAAAGTATCGACGCCTGCAGGAAGTACCCAACTTGGCGATTCGAGCACTTGTTGGCTGCGTTACTGCCCAGGGGTGGACGCCGAGATGCGATGTGCTGTTCCAAGATTCTACCTCTCCTTCCCATGCCATTGGACCCTGGCGGGGCGGGACCCCTGGGATTGAGTGCATTGGCACGGATTGAGGGAGAGAGGTCCTACTGACCTCCAAGCTAGGTTACATGTGGTACTAGTAAATAGATGGTAAGGTTCCCTATCTGCCTTGCAATACCCCACTATCTGGGAAGCAGTTGGAGAGGTAACCCCCCACTAAGATTTTATTGACCGCTCTGCTCCACCCAAGCAACGCCTAGTTGGGTCGTGGTCGTGAGACTTCGATGTTCTAGTCCCTCCCCCCCCTTTCTCTACCTCACCTTCGCCCTCCTCGCCAACACTTGTCACCCTCCTTCCGCTCCATTGTCATCCGTCGTCCGCGCCGTCCTGTTGTTGTTTCCCCCGGACCGCCGCTCTTCCCCCCCCCCCCCCCCCCCCCCCCCCCCTCGCCCACCATGACCGACACCACCGTCTACCGCGCCAGCACCACGGCGCCCGTCAACATCGCCGTGGTCAAGTACTGGGGCAAGCGGGACGCCAAGCTGAACCTGCCCACGAACTCGTCGCTGTCGGTGACGCTCTCGCAGGACGACCTGCGCACCCTGACGACGGCCTCGTGCTCGCCCGCCTTCGCCGACGACGTGCTGCTGCTCAACGGCGAGCCGTCGGACCTGACGGGCGCCCGCACCCAGGCCTGCCTGCGCGAGCTGCGCGCCCGCCGCGCCGCCCTCGAGGCCCGGGACGCCTCGCTGCCCAAGCTGTCGGCCATGAAGCTGCTGCTCGTGTCGGAGAACAACTTCCCCACCGCCGCCGGCCTCGCCTCCTCGGCCGCCGGCTTCGCCGCCCTCGTGCGCGCCATCGCCGACCTCTACGCCCTGCCCGCCTCGCCGACGGAGCTGTCGCTCATCGCCCGCCAGGGCAGCGGCTCCGCCTGCCGCAGCCTGTTCGGCGGCTACGTGGCCTGGCGCATGGGCGCCCAGGCCGACGGGCTCGACTCGCAGGCCGTCGAGGTGGCGCCGGCGGCCCACTGGCCCGGCATGCGCGCCCTCATCCTCGTCGTCTCGGCCGCCAAGAAGGGCGTCAGCTCCACCAGCGGCATGCAGCAGACGGTCGCCACCTCGGGCCTCTTCCAGCAGCGCATCGCCGACGTCGTGCCCGCCAACATGCAGCGCATGGAGGCCGCCGTCGCCGCCCGCGACTTCGCCGCCTTCGCCGAGGTCACCATGCGCGAGTCCAACTCCTTCCACGCCACCTGCGCCGACACGTACCCGCCCATCTTCTACATGAACGACGTCTCGCGCGCCGCCGTCCGCGCCGTCGAGGCCATCAACGCCGCCGCCGGCCGCACCGTCGCCGCCTACACCTTTGACGCCGGCCCCAACGCCGTCATCTACTTCCTCGAGGAGGACCGCGAGCACGTCCTCGGCGTCTTCCACCCGCTGCTGCCCAAGGTTGACGGCTGGAAGGCCGGCGTCCAGGACCTGAAGTCGTCCGTGCAGCTGGACGAGGCCGTCGCCGGCTCAATACAGAGCGGCGTGAGCCGCGTCATCATGACGGGTGTCGGCGAGGGCCCCCAGAAGTCGGACGTCTACCTCGTGTCGGAGGAGGGCAAGCCCGTCTCGAGCGCGTAGAGCACGCCCATATACCAGTTTTATATAAGCGAAAACTTGTGTTGATTACCGCTACTGAGATTACATACTAGCTCAAAATACCACCACCATAATGACTCCAGCGTTGGCGCGGCTTCAAGCTCTGTGCCAGCCAGAGCTGTCCACGGCTGGATGTACGTACATACTGGGAGGTACCTACATATGTAGCACCCACCTACTTCCAGGCGAACGCAAGGCATGATGACGGGCGGCTGGCGACAGAAAAAAAACAAATCAGCCGAGCCCGCGTACCAGCATATGCGAATGGCGTTGCGAGTGCTGTGCCTGTGTACCTGCATCCATCTTACATACCTCTCACTAGGGGCTGGAGGTTGATAACCCGTGGTCTTATTCGAGCGGGAAATCCCGCCAAAAGTAGCTGACTAGGGGGTTCCACTAAAAAGTTCCCAGCTTCTTCCATCCTCGACCCGCCAATGATGATGGTGGCTTGACAGCCCTTATTTTTTTTTTTTTTTGCTTTGCAGTTCGGTAACTGCGCCGTCGTCGCCGCCGTTGCTGCCCGTTCTGCCCCGGTCTCGCGCGCGCCCCGGTCATTCTTTCCAGGCTAATTCGTCCTTTGACGTAGGCCGGGCCCTCCTCCTCCTCTTACTCCTCCGCCTCCGCCTCATTCTCCCCCCCCCCCCCCCCGCGCGCGTGTTGGTATACATGTGTATGCGTGCCAAAGGGAATGCCCATTAGAGAGACCTGGCCGACCCCATCTTCTTCCCCGGCCCGCCCCGCCGCCGCCCCGACGACGACGACGACGACGACGACGACGACGACGAAGACGACAGCAACAGCAACAGCAGCCGCCGCCGCCGCCCCCCGCGCGTGACGACGATACCGACGACCACGTCGACGGCCATGGCACCGCCGCCCCCCGACAACCCCCCCGCGGCCGCCGGCGCCGGCCCGGACGCCTGCCCCGTCGACCACAAGAGCCGCGAGGCCTGGCTGTCGCAGGCCCGCTCCGCCGCCGCCGCCGAACCCGCCGTGCCGCCGAACCACCCGCCGGCGCGCGACGCGGCGGCCGACAGCTGCCCCGTGGACCACCACGCGCGCGAGGCCTGGCTGCGGCAAGCCCGCGAGGCGAGCGCCGCGGCCGGCGCCACCGCGACCACTCCTTCTCCGGCGGCGCCCCCGCCGGCCGCCGCCGGCGGCAGCTCGTGGACGACGAGTCTGACGTCGTGGCTCCCGTCCTTTTCCTCCTCCTCCTCCTCCTCCTCCTCCTCCTCCTCCTCTTCTTCTTCTTCGCGCTCGACCCCGCCGCCGCCGCCGCAGGCCGCGACGCCGGCCGCGACGCTCAGCCAAACCCGGGTCGTCTCGACGATTCCGCGGGCGGGGCTCGACGATGCGCGGGCAGCGGCGGGGAGCGGCGGCGGCGGCAGCAGCCACGCGCCGGCGAACCGCGAGCAGGAGACGGGCGCCGACGCCAAGTCGGGCAACTGGATCTACCCGTCGGAGAAGATGTTCTTCGAGGCCATGAAGCGCAAGGGCCACGACCCGCAGGCGCCCGACATGCGCTCCGTCGTGCCCATCCACAACGCCGTCAACGAGCGGGCCTGGGCCGAGATCAAGGGGTGGGAGGGGCCCTACGTCGAGGGGACCGGGTGAGTTGTCCCCTCCTTTTTTTTTTTTCCCTCCTTCTCTGTCTTTTGGCTCACCCGCTTCTCTCTCTGTCATAAACACACACACACACTCTCTCTCTCTATCTCTCTCTCTGATTCCCTCTCACCATCACGCCCCCATCTCCTCCTGTTTGGTTTCCTGCTAACCATGCCCTTGCCCTCCCCTCCCCCAGCTGCCAAGGACCGCGGTTGACGTCCTTTTCCGGCCTGAGCACCAAGCTGTCGCCCAAGGCCCGCTTCAACACCCTCCTAGGCTACAGCGCGCCCTTCGACCGCCACGACTGGATCGTCGACCGCTGCGGCAAAGAGATTGAGTACGTCATCGACTTCTACGCTGGCCGGCCGGCGCCCGACGGCAAGCCATCTTTTTACCTCGACGTACGGCCGAAGCTGAACAGCTGGGAGGGAGTCAAGATGCGTGCCATGCGGGGCCTCGGCGTCATGTAAAATTAAACCTTAAGAGAAAAGTGCACGTTGACGCGAGTGCTCCTAATTTTTGGCGTGTACGAGCGGGGGGCAAAACGCATTCGGCATCAAAACGGCATTTTCTCGCGAGGGGCGAAGCATAACGCAAATAGGGTATCAGGCGACTAGCCCCCTCCTCAAAACCCTCCTAACTCCCCTCCATAGAATTAGAGCTTTAGAGCAGACCGATGCTCTTTACCAAACGAGAGCCTCTACCAGACCAAAACCTCTCACTAGGCCAAAGCTCCTTATCCGATGACAAGGCGGATGGCCGAGCCCGTCTCGACCGCGTTCGTGTCGAGGTCCCAACCGGCACTCGAAAGAGCCTTCCAGAAATCATCGTCCATGGTGGCACCAGCAAAGGCCTTCCAGGACTTATCGCTGGTCAGGCCACCCTTGTCGGCCTCCCACTTGAGCATTTCCACAGCGCGAATGTAGGCCTCCAAGGAGTCCCGGGGCGTGGCGTGTTGCTTGACAAAGATGGTCTTGCCTACAGAGAAAGGGCCTGCGATGATGTACTGATCGTCGCTGAAAAACCTGAGCTCATTGGTGCGGATCTGGTTTGGGCGGGGATAGGTACGACCAAAAGCCACGCGCGGTCCCTTCCAGAAGAGGATGCGCTCTCGCTTGGCCACCTCGTCGGGGCGCAGGACACGGCCGCTGCGGTGGTACTCGTCGAGCAGAATGGTAGCACGCTGGCGGTTCAGGCTGCGCATCCGGACCGAACGAACAGCCTGGTAGTTGGTCCACAGGTGAAGGGCGATGAGGACGAACATCCAGGTCCAGACGGCGGCTCTGCCCTCGACCATGCGGACGAAGAGGCTGCCGACCAGCATGCCCATCAGCGAGATGACCGTCTCCTGGCTGCCGTCCTTGGCGTTCAGCTCCGCCAGGTTGCCGTTCTTGGCAAAGTGGGCGCTGAGACTGGCCTTGGCGGCGCCGGCCGAGACGCCGCAGAGGGCTCGCAGGATGCCCGAGCCACAGAGGGCCATGACCCTGGCCTGGCCGGGCAAGGCGGGGGTGAGCACATCAATCAGCAGGGCCGTGTCGTTGAGGATGTCGGCGAGGAAGCGGTAAAACTTGCACTCGGGCTCGATGGCCTGGCCGAGGCGGTGGGCAAAGAGGATGGTGGCGAGGCGGCCGGTGGACTCCTGCAGCACCGTCAGGAGGACGGCGCCGGTGGCCGACGAGGTGGCATCACCGACGCCGAAGCCCTGCAGGACGGCACGGCTCGAGAGCAGGCCGGCGATGGAACTAGAAAAGGCCTGGAGGGAGTCCTTTTGTGCGTTAGCTCGGGCGGAGCCCCCTCCCTGCGGAAGGGGAGCCGGGGCGGCAGCAGGGCGCTCACATAAACCTGGTAGGGCGTGTAGTCGGGCGTCACAGTGTGCGGGTAGCCTGCAGGCAGGAAGACGTCAAGAAGGGCCTTGGCATAGCCGCGGGGGCTTTTCATGGGGGGCTGTGTACGCACACCCACGGTCAGTACCCTACTTCCCATGCCTGGATACTTCCAATACTCGGGGGTGACGCACAGCATGTGGAGCCGCGTCCGGCTGTGAAATGGATGGGGGGGTGCTTTGCTTACCTCGGCCTCTCCCTTGTCCTGGTCGTAGCGACAGACGATGCGGCCCGACTCGTCGAGAGCGCAGACGAGACGGGGCGTGGTTGCCGTCGTCTCCCCCGTCTTCTCGCGAGCCGTCATCTCCATTGGATCCGCCATCTTGGCCGCCGGTCGCAAGCGGAGGCAGCGGGCAGCGGGAGTTGCAGGGTCGTGGGGAGTGCGTGGTTGGCGAGAGTTGAGGTGTCCGGCTTGGTGTTTGTGCTGCCGCCGCGTCTTCCCAAGGGCGGTCAGTAGTAATATTATTGGGAAGAATGGAAGGTCACTGTCGCGCGGCCCCTTCGGCACCGTGTAATTACTTGACAGAGGTACAGCGGACTTGGAACCTTCTGAAGTTTGGAGGGGTTGGAGGGGTAGGGGACCTACATACTTGGCAATTCATCAGCGTCGAACAGAAATGGCAGGTACTATGGGATGGGATCGGGACAGGTTCCCACGGCAAGGTACTTCTCAGGCAGCCATTTAACCACCTGCATCCAACCTCCCACATGCTTGATTGATGTTGCCATAGGTATGGGATCGATCCCATGCTTGTGTGGCCATAGCCATGGCCATGGGACGGAGCGCATCCCGTGGGATGCATTTGGGGGCGAACACTCGCATCGATCGATACCTTCGTGCGCAAGCACCCGCCTTACAGCCACAGCCTTTGTCCCATTGGATCTATGAGGGCGTATTATATGCCATCCCCATAGCCACGACTCAATTGCTGACCACCTAAGGCGCCCGTGGGACGTCGGGTCGCGAGGCCGCACTGCCGCAATTCCATGTGCGCTATGTACACCAGCGGCCCGGCCCCTATCGAATGCAGAGAAAAGCAAAGGCGGGATGAGCGAGAACCGGTGGGGTGGGCCTTGTCAACATGGGTCCTTGCCAATACTTAGGTTCCATCCATGATAGGTAAGTATTTGCATGCATATTTATATAGAGTTGGGGGAGTAGGGAACCCTCAAGCAAAACATCGTCAACTTCCATTTCATTACTACACCGTACCTAATTTCCATCCATGCCAGTGGGAGACCCCCGCCCCCACTCGCCCTTGTCCCTGATGAGTAAGTGGGCAGGTCGCTCTGGCCTCCGTCCCATTTTGTCCCTCTGTCGCCAACTCGCCCTCCCCTGCCGCATGCCACTTTCGCCGCCATGACAATGGCCACCGGCCGGTCGGCGCTGCCCGACAACAGGTCCTGGGAGGACATGAAGGAGCGAATCATAAGACTATATCTCGGAGAGCAGCGGACGCTCAGGGAGGTCAAGTCCAAGATGGAGTCACAGTACGGCTTCAAAGCGACGTATGCGAAACCCGCCGCCAGCTTTCTTGGTAATTTTGGGGGGGGGGGGACAGGGTCGCTGACTGGCTTCAAGCGTGCGCATGTACAAACACCGCTTCCGCATGTGGGAAGTTTCGAAATACAGACCGCGTCGGTCTCCGGAGAAAGACCAAAGCCCCACGGCTGTCGTTCCATACGCCCCCGTGCCAGGCCAGCCCGCCGACGTTCCCCAGTACCATCAGGCCCTGGCCGTCTTCCTTGGGATCCAGGACTGGGTGGCGGCGACGGCACACATTACCGTGACCTCTCCCGAGGCTCAAGTCCTGCAATGGAACAACGAATTAACGGGGGTCTGCGAGGCCTTTGCTTTTTCTTCGGCTCTCTTTCATCAAGGATACGGGTACCTTGCCGGGAAAGCTTTTAGGTGCGCTCTCGCCCCCCGCCCTGACAGTCGCAAAACCAATCCGACCGGATCGGCCGGCCGGTCTGTCGGATGGAACCGAACACGCGGCGTCCTTCTTCCTCCCCTGGTACTCTGTGGACCTTGGCTGATGCGGACTGGGGCGGTAGGAAGGCGTTCATTGTCCTCGAGGGGGCCCTGGCGGCAAACGACCTTCTGCTGCTTTGGGTGCTGATCGATGTCCTCTTTGACATGCTGAAACAAGGTCAATCGGAGGTGATGAGGCTGTTTCTGACCCATGTGGCACAGCTGGGTGCGGCTTCCTTGCCTCGTCATCATCCTGTAACGCGAGTCTTCGGGCACCTCGCTTTACTCCCGGCCGACGACCTGCCGGGTGCCATCTGGCAAGCCTGGCGATGCAATTGCGACTTGGCTTTGCCATATCTCGAGCCATCCGTAAGCGTGGATCCGGGAGAAGAGCCGATGCTCGCACCAGCGGCGTTGGATGTCAACCGCGAGCTCTCGACGACTAGCTTAATCGTCCTCCGGGGTTTCAAAGAGTTTCGGCCCGCGCCGCGAGAGCGCTCGTTTGCTATATCTTGGGATGGAGCATATCGGGCCCCATCTGCTGCGAAGGCTCGGCCGGCGAGTGCCCAAAAGTCCCGGCCCGTGAAAACCCAAAAGGCTGGGATACCCAGGGGGTTTGTGTATCCCCCGCACGTATACTTGCCGGAGCGAGATGCCACCTCGATGGGGTCGATGAGCGGGCCGTACGGGAACAGGATCACGGACATGTCCCTGACGGAATTCGATGCCAATAACGTCAAGTGGGCCGAGGCGGCGCAAGCAATGAGAGCCAGGAGGGCCATGATGAAGAACGAGGAAGAAAAAGCGACGCTGGGTTACATGACAGAATTATGGTGGTACGAGGAAGTGACGGCCAAGTCCGGGAATCTGGAGGAGGCCAGGGAAATCAAACAAGAGATTCTTGCGAGAGTCAAGCAGCACCTTGCCGACATCCCGGATCAAGCCGTGTAGACGACGGCGAGGTCGCCAAGAGCTGTGCCGTAGGGGCGCGTTTATACCCACTGGCGGGGATCGCATGGGATTGGAAGGTTGAGGCGGAGAGCCTTCGGGAAGAAGCCGGGGGACACATCACTGCCTAGACATCCACGTACATAACCAAACCACGACCTCAAATCAATCCCGATCCAATGCAGCTGCCCATCCATGTCATACCGAGCGTGCCTCCATCCGGTAAAGGGCAAGAGGCACCCAGCGAACCGACCGGGAAGGCGCCGAATCCCAAGCATCCACCATCCATCTCGAGGCCTGACGGACACGCGGGTCGTATTGTGGCCGGGGTGGACACGGCAGTCGCCGCCTGGGTGCGCCAACTCGGCCTTTTGTTATCAGACAGCGGGACGAGGAGCAGAAGGCCGGCTCCCCTGGTTCCAGCCCCTGGACATCTTTCTCCACATCTTGTCTAGTCAGCGCGGGCAAGCGCTAGCTAATACATCCATACCAAACCCAGGCCAACCCGCTCTGCCGCTCTGCCCTCTCTCTCTCGCGCGCGCGCGCGCACAGCGCTGCCCCGTCACGTCGGCCGGGCTTTCCTCGCATCGACATGCCCTTTTCTGCATAGTCGCCCAGAGGAGCCGCAGCCTCGGCACGCAGATCAGCGGATGGCCCCCTTCTCCACCTCCCTCCTGCGATGCCGCCGAGCGTGGGCAGAGCAGCCGGACGACGGCCGTCCGGTCGTCGTTGTCGTCTGTCCGTCTACCTGCGTGCGCGCGCGCTGTGTTCAGGGCTGCGCCGGGATGTCGGCGTTGGACAGGTACGGGTCCTGGAAGGGGAAGCTTTGCGCCAGCCAGGCGAGCAGGGCGCGGTGCAGCGTCGGGTAGTGCCCGCGGGCGTGGGCGTCGGCCGACACCCACCAGCTGGCGTCGACGTCGTGGGCGGCGAGCCGGGGCGTCGTGAGCTTGGTCCGGCCGCCCATGGGGTACAGGTAGAAGCAGCCGACGTAGCGGCCGCCGCCGCCCGCCGGCCGCTGCTCGTGGACGGCGTAGGCGAAGCTGTCGCCGTCGCGGAACTCGCGCTCGTGCCACGCCAGGTCGAGGAAGTTGAAGTCCTCGGTCAGCTCCTCGGCCGGCCAGCCGCCGCCGCGCGTCCGGCGGATGAGGTCCCGGCTGGCGTTGACGGCGGCCAGGTCCTCCAGGACGTGCGCCCGCCCGAGCGGTGTGGCCACGAGGCCCTCGTACTCCAGTTTCGTAGGGGCCGTGAAGCCGGGGGGGAGAACCAACGGCTTGGTGAACAGCGAGACATCCATAGCGTTTTCTTGTCCTGGGTGCCGGGTTTCTGCAATCTACTATGGGGGGGAGGGTGTCCGTGGGATGGGGGGCAGGGGCCCTCGCTGGTGGTGTCTGCGGGGAAGCCGGTGCTTTTAACTCATTTCGACATGTCCTTAAGTAATTCTTAGTATTGCAATTTGCTCGACGCTGGTGTTGAGGCAGAGGCCGGTATACGGTCTTGGGGTTGTGGGGTTGGGGTCGCGGTTCCACCGGAAGGGCGTGTGTGTGGGAGAGGGCCAATGGCTCTCTCTATCGCCCTGGCTGGAACCGATAGTACTCGGGACTATCACGGGGCCAACGAAGAGGGAGAGGTACATGCCCCTTCTCGTGTTGCCGTCCGGGCATCTTATTAGTCTGCTAATTCACCTCGTGGCAAATATCGGCCCTGATTCATGACCAAACGTTGGTGTCAGCCACCATCATCAAGATGGCGTGCTGACCCGCCCGCCCAGCTACCGTTTTCCGCCTCAGAGAGAGAGAGAGAAAAAAAACGGGCGGCGTCCCGGTCATTCCGCCCCGTTGGCCACGCCCGGGCGTCCCCGGGACGCCATCGAGGCGAGCGAGGGCCCCGGGAGACGGCGGGTACGAATGATCCAGCTCTCTCGCAATGCCTTCTCGTCACGACCTTATCTCGAGCGTGCGTATCAGCCCGTCGACCATGTCCATCCCCTAACGCGGGGGAATAGCACCGCGAAAAAGCCGATCTACACAGATGACGCGGGTACTCCACACCGCACCATGTAATTCAAGCATTCGTGAGGCCGTACCCTGCGTCACTAGCACGACTCCACCCCGTCGCCTGGCCGGCATTCCTGGGGGGATCTTGGGGGCCTTTTGGGGCAAGGCCTTGTGCGAGTTCCGGGGGGGAGGGTTGTTTCGGCTGCTATCTCGCAGCCGGCAAACCCTCCAGCAGAGGTAGCTAGCCTGGCGATGGTTCCGGACCCGCGGCTTGAAAAGGGCCAGCCCGTCCTCGTGTCTGCGGACAAGCAGCTGCCGTGTTTCCTCGCTGTTGCTCTCCCTGCTTCCCGGTCCACCCTCAGTCTCTCTCTCTCCCGCCTTATCAGAGGTCCCGGCCCGGCGCTGCTGTATAAGTCGTGTCGAACATCCCATAAACCAACCCCCCCCTCCCCCCCTCTCTCCCATACAGACTTGCGTCGCCGCACGCCCTCCCCTCGTCGTCACTCGGACGTTACGAGCCCTTCTCGACTCCCGCCTCGTCTCGCCTCGCCATATTCCGGCCCGACCCGATGGAGACATCACAGAACAGCGGTCGCCAGGCCGCCGTGGCTCAGGATGCCGCCATTCTCGAGCACATGGGCCACAAGCAAGAGCTGAAGCGCAACTTCTCCATGGTGTCCATGCTGGGCCTCGCCTTCGCCATCCTCAACACCTGGACCGCCCTCGCCGCGTCCATCTCCCTCGCCCTGCCCTCGGGCGGCCCCAGCTCCGTCATCTGGGGCCTCATGGTCGCCGGCTGCTGCAACCTGTGCCTGGCCGCCTCCCTCGCCGAGTTCCTGTCGGCCTACCCGACCGCCGGCGGCCAGTACCACTGGGTCGCCATCATCGCCGGCCAGCGCTGGAGCCGGAGCATGAGCTACATCACCGGCTGGATCAACGTGTGTGGTTGGGTCGCCCTGAGCGCCACCGGCGGGCTTCTCGGCAGCACCTTCATCCTGAACATCGTGTCGCTGATGCATCCCGACTACGAGGCGGAGCCCTGGCACCAGTTCCTCATCTACATCGCCTTCGCCGTCATCGCCCTCGCCATCAACACCTTCGGGACGCGGCTGCTGCCCCTCGTCACCAAGGCCGCCTTCTTCTGGTCCGTCACCGGCTTCGTCGTCATCAGCATCACCGTGCTCGCCTGCGCCGGGCCCACGTTCCAGCCCGGCTCCTTCGTCTACGGCGAGTTCATCAACGAGGTGGGCTGGCCCGACGGGCTGGCCTGGATGCTGGGCCTGCTGCAGGGCGCCTTCGCCCTGACCGGCTTCGACGGCGTGGCGCACATGATCGAGGAGATCCCGAACCCCCAGGTCACGGGCCCGCGCATCATGCTCTACTGCATCGGCATCGGCATGTTCTCGGGCTTCATCTTCCTCAGCTGCCTGCTCGCCGTCGTCAACGACATCAACGTCGTCATCGAGTCGTCCATGGGCCCCATGCTGCAGATGATCATGGACGCGACCCAGAACCCCGCCGGCGCCACCTGCCTCATGATGTTCCCCCTCATCTGCATGGTCTTCACCAGCGTCAGCCTCATGGCCACCAGCAGCCGCATGAGCTACGCCTTCGCCCGCGACCGCGGCCTGCCCTTCAGCCACGTCTTCGCCCGCGTCCACCCGACCCTCGAGGTCCCGCTCAACGCCCTGCTGTGGACCTTTGGCTGGGTTGTCATCTTCGGCTGCATCTTCCTGGGCTCCGACAGCACCTTCAACGCCATCACCGCCGCCTCGGTCGTCGCCCTGGGCGTGACCTATGCCATCCCCCCCGCCATCAACTGCCTCCGGGGTCGCAAGATGCTGCCCGCGACTCGTGCCTTTAAGCTGTCGAATGCCGTGGGCTGGTTTGCCAACCTGGTAAGAGCGAACCCCCCCCCCCCCATTTCATGATACCTCTCAAGTACCCTAGTGGCTAACACTTTCCCCGTCAGGTCGGCATCGCCTGGACAGTACTCACGACGGTGCTGTTTGTGTTCCCGCCCGAGACGCCCGTCACCCCCGACAACATGAACTACTGCATTGCCGCCTTTGGCGTCATGCTGCTCATCGCCGGCGCCACCTGGCTTGTCGATGGCCGGAAACACTACACCGGCCCGCAAATCGACGTCGACGGCCTGCTCAATGGTAAGGTCGAGGGCATGGAACCCGTACCGACCAACAAAGAGGCGGCGCCCGAAACGGTGGAAAAAGCATAGCTGAACAGCCCGTGTATAATGCTAGTAGGCTAAAAAAAAAAAAAAAAAAGGCCGCCGGCACAAATTTTTGCCGCAACACAAATGAATAAGACTTTGAAAGAATAAGATGTAATATTTCGACGTTCACTGCCCGAAGAAACCCTGGTGCTTGGGGAAGAAACTCACCGCATGGCGGGCGGGTAGGATCCAGTGAAACAATGGTGCCTGATACACACACGAATCGGTGGAGGCTTTCCATACATATGGATTTCCGCTGCTGCGGCTGCTGCTGCGGCTGCTGCGGCTCCTGCGGCTCCTCCTGCTGCGGCGGCTCCTGCTCCTGCTGCTGCTTGGCCCTGACGACTTCTCGCTGCCGCGGGAGAATCGCCAGCGCCGTCGCAGGGCGCTCCGGCTAGGGATCGCCCCTTTCGACGTCTTAGTTGCCGCTTGATTCGACGTCCCGTTTACCGCTTTGTACGTTCTTCAGTCGTTTTTAGTACCAGCCCGTGATCGTGCCAACCATGGTTCCCACGGCAGCTAAGCTGGCGACGATCAAGCTTCCGAGCTCGATGTTGGCCATCTTGTTCGTGTATGAGACGCTCGGTGGGAGGGGGGGGGGGGGGGGGGTTGTGTGTGTGAAGAGGTAGATCAAGCGAGATAGGCGAACCCGGCAAAAGTACATGCGGGTGCTCTCTAAAAAAAAACACGCTGTTAGAACCGAAGCATGGTCAGAAAAGAAGGAAAAGCAGGCATGGTTTGCATTAGCTATCTGCTGCTGTGCGAGGCTCTATTTATGAGCCTTAGCGGCACATGCCATATGGGATAGTATGTAGTACACTGGATAGGCACTTCCCTCGGCCGTACCGCATCACACACATAACTATTGAAGCTTCACGATATCCGACCAGTCCAGCCCTGCGCAAGTGCGGCCCTGATATGCCTCCTTCCCCCTTTTCCATAGGCCCGTGACTCGGGAAGCCGAACATAACAATCGGAAGGCCGGCAGTCTCCTAGCCCTCTCCCGACTCTCGCAGACCGAAGGGGAGGAGGAGAGGGGGAAGGGGCTGATGGGGTTTTCGCACACCGGCCCATTCGATCGATCTTCGTTGAGTGGTTTCGTGAGAATGCCCGTACCTGGAAGACTCCCGCGCGAGCCACGAAACTCGACCTTGTCGTCTGGATTTACAAGGCCAACCTATAGGGGCGTATGGGCATGCTGCGGGTTATTGGATAACCTTGACGGGGCGACCGGTGGGGGAAAATGGGGAAGGGCACGAAGCGCAGTGCGGTGATCGAGGGTTCCTGGTTGCCATCTATGGCCCATAAGCCCACGCTTCTTTGCTTTCTGGAATCATAACGCGCTCTCCCATTTAGGGGGAGGGGGCCTATTTCTGCCATCCGAAGAGCTATTGGGATGCGAGGATCGACAGATATCTCGTGTCTTGTATGGTGTGCCACGGCTTGCAAGCACGGGCGCTTCATGATTGCTTGGCGGGGAACCCGTAAGCTGGGTATCTGCTGCCTTATCATAGTCTCTAGGGGGCCGGTCGAGGATCATATAGTTCGTTGCCGAATTCACTATATACTGCGGTCAGACAATGGCGACCGCTATCCAAGAGATTGTTGTTCTTAGTACCGGCTGCGTAGGGGGGGGTTGGAATGAACAGAGTGACCGGCACGAAAGGCACTTGTGTAGCTCCATGCTCACATCTTCGTATGCTCCCACACATGAGTTACATCTCATCCAATACTATATGTAGTTTCAAGGGCAGAATTCCGAACTCCGTTCATGTGAAGAGACCTTGACATTGGTATCTGAGAATGTGTCCTGCCGCAGAATTCATCTGCGCCCTTCTCAAAGCAAGACATGGCCGTGACGCCACAGCCGTGCCGTCAGTGACTGTCGAACACTTAGGGTCAGACAAACTCCGACGTCATCAAGCTCCATCATGTGGTCCAATATATGCTATCTTGATGGTCGTTGGTGGTGGTACACCTGCCGTCCCGCTTCGATGAGTTGGCACGGGAAAGTGACGAGGCGGGTGGGAACACGCACACAGCCGGGCGGCTTCACAGGTCCCCTTGGTAACATAGATCGATCGATACAGACCAGCTCAGTCGGGCCTAGGAGCGTCGTCGTATGAGAAGTGCTGAGATGCATGCAAAAGGACGGGCGGTTTCCAGTCTTTCGTATATCCCACCGTTACGATATGGCACTTATACTGACAGACTGTCGCCCTTCTTGGAAAAACCATCCAGTTCCTTAAGTATGACGTGACCTGAAAGAGCCGTGGGCCGACGTGCATGAAGCTCCAAGCTCCAGCTAAGAAAGTGCACAAGGGACCGCTAAAGATCAATTCCTCTAGTGACTATACAGCATCCCAGAATGCGAGCAACGCGCGGCGCGGCCAAAAATGTCTGCCTTTGAGAATGTCCACGGATGGCAAGCTTGACGGAAGCATTTGCTCCTATTCGTGGGGGTGACTAGCACATCGCCACGGACTGCTGCCGTTGGTCAAGTCTCTCACACCGATCAAATCGACTGCCCCCAAAAGAACCAATTTTCAACCTCGAGTCCCTGCGCTCTTGGCAACGGTAAGACGTGCGCTGCATGGGCCACAGGAGGATCCATCGAAGGCGAGCCAGCAGGCCGGATTCGGGGCATATGGGGGACAGGGGAGAAGAGGAAAGGCCGACGGCGATCACCCCGTACTGACCAGGCTACCGGACTCCCAACATATACGGCGCAGCTGTCGGTGAAGGCGTTGGTGCCGTGCTTACCCAGAAACCTGTGGCAAACGCCTGGACGGTTCGAATGTGGTGAGAGGAAATGGGCAGCCGGGCACATCCTCCAACCGGTGAGGAAGACAGCTCGTATGATTAAGCCACGAACTCAAGGGCTACGCGCGACCATCGCGTGATGGCCAGCCCTGTGCGACGGGAGGTGAGAAGCCAGAGCCGAGCCAATTGGAGGTTCCGCAGTCGTACAGTAAGTACAGACTCCCGCCCGCCCTTGCATGCGTCGTTCTTCTTGCCCGTCCCGGGCCCCCTGACTGCCCCAAGTGCCCAGGTAGGATGATGTGGTGTGGCGTGGGTGCCGCGGCACTAAGCGGGCGCACGCGATTTGTTTCTTCGCCTCGAGCCTCCGCAACCGCGGCGAAGTATTGTGGACTGGGCGGAAGGGGGGTCCGATAGACGGAAGCTCAGCAACCCAGCATGTGTCGGGCACGTCGGGTATACGCTGATCTATGGGACTCCCTTCCTCGCCCATGCTGGCTGGTCCCGTGGCTCCGTGGGTGGGAGTGGCGACTCAGTCCTCCGGGGTTGAGTACATCGTAGTTTGCACTACTGCATATCGGGGATGCAGCAATACCTCCCAGGGTTGCATTCCATGCGTGCGAACCTGATGGTCAGAGCTCGCCCAAGCCGTTGGGGTGTCGGGGAGAAGCTCGGTTGGTTTCCCCGCATTCGCCAGAGTCAAACCCTCTGTTTAAGCTTACATATATATGCTCGAGCTCGCGGGCGTCACCAAGACCGGATGTTGCCCGCAGCCCCGGGAGACAAGGGAGGGGTCAATGGGTGAAGAGAGGATCCCGGCAGGAGACCAAGATCACCCGCTCGCTTCCTCCATTGGTACACACCTGCCCGGTTATTACAGCAAACGGTCCTGCCATATCCGTAGTGTCCGCCGAGATCAGTCCTCGCGGGTCGGCTCCACGATGTGATTCGTGAAGGTGGGCGGGCAACAGGAGACAGGGCAGGGCTGGGGCAGCTCGGGCAGCTCTCGCCTCCTCCCCCACCGGCCCCGCGGCAGCCCGGGCGTTCGGACATCCATGGATCCTTGGGCTGACGCTCCCTGTTGTGCGACATGCGACTGCAGGGCGCAAGCAGTAGCGCGGATGGTGCGAGGTGGTGTGGTATGTAGCAAGGGAGCCGTGGGAGCCCTGGGAGGGGGTTGGACATGAGCGTGCTGCAGGCGGCGCAGGGCATCTCGAGTCGAGACGTCACCCTAATAAGCTAAGTAGCCAGTCGCGTCGAGGTGGTAGGGAAAGACACACAGGCAGACAGGGCAGCCAACAATCATGGCCGACGACGCGGCCCATGTGATTCCATAGGCACTCGAGGCACTGGACCCTCACGCACCCGACGAGCTGCTGACACTAGTCGTTATTTGTTCCGGGAAATCCCGTCCGTCCAGGCTTTTTGCTGGCTGTCGGGTGCGACGAACGCCGTCAGCAGCACTGCTGCTCATCGGAAAGCGAAGATGCAGGCGTCGCGACGTAGGTGTGATGGATGATGGTCCACCCACTCTCACATCCATTCCATGGAAGCCCATGTGCGCTACATAGGTAGGTAGGTACATTAGCTACCTGGCTGCCCGGAAAATTGTGGTGGTGTTGAGCTGTTGCTGCTGCATGCCCAAAGAAAGTATAGAGGGTGGGATATTCAACCCAATTAGGGCAAATTCATGGGACCCCACGATGAACCTTCCCTGGCTGTGGAGCGATGGGGGGGGGTATCCACGAATCGTACGACACCTCATTTTTTCCTCCTTCGCTCTCCGGCAGCCCGGCCTTCGTGCCTCTCTGCCTTGGTCACGGCCTCACGGCTAGACATGGCCAATACGGAAAGCACCATCAGCTGGAGGTCCGATAACCGCAGCGCCGGCTGCCCCTCCCCTCTCCACCAGGGCAACGCGGGCCATTCACCTCCCGTAGTGGCAGCTGCGACCGCAGATAGCACTAGCTCGCTGCTGTGATTACCAATTGGCCCATCACATCGAAATCCCTAGGGTATGTTGGCGCTTGCCGACCTGCATGCGCTAACTCGCAAGGTTTGGGGAACCGGAGCGGAAAGCGTGGGATGGCATGGGATGGCATGGGTTGGTTAGCCCTGGAGGTTGATTGCAATGGGATCCCATAGCAAGCGCAGCCCTGGAGGGGAAACCGGAGGTAGGTAGTTTGACGTTCCAGTCTGTACCGGCAGACAAGACAGGGCGACGCCAAAGGACACAAACCTTCCTTCCACGGTGGTATTTATTTTCCTCCATTCTCCCTTCTCCTCATGAGCCTTTCCCCCCTCCCTCTACCTCTCTCCCACTTCCCTCACGTCCTATCGGCACCAGGTACTACTACCTAAGTACCTACCTCTTCGTAATAATCCGTGAACCGGCCAGCCTTGGTCCCGCGTACTCTCGTCATTACGCAATTGGTTGCCAAGTCCGAGCTCCCTGCCCGTCCGAATCCTTTCCTCGGAGACCTACGGCAACTAGCCCCAGCACCGCCTGCCTGTCCATAGACCCGCAGTAAAACCGACCGATTCTCTTCTGACAACTATTACATATCTACTTGTATATCCCTCTCTCTGCCCTTCTTCCTCCTCGTCGCAGTCAGCTCGACAACTTCTCTCTTCTCCTCACCACTTCGCGCCCACTCACCCACCACCCACCCACCCACCTCCCGCATCACCATGTTCGCCACGCGAGTTCTGCGCCAGGCTTCCCACGCCGCTGAGCGCACGCCTTTGATCAAGTTCGTCGGCACGCGCCACTCGATCCCTGGTAAGAGTCCCCTCCTCACCCCGGCTTCCGCGCGTCACACATGCCCCCCGGTGCCTCGGCACGACATGTTGAGCGTATTTGCTGACGCGCCTGTCCTTTCCAGCCAGCGTCAACCACGCGCCGCAGCCTCACCCCGCCTCGCCCACGGGCACGCTGCCCGGCAACTCGCACACCAGCTTCAGCTCGTACCGCAACAGCGCCCAGCAGCACGGCCCCCTCCGCAAGTCGGTCGGCCGCATCGGCGGCACCCCGGGCTCCAACCTGGGCCCTGTCGAGGCCCCCAAGGGCTTCTACTTCGATCGCAGCGACCTGCCCGCCCGCTTCCGCCGCCGTCCCATTGACATGGCCGAGATCGAGGCCGTCGAGAGCGGCGGCGCTGCTCTCTTCGGTTGAACGCTGATGGGGCAACCGAAGTGGAAGTCAACATCTACACAAACAAAAAACTGAACGGAGGAGGCTAGTGGGGCTCGCGCCCGACAGGGGACGAGCGGGGCCAGACAATGTCGCAATGCCCACACTCGCAGCATCATGATTGATGAGGGGGGCGGAACACCCGTGACGCGACACTCTGATTTACAAGCATGCTCAGCGCGCGACCAGGGCACAGTTACCATTTGGTCCGTTGCAAGGCGCAGGACCAGGGGAAAAGTCGGCAGGTACCATTGTTTTCACGGCGTCACGGTTGATTTACGCTGAAGGAGCAGTCACCACGCCTCAACATACGGCAAGGGCCGCTCACTTTGCCCGCAGAGATACCTCGAGGGAATCAGGGATGAAGCAGCAACCCGAACCCCTTACATCTACTATTGTGTACAAAAAGGGCCAGATACCAGGGCCCGGGAAAGGACCATAGCGCCTAGTACCGTCTGGTAAAAAGAAATGACATTTGCAAACCAAACGTGGTCATTGAATCTTGCTGTCTTAACGTGACGGACCCGGCACTATACACAAGCTATTGGCAAGAGAAGCGAATAGTTTTAACGCGGTGCGGACCGGTCATGATTGGCCAACATGCTTATCGCAGCAACAAATGCCATGTGTCCTCGTTAAGCAATTTTCATGTGCGCAGAATCGGCCTCGGCTCCATGTGGGATGACCAGCTTGCTTTCCACTTTCGCTGCACCTCCCAAGACGCGAGCGAGTAAATACCCGCCGGATCGCGTTCTAAGTGGTAGCGCCGGCCAACGCCAAACGCCATCGGCCACGCGATCGACAACCGGCAGGCCCTCCCAGGCGATGGCCTCTCCCCCTGCCCCAGCCAGCCCTGCCGACGGCTCCTCATGGCCGGGAGA
Organism: Nigrospora osmanthi; assembly: GCA_029489945.1. Classification (NCBI taxonomy): domain Eukaryota; kingdom Fungi; phylum Ascomycota; class Sordariomycetes; order Amphisphaeriales; family Apiosporaceae; genus Nigrospora; species Nigrospora osmanthi. The sequence continues at coordinate 5,926,933 of CP120494.1, read as the reverse complement.
CATGGGGTGCTGGAACGGCGCGCGCACCCTGCATGCTACACACTCGCCCCGCTAGGTCCAGTAGCGACCCCATATGGCGTACTCGTCCTTGGTGCCGCGGAACTTGAACTCGACAGGGACGACGTCGGCGAAGCCCTCGGCCGTCTTGGGCTCCTTGAAGCGGGACCGGAAGCTGTTGAAGGCGAGCTTCGGCAGGGCCTCGCGCGCCTCGGGGTTCATGGGCCGGTTCAGAGCCCGCACCACGTCGTTGTGCTCGCACAGCTCGAGCGGCGTCTTGAACCACACGCAACGAATGGGCACCCCCTGCTTTTGCGCCAGGGCGATCCACTCGCCACGCCCGTTGGTGTCGGGATTGGTGTTGTCTGGTGATTTGCTGGCGTCAACTCCCGAACGAGCGGGCAATACCGGAAGGCGGAGGAGGGGCAAAAGGGGGGGGGGGGGGGGGGGGGGGGAGGTCGGGCGGGCAGGCGGGCGGGCTTACCAATGACGACCGAGTTTCCCTCCTCGAGGTGCTCGGCTGCGACCTTGAAGCACTTAGCTCGACTCTTCAGCATGTCCTGGTTCACGCGCTCGTAGCCCAGCGGCTTGAGGTGCTTCCAGTAGAAGGTGCTCTTGCCGGCGCCGGGCGGGCCGCAGAACAAAACGACGTCCTTGTCGTTCTTCTTTTCGAACACGGGGGGCGCGCCCTCGCCGGCCTCGCCGAAGGGGTGGTCGACAATGTCGAAATCGCGCGCGAACTCCCGCGGCGCCGCCCCGAGGAAGAACTCCTCGGGCGTCTGGTAGCGAACCCCGACGTTGTGGGCGAAGTTCCGATCCGAGCAGCTGAAGTCCTTGGCCACAGCCGTGGCCTTGGAGCCGTCATACTGCAGCTTCGCGGTGCGCCCGCCCGCGTCGCCCACGAAGATGCTGTTCTCCAGGTCGACCTCGTCCGCGGCCACGTCGTAGTCGGCGCACAGCTCGGCCCACATGCCCGGCCGCGGCTTGCGGTACATGTCCTTGCCCGTCGCGGCGTAGACCGTGGTGGGTATGTCCAGGCTGGCGAGCACCGCATTGCACTTTTGCTTGAACTTGGCCACCCGGTCCTTGCCCAGGTTCTTCGGACCCTTGGCCTTGGGGTCCGGATGCAAGGTAAGCCCCGCCTGGTTGCTCAGGATGACGATGCGATAGTTCTCCTCGGCATACATCTGCTTGAGCCTCGTAGGAACGGTCGAGTCCCACCACTTCCAGTCGCTCGGGTCATCGCCGTGTTTCTTGCCTGACGAAGTAGTGATCAGGGTAGAATCCTGTACAACGGGGGGTCCCCGTGTAAGCATGTGCCACCGGCACGAAAGAGAGGCAGGCCAGACTCACGAGGTCGAATGCGGCAATCTTCCTCCGCTTGGCCCGGTCCGCGTCGCTCATGCCCTCGGGCTCGTAGCGCCCCACGAGGAGCGTTGCGGGCGTGTCATCGTCGGGTGCCCGCTCCGACCAGGTTGTCCGCTCCTTGGGCTTCTGCGAGGTCGGCTGAAAGAAGCTGGCCACGGCACTCTCTGAGCCCCCGCCCCTCCGGTGTTAGCCATTCCACACCCAAACACACGCACCACCACGAGCCTGCGGGGCCATGCTTACTGGAGATGCTGCTCTGGGCTTTGCGCTTCGTGGGCGGCGGCGAGATGGACCGCGTCGCCTTGCGCTTGTTCTCCGTGGCCTCCTGGGCGCTCGGTCCGGGGGATGCCATGGCGCGAATCTGGTCTCGCCCCCAGGGTCGGAGTCGCGAAAGAGCCCGGGCGGGGATGCGGTGCGCTCGCAATCCAAGCTGCGGTATCAGGAGCATGGAAGGGGGGAAAGCAGGGCGAGCGGGAGGACACGACGTCACATCCAAGGGTCGGACCAGCAGCTCAGCTGCAAGCACTTTAGAATGGTATGCGGAAACGCGCCTCGGCGCGTCGTGGGGTTTTCGGTGGGGCAAACACCCCGTAGTTTTCCGTGCTAGTAGCCCTCCGGGACTGCTTTGCCTTCGAACCTCGCAAAGGAAGGCAGGCAGGCATGACAACGAAACAGCTGAACATCGATGTCCCCGACTCGGAAATGGATGCCGTTCCCAAGGGATTTTCCTCTTTTTAGCCTACCAAGTTAATTACGGAGTACATACTTACCTTACCTAGGTATCCAGATAGCGGGCTTCTTCCGTTGGAGGTTGGGATCCTCATATAGTTTGTTGCACTCGGAAATCACGCCACACCACACTGTGACCCTAGATGGTAACCTCAGCACATTCCATGGGACCCCTGGACCAGCCGTCCTCGTGATCATAAACTGTCCGAATATTACAGCAACACACTCTTTCCTAAAATGGATTGATTCACCAGACTTGGGTTTGGCTTCATGCTCAGCCTGCTCTTGCGGCTCAGACGGCGGCGGTGTAGACCAATGCAGCAAGAAAAAGCTTCTGGGCCGGTCATTAAAGACCCATACCAGCAAGGTATAATTCAGCATCAAACAACTAGTAATTTATAGGCCGCCCGTGGAAGTTTGCCCTAGGAAGAGATGATAAGACTACGGATCTTGAAGCAGCGCAACTCACCACCAACATCGTCCTCAAGGTCTTCTACGGTGGGCACGCCATTGCAGCTCATCATCTTGATCTGTTCGGTAAATGTGGTTGTCGGCCTCGGCAGGGTACCTAACTTACCTAGGTACGTCAGTGTGTAGCCATAGTAGTTGTCTTCCATTTGATTCAGCCCGGCATTGCAGGAGCCATGCATACTTCAACCCGGAAAAAGGCACTTGTAGCATGCAGTTTTTTTTTATATAGGTAACACCTTGTTGTTTTGGATGAGCGACTGTACCGTCGCTGCCTGCGGTGGATAGTGAGATGGGTCCTGCGTCTTAAGCAGCACTCAGATCTGTCCGAAATATAATAGTCTTTGCGGTAGTCGTCCATCACATACGACCATAGCTTCCAGAAAACTCGGGATCCCGTCCGCTCTCCCATAGATAAGCTGGAAAGCGCCGAATTAGTACTAGGGTCGGTGACGACCTGGGAATCCTCGGTGTTGTATGTTTTTGCTTTTCGTTTCTTTTTACCCTTGCAGCCTTGGAGGGAAAGCACGTCTCAACCTTCAGGGTAGGGTACACGATAGCTAGGTCGTTAGCAACCGTCAGAAGAAACCCGTTGTTCATTTTGCTAGAAGGCTCTATCGAAATGAAGAATCGCCTCCTATTTCAGAAACGCTGTATCGACGTCGAATGCCATGACCGGCGGATAGCCGTACGTTACGTTATCTGTTTTTGAGAAGTCGGTAACTGCAGTATTAGTAGTATCGGTTCTTTCCCGTTGCACGAAAATGGGCCTACCTATGGACACGGCCGGGACAAGATATCCTGGGCAAAGAGAGAGCGCTACGGACTAGAGGTTTCCAATACCGAGACCTACCCCAACTGGCTAAGAGGTAAGTATGGGCTGGTCAGGCAGGCACCGACTTGGGTTCTATACTGTCTAACCACCTGCAAGCACATAGATAGATACCTCTTAGATAGGATCCAATGGGATTGGACTGCGCTTGGTTCGACCACGACCGCTCGCTCTCCGTGATCTCGCCACAGAAGCTGCTCAATCCCTTGCCTACCATCCATCCCATACCACCCAGTTCTCATTACCTCCAGGACCCCAAAAGTACTATATATGACATACCCTTCCTTCCCAGTCCTTTGTTAACATCTCTGTATCCTTTGCTAGGTCACTTTCAATTCCTACCTAGGTACTGGCTTTGGCCTGTCGCCTGGCTTCTATCCCAGCGCTCACCCAAGGAACCTTCTCAGAAGCCATGACTCGAATCACGAAGCCCACGCTTGCCTAGTTGGCCTTTTTCTTGGTGTTTTCTACTCTGGGAATTAAATTACTGTTCAACTGGACTCATCCCCACCTCGGCATTCGAAACATTTGCGATGGCATCGATACCAAGCCTATCATGTATCACGATTACCGTGAGGACGACTGCCCGGCCATCAACCGCCTAAACCATGATGGGTCTTGTGGCAAGTGGCACCATTCGCTTGAAACCCACTGCGTCACATTTTGTCAGATCCGTAGGTGCCTATTCGCTTTGCTCTCATGCCTACTTTAGGTACATCAGGAAATTTTATCGCTGACGTGGGCATCTACTCAGGCACGTACTTCGAGTGGGCTCAGGAGTCCCCCTTTCCCAATTCCGAATGCCATTGGCCCGTCGCATGTTCCATTTCGGAGAGCGAGTCGACCAGCTGGTCCTGGTCTGCCGAGGTCGATGCCAGAATCAAAGGCGGCCTTGAGCTGGGAATCAGCGGGGGTTATGGTGAGAGCCACGGTATGGCGATGGGCCACTCTTGGTCGTTCAATCCCCATGTGGGAGAATGCGGATACTTTACATTTGTTCCGGTTCGGAAGACGACCTGGTACGCTCCCCCTCCTTCGCGGGGGAACACAGGCTGATTGCTGCAGTGGTACTCTCTCCCAAGCGAAGCCGCATTTCCAACACCGCCGATGGACATGCGCGTTCGTCACGAATACTGCAAATTACTGTGCCGACCAGGTTTGGTATGCGAATGGCGTGCCCGATGGAACAGTGTTGTTCGTTCGGACAGACTGCTTGACACGGGAGCCTCTCGGCCCGGAGTTCCAAGACTCTATCTACAGTAGTATGTTCAGTTCCTCCATTTCTCCCTGGCTCCTCGTGGCAAATCATTCATGGCGTCCGAGTCTCAAAGCTAAAAGGCGGCGTTGCAGAACCCGGCGTTGCTCTCGACCGAGGCCACCTGGCTACTCTGCAGCAAAGCTGGGTCAAGAACATGTGCTCGACCGAGGTCATAGCAGAGACGACCGACAGCCAGAAGGTGTCCTTCACAGTCAAGGGAAAGGGGTTCGCCGATGAGCGACTGGGCACAAACGGGGCGAAGCTGAACACAGCGATCACAGGGTGCGGGACTCTAGATGACTGGAAGTTCCAATGGATCCCGGATAATGGCACCTACCACTGGGCCGCCACCGGTACCGTCGTGGGCACGGCAGTAAAGTCCTGCATCGGGAACGCTGTCTTGTTTGCTGGAGGGAGCACGGCTGACGCTTGTACCGATGACCGCCAGAAACATTAAGGCGCCGCAACTGGAAGAATGCAGCAAACTGGGGTCGACTCCTCTGCCAGGCAGGAAGTGGTCAGCCCAAATAAGCGCCGTAGTCTCCTTTGGAGAGTAAGTAGTTAGTTAGTCAGCCTATATGGATTCCAGTATTCTAAATGAAGGCTCCGAGACAGGACAACACGATGATCCGTGTTAAACAGATAGGCGTAAGGGATTTTCTCCTAGTGCACTTGATGATGGAGTCTTGGATTCATGGCATAAGTGAATATGAAATACAGGCTGTCTTACCCCGTTCGCCACGTGCCATCGTGCTGACATTGAGACATGCATGCATTTAGACGAGAGAGGCATGGCACTGGCTTTTCTGTGTCACTGAGATAGATGAACACCCACACCCTGCGCGTATTGACCCCCAAAGGTCTCCCAATCTGGGCTACTCAACGGCTATACGCCAGGTCTCTCGCACGTGGCAAAGAAGTATGATTTTCAGGCTCCATGTCCCGCGGTTGGCCCAGAGAGAACCAACCCAGGCAGGCTCCTGCTTACCGAACCCCCGCGTTTCCCTCAAGTAGTATCAAACGTGTCTCGTGATTGGAGGTTCTATTGAATACGCCGTCAGGGGAGGAGGTAGTTAAACATAACGGATCTGAAGTAAACCCCGGATCCGGGCCACAGTCAGATATCCGATGGACGCCCCGGATGGCTCCTTGCAAGCTGTCAGACAAGAAGACCCCTCCAAGCCGCACCGTGTCTTTGCAGTCCTGGGGCGTGGAGAGGAAGAGGTTGGTGACACCCGAGCCCCCGTGTAGCCCACGCGGGGCCCCTGATTCGCCGCATTGGCGCCAGTGTCTGCAGGACTCTCGGACTCGTCGGGGGACGTGAAGGGGGGGGCACCGGTCACGACCCTCTTCCTTTCGATGGCGTACTTGCCGTTCCCCTTCCGCGCCACCCTCCTTGTACGGTATCCCGGGGACGAGAGGGGGTTAGGAGCCCCCATGGCAGGCAACCACCACCCTCTCTTCCGTTGCCCTCCCCAAATAATTTGTCCCCTCCACGGAACCCCCCTGCCCTCCCAAGGGAGAAAGAAAATACCCAATGCCGGTGACGGGACCGAGACAGGGGAAAACGGATAACAGGCGGTAAACGTACGACGACCGCTCGGTCGGGTGACGGGCATGGGGCGGTACGGCGGCCGACGAAAAGCGTTGCGTCTCCTCAGACGCGAGACCCCCTAAGGGAGTCTCTGTTCCCGGGGCGCCGCCTCGCAGCGCAGGGCCCGGAGCGTACCCTGCCCGGGCGTAATCCTGACCTATAATAGGAAGGTCCGGCCGGCCGTGATGAGGTCGGCGGGGAGGAAATTTTCTTCTTTCCCTCGTCACCATCGAAACCCCATGGTGACCGGCAAGTAAAAGGCACGAGATCGATTGCAACGGTCAAATTCGGTATTCGTCTTGTTAACCGGTCTCGCCCAGAAGAAAAGACCTACGTATATCCATGCCATTTTGGGGCCTCTCTCTCTCTCGGACAGTTAACCCCCCCCCTCTCACCCATCGTCCCCCTGATGGCCTCCCCGCCGCAGGGTTCCTGCGTCAGCAGCTCGCGGGGGCAAGGCGGCCAGCGCCAGCACCAGCACCCGCACCCGCACCAGCAGGCGGTCACGGGCGACGACGGCCCGGGCCCCCGCGCGTCGCCGGACCCGAGCATCTCGGGTGATTATATGGCCACGTTCCCGCCGCCCGAGGCGACGACGGCGGCGGCGGCGGCGGCGGCGCAGACGCGCGGGCACGCGCATCCCCAAGACAACACGGGCCCCCGGCGGTGACGACGGTGGTCGGCCCAATACCCGTTGACGAGGTTTCCTAAGCAAGCCCTTGGCTCTCTCTCTCTCTCCCTCCCGAGAGGCCAATGGGGTCGTTCTCGATCATGCCGCCGCTGGGAGAGGCTCGTCGAGGCGTGGGTGAGGGGGGGAGGGTTAGACACCCGAGAGAACAGGGGAACGGAGGCCTCTTCCCCTTCCTTTCCGGGCTTCAATGTTGCAGCCCGGGGCATTTCCTTTGTGTTATTTTCTGCCATGCTGGACTGGCAGGCACAGGGGCACACGGTTTCACCTGGTGTAGGTCTATAGGGGATTGGGAGGCATGACCGCGTGCTCAGATTGGCTTGTTCTTGCCTGAGAGGTTTGAAGTTTACGGCGTCTAGAAGAGCTTCACGGGGACGGACAGGCTGTTCAGAGATACTGGTTCCATGTTATCTACTGTTGGTGCCTGGATGTTCGATATTTCGGAGGCCGAGCCCAAGTTCTTTGAATCGACACCGCTTGATCCTCGAGGCATCGGGAGCGACCCATCAGGACACTGGCAGCATGGAGTGGTCGACGGGATATTGGGGAGGGCGTTTCATCTGACTGGCCTTTCTTGCAAGGTGCAACCGTCCTTACATAGAGCCCTTATCGTGATGCATTCGTTTCTCGTGTCTACCTCGTCTTACAAGATGGCCGTCTTCAATGTGGCAAGCAAAGTTACTTCTACGAGATGGTCCCCTGTCCAGGAGTGCCCTGCTAACTTCATACCTTCTTCCATCAACTCTCGAGCAACATGATGCCCATCGGAAGACACGCCGTATCTCACGAGGCGAGCCCGTTCTTGTTGGTACCCGTTCGCTCAGAGCTTGAAGTTCATAGCCCATGCATAAGTAAGTAAGACCGCAGTTCCTTTGGGGAAGGGATGAGCGGTCGAGGGACGAGAATAAAACACCGGGCCGGGGGGAGGGGGGCTATTCTCCACGCCATCCAAACTCCATGGCGGGCAGGGAGAACCCCCTCCCTAGACTTTCATGCAATGGGTCGAGCACGCCTTCTCGGCCATGGCGACATCCGCACCCATAAACCACCCTCTTCTGGCTGCGACAGAGTCCTTCCCCCGTGCGCCACCCCCGAATGCCATGGCCCCTCCTCTCGGGGTGACTGATCACAGAGGAGTTGCCTCCGGCATGAAAGCTCCTCCCCTCCTTGCCGATCCACGCGCGAGAGGGGCAAGGGTTAGCAGAACTGGCCAGGCAGGTCGTCCGACGACGGACTCGCCATTGGCATCACGAGAGCAACCCCTTCAGCACGCACATGACGTGGACGGTCGATCTTTGGGCCTTCACGACAAGACAACGCAGAAGGGAAAGAACAAAAAAAAAGCTGGGCTCGACTAACAAAGTAGCACACCGGACTAGTGAGCAGTAAATACCGTTTAGCAGCCGTAGGTAGCTGGAACTACTCGTCCCGGGGGGGCGCTGTCCGTTCGCCCGCCGCCGCCGTCGAGTTCTGTCCCCGCCCTAAGCGTGCCTCTAGGCCGCAACAAGCGTCCGCGGCTTGTTTCCGTGCTGAGCCATCGGGGGGGACGAAACGTCGGGGCGGACGCATGACGGCGAGGACGAAGCCATCCGTCACAGCCCAGCAAGCGATGGCCTCTGGCCCCAGGCCACCCGTCATCGGGGCTTCTGCCGGCGAACGGCGCCCGCAAGGCGCCAACGTTGGGCGAGAGAGGCGGAGGGGGGGGAGGGAGGCGCCTAATGGAGCATAACTCCATCCGCAACCCAGCCCACCGCTGCTCGCTCAGCCACGTGGGGAGGGCGTTTGCTCGCTGTCATGCGCGTGGCCCCTGTTTTCCCCCTCCCCGACCTCGCGAGCCCAATAGTCTGGTTCTCGACAGCGATCCCGTGGTGTTATCGCCGCCCAAAGCTAAACCGTGCTGACCGGTTTCGACGACGAGCTTCTAGCGGCAAAGCACCCAAGAGGGGCGCGCGCGCGCGCGTGCGTGCGAGCCCAGCCCTTCGAGACGGCGATGATAGAGCTGGGCCGGGGGAAGGAAAAAAAAGTCGGGCCAGGCAGGGCCGGGAGAGTGGGGAGGGATTCAGTCAGACGATCGAGTCAACCGCGCGGGAACGAAAGTATGGAGAGGCCGACGGGATGAGCGTGTGTGTGTGTGTGTGTTTGTGTGGCGGGCATGAAGCACAGCGTGCTCGCGCGCGCGTGCGAGAAGCACAAACGGGGGAGGGGTCTCCGCATCGCTCACGACACAATGGCGAGCTTCTTCGCTTGGCTCCCCCGGGAGGGAAAAGGGAAACCGAAGAAAAAAAGAACACCAAGATGGTTAGCAGAGAGGCTCGTGCCCCATTCCGTCGTCCGCCGCATGACCGACCCCCTTTGTGTGTGTTGGTGACTCGAGTAGTAGACCGCCCCTTTGCGCATCCACACGGCTGAGTTGACAGCCGGGCCTAGCGAGCGAATTGGAAGAGAGCCTCGAGCTGCTTTTGCTCTCTTTTTTTTGTTGCTCCCTCCTCCTCCTCCCTCTTTGCCCTTCCCTTGGGTCCTCCCTCGCGAATAGGGCCGGCGCACGAAAGGCGCAGGGCAAAGTGTGGGAACTCCCCTCCCCCCCCCGCCGGTCCATGCCATGCTGGCAAGAAGTTGGCTGGCTCACCAACTAGCCGCAGGGCGTCGAACCCCCGAAAGGCCAAGCGAGAGGGAGAGGGAGGAGCGCGTGCGTGCGTGCGAGAGAGAAGCTCGTGGGAAGCGTGCTCCCCGCCATTTCGGGGCCGGGGGTTGGTGGTGAGCTTCCAAGCTGGGCACATGGGAAAAAAGAGGACTAATCGGAAGGGCTCTCTCACCGGCCCCTCCCTTTCCCCTCCCCCCTCTTGGCGGCAAATGCCCTGCAATACCACGCGCCTCGTCTGCGCGCTGCGCATACAGGCTTACGGACAGGCCGGGGGGGCCGGCCATATACTTGGATTCCCCCCCCAAAAAAGTTCAATAACACGGCTTACCTTAATACGCCGGGGGGAAGGGTTTGCATCTCAACGGTTTTGAGGCGGCCACGTCGTCAACGGCCGGCGGCCGGGGGGGAAAGCCCATCATGGTCTTTTTTTTTTTTTTTGGCCCAGCTACCATGGATGATGGCACGAGATATGGCCCCATCCAAGCTCACGCCGCCGTGGGAAGCAAAGAAGCTGACTGCACGCCAAGCCCCATGGGCCGCCCGTCGACACCCTGTATAGAGAATAAGTAGAGCGAGCGCGAGAGGCAGTCCCCCAGGACGGGCCTTCGATACATTCCATGACCCCCCTCCCCTCCCCGTCTCCATCGGGCTGCAGGCGACGTGCAGATAGCCCGGTCAGCCAGCAAGGCGCGTCGTCGTCGTCCTCCTCATCGGTAGGAGTGACTGCGCATTCTCCCCCCCCTCCCTTCCCCGTTTTGACGTGGTGGCGCGCGCGTCCACTCAACTACCGGGGTCTGCGGGATTCTCCCTCTCCTTCTGTCGGCGGTGAGGGGGGCGGGGAGGAGAGGAGGGACAGGAGGGACAGGAGGAGGAGGAGGAGGAGGAGGAGGGGGAGGGGAGGAAGAGGAGATGGAGATGGAGAGTGGTATGCAGTATACTTACGCATAATAGTCATGGTGGAGGTAAGTAGAGAACGACCGAAGAGGGGGTCCCACAACATAGTGACGAGACTCTACGACTACATACTCCTCGGTACCTACAAACGTACCTAGGTAGGTAGGTAGGTACCTACGCATAGGACAATCAGGAATTGTCGAGAGAGGGCCGACTGTAACGTGCTGCTGCTGTACGGTGTAAGCTGCAGTCGAAGTTGCAGTCGTAAGGTGCCCCCCCCCCCCCCCGGGCTGTCGACGCATCCTTAGGGCTGCACCGCACACTGCACACGACACACACACACACACACACACACACACTCACTCACTCTGCACTGGCACTGCTCACTGCTGCACTTTGCCCCTCTCCGGGAAAAGCAGAGGAGGCGCTCCTGTTTCCCGAAGAGAGAAACAAAAACAAGGCCAACCGCCCGGCGTGCCTCTTCTGAATCGTCCCGGGGGCAGGGAGGGAGGGACAACAGCATGGATGAGCTCGAGTCGGCACCAACCAACCGCCGCCGTCATGCAATCGGCGCCCCCCATACCATGAAGAAAGGCAGTATTAGGGGAGAAAAAACAAAACCAAGATAAAATGCAAAATGCAAAACCCGCTCTGGGTCGTTGCGGCTCGGCGGCCGGATGTGGAGAAAAATGCCGAAGAGCTTCTCGGCGGTGGGGGGGAAGAAGAGCCTGAGCAGCCCGCACGCAAGAAGAAAACGGCCGCGCAAGCTTCGACCGACCGGCGAGGAGGAGGGGGAAGGAAAGACGAGATCACCACCGATAGCATCATTCCTCCATCATCGTGGGCATTGCCGGGCCCGTCCGCGGGGTCTGCCCTTGGAGCCGTGGCCCGCAGGTCCCGACGGGTGGTGTTTTTTTTTTCCCTTCCCTCTTTGCTTCCCCCCACCCCTGTAATTGCGGATAGTGACTAAACTACTTCCAAGACTAGACCGACCAAGATGAACTACTGACTAATGCGATGCCCGTCGACTAACTCGTGCTATAACAAGTTTTTGGGCAGTCCCACGTTGCCACAAGCGATTTGCTACATATCCCGCGAAGTGTGTATATACTCTTCCCAAACCGGTTGGTGCGGGGGGGCAGGAAGAGAGAGAGAGAGACAGAGAGACAAAGGCGGTTGGAATTGCGACAACAAACGCCGCTTCTTTTTCTCTTCCTTGGTTGCAGGGAACCGGGGAGGGCGTAAGCCGCCCTCCAGGGTCGCGCAGCAGACTCTACCGGGTCTCATTGGCAACCTGATCCGGTCTCGGTCGCAGTCTCACCACACACTCACTGGCCACGGAGGAGGGTAGGTTGCAAGCAGACTTTTTATTTTATTTTATTTTCTTTCCTCCGTCTTCGTCTCATCTCCATTCGCCGTCGCTTTCCTTCCTTCGGCGCAGGGTCGCACGCCGGTCCCCGGGGGGGGGGGGGGGGAGGGGAAGTGGGAAAGCGACCTATCAACTAAAGGCCGTGACGCTGACATCAACGGCGCAAACTCTCCTCCTCCACCCCGTTTTTATTCTGATTTTTTTTTCTTCATCCTTAATTTTTTTTTCTTCCGACCAAAGTACCTCGTAATCTAGCCAACTTCAGCCTTTCCCGCCCGGTCAGACGGCGGCGCTACTCGTCGGGAATAAAAAAAAAATTCAGAGTTCGTGATGGGGAGAGGGGGAACGGTGGCGTGCCTGGCGCCGAGGGACGGGCCCAATCACGACGCGATCGCAAAGACGAATAGGGCTGTGCCACACCCAGTCCAGGGCGTAGCCAGTGTAGGTACCTGCATTAGCGGCGACCTTTCTCCCAGTCGGTGGGTGTGGGTGGGTGGTGCCGAAACGAAAAGGAAGGATTGCCCGTCTATCGTCCGGACCCGGCACCACCCACCCACCCCCCTTGAAGGCCGGTTTGCGTGATGGAGGGGGGTGGGTTGCTGAGCAGCAGCCAAAAGGTGCCTCCTCCCCTTGTTGGCTGGCCGTGAAGGCCGTGGTATGTATGTAGGTTCGCCTAGAGAGAGAGAGAGAGAGGGTGTGATGGTCCATCTGCCGAACGCCAGCCCCGGGCGAGCGACGGGAGGGGTAGGCGAACGGCCCTGCGAGCGAGAGGGAGGGACGGGACGGGAATCGGAAGGCCGATCCCCATCCACCCAGCACCGATGCCGACTTGGATATCGTATCATCTGGGGCGGGGGCTGAGCAGAAAAGCAGGGCAGAGCGCAGCAGAGGCCGAGGTCTCGGCCTGGCACACTTCTTCATCGAGCCTCGCGATGCGACTCTGTGCTCAAGCCCATGGCGTGCCCAGTAGTTGTACGTAGTCGCCGTAAGTACTGCCGCGCAGGTACCTGCCTCCTACCTACGCGGGCCAAGGACGAACGTGTGTGGGCTGTTGATGCGGTGCGATACGCTGCCGACATGACGCGAAATGTTTTTTGCCCCCCCCTTGTATTGCCCTGCATGCGCATCGGCCCAACCCTATCCCGGGACATATTGAACGCCGCCGGAGGGCCAGGCTCATGATCTGAACCACCGGCCCCATCCTACGCCTGCATCGTCCTGCTGATACCGAGCGCCTGGCTGGACCTGATCGACGCGGCCTCTGCTGCAAGATGCAATGTGATGAGAGTGACAGCGGAGCCCATGCCTGTGCCTCCCCCCCCCCCAAACGGCCGCCGGGGAGGGCGTTGCTGGCCGGCCGGGAACGAGGGTCCAGGGACCGGGGCCCAGAGCCAAGGCAGGGCCGCATATACTGTGTACTATGTAGGGCAGGGCAGGCAGGTTGGCAAGGGTGCGGGGGAGCGAGGGGGAAAAAAAAAGAGACAAAGTACACTGTGTAAGAGCGCCAGTGGGTGCGATAATGCTGGCGTGGCCACCCCCGCCGCTCTCGTCAACTTGAAGGGCATTACTGTATGAAGCCGACGGGAGGCTTCCACGCCCGAGACTAACTGGCCTGGCGCTGGGCAGGCGCCGCCGTGTGATAGGCTGAAGTCTCCGAAGCCGACCATGACACATGCTGACATGGAGCCTCGACTGGAGGGCCCAGCTGCGGAACACTGGCGCGCGCGTGCGTGCGTGCGTGTGTGTGTGTGTGTATCGAGTGCCCACCCACCTCCGAGCGCGCGCGCGCGCACGCCGTCGCGGCCGCCGCTGTCGCTGTCGCTGGCCCTGCGCTTTTCGATGTTTCCCTTTTCCCGTTTCCCACGGGCCGTCTTTCTCAGGGCGGGCGCCCCTCGTCACGGCCGCGTCATGGCTCGGCGGGGAGGGGCCGCGGGCCCGGCGTTGCCCATTTTTGGCTCTGGCAAGAGGGCAGAGCAAAGGCCGGGGAACGGCGGAAGCTTGAGGGCTGTCTTTTCTGGCGCTCGACGCGCCGCGCCGGAAAGATCCTTCTTTCTTACCCCCCCTCCCGTCCTGCCCGCGAGACGCCCGCGCGGGAGAGAACAGGTGTGTGTGTGTGTGTGTGCGCGCGCGCGCGCGTGCGACCCCCCCTTAAGGCTCTCTCTCTCCTGTGTGGCCCTTTGCCGTGCGGCTGTCAGGGCGACGATCTTTGCTCTGCGCAGCCCGGGCGGGCAGAGACAGGAATCGCAACTGGTTGCCGTCAGCGGTGGACATGGCAAGCATGGGTCCATCCAGATTGACATGATCGGGCTCACGGCCGAAGTGCCGAGCCATTGCGAAAGCTAGGGTCGCCTTCCGGATTCATCCTTCTGGTCGCTGCTTAGTTTTTTCCCTCTCCTCCCCCTAGCCAATGACGGGCCGGGAAGCTCGATTGCCGTCCCCATAGTCTGGGGAAAAATGTCTTGCAGCAAAGCCCCAACAAGAGAGACACGGTCTCGATGCTGGGGGCGACATCGACGCTCACCCGTCCGCGGCTGGCTCTCGTTTTTTTTTTTTTTTTGGTTGCAGTTTTCCGCGACTGCGACCCTGATGGCAAGGTGGCTTTTGTCTGATGGTGTGGAGGGAAGGAGGGAGATAGGGTAGGCCACTCACTGGTGGCCCTTCAGCTGAGAGCCCGGGACGGGGAACAGGGCCAGGAGAGGGCCTGGCCTGCATCTCTCTCTCTCACTTACAGCGTCAGCCCATATACATGCACGCCTCGGTTGACCGTGCAATGCATGCTTCGGATGCGGGCCATGTGGCAGAGATTGCTCTATGGCACAAGATTCGATAGGCCTTCGTTGGGAACCTTGGCCCATCGGTATCTGGGAGGCCAAGAGAACAGGCAGGCTGTCCGTTAGGTACATACCTCTTCCTTACCTACCGCCTCTGCTGGCCCTGTCTACAGCAAGTCGTATTCGCTTTTATCTTTGGATCGGCGGTTACCACTGAACGCGGCACCCCGCCCTCCCAACCGCGGAAAAAAAACAGAGTCGAATTGCCGCAGACAATAAGTATATGGCGCCCGAGGTAAAGCTTGGATGCCCATACGCCCATAGGAAGAAGCCATCCAGGGGTGTCGCCCGTCGGTTCCTGGGCGTGCTGGCGAATCCTCTGCCTGCCCGCCTCTTCGGGTCCCGGATGGAGCTAAGGAAAAGCGTAATAGTAGGGCCTCGTAAAACTGTAAGTAGAGGCCGGGTTTACAGACATTGGCCGACTGGCTGCCGCCGGGGAACCTTGTGCGGGAGAGAGGGGAGCGATACGTCCGTCAGCGGCGCAGAAGAGCACGCAACACCAAAAGAAGAAGAAGAAGCGGACAGGCAGGGCCGTCTTCGCAACCCGCGCGCACACGCTACGCCGGATGGGCGACGGGCAACCCCAGCCAGCGGCCAAGCAGCCTGGCAGTCTGGCACGCGAGGACGCGGATGGATACCATGAGTTCACGAGAAGGGGTTTGGGTCTGGGTATGGCACGTATGGATAGGGAATATGGATACCCAGGTATCCATGGGCGGCATGGGCCATTTCTGAGCTGCTACAACTCCTCCGCATGTAGAGAGGGCCGCGGCCGTGGGCACCATGGCCATTCCATGGATGGGCCATTCATTGCCCACGGACCGTTGATGGCCTCCCGGGTGCACACTGGCCGCAGAGCGACCGGGGGAGCAAAGAAAGGCGTCTCGAATTGGCAAATGGGGTGGGCTCGCAGGCGACGCCGAACGCCGCAATGATGATCCATCTCGTATTGTCACATGGGATGGACTGTGCCTCCCTTCTTCATTTTGCGGACGCGCAATTCAGGTGGGAAGCCTCGCCAGGGCCCCGGAGCCTGCGCGCGCTACAGCCACAACAAGCCAGGGCTTGACGGGGAAGGCGGCCGGACGGACGGACGGGCAGGTCCCCCAGCCAGCGGACCGTTCCCAAACCGGGCCCTGCTCATTGATTATGAAGAAGCGATCGTGATGAAAAAAAAAAATCAGGACCCCGGAGGGGTGTGGCTTTCGGCGATAAGGGGGTTGGCGTGACGACATGTTACCTCACGACGACGGAGGAAGCTGTGACCACCTACCTAGAGGGAAAAAAGAGAGGGGGAGGGAGGGAAAAAAAAAATACGCCTCGCAAGCATCGACGCGACCAGCAACCAGCCTCCCCCCCCCCCCCCCTCCTCCTCCCCACCACCGCAAGGGCGCAAAGAAAAATTCTTCACCCACCCCTGTGACGATGATGCACCGGAGACATAGCCCAACAGTAGCAGCGGACAGGCCCCCCAGCAGGGCCGGCCGGAGGTCGCAGCCGGGCCTGATGAACCGTGCTGGAGCCGGATCGTCAGGAACGAGAGCCGACGGGCGGTTGGACGGTCGACCTTGGGACGGCACCCGCGCTGCCCACGGCCCACGGGTCAAGCTCGCCTCTTACCTAAGGTAGGTTCCATTCAGCTGCCAACCTCGGTGGGCTAGACCCTATTGTCTGCCTCTGTGTACCTCCCCCCTCCTATGTAAAAAGTATGAGCCGGGGGGAGAGGGGGCGGTAGGACGGGGAGGGAGTAAGTACATGCCCAAAAGCTCTCCCAACGTACTGATCCGCTCCGCGTGTACAGTCAGCCGAAGAAAAAAAAAATTGGAGCCGAGTATGCCACCGGCGGTGCGCACGCGAGGGATTGATACATAGCCCACGAGCGTACGGCAGACCGACCGCTAAGTCACGCCAGGAAACTATACCAAGTCCACCCCACTGGGCCAAGACAGAGCGAGAGAGAGAAACGGAAAGAGAGAAACGGGAAGAGAGAGAGAGAAAGAGAGAGAGACAAGAAGGCCATTCGGGCATGCGACACTTTCCGCTATATTGCCTATAGCTCATCGGGCTAATGCAGGTACAAAGGAAGAATTGCCAATGACGCCCGACACGTTCTCGTCAATGCCAAGAACCGCGAAAAAGCAGCGAGGCCGAGCATGTCGATTCGTCCACGTAGAGGGTCCTGTTCACGAATGTGGGTGTCCCAGCAGATGGCCGGCGGCGGCGGCGGCGAGGGCAGCATATGTGTGAGTATGTGTGTATGTGTATGTGTGAGTGAGTGAGTGAGTGAGTGTGTGAATGGATGTGTGGGTGTCATTGTGCCTGTGTGCCTCTTGTGCCTGTGCCTGTGCCTGTACCTGTGAGTGTGTGAGTGTGAGTGTGAGTATGAGTATATGTGTGTGTGTATGTATGTGGGTGGCATCGTGTCTTTTTCTTGCAGGACGGCGGCGGCGCCATGGCGGGCTTTGTGGCGGCCTCTCAGCTGCGCGTCTCGAACGCCGAGGCTTTGATTTCCCGCGTTCCGTCCCATGTGTTGCCCTACCACTCTGCCCACTGGGGGCCCGTCAGCCGGCACCTCGTGTTGGCAGGACGAGCCGGACGGGTTGAACCAAGGCCGTGAGAGGCGATACAGCATACAGCCGTGGCCAATTTTAGGCGATGACGAGGGGGGGAGGAGGGGGGGGATGGCCCGGCCTCGTCCCGTTTTACCCCAGACTCTCCCCCCTCCCCCAGGGACGTGTAGAACCGACCTACCCGTCGGGAAGCAGCTGGCTTCTACTTCCGCGTCGTGAGACGGGGGGTCGGCTTAGATACATACGCCGGTACTACCGATCTGAATAGGATCTGGGTGGCACGACGCCAGACCATGCATCCCCCATGGCACGGTGAGGGGGGGAGAGGGGGAAAAGGGAAAACGGCCACGGCGAAGCAGAACAGCCCTACCTCACTGCCGGCGACTCGTCCTTCACCGAGTCCCAGCCACGCACTACTGCCAACTTTCGCAGCGCCCGTTCCTTGCCGTGGTGCGAGATGTGTGCCTTGCTTATTATAGACGGCTTGCCTACTACGGAAAAAGGCGACGATGACGTCGAGGGCACCGGAGAGCCGGTCACACAGCATAGGCTAAACTCAACGACAGTAGTCGGCCTGCCGGCGACACACACGACCACTGCAGCGCCCGAGTACAATGCAGCCTGCCTTGGCGTCCCTCTCTGTTCAGTCGTGGCGGGCCTTGGCTCTTTCTTCTGTCGACTCCCTCGCCTTGGGTGACGTGACTGGGGGAGGCCGGCGGCCGGCGGGAGGCCGTCGACAGCTCTCCCTCTTTTTTTTTTTTTTTTCTGTTTGCATTTCGCGGGATCGTCCGCGCGCGCGACGAAGAACCGATAGGACGAAGGGTCTGATCCTCGGCCTAGGCCCTGAGGACCCGAGATCTCGCCCCTTCCCCTTCCCGTCCCTCCCCCCCTCTCTCGTGCTGCAACGGGTCGAGCGGGCGGGAGTCGCTCGGTGTTCACGCCGCTCAGGTGAGACGGAGCTTTCTGAGACCTGGAGCCCCGACCAGAGCCGGCTTGTGGAAGGAGGTACAAGAAGGGTGAACCGGGGGGGGAGGGACGGGCCTGGACTGCTGCCACTCTCATCCTGGGTAACAACCGGGCTCCAGAGATACAAGTATGCATGTACATACTTGGGCATATGTACTAGTCGCCGGCTTCTGATTTGTGGGTTCCGGTCGCAATCGCAGTTGCGGTCACTTGTCGCAGCTCGCACGTGGCGCCCTCACAAGCGACGACAAGATGCTCTCGCGGGATCCGGCTCCCAACCCTGCGGCCCCCGTTGGAAGAGGCGAGAGTCTCAAATGGCGGGAATGGAGGGGGCCCCGTTGGCGCCCATGGCCTCATCGGCTCGAGGCTGCCATCAATTGCTTTGCTTTTTTCCGAGGCAACGGTTGTACTTTGGCTAACACTCCCTACCTCTCTCTCTCAGTAAAGTACTTTAGGTAGATTGGGTATGGGATGCAAAATTGGAGGAGCTCTTGGCCTATTACCGACGGCAGGGTACAGGTGCCCAAGTACATGACATACATCCCATGTTTCCATCCATTCCCCAGCCATTGGAACCTTGTATTCCATTCCATCATCCCATGTCCAGTCCCCATGCCTCTACGTAAGTGTGAGTGAGAGCGTACGTACCTCCAATATTACGCACGCGGCCCTTCACCCGGCGGGGGGGCGCCAATCGATCAGTCACGGCCGGCCGGTTGCAGCGTCGCAGTCCGACCACGGCATCAAACCACTAGATGGTCGCGCTCAGGCCTGAATGGTCGTACTGCGACGGGCCCAGACTGGCAATCAACCGCCTTGGTCAATGTTTCGAAACCCTTCAGCGAGGGGACTCGAAATGCAACTCGGTCCCAGACCGTTTTCGAAGAGGCCGGTGCCAAGCGGGCCCCAAACTTGGTACTGGCCGAGGAAGCGGCACATACCCGCATCTGGGACTTGGGGGCGGAAGAAGCGAGCTGTCAGATTTTCCGTGGCCTCCAGCTTGCTTGTCGGCGTCCGCCCTCGGGCCACGAGAGGGCCATCTCAAATCATCCATCCATGGGATAGGGCCGGCGGATCACGATGCGGCCCCGCCCAGCCCAGTGAGTGAGTGAGTGAGAGTGAGGAGCCAGAGAGTGCGCAATGGGAGCCCAGCAGGCGCAGGCGCAGGCGCAGGCAGCACCTGGCGAAAGCCGTGCCAAGCCCACTTACATTAGGTAGAGAGCTGTTTTTCTCCAGGGCTGCTCCTGACATAGGCACCTAATTCATCATCACACGCGCGCACACGAAAGCACAGGCGCGCTCGTTCAAGCCCGACAGCCGAATCTGGAGACGCTGCCTCCCAAGCGATGCTTCATCACCGCGGAAACCCGCCAGCTCTGGGATCCGAATGCCACTCTTTTTTGTTACCAACCCTGCTAGCGGGTGCTTACAACGATTGCCGACGAGAAGGGCTGCCAGATCGTCGTGTTCCAGACCGTCGCGTCCCAGCCGGCGGCCCAGTGAAAGAGCCGGCGCCTTGCTGCAATGGGCAGGGCCGCCGACTATTGGGACCGGGAACCTTGCCCGCGTGCCAACATGCTGGCCCGGCCCCATCGCACCAGGCCTCTATCGGCCTTTTTGCAAGAGAAGTACAAAAGCGTGTAAGCGAAGGAAGCACCTACGATGGATTCGCTACGGGCTTTGTGTAGAGCAGACCGCATGTTGGTCTGCCGGCGTTCATGGGGGGGTCGCCGTCCTCCTTCTCACCCGCGCCAATGCAAAATAGCAGCCGGATCCCTCACGAGGTGCATCCGGCGCCGATAGGCGGAACCCCTCTCAATGACGATGCCGGAATATTATACATCAGAACACGACACCGTCCGGGGCCCCTCGTACGTGAAGTTGTTGCTTTTTGATGATATCTGCCCCTAGCCACGGACGGGTGCAATGACCCAGATGAAATTAATGAAAGCGATCGGCAACCGGTGCGTAAGTACGTATGACTGGGGGGGAGACCGGCTCAGAAACGTTGGTGACAAGGACCGGGTCGCACGAGATGCCTGCAGCTGGGAAGAAAGTCGTTGACCACGTTGTTGGAGGATAGCATCAACCCACTGCCATGTTGCCTTTGTCACCCAACCACGAACGAGCGTCGCTGGCACGCGAGCTGCCCCTCCCCAAGTTTTCCCCAGCCGCCCTCGTCCTGCCAGACTGCCAGCAGCGGAATGGATGCTACTCGGGCGTGCGTGCGCGCGCGCGCGTGCGGCCTTGTTTGCTGCCGTCGCCCGTGGGTCGGCAATACTCCGTACAGGGACAATAGAGCAAGCAGCCATGCTCAAGTACATACGTACAAGTAGGAGCAGCTAAGTACTGGTAGTCGAAGGTAATAAAGCACCAGCGCCGGGACGGACAGGGTCGCATCCCGAGTGGCTCAGTGACGCCGTCCGAGTGGCTCGACGACCAGGATAGGTCGCGCATCCCTGTCAACAATCCCTCCCCCTCCTCTCATCGACGCCCACGCGCGCAGAGTGAGGGAGAGAGAGAGAAAAAAAAATTGAGACGGTTCCGAAAGAGCGGGCAGCGAGTAAATGGAAGCCCGGTCTGCACGCACGAGCCAGAACCACAGCCCGGGGCCCTCCAGGACCGGTGCCAACCCAGACCAGGTTGCGGCGCATGAAGGACAAGCCCCAGAGTACGAGGGAGAAAGTACCCGTTGGGCCTCTTACCGGCCTGTGAGCAGGTGGCTCGGGGGGGAGGGGGTCGGGGCTGGTCGGATGGGCTCCATGTGCTCGCGCTGCTCCCTTTAGGGGAGAGGGAGAGAGAGAGAGAGCCCTGGGAAGGCGGGAAGAAGCAAATAGAAGCCCACGACCGTTCGCTGCCCCCTGCCAGTCCCTCCGGCTCCCCACTAGCACGCGCAGCTGCTGCCTTTCGGCATTATGCGTTACGAACAGGGCCCTTCGCACGCTCTCTCCGGGCCTGTGTCGTGCGGAACTCTCCCCCGACCCAGCATGCCGTACCACGGAACCGTTGGGTGGGAGTGGAGGGTTCTTGACTAAGAGGGATGGCGAGGTGGACGGGTAGGGGGAGGCAGGGAGGGACGACGATGGCTGATCGCAGGGTCCTTGACGTGACAACCCTACGGGGGGAGGGGAGGAGGGCGAGAACGAAAAAAAAAAAAGTCTCAAGTGCCGGCCATGGTGCTTCTGGGCGCCGGGGGAAAGCCGCCCGCTGGCATCCTGCCGTCAGTGCTAGAGTCGCTCCGAGTTGCTCTCGTCGCGGGGCCCAGGTCCGAGGACCGGCTGGCCTGGAAAAGGAAGCTCACACAGGCCGCCGGGGGTCCTTTGGATGCTGGGCCGGCGGCGGCGTCGGCGGCGGTGGTGGTGGTGGTGTTTCGCGATGAACAGACAAAAGGCTTTTTCCCATCTTTTTCCATGTGAGTCAGTGAGCGTCCGGCCGCCCACCCACCACCCACGGGCCACTAGCGCGCCAAAAGATGAACTGCCATCCCAAGACATCCATACCTTACGACCGCCCGCCCGAGAGCGCCTCCCGGGAAACCCTGCAACTGCCCTGGTGCGCCCTCTTCTACATCATCATCGTCTGTGTCTACATACCTGCCTCGACGCGGTAGGAGGAGGTAGGTAGGTATGTAATCATGTATCTATCCCCTCCCTATCCCCTCCCTCCCTCCCTTTCTTCCCCCCTTCCCCTCGCTCCCCGGCGGCATGGGCAACCAACCTCTACCCTGGCGCGCATTGGCAAACGTCGGCTGTCTCCTCTCCCCCCCCCTTTACTGTGTGTGTGTACCATCCCATAGCCAGCTACATACGTACATACTTACATGACCTACCTACCTACCGCATGCAGCATAGTCGCGTCCACTATCCCATCCATGCCCAGCAGCAGCGCCAGCCCAGGCCACCCTCCGACCCCAAGCACCCTGCTGTTGTGGTGTTGTATGGAAACGAAACAGCGCCCACCCGCATAGTGTACCTACCCCAGCGAGCCCAGCCCGACCGCCAGTGCTACCGTACGTGGCTAGAGTCGTTTTCCCTCCCCCCCCTCTCTTTCTCTCCCCCCTACCTACCAACTTCCTCCTTAGCGGCCCAGGGTACTAGTAAGAAGTACTTCTCTCCCATCCCATCCATCTATTACCACCCTGGTCGCCAGTCCGGGCTCTCTCGTTCTAGTACGTACCCGCCCGCCCTGGTCGTTGCGTTAGGTACCTACCGCTGCTCTCGTTCGCGCTTCACTCTCTTGGGACCGACGACCAGCGCCCGCCCACCACCCACATGAAGCAGCATCCCATCCCAGCCAGGGTCGATCCATATCCATATCCATAGCCGTCGCCGCGAGCACCTTTTCTCCCTCGCCCTCCCCTCGCGTCC
The DNA here is from genome assembly GCA_029489945.1 of Nigrospora osmanthi. Lineage (NCBI taxonomy): Eukaryota > Fungi > Ascomycota > Sordariomycetes > Amphisphaeriales > Apiosporaceae > Nigrospora > Nigrospora osmanthi. The sequence goes on along the minus strand of CP120494.1, from coordinate 5,904,361 downwards.
CAGGTATCACGGCCACCACGACCACCCTCTTTCCCAACGACCCCTTCCCTCCATCCTCCCCGTCCTCCGGCCTCTCTCGACCGTTCAGCAGCATCTTGCACCACCTGCCCGAGGCACGCCGGCCCTGCATCCACCACCGTCGTAGTATACACCTGCAGCGCCGCGTTGCTCGCTGCCATTGGCTGCCGCTCTTCTGCCGTTATCCTTGGGTCGGCCTTCACAACGTGACCCGGAGCTACCGCTGTCGGGATTGGACCAGCTCGCCCCCCCTTTGATTGGCGAACCGGATCTCTCTTGGAAACAACACAGCAGACCCTCCCTCCTACGCGCCCGACGACGACAACGTCCAGCCCCCTCCCCCTCACTGCTGCCAGAAGGTTACCGGCTCGCAACACGTGGACAGGTGCAACCACCCGGACGACCATAGGGCAGAAACACCTTGTCCGCTTCCAGCGACTGCAGAGGTACTTTGCGGTGACGGGCCTGCGCTGCGCTGCTGCACCGCACGCTCTTGGTCCTGCACAAACGGGGGTTGCAGACAGAGGGACGCGAGCAGAAGGACGCCTTCTGCAAGACGAGAGACCGCCCCTGCCCGCCTTCTATACATAATAAGACGATGCGGAGGTAACCTCGCCGCCCCGCGTGGAGAGAGAAAGAAACAGAAGAAAAAAAAAAGACAAAACTGTCGCAACCGCAGTCCAAACCCGGCCCCCGGCTTACACAGACTGACGTACTTCGCCCAACCTTACCTTACCCTCACCAACCACCCGGAACCCGCACCTTCCCAGCAACGCCAGCCGGACCGACAGGCAGACCGTGACCTCCCCCCACCCGTTCTGTCCCCGTCGTCGCGCTCACTCACCTCCTACGCGAGCAGTCAGCAGGTGTCGCATGTTGCGCTTGGCTGGGCTGCACAACACAGAATGGACACCAAGTTGCGAGCTTTGCAACTCCCGCTCCTGGTCGAAGAGCGGAGGAGGACCGAGGACTTCCAGGACGGCTTCTACGCCTACACGGCCTCGTCCATCGACTCGGCTTCGTCCGACGCCATAACCGCGCCCGCTACGCCCACCTCGGTGTCGCGCGGCCACCTCCGGTACCCCAGCTCCACCTCCTCTTCCGAGCTCTCCACGCCCGCGACCTCGGACGGCCCTTCGTCGCCGACTCAGCTCTCGCTGAAGACGGGGACCGGCAAGTCTCTTCTGCCTGATGTGGAAGAGGAGCCCTTCGACGCCCATGACTCCGACTCGGACTGCTACTCCAACTATGACGACACGGCGTCGGACCATTTCGACCTCGACTACTGTTTGTGTAAGTGAAGGCGGGGAGTCCGGTGGCCGGGAGCATGTCACGCTAACACGCGATTCGTAGGCGACGAGCCCTGCATCCACCAAGATGCCGACCTGGTCCACAGCACCACCGACTTCTACGCGCAGTCGCCCAGCGTCGACTATGATTTTGGATGCCTCAGCGATGGTGATTTGAGCTCGAGCGTGCCGTCCTCGAAAAAGCGCGGTGGCGGCGCCGAGTCGACCTTGGCCGGACTCACGCAGCGGTTTGGCTCCAGGTTCCCGCCGTTAACGCGCTGGAAGTCGAAGAGAAACACGAGCCTCACGCAATCACCTACCTCGGACTATGGCTTCGACCAGCGCTCCATCATCTCGCGGACACAGTCACGGGCGCAGTCGAGGGCGCCTTCGAGCCGCTCGTCTTCCCTGTCCGCCTCGCACCGGTCCCCCAGGGACCTCTTCGATATCCCTCTCCCTCCTACGCCGGCCCTATCCTACTACGAGAGCACCGAGAGCGTTGCGGGCCTTTCCTGCATCGACATCGAGAAAGCCAATGCTATCTGCCCCGAGATCGAACGCGAGCGTGCGCAGGCCACGACGCCTCTTCTGCCGCCTTCGCTGAACAGCGGGTCAACGGGCTCCTTGACGGCGGCACCCTCTCCCTTGGAATCCCCCGCGATTGCGCCTGCAGAGCCCCCATCGCCGCTTGTTCTCTCGCCGCCCCTCAGCTCCAAGCCGTCCAACTCGTCCTTCCACCGGATTGCGCTTTCAGCCGAGCTTCCGCACATCCCCGCGCCCGATGCCTGGTCCGATCGCCTGGGACACGCCAACTTCACCATCGAGCCTCAGCCCTACGTCCCGACGGTGTGGAGTCTGGACTCGTTGCGCCAGCTCAAGGCCGACTGGGACATGGCGCGCGTCAACTACACCAAGCACCTGGCGCGTACCGGCGAGCACTACGGTACGACTTCCAAGACGTACGCCATGACGGAGGCCAAATGGGCCGAGATCGACTCGATGTGGCGGGCTCAGCTCGACGCGCTGGCCGAGGCCGTGCTCGAGGACGGTGCGGTGGACGACCTGTCCAACTACGACCGGGCCATCCTCACGACACTGCCCCGCATGGACGCCGAGGGCAAATTCCCGGACCGCGGCGACGAGGACATCGTGGGGCCGATGGTGCGCGAAGAGGCCATGGTCCAATCTCCGGACCTGTTGGACCGCAGGGGCCCCAGTTTCTGGCGCAACCTGGCCGGCCGGGTCGGTTTGAAAAAATAAGGAGCTCAACGGCGCTTCCTGCGGAACCCAGTGTTCCGCCTCACCACAAAAACTTTACGACGATTATGACGACTTTGACGATCGCGTCACTCACGCTCACTATGATTACGACTTTTTGACTTTTTATTTCGGTTCGCAGCATCGCATGCGAGAGATACCCACCCGCGTCACTCCTTCCGCTCGTTTCGCCGTCGTTGGTCGCCGAGACCGACAACACTTCCTCCTCGCTCCCGCATACGGGGGGCGACGGTTACCTTATCTGTTTAAAATACCTAGACTCTAATCCGTGTCGAGGCCGGCGGGCCTTATTGCACATATGGCGACGGATCTGCTTCCTTATTTTTTTCTCTGCTGTTTAGCCGGTGTTGGGGACGGGTACATAGAATTGCGAAGGGCTAGACTTGGGAACAACCCCGACTGATACACCTTTGATTGGGCGCATCACCACGACTGTCCCGGAGTTGTTGGGGACAGGGACCGGGCGACATGGGGAGGCGGGCGCCTGGGATGATGGGTCGAGCAAAACGCGGCTGCAGAGTTCGTGTTGCACACCAAGCACCGCAGGGGAATATTGGACGAAAGCGTCCAGTGGGAAAAGGGACGGCGGACTGGTGGCGGTTGGTATAAGCTGCTGTGTCCTCTGAGGACTGCAGCCTCCGGCCCTTTGAGGCTCTCTAGGGGAGGCTCTTTGGGGCGCCGAGGAGATGTCGGCAAGGCTTGTTTGCATAGGCGACACGCATCGACCACGAGAGGAGGAGGGGAAGAAGAAGAAGAAGCAGCAAGCAGCCATCAAACAAATAATAATCAAGAAATAATACCATCTACACTCACATATTCTTTCTCTCACACTCGCAAACGTACACTTTTACAGACACTCGTGCTCTGTCTGTTTCTCTCCCTTCCTCCGTCCCTATCCTATCCCCTCTCTTCCTCTCCCTCTCCTTCTCTCTTCCTCTCATTCTCTCATTCATGCATCTTGATGATCCATCTCTTTTTTTTCTGGTTGCTGCTCCAGGTGGCACAAGGCCCAGGGGCAGGATTGGCTCGCATGCGCGCAGGGCCGTGATCTCGCGGCTCGCTTCGCATGCCATGGGGGGGCGTTCGGTCATCTCTGGCTGTTTCCGGCCGAGGCGGGGTTCTGAGTGGTCGTCGGTTGGCTGGCTGACAGGCGAGAAAAAGGCGATGGTTGCACAAACAGGGGGACCCCCCCTCTTCTCCCCTTCCCATCTCGCCAGCCATCTCTCCATCCGTCGACCCCATGGGATCCCATCCCAACCATTCCGTTCCGTCCTTTACTTCCCTCCCCCCCTCCATCTTCTCTTTCCATCTTTCTCCAACGGAAAGCGGGAGGGCATGCTGCTCACCGGCCCCACTCCCTCTCTCTCCCGAATGCCGGATATAAGTGGGGACCGGGTACGACATCATCACTCAAAGCCGTTAGACGGGCTTTTCCAGCTTGGCTTAGCTGGAGCAAGTTGATACCGCCCTCTCCCCCCCCCTCTCCCCCAGGGGAAAAAAAAGAAGGAGCTTGCAGGGCGCGGTCGCTCGCGGGGGCGGTGGCACAAGCGCTTGGCTTTCTAGCCTCTGGGGTGAGTGTGGCCAAGTATGTACCTACCATACATATTTATGTATGTAGGTACATACTTGCTTCCTTACCGCAGCCCCGGCTTTTCGATGCAGTAGAGCCAAGCACGTCTACCTAGTACCTACTTACCCATTGTACTAGTTGTTCACTTGCTAAGGAACCTTGTACATACTGACGTCGTAAGTACATACATACCTACATACATACATACACACACACTTCACGGCGTTCGACCTCGCTGGAGCCAAAAGCTAAAGCAAAGCATCTCGGGGAGCTTGGGGCGGAAAGTGTTTGAGCGCCTTCCACCACGTCGCCCAACTCAAGGGACGTCCATCTATTCCTCCTTGCCTCTGAACGTCCGTCCACCGGGCGTGTGCCCTGTTCCCGTGCCTCATCACCCGAACCCAACATCCCTCCTCTCGAGCCGGTGCTGCTGCGCTGCGCCGCCTCCGCCGCCGCCGCCGCCGCCGCCGCTGCTGCTGCTGTTGCTCCCTGCTGCAAATCGTCATGGCCGCCGCCGCCGCCGCCGCCGCCGCCAGCTGGAGCCTCGGCGCGAGCCTGCGCGCCCTGAACACGGCGAGGGACGTCTACCCCGCCGTCGTGCTCGTCGTGTTCCTCGCCTGCTTCGTGACGTACGGCATCGTCAACGCGCCCCGCGAGGCCGACAAGGTGGTGCGCGGCCCCGGGGGCCGTCCCCTGCCCGTGCGTACCAAGCCCAACGACGGCCACGCCGCCGCCGACGATGCCGCCGCCGCCGCCCAGAGGGACGTCTCGCCCCGCGCCAAGCTGGCCTTCCGCCTCGGCCACACCGCCATCGTCCTGACCTTCATCGTCCACGCCGCCGCCATCGTGCTGCAGGTCCTGCTCTACCGCCGCGACGAGTGGTGGCCCGGCCAGAGCCCCGTCATCTTCGTCGTCGGCTCCTTCTTCTCCTGGTTCATCGTCCTCATCAGCCTCATCGACACCACCCCCGCCCCGTCGCTGGTCCACCTGGCCACCTGGCTCGTGTCCCTGCCCTTCGAGCTCTTCATCCTCGCCGCGAGCCTGCACATCTACGCCCAGCCGCACCGCGAGCCCGTCGTCGGCGACCAGCAGGGCGGCCGCCTCCGCCAGTCCGTCACCCCCTGGGAGGCCGTCGAGGTCGCCATCTACCTGCTGCGCATCCTGCTGCTCGTGGGCTCCGTCGCCTTGTTCGCCGTCCTGAAGTGGCCGTCAGCCGCCAAGGGCCCGGGGAGCGCCCCCGCTGCGGCGGCGTCCGAACAGGCGCCCTTGCTCGGGGAGAACGGCGCGGGCAACGGCCATGCCTACGGCACGAGCCCGGCCTCGTCCGCCGGCCCGAACGGCACCAAAGCGCAGAAGCCCAAGACGGACGCCTGGGCCAAACCGACGGAGCCCCCCAACGTCACCTGGTTCCAGTACCTGCGTGGCTTTGCCGTCCTCGTGCCGTATCTCTGGCCCCAGAAGTCCCTGAGGCTGCAGTTCCTGGCCGTCACCTGCTTCCTCATCATGGTGGCGCAGCGCGCTCTCAACGTCTGCGTGCCCGTTCTCAGCGGCTACATCACCAATGCGCTCGCGGGCGACGAGGAAGGCGGTGTGCGGGCCCCGTGGCTCCTGATTGGCTTGTACGTGCTGTTCCGGTGGCTGCAGGGCTCGCAGGGCATTCTCAGCGCTGTAAGAGCCGTCTTGTGGATCCCCGTCGAGCAATACAGCTACCAGGCCATCTCGACGGCCGCTTTCGAGCACGTCCATAACCTGGATGCCGAGTTCCACACGGGCAAACGAACGGGCGAGCTCATCTCGGCCCTGAACAAGGGCAGCGCCATCAACTCGTTCCTGGAACTCGTCACCTTCAACGTGGGGCCCATGATCCTCGACTTGGTGGTGGCGATTTGCTATTTCACCGCCAACTTTGACGTCTACTTGGGCCTGCTCGTGGCCATCACCACGGTGCTCTATATCTACGTGACGGTAAGACCTTCCCTTCCTGTGACCAGTCCGCCTCTTGTGCTTTCGGACGCTCTTGTCTTGGAGGACCCCTTGCTGACTTGGTCCAGATACGGATGGCGTCGTGGAGAGTTAAGCTCCGACGAGACTACGTCAATGCCGACCGAGAAATGGAGGCAGTCAAGAACGACTCTCTCCACTCCTGGGACACGGTTAAGTACTTCAACGCCGAGAGTTACGAGTTCGGCCGCTACCGTAACGCCATGAAAAACATGCAGAACTATGAGTACTGGGTGCGCGTCACGCTCGCCTATCTCAACTCGATTCAGGGCGCGGTTTTCATGCTGTCGCTTCTCATCGCCTGCTTCATCATGGCGTACCAAGTTGCCGTGGGTTTCCAAACGGTGGGCCAGTTCGTCGTACTCATCACCTACATGGCTCAGCTCCAGGCCCCCCTCAACTTCTTCGGCACCTTTTACCGCACCATTCAGAACAACCTGATTTCGGCGGAGCGCATGTTGGAGTTGTTCAGAGAGCAGCCGCTTGTGACGGACCGAGAGGGCGCCGAGACGCTCGACTCGTGCACAGGGGAGATTGAGTTTCGCGATGTCAACTTCTCCTACGATGGTCGGCGCGACGCTCTAGACAACCTGTCTTTCCGCTGCCCGGCGGGGACAACGACGGCGCTGGTTGGCGAGTCGGGCGGCGGCAAGTCCACGGTCATGCGCATGCTATTCCGCTACTACAACCCCACAAGCGGCTCGATCCTCGTCGACGGCCGGGATGTGCAGGACATCCGGATTGACTCGCTGCGGAAGTTCATCGGCGTCGTCCCGCAGGACTGCAACATGTTCAACGAGTCCATCATGTACAACCTCAAGTACGCCAATCAGAACGCAAGCGAGGAAGACGTCTATGAGGCTTGCAAGGCAGCGTCGATCCACGACCGCATTGTGGAGTTCCCCGACGGCTACAACACGGTCGTCGGCGAACGCGGCGTCCGGCTTTCGGGCGGCGAGAGGCAGAGAGTGGCGATTGCGCGCACCATTCTGAAGAACCCTCGCATCACGCTGCTGGACGAGGCCACGGCGGCTCTGGACACGGAGACGGAGGAGAAGATCCAGCAGTCGTTTGACACGCTGGCGCAGGGCCGGACCATGCTCATCATCGCGCACCGCCTCTCAACGATTGTGTCTGCGGACCAGATTGTGGTGCTCAACAAGGGGACAGTGGTCGAACGGGGCACGCACGACGAGCTGATTGCCCTCGGCGGCAAATACGCGTCGATGTGGCGGAAGCAGTCGCGGGCGCAGAAGGCGCGCGAGGAGGCCAAGCTGCTCCGCGACCGGGCCCGCAAGCGGCTCGAGGACGCCGAAGTCGACTCGGCCAGCGTGACCGAGGACGAGGCGGAAAGCGCCCAGAACCGGGCGAGCCGGGCGAGCCGTCATGGCCCTTCGGACAGCACCGGCACCGGCCGCTGGGCCGGCAAACCGCCAGGACACCCCTAGGGCCTTTTGCCTTTGCGGCCCTGCGCCACCTTTCCGTCTTTTTTTAATACACAGAAGAGGTCTTGTACTAGACAAGCAGGCCATCTAAAACACTACAACGGGAGAATAAAGGATAGGGGAGCGCAGGCTCGGGTCGGGACTCGTCGGCACGAGGTTTTGGAGAGCGTAAAGCATGTAGAATACCTACCAAAAGCGTCTAATTGGGTTTGTTTACAGCCCTCCCCCATGTCTGTAAGCCGGCATGAAAATTGTCGTGTCTAGTTTGTGATGGTGTTGTTGTCGTCGTCGTCGGCTAGGCGTGAGAGGGGCCGGTGACGTATCGGCGAGCCGCGCGTTGCGAGCTCACGGCCACGGGCTCGGCCGGCGCTTCAGGATGAAGCGCACGCGGGCCTCGAGCCACTCGCGGTTGCCCCAGCACCCCCAGCTCTTCTGGAAGCGAATCCAGTCGACGAGGGCGGCCTCCCAGTGCCGCGCGAACACGTCCCAGGGGTACCGCCGGCCGGCCGCGCCCTCGAGCGCCCGCACGTAGTGCCGGAGGAGCGCGCGCTCGCCCGGTGCCATGTCGAGCTCCCGGGGCACGCCCCCGGCGTGGTCGCCGCCGAGGAGCTGGGCCAGCGGCACCGAGCACGTGAACAGCTTGGCCAGGTCGCAGACGCCCAGGCCCAGCCCGACGTACTGGAAATCGAAAAAGGCGACGGCGGCCGTGTGGGAGTTGGAAGAAGAAGAAGAACAAGAGGAGGACGATGAGGGGGCCCGGTCGGTGGTGCCAAACATGTTTTCCGACTTGACGTCGCCGTGAATCACCGTCACGTACTCGGCCGCGGCCCCCCCTCCTCCTCCTCCTCCTCCTCCTCCTCCTACGCCGTCGGCCGCCGGGGCCAGGAACTCGGCCACCTCCTCGGCGACGGCCCGGCCGCTGCGGCCCGGCGCGCACAGCGCCGCGCCCCATTCGTCGTCGGCCGCCGCCGCCGCCGCCTCCAGCGACGCGTACTCGCGCCGCCGCGTCGCGAGGTACGTGTAGCCGCCGTTCAGCCAGATGTTGCGGACGCCATCGTCACTGGCGGGGGAGTGCTGCTGCTGCTGCTGCAGCGGCGGGCGCACGAGCGAAGCCCAATCGTCGTCGAGGACGGGGCGCCGACGGCGGCGGGCGTCGCCGTCGTGCCGGCCCCAGAAGTGCCCGTGGAACCCCGCGAGCCAGTCGAGCGCGGCCGTCACGAGGGGCGCCGAGAGGACGCCGCGCTTCTCGAGGGCAAGCGGGAAAGCGGCGTCGGCCTCCTCATGCGCATCGTTGTCGTCGTCGTCGTCGTCGTCGCCGCCGCCGCCGTCGGTGCGGGGCAGGAGCCGCAGGTCCCGGGGCCACGGCACGCGCAGGTCGCGCAACAGCAGGGCCGACGACGCGCCGCCATCGTCGCTGCCGGTGGCCAGACAGCGGGCCACGGCCACGCGGGCGGGCAGGCGCGGCGCCAGGCGCGCGTAAAAGTGCCGCTCGACCTGGTAGGAGAGCATCTTGCGGCGGTGGCCCTCGTCCTCGTCGGCCTCGGCCTCGGCCTCGGCCGGCGGCGCCGCGATGGCCTTGAGGACCAGGGACACGGGGACGCCGCCGGGCCCCGTCGCCTCGACGGCGCAGATGTGGCCGTAGCCCGCCCAGAGCGACTGCACCGGCGTGCAGGACACGAGGCCGAGGCCGCGCTGGGCCAGCAGCGCGGCCGCCGTGTCGTCGAGGCGGCGGTGCGACGGCGGCGGCGGCATCTTCCTTATCCCCCTTCTTTCTCGCTTCTTTTGTGGGATGGGGGAGGGGGGGTTTCCTGTTGTAATACCCGTTTTCGCCAGCAGGTTGTTGTTGTTCGTGTGGTCGCAATCGAACGGCCCGGGTTGGGCGGTGTGGATCAGATAATAAATAGATCGTAGGCTGGAGAAGCGGTTTATTAGTGAAACGGGCAAAGACGACGGTTCAGTGCGATCCACCAAGTCCGGCGTCCCTCGTGCTGCAGCATTGTAAAAAAAAGAAAAGAAAAAAAAAAAGACAGAAGAAGAATGAAAAGGAAACCCCCTCCATCAGGACACAAGTCAGGGAATCTACTAATGGTGTCCGTTCCTGAAAGTGCTTCCTGAAAATCCCCCGATTTCGAAAAACTCCTTTGGTGGTGGCCCCTCCGTTTGCAAATCGTCCTGCAAACGGGTTGTCATGATCCGCTGCCATACCTACCGCATGGGGGTAGACCGGCGCCGAAAGCAAAGGCAAGGGGGGATACCGTTAGGAAGCTTCCACAGTCTCGACCGACGTGGTCAGGGTGGAGGGAGCGAACAGCTTTCAAGGGGGGGGGGGATTGTAGCAATCTTTCCCCGTGGCCTCCCGTTGCCGTGGCTCGGAAGCCACGCACTCAAAAACGCAGCGCAACATCGCGAGACCGGCACTTCTCCGCAACATATAACCGCAAGTGTATCTATCCATGCGATACGCCCTCAAATCGCCGGTTCTGTCTCGGGCCCCCGTCTCCGGAGACACCGGCTTATGACAATGGTTGGCCATTGTCTGGGCGGGAGCGACATTCATACTGAAACCTGCCACCGATTACCGACTGTCCAAGTCCCAGGGCCAGATGAAAGACGGTCACCGAGGACGGGATTTTGGTTTTATTTCCAGGCAGGCGAGTGAAGGCGGCCTTGTCAACTCACTAGCTATTAGAGTGTAAGATAAAAGTGTGCTGTCATCTACTTTATCTTACCTTGGCCACTCAAATGGCCCCTCCCTCCCTGACCCAACGCAAAAGAAGCCAGCGATAGGCGCCTGCTTGTTCCAATTCCGCATTATATACTTACATCCTGCACATATGCCGGTTCCTCTATGTGCGCGCATCCCGATTAACACCATCGCTAATGTTCTGTACCTGGTGGCAAAGATGGGTATATATGTCTCTCCATCTCCATTACGTCTTTCCGAGGCGACCGAGCTTCACTCGGCCGCTCAAACTCTTGACCGCCTCCTTTTCCGCAGCCACGAGACAGCGCCCGAGCTGGGGGCAATCCCCCTAGATCCTGTCCTTCTCCACCACTTCTCGTTCTAGTTCAATTTCGCCCGAGTCGGCCGTACGACGTCGCTCCAAGGCCCAGTGCGTGGCGTTGCCATCTTCCTCTTTGCTATACGATATCGAATCCGCACTGCTTTTGTGCCCGTGGCCCATGCTTGGACGTTTCTGCGATGGCACACCCACCTGTGGCATCATCGCATCGATAATGTGGTGTCGTCGTGTCGGTGCCGCGGGGCTGGCCGTCTTAACCGTTTCCGTATCCGCTTCGTCGTCCTCCATGACGGGCGGGAAAGTCTGTGGGGGCGTTGCCGTCGCAAAGGCCGACTGCGGTAGAGGCAGTGCCGTGGGCTCCCCTTGCGTACCACCGCCACCCGGACCGGGCACCAGAGCTTGGTTGGAAATGGCGGGCATCGACATGGTGAGCGTCGGACTGCCCGACGCACTACCCGCCCTCGAGTCTTGGGAGAAAATCGAAAACCCCGAATTCTTGCGCCCGCCTGCGCCGCCCTGGTCCCGCCCGTCGGGGCTCCAGGGGCTGCTTCCGTCGTTTCGCTCGCTGGGCGAGCCTTCACGGGAGCTGACGAGGGAGGCCTGCGAACCACCCCACGCCCGCGATCGCAGTTTCATTAAGGCTGATAGCGACATGTTATCGTCGTCGGCCATCATAGCCAACTGCGCGAGGCCCGGGCTCTGCAGCGATGACATGTCCCGCCCGAGTCCGCTGGGCGACATGAGACTCATGAGCGAGTTGCGGTTGGAGTACTCGGACCGTTCAGTAATGGGCGTGAGGTTGGGCTCGCGGGACACCAGATGGCCCGACTTGGAGCGTGTCACGCCGTTGCCCCCAAAGAAGCCACCGTAGGAAAGGCTGGGGTCATTGAGCGACGAGCGTTGGCTTTGCGACTGCGTGGGCGTCGCAAAGAAGCCAAACTCTTGCCCGTACCAGCCGTCGTAATCGTTGGCCAGCGCACTGGCGTTTGCCTCGGCAATGATGGCGTCGTCATCCAGTTCATAATCATCGAGACCGTTGGAAAACCCGTCGTCATAGCCATCATCAAACTGAAACCCGTCGTCCATTTCGTAATCGTCGAATGAGTCGATGATGGGGTTGCTGTGGTCAGATCCGCCAGACGTGGTCGGGGAGGTGACGGTCACGTCTGCCGGCGGAGGAGGATCCGAGTCCCGGCGAAATTTGCCCGAAGCCGCTGCCTTGTGCGCAGCCGCCGCGAGCGCCGCTTGGTACACTGCCATGCTGTCCTCTCCCGAGGGGCCAGCCTCTGCAGATGTCCCGGTCGCTTCTTTTGGTGAGGCCTTGCCCTCGCCCTTGTCCTCGTGCTCCTCGGGTGCCGACCGTGGCTGGTTTGGCCCGACGCTGAGCGAGGTGTGCGCCGTCGACTGTGTGACGCCCGAAGCAGCTGAAACCCTCGACGTCACGTCATCCGACTCTCGCTTGGCTGGTCCCTCTGCTGCGGTTCTTTGTGCGAGCGCGCTCGCAAACATGCCGGGGATGGGCCGACCATATTGATCCGTGTCGTCGAGGTCGAAGATGGATTCATCAAACGCTGAGCCATCTCCTTCTCCCTCAAATTCATGACCCAGGCCACCAAAGTAAAGCTCGTCATCCGGGTTCAAGGGCGGTGGCCTGGCGCTTTCCTGCGGCTGGGGCGTCGGAACTTGTCCAGGGGCGTCAGCCGTGGCTCCGACGGTGGCATCAATCGTTGCGTCAATAGCGGCGTTGAGACCTTGAATGCCCAGGCCAGTAGGGCTATCCTTGACTGGCGATACAGGTGACAACGGCGTGTTTGACTGCATGATGGACAGTGGTGAAGGCTGGGCATCCTGTGTCGTCGCATAGCCAATGACATTGCCCTCGGCATCCCGCGGGGTTACCAGAGGCGCCGCATCCAGGGGGCTTGCCACTCCCGAGGCAGGGTTGGACCTTTGGAATACAAAACCCGCGAAATTCTCCTGGTCGTTGTCGGGATCCAGCTCCTCCTGGGTGTCTTGAATCTCGGACTCGAATTGCTCATAGAAGTCGTCTTCTTCCTCGTAGTCGGCATTGACACCTGGGATCTTCTCCTCCAGGCCGTCATCGAAGTCCATGTCATCATATGCAAACGGATCATCATCGAAGTCGTCAAAGCGTGAATCCCGATGGCTGGGGGGCTCAGGCTCCGTCTCTTGCTGTCTCTGGCGGTGCTTCTCTTCCAGCAGCTTCTCTGCCCTGGCAGCTCCAATCATATCAAAACTAAACCGGGAGGAAGTGCTCTTCATGTGCTTGGGGAGGGCCGAAAGAACGTCCTTGTTGGACATGGCCGACGTGTTTCTCGACAGCGTAGAGATAGATGAGGGAACAGAGTCCTGCCTGCGGGTCCGAGGGTCCACTGTTGAAATGGACGAAGCAATAGAGTCCTGCCGGCGGATCGGGTTGTCCATGAGGGTTACTCTCCGCGAGTTGGTACTCGACAGGCCATCAGACGAAGCCTTCGCTGTGACAGAGCTGGCATCCACCGATACTGAGCGTGAATGCGTCGAGGAAGACGTCCGTATGGAGGGTTCCTTCTCATCCTGGAGGGGCGAAAGGGGGGCGGCCGCGGTTGCTGGCGCGGCTACCTTATCCTCTTTAGAGGGCGACTGGGTTTTCTGAGGTGCTTTTTCCGATACCATGGGGCTCGCGTTGGTGCTAGACACCAGGCGCTTCGGACGCGGGGCGCTGAAATCGTGTATTTTAGTACCCCGGATCGGCTCATACGAACTTCGCAGAGGTAGCTGCAAGTCCGGGACCTGCTGGTTGGTCTTTCTCCTCATAAGCAAACTTGACATTGGGTTCTTCAGAAACGGGAGGCCTTTCTTGCCCTTGGTGGGTTCTGGTGGCGCGGTATGGGCCGGGGCGGGAGCCGTCTCGGAGGGCAACCTGGTGCCGGCCTGCCGCTTTCCCGTGGTGCTGGCATGCTGAAGGTCGGTTGGCGATACAAATGAAGTGTTCGTCCTCGCGGGAGGCCTGGGTGGAGGGCTGGTGACAGCCGGGCTTAGGCTGGGTCTGTACGATGACCGATTGTCCAAAGTATAGCTAGCAGACTGGTCCGAGGGGTTTGGCGAGGTGGAAGCAGCTTCTTGTTCGCGGCGGTAGTTTTGCAGGGCCAGTCCGCCGAGGAAGCCCGTCTGCTCGGTATAGGGCGACCGCGCCAGAGCCCGGGGCTCGTCCGACTTCTTCGCATCTGGGTCTTCGGTGCCGTCGGATTCGGTTACGCGGGCGATGGGTGGTAGGCTCGGGGGGCCTTGCTGGGTTGGCGGCGGCGGAGGTGCTTGCTGAGGCGGCGGCGGGGGCGGCGGGGAGTATAAGGGCTGCTGCGGCTGGTCGGCCGGCTGTCCATGCAGGAGGGCCGGGGGAGTCGCAGGGTCGGAGCGCGGCCTGATGTCGGGGACGGGGATGCTGCTCTCCTCAGGAACCAGCTGAGGCAGTTGTAGCGAGGGCGAGTCCTGACACGTGCTGTTCTCGGGGGTGGGCGAGGTGGGATTGGACGGGCCGCGTCGATGGAAGCGCAAGTGTGACAGCATGGTGGCCGTTGGTATGCTGGACGGCGGGCTGTGGCGGCCCCTTAGGTACTGAGTCAAAATTGCGCCTACACGATCAACGGGCGGACGTCACGGGGCGGGTTGGGATGTGGCGGTGGTGGTGTTGAGCGAGGACGCTATCACACTGCCTTTGCCCCACGGCACGGTTGTGCTTGTTTGCGAGCAGGCAGACGGGCCGGACTGCACGACGGCGACGAGAATGAAGAGGAAGCAGAGGAGGGGGTTGGAAGAAGAAGCAGAAAACAGCGACGCAGGCGGCGTCTATTACAGTGAACGCGTCGTCCTGGAGGCAACCAGGTAGCGGCGCATCACGGGCCCGGGAGGAAGCGAGCGCGAGAGTCAGGCTGGGTAGGTAGGTTGTAGGTAGGTATGCGATGGCGTCGCAGGCGCGGGCCGGGACAGAAGGGCCTCTGAGAAGAGAAGGAGATGGGGTTGGGGAATGATTAGTTTAGTTGTCTTGAAGGGGGGGGGTATAACAGGCTCGATCAGGCAAAAAGTTGGGATGAAAGGGAAGAAGACCCTGAGATCTGAGGGTGGAAAAGTTCCAACCCGGCTAATCAATCGATCCCCATCATGGATGTTACAAGCTTGGTGGTGCTGAGCTCGCTCTCTCTCTCTCTCTCTCTCTCTCTCTCTATCTCCCACTCTCCCATGACTGACTTCCCATGCTTGTAAGCACACCCAACGGCAGCTACCTATTTTTTTTCTCACGTTGGTTTGGCAGCCCTGCTCGCCAGGCTTCATTAGGTACTTCGAATCGCCCAGGGTTCCCCGTCCGTTTGGGTTCCCAAGGAACGCGCGCCTGCCCGCTCGCCCGCCTGTCCGTGTGCCCGCCTGCGTTAGGAGCACGGGCATCCTTGGGAAGGGGTACTTTTACTTTGGGTACGGAAGCCACCAAGACAGACTGTACCGTGGCCCGTGATCCCCCCAATTGCCCACCAACATGGAAGCAGGGGAAGCAGCAGGAAGGAAAGTAATTTAGAGGTATGGGAGGTAAGCATTTACACACGCACCTCTGCTTCTTGGGGGGAGAGCCATTCCTTCATCCCATCCCATCCCATCTCCTCCCCTCCCCTCCCCTCCTGCATGGCTCCCGCGCTCTCACGGAGGGGAGAAGGGAAAGCCGGCCTCGAAGCAGCGAAGACACGGCCCGTACGGGTATGTGTGTCACGGGCGCATGGAGAATGGATCCATGTGATTTGAGCTTGAGACGATAGCCGAAGGCCGCCTAGAACCAAACACACACAATGCACCTAATAAGTGAGTCGTCGGTCGGTAGGCGAAACGGTCAAAAAGCAGACCTGCCTGCCAATCATGCAGCTTTCCGCATCGGCGACGGCATGAACCCTCGCAGGCGAAGAAGCCCCCCGCTACTGCTGCCGCTGCCGCTGCTGCGTTCGCTTTTCACGATGCCCATTCGACGGCACCGAACGGTACGATCTGGCCCGGTAATTAGGCCCCGTTTAAGCTAGCTGAGGTTAAAACAACAGCTCTCCGGTCCCTGTGCACTCACTCTGTCTGATGTATACATATGGAACACCAGCCGGGACATTCCTAAGAAGTAGGTACCAGGTCCGTGTCGGGCTTTTACCAGGGCTCCCCATTACACCTATGGAACCGCTTGCAGCCACAACCGCTACCTCACCCGCCCTGCCACGAGGCACTAATTATAATACTACCTCACACAAGTATGTCATTAATTACCCTCCTCTTCCTCCTCCTCGCTCTCCCCACGCCCTGGCAAGTGGTCCTTGAAACCGTGCCATGGAAAACATGGACCATCTCGCCACGGCCGCCGTTACGTCAGCCGCCTTCCGCGCCCGTGTTTCTTTGGCCTGTAGCCTCACTTGTGTTCCTCCCACCCTTACTAACCGCACTTAAGAACCGGGATCCCCAGGGCTCGTATTGGATTCTCCCGACGGCCTATGCCACGTCATGCCCCGGCCGACGTTATAGACCCTGATTCTGGGGGGGCCAGTCTGGTCTCTCTGGTGGTCGCAATCCTACACGCCACTGGCCCAATTACGTGTCTGTGGTCTTGTTCTGGCCATGGCGCGTGAACGCACACCGCGTGGATCCCATCCGCGCTTCCAACTGCTACCACCTAACGCCGAGCTTGCAGGAAACCGGGAGGAGGAGGCCATGGGCCCAGTCTCCCTGGGCAGGAACCATCATCGCCTGCTTCCGTCCCGGGACTTATTAGCCCTCTAGCGACATAGTCCAGCCCGCCCGACTGCTACTACTACTACATACTACCTCTGGAAGGTTGCGGGCTTGTTCGCCGTGGACACTGCCCGGGCGGGTTGGTTGTGTCTTTTCTTGGTTTCCTTGCCTCGGACACCGAGCAAGGGTTTCCAGTCCAACGGGAAGCCGCGAGCAGGTGTGCGTTGTTCCCCGTGTGCCCCGACGCAACGAGAAGAGCGTATGATGCCCTGGCCTCGAGGACCGAAGCCCAACGTGTGCATAACGGAAGCGTGGAAGTCGTCACACGACGTCAGACTGCACGGGAGCCTGGTGCCAAATTGGCGTGGTGCCCGCCGCGCGAACAGACTAGGAGGCCTCCGGTCATCAAGGTATGTGGAATATACTAAAGTGCCCTAGAGACTGCTCTGCATTCAGTATTTGAATTGAGTGCATCTCTATTAGCTTCAATTGGTGAAACGAGCGTCGGGTTGGTTGGTCGGAAAAGATGCGCTTCTGTCACTATCTATAGCCAATTTTCCCGCCTTGAACTCTCGAGAGCGGGATGAGGATCGGGGGCACAGGTATCTTGTCTAGTCTAAAGTCCCCAGCGAGACACGGGAAGGTCCCATGACGTGTTTCCAGTCAGTTAGTCTCTCGGTTTTGGCCATCACTCGCATTGTAATACCGGGTTTTATGAGAACAATTCATCACCTGGATCGGTCACTCGTCAGTGGCTTTACGGGGGCATTAGGACCACACGGCCTGCTTCAACTCACCTTCTTAAGCTCTCTGAATCACGGGGGTCTCGGTTTACTCTCAGACTCGTCTGTGTTGTTCTCAAGGCCAGCGGCGCCGTGCGTCCGGTTGCAAACTCCTCTGGGCGCTGTCGTGACTGGCACGCAACCCGTATGTCCTTTGTCGAAGCCTGTTGCCTTGGCTCTATAATTCACAGGTTTCCTCCAAGGATGGACTCTAATGGATGATAGTGACCAGCTAACTGCGTCAACTGTGACCTTTTACTTCGCCAGATAATTGGTCCGATCTGAAGTCGTCGCGATGACCTAGCAAAGCGTGGCACTTTGTGTGCGTTTTTCTAGTATGCAGTCAAGACTCTAGCAGGTCCCACCAATTCCCAAAGACGAAGTTTTGAAACCTCTCAGTCCAACCTAATGCCATAAACCACTTCCCTTTGCCCTCAGTTCCTCGGACTCGTGAGTTCCTAGTAGCGGGAACAGCTTTTCGGGCATGTTACAGCTGATTCAATCGATGCAATGAGCATTCATATCTCCACTTCACATCTTGAGTAAGCCTTTCAATGGCTGTATCTTGATATGTGGTCATGCTGCTCAAACGGCAAGGCATCCCTGACCATGTACTTTTCCTTGATGCTGGCCAGAGTTAGGTTTGGGGACTCAGAATAGGCCTGTATGCTGTTGCAACGGCTTTTGAGCAGTCAATTTTCCAGTATAGCTAGCTCGCTTTCCATTCATGATGGAATCGGTGGTACTTCTGAATCAACTCCGTTGGTCTTTGGTGCGCGACTCGAAGAACGTGCGGATATCCCATAGGGTATACACAGTGACTGCAAGCTTGTTGGAATACGCCCTCTGTCTGCGCCTTGTTCGACTACACCATGACACAAACTGCGTATAACTATGGAAAGGGATTATGTTAATATAAATCGCTCATTTGGGCGTCATCTTCGTCGCGGGGTCTTGTTGGTTCGGGTGAAGAACTTGGGGTTAAGTACTTTTCGAGGGGCAAGTATTATGGCAAGTCCAGCTATTTCGCTTCGTTGTCCAAGTTTCCCTCTTCGCTTTGCCTTTAATGATCGATTATATGACTTTCCTCAGGAGAAAATCCCCCTTTCCCACAAGGTACCGGTCATGTCCCTATGGTAGAAATGTTCTTGCTCATTGCCCCTAGGTCTTACCCGAATGTAACACACCCCAACCACTTGAAATACAGCAAGTAACCAATAAGAGGAAAGCGAAGAGTGAAGAGGTATAGCCAAACGGATCTTGGCTTACGGTTCAGCGGCACCGGAGGTGGCAACGAGTGAGTCATCGTGAACCATCACTGCCGACCCATAAGCTTTTCCGATACAATCAACAATAAGTCGCTGTTCCTTCATCAAACACGTCAACGACCAAGAAAAGCATCTTGGCGCAGCGGAAGCGCGCCGGGCTCATAACCCGGAGGTCCTTGGATCGAAACCAAGAGATGCTAGGTTGTTTATTTTCCTTTTTGGCCTATTGGATTTCATACATGGCATTTGTCCCGTGTTGGAGCTGCTGTTTTTTTTCTCCCTCTACATTGAAGACAATTTACTGGTTTATTTTCTTGTTGCCCTTTGTTACTCATTACTCCATGTATCTGGCTGCCTCGAAGGAGTTGTCGCTGTTCATGATGATGGTAAGGGAAGTATTAGTCGGCGCACATCACCAACACAACGAACCACACGCATGCAGAGTGAGCCCAAGATCATGTTCTGGGTCACGGCATAGACAGTGATTCATTCTCAAGATCATTATAAAAAGGCATTCCAGAGTTGCCCGTCCCCGTTCTCTTTTGCACGTAACTCCGGTATTTCCCAGCTTCCCACATACAAGTACTTTAGAGCATTTATACACGACAATCTTCCCAACGTAGCATACCACCCAACCGGCCCGAATATGCCCGTCGAAACTATCAACGAAAATAGCCACCACACCGGCTACGAAGAGCTGGTCAACGAAGGAGGTTGCATCTCTAGGCCCAGCGGCGGCGGCGGCGGCGGCGGCAGCAGCGGTGACGCCGACGACAGCGGCAATGGCAGTGGCAGCAGCACGGCCGTCGAGAGTTCATAATCGCTCGCGCGGGTCCAGCAAGGCTCCTAGCCAGCGACAAGGGCACTCATAATGTAGCACGTCGCTGACTCTGGGCTGTGAGAGTGGTTATCCGGAGTTCTACATGAGGAGGGGACTACCCTGGCGATGGGGAAAGAGAGTCACGGATGAGCAGACAAGCACCGGAGAGCCAGTCTGTGCTCTCCAGATGCCACAGCTTAGACACGGTAATCAAATATGATGAACCAAACCGAACAGTTTCTTCACAAAACCTCGAGTCGCCTCCGCGATATGCCGAGTTCAACGGTAGGTTCAGGGGCGCCCTCGTCTCCGTGTCCCTATCCTGCGAACCCGTACTACGTGTTTGGCGGTATAGTCGATAAAAGCTCGTGGTAATAGGACCGTCGAGGTACTAATATCAATACCCCCTCCAATATGCGTGGCATGCCATTTTACAGGATTGCGTCTACAGCAACAACGTGTCGAATCCGGGTTTGTTTCTAAGAACTGGCAAGGGCCGAATCATCCCGGAGCCCATCGCCGAAACCCCATTCCGGGCACAAAATCAAGAACTCCCTTAGAAGACTCAAGCCTTTCCGAGTGTACCTCGGCAACTTGCCCTGCGAGAACGCTACCGGAATGCGTGAGACGAAGTTGGCTTGCTGGATGGTTTTTTAGCCTTATCCCAGGAGAGGGACGCGTACCTTGAACGAAGGGGCTCGATGCTCGAGATCCGGCGTCCACTGCCAACACCCCCCCCGGCTGAACAAGCCAACCCTGATGCGAATCCAAATCGAGGGCCGACGGCCAACTCGTGACGCAGCCACGGACTGAAAGGCTCGGCCCCCGTGCTTGGCCATCTCCCCGACCTCGCCCGATGATGGCAGGCGAGCCATGGGATGCCCAAACTCACCGGCGGGGTCACGGGGCACGGCGGGCACGGCACGGACTGGCCTGTGGTCTGGCCTGGGGGTGGACATCGTGATGAGCCAATATGCCCTTAGATGACCCCGTCCAGCCCTGGGAAGCCATCCCTGCCCCCCCCTGGGGGGAGGGGGTGTTGCTAACTACTCCCCCGTCGGATGATCCCCCGGGTCCTGTTGGTGAAGCAACGGCGGTGTTTATGGATCCTTACGTACTACTTCTTATACCTTGGCCGGACCGTCGAGTGCTCGGTTCGATATGGCAGCCAAGCCCCCATTCATACGGTGATGGCGTCGGTCTCGTCGGCCACATGTCCGGTTAAGAGGTACTCAGTGTGCACGAGCGGTACTCGCGGAGAGTGTCCGAGTGGCCCCTTGACAGACTCAAAAAAAGCCATGCATGCCACGCGCCGGGCCAATATTCTTCGCTGTCACGGCTCGCCGTCGTGTTCACGAGTGGGGTACGTATAATGCCTACCGTCGAGCAGGGCCGCCCTTCCTCCCCCCCCCCGTGACACATCACGTATGTACTAACTAGTATATTATGCAAGCTGCATCGTACGTAGTGTTGCTACCGTATCCCCCCTGTACCGCGCCAATGGTGTAGCGACGGCGAGATTCTCGGGCACAATTGCATCGCGGTCTGGATCGATAATATGCACCATGTGGGATCAGCATGACACCCCATTTTCCCCTAGGGGAGGGGGGGGGGATATATGACCGTCGCTCGACGCCCATCGCATTGCTTTTCGCCTCGCAAGGGTCCGAGCACGTCTCGAAACAAGCAGCAGGGCTGCGAACGGTATACAAACAATTCCGTGGGTATACGTCGAGTACCCTCCTGCCCGCTATTGCGATTGGACAGTCACCTCGGGCCCGGCCCCTCTTGACGAAGTCATCCGATTGGGCTGTCGTGTGGTGACCCCCCAATGGGTCACCGAGCCACCTGACGATTTCGATATCCCGACTGCTTTCATCATCATCATCATCTCCGCGAGGCTGAGTAGGCGCGACTTCGCACAACCAAACTTGGGTGCCCTGGGAGGTGTGAGAGCCTATGGGATCAACAGACCGATGAGCCGGCAACCAGAGCCCCAGGAGAACAAGCATACACAAGACCACCACTACTGCAGCATGGCGACCAAAGCGGAACCGGCAGTAGCTACCTAGTAGTTTGCGAGAACAGCCGTTTGGCGGCGGCTCGGTGGGCCTGCTTCGTGATGGCTGATGCCGGTTGGACTGGATGGGACTTGGGTAGCCGAACTAGGAAAACTGTAAAGTCTGGGGCTCGGTCCATGCGTGCGTACGGGACGCAGCGAGTCGGAAAAGCCCTGGCCAGGAGGACATGGGCGCGACGGGATGCCCGCCAAGGTCCCTCTCCCCCTGATCGGCCGGTTGGTCGGTCAATTGGCCTGCGAGCGTGCCAAGATGATGTCGCGGTGCCCCCCCCCCCCCCCCCAGTCCAGAAAGCTCCGGAGCGACAGGCCGTCGTCTCTCAAATGTGCTTTCGGCGCACTGACACGCCGGTGAGGGCCAGATGAAACCTCGCCGGAGCCGAGGGTCTTCCGTCGCCGAGGGACTATGCTCGTGCCGGGCGTGTGGTCCAACGTCCTGCAGACCAGGTCATGCAAGATGCCACCGGATGCCGCGCGACGCCATTCTTCTTGTGGCCATGGGAAAGAGTCGCTGGCACGGACCGGCTTGGCCCTTGTGCGCTTCCGCTGCCGTTGTTCAGTTGAATGTTGGGACGGCCGGACGGGTTAGGGCCGGCTACTTTGTTTTGTGTGTGTGTACTGTTCGGACGCACGTCGGTCTGATGTCCGAGGCGAACGCGTTCCTTTTGTCATGGTTTCGAACCCCTGGGATCTGGCCCGCACCAAAGAATGCTGTGCAGGTGTCAGATCGTGGCTATGCTGCCCGCGTCGCCGTGGTAGTCCTCCCGCCGTCACGGCAGCCGTGGGAAAGGTATCAGGACTTAGGAGTAGATCCTATGGCTGTTTCATGCCCCAAAGCAAGGCGAACCCCAGATGCATACACGCACGCACGCATGCCGGACCCGGGACGCCGGAAGCGTTCGGGTTCCAAACCGGGTGCGCTGCTGATGCACCGCGAAAGAGCGCCGAGGCCATGACGCGTTCGCCTCCCACATTACGCCCTCGCGGGGACATTGTGCTCACAGTTGCGCGTGGGCTGTCGAAGGTCCCTTCAATCACCACCAAGCTGTCTCGCCTTTCCACACCGTCAATGCAAGCCGTGGTTTGCTGGGTAGCTCGTGCACTCGTGACAGCCCAACAAGGAGCTGACCTGCTGCGCACCGGTATCATATAGACAGCTACGCGTAGCTTGGTTTATAGTCGAGCCTCCAAGATGTCACGTCAGGCCCCCGGTCCATCTGGGACCTCATATTGAGGCTGAGAGGGTGGTCCTTGGGGCCGGGCTCCTCGTCAGGGCCCATGCCTGCAACTGTCGCTGTGCGACTCGTCCGCCATCCGAGCAGCCGAGCACAGATTCTGGCATCAAGCGGCTTCCTCAGCTCGGCTGCTCGGAGTGCTTGTGCAGGGAGGTTGCACGTGGCGGGCGAGCAAATCGGCGGCGGCGGCGGCGGCCTGAAACCCGCAACGTCTGATGGCCCGACCTGGCTGGCATATGCCGTACCCCGGCGCCATTTCCCAAGGAATGAATGAAATTGCAAATCCCCATACCCCACGAACATGCGGGTTTCTGCGCGGTGACTATCGAAAAGGCGGGATGAGCCATCCCTGCCTGAGAGTGTCATCCATATTCCAATGTACCCGGCAGGGAAGAACCGTCCAGTTCGTGGAAGTCAGTAGTGGTTTTCGCGTCTGCCCGGCCTGTTGATAAGCACCTGGACCAGAAACCATTCCTGCTTACACGAGCAAGTAAAAGGGAGCCGGCGGTATTTACTATATGCAAGGGATAATTCAGCAACCGTGCAAGGGCGTTAAGAGACCGCTGCCATTGCCGAGTGGGGGTCGTGGAACCCACCCGTCCATGTTTGGAAGGTCGAGGTCTGTATAGTATGTAGTAGTAGCAGCCCATTAGATGCACAAGGTACGAGTAAGTTCTGAGAAAAGCCGAACCAGCCGAAACGACATCGGGGGGGAAAGGACATCGGTTGGGTAGGTTCACAGGTAAGTTCCAGGGAAGGCGGGCCGGTCGTCGTTACCGTCATCGTCGCTGGCGATGTCTGTCTCTTTTCGAATCCAAGCCGGACTACCTGCCTACTATCTCGATCTCTCTCGCCTGTACATGTAAGCATCCATCCTTTCCCCAATGCTCCAACAGGGCGCACACGCACACATGGATCCAGTCGCTTGCCAAGACAGGACCCGGTTGAACATTGCAGATTTCATTTCACTCCGCCTCTCTCGTGCGGGCCCGACCCGACAGACCGGGCGCTTGCGGCAGTGACGCACCCACGTGCCGGGCTGGATGGAAATTACCTGCTCCACGGATCGCTGACGTCGGGGCCCGGGGGCCCGACCTGATGCTGGTGAAGGAAGGGACGATATGGACGCACGAGAGATATCGAGCACGGCGGATCTATGCCGAAGCAGAGGTTGGCACTGCAGGGTCGGTGGTACGCGCACGTTTTTGCTATCAGCCTCACGACTCACTGGCCGACCTGCATTTTGGACGCGTCCGAATCCGGCAGCTGCGTCCCCTTCATTGGTCGTCGGTGATCTCTCGACTGACTCGTGCCCGTCTTTCCCAAAGCGGATACCAGACGGAGCCGGAAATGCCTCGCCCGGTTAGGCAGGTGCAGTTGCGGAAGGGAAAACTATTCCGTCAGGCGGTGCAGGTCGAGGACTGCATGCGACTCAGGTGAGGCTGGCCAAATAGATGCCCGATACAGACGCCGTCCCCGGTCGCGGGCGTTGCGGAAGAGACGCGCCTGGCGATGCCGTCCGTCCACACGTGGCGCACACCATTTGATGGGGGCTGTCGCGGGCGCTGTTCTCCCCCTCCAACCCCCCCGGCTCTTCAGAAATCGGTATTCATGCGGCGCCCGCGTTGCCGGCTTGACGGCTCGAAGCGAGATGCAGAGCGACAGGCCGGCAAGGGGACCAATGATGACGATCCCTCTGACCATGAGGTCAGCCGCGGGCCAGGCGAAGTGCTGTGCGCCCGGCCGAGGTTACATCGACCAGTGCTGGGGCCGTCGCCGCCCACGGCGGAACCCCCCCCCTTTGCGGCACACACCGCCGAATAGAACGGGGCTGGAGGCGGCCGTTGGGCAGGTGGTCCTATTCCCAGGCCCCTTTGAGAAGGGACACTGGTCTTAACTACCTATCCTATTGCCCAATTGCTTCCCATATGCCAGTTGCCATGTGACGTACCTACGTCGTTGCACAGGGGCCTCCCCGGGGGCCCTGCAGGGAATGCAACGGTGCCTGCACGCCCGCCGCGGCACTCGATGCGCGGCCCCCTCAGAGTGGAATGGAATGCAGCCACTACAACCCGTATTTGCAGATAGCGGTTCGTGATGGAAGTGGTCCCGTGAGGGGGAGGAGGGGCAGGCGAGGAGGAGTGGACGTACGGATAGGCGCACACGCTCTACAAAAGGCCAGCCGCCCGGCACGTCGGGGGGATGGAGAGAGAGAGAGAGAGTCCCTTGTATGTTCGGCACTGTCACGGTTCCCTCGGTCAAGAAAGCGAGGCAGTAGTCAAGCTCTTCTCCAGTCCAGCCCGCGCGCGTCGTTCCAGCCAGCCGCCATGAAGTGCACCACCAAGACCGTCGCCGCGGCGTCGGCCGCCCTCCTGGGCCGCGCGGCGCTCGCGGCCACGAGCGGCGACTTCAACGTCCTGACCATGAACGTGGCCGGCCTGCCCGAGTTCCTCAACGGCAACGATGTGCCGGGCGACCGGACGGCCAACTCGCGCAACATGGGCTCCAAGTTCGCCGCCTACAACTACGACGTCATCCACGTCCAAGAGGACTTCAACTACCACGCCTACATCTACGAGACGGACAACCACCCCTACCGCACCGCCACCTCGGGCGGCGTCCCCTTCGGCAGCGGCCTGAACACCCTCGCCAACTTCGACTGGATCAACTACGAGCGCGTCAAGTGGGAGACCTGCTCCAATGCGTCCGGAGCCGACTGCCTGACGCCCAAGGGCTTCACTTTCAGTACGTTTCATCCCATCATTCCCTTGCCCACCCCGGTCGGCTTGCCCGCCGCCGCAGGGGTGTCTGTCTGAACCTTATCCTCCCCGGCATTTGGGCTCTCCCTCCCCACTCGTGGTTACATCTATGCGACCCGGCCGGCATCTATCCCATGACAGCGGTGGCACGGGCTGACTTGTCACGCGCTCCCCCCATTTAGTGCGGGCCAAGGTGGACGAGGGCGTCTACGTCGACTTCTACAACCTGCACACGGACGCGGGCACCGAGGAGGACGACCTCCGGGCGCGCGCGGCCAACCTGAAGCAGGTGTCGGACTACATCAAGAAGAACAGCGAGGGCAACGCCGTCGTGCTGTTCGGCGACACCAACAGCCGCTACAGCCGCACGCGCGACGGCATCCCCATCTTCCGGCAGCAGAACGCCATGACGGACACGTGGGTCGAGCTGCAGCGGGGCGGCGTCGAGCCGACGGCCGAGACGCTCTGCAAGAACCCGAGCACCGACAACAAGTGCGAGACGGTCGACAAGGTCTTCTACCGCGGCAGCCCGCTCGTCGCCCTGCGCGCCGTCTACTGGAACTACGAGAGCACGCGCTTCCTGCAGGACAACGGCGACCTGCTGTCGGACCACAACCCCATCACCGTCAACTTCACCTGGGCCGCCGGCACCAAGCTGCGCCAGTCCAACTTCTGGGGCGGCCCCCACGGCGCCTGGTTCAGCGACGTGCCCGCCCTGGCGGCCCTGAACCGCCCCAAGCCCGCCACCCTCACCTTCCGCGGCGCCGACCGCGTCGACGGGCTCGGCCTCGTGCTCGCCGACGGCACCAGCCTGGTGCACGGCGGCACCGGCGGCAGCCCCAAGTCGCTCACGCTGGCCGCCAACGAGTACTGGACCGGCGCGCGCCTCTGCCAGGGCCAGAAGGACCAGCGCACGCGCATCTTCTACATCAAGGCCACCACCAGCACCGGGCGCACCCTCGAGGCCGGCCAGGCCACCCCGGACTGCCGGGACTCCCTGGCCCCCGAGGGCTGGCAGATCACCGGCTTCGTGGGCCAGGACGGGGACGAGATCGACCAATTGGCCTTTGTCTACGCCCCTCGGTAGGCGGCGACGGGCGGCTGCCTGCGGGGTGTCGGGTGTCTCTCTCTGTGATGCATATTTAGATACCTGTACCCAAGTATATAATCAAGCTTAATCCCGGCACCCCGAAGCCAAATACCAACAACCCGCCAACTCGGGTTCTAATAAACGTACCGCATTCCGACACGGAACATGCCGGTGGTTTCTCTTCCAACTTCCGAGATGACGTCCAAACGTGAGACAAAAGATAGAGGTGCATGTGCGCGCGCCTCCCCCCTGGCCGTCCCATCCGTTGATCCCCCGGCGCGCGGCCGGACGTGCGAGCCCCCTTGCGTAAGCTGCAGAGCAGCCACAGCACCCGTAAGTAAGTACATAGTGGGCTGTTGCAGGGCGGCAAGAGAGAGAAAATGAGGAGGAAGGGAGCCCACCCTCTTTCTAATCCTTGCGCCACACTCTCCAGCTTTTATTTCCCCCCCCATGCACGATTCGCGGCCCGGAGCGCGGGTGCCACCACACACACTCCTCCTCCCCCATCCCGCCCACGGTGGCCCGCAACCAGCGCGCGCCACAAAGCCAGCTTGGAAACGAGGGGGGGGGGACCAAGCTTTTGTTGCCGGGAAGGGCAGTAACCCCCGTAGTAACATACCATGGCCACCAGCCCTTTCTGGGGAATGGTGGGGGGGCAGCAAGCATGAAGAGGGGGGGGCATGGTAAGGACCAGGAGCATGAGGGAGAAAAAAAAGAAAAGAAAAGAAAAAACCACGCCGTCTTGTACCATACCCGCCCACCTCCTGAGCTGCCCGGCTCCGATCGCCTCCGACGGGGGCGCACAATCATGCTGGCTGGCTAACGCGGCCCCGGCGGCGGGTGTCTGCCGCAGGTCCCCCCCCCCCCCCCCCCCCCCCCTCCCCCGCGCCTCAGCTAGAGACGAAAAAAAAAGGAGAGAAAGAGGAGCCAATTTGGCGGCGGCGGCGGCCCGGGGGTGGGGAAATCGATGGTAGTCAGTAGGGGGAACAACTAGGTAACCTATGCGTTAATCGAGCACATAGGTAGGACACCACGGCGCGCAGGGCCCCCCCCTGGGGGCGAGTCGGTGGTATACTTAGGAACCGGGCGACTAGCCTTCTCTATCTCCCCTTCCCCCCCTCGCCGTGCATAAACGACAGCGTGAGACGGGGAGACGGGGAGACGGGGAGACGGGGAGACGGGGAGACGGGGAGACGGGGAGACGGGGAGACGGGGAGACGGGGAGACGGGAGGTGGAGAAGAGAACGCAAACGGAAAAAGGGAGGGGTTTCGGGGAGGCGTGAGACTTGCCGGTTGGTCGTCAGTCGACTGAACCCGCCGCTAAGATCTAAGCTTAAGTTACCTTTGGTTTTTTTTTCTGTCCTGTTTCCCTTGGTTTTTCTTCCCCGTATCCGACGTCGTGACCCATCGGATCGTCGTCGCTCGTCTTTTGTCCAGCCTAAGGTCGGGCATTTTCCCGTAGCACCGCCCACACCAACCTTTTTGTCAGCCCGCTCGTTCGCTTTTTTGCTTGCTAGGAGGAGGGCAACGCCCCCCTCCACCCCCTCGTCATCTCTCTCGGACAGGGGGCGGGCGTGTCTCGAAGTAGTCGATCCTGTCGCGTCACTTGGGGTGTGGGGTGCGTGCTTCACCCAGGCTTGACCCAAGGTTATGTAAGTAGCCAAGTAACCAACCAGGGGCTTGCCTGTCGACCACCAGCAGCAGCAGCAGCAGCAGCCTGTGTATGTGAGCGTGTCGGCGTGGCCTGTGTGTGTGCGTGTGTGCTTTCCGATCCTTCTACGGAGTACGAAACCACCAGTCGCAACCGAGCTTCCAGAAGGCTATCATTTCGATCGGCTCCTTTTGCGGTGGCGCAAGGACCCGAAGCCGGATCCGGAGGCCTTTTTTTTGCCTCTGCGAACGAAAAGTGCCCCCCTTCCTTGCCCGAGAAGCTCACCCCCAAGAGAAGCACCGGAAGGGGGCCTCAAGATGGTCCGGCGCGCACTCGCCTTGGGGGGGGGGGGGGGGGGGGGGGGCCGTCCCTCGTCCAGTGCTTGTCAGGACCTGCCCCGAAGTGATGGATCCCTGTGCCGATCGCGACCCTGAAAACAAGTTGCCGCCCATCGTCAGCACTCTATTGCGCGTTAGGCCCAACGCCGGTCTAGTAAACCAACAGGTAGTTAGGTGGCCCCCGCCCGCCCCCAGGTGGTTTATGCACCATCAAACCCCTGGCCCATTCGTTCAGTCCGTACGAGTGCCTAGCGGAATGGTTTCACGCCCTGCTGTGTCGGATGCTCGTAGGCAGCGATCCGGTAACACCTCGCGGTGGAGCTTGCGAAGCTAAGGACGGCTGTGAGTCCGAGGGGTCGCGCTATCGTCAAGCTAGTCCACGTCCAGTGGCAGGTGCCCCGGGGGAGGGACATGTCGTAGGGCCGCGGGTTTCGGCTGGGCATCCATCTCGTCTGCCCGGCCGAGAAGCGGACAAGACGGGAATCTGTACCAAGCTTCCGCCCAATAGTCGCGTTAAGCCCAAAGACGAAGTGCCGCGGCGATGGCCCGGGAGGGGAGAGGGGGGTTCAACGCCATGCCCCTGGTCTCCCAGAAGTATGCGCAGTGGGCCGACGCAGGCCAAATCGACTGAAGAAAAACTCAATTCGCCATAGTCGCATGCGGTATGCCTGCCCATCTGTGACAGGGCCAGCCGGGGAGTCGGGATGCCTCGAGGAGTAACGCGCGTGCCGGGCCACCAGCAGACGGAACCGCGTCCGGTTGGCAAGAGATTCGTAGTCCTTGCACCGAACAACGGACGAGCGATGCGGTGTGCCTACTTTTACCGTGCAGGTGCAGGACTTAGTTTAAACCAAGCAGGCGTCGTCGCTCCAGAGGTCCAGGTACCCCACGTTGTGTTCTGTATGACGGGCGGCTCGCTGACGAATTGTGGCGTCGGTCACTCGAAGTGGGACGGCGAAACTGGGAACAGCAAGGCCGCCGCCGGAAGAGAGGGGGGGGAAGACGTAGAAAAAAGGGGACTTTCTTCTGTCGTCAAAGGATGGGAAGTGCCGCTGACCAGCCCTAGGGGAGACAGTCTATCATTCGTGTCTAGGTCTAGAGGTTATAGTTCCTGTTGCGATAATGGGGTCATTGGGGGGGCGGTGGGCTGCGGCGCAAGTGCAAACCTGCGCTAAAAGAGAACCACCAGAGGTGATAGGGCCCTGGAGGTATTAAACCACCTGTGCGAGCTGCGCATACCCTCCTCTGGGCAGTTACCTACTGCTCTTACACCCACTATGGACTGGACAGTCCATAAAATAAGCGCCGGTGCGGAACCCGACCGTCACGGGCGGGGGGAGGGAACTCGATATGGACCGGCGAAGAGAGACCCCTCCTCGGTGATCCGTGAAGTACCTTGGGACAACCGACCCCGGTATCAATCGAGCGGCTCACCTAAAGGGAATAGGCACAGGGGTCCAGGGTGGGACCGGCGGAACGAAACATGCTCTATCGTCCATGGGTGCAGCATACGAAAGGCCTCTCCAGGCTCAAAGGCACGGGAAACGCGCGGCTGCGAAAGTTGGCACGGAGGATCGATCCATAAATCCGGATCCCGCAACTCGGCCTATTTTTTCTGGCCGGCGAGTAGATTATTACTTCGCCATTGGCACCCCTTTCGCATACTAGTCATTACAGCCTCCCTCCGAGGCCATAGGATGGATAGACGGGGCCAATTGGGGCCCGGAACTTGACGCCGGTCGCGGCCGCAGCTCCTTAGTCTGGCCTCGGTGTTTGCTCGAGGCCGGTTGGGTGGAAATTAAACCGCACGACGGGTCGTCATCTACCAGCCAGCCGGGTATTAGTGACCCTGCCGAGCCTGCAAATTGACAGCACCGTCGCGCCGGGTGACGTTACGAGCGTGTCAGAAGGGCGCAAGGGGCAACCGACGTCCCAGCTGCCAGGGTCGCGAGGCAAGGAGGCTGTACTGTTACAAGACGCGAGGAAAGTGATTCATCCCCGTTGGCGAGATTTCAGGGCGAGCAGGCGAGCAGGCGAATACACGGTATGGATGCTGAGTCCTGAACCGATTCAGCCGGTGGCGGTCGGCCCAACGCCGACGAGCCCCCGAGGACTGTCGCCTGAGTGAAGCGAACACCTTCCTATCTCGGCAGTATCCAGGACACTCACAAGCCCGGCGTGCGTGGTCCACCAGAATAGCAGCTGTCAGGTCCCAGGCCGGGCCCGGCTGATGCCGGACTGCCTCATGTGATGTGATATCAGATCGGGGGGGCACGGGAATCGCTGCCAATTTGCGCTGCAAGCCTCGTTTCCAGCCCAGCAACGCAGGAGGTCGAGATCCGACGAGCCGCGCAGCCACGCAGCCATGCCCCCACGCAGCCACGACCGCCAAGGGGCTGCTTGGGCACGCGCTGCTTTTCTACGGATGTGTTCTCGTATTGCTAGGCGTTCTGGATGTGATGAAAGTGTCCGTCCGGCATGGGCGAGAATACACACGAGTGGCGGCCCATCCGTCAGCCGCTGGTCCACAGGTACTATGCAAGACTGGAGGGGAGACTGGATGTTATCTATCGGTTTCCGGCAGCTTAATACCTTACCTAACGATTGGCGGACCAGATGCCTCGGAACTTGTTGTAGAATCCAGATCGGGCAGCCCACCTGTCGGTCGCAATGCTGGCCGGGCTGGCGGGCGCGGGTACCAGACGTCATTGGCGAGAACCAACGGAAAGATGCGATCCAGCAGTCTGGGCGGCCCGACTGGCCTCGAGGGGAATGACGATGTACAGGGCGCCGCCGGTGAAGGTCGCAGGGACGGCCTTGTTGCGCCCGCCGTACCTGCATGCGTGGGGGAGGGTATTGCGTATGGCTCGGGATTGGTTGCGCCGCAAGCGATCGGCGCTCACGTTGAGCCCGTTCCGCCCCTTCCATCAGTCAGCCAGCACGTGCTGCTGACATCCCATGACGGAGTTTGACGCGCGAGTGCCGGCGACGGCGACGGCGACGCCTGCGATTGTAGCAGATAGACAAGGCGCATGGGCGGCGAAAGCGAAGCAGGCAGGGGAGAGCCTCTTACTGCCATGGATGGACATCCAATGGATCCCAGTTGCGAACCTAGCACCTAGGCAGTGCAGGCAGGCACTGGTATCGGCCGGACGCATCCATGGCGACGTCGGACCTGGCGCGGGATGGGAGGGGGTGGGGATGTACCGAGTGCGAATACTGGATAGTACCCGACTATAGGCACAACCGGCATCTATTTTCGGGCAGCAACCCCTCCCGGACCCTGCTGCTCCATCCATCAATGGAAAGCTGCTGAATGGGACTGGCGCCTTGGGGTCATGGAGTCTGGCCATGGATGGATATTGCCGGTGAAGCTGCCCGCTGCTGTTGAAGATGTATTGGGGTGTAAATCTCTAGAGCTCCATGCCGCCGGACCGTGGCAGTGGACACCGAGGGAGCTGTACCTAGGAGGTATGTAAAACGGCGGCAAGGGAAGGTTCCATGCCGGGGGATGCGATGTGATGCCGAAGGCGATTGGGGGGTATCGTCTGGAGCGGGCCTGCTGCTAATCTCGTTTGGGTACCTCTGTAGCGCAGGCCGGGCCCTTTAAAGCCAAGTACAGTGGTATTCTCTCGGATCCTCGTTGCCTGCCCTGCCGTCCAGCGCGTCGACGTCGGCCCAATGGGGCCACAAATTGTGATGGGGTACCTGTCATGGCTAGCCGGGCAGACGGGGAAGGCAGCCGAGGTGACATTGCACCAGTAGCGTACCAACCGGGGAGGCTTCGTAATCTCTCGATAATCTGCTTTGGAAATTTCTCAGTGCCATGGAAGAAGCAGGATGGAAGCTCTCCCATCCTGGACGTATGTACATGCATCTATGCAAGCAATAGGTAGGTAGGTTTGTAGGTAGGCACCTGAGGTCCTGTCTGCATCGCATCGTGTACGCGCTCCGACAGTAGGCCCCACAACCCCGAAGGCATCCATACATGAAATATTGAACTTCGGTGGGTTGCGTGTGTGCTTTGCCGATCGATCAGCTGTGTGCAACGTTGTACCTAGTCCACAGTGGCCCAAGGTAGGTTGTTAAGGGCCCCCTGGTACTCCGTACTCCGCGCGCGTTCCCTGACGATGGGGGATCGACGGGTGCAAGTGTCAACGAGCGCGTCGAGAGTCCAAACAGTTGCCCTCTTCAGCCCTGGCACAACCACATGGGGACTGGAGAGAGAGGTTTAGGGAGGTACACCCGGGGAGGGTTCCTAGGTCGCTGGACTGAGTCCCATGGGGATCCAAGCCGGCTGCCCGTGTAAGTACCTCCCACTGGGATCCATAGAGGGGTCGGGTGCGTACTCGTGAGCAGCGATTTGCTTTACGTAAAGTACCTGATTGCGACTGGGAGGGATAATGGATGACAATCTCTACCACAGTTGAGAGCTCCCGGATCTGTCTCAGGGTATTCTTCACAGAGGTTGCCCCGGGGGATGAGCGGCACCGAAGACCCATGGCCAGCCCAACAAGCAGATCGTATTCCGGAGTAGGACGCGCTTGTGCCAGGGGGGGTGGCCTGATTGGTTGTAAGTAGCATCCATGAACGAGCGATCACAGTACATACTGTCTGCAGGCAGGTGCAGAGCGGGCAAGGGAGCTGCCATTGATGCATGCTGGGCTCTCCAATGTGGAGGAGGAGAGAGAGAATTTGGCATCACATCCAATTTTTCTCCATCACGGTAAGTATGGATGGCGTCTGCATGGAGTGGCCCCGTGGAGTAGCCCTGTATGTATGGATAGTAGGTACAATGCAGCGTGCAGTGCAGGCGTCAGGTCGTATTGCACCCGCCCTCCCATGCACGGCGGGTGTGCCCACCTCGCGATCCAGCTTGGCCGCCTGGTTTTCTGCATGTCGCCCGCCTCGACCAGACCCGACCGACAGCGGTCTATCGACTCGATCGACAGATAGGCTTTGGGGGGCCCGTCCATTGTCTGTGAGCTGCAGCTGTGGCCTGGATTGCAGGTGTCCAGCAGGTGACTCTGATCGGCTCGGCTCTCCGTACGGGACATGCAGCTCTGCGCCGTAAGCTAAAATGGCTTACATCGATGGAGCCAATCAGTCCCGTACCGGGCGCGTCATCTCAAGAGTAATGGATTCCAACCGTGGATGATGGGAGGGGACCCATATCTGCGTGGGGGGAGGGCATCATCCATCATACACACTGGAAGCGGCCCTCCAGCTCAGGAATCTGGGATCCAATGGTCTTGCACGATCGAGGGCGGACACGACGAGCAGGTAATTACGACGACGACGGCGAACACGACCACCACGACCTAGGTACCTATCCTGCTTGCTCGCGCGGCGACAGTTGAAGAACCCCGGCATCCACGAAATGGAAAGAAAGACGGACGCCATTCACCATTCGTCCGTTCACCCATCCCATGGGTCCTCTCACCATTGAGGATAAGGTTTTATCAGCTGGGCATGGAGCCATCGCGCAGCTGCGGTACTCCGGGAAGGCAGTCGTCGCCGCTCACGCGCTTCCGGCTCTCCCTTCCCTTCCCTTTTCGCCGGCCGGTCGCTCGGCATCTCATCTTCCATGGACGGTTTGAGGTACATCTGTGGTGTACCTGGCTTCCCATGTTCTTGGCATACGCTTTAACGCCTTCCGTGGTGGCTCGATAGGTAAAGTACGAGATCCCAGCGGTAGCGCAGTTCTACACGAAGTAGGGTACTTAACTTACTGCATGGTACTGGATAAGGTACCTTATGTAGATAAAGTACTTGAGTACCTTAAGTACGGTGATCCATTGCCTGACCCCTGGCGCCGTCAGTCCGTCCGCCTGTGGGACGCTTGGGTCCCTATGCGGCTCGCATCCGCACTGCCAGTCTGCCTGCCGCCTTTTCTCTCGCTCTGCGAAACGCGCGCAGGGCACACGTTCGCATTGCGTCCCCCCATGCAAAGCTCGCTAATGCACGTTCCCAGACATGCCCGGCCCAAAGTTCCCTAATGGCGCGTCGCGGGACTGACCGGCTGCAGTCAGCGCGCAGGTAGGCAGTTGAGCCGGGCGACGAGGCCCCCCCCCCTTCTCGAGGAGCCCTGGGAGGGAATGAACCCAAAGAGGGCAGATGGATGATAGCCCACGCCCGCTCAGAGATGTTGGAACAACCTAGGTCGGGTTGGAGCCCGATGCTGCTCCTGCGGGCTGGCGCATCTGGTCGTGGCCGCGCGCTGGCTTCCCGCTTCCCGCCTCGCTTCCATCTTCTCTTCCTGCGTCGTGCATCGTGCCATGGCTTCTGCTCGGCGCGGTCGTGCGGTCATCCATAGCCACGCCCAGACCTCTTCTGCCGGAGAGGCTCGTGCATCAAATGCCCCCTGGTCCTGGACGACCTGTCAACGACGCCGCCGAGGCGAGCCCTGCTAAAAGAAAAGAAAAAGAAGGGGCGTGGGGCGGCCACCACCACCGGACTCGCCCCGGGGTTCTGCGAGTGGGTTGACTCTGCCCCTCGCTTGCCCTCTCGCCGTTCGCACCAGGGCTGCCTTCCCCCCCCCCCCCCTGTCCATTGGTCATATCCCCCATGGATGCTATCTAATACATCAGGTGGTGCCTTAATGTACTGCACTTTACGCATATTAAGTGTCTGCTTGCTTATGTATGTAGTTACATATTGTTTGTACATGCGACCCTATCCCTGCACAATCACCCCAGAAGAGAAAAATGAGGAACCTAGAGAGAGAGAGAGAGAGAGAAAAGGAAAGAGAAAAACAGAGAGAACGAGAAAGAGAGAACCTCCGTCAGAGCGCTTGAGAGAGC
Source organism: Nigrospora osmanthi (assembly GCA_029489945.1). Classification (NCBI taxonomy): domain Eukaryota; kingdom Fungi; phylum Ascomycota; class Sordariomycetes; order Amphisphaeriales; family Apiosporaceae; genus Nigrospora; species Nigrospora osmanthi. The sequence continues at coordinate 5,869,166 of CP120494.1, read as the reverse complement.
GCCCTGAGAGTGGAGTACATAGGTTAGGTAGACTACTAAATAGGTAAGTACATGGGATACACCTTGAACTGAACTGCGGGCCTCCCTCACACACCCTTACCCCCTCGTCCCGTGTTGAAGGGATACACCACGTACGGATGTACTCCGAAAAAGTCGTTGCCCACGCGGGGGGGCGCGGCGACTGGCTTGAGGTTTGGACGTACGTACCTTACCTCCTGCAACCGTTTTCCCCAGGGCCTGTTTCCGCCCTCGACGCGGAACGCCGTGCCTAACAGTTGTGCATTTATTTTTATTTTTATTACATAGACACGTGCTGGGCACTGACCCTGGCGTTGCACTCGAGCCCGTTCGCATACACACCGTTTACCCTCCATGGGTGCATGTGAATGGATCCAGCGCGCACCCTCCCCCCCGCCGTGTTTACTTTTTGTATGTCGTCGTCGTTTTTATCCGCTTTCGTGATCGTCATCGCGTCGTGCTGGCCCGTGGTCCATGTCGTCTGTCCTTCGGGGCTTTTTTTTTTCTTTCTCTTTTGCCTTTTCTCGGCTCGCTGGGGGGTAAAAAATGAGACGGAGGGGACCGGGGGGGGGGGGGGGGGAGGAGGAGAGGAGGGATCTGGGGGTGTGCGACACGGCGCCCTCAGCCGGGTATCCCAACGGCCGTCCCAACGACTCTAGTTACAACGATAGACAAGCTAGTGAGGGCCTGGCCGTCAGGGCTCTCCCAATCCTGGACAGGAGGGGTCGTGGTTCTGTTGACGATCCTAGCAAAAAGAATTGGCCCTCGCCGCTCACTCCACCACACGGTCCACAGAGCGCCGGCATTCTGGGTGGTAGCCGACTCCCTCGACTTGCTCATCCCTGGTCAACGTCCGGGGTAGCAGTAGCCAGACACCCCGTCTCACTTCGGACTGGTCTGGCTCCCGGTCTCTGCGAGGTAGCATCGATGAGACGGCCGGCGAGTTCTTATTATTGCCCGCCCTCCGTACGGCGCCCGCTCGCACGCACACACACACACACACACCTTTGCTCTCTCTTTCTCTCTCTAATGCACACAGGGCCATACCACCCCATACCCATATGCCACATGGTCTGTTGTTGTCCCACCACCATAACCGCATCGTCAATCCTACTACTACCTCACACTCGCCTTTGTGTTCTGACTGTGCCGTTGCCGTCGTAATCCGGGCCCGTGCCGTTCTTCTCTGACTACCTATTCACCTACCTCTCAGAGCGGGTGTCTTGTTGTTGTCCGTGTGTCAACCACCTTCACCCATCACTCTTTCCCTTTCATCCCAACCGGCCACCGTTGCCTTGGCCAGCACGCGTGCGTATATCGACTACATCCACCGCGGCTCCCACGATCCTTTCGACGAGAACGTCAGACTCGCGCGGGCTCGCCCCAAGCGTTCTTCGTTACGCCGTCGAGGCCTCCGCGGTTACTTACGCACTTACACCGTACGTACACGGATCGAGGCACACGACCGCCCTTTCTTCCCGCCCTCCGATTCACCAGATCCGGCCTGCGCCTGTACCGCCCCGTCGCCCTCTAGTGTCCACTGGTCGGGCGCCAGGTTCGCTTCGCTGGGCGCCGCCGTCAAGGGAGGACCCGTTCCCCTTTCTTCAGAAACGCCACTGCCCACCATTGGGCGCTTAACCCGCGGAGCCATCGGTGCGATTCAGCGTGGCCTCCGCCAGGACCCCGAAGTCTGCTGCTTTTAGGGCATGACCAAAGCCGTCTGGTAAGTGAGTGAGTGGGTTGACTGCTGCGGCAAAGACGTGAGAGATGCACCCAGCCCATGCACACAAGATAGTTCCGACCCGCCTGCCCACACACTCTCTCCCCGTGCTCCGGTAAGACAAGGTCGGGTAGGGTCTCGGTGATCCCAGTCGCCCTAGCCTCTGGCATTAAGCGTTTCGACACAGCGCTCGTCATAAGATTGGAGCCCGAAACTCTGCACCAAGGGCATTCCCTGGCACGTTGAGGTGACGGGCGCCAGTCTGAAGACTTACATGTCCCGAGCATTTCTAATCTCGGCTGTCTCCCCCGTGCCCGATGTCGACGTTGCTAGTCTCCCTTCATTCCATCATTGCCTCTACGCATCCACGTCAACAAACGCGCATCGGCACTCGCTCCGCGGAACGGACGGCTAACACGCCAACTTGCAGGGCCAAGCTGAAAGCAACCTTGCTTACAGCAATCGGCGTCGAGCTCTCCCCCGGTTGGAGCAGCTAGGGTCTTGCCACTGTTGCGGCAGCGCGCTGCAAAGGCTCATATACCCGAGGGCGCATCACCAACTCGACCCCATGGTTCTTCACGGGCGACCGCGCCGTCAGTCATAATGGATGACCTCCACTCCACGCGGGCGAGCCTACAGGTGGCTCCTCTCGCCATCCAGAAGGGCCGGTCCGGCTCGACGAGCGACAGCTCACTGGCGCACGAAGATGGCTCACAAACCTCTTCGTTGGAGCCCTACTCGGACGCCCACCTGACGCCTCCGTCCACGCCGACCGAGTACGACGAGGGCCTCGATGCCCAGACGGGCGCCCATCACCCCGTCTTTCACAACTTCCTGCGCGCCTTTTACCCCTTTCAGCCCGACTACGTCGCGGGCGAGTCGACCGTCACGCTCCCCCTGACCGAGGGCGACGTGGTGTTGGTGCATTCGATTCACACCAATGGCTGGGCAGACGGCACTCTGTTGGTGACGGGCGCCCGGGGTTGGCTCCCGACTAACTACTGCGAGGCATACGACCCGGAGGAGATGAGGAATCTGCTCCAAGCACTGCTCAACTTCTGGGATTTGCTGCGAAGCACCGCTACCAATGACTGCGATATCTTCGGGAACCAAGAATTCATGAAGGGCATCATTGCTGGTGTGCGCTACCTGCTGGTAAGGCCCTGGAGCCGCTTGGGCAACTGACCCCTCCCTAGTCCTTGGGCAGTGACTAACCGTGGCCCAGGAGCGAACCAATTGCCTCACCCGCGAAACAGCAACCATCCAAAGGAGCGAGGGTCTGAGGCGCGGGCGTAAGTCGCTTCTCTCGGAGCTCTCGACGCTGGTCAAAACGGCCAAGCGGCTACAGGAGCTGCTCCGGGTTTCGGCCTACCCCAGCGATGACATCAACGACGTGATCGACGAGATGATCCTCGGTGCCTTCAAGATCGTCCTGAAAGGCGTTCGGTTCCTGGATTTCCTGGAGGAGGACAGACGGCAGCGGGCGCCTCCGGCAGTGACGGTCATGGCCACGGTGGCCGAGGAGTCGTACGTGCCACCCACGCCACCGGCAGAGACATCGGGGCTGGAGCAGGGGCAGGGGCAGGGGCAGGGGGCGGTGGAGGGTGACGCAGGCGACCGCGGCACCGAGGAAGGGGTATCAGCCGGTTTGGCACCGTCACACGCAGGCGAGAGCGCACAAGCAAACGCAGCAGCCAGCAGGCGTTTGTCAGCCGTGTACTCGAGCGCCAGCAACCGACTGTCGCAGGCCAACCCGGGGCTGGCAAATCGCCTGTCGACGGGTATATCACACAGGGTGTCGATGGTCGGCCCTTCCCCTCTGTCTCAACCACAGAACCTGGTATCGGAGCGCCTGAACGCGAGCCATGATACCTTCCTGTCCTACCTGGGGTCCTTCATCGGTCGGCTGCACCTGCAGTCGCAATCGCGCCAGGAGTTGGCCCTGGCCATCAAGCAGTCGGCGACATCGGGCGGCGAGCTCTTCGCCGTCATTGACAGTGTTTGCAGGCACAACCCGGCCGGCTCGCAGCCGCTGGACCAGGCCCGCGCCGCCATGTTCGACCGCATCCGAGACTTCGTCTACTCGGCCCGGGACATCCTGAGCACCGTCGACCCGGACGCCGACGACGTCATCGTGGCGCAGGACAACGGCCGCCTTCTGCTGGCGGCGACGGGCTGTGTGAAGGCGGCCGGCGAGTGCGTGGCCAAGACGAAATGGGTGCTGGAACGCATTGGCGACTTCGAGTTTGAGGATGGCCACGGCAGCCTGGGTATTGATCTGAGCGTGCTTGAAACCACGCAACAGGCAGCGACGAACCGCCCGCAAACCCCTCCAGGCGCCCAAGCCATGGAGCCCAGCAACATCAGCCCGGCCAAAACCACCACGTCCTCGCCGGCCCGGCCCATCCACGTCTCGATGGAGAAGCCGCTTCCCCAAATCCCCCAGACGGCGGAAAAGCACGACGCGGTGCCATGTTCTCCCCCGCCCTCGCGGCCCCAGTCCATCGTTGTCGACGACAACGAATCCAGCATGGCCTCGTCGGTTTCCTCCATCCGGCAGCTGCTGCCGCCGCTGCCTAAACTCACCACCACTCTGATCGCCGAGGAGTCGTACAGCCCCACCACGGACCAGTCCCATGACAGCGAATACCAGAGCTCCTTCCGCTCCGACACGACGGCCTCGAGCGCCGGCACCAACACCACCTTTGCCAGTCGCGACTCGGAAGCCAGCATGGCTTCGCAGACGTCCACGCGGGCCACCACGCCTGACCAGGCCCTGGTTCCTCGCGTGCAGCCGTCCCTCTCCGAGCTCAGCGCGTCGGGAAGCAACAGTGCTGCCGACGAAGTGGACGACGTCGAGTCCAGGCTTCTGGAGAAGACGTTTGCCCACGAGCTGATCTACAACAAGGAGGGTCAGGTCACTGGGGGCTCCCTGCCGGCATTGGTTGAGCGCCTGACGACGCACGAGTCGACGCCCGACGCCGTCTTCGTGTCGGCCTTCTACCTGACGTTCCGCCTGTTCTGTACGCCCTCGGAGCTTGCCGCGGCGCTCATCGATCGCTTCGAATACGTGGGAGAGACCCCGCAAGTGGCCAGCCCGGTGCGCCTGCGTGTCTACAACGTCATGAAGGGCTGGCTGGAGTCGCACTGGCGTGACGCCACCGACCAGGACGCCTTGCCCACCATCCGTCACTTTGCCGAGTTCACCCTGGGCTCCATTCTGCCCTCGGCCGGCCGACGTTTGGCCGAGCTGGCCGACCGGGTGTCGTCCACGGATGGTTCCCTGGTACCTCGTCTCGTGTCCTCCATGGGCAAGACCAGCACCTCCATCGCGCAGTACATACCCGCTGACACGCCCGTGCCCAATCCCACCATCTCGCGAAGCCAGCAGAACCTTCTGAACAACTGGAAGGCTGGCGGCACGTGCCCGTCGATTCTCGACTTCGACCCTCTGGAGATAGCGCGCCAGCTGACGCTGAAGCAAATGAGCATCTTCTGCTCCATTCTGCCCGAGGAGCTCCTGGGCTCGCAGTGGATGAAGAAAGGCGGCGTGGACTCGCCCAACGTGAAGGCCATGTCGGCCCTGACGACGGACGTGTCCAACCTCGTCGCCGAAACCATCTTGCAGTACCCCGACGTCAAGAAGAGGGCGGCGTCGATCAAGCAATGGATCAAGATCGCCCACGAGTGCTTCAAGCTCCACAACTACGATGGCCTGATGTCTATCATCTGCAGCCTCAACAGCTCCATCATCAGCCGGCTGCGAAAGACGTGGGACATCATCAGTGTCAAGCGCCGCGAGATGCTTCAGTCCCTGCAGGCCATTGTCGAGCCCTCCAACAACAACAAGCTGCTCCGGGCGCGTCTCCAAGAGCACGTCCCTCCTTGTCTGCCCTTCTTGGGCATGTTCCTCACTGACCTGACCTTTGTCGACATTGGCAACCCGGCCACCAAGCAACTGCCTGGGGTTGGGTGCGAGGAGCAGGGCTTGACGGTGGTCAACTTTGACAAACACAGCCGGACAGCCAAGATCATCGGGGAGCTCCAGCGGTTTCAGATCCCGTACCGCCTCACCGAGGTTCCCGACCTGCAGGACTGGCTCCAGGCCGAGATCGTCCGAGTCAAGGAATCGACGGACCAGGGCAGCATGCAAGTCAGCTATTACCGGAAGAGCTTGCTGCTTGAGCCGAGGGAGAACGCCATGCGTACGCAGGTGGAAGCGCTTCCCTCAAACGGCCACAGTGGCCAGAAGGCGGACCTCTTTGGTTGGATGACTCGAGATCGGGGCCACAACAATAACACATCAGCGGTGCCCATCTAGAAGTTGGGCACATTGATGTGACATGCGGCTTTTTTTTTTTCACACATACACACACACACACACACTCACTCACTCTCTCACCACAAAAACACTACTACTACAACTACAACTACCACCACCACACACAGCACAGCAACACAACAGCACGATACCATCCTCCACAACGACCCGTCACCCTTTTCCTCACGTTCCTATTGATACCCAAGCCTTTCACGTTTTCATGTCATGATGTTGGATTTCGGATCGCGGCTGGATTGTTGCGTTGCTATTTATGCGTAATCCCAGGGAGGGACAGGAAAAGGCGTCAAGGTTTCTTCAGGTGCGCATGCAGCAGGAAGTCGGGGCCTCCGTATTCCCAGCGATTTGCCATCAGCGATTGAGCATGCATGGCCTCGCTTGAAGACTTCGGATCCCAGCTGCGTATGAGACTTTTGTCTCGGGGGGGGGCGTTGAGAGGGGACCAAAAAGACCGGAGGAAGCAAAAAAGACCCCGGATGCAGACCAAAACAGATCTTTCGAAGACGCGTGGGACACCCCCGCCAGATATAGCTCGCTGATTGCAGTGAATGGCGAGACAAGGGCTCGATGAGTCTACAGTATAATGCCCAAGAGGCCAGGCTGGACGCTCTTTGCCGTCGACCCAGGGAGTTGCATTTTCTCTAGCCCTAGCCCCCCGGCATGTGCAGAGAGCTTCATGTACCAGACCAGACAATGTAATGCATGACCGCGTTGGGCTGTCCCATCCATACGTCTCTTCTTCCCGTGGAGTTGTAATGTGTAAAAAACGAAAGACCGCGTTCCATCCTTGGCGACTTCGCAACGTCTCAGGAGATGGGAGACAACGAGCCACCCGCGCAGTAGAGACGCGTGTATCTAGATGGCTAACGGCTTTGTCCCGCGAGACCACACACACGCCACGGCCGCTGCAGAACCTACATAGTACGTTCAGCCCTGCGAGGCGACCACGAGAGGAGCCGGCCCTGGGGGGGACCGATTTGGAAGCTCGTATCCCACAGCCGCGGAAAGCGGAGCCGCGGCCGCGCATGGGGGAAGGGAGGGTGGGTGCTCTAACGTTTACGTATCCATACATACCACGCGAGGTGGTAGTTTTATCGTGTGCGGAATGAGCCGACGGGAGAGCCGACAGATACACACAGTACTGGGCTCCCCTTCCCGGATGAGGCGCCCATTGGCTGCCCAACGCCGCATGGCTGAACGAGGGAAGCGGCCGATGATGATGAACCGTGTTCCGCAGCGCCGAATCCCCCCCCCCCCCCGGTACGGGGCACACGCTTTCCGTCGCGCGTGCCACGATATGGGCATGGCCGTGGGCTAGCCTGAAGAGCCACCTTGCCCAGGCCCATCCCTCCCCTCATCGCCACACCCCCCCCCCCGTCTTTCCCATGGAACCAAACCTTACCGGACCGGCCTGAGGTTTGGCGCCCACTACACCAAGCCGGCTTGCTTCTAATAATGGACATTTTAGAGCCCCCTCCCCCTCCCCCCTGGCGCTTTTTGCAGGTCCGGCGCCAGCTGCACCTCCATGACGAGAGAGAGGATTGAACCCGAATTGCTTGGTCCATGGTAAGGACGGACCCTCGCGCGTTTGTTGCATCCATAGCATCGGCACTGCAGGGCGGGTAGGCGGCCAAACATCCATACGTACTTTAAGTAAGTAGGTCCGGTCAGGTATGTAAGTACCTATCTCATGTTCGTATCGCATGTCCAAACACGAGCAAACCGATTGGTACCTAGTTTGCTTGTTTGCTCTAATTTCCAGCCCGCACAAACGACGGACCCGATGCGTCGGGATGGACAGCAAAGAAATGCGAAATTCCCTCGACGGTTTCCCGCGTCCCAGCTTGGCACCCTCTGCCTCAACCTACATACATTTCCATCCTCTGTTTACTCTGATAGCTAAGGTACCTATGCAGGCAGAGGTTACTTAAGTCCTTAGGTAGAGAGGGCAACGTTACATGAATGGCCCCGAGGAGAATTGGAGGGGTTGCGTCTACTCATTCCCTAGCCCCAAAAAACTGCAGCAACATTGACATCAACAACAACGAAAAGTATGGTGCTGACCTACTTATGTTTTTTTCTTTACGAAGAAAATCGGGGACTTTCCCACCCCCGCGCCCGTGGGACCTCCTGGGCCTGGCGGCCTCCTTCCCGAAAGGGACATCACGCCCTCCTGCTTCCCCAGCTTCTCGAACCAATGACAGCTTACCGGCCGTCTATCAGCGCCGGGCTCGTGATGGGGCGGGCGGAGGCCCGATTGGGGGGGGGGAGGGCCTGCGTGTGAGCGGACCCGCTCCCTTCAATTCCAGCTGGGGCTTATCTAGGGTCCGAGGGGGGGGGAGGCGGGCTTTGCAAAATGCATACAGACACACACCTATTGCCTACCTCCCTTTCTTCCCGCCACCGATAATTTCCCCTCTCCCTCTCTCTCTCTCACTCTATAGGGTATTCCTTGTATGTAATACATCGCGGACTCGGCTGGGCCAAACTTTGGCGAAAGATGCGACGAACCTCGGGCCAAGCCACGGTTGGCTGCAGAGAGATTCATCTATATTACACAGACGCACACACACAATACACACACACACACACGAGTACATACCTCACCCAGGTGGTGGTCCCTGTGTTTGTGTGTGCACACTCCCCGTAGCGTCGCTGGCCTATCAAACCCATGCCCGCCACACCGCGCGGCTGTATGGCGCCGTTGAGTACGAAGAGGGATCCAAAGCCAGACAGGCTCCAGGCCCCGGCCCCCGCCAGGGGAGGGAAAGGGAAAGGATCGGTGCAACGTTCTTTTGGCGGACAAGTGGCCGATCTGGTTTGGGGGTTGCTCGCCTGCAGCTGCGGAGCCGAATTCCTGGTGCTGGTGGCCGCAGGGCCATCCATCTCTTGTCTGTCTGTCTCGTGTGCCGCGGGTGCTGATGGACCGACAGCCATCCAGGATGGCCCGGTCAAGGAGGAACCGCGAACAACCTGACAGCTCGTGACACGGCATGCTACGTAGCGGCAGAACGAAGCGACCGTACCCAGCCCAGCCATGAGAGATGGGATGGGATGGCTCGGTAGTGTGTGCCAGACCCGGCAAACGGCTGCTCCCTGCATCATCCCCTTCGGCCATTATCTCCCCACCCCCCCGGTACAAACCGGCGCCGTATCGTATCCGAGTCGCCTCCAGTCGATTGCTACCCTGTCTGTCCAGCCCGTCCCAAGCCCAGCCCCAGCCGCCTTGCTTACTTACTAGTTGTAAAGGCCGGGTGCCTATCGTGTCTTCTCCTTTCCCATTGGAAAGTACCCTCCCAGGCTAGTCGGCACTTATCGGTCAGGTTCATCCCTCAATGTGACCTCGCGACCCTCATGGTCCACTCGTAAATAACAGCCCGGATTTCCTCCTCTCCCTTGGACTTCGTCCCGGACCCCAACATCCCACCTGTGCGTCGTCGCCGCCGCCGCCTCTCCACGGGTATACCTGCCCCTACCTCTTCGCCGTGACACACGGTCCTAAGGTAGCAAAAAAAAAAAAAAAAAAAGGCACACCCAGACCCGGCGCCTCAGCTGACTTTTCAGCCGTCTCGGTACGACTTCCCCCCTCCATTGATACCCGGACCAGCTCTCAGCCTCCGCCCGCTCTCCTAGCTCGGGGCAATCTATCCCTCTGCGCCAGGTCGTCAGCGTCTAAGGGAGCTCAAGCGCGCCGCCTTCTGGCACAAAGCCACGACGCACTACCACTACGGCAAACGGTGTCTCGTTTACCCTGGCTCACTAGGCACTCGCCTTTCCAGGAATCGGCGTAGTTGCCACCCCACCCTCACCACCACCACCACCACCGTCCATCCGGTCAAGCAACATGGCCGAGAAGCACGACATGGCCGCCGCTTCAGCAGCGGCGGAGAAACCGCCCATCGAGTCCGGGACCGTCGACGCCGTCGCCGGTGAGCCCGTCGCGCGCCCGGCGGGCTGGATGCACAAGGGTTTCAAGGTCGGCAAACGGGAGCTCTGGTACGCTTCGCCCAAGGTGCAGCTGCTCATGGTGTCGCTGGTCTGCTTCCTGTGCCCCGGCATGTTCAACGCGCTGAGCGGCCTCGGCGGCGCCGGCCTCGACGACCCCACCGTGGCGGACCACGCCAACGTCGCCCTCTACTCGACCTTTGCCGTCGTGGGCTTCTTCTCGGGCACCTTCGCCAACCGCCTGGGGCTCCGGCTGACCCTGTCCTTCGGCGGCCTCGGCTACTGCATCTACGCCGCCAGCATCCTGTGCTACGTCCACACGCACAACATCGGCTTCGTCATCTTCGCCGGCGCCTTCCTCGGCGTCTGCGCCGGTCTGCTGTGGGCCGGCCAGGGCGCCATCATGATGGCCTACCCCCCCGAGGCCAGCAAGGGCCGCTACATCAGCTGGTTCTGGATCATCTTCAACATGGGCGCCGTCATCGGCAGCTTGATCCCCCTGGGCCAGAACATCAACAACGGCTCCAACACGGTCACGGACGGCACCTACGTCGCCTTCATCGTCCTCATGTTTGCGGGCGCCATCCTGGCCCTGTTCCTGTGCGACGCCGACAAGATCCAGCGAGAGGACGGGTCGCGCATCATCGTCATGAAGAACCCCTCGTGGCAGTCCGAGTTCAAGGGCCTCTGGGAGACCCTGTTGGCCGCGCCCTGGATCGTCCTCCTCTTCCCCATGTTCTTCGTCTCCAACATCTTCTACACGTACCAGCAGAACGGACTCAACGGGGCGACCTTCAACCCCCGGACCCGCGCCTTGAACAGCCTGTTGTACTGGCTGGCGCAGATCTTCGGCGCCGTCATCTTCGGGTTTGCGCTGGACTTCAGCAAGGTCCGCCGCAGCACCCGCGCCCGCGTGTCTTTCGCCATTCTCTTCGCCCTCACCTTTGTTATCTGGGGCGGAGGCTACGCGTGGCAGAAGAAGCAACCGCTGCGGTCCGAGTCCAAGCTCATCGTGGACAAGCTCGACTGGACGGCCGGGGGTGAGCTGTACATCGGGCCCATGTTCCTGTACATCTTCTACGGCTTTTACGATGCGGCATGGCAAACCTCCATCTACTGGTAAGAAGCCGACTCGTTCTCCTGGTGAGCCGCTTGCTGACGACGCCGCAGGTACATGGGCGCTCTCTCCAACTCGGGCCGGAAGGCCGCCAACATGGCCGGCTACTACAAGGGCATCCAGTCCGCGGGCGCTGCCATCTTTTGGCGCTTGGACTCGTTCGAGATGGAATTCATGACCGAGTTCGCCATCAACGTACGTTTGACAGGCCACCACCCCCTTGTGCTGGCGGCGACTGTGCGGAAACGGGATTGCTAATGTGACCTTTTATCTAGTGGGGCATTCTTGCCGGCGCTTTGCTCATCGCCGCTCCCGTCATCGTGATGAAGATCAAAGACACGACGTCTCTCGAGGAGGACCTGAAGGACACCGACGAGACGGTGGCCGACGTCGCGCCAGTGGCGGCGCCGGAGCACAAGAAGCCAGGCTATAACGATACCGTGGCATAATCATGGCAGACGTGTTTTCGGGAAAGTGCTCCTCTGGTGGCCGACCTAGGTTAGCGATGGCCTCGGAAAGGTTAGGAGGGGATAAGGTGGCCTGCTTTTGCAACGGGATCGGTGGCAGCTGATACTATGATACCAAACTGCTTCTGCGAATACATCACGGGGTGTTCACTGACAGCCACGGCGTGCAGATACGAGACGGTGATGTCGCGCTGTGACAAGTTTCCGTTGCCCCTTTAACGGGGCCGTGGGCTCGGGTCGCGGTGGGTAATATGGGAGGGAAGCCCGTGTGCAAAGAAAGTACCTACCGCTTCTTCTTTGCCAACCTGACTGGGGAAGCATCCAGGCCTCCCCCCGTATCGTGGCCCTCCGCTGCTTTGCAAGGTCCATCCATCCTCTGCCTGACGCACGTCGCCTTGCGAGCCCCAGCGGCTGCTAACCCCGGAAATCGATCCTCGGCATCAGGAACCATTCCGCCCATGTGCGCGCGCCAAACACCGGCCTGGCCGTCACGCGCGCCGACGATGGCCCCATGGCATGTCGAGCCGCGCATCGGGCGCGACAAGCCGTCGTAAGCGTGGGGGAAGTCCCGGGCCTGACCAGCAAAAGCACATGGGCTTCCGGGTAAGCAAGACGAGCTAAACCGGAAACGGCTAAAAATGGACCCGACAGAGCCGAGGTATCGAGCCCGTTTCATTGCCAATACATAGCTCTCTCTCTCTCTCACTCAACATGGATGTCAACAACTCTCCATTATTCAACGTTCTGGCTGCGGTACAAAAGGTCGACCGGGCCTGCGGATTTCCATCGTCACCAGGACCGCTTCCTGTAGTTTCGCCGCCCTTGTATTAGTACCCTGTAATCCATATCCGTTTTAAATCGCCGTGGTTCTCGCCCCGCCCGCCATGGTCACCGTCCCCAAGGAGCCGCGGCAGTCGCTGACTGTCGTGGACAACCGAACCGGCAAAAGCTACGAGGTGCCCATCAAGAACAACTCGGTGCTGGCGACCGACTTCAAGCAGATCAAGGCCCCGGCGGCCCCGGAGGACCGGCCCGAGGATGAGACCAACCAGGGCCTCCGCATGTTCGACCCGGCCTACATGAACACGGCCGTGATCCAGAGCCGCATCTCGTACATCAACGGCCAGGACGGCATCCTGCGCTACCGGGGCTACCCCATCCAGCAGCTGGTGAAGAAGAGCAACTTCCTCGAGAGCGCCTACCTGCTCATCTACGGCGAGCTGCCCACGACGTCGCAGTACGACAACTGGCAGAACTCGGTCATGCGCCACACGTACGTGCACACGGACATTGAGAACATGTTCAAGTCGTTCCGCTACGACTCGCACCCCATGTCGATGCTGTCGTCGGCCTTTGCCACCCTGGGCGCCTTCGCGCCCGAGGCGAACCCCTCGCTCGCCGGCCAGAAGCTCTTCACCAACGCCGCCTCGGGCAACCTGGAGGCGCTGGACCTGCTGGACAAGCAGATCCTGCGCATCATCGGCAAGGCGCCCACCCTGGCCGCCGCCTCGTACCGCATGCGCCAGGGCCGCCCCTTCAACCGCCCGGCGCAGGGGCTGTCCTACACGGGCAATTTCCTGTACCTGCTCGACCACCTGTCGGGCTACGAGTACCAGCCGCACCCCGTGCTGGAGAAGGCGCTCGACGCCCTCTTCATCCTGCACGCCGACCACGAGGTCAACTGCTCGACGGCCACGGTCCTGCAGGTGGGAAGCTCGCTGGTGGACCCCTACAGCGTGGTGGCGGCCGGCTGCGCCGCCCTGTACGGGCCGTCGCACGGCGGGGCGAGCGAGAGCGCGATCCGCATGCTCATCGAGATCGGCTCGCCCGAGAACGTGCCGGCCTTCATGGAGAAGGTGGAGAAGCGCGAGCGCGTGCTCGTGGGCTTCGGGCACCGCGTGTACAAGAACGTGGACCCGCGGTCGACGGCGATCCGCGAGCTGGCCGACGAGGTGTTCCGGGTGACGGGGCGGAACAAGCTGCTGGACACGGCGCTGGCGCTGGCCGAGTACGCGCGCAAGAGCGACTTCATGCGCAAGCGCAACCTGTACCCCAACGTCGACTTCTACTCGGGCCTCATCTACCAGGCCATGGGCTTCCCGCTCGACTTCTACCCCGTGCTCTTCGCGGTCCCGCGCTGCGTCGGCTGGCTCGCCCACTGGCGCCAGATGATGCTCCAGCCCGGCGGCGTCAAGATCTGGCGCCCGCGCCAGCTCTACGTCGGCGAGGGCGCCCGCGACTACGTCGAGCGCGGCAACCGCAACAAGAAGCCCTCGGCCACCGTCTTCGACAGCATCGTCCAGCTCCACGCCGGCGCCGGCGACAGCAAGCGCCACCAGCTCGCCACCTACAAGGACGAGACGGGCCGCACCTGGGGCAAAGCCAAGCTGTAGGGTGGGGGGCGTCGGCCAAGAGTGGGCGGCGGATCGGGGAGTCTTGATTGTTGTAACCTTTTTTTTTTGTTTCATCCCTCCTGGGCGTTTCTCTGTTGGGTTTATCTGGGTTTTGTATATTATAGGATCTCAATGGGAGCCTAACGGGCGCATCTTTTACTTTCTCAGCCTGCGGCTTGGTGACCCAGCCAGAAGAAGCATAGGCAGGCGCGCGCGCGTGACCAGCAGTTTGTACGGGATTCCCCCCCCCTTCATCGGCTGACCTTGCAGAAACGACAATTTGTCTAAAAGACTCGGACCTCGGCGCGATTTTTTTTTTTTTGGTGTTTGCTACCAGGCCGGCAGCATGCAAGCGACGTTGAACGGGGACGGGGATCTCGTCATCTTTCCCTCGTCCCCCCGCGCTCGCGCTCACGCTCACGTCCACGCCAACCCCCCCTTTCCCCGCGGACCGCCACAAAAGGCGCAGCCGCGCGTGGGCGGGCGGGCGTCTCGGAGCTGACGGGATTTCACCAAATCGTGTTCCGTTACACAAGAAACAACCCCCCCGCCCCCAAAATTGGCTGCCGGTCCACGCTGATTGCACTTTTCGTCCTTGCCTCGACTTTTTCATCACCTCTACCGGGGAGGGGAAAAAAAAAAGCAGCGCGCAGCACTTTTGCACGACCCTCTGCAGTATCGTTTCCTCCGGATTCCTCCGGAGACAACCCGACCGCCCGCGCCCGCGCCACTACGTCTTCGTCCTCGTTTCGAATTTTTCCTTTCGTGGGGACCTGGTGGGAGGGACTGGGCGCAGCCAAGCGGCGCTCGCATTCTCGGGAGGAAACCAACCCTCCCAAATATCACGCTTCGGGCTTCCTTTCTCGCATTTCTCGGGTACTGAGTCGGGAAAAGGGGAGGGCCGAGGAAGAGAAAGAGAGAGAGAGAGAGGCGCCACTATGTTCGGGAAGCTCCTCATCACCGTCGACGCCGTCGGCCTGCTCTTCGGCGCCATCATCGCCGACATGGGCCACACCCACCAGAAGAACCCGCGCTGGCCGCCGCACGCCAAGTGAGTCTCCCTGCCCCGCTCGGTCTCTCTCATCGTTTTGTTCATAGCGGACGCGGGGTGGCCGGGGGGAAGGGCTTACCGGGGACAGGTGGTTTCCCCCGGGGCCCTGGAGTGTTTTCTGGTTTCCTTGTATCTTGTGCCACACTGCCTTCCCCCCCCCCCCCCCCCCCTTTCCCCCGATTGCCTGCTCACCCCCTCTTTTTTTTTTTTCGCTCTTCTAGATTCCACAACGCCCAGACCATCAGCCTGTCGGTGGTGCTGGGCCTCGCGACGCTGTTCTACGGCTGGCGGCGGGCGGCGACGCCCACGCTGCGCCGCGAGTTCATGGGGGCCGCCGCCTTCGTCTCCTCCATCTACTGGCTCTGCGGCCTCGCGGCCATCCTCTTCCCCGGCACCATGGGCCTCGACCCCGAGTTCGGCGGCCCCGGCTTCCCCCAGGCCCCCATCTTCGTCGGCTTCGGCCTGTGCGGCTTGGTCGGCAGCTGGTTGGAGGCGTGAGAGGGGGAGAAAAGGGGAGGGGAGGGAAGAGGCAGACTGCGCCGGGTGGGTTGGCTATCTTTCCTAATCCAAGGTTTCCAGGTGAGAGGGTGTCTGGTGCTTTGCGAAGAATATTGTGAGCACCGCGGGGGTGATAGAGAAAATGTAACCAATAGGGTCTTTTAGATCGGCTGCTCGGGGGCGGGTTTGGGGGTCGGTTTCCAAGCTTTGAGGTGCGCGGCCAAGGCAGAGAGACTGCTACCCTTTGTGTGGTTTTGCCCATATTCGGAAACAAGACGCCTTGAAACAACCTGGGGCTGCCGGAGGCTGAGTGCGGAGCAATGCCAAGTTCGATATCAACCCACGCTCGGTGCCGCAAGCGGTCTCGCTCCCGCCGATAGGGGTCTTTACCCCCCACGGGATGTCTTTGCTGTGCTCTGGGCGGCAAGGAGAAAAGACTTGTGATGCCCGCATATCTCCCTCCCCACCTATATTGACTTGATCAGAGAGCTACACGCGATGGAACGCGACACACGCAAAAGCCCCGTTAGTAACCAGCAGGCACGATAGGGGACGACGCCTCGTTCCATCTCGCGCCGAAACCTAGAAGCCTCCAGCAGAACACCACGCACAGGGAATGCGAGGCGGGCCATCCCGAACCGCTGGCCGGCGCGCATACACACGCCCATGTGTACTTCATACACACATCCCATACCTAAAGTACCTACCTACTTACCTAGGTACATAGCTGCCCAGGGATCCTCATATGTGGCTACCTCGTAGGGCGTGTTTGTTTGCTAAAAAGACGGGACAGCGCGCGGCAGGAGGGCGTCGGCTGCCTGTGCGTATCGGCAGGAGGAGAGCGGCATCCTGCAGCCACATGGCGCACGAATATCGCCTGGCACGAATGCGATTGTGTAGGTAGTCGCCGCTTTTGTCGAGGCGGCTCTTTGACCGGGATGGAACGTCACGTCGGGATGAGGAAGATGCGCGGAGCCGAAAGAGGTGTGCTCAATTCCGCGCAGAAAGTCGATATACTAATAGGTGGAGGTCCGTCTTGTGGTGGATAAGTACTTAGGTAAGGTACATAGTTTGGGCTCCGCTTTTCTATCTTGAGAAATATGGAGGCAGTCCATCGCGCCTGCCGAAAGTCTGGATGGTTTGTGGGAGTGTGGGATGAATGGGACGCGCCCGCCCCCCGAAGACGAGGACAGGTTCACAGCCTCTCTTTCAGCCTCGAATAGAAGCCCGATCCGGACCGTGGCACCCAATTCAGCCTCCCATTTGCTCTACAATTTACGCCGGGATGGGCGCGCGCTCGGGTGCCAATCTCATGCCTCATTTAGCATGGACAGCTTGGCGGTCACACGCGGCGTGTCAGTGGACGAAGGCCGAGCCGTTTCACACTGGGCGGCACGCCACGACCGAATTACTGCGTCCATCCCCCTGCCTCGCACATTCACTCCATCTCCGCCTCCGCCGACGGATGTCAGTTGATCCTGGCCATACGACGGATACGCGCGCCAACGGGGAAAGAGAGTTGAGGGCGACGGAGAAGGCTGAGGTCTGTATGCGTGGCTTTTCGCCGGACCCGTTTACCCGCAACCCATGGCGTCATCCGTTCTCGGGGCTCCCACAGCCATGGATGGTACTTACTTACAGCGGCCTTGTCCCCGTCGGGCGTGGGAGGATCGATCTGTTGGGTGGGCTCCCCAAGGTTGAAATGACGTCTCAGACGCCCGTATTTTGTCTCGACATCAGTACCTGTTGCTGGCGGGCGGAATGCGGAGGCACCCTGGCCCTGGACCTGGGCACTTCCATCCATGACTGGATACGGGGCAGAAGGAAAACCTTCACCCCTGGCAGGCCTGGCGTGCAGTAGCAGCACCACCAGCAGCAGCACCACCAGCAGCAAGCAGTCTGGATCCAGCTGGGGCTGCTTCGGAGCAGAGCCGCGGCGCCACAGCGACACGGGTACGATGGGGCGGCCTTTCCATCTCCCCACAAGCTGACGACGCTTGATGTGTCGGTCCGTATTGCCCCAAAGCAACCGCCAGCGCGCGCTCACCCGCTGCTCGAACCTTGCGAGCGCCCGCTGTCTATCCGAATCAAGCCTGGATGGACACCACAGAGGGCCGCCAAAGGAAATAGACAGACTGGCGCGCGTCCGGCAACCACCAGAACACGAGCCCCCGTTGCGCCCTGCCGCTTACCCGTTAGCCTGCCTATGAATAGGTACCACCGGCGCGGGCTCCTCTCCTTCCCTGCGCCGCATCCTTGGTACCGAGCAGCCAGGCAGTGAATCCCATCCTCCTTGCCCAGCCTTGGATGGATGCGCAGATGCGTTTCCCTGTCGTACCCACTTGAAACGTCCCTGTCTCCTTGTCTTCCGTCAGCACCAGCATTAAGCCCTTCCGCTAGGTCGCGTGCCCCCTTACTCGGTTGCCTTGCGCAAACTCTCCCTTTCTCCCCCGTCAACAGTCTACGCCTTGCGGTTGTCGCGACTTGGTGATCCGCTCTGCTCCGGTATCCAGATATCATCTTGTTTTTGTCGTCGGCCTTCGCACTGGTCATCAGTTTCCCCAACCTCGCACCTGCCTCCCACCTTGCCGGCGACCTCTTGTCCTCTCTGTGTCTTTAGTGCCCTGACAGCGACAACGCCGCTTTCCCCCCTCCCCCCCGGCACGGCACGGCCCCCTGGTGTTGCGGAGCACATACGGCCGCTCGACTCCGAACCACCTTTCGTGCCGCGCGGAGTTGCACCACTATAAATTCGCGACACAACCATCGACGGTGGTTACTCAGCACAAATTCCCGGTACCATCTTGGATAGATTCTCGTCCCGACGGATTTGGCTGGAGGTTGTCGCAAGGAATTGTGCCACCGCCTTATGAGCTAAACCGCCCGACGCATCTCGCGATTGCAGTATGCTTTCCAAGGGTGGGCTCTTCGCCGAAGACCATGCCGATTTCCTCGACTCCGTGGGCGTAAAGGCCTTGGTTTCCTTTTTCACAGCCAAGGCGGGGCGCAGAGGTCTTCGGCTGCTGCCATATGCCGCTGTCGGCATTGTAGCACTTTTGACTCTGATCCATCTTGCCTCCAACCGACTTTCCGACCATGGCTACGGTTCGGGCTCCCGCATACTCTCATGGAGGCCAGGCGCCGGCTATGAGCACAAATCAGGAGACGGCGGTATGCGGATAGTTGTATTTGGCGGAGGCGACGTCGCGACCCTCGGGAAAGCGGCAGGGAAGGGGAGCCACCAGAACAGCTCGTGGACCGAGGTGCTATGCAAAGAGGTCAGTTGCTTCCCAAAGCATTGCGCGCGCGACATGATACTGACTTCCTCGTTAGCTTGGCTGCAGTTCCCACCTCTCGTATCTACCGCAGATTGGCGACAAGGGGGGTTCGCTGATTTCGAACTCGTTGTACGACGTGGCCCTAAACCGAACCATTTACCACCCAGACTACGAACTGGGCAACGGCGAGGGCTACCGCTGGCTGCTGGACCACCACCCGGTTCCCGCAGAATTGCCCGATCTGCAGCAGCAAATGAACGCTTTCCTCGCCAGTCCGCGGCCGAATGCGCCGTTCAGCGAGACGCTCTGGGTTTTCAACTTTGGCTTCTGGGACATTTGGAAGCTGTCTTCTATGCCTCGCAAGCTGGCGCACGACATGATGGAGCAGCAGGTCAATTACCTGTTTTCGCAAATCGAGATGCTCTGCCAGAAGGCCCGTTCGCCCCAGTCGGTGGCATTTTCTGACTCGACTCGGGGTGACGAGGCCGCGTCTACGGAACCTCAGATCGAGCCATTCAGGATCATGATTCCCCGCGTGTTCGACCCCTCGCTCACCCCGGGATTCGCCACGGCCCGTTTCCACCCCCCGATGCCCTATTCCCGGGCCGAAGAAATGCGCAATGCGGCGTGGCTCACGGAGCAGTGGGACAAGATGATTGATGTTGCCATCAGTGAATGGATCGCCTTCCATCCGCCCATTCGCCAGGGCGCAGCCGACGTTGAGCCCGACGCCACGGGCGCGGGGAAGAAAGCGGCACCGCTAAAGTTGGCGAGGCGCGAGGCCATCAATGTCGACGCGCCCAAGTACCTACGCTGGGTCATCGTCGACCGCCAGCTGCGAAACCTCCAGGTCCAAGACAGCAAGGGATTGGGAACTCTGCCGACCGAAGTCGGCTTCCAGAACGTACAGGACCCCTGCGTGTCGCCCTGGTCCCCCAAGGACGGCTCGGCGTCGAAAAAGCCCTCGGGTTTGGGCCCCAACATGTCGGTCTGCGAAACGCCCGAGGAGCACCTGTTCTGGAACGAATTCACGGTGAACTCGCGGGCCATCAATGCCATCGGCAAGCTTGCCCGGATACGCTACGTGAAGCACATGTCGCAGAGCGACCCGTGGCTCAAGAAGACGCAGGATCGGATGCCTGACCTGACAACCCGGAATGTGGAGCAGCAATTCAAGGGTTGAGGCAGCGCGAATGAATTCTCCTGTCGTCAAAAGAGAGCCCCCGGCCTTGCTCTCGCCCCTACAGCAGTGGCGACTGCCGAAGAGACAGGAAAGTGAGACGGGGAAGAAGCCCCTTGAGCGCACACGCACACGCGCACGTGCCCTGCTCAGATCCAACAAGGCGGCGTGCGGCACTTGGTCTTCCGACCTATTCTGCAGTTAAACGGAATGACGGATGGCTGTGAAGCGCATCCGAGGATCCTGACCAAAATTTGCACAGTGGTGTAGAAGACACCTTGTCGATACTCTGCACCAGGCGTGCCTGGGTTGCTGGCATGAGAGGTGCGCCAGCAGGCCCTCGACAGCCTGACAAGGGCCAGGCCACATGGGCGTTGTGGGAAACAGGTACACAAACATGCCATTATCGGCGATTTATTCCAAAACGGACAGTGTATAAGTAGCTATACCTAGACATGGAAACCACAAAAAAATTGATATCCCAGCAAATGTACCAAGTGTTTTGTCTTCTCGCTGGCTCAAACTGGCGACGTGATTCACTTAGGTCAGATGGTCACATTGTGAGAGGCTGGTGGCGATGTCTGAATACAACTGCACCTCCCTGCTACCTAAGTACTTACCCCGGTATTATGTATCTGGGAAACTTACGTAGCAGGCTTGGTATGATTACCTCGATTGGCAGTCGGCGGAGGTGCTCACGGCTTCAATGAACGGCAATGGATGTCTCGAGTCCCAAGTTGCCGTTGATGTCGAGGTGAAAAAGGGTCGGCTCAATCTCGGCAATTCTTTTCGTCGGCCAACGCGACAGCGCCAGTTCGGAGCCCAACCTTCGTCATCGAAGCTTATCTCCGCCCGCCGACTTTCTTTCCCACTCTCGCCACCCACGCATATCCGTCCCACCGCCTGCCATTGCGTCTGGTTGGGCACCCTCTCCCTTTGGTTTCCGCGAGGATGTTACACTCGGCTCTGGAAAGCACCTGAGAGCGCAACGAAATGGCACCCGCGGCCCTCCAGTGTTCGCGGGCCGGCGCCCGCCGCGCGCCCCGGTTGTCGCCGAGGCGAGGCGGCCTCCTCGCCCCCGTCGCCCGACCGCCGCCCGACGGACGGCCCTCGACCCGGCCCTACGCTTCCTCCTCCTCCTCCTCCTCCTCCTCATCTTCTTCGCACCCCGCCACGGGCGCGGCCCCGACGCCCGGGAAGACGCCGCCCGCCGACGCCGACGCCGACGCCGAACCCCCCGCGCCCGCCCCGGCCCCGGACGAAGACGGCGGCGACGAACCCCCCCGCGGCGCCATGTCGCGGCGCCTGGCGGCGGCGACCGAGGACGCGCTCCTGACGGGCGGGCGGGCGGGCCGCCGCGCCGTCGCCGACGCCGGCTTCTCGGACGAGCTCAAGGCGCGGCTGCTGGCCAAGGTGCAGGACGCCCGGTTCCGGTCCGAGCACGCCGGGGCCTTCGCCGAGGCCGGGCTGGCGGGCGGGGCCAGCGCGCGCGCGCGCGCCGCCGCCGGGGGGACGGCGGGATCCGCGTGGACGGGCGAAGAGTCGACCGAGGCCGCGGTGCGGCGCATGCTGCAGGACGCG
This sequence comes from Nigrospora osmanthi, assembly GCA_029489945.1. Lineage (NCBI taxonomy): Eukaryota > Fungi > Ascomycota > Sordariomycetes > Amphisphaeriales > Apiosporaceae > Nigrospora > Nigrospora osmanthi. The sequence goes on along the minus strand of CP120494.1, from coordinate 5,847,579 downwards.
CACAAACCGCTGCGTCCCGGGGCCGGCGGCGGCGGCGGCGGAGGAGGAGGAGGAGGCAAACCGCGCTTGCCGGACCTGCAGCCCATCGACCTCCGGCTGGCGCCGGCGCCGCGGGCGAGCCCCGGGGAGCGCGCGGCGACGGCGCGGGAGAAGGCGGGCGCGTACGCGGACGAACGAACGACGGGGACGGCGGGGACGGCGGCGGCGACGGGCGGGCGCAGCGCCGAGGAGCGCGCGGCGTTCCGGCGTGAGGTGCAGGAGCGGTTCGGGCCGGCGGGGCGCACGATGCCGGCGACGCTGACGGGGCTGGCGTCGCTCGCCAACGAGCGCATCGAGGACGCCATGGCGCGCGGCCAGTTCCGCGGCATCGCGCGCGGCGCCGGCGTGGGCCGCGACGCGCGCGCCGACAACCCCTTCGTCGACACCACCGAGTACCTCCTGAACAAGATGATCCAGCGCCAGGACCTCGCGCCCCCCTGGATCGAGAAGCAGCAGGAGCTGCGCCGCGCCGCCCGCGTCTTCCGCGCCCGCCTCCGCGCCGACTGGCGCCGCCACGCCGCCCGCACCATCGCCGCCGACGGCGGCCCCCTCGCCCACCAGCTGCGCCGCGCCCGCCGCCTCGCCCGCGCCGAGGCCCTGCTTCACCCCCCCACCCCGGCGACGACGACGACGACGCCGCCCGCCGATGATAACGCTGCCGCCGCCGCGGCCGCCGCCGGTGGCCTGGTCGAGGCCGAACGGCGCGTCCTGTCCGAGTGGGCGACCGAGGAGGAGCAGGAATCAGACCCGCGCCCGGCGCCGACGGAAAGCCGCAGCCGCGCCCCCGCCGACGCGACCACCACCACCACCGACGGGTCGCCCGCGCCCCCGGCCTTGTCTGCCAAAGAAGAAGGCGTGGCCAAAAAAGAAGAAGAAGAAGAAGAACAAGAGGAGGAAGAAGACGATGAAGCCGTCGCCCTCCCGCGGCCCTTCCGCGACGCCGACTGGGTGGCGGCGGAGCGGGCCTACATGGAGGCGGCGGTGCGGCACCTCAACGCGCTGACGCGGTCGTACAACCTCATGGCGCCCGAGCTGGCCAAGAAGCCCTACTTCAGCCTCGAGCGCGAGCTCGCGCGCTGCTACGCCGACGTCGCCCCCACCGTCGCCGCCGCCATCCGCGACCGCGCCGCCGCCGCCCCCCCGGCCCGCCGCCGCCCCTCCCTCGCCGGCGACCGCCCCCGCCCCGGCCTGCTCGACCGCTTCGGCGGCGAGCGCGACGGCGCCGCCAAGGTTTACGACTCGCGCGCCCCGCACTACGGCTTCCGCGAGATGTGGCGGGACTTGTTTGGCGGCGGCAAGACGGGCTGATAAAAAGCCGATGAATGGATGGGCCGGGTGTACGAGTGGAATACCACATGGACCAGGCTATGTGGCAGTGTCCAATCACCAGGTCTCGACTCCCGCAGCTGGACACGCCGGGGTTTAATCCCCTCCGCATGGTCTCTCATTTTCTCGTTAAGCTCATCATTTGGTGGCTAGAAAAATACCCCTTTCAGTCATTGCTTCTTGCAGGATGTGAACTGTGATCAATTGCGCCGCTGATAATGTACTCCTTCCTGGCTTCCTATATTCAGAATTCCCCCATAGCGCCGGTGCCCCAAAGCCCACTGCCACTACGCAACATAATGGTATATACAATTAACTGCCATGGCTTGTGCTACTGCTTTTCCCTTGCAATAAAACAAAACAGGAAAGCAGAGCTACCAAGCCAGCCGGTCCTCGCTTCTCCAAGACGAATGGTTTACCAACCCTTGATCTTGCGCATGCTGCCCTCGTCCTGCAGGGCCTTGTGCATGTCGAACGAGTTGAAGAGCAGGTGCGGCTCGTGGCCCATGCCCTTGCGGAGGCACTCAAACTCGGCCTTGTCGAGGTAGCCGTTGAGAATGGGGCGGTACTCCTCGTGGGCACACTTGTTGATGATGAGGCGGGCGCGCTCCTTGGGCGAGAGGCCACGGACGTCGGCGAGACCCGTCTCGGTGACGATGACGTCGAGGTCGTGCTCCGTCTGGTCAACGTGCGTGCACATGGGCACAATGCAGCTGACGCCGAGCGGGTCCGTCTTGGAGGGCCGCGTCGACGGCGTGTGCATGATGCTGTACTTGGACGAGCGCAGGAAGTCGGCCGAGCCGCCCAGGCCGTTGAGCATGCGGCTGCCCATGACGCAGGTGCTGTTGGCGTGGGCGTAGATGTCCACCTCGACAGGCGTGTTCATGCCGATGCAGCCCAGCCGCCGAATGATCTCGGGCGAGTTGGACACGGCCTGCGATCGGAGCAGCAGCTTGTTGTGGTACTGCTCCCAGCCGTCGTAGAAGCGCTTGAAGCCGTCGGGCGAGAAGCGGATCGAAGTGGCCGTGGCAAAGTCGAGGCGACCCGAGTCGAAGAGGTCCAGGAAGGTGTCCTGGATCACCTCGGTCCACACCTTGAGGTTCCAGAAGTTGACCTCGCTCAGACCGCCAATGACGGCGTTGGCGATGTTGCCGATGCCCGACTGAATGGGCAGCAGCGTCTTGGGCAGGCGGCCGCGGCTGACCTCGTGCTCGAGGAACTCGATCAGGTGGCCGGCGATGCCCTTGGAGGTGGCGTCGGCGCCCGTGTTGGGCGCCGTCTGGTCCTGGTAGTCCGACTCGATGATGCCCACCACCTTCTCCGTGTCAATGGGGATCGACGTGGAGCCAATGCGGTCCTCGACCTCCATCACCAGGTACGGCTTCCGGCGCGGCGGCAAGTCCGTCATGGTGATGTCGTGCAGGCCATCGAAGTTGGGAATCGCGGTGTTGACCTCGATAATGATCTAGGAGCGCGTCAGCCACGAGGCCCACGGGTCGGGGGTGCTTTGGGCTGTCGTGCTGCTTACCTTGTCGGCCATTTGAATAAGCTCGGGCGTGGCGCCAACGGATGCGCCAGGCACGATGCTGCCATCGGGCTTGATACAACTAGCCTCGACCACGGCCACGTCCAGCGAGTTGTTGGGCCGGTCCTTGGTGTAGAAGCCCTGGACTGGGTGTCAGCCTTGGGCCCGGGGGGTAGGGGACGGTGGGTTGGTAGGGGAACGGACATAGACCAGATCGCTGGGGAACATGGAGAGATGTTTGTCGAAGAAGTTGATGGAGCCATCGTTGATGCCCTTCGAGATGGCCTTGCCGACCTGGTGAGGACTCCGGCGCTGGATCATGTCCAGGCTGGCCCAGCGGTTCTCCGTCTCGGCGCCCGACGAGGCTCCGACGAAGAGCGAGTAGCGCAGCTTGCCCTGGAGGTTGTTTTGCTCGACGTGATCGGCCAGGAAGGTGGGCATTTTCCTGCCGGGTCGGGGTCAGCACTCCAGCTCTGTGTGGCCGTTGTCTTTTTCGGGAGGGCGGGTGCGTACTTGGGATAGCCGACGCCGGTGAAGCCGGACCAGCCGATGTAGGCGCCATTGGGGAAATGGGGCAGGAGGTCCTGCGGGTGGCACAGCTTCTTGAGCATGGAGGGGCGCATGACGCGCGACTTGAGGGCGGCGGAAGCCACGGGCGACGCCATGGTGACGGTTGGTTCGGTGGTGAGGAGTGGAGATGGGATATGGGGGTGACGATGGGATGGACTGGAGGTCTAGGTGTCGGACGGACCCAAGGAGGTGGTGGTTTGGGAACCCCACGGGGAAGGGCGTTGGGTAAGGGGAAGACGACGCTCGAGGCCGGCAGTAGCGGACGGGAAGGGAAGAAGGAGGGGAAGAAGAAGAAGGAGGAGGAGGAGGAGGAGGAGGAGGAGGAATGGGACGAGAGATGGGACGACGCGAAGGAAGAAGGGGGACGAGACTGAAGTATCAATTGCGAAGAGGAAATGGTTCGATGCTCCACCACGAACTGCCACATTCAGGGCTATTCGGAGTCCCTGGCGAGGGCCTGTCTACTTACCTAGCGAAGACTGGAGGCGAGAGCCGCCCGCTGGCGCGTCTCGTCTGCACCCCCACCGTCGTCGGCGATGACTTATTACCTACCCTCCAGTCCCGCACCATCACGAGCCCTTCACCCGCACCTCCAGTTTCGCTCCAATTCCCCTGCGCCAAGCGGTATGCGGAGAGAACAAGAGGCCTCTCTAGGGCAGTCTCTCTCTCCTCACCCTGCAGCATGCCCGTGTCGTTGGCCGCCGAAGCGCGTGGGCCCGTTGCCCGTCGTCGTCGTCGATCGATGAGCGTGGAGAGCGCGATGTGTTGAACATGACGTACCGCCGACAGGGGGGGGGGCTCGATTATACTCAATATGCTGTTTGCCCTGTCTAGCAGGGCCTGCGCGAGATGGGACCATCTCGAAAGCCCTGGCAGGGAAGGGTGGAAGGGCTCTTTCGGACGTTCGGAAAGAGCGTGTTTTGGGTGGGTCCGACTGCCCTCTGCTGCTCCACCGAATTGACTTCTCGGCCCGAGCAAATGGCAGGTGCTCCTTTCGTCCGTGGAGGGGACGAACCGCTTCGACGTACCTTCTCCTTTTGTTCTCTTCAACAAAAACCATCCATGGAACCTCCACGAATGGCTGCATGTAAATACGTCGTACGTGCCCATCCATTGCTCGTGGCGGCTCCGGGAGTTGGGTATGGCCATACTTTACCTCCTTCTCCTGCTTCATACACACACACACACACACGCACACACGCCCACGGGTTTCTTCCACCGACGGGACGGGACGGGTGCAAGTGAATACACTGAAACGACACGCGATTGTTGCGCTTTGGCTGTCCGAGGCCTTAATCCAAGCTCTCTTCCCCCGCCTTTATAGTGGTTTACTGAGTACCTTACCTATGTGCAGAGGGTCGTAGCCATGTCCGTCGCCCCTCTGTTCTATCTACCGTTCTGCTCCCGTCTTCGGTCCTCCAAGCCGGCCTTCGCCGTTCCGTCTCCTTCTTGTACCGGCGCCGCTTACGTGGAGCAACCCCTCCTGCGGCTGCGGTACGGTTCCCAACCCGGCCGCCACACGCGGGAGATGCGGATCTCCCGGCGCTCTTCTCTTCGGACGCCGGCGACGAGGAGGCTCCTGCTCGCTTACTAAGCCAAGTAAGTATTAGTCATTCCATGGTCCAAGGGAAATACAAATCCTCCTCTCGGGGCAGCGCTGCGCCTCATCAGCCGCGGATGGTGTCCGGCCCCCCGCCATGCACAGTAGGGGTACCGTACCGGTCTTACTCAGCAACGGCGTCTCTCCCCTGCTTCGGACTGGCCCACGACCCCGGAGTCCTGGCCCGGCGGTAGTTCAGCCGACCCCGTTCGTTGGCAAATGCCTATATGCTACATACTCATGCGACGCCTGCTTCGCCTTAAGTCCGGGGCGAGACACGCAGGGCGATTGGCTTGGCCCAGACGGGGTTAAGGGGGCTAAGCGACGACGACGAGCGCGCTCTGGAGCAGAACAGCCACCCGCGGCCCAACCATTGTCCCGGCCTCCGCACCGCCCTGGGCGCTTCAAACCCTGTGTATTTTTATCTCCGTCCGCTGATGGGAGCGTTGGCTTTCCGGGGTCAGATACCATCTCGCATGGATCCCGGTCCAGACGGCGCCCTTTGGTCAGCGCTAACTCCGCTGGCATCTCGCTCCGGTAGCAGAAAATGACACGGCCGATAAGCGCTAGAGGACCGCTGTAGGACGGACCTTGGCTGGTGATGGCTGAATGATTTCCAAGCGCGTCGAGATGCGGAGGCTATAAGAGACACGGAAAAGGCGCTTGAGAGGAGCAACATCTCATACTTCCCCCAGAAACCCATTCATCTCCCATCGCCCCTCTCTTCCTGTCCCCTCTTCTCTGCTACACTAGGCCCAGGCTCTCCCGCCCTCACGCACTTTCAAAACTATCACCATGACTGACAAGCCCTACCTCGAGCAGCCCGAGCTGCACGTCAAGGCGCCGTACCGGGCGGCCCAGCTGACATACCCGGGAAATGCCAAACAGGCGCTGAAGGACGCCATGGAGGACCCTACCAAGACGCTGTTCGGAATCGGCCACGGCATCCCCAGCGTCTTTGTGACCAAGGTAGGCAAAGCCCAGACGAGGAGGGCCTCACGTACTCGATGTTAACGTGACCCTGCCAGCTCCTCGCCTCTACCAAGCCCGATTTCATCTGGATTGATGTGGAACACGCTATGTACAACCGTCTGGAACTGCACGAGTGAGTCTGCTGAGGCCAAGCCACGCGGCTGTGGTACATACCGCTCGGGGAACCATGTTCTGACGCCATATTTTCTGTTCAGCGCCATCCACGCCGCGCAGCACCACTCCGAAGGCTCGGCTTTCGTCGTGGTCCGCGTGCCCAAGCACGATGAGGTGAGCCTGTCGACGGCCCTGGACGCCGGCGCCGCCGCCATCGTGATCCCGCACACCGAGAGTGCCGACGACGTCAAGCGCTTCATCAAGGACATGTACTACCGTAAGTCCGGCTGAGCCAGCCAGCCCTGGCCCCGTTTGTTTTTCCTCCCTCGGTGCCCACGGTGGTTGGGGGAGAGGGGGGATCGGCGGCTGTTTGGAGTTTCCCGAAACGACTAACCCCTCTTTTTTTCTCACAGCGCCGATCGGTGAGCGTTCCTTCAGCCCGTGGACCTTTACGCCGGGCGTGTCGGACAAGTCGCTGTACAGCGAGGACGGCTTCAACATGGGCACGTCCAACCGGCACATCATTCTCATCGCGCAGGTCGAGAGCGTCAAGGGCATCGCCAACGTCGACGAGATTGCCGCCGTCGAGGGCGTCTCGGCCCTCATGCTCGGCCCCGGCGACTTTTCGGCCGACGCCGGCATTCCCCTGAAGCTGGGCGGCGACCCGCACCCCGTCCTGCTCGACGCCATGACCAAGATGGCGGCCGCTGCCGCCAAATACAACCGGGCATTGTTCGGGTATGTCGTCTCTCCCCCTCTTCCCCCCCCCCTCCTCTTCCTGGATGGGGCTTGCTTCCGTCCATGCGACTGGCTGAAATTAACCCCCCTGCTCTTTTCCCCAGTGGTGCTATGAGCCCCGACCAGATCCCCATGATGATTCAGCATGGCTACCGCATGCTCACCGTGACCATGGACGTCTGGGGCATGGTCGGCATGATATCTGGCGCCCTGAAGCAGGCCCGAGGGTTTGCGCAGGAGGCCGGCGCGCCGGCGGCCAAGAACGGCGGCCACAAAGAAAACGGCGTCGAGAACGGAGCCTAGAGGAACCGGCCGGCCGGCCGGTACCCGTGTGCCGCCGAGCCACGGGCCCGGCGCTGTCGTTCCCCTCGCCTCTCTGGATAGCATTGTAATACGGGGGACGATGCGGTACGGCCTACAAACGGACCGACGATACCGCGGTGCAAGAGGGGGGGGAAGGGTTTTGGACATATTAACTAGATAGAACTGGTCAACTAGCGGGGGGTAGTAACGATTATAAACAAACTCCACAACGTCTGTTCGTGCGTCCCGTCGCCTTTGGCCACATTGGCACCGGCTGCCGCCGTGGCGAGACGCACCAGCTTGGTGGCGTACTCGCAACATGTCGTGGTTCAAAGGAAACATGGTGGCAAAGATGAGGAGCTGCTGGCCACGAGAGCTGTTCACCACCCGATCCAGAGGCCCTGCTGAGGGAGGGCCCTGAGTTTCTTACACCTATTTGGTCGTAAAAAGTCCATTCCACCCTGGAGATTGTCTTCAACCCCCTCCTGCTACCGTCGCTTGTTCGTCCGATAGCCTCGTTACCAAGACACAACAGGTACGCTTGCAATGCTATTTCTTTTAATCGTGCTCATGGGCTTTCAGTCTGCGAGACGGGGCCGCCAACGCTAGGCTGCTTCTCAAATACAAGGCATGCAAACGCTATCTACATACCAACTTCCGCCCACCTCGTCTTGTGCCTGTTCGAGATACCCATGGCCCCCCTCGCGGCTAGCCCTTGGCCTACGAGTCGCCAGGCTTCCAAAGCACCCCCCCGTGTCGAGACAGGCGCAGCCCCGTCTCGATTCGCCCACGTCTCTCCATTACTGGGCCGTACCATGATACAAGCCGGGCCGACATTGGCGCCCTCGCTTTTGCATCAACCGACCCAGCCAAGAATTCGTAGTGGCCCTTGAGGGCCGGGCAATTATAATCATACAGTAGGTGGGTAACCCCGCCTGTGCCGTCGTGTCGGGTCGCGTAGAAGCGCAAGCGCCTTGCCGTCTGGGTGATGCAACCGGACGTCGTCGACAGATGTGTCAAGGGCGTAGAAAGCCACAAGGGGACGCCCAAAGGTACCTAAGCTAGCTGACAGGCGGCTCACTCTTCTTCAGAGTCGCTCTCCTCCTCATCACTCGACTCGCCCGCCCGGTTCTCTTCACCCTCACCGGGGACCGGCTCTTGACTTCCGCTGCCGTTGCGCTGGAATTGCGCCTTGAGTTCTCGCAGCTTCTCAATGTTGCGCTCCTGCTCGTGCTTGTTCATGGGCTTGTTCTTCTTGGGCTTGGAGAGGGAGTGGCTCCGGGCCCGTGCCTCTTCGTTCTGCTTGGCCTCTTGCTTGAACTCGGGCCTCTGGGCGACGTTGGTGTATATGTTTGGATACGCCTTCATAATCAACTCGTAGAGTTTGCCCAGGGCATCCTGAGACAAGAGTTCGATGTCCAATTCAAGCTGGCCATCATCATCCTCCTATTGAGTAGGAAATAACCAGTTAGCCTCCCTATCCAACTTTCCACGTGGTACGGGCCATGACTTACCTTCTGATTAGTGTCCTTCTTGATGATCTCAACGGCCCTGTTAAGCAATGGGCCATCAAGCTCATGAATCCCGTCCGCAATGACAGCCTTCTCGAGACCTCCAATGGCACGCTTCTTAGGTGCGGGCTTCTTGGTTTGCACACCCGATGGCTTCTTGCTGTGGGACATGTGGCTAGCGCTTGGCTTCTTGGCGTGGCCCATCGACGCACTGCCCACACTCGGCTTCGGCCTGGGCTTGCTGTTGGTGACCTTCTTCTTGGATGCCTTGGCCTTCTTGGGCTCGCCGCCGAATTTTGTCTTTTCCTCGACAAGTTTTCGCTGCAACAGCGAGACGACGTTCTGCTGGATCTCGATCATGGTGAGGTCGGGTTTCTTGGCACCCAGCATTCCATTAAGCTTGTCTTGCTCTTCGCCCAGTCTCGACTGCAGGTTGCGAATCGATTCATTGTCTTCTTCCTCGGGGCCGTCGTCCGTCTCGTCTTCCGAGTCGCGAGCTGCAGGCTCCGGGCTGCCACTAGATCGTCCGCCAGAGTGAGCCGAAGGAGGACAGTTCTTCGCCAGCCACGCGTCCTTCTTGGCGACTTCTTCCTTGAACAAGTTCTCAAGGAATTGACCGGATTTGGTTACAATCGAATCAAGACCGTTGAAGGACTCGGTGTTGTTCACCATCTGGCGGACGTCCTTCTCAATCTCCTTGCCAGACCGGTACTCGCCACGTTCCAACTTGGCTGTCATGGTGCCCAGGTCCATGGGCTTCTTGATGACACTGAAGTAGGTGGGAATGTTGAACGCAACGGGATCCACGGGTGCCAAGAAATAAGTGTTATGTGCCAAGTATTTGGACTTCTTGAGTTCGTTCAGGACCTCGGCGTAAAACTTCATCTCCGGCTCCAGTCTTTTCTTCAAGCCTGGCTTGGACGAGTATACGGGATCGCGGTTCTTGGGCGGGTTGATGGGCCTCTTTGGCCTATCACCATCACCACGAGTTGAGTCGCGCCGGATCTGGGGGACACCATTCGGCGGAAGAGCAAAAGCCGGACCGCCTGCTCCAGCGGAATTGGATAAAACAGGAGATGTGGCGGTTGCGGCGGGCTCGGGCTTGGACTTGGGGCTCATCGCAGGCGCAGCCCGGGGCTGTGACTGGGACGGCCGGCGGGGTTGGGTAGCGATGCGCGGCTCAGCATGGCGAAGGGCCTGGTGCTTGCTCTTCTCTTTCGAAGGTTCTGGCATTTTCGAGATCTCGGCCAACCTGGCAAACAGCTCGTCCCGCACCGCGATCGCGGCTTGGGTGACGGGGTGAGGATCGCCATTGAAGGCCATCGAGTTCGCATGCAGGAGCTTTATGTCGGCCTTCAGCTCGCCGTAGTTCATGTATTTGTTGTCGCGCAGTTTGACCTCGAACATGGACAGGTCCACCGGATTGTGGACGAATTCCTTGTATTGAGTCCATATGTCGGGCCACAGTTTCTCGACCGCCCACTTGAAGTTGCCTCCGTTCTTGGTCTTTTTAATTCGGGCAATCTGGTTCCTGATCTCTCGGCCCTGATGGGGGCTGATGGCTTGATCGTCGGGAATGGCGCCTTCCAGGTTGGCATTAGCCTTGGCAATGGCCGGGGCGGGGGACAGACCGGAAGCAACGCCGATGCTATCTTCTGCTGCTTCCGACTGCATGTTTGTCTTTGCTCGTTTGGCCAGCGGCTCGTTCTCATCGGCGTCTTCGGGGTCTTCCTCCCGTTCCCGGGCAACCTTGATGGGGGAAGCAGGTCGTGCAGAACTGGTAGATTCGGTCTGTGGCGTGGGCGCTCGAGTCTTCTCCTGGGACTCCGCAGGCGTGACCTTCGGCTCCTGGGGAGGCTGCTCCTCTTTTGATGGCGTACCAAGAGCGGGCGCGTCGCTAACCGCTGTTGCCTGGGTGCTCTCTCCCAGTTCGCCACTGGAAGAAGCATTCGGTCGCTCGGTTGATTCGTCAACATCCATGGGATCATCGCTAGGGGCCTTCTCGGGCTGGATCTTGGGCATCTCCACGAGAGTCTCCTGGGGCTTGTCCTCGGATTTTTCCATAGGCTTGCCCTCAGATGTCTCCGCAGGCTTCTCCCCAGATGTCTCCGCAGGCTTCTCCCCAGATGTCTCCGCAGGCTTCTCCCCAGATGTCTCCGCAGGCTTCTCCCCAGATGTCTCCGCAGGCTTATCCTCCTTCACCGGTGTGCTCACAGGCTCCGATGGCGGCATTGGGGTATCCGCAGACTCTGAGGGAAGAATCGAGTTGTCTTCCTTCTCCATGGCATCCGCCTTTTCTTTCGTGTCCTCGTCTTTGGCTGAAGCTGCTTCTGACTCAGGTGCGTCCTTGGGGGTTGTCATGGGCACATCCGGCTGTTCATTGCTGGGCTTGGCCTCTGTAGTTGGACCTTCTTCGGCAGCGCCATCCATACCAGACATCTCGCTATCCTCTGTTGCTGATTTGTTGACGCTGGGCTTGGGCGAGGAGCTGGTTGCATTGCCACTGTTTGTGGCAGAGGTCTCCTGGTCCACGGCATCTTTGTCGTCCTTGTCCGCAGTCTTCTCTGGTGAGTCCGCTTTGCCGTTGAGCTTCGGTCCCTCCGCCTCCTCAGGCTTGTCATCCGATGTCTTGTGGCTAAACAGTTGTTGTCAGATCAAACTCCTGGGTACAAAGGCGCGGGAAATTGCTTACCCATTGACAGCCGGCGGGGCATCGTCATTGTCCAGTACCATCTTGTCATCCTCAGCCTGTGGTTGAGAAACCTTCTGCTCCACCACCTTCTGCGGCTCCTCTGTCGCCATGATTGCCATCAATCCGAAGCTTGAATGAGATCGGTTTGAAGGATTCAATATCCACTGTCCATCAAAGAGTGACCTGCGTCTTGTGGTTAGCAGCTAGTAAGGCAAGAACCGGATAAATCGCAAATAGTGATAATGTCATGAAAGCCCATCACTGTTCGATTGTTACTTTGCCACTGGGCCCAGACATGGAAATGGAGCACTACTCTCAGGCCAGTCAAGTATTACAGTCTCGGGTCCGTAGTCTCTCTTCGCTCCCCCAGCCATGTGCCGGTGCGAGTCACTCGAGAGCTCGTATGCAGTCGATCAATGTAACCGCAGTGCAAACGTGCTGCCCCCGCTGTTGTTCATCAGAAAGCTGGGGGCAGAAACGATGCGCATCAAAGAGCGGCAGTCGTCCTCGTAGCGCAGACCAACGGGCGGTCACCAGAGGTTTGGCGAGCCAATCGAGCGGAAGAGCTATTCAATGCGTAGATGCGCGCAATCTGAGGCTGTCGGTTGGGTACCAAGGCGTCCCTGGAAATGCGTATTCGCCCTCCAGTTGAGTAGAACAATTGGTTTCCCAACGAGGCGTGTTAATCGGTCAAGGATGGAAATGATAGCTTGATTTTCGGCAATGCAAACATGCGACAGGGCGCCTGCAGGAGACTTTGTCCAACTATTCCCCGTCTTCCCACAGGTCGTGTTGCGCCCACCTCATGAGAAGCGACGCGTGTGAACGGGCGGGTGGAGGCGATGGTCGGTGCGCGATCGACAGCAGGGTAGCTGGTGCAATTGGTTTGCGCCGACAAATCAGATATATGTCTTTGACTCTTGCGGTCGGGCTGGTCGCCGTGGGTCTAGAACCCATAGACAACGATTCGTTCGGTAGAAGGTGGCCGGCGGTTGGTGGAAATAGAAATGCATCGTCTGTTGCAAAGCCCAAGAGTTGCGCTGCCCCCGAAGCCGAGACAAGGCGAGGGCCTGGCGACTGGTAACCTGGGGCCTTGTGTAGGCAGGCACCACGTGTGGGTGGGAAAGAGGCATGTGCAGCCACGAGGCTCGCGCAAGACCGCAAGCGGCTGGTATCATGGCATGGCGGCTGGAAGAAAGACGCGCTTGAGATAAGAAAATAAAAAAGGGACAATATACCTGGAACAGATGGGAGACTGCGAGGATGCGCCAACAGGTGTTGCGCGGATCGCGACGTGGGCGGTTGCGCTGGTGATAGAGTTAGTTTGGAGAGAGCAGGTCGTGATAACGCGACACGATGCGCCGGATGCGATGCGCCAAGCCAACGGCGCAAGTGCAACGAATAAATTGACTGCCGCGCGCGCACGCGATGCAAAAGGCTGGGATTAAGGAAGGAAGTGGCAGAGGGTTGGGATTTCGAGCATGAATTTCGAAATCAGATTGAATAAGTGGCGCGAGGGAGAAGACGGAACGTGGAGAGTGAATGAAAACAAAACACCAAGGCTGGTCTGGCGGCGGTGCTGGTGGGTTGGTAGTGTGGGTGGTTCACGATGCAACGCAGTGAGGGTGCTGCAGATGCGCGCGCGATGCGGTGCGTGCAAGTGAGACGCGAGCGGGAAGATGGACGAAAATGCCGGTTTGGGCGGAAGGGATTGGGGATTTGGGGGAAATGGACAGCATCGAAAAGACGGTTGATTCGTCGAGTGCACGAGCAAGGTTCATGGAAGCTTGTGAGCCTGAGCTCTGCTGCGCAGTTGCAGGCCCGTCGCGACAGCTTCACGTCTGGGCTGGGCTGGGCTGGACTTTGGGCTGGGCGCCGACGCGTGGGCGTGGGGCAGGGAACTTTAGGGGGGGGAGGAGGAGGGAGGGGGGCAGCAGTAAATGGACGGACGGGACTGGACCTCACTGGACGGAACAGACTGAAGCCATGGGTACAAACTAGGTAGAGGAGGAAATGGATAAATAAGAAAAGGTACGTACCTTCAGGTCTATCAGATGCGCGCGTGCAGCAGCAGCAGCAACCACCAACACTTGTCTCGCGATGGGCGGATGGGACGTGGTCGGTGAAGTCGGAGCTCGGATTGATTGATGGGGGGGGGGGATGGGAGGAGAGGGGAGGGGGGGCAGCAGATAAGGGACGGGACTTAAGAGAGGGGGGGGAGGGGACGGGGGGTGTGCGGTTTGTGTTTGGTGTCTTGGTTGGATGGGAGGTCGGGAAAGACAAACAGCCAGAGAGGAACCGGAGGGTGATCGGGTCGGAGGGTTAAAAAAAAATAAAATTCAAGAAACCAAGTCACTCTTCCGACGGCCGTCGCGACAAATTTCTGGAATCGGGAGCCACTTCTTATTTGTAGAACGCGCGCCCACCTGCCACCGCTCGAATCACGGTTCGATCACGACAGGGATTACAGCAGCCGCCCCCTGTGAGTGGTCGCAGCGCTATAGCTCTGCCCAATCAGCGCCACGCGAGCTCTACGGGTGGGTCACGATGAGACATGGATGGCGACGAGATGGACGAGGTGGAAGGCGCTGGAGACGCGCTCCGGCTGCGCTGCTTTCCAGTTCTGGGGCCATGGATGCGATGGGATGAGATGGGAAAGACAGCGCTGATGGGATGGGACGAGATGGGGAACCTGGAGTCCCGGGTGTTGGGACGCGACATTTTCTCCTTCGCGCGCGTCGTCATGGGTAGGTAGGTACCCCGTATACCACCCTCATGCAAACCGCCTCTTATACCGGGCTTGCCTCTGCTTGCCTCCGCCGTAGGAACCGGTTGGCCAGCCTGCCGGTAGGCCGTCGCGTATCCTAGGCCCCTGAATCCGCACGTACTAGGATGTAGGTAGTGAGTGTTGTGTATAAGCAGTTACACATCACTTGGGCCGGGTCATCGATAGAGATGGGTGCTGGTCGCTGGCCGGGCCCCATTGTGCCGTGGTGGTGCTGTGTTGTGAGCCGGCGCGCGACGAAAAGGCGACGAGCAAAAAGCAGCAGCAGCCTTTCTGTGTGTAAGTAGACCCTGCCGGCCAATGGGCGTTTCGTTGGCGGGAAGGCTCCAGGCAGCTAGGCTGCGAAAACGCAAGGACCCGAGCCAATTGCAGTGATAAAAGCCAACGTGGCGTCTGGGTACCGTCAGCCCGTCTAGGCAAGCTTTCTGAGGGTGAGAGTAAGAGAAAAGGTTGTACACATGTACACCTGTACACAATAGGCCGCGGCGGGGTGTGGGCGATGGATGTACCTCTCCATAAGTCCGTCGTGTCCTTGGGCCTAGCGCGTAGCCAAGTCCTCGCGCCGAGACCCCTTCGAGCCCTTCGAGCCCTTCGAGCCCTAGGTTCCCTCCCCCGCCGGTCTGCCCAGGTGGCCGTACCGTAAGTAGAGCCAACGCGTGTCGAGAGTCGACAGGGCAGCCAGCAGCAGCAGCAGCAGCAGCAACGGTCATGACTCACCAAGAGCCATGGGCGGCGAAACGGGACCTCGCTGTCATTGGGAGAACGTGAGTCGACCGTGCCGGTCAGGCGACTCGAGGGTGGCACGGCGGGCGAGTCGACGGGGACGGTAAATGGGATGTGCCTTGAGCAATCCAGTTGTTTGGAAGTGAAAGAGGTTTGCTGGCTTCCATGCCGCCAACAGATTGCGTCGAATCCTCCAGCTTCCATGCCGGAAGATGCTCTGGGCCCCGCTCCCCTGGGGTCCCAACAGACAACCCTGAGCCACGCGCCACACGGGAGGGTCGCAGGCGTTGCGGTCCTAGGTATGTACAGTACATACATGTATTGCAGCTGGGAGGGTGGAGGGGTCGCCAACATGAGCGTCTGGCGGTCTGCTGGAGGACCGCTATTGATGCAGCGAGGCGGGCTCGTCCAGTGCAGCCCAGCTGGAGCAAAGAGACCTAGGAGGTACCTAAGGTACCTATGTAAAGTAGCCAGCAGAGCGCCCCCCCACAGGCGCGTGCCCCGCAGCAGCAGCAGCAGCATCAGCAGCAACAGTAGCAATGGGATCAGCAACAGCAGCATCGCGCCTGGGCGCCCGGGCCTCAGGCGCGGCTCCGGAAAAACCCATCCTCTTATCTGTGGAAAAACTTCCGCGCTAGCTGGGCTTATCGGCAAAAAAGTCCCAGGCCGTCCAGAAAAAAATTGGTTAGAGTGCAGGTTCAGATGCATTGCGACGCCCATTCAGATACAGGTGCTCACTTGAATTCTTACCGAACCTTCCTCAGGCATGTACACCCGGCTGTAAAGCTCGTCATTGAAGGTCTTGGTGGCCACGCCGCTCCCCAGAAACATCCGGGCGAATCACTCGTGTCTCCCTCCCGCTGCGTAGCGACTGACTGACTGCCCGGCAACCACGCCGCCCGCCCACCTGCCGCCTCGTTGGTTGGACGACCTCCCTCGTACTCGCCCCTACTCCTCTCCTCCTACCTCCCACACAATGGCGACAAAGCGCAAAGCGCCGGCCAAGATAGCCCCGCCGACAACCCGGCAGAGCGCAAAGAAGCCGCTCGCAGCCAACATCAACGAGGCGGATACCGCCGTCTCGAACATCGACACACACAACCCCGACGCCAATGGCGATGTCGACGCCGTGATAGAAATCTCGAGCGACGCGGGCAGCAGCGAGTACGACCTCTCAGACGAGGAACAGGACAAGGATGGCGAGGCAGGGGATGCCCCGGCCAAGAAATCCGGGTCGCGAAAAACGCAGAGCGCCGCCAAGGACGCTCACTTAATACCTACCGAGAACGGCGCTACGGACAAGGCGGCATCCCCCAACCCCAACCAAGACGGCGAGTCCGATCAGGAGCCCGCCGAGCCCACCTTTGGCGAACGCCTTCATGCCGAGGAGACGATCGATGTCCCGGCAGCCCTGTCAGCGCTTCGGGCCTCGGTCCCAGCAACCCCCGGCAAGACTCTGGCACCGCCGAGTCTGGCGTCTCTCGGCACTGTGCTGGCCCAAGCCTTGCGCACCGACGACACCGACCTCCTCGAATCATGTCTCCACACCACTGATGTGCAGACGATCCGCAATACTGTGCAACGATTAGACTCGTCCCTCGCGGGTATCCTGCTCACCAAACTGGCGTCGCGAATGCACAGGCGCCCGGGTCGCGCTGGCACCTTGATGACCTGGGTACAGTGGGCTCTGATTGCGCATGGCGGCGCCCTGGCAACCCAGCCCAACCTCAGCAAGAAGCTGAGCGAATTGAACAAAGTACTGGAGGAGCGCTCACGGGGCCTGAACTCGCTCCTGGCTCTCAAGGGCAAGCTGGACCTGCTCGAGGCGCAAATGCAGCTGCGACGGAGCATGCAACGCGGCATCGAAGCGGAGGAGGACGAGGAGGCGGGTAGGGAAGAAGGCCTGATTTACGTGGAGGGGCAGGAGGGCGACGACGACATGATCAATGGCGGCATGGACGTTGATGAGGACGACGAGATGGCGCTGGCCAATGGCGCCGCCGAGGACGATTCCGAGGACGAGGAATCTAGCAACGGCGGGGACGCCGACGACCTCGATGCGGTGGAAGACGACATGGACGAAAACGAGGTCGATTTCAACGACAACGAATCTGTAGATGACGAAGACAGTGACGTTGAAGCGGCTTCCCCCGTCAAGAAAGCGCGGAGATAGGGAACCAGGGGGGAGGGGCGGCAGAAACCAGGAGAGACCGTGGTCATGTTGGAATATATGGTCCTGAGACAAACTGATACCCGTAGCTACAACGCCCACACATTCCATACGTTAAGTTTGGTTGGCTCAGCATTTACGCGTGTAACATCGAATTAACTGCTTGCACGTACTTGACCAGATCTCCCACTCGTAAGGAATGGGAACGTCGCGGTCGGGGCTGAATTCTGGAAAGTGGGAAGGGGCTTGGGGGCGAGAAATCTTGACATCGGGTTGTAGCAGGGCACGGACGGCGTGATGGGATGGCTGACAGAGAGCGGGGGACCCTTTCGTACGTGCAGTCGAGCTCGGTTAAGGACTTGGGGTACCTCTTTCTCCTTGCTAGCTTGAGCGGTTTGACGTACATAACTCCCAACTGACGGTAGTTCAGCACATGCTTCTTGTCGAAGAGGCGTATCTTGTTCCTCTTTTGACGCCAGGCGCAAGTGGGCGGCACTTCGTCTCCACTAGTGTGAGCTGGCTAGCGCGTGGACGCGGGCCGCGGCGCGTCATCCGCCAAAAGTTCAGGAAAGCAAGCAAGCGAGCATCGAATCCATTGATGGACCATTGGAAACGAACAGAGGGAGTGAGTGCATCACAGCAGCGGCAGTGCTTACGGCCAGCGAACACGACGACCATTTCTCGGGAGGCTTGGAAAGTACCGGCGACCCCGCAGCGTGCATTGTGGACGGCGCGACCCTCGGACGGGACACGGCTACCGGTTGCTTTCGCCCCGTCGGCGCTTTGCCCCATCCCACCATGTTGGAATGTCCCATCTGCCAGAAACAGGTCCAATCGCTCAAGATCAACGAACACCTCGACTCGCAATGCACCGACTTCGTCGTCGATAACGCGGCGCCGCCGGCGTCCTCGCCCCTGATGCCGCCGGGGGTGCCGCCGTCATCAACGTCCACCCAGCAGCAGCAGCAGCCACCGCCGCCGCCGCCCAATGGCTTGTTCTCGTCGCAAAAACGACCGGCGTCGAGCTTCTTCCAGACCCCGTCGGCGAAGCGACCCGCGCCCGCGAGCAAGGTCGCCACGCCCGTGGCCGCCCCCCGGCTCAACGGCGGCACGAAGCGAACCTTCGACGAGGGCCCCGGCGCCGGCGAGGACTCCCCCATGCAGGACGTGGGCAGCCGGCCCGAGCCGGACGAGTCGGGTCGCGTGATCAAGCGGAGCAAGACGAACAGATCGGCCCCCCTCGCCGAGCGCATGCGCCCGGAAAACCTGGACGAGGTATTCGGCCAGGACCTCGTCGGGCCGCACGGCGTGCTGCGGTCGCTGATCGAGCAGGACCGCCTGCCGTCCATGGTCCTCTGGGGCGGCTCGGGCGCGGGGAAGACGACCATCGCCCGGTGCATCGCGCGCATGGTGGGCTCGCGCTTCATCGAGCTCAACGCCACCAGCACCGGCGTGGCCGAGTGCAAGAAGCTGTTTGCCGAGGCCGAGAACGAGCTGCGGCTGACGGGGCGCAAGACCATCATCTTCTGCGACGAGATCCACCGCTTCAGCAAAACCCAGCAGGACGTCTTCCTGCGGCCGGTCGAGGCCGGCACCATCGTCCTGATCGGCGCCACGACGGAGAACCCCAGCTTCAAGGTCGGCAGCGCGCTGCTGTCGCGGTGCCGCACCTTCACCCTGCAGAAGCTCGCCACCGAAGACGTGCTGCGCATTCTGATGCGGGCCGTCCAGGTGGAACAGCAGGGCGCGTCTTCGCCGCCGTCGCCCCTGGTGGACGCCGAGCTGCTGGGCTACCTGGCCAGCTTTGCCGACGGCGACGCGCGCACGGCGCTGAACCTGCTGGAGCTCGCGCTGTCGCTGTCGACGCGGCCCGGCATGACCCAGGCGGACCTCAAGGCGGCGCTGACCAAGACGCTGGTGTACGACCGGGCGGGCGACCAGCACTACGACACCATCTCGGCCTTCCACAAGTCGGTGCGCGGCTCCGACGCCGACGCGGCGCTGTACTACCTGGCACGCATGCTGCAGTCGGGCGAGGACCCGCTGTTCATCGCGCGGCGCATGGTGGTGATCGCGTCCGAGGACGTCGGGCTGGCGGACAACGGCATGCTGCCGCTGGCCACGGCCGCCTACACGGCGACCCAGCAGATCGGCCTGCCCGAGGCGCGCATCCCGCTGGCCCACTGCGCCGTGGCCCTGGCCCTGGCCCCCAAGAGCACGCGCGCCTACCGCGGCCTCAACAACGCCTTCGCCGCCCTCAAGGAGCCCGGCGTCGCCGCCCTGCCCGTCCCCGTCCACCTGCGCAACGCCCCGACCCGCCTCATGCGCGAGCTCGGCTACGGCCGGGAGTACAAGTACAACCCCAACTACCGCGACGGCCGCGTCCGCCAGGACTACCTGCCCGACGAGCTGCGCACCCGCGTCTTCCTCGAGGACCGCGACCTGGGCACCCAGCTGGACCCGGACCTGGTGCATGTCAAAAAGGAGGAGGGGGAGGAGGAGGAGGAGCAGGAGGATGGAGAGCGCCGTGGCTCTGCCTGCGCGTCAGCCGGTCCGTCGCGTCCTTCCCAAGGCTGACAAACTGCTACACTTTCGCTTGGGGGGACCCAGTGTACATAGAAAAATCCCCTTCGGGCATTGGCATGCTTGCCCCCTTTTCCCTTCGGATGCGGGGCGTATAGTAGGGCAGGTGGAAAGACACATGCCGAATATAGGCACGAAACGTCGCCCGGCGAACCGGTGTTATAGGATAGGGTTAAGAATTCCATGTTTTTCCCCTTAGGTTTGAGGTGTTGCTTCGTCTGGGCAATTGCAATACCGAAACACGTAGATGTTTTCCGGCGTCTTGGCCCGTGGCCGGGGAAAACGGAAAAGTTCCAGTGGCGGCGGGTGCTTCGACGAGCCGGCACCGCAAGCAAAAAGACTTAATAAAAAAATAAAAAATAAAAGGCCTTCTTGGATGTTCCTGGATCCCGAGGCAGCCATAAGGGGCAGGCAGGTGGCCGCTCGAGTACACGGTAGTCATGCCTTTCAACCCGGACGCCCGATCCTCCCCGTCTACCCGGAGTATACAAAAAGCCATCGATCCGGAGATAGCGGACGTCGATACTGCGCAACAGCCTGGACGGCATTTTAGAATATTCCTGGCAACGCATCGAATACGATGCCGAAAAGATGGTCCCGAAGGGTTTCCCCTTGGAGGGAGGAGTTTCTGTCAGTCTTGCGGGCCCTAAGAATCCCTCAGGGCGCCGTAGTCACCGCGAAGCCGAAGAGCAAATCTCTTGAGTACTTTCTGCCTGATGGCAGCTCGATCGCTAATTTAGACCAAGTTCCATGTCGGGCTCCCCCCCCCCCCCCCCTCCCCGGCCATAGTTCTTTCTTATTCGAGGTTGGTTTACTACCACCGATAAGTGCCGGGCCTTCCAAAATATGGCGTCAGTCAGTCAGCTTTGTGGATGGATGCCAGCGTTGCCGGCAAAGGCTGGAACTGTGACAAACTTGTACAAGATAACACAGAGGGCTTGCAGAGCAAGAGGGATGATGAGAGAGTCTAGGGGCCGTCGATTACAGACAGGGCTGGCTTTAGTGACGGGGGGCCATTTGCAAGCTGATTTCACGCCTGCATCGTAACATCACAATCGCTGCGCCTACAACCTCCGCTACTCTGGGTTTAGCTCTACTACACACATGGTACCACCGAGGACTTTACAGACGAGGTGGGAGGAGTGACAGAGGACACACACACAAAATGGCAAAAAAACAAAAACATACAACACCGAGGATTCCCAGGTCGTCACCGACCCTAGTACTAATTCGGCGCTTTCCAGCTTATCTATGGGAGAGCGGACGGGATCCCGAGTTCTCTGGAAGCTATGGTCGTATGTGAAGGGACGGTGACATTTTTGTCATCATATACCAGAGTGCGTAGTTTTCAAGTTGAGTCATATGAGAAATCACTCCGTTCCTCCTCAAGCGAGCACACAAGTAAATCATGCACTCGCCGAAGCTTATGCCTGGATCGGAGCCGAGGTGCGCAGGACTCGGAACACCTGCATTTGATTTACCTAGAATGCTATCCAGCTTACTGCGCTGTTCCGGCTATTGATAGCCCAAGTACACACTTTACGAACTTGTACATAGTATTCAGCACGCTCGGTTCTCAGAGCCTCTGGCCAATCACGCATTGTGTCGCCAGTGCCGAGACAGCAATAGTCCTGGACCCACGGCCGGCCCACCCCCGACTTATTCCCACAAGGGCGACCCGGGGGTCCCGCGCACACCCCATACCACCCAATCCCGAAACCGACAATCCTGACGGCTAGGAAAGCAATAGATGGCGATACTGGGGGCCGTGTACCCCGCACATAGTGTCCTTGACGTCAGGGATCGGGTCATGACGAGCACAGGAGCATCCTGAAGGGCAGGATGAGAAGAATGGGGAGGGGGCCCAAGCCACCGAACCTTTCTATATAGCCCGTCTCGCGGACCGTTCCCAAACGCGCCCGGGTCCATATGGTCCAGACGACCCGACTTGAACCCGTTCCCACAGGCCCCTGACCAAGATACTTACCTACCCACGAGGCACCATGGCCGCCGAGGCCAAACGCATCGTCTTCACGGGGGGCAGCGGCAAGGCCGGCCGGCACGTGATCCCGGAGCTGCTCAAGCAGGGGCACCGGGTGCTCAACCTGGACCTCAACCCGCTGCCGAACCCGGACGGCCGGGGGCTGAACCCGGACGTGCTCACGCTCAAGACGGACCTCACCGACGCGGGGCAGGTCTTCAACGCGCTGACGTCGCATTTCGGCTTCGGCGACTTCGAGGCCGGCCGGCCGCCGGGGCCGCCCGACGTCGTGATAGTAAGCAGCATCCGAGTGTTATCTTTGTCACCTTTTTTCAGCACGAATAACCCCGCCCGCGCTGTACTCCCCGTTACGCTTTGTTCCTGGCGGGCTGGCCTGCGGGTGCCCCTAAACTTGCTCCCACGGACACCTGTTTCTACGAAAAATACTGACCCCCCGATGATGTTGTAGCACTTCGCGGCGCACGCGCGCGTGCTGCTGGTGCCGGACAACGCCACCTTCGCGGCCAACGTGACGGCGACGTACAACGTGGTCGAGGCGGCGAGCAAGCTCGGCGTGCGCAAGATCGTCGTGGCCTCGAGCGAGACCGTGTACGGCGTGTGCTTCGGCGAGGGCGCCGTCGAGTACGCGCGGCTGCCGCTGGCCGAGGACGCCGACGTCGACCCCATGGACAGCTACGCCCTGTCCAAGCTGTGCGGCGAGCGCGTCGCCCGCGGCTTCGCCCGCCGCTTCGGCCACGACGTCTACGCCCTGCGCATCGGCAACGTCGTCGAGCCGCACGAGTACGCCCGCGACTTCCCGCGCTACGTCGGCGAGCCCGCCACCCGCCGCCGCAACGCCTGGAGCTACGTCGACGCCCGCGACCTGGGCCGCATCTGCGACCGCTGCGTCCGCACCGACGGGCTCGGCTTCCAGGTCTTCAACGCCACCAACGACACCATCACCACCACGGTGCCCACCGCCGAGTTTCTCCGGACCGCCGCTCCGAACGCCGAAATCACCCGGGAGATGGGGGAGTGGGAGGCGCCCCTGTCTAACCAGAAGATTCGGCAGGTTTTGGGGTTCAAGGAGGAGCACAACTGGCGTAAATACTACTCGCCGTGACCGGAGCACATCAGCGGCGTTTGCATATACTGATCCCCAGAAAGCCGAGGAATTCGGGGGCTCCCCTTGTTACACACATCCTTGAAGGGTGCCATGCACTTATCTGTTATCATCATTGCCCGGTAGGACTATTCAAACCGGCTCTGGAATGGGTCAAGTAAGAAATGGCACCGAAGTCCAAAAGGGCCACAATGTCCAAAAACGTGCTTTGCAAACCGGTTTGATGGGCGCAAGACGGTTATCCCCAGTTTACATGTAAAAATCACCATATCGAAGATGACAGAAATCCATAGTCTTGCTCTATTTGAATCGCGTTGGCCGTAACCTCGATGAAGTGTGCAACTGTCGCGGTCAATAGACTATGTCGTCCCGCCAAGTCTGATAATGTCACCCCTTGTCCCAGTCTGTAGTGGTGGAAGGAGTCTCCGGCTCATTCGGCAAGGTTTCTTTCGAGAAATTATTGTCCAGGTCCGTTCGTCGTGTCTCGGGACTAGGCTTTGTCAGTAGATGAAGCGCGGGAAATTTTCTGTTATTTGACCTTGGTGTGTCATGCGAACAAACCGTCTCGTCCGCATTTCCTCCAGAGGCAGCAAGGGAGCTTACGACCGGTAAGCCATCTTCTGTTCCTACCATTGCCCCGCTGTCGTAAGGCGTCCTCCGAAAGCTGGTCACGAGAGCCGGCGGCAGAGATGGTCGCGACCACGCCCCGGGTAACGGCGTCGTCCTGGTGTGGCCCGGAGGTCGGGCACCAACCTGCCGTGTCTTTCCACAGTCTTTAGACGTAATCCACTGTATGACTATAGCTGTGAATGCAACTGATATGCCCGTATCAGCTTGTTGCCCGCTCCAGGCGTCGCGGTGTTGGCACAATCGAGAAGTCGGAAGGAACCTACTGTCGGCATTGCAGCAAGTGAGACATATCCATGCCTTCTCTCCTCGAAGAACCATAAGAATGGTGAGGTTGCTTGAATAGATCAGCGTTTGCGTTGGCCGGAAAGCCGGGACGGGGCAAAAGGAGGAGCCCTTACGTGACGCTGCTTGCCGTTGTGCAACACTGCAGCAGCAATAGTCAGCAAATCCGCACTTCTCACGCAAACTCGAGCTATCAAGGATATTCGCAACCGCACTTACAGCGCCAAGAAACGCTCTCCGAGCCGCCGCTTTGAGGGCCAATGTTGAAGCCGATTGGGGCCCCGTGCGCCAAAAGAACCCTAGAGGGTTGTTGGTTATCAAAATCCTTCGTTCCATTGCAGAATATTCAGCGACACGGTACTGACTGGGAAGTGGGATGATAAACAACACAGTAAGGTAGAGCTGGCCGAGGTTTTGTCAGTGGGCATCGGATGGGTGGTGGCTGGGTGGTTTGTCTCACATTGACAACAAAGTCATATGAGATCATTGGTATGATCGAGGCATAACGCATCCCGATTACACAGTTTCCTGGACTCCATTCGGTAATGCGACTGTCAAATTGTCAGCAGAGGCACCACGGATTACGAAGTGCGATGTGATCAACATACAAGACAAAGTTCATGATGGCGATGATGGTATATACCGCTTGGGTGAAGTCAGCGACACGAATCCCTTCTCATGGTTTGTTGCACCTCATACAAAGCATTCCGAATGTGTTGAATATATAAAGCTTGGATTGTAAGCGAGACTTTCGATTCCCATGAATGACGAACTGTTGTCAGCCATTAGCACTCTCCCTTCCGCCGTGATCTTGGGTGCTTGAGGCAAACACACAGCTCTTTCGACAAGGAAAAGGTAGACCAGCTGCTGTATAGTTAAGTATAAATGAAACGTAAGAGGAAGATGTGACGGGACGAACAATCTGAGTCTGTGGTCAGCGCTGGTTTGGTGCAGGATATGCGGGCGGTAACCTACCTTGGAACTCAGGTAGCATACTAAGCAGATGAAAATAGCAGCCGAACATGTATCATAGGACGAGGTTGCTCCGAACCCATGCAGAATCATGGCAGAAGAAAAAATGAAGGACCAAGAATCAGCGTATATAGCGAATACAACTGGCCGGCGTTAGCTTGAGCGACTCCTTTGTGTGAACATCAAGAAGTACATACGCCACGGTATGAATGCAAGTCGTCTCCAGTTCTTGACAGCAAGGTATCTTTGGGCTGAGGACGAGGTTGCGTGTCAGCAGGCTGCGTTTCACGTATAAAAAGGGAAAGTAGCGGTTCGACGGACCAAGGCATGAGGATACCACAGTCATGGCAAGCATGGATACGAGGACACTGCCAACAGTGCCGGCTACCGGTTCGCTGGCTTTGGACGCGATGTCTTGGGTTGTCCGCACAAGAACATGCGGGGCCATGATGCCGTCAGAAGCCAGCGCCGCCGTCCCTTGCCAGGTTGTGTAAGTAGTCGTTCGAATGGTCCAGTACGGTGATATAAAGAGGGGCAGACCGTGGCCATTGCCACCCGCGTGCGTGGTTTAGGCGTGTGGGATGCAAGGCTATCGCATTCTGGTCGCTGCGCCGGAGTTCGGACGAAGACGGCGCTGTGGCTGTTGTTTGATAGCGCTGTTGGTATCGTGCTAGGTATCGGCTCTGCCGTCGAGGCCAGGACGTTGGTTAATTGTTGTTGGAGGGTTTGAAATTCAAGTAGACACAAATTCCACCCACAGCAGTCCCAGTCGACCACTGAAGACTCAAAAACGCATATGGCGTGACGCTATGAGCCGGGGCTAAACACCACACGCACTGTTGTTGTTGTTGTTGTTGTTGTTGTTGGAGGTTAGAAGAGCTCTGGGCTGCAAGCGTAGTGTAGAAGTAGGAAAACCTGGCTTTTGGTGAAGATCGTACGCCGTTCAAGCGTGGACGAAGAATATCTGACTGTCCTCATTGGTGGGCGCGAACGGGTTTTGTCGGCAAGGAAAGGCGGACCCGTAGGTAACACACGTCTCGAATGAAGGCATGCCTCGTTGCTGCCCATGATTGGTACTACTTGACTGGCGATGCCTCCGACGCGATGCGTTTACAAGGGCAGCCAGGATGGTCTTTGCATGGGCTTGCTCGGGGTACTCGACCGCCGCCATCCCATTGGCACTGGCGTCTCGGTAATCAACTAAGGTTGGCCTCAGAAAGCTAATATTCCCTGTCAGGCCGCAACTGGGCTCTTGAGTCGCCCGATAATACGGCAGGGGGTGTCGCTGCTGCCGTGTCCACCGGTGGCAGCGGGGGTATGCTAAGCGAGGAGCAGCTGTGAGTACGACGTAAAGTGACGCCTCACTCACCTGATGTTGTCGGCGGAATACGGCAATGGTAAGAAAACTTGTGGTACTTTGAGCTATCGAGGGAGGCGTGTGTAACAAGATGCGCTGGAGTCAATCGCTGGAGGCAACGGCCTGAGCATCGTCGGCTGAGGGTCTTTTGGTTCAATTTCTTGCGAATATAGCGAAGGCAAACTGGAAGAGGGCGCGGCCTGTGCCAGACTCCGACGGTGTACAGATCGCCGCGTGGAGGGCGGAGAGGTGAGCGTCGTTGCGAGTTGTCATGTTGTTTCCCAAAATAATACCTTCAAGTGCTGAGCCGTGGCAATCGACAAAGAGCCATGATCGACAACCCAATCTTCGAGAAGGACAATTAGGGTGGCTACGCGTAGTTCTATGTCTCCAGTCAGCAATTGCGTCCTAGCCGAACTGTTATCAGGTTGGAAGAATGAGTATAGCAGAGTTGCCACAGCCCTGTCCCGCGACACACGAAGTCAGCATCCTTTCCCGGAGGCTTGGGCAAATCGAAGGCAAGGAAAACCTTGTGTCCTCCAGGTACCAAGTAGTGCAAGCGCGGTGATGTAATAACGTGGGCCAGCTCGCCAGTCACAGCCCGTGCCTGGCGAGAGGCGGACACGAGCACGCGAAGGGTCGGTGCTGGATCCAAGATAAAGTCCGAGAGGAGTCGGTTGCCCGAGGCTATTTGGACGTCTTGTTCGCTAGAGCCAGTGGCATTGCCTGGGAAAGACGCACCCACGCCGCCACGAGGGGCCAGCAACGAGAAGGCCGATGGGGGTTTGATGATGATTGAGCTGGGAAGTCACTGGGAGAAAGGACGACGGGATGGGTGAGATCATATCGAATACTCACCAGCGAGGACCCGAACACGAAATGATATCATACGCCTCTCCCATGATATCCAGCGGCACGGATGATCACGACTGCCTGATCATTTCTCGTATTTGATACGGGACGCCGGCGGCTGTGGGACGTGCCGCATGCAAAAACCAAGAAACCGACATCTAGTCTACAATATCACTTCCCTAAGCTCCCTCTCTCTGTAGTAGCACCAGCGGCAAGGGCCGCGCTGACACCTGGTTCGCAATCGTCTGGTTTGGAAACTGCGCGGAAAGAGCTCCTTGACAGGAAGAACAAGAGGTGAGAGCGGCTTATCCGACGTGCCAGATTCCAATAGTGTTCAAATGATGGTCTCAATGCTAGGTAGGAAGTATACAAATGAACAAGCATGGCGGAGCTATACTGCCGCGTTAGACGATTCTTCCCATTCTCACACCCCACCGGCAGATACGACCCCGGGCATGAGGTGGCGTGTAAGTTTCAACCGACACGGAATGCCGCCGAACCTTATGCATACGCCACGAGCTGCTGGGGGGGAAGCGAACGCTACTAGACTACTGGGGCAGTTATTTTGTCTCCCCCCCTGGCGAGCTGGCGAGTTGGGGTAGAAAGGGGCGGCAGGCCAGCTCCAACGTTACGTCGGAGCGACACCATCACGAGCCAGGCTGGCGCCGCCCCCAATCACAGAACAACCGTTGCACTGCAACGTCCGTAAGGGTGGGGACGGGAGGCTTGGCACGGAAACCCCAGCGGCCGGGAAGTCCGCTGCTGCCAAACTGGGGCCTCGCTGTGCCTGCTGCCTTGCCCGGAACCACGGACTGCCATGTAGTCGGCTCCCAGTCCCCCCTCGAGGGCAATGCTTCGCTCAGCCCAGCAGACCGAGAAAACCACCAAGCGACATGGCCTACGGCGCCCCCCCTCGCCTCTCCGTGTCGACGGCAGCGGCAACGGCGGCGGCGGCGGCGACACTCCTGGCCTTGGCAACGGCCCTCGTCTACCGGCAACTCGCGCCGGGGCTCGCGCGGCCGGAGGCCCTGGTCGCACGGCTCTTCGGTGAGTCCGCCGCCGCCGCACCCGCGACTTACGCGTGCGACCCGGCCCATGCGTACACGACATCCATCGTATCGCTCGACCCGCTGCTGGTCTACATCGACGGCTTCCTGGCGCCCGGGGACGTCGCGGGGCTGCTGGCGGCCGGCGAGCCCGCCTTCGCCCCCTCCGAGGTGGTCAAGCACGGCCGCCGGGTCGGCACCGCGGACCGGACGTCGCAGTCGGCCGGCCTGCCGCGCGACGACGCGGCCGTGGCCTGCCATGTCCGTACCGGGTTTTTGTCTTCCTCCCCCTCCCCCCCCCCCCCCTCTCCCCCTTCCGTTGTTTCCGGCGTCGTCTGACGGGACGGGCAGGGGAACGCTTCTCGACGACGCGCGCGACGAGATCGGGCCGCCGCAGCTCGTGCGCTACACGGCCGGCCAGCGGTTCAACATCCACCACGACTGGTACGAGGCGCCGCAGCCGGCGCGGTGGGAGAACCGGCACCGGGGCGGTCGCTGGAACCGCCTGGCCAGCTTCTTCGCCGTGCTGCAGGACAACTGCACCGGCGGCGAGACGCATTTTCCCCACGTCAAGCCCGTGGCCGGAAGCAGCGGGACCACGGCCCACGAGGGAGCGGCGGAGCCGCCGGCTGCCTGGAGAGTACACGAGGACGGCGGCGTGGCCTTCCGACCCGTCCGCGGAAACGCCCTGTTCTGGGTCAATCTCCACGCCAATGGCACAGGAGACGCGAGGACCCTGCATGCCGGCCTGCCTCTGCAGGACGGGCTCAAGACGGCCATGAATATCTGGCCAAGGCAGTATTATGACTGAAACATCCGTGGCGTGGAGGGTATGGCTTGGCGGTACGGCTGTGAAAGAAGAATCCAGGCACGGTGGCCAGGGAAACTGCCATGTGTAGTAGCGGGAGGAACAGAAAACGGCTGGATATCTCTACTTATGCGCTAAGAAGAATCAACCATGACCTTGACATCACCCACCGTAGCCCGCGCCATCTTCTTGAGCAGTGTCCTCTCGTCAGCTTCTCGGTACTTCTCCCACCCATCCAGGCCCTCCTTGGCTTGTATGCTCAAGGTCTCGTAGCCCTGCTTGATCACCTCGGCAACCTGGGTGCTCGTCAGGTTTTTCCTAGAGCCGCCCGACTCGAGCATCGTTTTGTAGTGAGCGCTCACGCTGACCAGCGTGCCAATCGAGTTGGATGGACGGTTAGCGAGTCCATAGGTGTCACGGAACTTGACCAGCGCGTCGCCGCTTTCCACTGTTTTGTAGAAGAGATCGTCGTAGGCGGCCGGGGTGGGCAGGAAAGCCTCGCCCGAGGAGAGCGACAGAGCCAGGAGGTTGACCACTAGGTCGAGCAGCGTCTCGATATGGGGCAGGCCCTTAAGGTCCGACGCATACGTAGTTAGGAACTTGATGAGGGAAATAAGAGAGCGGAAAAGCTCCGACCAGTGGTACTGGAGCCGCGTGCGCGAGCGGGACAGGTAGGAGATTATACGGAGCATGATGCCCGTACACAAGTTGTACAGGCTCACGTCAAGCCGGCGCCGCAAGTTGTGGCTGATACCGTCAACCATAGTGTCGAGTACGCTAGTCGCCAGGGTGCGATCTCCCTTCACCACAGGGAGGTAGGGTTGGCGCTGGCGGCAGAGGCGCACAGCGACTTTGCTCTCCTCGCTACATATTCTCTTGCACAGCAGCTGGTCCTCGATGATGAGCCGGAGCACCATGAGACTCAGATGCGCATAGCTAGTGGCCCGGTTGGAAAGGAAGGCATGCTGGAGAAGGTAGGACGTCAGAGACAGGAAGCTCGCCATGGGCTGCTCCTCGCCCTTCTCGGCAGACAAGGTGACCAGGTTGAAGCAGAACAGCTTGTTAGCGTGGCTAAAGTCATATGTGCCCAGAAGCAACGCGGCATCCTCGCCTGGCCTATCGCCCATCCCGTGTCAGCTGGAGTGCCCGCACACACGCTTCGAGGAGCGGAAACACCTACAATTTGGAAAACATTTGCTTCGCAACTTCCGGGTCATATGTTGGTTTCTTCGGTGCGGCCCTGGCGCCTGGCGCTATGGCGCCCAGCCCGAACATACCGAGAGTGTTGGCAATTGACCATCCCTCGGGGAGGTCTTCTTGGATATCGACGTACTGGCCGCGCAGATTCCGGCAGGTTTGGCCCACACACCTCACTACCTTTTGGATGGCCGCCTCGTTGACGAAGTCGTTGAGACGGAGTTGGTAGGGGTTCTGAAACTCGAATTTGTTATAGTTGGCCAATAAGCCCAGCAAGGTGAAGGGCTCGAGCACGCGCTTCGAAGTGTCGGCCTCCTGGATGAACTTCATGATGGAAGGAAACAGATCCCTCTGGATAAAGTAGGTTAGGAGGCTGGTCTGGTAGGCGCCCGAGGTAATGGCCAGCACCACCTCGACGGCCCTCTGCCGCATGTCGACTGGGCGAGATCAGCATTTGGAGTCGCGTCGCAAAGCGGGCACGGTCGCGTGACCAGGCACGGGGAGGCACTCACGCGTCTTGCCATTGCGAATTATGCCATCCAAAGCGCTCACGAAGTCGGTGAAGATCTGGTCCACGTGGTCCAGACCGGCGAGGACGGCAATGATGTCGGAGCTCGGGTTCGTGTATTTCTTAGGCAGCACCGTCGCGAAGAAGGTGGTCAGGGTCTGAAAGAGCCATTAGAACCCCGGGGTCCGGAATGCGCAGGCGCAAAACGCGCGGGAGAAATGCCAACATACCTCGAGGGCATGCAGACTGGCAATGTCCCCTCCCTGCTTGAGGCACGCAACAGCGCGGGCAAAGAGCTGCTGTGTCACGGGCTGCAGGGCAATCAGGTCGTCGGGCCCCAGAGCGCCCAGTATTCGCTGCAAAGAGGCGCGGTCGGGGTTCAGGAGAAAGAATTCGCGCCAGAAGCCCTCGGCCTTCTCGCCCTCGGGCTCGATCTCGTCCTATCGGTCGGGGCGCATAGAGGGTCAGCTCGCGCGCGGCTGCATCGGGGGCAGGCTCTACGAAGTACGTGGCTGGCATCCATACCTTGGCAGAGTCCCGAGTCAGCGTTCAGCACTTGGTACAGATGAGGGAATGCAGTGCCCCCGAACCTTAAACAACGCTTCGTACAGCTGCACGATCTTCTGCTGGAAGATCTCAGGTCGCGCCTGCTGCGTGAGGGGAGAGGCCTCCATATCGAAATGTAGTGGTGGTGGGCCGCCGATGCATGGAGCAGATGGCAATAGGTGTCGACGAACGAACGAGCGAACGAGCGAGCGAACGAGCGACCGACTCGCGCGGCGCAAGGCAGAGGAGGAGGGGAGAGCAGATGAAGCCAAGTAGCCTTTCGGACGAGTAGTGGTGTAGCAGTCAGTGGTAGCGAGAAACAGGTAGACGCAAGATGCAGATCAGCGATCAGTGATAAGGAGGGACGGGAGTGCCACGAGACATTGGGGATGGGATCCAGACGGCAGGCAGGCGGTGCTTCCAAACGCCAGGCTGGCAACCTTCCAAAGGTAGTACGCACGACGGGAACGCGCGCGACAGGATAATCCAGCAGCGGAGGAGGTACGCCTGGTTTTACTTACCTAGATGTAGGCAAGGTACCTATATGGAAATAGCCCTGTGCCAATTCATTCTACTGGAGGTTCCTGGCAAGTGCCCGCCCGGCGTGTTGTGTTGTTTATCAGTTGCATGCCGTCAATCACAATGCCATCCATCTGCGACAACGCCCATCCATGATGAAGGGATCTCAGGGCAGTCCGGGCAACGTGCAACCCCGACAACAGGGCAGCTTCTCCAGCCCAGCGTCGCAAATCTGGCCATCCCGTCCCGTCGTCGACCTGGCGCCAGCCCGGCGAGAGACTAGGCAGGCCTAGCTCGCCTAGATAGTACTTCCATACCTCTCCAGGGCTCCCATGGGATTGATCCCATACCAGTATGTGCTGGGCAACTTCCATGGTGATCAGGCACCGCCCACAGCGGATCTACTAGCGCGGGGCACCGAAAGGCACGTTGACGGGCTGAGAGTTGAACCTTACCTACTGTGTACCTAGGTAGCCTACTGGATACATACATAGTATACCTATCGTCCACTATGGGCTCCAGCTTAGGTGAGATTGATGGATCCCGAGTGGGACGCCTGAACCGCCACACAGGAGCTGGAATATCGATGAACCGACTTCAACTGCATCGAGGTCACTTTCCCCTACTTACCCTGAAGGGCTAAGGGGATGCCAGAAAAAGGCCCTTGCGATGACAATCCCATCCCTCTGATTCGCCCGGGCCGAATCGGAGGAGCGGGTGACCCGTCGATGTCATCGGTTCGGCTCTTTTGGACCAACCCCAAAAGATTTGGCCATCGTTCGATGCATCCCGCTTCTTGAAAGCGTTCAACAAGGCGTACATTACCAACCAAAGCTGCAAGAGGCCCCTGCATACGCCCATTCCGTTATCCTGGTTTTCTACCTCCTGCTTCCCGACCTCTGGCCCTCGTTTCTGCACTCTCCCTACCTGCAACCTCCTCCTCCTTCTAGTCAGTCAGTCAGTTACCCGTTACCCGGCGCTGCTTGCTTTTCCGCCACGAGTCCCGGGGTTTTGCCACTTTAGCGAACTGCTGCATAGCCCAGCCATCATCCATCCTTACGGCCGAGCCGCTCGGTCCCAACTGGAAAACAACCCCCCCAAAACACCGCTCGCCCGACGCCCTGCCCCGACCATGAACGCGCCGCGGATGGCGCTGAAGCGGACGGCGGCGACCATGGTCCTGGGCCGCTCCGCCCTCGCCGCGCGTGCCTCGGCGCGCTCCTGCCGACCCCTCGTGCGCCCCTTCTCGCTGGCGCCGCCCCGACGGAGCACCTCGGAAAAGGTCGAGACAAGCTCGCCCCCGTCCTACCAGCCGTACCCGCTCGCCCGACCGCCGCCCCCGCCTCGCAACGCCGACGTGGCCGAGAGTTCCATCGCGATGCCCGTGCCAGAGCCCCGAGAGACGAGACGGCAGCCGCCGCCCCCGCCGCTGCCGCAGCAGCAGCAGCAGCAACAGCCACAGCACCCGACCACGACGGCGCCGGCAGCGGGAGGCCCCGCCGCCACCGCGAGCCCGTCACCACAGCCGGCCGCTCCCGCCGCCGCCGCCGTGCCCGAGACGGAAGCCCA
Source organism: Nigrospora osmanthi (assembly GCA_029489945.1). Lineage (NCBI taxonomy): Eukaryota > Fungi > Ascomycota > Sordariomycetes > Amphisphaeriales > Apiosporaceae > Nigrospora > Nigrospora osmanthi. The sequence continues at coordinate 5,814,538 of CP120494.1, read as the reverse complement.
GAAACCCCAGCCCGCGGCGCCGGAACGCAAGCGCAAGCTGCGGCCCCGCAAGGCCGCCATGAAGCTGACGCCGACGGCCGTGGCGCAGCTGCGCGAGCTGCTGGACGGGCCCGACCCCAAGCTGATCCGCGTCGGCGTGCGCAACCGCGGCTGCAGCGGCCTCGCCTACCACCTCGAGTACGTCGACAAGCCGGGCGCCTTTGACGAGGCCGTCGAGCAGGACGGCGTCAAGGTCCTCATCGACAGCAAGGCCCTGTTCAGCATCATCGGCTCCGAGATGGACTGGGTCGAGGACAAGCTGAACCAGCGATTCGTCTTCCGGAATCCCAACATAAGTATGTCCTAACCAACCATCCACTTCGACCCCCCCCCCAACCCTCGTATCCCCCCCCCCCCCCCCCCCCCGGCGCCCGCCGGCAAACTCCCTCTTTCACAACCCTGGGCCACCGTATGCTGACCAAGTTGCAGAGGAGGAATGTGGCTGCGGAGAGTCATTCATGGTGTAATATGGAGAGCACACGTCTGCATCAAGCATAAAGGATACCACGGCGCATTGCATCGGGAGGCGTTTCTGGCATGAGGTTTAATACGGCTACAATCCCGCAGTTTCTAGGGCTATTATATTGAAGTTGGGTCTTTCATTTCTCGGTTCGGTTTAGCCACGGGGATCACGTCATCTGCCCACCAGACCGGGAAGAATCGAGACGTGAAGTAGCAGTCGGCGGTTCTCGACCCAGCGGCGCTGGATGCGAGACTCGATAGTCCACGACGGATAGAAGGGTGCAAGGCCAGGGTCGTCGTGGTGGGCGTCCGGTAACAGACGTAGGGCCCGGGGATCTACGATGGTATAGTCGTACAATTCGGCGTGAGGGGCAATATGGGTTGTTGTTTTTTGGGGGGGGTGGGGGACTACGGCCGTTGGATCAGCTCGTTTCCACGAAACGGCGCGTGGAAACGGCGAACCATGACTGGACCAGACCAACAGCTGGTGTGAGCTACCCGGCGGGTTCGGGTCATGGCACAAAGCGCATCGACACACGAGGCACGTTGTCTTGGGGACCTGATGATGATGTAGAAGAGAAAGCGCAAAGTAAGGACCGCGTGGAATTGCCGGGCTTCTGGTATTCGAGCCTCTCTCTCTCTCTTTCTCCCTCTCTCTTTCTCTGTGTGATCCTGTGGGAATCCGTGCCAGTGGCACACAGTATTTGCTGCCAACATATATATGTAAGGACACATTTGCAGCCTTCCCAAAACGCCTCTGCCATCCCCAAACGCCAAAAGAATGAATCCCTAGTTTTTCGCCCTCCTGTGTGTGTGTGTGTGTGTGTGCCCTTAACCACACGTATCCAAGCTCTTTGCTGTTTCTCTACCTTGTCAAGAGGGTGGGAACCGGGGCTCTCAAGACTTCCTTTTCTTTCCCCGGCGTAAACTTGACACATGAACCACAAGAACAATGACATCAACAACAACAACGCCAGACTCGTATAGCGCATACGAGCCACCATGCCCCCGGCCATGGGGGGGAGGAACGCAAAAACGCTCGCTATGCTTGATCTCGCCGTAACAGAGTACCGCTCTGTCCAATGCCGCCCTTCCCCAACACGCCTTGCGGGTGCTGGGTGCTTTCGTCTAGATGTGCCTGAACTGTCCCCCCCCCCCCCCCCCCCCCCCCCCCGGCTTCCTTGCCCGCCGGTCCCCCCTTCTCCTGTGGGACTTCTTCCTTCTGCCAATCTAAATGGCCCAGCTTCCCCTCCGCGCGCGCACGCCCCAGGCCACCGTCGTCCCGTTGCTTTCGAGGTCGGGGTGCTGGCGCGCCCACTCGAGGATGTACTTCTTCAGGGCGACCCAGCGCGGGGGCATCTGCCGGGCCGACCGCCGCTCGTCCTCCTCGGGGGTCACCATCTCGTCGGCGCTGGCGGCGGCGCTGGTCTCGTCGCTGCCGCCGTGGCCGACCCTGAGCTCCATCTCCAGCATGAAGCCCTTTTCGATCTTCTTGTCGTCGTTGCGCCGCAGCTCCGCGACGCTCACGCCCGTGATCTTGCTCAGCTCCTCGTCGAAGACCCACGCCATGGCCGGGTACCCCAGGCTCAGGTAGTTGTAGACCTGCGTGGTGAAGGCGTCGTTGAACTCGGTGCGGATGCGGTCCTCCAGCTCCTTGCGTGACTTGGCCTTCTTCAGCCGGTCGTCGAGACCGGGCAGGAGCTGGATGCCCCCGTTCTTGGAGTGCCGCTTGGCGGGCGTGGCGAGCGAGTGCGGGCTGTCAGCCTCGCTGAGGGCCATGGAGGAAGTGAAGGCGGCCGCAAAAGGATCCGACGGGGACAGGGGCTCCCCGGGCGTCGCCATGAGCTGAGGGGCTTGCAGCACGCTGGGCACCATTTCCTCGCTGCCCCGGGCGATGCAGTAGCCGCGCCAGAGTCCCGTTTCCTCCGAGTGGTCTCGGTTTTGCTCCTCGGCCCGGTCCCCGTGGGTTGGCCACGGGTGATCCGGCTCCAGACGTGTGAGCTTGGGGCTCGGGCACGTACGGAAGGTCAGGTCGGACCCCAGCATGGGCGGCGAAGCGGCGTTACGCATTCGTCGCAGCTCGCGGTCATCCTTGTCCTGGGGCAATTGGTTGAAGGTAGCGAAGGGGTTGCCGAACGGGCCAGAGCGGAAGCCGGGCACTTCAGGCTGACGACTACCGACGGGAGCACCAGTACGCGGGGATCCCGCGGCTTTCGAAGACGATGTTTCGGCGCGCGAGGCCGCCGTCGTCCAAAGAGGGTCTTCCGGCGGGGGGGCGATGTCCTCAATGTGCTCGAATTCGTCGTCGGTGCTCATGAGGCTGCCAACGGTCCGCTGTTTGGGTTGCGTTTGCTGCTTCGTCTGCGTCTGCTGCTTGTTCTTTTCGGCATGCTGGCGCATCTCCTTGACAGCCCACCCGATGTCGGTCGACTTTCGACGGATGAGTTTCGAGACGCCGTGTCTCGGTGGCTCTTCCGGGTCGTAGTGGTCGTCTTCCGAGGACTCTCTCACAAAGAAATGCTCGACACCCTCGACAGGGACACCGTTGGGGAACGCCGACAGAGCCTGCTCAATCTCACGCTGCCTGTGCGCCTCGCTTGCGGCCACCGCCAGCAGATAGCCCGAAACATCCTCGTCGCACGACTCTCGCCTCTCCCGGAGCTCGACGTGCCGGCTTTCCCAGGAGTCGCCCTCGGGTTCGGCCTGCGCCGGGGCGTCGACGGAGACGGTGGTGGAGACGGAGATGGTCTTAGGCGTCTCATCCTCCGCCTCCGACGACGAATGGTCGGAACCCGACTCGGACGAGGCAATTGTGTCCAGGTCGGGGTGGAAGGAGCTTCTCGGAGTGCTTCGCCTCGTGTTGGGATGCGGCTTCATCGACCCCTGGCGACGGGGCGGCACGAAACGGGAGGGCAGATCATCGTCGGCACCGGGGGCGGTCGAGGCCGTGCTGTTCCGAGAAGGGCCGCCGGCGCGGACCTTGGTCTTGGCCAGGTAGATATGTTTGGTGCCCGGGGTGATGTCGGTCTTGTCGGTGTGCTTGGTGGCGGGGCCGTCCTGGCCGGCTTTCCGCACCCGCCTCGACGTCTCGATCAGTTGCGGGGCAAACCGCCGTTTTGGTTTCTGCGCCGCGGGCGGCTGTTCGTCAACCGAGGGCAGTCGGGAGGGCGTTTGCGATGACGTAGGAGAGGGGTCGGGCGTAAGTTCGGCGGTAGGGCCGTGGGGGTTCTTGTTGACGCGGTACGAGTCGAAGGTGGTCTCAATCGGCACGGGGGCGAAGCGACGGCGAGGCGGCTGGGGTTGCGCAGGCGGCGCATCGACCATGTCTGTGTCGTCGACCTGCACCGAGGCATCGCGGGTCGTCCTGGCGGCTGGTGGCTCTCGGCGGTTCGCGTCCTTGTTGGACGACTTGGCCGTCTCCTCGACCAGCTGGGGCGCGAACCTACGGCGGGGCTTGGCTGTGGGTGCATCGGGCATAGGCTCGTCATGGGAGGGGGGTTCGGACGACTCCTGGGCCGCCCGCCGGCGCTCGTCGGTGTGGTTGGAGGATCTGACCGACTCCTCGACCAACTGCGGCGCGAACCGGCGGCGGGGCTTGGCCACCGAGGCATCGGGCATAGGTTCGTCGTCGCCGGCAGCCATTGTGGCGTCTGGGGAGGCAGACAAGGAGAACGAGGGGCGGGAGCGTAGGTGGCAAAGCGACACACAGCAGCAGCAGCAGCAGCGTATTCGTACGAAGCGGAACCAACGGGCTGGGCTGGCGAGCAGAGTCTGCAGGTGTCCCGGGACGGAACAGGACGGTTCGGGGGAGGGGGGTAGGAGCAAGGAGAAGAGAGATAGATGCAAGTTAGAAGTATGGAGTACGGGCACACGAGCGCATAAAGGCTTCTATCACGATCCAGAAGCTGCAAGCTGCGCATCCAGGAGCGCCCTCCCCCCCAGACAGACAGACGGGCCAGGCTAGGCGCGTGACGAAGGCTTCCCTGACGGGCATCCAGCGACGGATGCACCGCTATTTGCTGTCGCCCGCGGTCTTTTTCGGGTAGACAGTGGGGACGGTCACGATGCTGGACCCGGCCGCCGCAGCCTATGCGACCAATGACACCCGGCGTAGCGAGCCAGGGCGTGCGGTATTGGGCTGAGCGGTCATTTAATGGGACAGGGCGACAGGGGCCGACGGGGTTCTCAGCCCCTCGATAGCTTGCGACGGTGCCTCGCGAGCCCGGCGGACGGACGGACGACTCGAGTTCCGGGATAGGAGGCAACGACGGTGAGGGTGTTTGGTCGCGGCGCCGCGGACAGGAGGCGAAGGGGGGAGGGGAGGGAATGGCCATCCAGATCCAGACAGATTCCGATCCAGATCCAACCAGGGCTGCTCGCGTTGGGCGCCGGCGGATGCGCTTTGAATACGGGCAACCCTCAACAGAAATCCACCCGCTCCCCGGTGAGGGTTGACTCGAAAGTCGCAGGGCCTGCCTGCATGATGGAGGAGTTGGTGGTGGTGGTGGTACCCCCATCCATGGAATCCAGTGGTATGTACATAGTCACTGCCAGCCCTCTATTGCCGGTACATACTAACATCCATCCAGGATACCTACCCACCATTTGATTTGTGTTGCGTCAGTAACTGGAGTATGGCCGACATGGATGGATGGGCTCATGGATCATTGGGGTCGTACATAGAACATCCATCCATCTCTCATCCCTCCATCCATCCCATCCATATGGTCTACTTACCTTACTTACCTACCTAATCAGGTACCTAAAGAAGTATGGAAGTGAGTAGAAGGAAGGTATGTATATACCTATGTACCTATCTAGATATGGGATCATACATACAACCATGGACCATTGATCCCCATCCCGTCAACATGTAGGCGGGCAGTATTGGTGGGCATGGATGACCACTCACTGTAACAACAGCCCCCGGTGTTGTGAGGGGGGGGGGGCAATGAATGGTCCGCATGCATGACGACGGCCATGGAGGACTGCCAAGCGCCGATACAAACGAAACGAAGAAACCACACACGGTGATACATGTGCAAGCACGTTGAGCCGGCCTACGACAACTAGTCTTCCAGCAGGTTGACTCGCCGGCGCCCTCGGGTCGCCAAGTGCGGTTGCCGTCGTGGGCACTACAGCACCGGACGCCTCGCATGACTACGATGGACGATGGATGGAAAAGGTACGACGGCGAGAGCTCGGCTGGCCCGCGCACTGTCTTGAACGTTGACAGCCCGTCTTTCTTGTTCCCTCCGGGAAAGCTACATACCAAGTACGGTTGCGCGCCGACCCCGGACTCCGGCATCTCCCTGGTCAGCCAAAAAAGAACCCCCCGAGCTGACATCATTCAGCAGCACGCCGCATTACCGTCAGTCTTCTTGAGACACGGGAACCGGGATCGGACGGGGCGGTAGCGATATCAATTGGAAGCCATCCACTCTTTCGAATGCACGCAAGCACACGCGCGCGCACATGCACCCGAGGCTGCAAAGATTGGTGTGTACATGAAAAGAAAAGAAGAAAAAGACAGTTAGATGGGAATGTGCCAATGCCCACGCCATCTGCCATCTGCCATCCGCCCTCCAACCATCATCCATCATTCCTCCTACTTCTCCCGATGGGTGGTCGACAATTGCCGTGGCCTTGGCGGCCCAGCCTTTTGCACAGCACAGAGGGAGAGACGGGAGAGAGACAGCCCAGGCCGTCCCCCGGGCGCACCCGCCAGGCCCTCCTTGACAAGCCCCCCCATCCCTCCCAAAGTCTGCAGCTTCACCCCCTCCCCCGACGCCAGGGCTGCTACTATACAGTTTACACACGCCTCCGGAATATTCTTATTAGTGTGTAGTAGGTACATAGGTACCTACATACATGCCTTATTAGCTACGTCGGTTAGCACCCCCCGCGGGCGTTTGAGCAGGGCCCGGGGCTCTTCCAAGTGACGTCGGCACTTTGCTTCCGTCCGCTCCGGCCGATGCTTCACGACTCGAACACGCGTCGCCAGCAAACCTCTACGTATCCAGTCGTCGTCAACGGCCGGCAGGAGCAATGCGGCTCGTAACGAGAAATGAAGGGGGGGTAGGGAAGACGGGCGCGCTTGAGCTTCGACTGCTGGAAACTTGGCATATAACCCAGCCCCAATTTCCCCTGGTCCCATAGTAGATACAAAAGGAAGCGACGGCTTGCACCGGCTGTGCTGCGCCTGGCCCTGCCACTACTACTCACTCAGCTCTCCCCTAATCCATCCGGCCTTCCCTGAAATAGCATCCCGTTCCTGGGCAGACAGAAGAGCCCCCGCGCTTAAGGGGGGGGGGGGGGGGGGACGACCAAGTCAATACTATGTAAAGGGAGCAGGGGGGCAGATCGATCTCTCTTGCCCGTGCGTTGCCGCATTTTTCTTTTCGTCGCCGGGCGTTGTCTGAGATGGACGCTCAAGCCATGCGTCCGGCATGCTGATGGGTGTTTTGCAACGCACACATGCAGACAGACAGAGACAGACAGATACAGTCAGCCACACCCCCCCGTGATGCCTGCCTTGCCGATCCTTGCCCGATGCCTGCCACGTAAGGAAGGAGAGAGATATCGTACGGTCCCAGGTGAGTGACCGCTAAAGCCTCACCGCCACCAGGACGCACGCGGGCTATCATCTGCCAACGCCCATCCTTCGGGGCTGGCTCGCGTGACATTGCCGACCAAGGTACACACACACACACACAAGGAAAAAAAAAGAAGAAGAACAAGTCTCCCCGGAGCGGTTGCGCGGAGGTCGCAGCCGGGACTTCCAGGGAAGGGGGGGGAGGGGGGGAGGGGGGAACACACACACACACACCCCCTGGGCACTTCTAGACCGGTTCGAGGCCGCTTGGCTGGCCCCAGACCACGGCTTCTAGACTCGGAACGGCCAAGTACGTACGGGTCCAACGCAGCACCGTCAACCAATATCTACCCCGTGCTGGGCCGTTCGTTCGGGTCGAGAGAGAGCTTTTCGGTTTCCCTTGCCGCCGTGTGCTTTCTGGCACAATCTTTTTTTTTTTCTTTCCCGCGGGGCGCCAGGCCATGGTGCATGCGGTCCCCTCTGGGGACTAGATGCGGTGGCTTGCATGGCGCCAAACGGGGGGGCGAGGGCGACCACCCCAGCCGCGGGTGCCCAACACGGGGGAAAATCCAATCAATACTTCCCATACCCCCCCTTGTGCGCACTAGACTTCGGTAGAAACCGGACGGGGGTCACGCTTTTCCTCTGGGCTGCAGGCGTTTTGACGTGTTCCTGAGGGCCCGTCCGTCCGTCCGTCCCAACCTCGACCCGAGCTCGGGGGACCGCGCGCGCTCTTCACGGGGCGGGGGGGGGGGGGGGGGGGGGGGGGGGGGACAAGAGGACGACAGCAGAGAAGCCCCCGTGAGCCAGCGAAGGCGGGAAAGCTCGTCACGATGGGGGGGGAGGGGGCAGGGACGACCGTACACCGAGAGATCACAGGCCTGGGGCATCTCGGCCGAGGACGATTTGCTTCCATCACAAGCCTCCGGCCGGCAACCCGAGCATGGGGGGGGGGGGGGGGGGGGGGGGTCAACCGCCGCCCCCTTAGCGGCAAACATGATGATGTTTTCGTTCTCCAACTCCCGATTGGTCTCGGGACGGCAAGGGGCGGCTACAGTCTGTTAGCCGTCTCGCCTGTCTGGGTTTCACGTGTTGGCGAGCGCCATCCGCCCGACCCTCGGTTTCGATGCTCGCCCACGCCGGGCCGTCATAATGCCCAGGTGTCAAGCCGCACATGGTCGTCGGTCGTCCCCTCGGTCCCCCGTCTCTAGCAGTAGGGCTCGTTTCTTGTCGATCGCTATGGCGTGCAGAAGATGCCGCGGGGGGGAGAGGGGGGTGGGGAGGGGAGGCTCCGTGGCCGCCTGTCGCGTGAAAGCGCCCCACGCTGCTGCGAAAACCCCCCGTGAACTCCAGCAGCCGGAGGATGGCCGTGTGTAGTATCCCGTTTGTTTTTGTTTGGGGACGCCTGTGCCGCCGCCGCCGCCGCCGCCCCCCTGCTGCGCCCCTTGCAGACGGGGTTGAAGTTTGGCTTCGTCTGCTGATCCGGCCACCGGTGAAGCCATGTCATCTGATGTTTGGCGAGCTCGGAAACACACGCCCCGCCCCCCTGGCGGCTGCGCTTCGCACGAGTTCGGGCATCTGTAGAGGACAGACTACGGCGAGGATGCGAATACTAGCGCCGTATACTCGGAATGCAGGTTCGTATGTTGTCATGGCTCGAGGAAAATGCCAGTATTCAGGGCAATACGCCCAACTCGAAAGACAGGCTTCGATGGGCAAGGCGTGGGACTCGCCTCGGATTCATCACTGCTTGGGATCACTGCTGGAGTTGAGACTACAAGTTTGGTTCGTGGACCTGGGTATACATATTTATAAGTGCACTATGTCAAGGGGTGGGAATTCATGCTGCCCGGTGATTGTAGGTTCAACGAGGCTACCAGACCTGTGTTTCGATTTTCAGCCTGAGAATCTTGCCTATCGGATTTCTTCACAGGGACTCGGGACTGGGATGAACATCACAGGCTGGATTCGTCCGTATAAACTCGGAAAACCGCCCATGGCAGGTAGGTAGGGATTGCGAATGCGTTGTGCGCAACGACCTCACAGCATCATGCACCGCTTCATGTAACGGCGTCGATACAGGCATTGGGGAGGCTTGGAGTTAAACGACTTGTCGGAAGAAAAGGATAAAACCCCTGACACCGAGGGACCAAGCACCATGCCTCGTATCAGTGTCAGGCAGAGAGAAGAAGAAGAAGACGAAAAAGGAGAAGCGTTTGCCACACGAACGGTTTTCATGGGGTTCGAGCGAGGGCCAGGGGATCCTGCGTGTTGCCTCGCGAGAAGGTTCGTGCCATGGAGATCGCAACCCCAATGGATGTCCCCTTGGCTGGCATAAGCATACAAGAACGTTAGGGAGATGATGGGTAGATACCAGCGTCACCAAATGACTGCCTTGAAGGACCATGCCCCGTCCTTCCCCGACTTAATCACGGGAAAAGCCCCCCTTCGTCCCTACCCCATTGTCGACAACGGCGATGCCAGTGGCCATGCTCTCAACCGGGAGCTATAGGGGTAAAACCCGCGCGGGATAGCCAAGATGGAAGGTCCGTCGGTCAGCCGCCTTGGTTCAGGGCGACTCGGTGGGCCGTATCTAGGTTGAGGGACTTTGTGAGGCCCCCCCCCCGTGACGAGCTCTCGCCACGGTGGGAGCATCACATATGGCACCCGAGACCTTGGGAACGAAGGCCGTGGCAGGGGATTCCGAGCTGAACGAAGAGTAAGACCGGCTTGGCACGATTGACTCAGAGGTTGCCATCTTGTGGCATAGTCCGAGTTGAGCTGCTCGTACGTGGTTCACCGGCGATCCGGTGGCCGTTACCGGGTAGTCGGTTTTGTACACGATCACGAGGATCAGCGAGTCCCATGGGCTGTGGGTAATACAGGGTCTACCGTGGTTACCGTCAGGATAGACTGCCTAACACAGCACGTCTTTTGCCCAGGGGGTAATCTACGCACCATAGCAAGTACTCGTTGAAGCCAAGGACATCATTGCGTTCAAGGCAATCTAACCTTGTTTCGCGTGCCCTCCTCCAGACCCCCCTCACCGCGAAGTCATCGAGCGTTGGGAAGGTGGCAAATGGGATACCACTCCACATGCTGCCGTACCATAGAGCAACGGTGGAATTATTCCCTCGCCAAGGGTGTAGAATATCTGAATCTGACAGGCGTATCAAGAGAGTGTCCAGGGAGTAGGGTTTCGCGTGGCCGCCCACTTCCGCTTCCACCTCGGTACGATGAGCACGATCAATGCCCCTGACATCGCGGGGCAACCTCGCCATGTGCCCCGCCACCGCGCGCAAGATCCCCTGGGATGATCACTCTGGGGTGACGATATTAAACTACCAGAGGGTCAGATTAGCAACGATGATCCCATATATCGGAAGAAGAGTGCAGGTCAACCATGCCACGCGCCGCCACCGGCAGTGAGCAGGAAAAGCCCGCCACCGATTTCGCCCTCCAATACTTCGATATGGACCGGATCAGTCCCAACCCTCGGTTGGCCGCTGTGAGACTAGGTAACTCTCGCCAATGTCCTCATCGGGTTTCCACGAAAAGTCCTACGGGGCGTGGGTGGAAGAGAGGATGGGCTGGATGGACTGCCCATTTCCTCCTGTGGCCTCCCAGACTGCGGCCTCCCGATCAGCTCACGAGCCGAATGCACGGCGCTTGGTCGAATACATGGGTCGATGTTCCCGTTGCACGACGGGAGCGGGCAGGGGTTCATTTTGTCCGACCGATGCGAGTAGGGTGTAGAATCAGAGGGGGGGACGAGGAGAGATGAGACTGTCAGGGCCCGCGCGGGCCGGAAGGAGGGTGAACGAGGGCTGTCCGTCTGTGTGAGACGGCGCGCAGATACCGACTGGGTGACCCGCACGGTCCGGGTTCGTCGGACACCTGCTGCCACCCGATGTCGCAAAAGGCGCGTATAGACTTCAAAACGACCTGCAGGCAAGCTCGGGATCATGGTCGATTGACATCCCGGCGCCACGCCCGACGACGTGGCTGCCCCTCCCCTGCCTGCCACTGCACGTTTCGGGACCTTGACGCAGATGGACGGGTGTGAGAGGCATGTAGGCAGGCGATGACTGCCACCGTCGACCGGACGTCGCAGTCGTGTAGCTTCGGTTTCGGCCCGCCGGGGGGGAGGGGGGGCGTGGATGGGGATTCCAACGATCTGTTATCCCCGATGCGCGCCTCGGCGGCAAAGCCCACACTTGGTTTGTACCGCACGCCCAAGAACGAACAGTCCCTCGGCCGTCTCGTCCCCAATGGCGCTTATCACGCAGTGGCGCAGCCTGCTATCTCTGCCCCTGGGCCTATGTGTATGGCCTATCGCAGACAAGCCCCTTCGCGTTGTTACTCATAGGTGGAAAGTCGGCACCACGACCACGCTCGGTTATCTTGCTGGGATGGATGGCGTGTTCGGGGGGGTGAGCGCGTTGCGGGCAAATCCAAGCACGGAGGAGTCTCCCATCGAAGACGCCAACCCAAGGCAAACAAGGATCTTTGCGCAGGTCGGCACTCGGCACCCGTGGTCAGCCCTGCCAGCACGGCTGGCGTCAGACCGACACGCCCATCGCGATCAGAGCAAGCAGAAACCGATGGCCGGGCGGCTCCCGGCCGTGCCTCCGAGGGGATACGGTCACGAGAGGGCGAGAAGGAGGGATGGGGGGGTCATGGATTTGGGGGTCAGCTGGGTGCCCGACATGCTCTCGTCGTGGTCTGCGGTTGCATTGCAGATGTGTATCGGCCGAGGAAGAGGACCACTCCAACACTCTCCTCTCTGCTGTTCCGCAGCCGGTATGCCGTCTTGTTGGCTGGCTGGCTGGCTCTGGTCCTGGTGCCACGTCGTCCGCTCCGTTTCTTTGCGCTCCCACTCACTCACTCCTTTAACTTCCCGTGCCTACATCAAATATTGAGGCCGTCCTGGTCCGGCTGGGTCGGTGGACGCTTCCGTGCTTTCCCATGTGGGACGGTGCCCAAGACAGCAAATCGACGGGCAGATCTAACGGCCTAGAACCTGGCCCCGAGCTGCTCGCTCGAAAGCCGATATTGCCTCTGTGGCTCAATCGGTATGTGGGGAGGAAAAGAATGTTGTTGGTTCCACCGTATCCAGCAGTCGGTACCTATGTTAGGTAGGCAGGGAGGCAGGGAAGCAGGTGGATGCATACCAAAGCCCAAAAAAGGCCTCTCTATAGACGTATATTGAATTCCAGCTGCCACTTGCCAGCCTGTCAGCTCATGTCTGTATCGGCAAGGTAGAGTGTAGGTAGGCAGGCAGGTAGGTTTGGGTTTGTGGATGTCCACGGCGAGTGTGAGTGGCAGAGTTTGCCGTGCACGCGTATGTCTCGCTTGGCTTTTCTGGGCTTGGACGACGCAAGAAAATCGCGCGAAGCTCCTCTGAGCCTGGCAGTCGGTGGTTTTTTTTCTTCCCTCCCCCCCCCAAAGGCCCCGCCTCGAGCGGCTGGAGACGTGGAATGGATGGAAGTGCCGCGCAGCCCACGCCTACGCAGCCGTGCCTCGTCGTCCCTTGGCAAGTGGGCCACGATAGTTGCAGCACAGCCCTTCGCGGGACCGTAGTACCGCCGTCTTGCACGGGTGGCTCAGGAACAGGTAGGATCGCCCGCAGAGACCCTCCCCGCTATTGCCCATAGTATTGATGGTTTGCATTGGATAATATGGAGTTTTTGGCGGGCGGCAGAAATTGTGTCCCCCCGCGCTGACGTAGGCATTGTCGGAAAGGCGTTGCAACGGCGTGCATCGTCGGTCGTTGGCTCGTTGGTTCCCTCCCCCGTCGCCGTTTGCCCGTGCGGCCGGGGTCGATCGGCGGATCTAGGTACTCTCTCCAACATAGATCCCTTCCGAGACAGGCCAAGGTTGAGCCTGGCCGCTCGACACCGTTGACACCGGAATCTACTAAAACGCACCTTGACAAAGCCCATTCGGGGGCAGACGGCGGGAGTCTGCATGGACCATCACGTGTTGCCACGAGATGACCATCGACAGCCCGTCTTGGGGACGCCCATGGCGGTGTCATGCAGGAGGCCCCCCCAGGGAAGGGCCCTCCTGTCGGCGGTGGCGTGGGAGCACCTAATCTGGTTTGGCAGAGGCCATTCCCGGCGCTGAAGAAGCAAGCAATCCTCTCTCCAGGTCTGGGGTTCGAGCGTTGTGGTGGCACGAGGCGTATGTAGGCACTTTAGGTCCTTGACGCTGGAAAAGGTACTTTTTCTTTTTCAGCATGGCCAATCTTAGCGAGGCCCCCGAGGCCGTCGGAGGGCCACGATCAATGGGCGGGCGGCCGGCTCGCCCGTCGATGCTCGGGCTGAGAGACACGATGGCGCATCAGCAACCTTGCCGGGTCGCACGTAACTTGACCGGCTACACGGCCCCGTCGGGTGTGCCCAATTGGGCGAAGCGGACCGAGACCACTGGACTGGTCAAAACCCCTGTGCGACAGGTTTTGATTCCTGACGCCGCCTCGACTCAGGGACCCCGATCCCATGTGGCATGGCGTGGGCATGGCATGTCGTGTGTGCACTGGACGCGCCAGTGCTCAGGGAAGGGCAAGGCGAGAGGAGAGGAGGCCAGGGGAAAACCTAGAGCACTGAGGTCCAGTGGTATGGTATGGTATGGGATGGGATGGGATCCCAGAGAATGCAGGCTACGGGCCTGTAAAGAGGTAGGTAAGCCCGTAAGGTACCTCCTACATTTCTTCGCCAGTCGCGCGTCGAGCGCAACCTCAGCAGCGGCAGCGGCAGCAGCAGCAGCAGAAGCCGAAGACAACGCGACAAGACTTTCGCGCGTGGAGACAACCGGGGACAGACAGACAGACAGACACAGACACGACACCTCACCATCGCGATTTGCGAAGACGACGACTTCCCCCTTCTGGAACACCAGACCCAGCCAGAACCGATCGACTGGCCACAAGCCCAGAAAAACCCACCAGCACCACGATCGCCCCCCCTGTGCGTCCATGCCGGTAAGGCCCACTCGGCGTCGTCGTTGGGCCCCCCCTACCCCCTACTGTGCAAGTAAGTACAAGCCTCGCAGCTCGCGAGACCCCCCTTCCCGGCGAAGGCCTGGCGAACTGGAAGCGTTGTTAGCCTTGGCAGGCCGGCAGCAAGCCATGTACGACGGGGATGCGCGCTGGGATCCTTGATCCATACCTGCAAGCAACCCCGACCGCCTGTGCAGGGCGTGTGGAAGATGAGGAAAATTCAAACGGGAGAAGCAAAAAGGCGAGAAGTTGTTAATGCGATAGTTGCGCGCGAGCGCCGACACGCCGTCCCCATACTTCGCATCGGGATACTCATCCCTACAAACCTGCTTATCTCGGTACCTAAACTCTAAGGACCCCCCTCCCCTCCCCGGTCACGCTCGTGAGGATTCCCGTCCGGCGGGCGGGACATGCCAACCCAACAGGGCTGTCTGCGTACATACGATCCATCTATCCTGGGGGAGGGTTGACCACTCGGGGAGCGTAGTTGGCATCTACTGACCCCATCCCTCCTCGCCTGCAAGCTGGAATAGCTCGTCCAGCTCTCTCTTACTTTACCTTACACACTTACAGGTTGCCTAAGTGCCTCATCCTGTCCCACCCGGCAATTCTATTCGTACAGAGTCGGTACATCCCTTCTGCTCTCTGCTCACACGCTCACGCACATACACCCAAGTTCTCACCCACCCACCCACCCACCCACACACATGGAGAGAGGGTAAGAGAGTAAGAGAGAGAAAGAGAGAGAGAGGGAGTGTGTGTGTGTGTGTGTAAAAGAGAGAGACACAGAGAGGAAAAGAGGCGGGCTGGTAAGTCACCTGTACATACAGACAATACTTCCCCATACACCCATACTTCATATACTCCCCTCCCCATGGCTTCCTCCTCTTCCACCTCCTCGTAGCCCACACCTATGTGGCACTCATCTCCCTCACCGTCCCTCCATCCGGCCCGGCACCCACTTCTTACACATTGCCCTCGCCAGCTTCCCTCATCTCCCTCGCGCGCCGTCCTGCACTGCGGCTACTGCTGCTGCTGCTCCTCCGCCTCCTCCTCCTCCTCCGCCGCCGCCGCCGCCGCCGCCGCCGCGTTCCCTCCCCTGTGTCTCCCGGCAAATACGAGACGGCCTGCTTGGTTCTCCACGGCTGCTGGGACTAGATCGGCCACCATCGTCGCGGCTGCGGGATTGGTAGGGAAACGTGACCCACTGGTCGATGTGTCGCCGGCCCCGCCAGCTCAGACAAGCAGCAAAGTACGTTGCAACCTACATCTGACATTGGATTTACCCCTACGCGGCCTGAGCAAGCGTGCGCGCGCGCGCGCAGCCAACGCAACACCGCACGTCAGTATATCGGCCTCCGGCACGGCCGCCGCTGGGCTAGTCGTATTGCTCGTCGTCCCTAACCGCACGGGAAGATCCGGGCCATAATAATATAACAATAATAAACACCGGGCGCAGCCATTTCGGCCCGCCCTGTCGGCCCTGCCAGCTCTGCATAGGCATCGTCAGCTCTACCTGTAGCGGGCGCCCCAACACTTACACGCTTCCAATTCCTCCCGCTCTTCCCAGGACCCAGGCACCTTGCCTGCTCTGCCTCCAGGGCTGTCCGTCTGGCGACCTGCCTCATACCTCCCCAACCTACCTAGGTTCTATTTCCTTACCGCCATCTACCATCAGGTCCGTACAATACATACCTCCCGCCCTGTCGCCCTGCCGCCCTGTCCACCCGACGGCCTCGCCGTCGTCATGACCGCCACCTACGGCGACGACCCCGTCAGGAACGAGGGCCCGTCACCGCCCATGTCCAATTCGCCCACCCTCTCGTCCTCGCCCATGCCCTTTCTGCGGCCGCACGAGACCTCGTACACGCCCATTTCCATGGACAGCGACGCCGTGGCCCCCGGCAAGCCTGCTGGCGGCGACAGCGACACGGGCGCCCCTGCAGACCACGAGAGTCCGGAAGCACGGCGTACAGCCACGACCAGCACCGCCGCCAGCATGAACGGCGCCGCCCAATCATTAAACCCAACGGCACGTGCCCCTGCAGCGCTTCAGCACGGTGAATACGACCTCCTTTCTGCACGCGACGTGGATACGGGAAGCTCCAGCCCAAACCCAGAACCAGAACCCGACCTGGCCCGGCCAGCGCCAGCACCGGCTCCAGCCCCAGCTCCAGCTCCAGAACGTCCCTTTGGCCCTGGATCAACAGTCGATCTGCCTTCGGGTCCGCCAGAGGCAGCGGACACAATCGCCGACAAGCGCAGCCACGCCAACGCCTCCAGGCCAGATCTGACAACATCCCAATTACCACAGTCGCACCACCTGTCGCCCGTCTCGCCCGTCTCGCCCGTCTCGCCCGTGGCCCCTGGGGTGCGTCTCCCCTTATCGCGTCCTGCACCTGCGCCTGCGTCTGCATCTGCCGTGCATTCACCGCCCAACGTCGCTGATAGAGCGCCCGCCGCCGCCGCCGCCCCAGCCGACCCAAGTTGGCCGGATTCAGGCCCCTCGCCGACCGCGCCACCTCATTCTACCACGCCCATCCTTACGCCGAAGCCCCTGCGCACCGCCTCCACCAAGAGGACCGCCCTCGTCCACCCGTCCCCGAGCGTTCGGTCCCGTGCGAGTTCGCGCGCCAGCAACATTGCCCAGCTCGAGGCCACCGCCGAGAAGCTGTCCCTGACTTCGTCCATCGACGCCGCTATTCGGGATCTGCACAGCGAGCTCAAGCGGAGTGACAGCCGCCGGTCCTCAATTCTTGCTGCTAGCGTCGCCGCTTCCGAAGCCAACGCTTTTGGCGCCCCTTTGTCAAGGCAGGTTTCTGCCGCTACGTCGATCCTCGAGACCAACAACGCCGCGCGCCACGGCGGTTACTCGCCTGCCGCCTATGTCATGTCCCCTAACAACTCGTTACTGTCCAACTCCAACAACCTGTCCCGCCTGCATTCCGCCTCCATCGCCAGAATGGACGGTGGCGAACCCGAGCCCGGCTCCGTCATGAGGCGCGCCTCGGTGAGAAGCAACAACCCGGCCTCGAAGCCCGTCCTGAAGGGCATCGCCGAGATGGAGCCGACGACGCTGACGGCCGCCGCCATGGACGCCGCCGACAAGCTGGAGGAAGAGCCCGAGGAGGAGGCGGAGGCCCATCTGCGGATGCCGCCCATGGACGACGTCGACCTGACTCCCAATGCGCAACCATACGACTCGAATCCCACCGATTACTGGGACCAAGCCTACGCCGCGGCCCAACAAGACCCTCTTCCCGAACACCAGGACCAGCAAGCCCCACGGCCTGGCAGCCCGGCTGGGTCTACCGGCACGTTCGAGCAGGCCGAACTCGCCTTTGCCGACTTCGACGGCGCGCATTGCCCTCCCGATGTGGAGGATCGCTTCAACCAGAAGCCGAACCCGCTCTTCAATGGCATTGACATGAGCGCCCACATGCCCGAGGACTCGACTAACGGGACCATGTCGAGGTCCGGCCAACTCGTGCGGCCCCAGTCGTACATGGACCCCAACACGGGCAATCAGATGCTCTACTACCCTGCACGGGTGCCGGTGATGCTCAACCTGCCACAAAAGCTGTCCAAGAAGCCCAAAGTTGCTCAGCGGATCGCACGGCGGTCCCAGGCTCTCAACGCCATCCCCGAAACCAAAAACAAACCCACCAACTGGCTCCCCGAAATCTCGCCCGAGCCGCTGCTGGACCCCATGGGCTCTGGGTCCAACTCGGGGCTGACATCGCCTGCCCTGCTCGACCCCCTGTCGCCCCATTTGGGGAACAGTCAGCTGTCCCTGGGATTAGATTCGGCCGAGGAACCTTCCACGCAACCCCGACCCGACCCCCAGCCGCTTAATGACGAAGCGCGAAAGTCACGGATGTCCGTACTGGAGTCGGGCGAGAAGCGGAAAACACAGGTGCCCAATCTGAAAAACCTACCCCCGCAGCTCCGCGCCAGCGCCTTTTTCGACTTGCCTTCGTCGAACACGCCAGCCATCCAGATCAAGGATGGATCGGCTTCGGCTACGCTGGAAAGCATTTTGGATGCGTCGGCGACGGCACCGGTCCATGTTTTTACGGATCATGCCTTCACCGGCCAAATAGGCGGCGAAGGTTATGGGCCCGAGAAGAAGCGGAAGGCTAAACGTGCCAGTGCGGCCGACCAGCTGGACGTCAAGAAAAAGAGCTCTTTGTTTCATCTTCGTGCCCCGAGCAAGCTGAGCGTCAACCAGTCGTCTGTCAAGAGCGGCTCCAGGGGCGATCAGGATGATTCGGATGACGAGAGAACCAAGCTTTCCGGTTCCGTCGACGGCGTGCGCGTTGCCGATGGCGATCAAGATGACACGGAAGGAAGTGACGACGAGCCCCTCTTCCAAGGCCAACCCACAACTCTCCTGGCAGAGCTGCAGATGCGAAAGCACCAACAGAGACTGCGTACTCGTGCGCCTGCCGAGGCATATCCCAACGGGATGCACTCTACGCTTCTCGAGCTGGATACGGTGGCTGAACTGGAGCGCAAGAAGCGCAAGGGTAAGAAGGTCAACCTCGCTTGGGAGACTATGGGGGCAGAGGCTGAGGAGGAAAGCGACGACGAGGATCTCCCACTCGGCTTGGTCATGGCGAAGAAGAGCGGTGCGACCGATCTGGCCGCCATACAAGCTGATATGAACCGACCGTTGGGCTTGATGGAACGCCGCGAGCTGGAGGAGAACGAGCCACTGAGCCAACGCCGTGCACGTCTCCACGGTCAAGACCCGGGCCCTCTAAGGAAACCCAAGAGCATGATGACGCTTGGCCATGCGTGGAACTCGAGCAATGTTGGACTCGGGCAACCCAGTCCACGGATGCACAACCCGACACCCGAGGCCGATGAAGTCGAGGGCGAGACACTGGGTGAGCGCAGGCGCCGGCTCCGTGCCCAAGAAGAGGCCGAAAACCCTCTCCCGAGTGCGCGCGGCGTGAGCATGGCCTTCTCCGAAGAACTCCTGGGCCAGCTGGGTGACACGTTCAAGTCGAACGAGGACCCTGCAGATGCCAAGGGCAAAGGCAAGGACAAGGCTCAGCCGGCCGAGGAGGAGGAGACGCTCGGCCAACGGCGCCGTCGTTTGCAAGCCGAGCGGGAAGCCCGAGAACGCGAGATGGGCGCGGGTGCCGTTCCCGCGCCTGCGCCTACCAACGGTGTGCCCGCAGGGATCCGGCCGGGCCTCGACCAACGCAATTCCTCGCTCGCGCACGTTCTGGACAAAAACAATGCCTCCCGAAAGGTTCTGAGTGACCCTCGGGTCGACGCTGAGCGAGCCAAACAGGAAGAGGCGGCTCGTTTCAAACGCGACCAAGATCACAAGCTGGCGGCACTACGGAACCAAATGCCCCAGAACCTGAGCACGCCGAACTTGGTTCGATCGGGTGCGTACCAGGCAGGGCAGTTCAACGACGGCACAGGTGGGACGGGACTGCAAAGGAGCAGCCGCGTCTTCTCGGGGCCACCGGCACATGCTTCCAACCCGAGCCGGACCAGCCTGGGGATGCAGGCTGGTGGCATGATGGGCCAGGGAGGCGCCATGGCCCCAGGGGCTATGGTGCAGGGTGGCATGATGGGTAACGGTTACGGCATGCCAGGCTACAATATGGCGGCTCCGGGGTACTCGGCGCCTGCGGGATACGGGGCGGCCTATGGCATGCCCCAGATGCAGCAAGCGCCGTTGCAGATGATGCCGATGCCCATGCAGCAGCCCGGACAACAGTACGACAGAGTGGACCGATGGAGGCAGAGCATTGTGCCTTAAGCAGCAGCCTCGTCTCGACGCGAGGGGGGAAATCACAAGGCGCTCCTTGGGTGCGGCATTGTATTGGCGTTTGGAGACGGAGCTTGGATACCGCCGATAGGTTTGCGGAGGGGGGCTCCGTGTAGTATGGAGGTTGCATATTGCATGTTGCATAGCGACTTTTTGGCGCCGTGGCAAAGGCGATTGGGGTTCCCTCGTTTGGGCACTGAGGGGTGGGGGAGCCGGGCCACGATATCCGTCACTGTAGTCTGGATGACCCGGCACGGAATTTTTGGTGCTTTAAAAATTACATAGATACACGATATATCCTACATAATATCTAAGCAGCGAACGGGCGAGTTTCGGTTTTTCTCTTCCCGCCTCGCCGTGCAGTATCCGAGACGCGGGTAACAGCACGATCTGGACGAGACGGCAAGATACCAAACCGACCCAGGTAACGCACCTTGCCGCAGGATTTCCCTTGTGACATTGGTCCATCGACATATGCGGTGTCTAGCTCTATCTGTCGTGCGGGGGATACACACAATGCAGCGGCCGTTGGACCCCGTGTGGTGGACCCCGCGGCCGGTACTTTTCAACAAAAGCCAAGCCCCTCGCTTGACTGCTGGGTGAGGGGAAGGGGGGGGGAGGGGGCAAAAAAAAAAAAAAAAAAAACCTGCTTCGCTGGCGTGGTCGCCGTGGAGGAAGGACGACGACACACACACACACACACACACACACACGCAGGCGGACCAGATAGGCCAAATTCACCCACCCCCCCAAGACCGTATCCGATTGGTCCGGGCGTGGACTGGCCTAACCCTGCCGGGCAGACGAACGGGCAGCGACGACGCCCACGGACGGGCTCGTGACCCCGAGGCCGTCGGAGTCCTCACGCTCCGGGGAGAAGGAGAGGAAGGGGGAGGGGGGGAGGGCAGAGGAGGGCAGACCCTGAGGAGGGGAGGGCAAGGGGGGGGAGAAGTTTAGAGAGGGGGGCCGGGTAGCTACATACAGGTGAGCAGTGGGTGTGTACAATGTGTCAGAACTGGGCGGTAGTATCCGGTACTTTATGTGTGTGTGTGTGTGTGTGTAGGCCCGGTGGTCGGCCTGCTCTCGATCGCTGCGGGGAGGAAGCTCGGGTCTCATAGGGGAAAGTAACCTCGGGACACGTCTGGCGAGCCCGCCGCTTGGTGAAAGGGAGGGAGCAACCGAAAGCACACAAGACTCATTCATCAGTGACAGGTTGCCCGCAATGGTATGTAGGTAGCCAGCCCCCCTTACGCTGGCCACTTGGACGCCGCCGCCGTGGTTAATAGTTAGTTAAAAGCGTTGAGGCGAGCCACGGCGGAACCGGATGTTAGACAAGTTGAACAATATAAGATAAGGTTGGGTGGTAGCTTTCAGACAAATGTATGATCTAGCCTTTCCGGTACGGACCAACGGTCCCTCCCCCCCCCAAAGCAGGGGCGGGTAAGGGATTAGAATTAGAGCCCTGAACCTTGCAACGGGCGTGTGGATGTGTGGATGGGATGGAAGAGGGGAATTGGGGGGGGGGATCCAGACTAACAAGAGGTAAGGTAGGTTGGGTCTAGAGACCGATCTATTGCTAGTTCCACGGCACTCCCTCTACGTAGTAGAGGTATGTACATATAGATGTAGATACATCTACATCCGTCTATTACCAGGTCTGGCCTGAGTGGTTTGATGATAGCGGGCGTATGCGATCCCATGCGATCCCAATGCCGCAATGTCCTTCTGTGCTGGCTGGGCCTTTCGTTGAGCAACCAGTTAAAAAAGGCGAGAGGACGTGGGATATCACCGACCGTTTACACCCGCCGTCTCACCGCATCTGCAGCTGCAAAGCACACCCACACACACACACACACACACTCTCTCTCTCTCTCTCTCTCTCTCTGTCTCTCTCTCTCTATGCCGTGCCAGATAAAAGGCGGACCACTAACATTACGAGCAGGGCATGTATGTACATCCCTACCGGGCAGGTATGGCGGGGCCCCGATGTAAGAAGTAAGCAGCAGTAGCAGCAGCAGTAGTAGCAGTAGTAGCAGCACATCATCTCACTTCCATCCAGCAAAAGCGCACACACACACACACACACACACACACACACACACACACATCCATTCTAGCCCTGGTCGTTAGTGCACGCTGGGATCGACAAGCACGGCCGGCCGTACAACCGCAACGGCTTGGCGGAGCGTCTTTGCCGTGGCCCTCCCGCTCTTCCTTGCAGATCACGACCACCAGGGTGACAGTACGAATCGGAGATTGGGGGGGAAGGGAGGGGAGGCAAGTGCGCGCGCGTGTATGTGTATGTGTGTGTACCTGTCAAGGGGCTCTCTCGGTGAGTGGGAATCGGTAGCGGCATTGGGCGGCGGCGGCTGATGATTCATTTCCGAGAGTGGGATGGGGGAGAGGCGGAGGGAAAGAGAGGCGGATAAAGTCGTCCTCTGTCTAGGTGAGACGGGGACCTCGGGAGCTTTCGCATCGGCCGAGGCGCTGCGGTCAGCCCTGCCAATAACGATGAAGTCCAGGGCGGGCACGGGAAAAAAGAAGAAGGAGGAGGAGGAGGAGAAGAAGGTACCTGACAGCTCTAGTTGCGGTTGAGATAGATGGGCTGGAGAGACTGGGAGACGACGAGCACGATGTACATACCTAAGGTACAGAATCAGGATTACACCCTGGAGCCCTTCCATAGACGTCTACTAGCCCGTAAAGTACCCAACCTACCCTACATACTGACTGCATGAGGAGGAGGGGAGGCCGGCGGAGTGCGAAGGTGCAGTTGCCGGTAAGGCCAGATCCACGTGCTGCCGCGAATACGGAATACGCCCGTCCCATTTCATGCATATGGCTCATGATGCCCAGGCATCCATCCCCCACCTGCGCGCGCGCTCTCGCTCACTTCGGCCAACCCATGTCAGACGCCCGTCGCCGACAAATGTCCATCCATGCCCACGGCCTCTATGCCATCTTTTCTCTCCTCCCTTCCTTCCCTCCCGTGTTTCGCCGTCGCCCTGCTCGGTTCCCAGGCAGCAAGCATGTGGTAGCGGGACTGCCCGCAGTTCTCATCCCTTGCCGCCAATTCCCGCCATTCGCCAGCTCGGCTGCTTTGCTCGCCTCTCCCCGGCGCATTCTACGACCGCGGCACATCGTGTGCGCCCACTCCGCACCGTGCTCTGCATCTGACGGGGGACGACGCGGCGCGGCGCGGCGCCAACGAGAGCCTAACCGACGATCCGCCCCCCCCCCCCCCCCCCCCCCCCCGCCATTGTGCCTGCCATCTAAACCCGCCGCGACGAAATTTCTGCTCCCAAAGCTCCCCAATTAGGCGATACTCGCCTGTTCGCTCGGCTTACACGCCTCTTGTGTTGGTGCTTGCCCGCTAGCCCTGCCAAGTTGCCCAACAGCCCCGCCGCTCTGCCAACGCGCCTTGGACGTGCCCGGCGAGCATCCATCCATCCCCCTTTCACCCCCTCCCAGAAACAGTGGCGGGCAGGCCGTCAACCTGGCGAAATCCCGCTCTCTTCGATAGGGAATCCTCGCAGCATTGACGGTGCGAGACGCCGCAACCGTCGGGCCAATCTCGACGCAATTCCCATCACACACCACTGGACTTACCACCGGGGCCTCGCCACAGCACCGAGGGCCGTCAGCCATGTGTCGCCTGGTCATTTTTGTCGGCTCCTGCCCAAGGTGCGAGGGGTACTTCACCTGGAGCGAGTTGACCCAGGAATTGCCGTGCCTGGAGGCCAAGAACATTGGCATGTTCGGGCGGTGCCATAGGGGCACCTTCGTCGACCAGCACCCGTTCGACCAGGAATGCGATCCCTGTGCTGCCGAGGATGAAGGGGTCGGGGACGTCGGCCAGGAGCGTGAAGAGGACGACAGGCGCAAGGCCAAAAAGCGGCGAACCTCTTGAACCACACCACCAGGCGAAGACCACAGCGCTCGACACTGATCCAAGCAGTGGCATTTCCATAAAAACTGGATGAGGGACCGCCCCCCTTCTTCCTATAACCTACCGATCCCTTTGGCCATTTTCCAGTCGGAGCCTCTGTCTCTACGAAAAGCCGACGGCCAGCGCAGACCCCGTCATACGAAGTCGACACATCAAACCCAGCCACCCCACGCGTCTGCCCACGTCAGACAATCCTAATTACCTCCAAAGTTTGGGATGGCCTGCTGTTGCATGCAGATGCGGTGGGCGCGCTGGAATGCGATGCTGACATAGCCCCACTGCTCTTCGACCGGGGGAGGGATTGTGCGGAACCCCAGCAAGCTCAGGAACTCACGAGGCGACATGGGACCCTTCGGATGAGCCCGGCCCCTGGCCACACGAGCCACAGCAACGTGGACGAGTCGTGCTCGGACGTGGGGGGTTTACAGATGCGAGTTGGGCTTTATAAGTCCTCGTGTCGCTGGACTACTTGAATGGGGGTCATCCAGCGGCATTACGACAGAGCCCCAGGTGCAACAGATCTCGACTGTGGTTACGGCCCCACGTTTTCTTTCGTCACGGTAGCCAGGTTGTGGCACGGGTTTTACGGGGCCCGACCCGACTCTGGCTGCACCGAAAACCGGACAATGGTGTCATCGATACGCCCTTTCTGGTGAGATCGGACCAAAGATGGTGACGGCCTGGCTGGTGTTCCCAGTGAGGAGCCGGGCGCAAAAGGATGGACCTCCAACATCGAGTTGTCCCCGAAGCAACCCATCCACCCTTCATCACGGGGCCTTTTTTTACGACGCTGTACGCCTGCATAATTCTAATATCAACCGGGAAACCTCCAGCCACGCCGGTCATAGGCACGGGCGTTGTGCCTGTAGCCCCTATGACGAAGCAACCTCAACTATCTATCGTCCAACAGGTCTTGCAAAGACCGGTTTTGGACCACCATAATTACGCCCAGAGTGCCTGGGCTCGACTCCGCTCTTGTTGCAGTCTTAGGTCGTACTGGATGCCCGTGCTTTGCAGGTGGACCGACGGTCGACACCTTGTTTAGGGAAGCTATCTCCTGTTTCGTTTACTCATGTTCACATCACTGTGTCCACCCGGAGGAGGGAGCGGGTGGAAAGGACACGGGTTGATGCCATCACTGTGTCGTGTGGAAAGGGCGTAATTGGCGCGTAATACAATCTGCATCTATCAACAAACGAATGAAAACTTGACAATTCGCCTGGCGCGCCGCGAGGCACAGTCGAAAGGGCCTGAGCCAGCCGATCTGGCCATCTAGGTCTTAGCGAAGACTGTTATGGAGCAGGGTTCCGCTGGTGTACCTGAAAACGAGGCCCTAAGTGGGCAAGTGGACGAACGACCCCAACTTCGCGAGATTGCGACCAGGGTTGCCGACCAGGATCAGGAACCGAGGACCTAACGACCATGCGGGCGCACGAAGTTTGTTCTCCCCGTCCCTCCGAGGCCTTGCCCTCCTGTTGCTCTTCATCACCAACTCGTGTCGGTCTTCACAGCAAAACCCTTGGTGTGCAATCGTGCCACCGTCCACTCGTTCCGAACCGCGGAGGCATGAGAGGCTCATGGAGAAGACGGAACATGCGGGCTCCCCAGAGGGCCGATTGAACGCGGCCGCCAAACCCCGGCCGCTGGCGACGCAGACCCCGGGACCGACCGAGGGGAAAAGGCCCTCGTTCGAATTCCGCGGCTTCGACTTCTTCGCCAAGCGCGACTTCAACGAGCTGAAGAGCGCCTCGGACGCCTACTTTGCGCCCAAGGCCAAGCGCATCTCCCGCGCCCTCGGCCCGGCCTCGTGGCTGCGTGACCCGACGCCGCCGGCCAGTCCCGAGCCCCCCGAGATCGCCGACGAGGCCGCTCCCGAGGGGCGCCTGGCCCACCCGCCCGAGGACCGGAACCCCCCCGCCAGGAGACGGAGCCTGTGCGGCCTGAAGAAGTCGCGCTTCTGGTTGCTGGTGGGCTTGCTGGTCCTGTTGATCCTCGTCGTGATCGGCGTAGGCGTCGGCGTCGGTGTGACGAGACATTCGGCTGCCTCGGCAGCGTCGGCCGACCCTTCATCGAGGTGCGTTTTGTACCACCGGGGCCATCCCCGAGGTAGTCGGGGGGGAGGCCCCCCCCAGGAAATAGTCGGGGACCTTGTTCACTAATATATGCCTGATCCCCCCCTCCCCGCAGTTCTTCCTCCCCATCCACCGCGTCCCCGGGCGTACCCACTTCGGCGGACGGGTCAACCCCATCGGCGACCCCCACCGAGCCCGACTCCTCGTCGCCACCGCCGACGACGACGCCGACGGCGTCGCCCCCGGCCGAGACGGCGGGTAAGCTCGACTGCCCGGCGGCCAACGGCACGTCGTACCAGGTGCCGGGGTCGGACAAGCGATTCCTGCGCGTCTGCGGTGTCGACTACAGCGGCGGCGGCGGCGCCGAGCTGACGCACGTGCCGACGCAGTCGATGCTCGACTGCATGACCAACTGCGCCGGCACCTACGGGTGCGTCGGCGCCGGCTGGGGCTACCTGGACGGCGACGTCGGCTACGAGCACCAGTGCTGGATGAAGAGCAAGCTCGCCAAGCCCCGCGACGTCGCCCTCGACTGGTCCTTTGCCATCCTCCTCTAATCGAGGGAAAGAGGAAGAGAGAGAGAGAGAGAGGCGAAGGGGGGAAGGGGACTTGGTGGTGACGATATCGGACGAGGAATCTCGACGAAAAGGGGGGGAAAAATCAGGCTCCAGCTTGCCCCCTTCGCTAAATATCCCGCATGCTTTTTACCAAGCCTCTCGGCCTACGGCTGCCTGCCTGCCTGCCTCATCCTCTTTGGATGGCACACCCGAACCCCACAATCTTTCCACGATATATACAAGCAGTTGCACAAACGCTACGATACCCCCCCACCACCCTTTTTTTTCATATCTTGTCCATCTAGCTATACCTATCACCATCCCTAGTAACCTAATATATGTTCCTACGAAAAAAAAACCGTGCCCACCAACCCGCCCGTAAGAAAGGGCTCGTACCTTACGTGGATGTGTGTCACTTCTTGGGTATGCTAGCATGCTTCTTCTCTTTTCGTCGTCTGCTTTTCCCACCCACACAAATGCCTACCCGCTCGCTGCCTTTCACTCATGGCGCCCGGATGATGATGGGTTCCTTGGGAGCCATCCAGCCGCCAATTCGCCCACATTGCTGGGGGTAGCCTCCAATGGGGCTTGGGTTTTCTCCCCTGTCCCATTCCTGTACTACTGCTGGGGGGGGGAGGGAGGGGGGTTATATCTATGGAGGGCGGTCAGTATCCACGGCCCGATAGGAGGAAGGGAAAAGCCTGTATCAAGGGTCTATGCTCAAGTAGTCTTTCCCAGTGGAAACATGCAGTAAACGTTCTTCTTTCGGACCCTTTTTAACACTTGGCGATGTAAGCACCCGCAATCCATGCAAATAACCATACCGCTGGGCCAGCAGTGGTGGTCTAGTTCCTCAACGTAACCAGTTCGCCAGTAATATATGGTATCGAGGGGTCTAACATGACCGCCCGCGGTACGGCACCCATGTGTCAGGCCCAATAGAAGCCATGGCCGGCATTATGCCGCACTCCTTCCTCACTTATGGGAAGATATTGCACGTTCCACAGATCGGGCGCCTACAGATGCGAATCATTCCGAGTCGCCCGAGACGATTCGTTCTTCACACGTTCATGTCGTGGATAATAAAGACAACGCGTTGACGGTTGCATCCGTTGGGGTCTAATAACCCTCCCAAGCCCAGTGAGCCCTTCCCCCTTCCCGTCTACCTGTACGCCTGTTTCCCCCCCGCACCCCGCCGCCGCCTCGTTTGGCCGATGAGGGCAAAGCAGAAGAGGAGGAGAAGAGCTTTGGCGTTGCCGCCATCCGACCGGCGTATTGCCCTGGGTATAATAGAAGAAGAAGGAGGGGGGTTCCAAAAAAAAAAAACAAGAAGGAAAAGGGAGATAGCCCGCCGTCTACCGGCAAATCCGCCGGATCAAGGTCCAAAGGGGGCCTCGCCCCAGAGAAGAACGTGACAATAGAAATATACAGCCAAACCGCCCAAGCCCGATGTTTGCACTCCTCCGTATGTGTGCGTGTGAGTGTGTGTGTGTGTAGGTGTGTAGGTGTGTGTGTTTGTGTGTGTGTGTGTGTGTGCTCCGTGCCCGTACCAGATCCCGAATGCGGCTTCCCTCTCCTTTTGATTCCAAATTGGTCAGGCCATGTTTGCATGCCCCACCTGCGTCCCAGAGCTTCGGGTCTTCGCACACCTCTCGCTTCCGTTCTTCTCTGTCTCTCTCTCTCTCTCTCTCTCCCCCACTCTCTTTCGTCACACCTGCTTTCTTCGCAGCTTTTTTGTTTGTTTGTCCCCCTCTCCCGTTCCCTATGTCGCCGCCCTGTCACCGGGACTGCTTCTGCGTCGTGAGCGTCTTGTACAGGCTGGCGCCGTAGTGCGAGCTGCTCTCGCTCGAGTCGTCGCTGCGCTGGTTCCGCCGCTCCTCGCGGTTCCGCCGGTCGAACTCGTCTAGCAGCTCGTGCACCGTGCCCAGCGGCAGGTCGTCGTAGATGGCTGCCCGCGCGTAGGCCGGGCACACGTCCGACTCGTGGTTCTTGAACTCCTCGAGCAGCTTGTTGAGCCGCAGCACCTGGAGCCACGACACGATGCTGTCGCCGATCATGAAGGTTGGGTACCTCGCCAACGCCTGCGTCGCCCTCCCTGTCAGCTCGCTTCTCCGGCCCGCGCACGCGCGCGCTCTCTCGGCGGTACGGGAGGGGAGGGGTAAGGAGATAGGGGTTCGGCACTAACGATTTCCTCGAGGATCCAGCGCCGCTGGAATAGGGGTCTTGACATGAAGTCGAACGATCCCACCCAATAGTCCCGCGCGAAGAAACTTTCACCAGACGCGTCGTTCTCCCACATGTACCGGATTTTCCTGGCCCTGTACACCACGGCATCAGCAAGTTCCATTGCGGCCCCTCCCCGGGGCGCCTCGGCATTTCCTCCGGGGGCCAGGGCTCGGCCTCGGCCCGGGTCGGGAACTCACCACTCGTGTTTGGGCGCATAGTTCTCGGGGTGCTCTACTCGGTCCTCGGGGTCCCCCCAGTTCCGCGGCATGGCGTCGTCGATTTCCCTGAGCACGGCGAGGGCCGCGTCAGAATGCTCCATTTTGGGCCCAAGCCAGCCGATGACCATACGCGCGGCGCCAAGCACTTGCGCCAGGCGCACCCGCGTCGTCTCCCTTTCCTCGTGCTGGTTCACGCATAGCAGGTCGACATAGATACGCAGTGGCGTGGTTCGCTCCAAGGCCGGGTCCGGCAGGATGGAGCTCACGTGCTTCAGGAGGTGAAGGAGCCACCTAGGCGCCCTTTTTTCCCTCGTGGATTGGGCCTTTTCCTGTTGTTGTTGTTGTTGCTGTTGTTGTCCGCCAGCCACGGCTGGCGGCTGGCGCATCGTGGGGAAGAAGACGGCGCGCACGTAGCGCAGAGCCTCCTCGAGCTGTGCCGGGATGGCCATGGGGTAGCCATTGATGTTGATGCGCTGCGTCTCCATCCTGTCGGCATAGAGGCAGGAGAGCGCCAGGAACTCGGGCTCATGGTTGAGGTTGACGGTGACGAGCCGACAGGAGATGGGCTCGTTGAGATCGCCGCCTGGTTGCAATTCCAGCAACCGAAACTCGGGCCTGGAAAAGTTCAGCGGTTGATAGCGGATGCGAGACATGACCTCCTCGACCGTATGCAGATGTGATGCCGGCGAGCGGGGATATGGATACAACTAGAGAGACAGCAACGTGGTTCGGAAACCTTTTCCCTTCAGCACTCGTCGGGCCACACGTCGAAGCCTGTGGCGACGCGAAGTGGACTAGGGAGACGGACGCCGGCCGCACACTTTGAGGCGCCCAGATTCACCCGCCCGTAAAGCACCATCTGCGCCGTCATCTCTTTTGTTCCATCCCCTGTTTGGGATGAGTGGGGATGAAGAACAAGCCTGGGCATTCCGACGATCTGGTACCGGCGTGGAATGAACACACAGACAGCTGCAATGCCACCTGCAGACTAACAGCCCGATTTGACACCGCGTGGAGGTACGGGGATGGGCTGGCCTGCGCCGGGATGGGCTGGCTTGCGCTGGGACGAACTGGTTTGCGCTGGGACGAACTGGGATGAACTGGGATGACCTGGGATGATGAGAGCTGGGCCGGACTGGACTCATGACCTCTACCAGCCCAATGCGGCCTCACGGCAGGGAGCTGCCGCACCAGCAGCAACGGCCGTAGTCCATGGAGCTGAGGGGCTCATGTCGTCGGCGTCCAAGTGCGAAGAATTGGGCCTTGGACCGACTCCACGGCTGTCATGAAAGGCGGTGTAACCCTCTATCAGCCTGCCGAGCCCAGTTCAGCCGCCGTGACTGATGCGGCATCCGTCAGTCCACGGGCCTTCCTTCGTCTTTGCCCCTGGGTGCTCGACTCGATCTCGCTGCGGCGCTCGCGATGTCCAGGTTGCGCCCCTCCACTGCCTGACAGCCTGACCCCCCCTCTCTTGCCCCCTCTCTTTTCGCAGCCCCTGGTCGAACTCGACTCAGCAGCCCTGGTAAGATTATGTTAAGTGGTGCCGATCACACGCCCACTCCTTGCTGCGAGTCGCACAATCGGACGTCTCCCGGCAGTGGCCAGCTAACGGTCGGGTTGAGATGAGCGACTTCTGTATCCGTAGGCCCTGGGATCCCGGTCGATGCCAACCCATGGGAAGGCAGAACGGGGAGGGCATGACACGGCGGAAACAAAAAGTTGATCGCGTCACAACTTGGACCCTGGTCGGGGGTGGTCGGCTCGTGGCCGGTCCGCATGCACGCCCGCACGCACGACGAGGGGTTCCTTGGTGAACGGCAGCATCGCGTGTGGAACGGAGCCGGACGACAATCTCAGAAAACAGGAAACCCCCCCGCCCTCACGCGCCCGCAGGAGGCAAGATTACGGTTCGACAACAGAGCATGTACGATGGGAGTAAGTATGGCCTGCCGGCAGCTCTGGGCTTGCTTGCTTGGTTGCCCACAGTCGGGCGACGGATTTATCCCGACTACATATGTACGAGCAGAAACACGAACCACGATAACCAGGCTCCGCATCTCCCCTGTCGCTCCCTTCGATTAGTGGAGCGGGGTCCAACGGGCTGTGGATGAAACGACTGGGGCCTCTCGGTTTCTGGAAGATTGTCCAACTGCCAGACTTGCCTGCCCGTCGCTGCCAAGTACCGTGCCACGGCCGCCAGAAGGTGGAGGCGCAACGTCCTCGTTTTCCTTTCCCGGCAATTGCCGCCGGCTTTCGGGCTCCGCCCCTCAGGGCGGTCGACGTTTGGCTCGCTGGCAGTTGGTCGATGCTCGGCAGAGACGACGGACTCGATGCCTGTCGTCGTTGTGCTTTGGCGACGCGGCTCGGGCCCGGCCTCGCCTGCTTGCGCCAGCTCTGGCGTCTCGGGGCGACACCAGTGCCAGACAGGGCAAGGCACGCGTTCCTGGACGTGCTGGCACCCGGCGCCCCTGCAAGGTTCATCCCGACACGCGTCGAACTTCTCGAAGAGTGACGCCTTTTTCGTCACCCAAGGAAGGACCACGGGGCGGAAATATGGAGCGGCCCAGCCAGCGACCTGGTTTTTATCCACAGACTTTCCCAATGCGGTGCCGAGCCTGCAAGCCAAATACTCCTCCAAGACGCGCCCCATATCCCTCAAACCTTATTAGGCCCACGACACGGGTCTGTCTCGGAGCAAAAGTGAAAAAAAACATACGGGTGGCATTTGGCCACTGGTTCGCCCGGGAAGCCGGGGCCCTGTAAGGGTCATCGACGCCATTGGCCGGCGGGCAAGCGGGCAAGGCGAGCCATGCAGACACGACGCAGGCAACACACACGCAGGCACGCGGTGAGATGACGGATCCGAGGCACGGAGATGACAATCACCAGCCAGCCCACCGCCGGTGCCAATACACGAAGCAGCACGGCCGACGTCCTCGTCCCTCGCCGCAGCCCCGTCGCGATGCAGGCGGGGGGTCCATAACCATTCCCCGGTGGAGGGCTATCCCATTCCCCATTGCCTCCATTCGGGCCCCGGCCAGATGCTACGTGCCTACGTACGTACGGGGTACGGACCAGCTGACTGGCCATGGGATATCTGTGTGCACAGAGAAGAGAGAGGGTATCGACTATCGATTCCCCGACGCCGCGGGCTTCAGGGGTCGCGGCTAGCAAGCTTCATTGGACCACACCAGATGGGAGTGCCTGTCCCGGCCGGCCCTAAGAGGAGCTTGGGTAAACTACCCTTTCTCGCACGTCGTCATCCAAGAAGGGCCAATGGGTGGTGCGCGTGAGTTCGCGTGGTTCACCTACCGCGGTGGCCTACTGTTGTTCCCCCATAGAGACCCTGCCCCCTTCCGCCCCCCCTCGATATACTCTACCAGTATCATCCCTCTATCCCCATCGTCGGGGCCCCCGCCCCGACCTGTCAACGAGGTGCTATCGAAACCGGTGGTGATGCAAGCCAGAAACCATCCGTTTGTGGACATGCGCCTACAAATAGTCGTACGTCCGATGGTCCCGACGGGGTCCAGGGTTCCGCGTGCGTCCGGATCCATCGAGAGTTCACATTGGGCGAATGAGGCAACGCCTGGGTAGGGGAATGATGATCCATGATCCCGTCCCACGCGGTCTACAGCAGCCGACCAATACCCGACTAGCCGGGTCCCTTTGACGGCCGTGAAGGGCAATGGACTCCTTGCCTACATACATAACTGTCCAACCAGCACCCCTCACAAGCGCCACATAGACCCGTTGAAAGCGCAGCCCGGCACCGTTGCGCCCCTCCAGCATATGCAGCCGTTGCAGTTCCTACTCCGTTTGCAGCCGACCGCCGCCGAAAATGCAGACGCTCCTGGAACGCCGATCTCTCGGTACCAGTGTCGACCATGCGAGTCCACAGTTGCCAGTTATCTTGGAGTGGATAGGTCTCGAGACCTTTCGCTTGCTCTGGGTTGTGGCAGTTGGCATAGTGTATATATGCCTGGATCCGGCGGGAAGGCAAGATCATGGTCCAGCTAACTTTTCGGAACCATCCGTCCAACCAGCCAGTCCGACCGCCCTTTCAACCGCTATGGATCGTTTCAAGAGTCTGATCGACCGCCGGCTTCTGTGCTTGCGCCGGAAGCTGCTGGGGTCACCCCAGCTCACATCTGGTGCCGCAAAGAACGATGGCAAGCCCGGGCAAGATCTGGTCTCCCGTCTTCGTCCCATCGTGGCCCCATTCATCCAAAAGCTCGGCTACGAGCCGTCGCTCAAGGGCGAAAACGAGAAGCTATGGGCCGAGTCCCTCCTCAAGGCCGATAGCATGGGCCTCCCATGCCCTGAGGGCTCTTCCAACTGGAAAAGACTCAAGGTTGGCTATTCTTATGCTCACGTGAGTTTCCTTGCCCGCCTTTCTGGGTCCCGGCCGTGCCGGACCGGGATTCCCTCTTCTTGAACGGGCCGAAAGTGGGCTGACGGCCGAGGGGGGGGCGGGGACGTACAGCATTGCTACCCGCAGTCACCGCTCGAGGTGCAGGTGTACGTGACGGTGTACACGCTGTTCGCGCAGTGCCTGGACGACTTCACACCCGAGGGCCTGGCCGACATCGAAGGCTTCTACCCGCGCTTCTGCGCGGGGACCCGGCAGCCCAACCCCACGCTCGAGGGCTGGGCGCAGATGATGCGCGAGGCCTTCGAGCACTGGCACCCCATCGCGGCCAACCTCATCGTCAGCGCCTCGCTCAACATGGTCACGTCGACCATCATCGAGCACAAGCGCCTCATCAACAGCGGCGCCCTGAGCCGCGGCGGCTGCGGCTGGGCCTACTACCTGCGCAACATGGACGGCCTGGGCGACGCCTTTGCCGTCTTCACCTTCCCCCAGAAACTGTACCCGGACGTATCGCAGTACCTCGAGGCCGTGCCCGACATGGCAATGTACATTGTGCACGCCAACGACATTATCTCGTACGTTAGCCCTTTAAGTTCCCTCCCAAATCTTCTTTTATACTTTTCTGGAAGGGGGTCCCTCGCCACATCCCGCCTCTGGAGGAATGGCAGGAGTGCCCACCCCTACTCCCCGCCGGATAGATCCAGAATCTCCATGATGAAACACCGCTGACCAGGGACCGGCCGCCACTTAGCTTCTACAAGGAGGAGCTGCAGGGCGAGGCGGACAACTACGTACACACGCGGGCCCAGTACGAGGGCAAGGACGTGTTCGCGACGCTGGGCGAGATCGCCGACGAGACGACGGCGTGCACGCGGCGCATCCACGCCGTGCTGGCCGACGGCGGCGCCGCCCGCCGCCCCTACGCCGCCGCCTGGCGCACCCACGAGCTGGGCTACGTCGATTTCCACGGCCTCTCGGGCCGCTACCGCCTCGAGGAGCTCGGCCTGTCTTTTTCGCCCACTGCCGCGACGACGACGACGACGAAGACGAAGACGACCGCCTCCTCCCCCGTCTCGTCGGTCCGCTCGGCGCCGGTCAAGCAGTGAGGGTGGGGCGTGCGGAGGAAGCGACAGCTATGTCGGAAGTGTTGATGACTCGACCTCCTCCCCCCGCTTCTTCTTTTGTTTCTTTAGCCCTTTTTTTACTTCTTCTACTTTTTCTTCCTCTTCATCTTATCTTCTCGTTGTCGTTCATTTCGTTAGGCGTCGGGAAGACCTGAAAAACACAATTCAGGCTGGGGGCAGAGGCGTTGGGGGTTAAACAAACGGGGACATTAGACCTATGACGTCCCCGGCGTTGCGATTTGGTGGAGAGAAAGACATTCGTGGTCATGCACGGTGTAACTAACACTTAAGTAATCCAAGCGACGTCTACATGTGTCTCACTTTTGACAAATGTACATTTCCCATGAATAAAATACAGGCAGGTAGGTAGAGGCACCGAGAGTGGTGAAGCAGTAAAACCACAAAGCCGTTACTGCCCTTCCGCCTTGGGATGCCACATGGATTCGATAGACGAGACGTTCAAGGGTGGGTTCGCTGACCATGATTGCGGCGCCCGCCCCGATGCCGTGGGCGTAAGCACTAGTAAACAATCCTCCCCCCCTCCCCCCCTTGCTTGCGGGAGCCCATCGAACCAATCTCTCTCTGCCAAGCGAATCTATCGGGACGGGGGAAAGCAGGGGTAAAATACAGGCCTACCCTGAATCCTGTCACAATATGACGGAAGTTGGATCCAAGTTCTGCGAGAACGCGGAAACCCCCATCTCGTCACCCACACGCACCGATACACCGGATCGAGAGGGACATACATACACACACACACACACACACACACCGCGTCACACCTGCTGCATTGGGCCAGTGCCCGATGCCAAAGGAGGCCAGCGGAATCCACTCCCTCACGTGGCCCGGTCGGGGAATTTCCTTTTTTTGTATATCTCACCCTTCCTTCCTCCCCCCCCCCCTGCAGGCCGGATTGGGGGACGGGCCGACCGAAGTCCTGATCCGATCAGCCTGCATTCTTCCGTATCCGCCCCGCCGGGAGGGGGGTCGGCCGAATGGCGGATCCGAGCCCGCAAAGAAATGAAAGGGGGGGAAAAAATCAAAATCCCCATTCGGGTGGTAAAATTGTCACACGGTCATAGGGGGAGGGTACTCAAGGCGCCGACCGTGAAAAAGGGGGCGACAGGGCACGACAGGAGGGGAGGGGGAGGGCCGAGGAAAGTCTTCCCATCTCCCCCTCCCCCTTCTCCTTTGTGTGATCTAGCTGTAAAAGAAAAAGGCAAATGGGGGGGGGGGTGTTACGCCTAGGTAAAAACGTAAAATGGGGTGTATGCGACGGTGTAATTTGTCGCAGCCTTTGCAAAATAGGAACACCTCGCTTGCGATGGCGACCACCAAACCTTTTTGGCCAGGAGTCCGAAAAAGGAGGGGGGTAGGGACCTCAGGCGCCGGAGGATCATGGAATTCGTTCATGGCAATATGCTGCCAGTGGCGTTCCCCCGGCCCCCTCCCCATCCGGCATGTGAACGGCCAAGTCGCAGTCACGTACATATTGCACAGTAAAGACATTTCCCGGCAAGTCACGCTCGAAGTTCCGCATCGTAGGGTGACGATGTCGGGGCCTTCTGCGTTGCACCCACAAAACTCAGCTGGCTGAGCCGCCAGCAGAGAAACAGAAAGAAGAGAGAGAGAGAGAGAGAGAGAGAGCCGCTTTGTCCCGCTGTTGAGCAACTGTCCGCCTCCCCCCCGTGATTTATTCTCCACTGGCCATTCTTCATCCCCATCCATGCCCAACCCTTATCACCTTGCGATGAGGCCAGTGGAAGTACGACGTGTGAACACATGGGGAAGGGGTTGAAACGGTGGGGGGAAGGTGTATTCCGCTACCTTATCGGCGGGCCCGTATGGCCAGCCCGAGAAGTATTCAGTCCCGCCTGGCACCACTTTACCATCTCGCCATGGAGAGAGAAAGAAAAAGATAGGGAGAGAGAGAGAGAGGCCCCACGAGAAACCCGTAATATCGGAAAACACACTGCCGTGGATTGAAGGTCCAAGGGCTCGCCCAGGTCCGCCCGGACACGTCTTCATCTTTTTCTTTCGTATCCGGAATTTCGTCCCCCGTGGAGCGGGCCCGCGTGGAACTGGACAAGAGGTCCGGGTGGTAGGTGGGAAGGTTCCGTGCAATGTGTCCGTTCGCATCGCCGGTCCTGGGGCAGGCAGGCAGGCTCCGGAAGCAGGAGAATCCCAAGTCCCTAGTGTGGGACGTCATCATAGATGATGTATGTAGATGATGGGCTGTCCGAAGTGTATTTTCTTTTTCCCTTTCCGGAAGGGAAAAAACCGTGGGCTTTGAAAATTGTTACCATGTGTCTTTTTCTTTCCGTCCTCCTTCAGCGGAGAGTTTTCGTCCGTATCGTGTTTTGTTTCTATCCCATGTTAAAAGCCATCGATCCCGAATCGGCCGGAATAGCCCTACCGCCAGCCACTCAGGCCGCAGATCTTGTCGGCAAGTTTCGTGACGAAAACCGCCCTTACCCCCCCACAAGTAGCCTGCCCACACAGGCAACGGGGGAGCAGGTTCTGGTTTCGGGTGCTTCGGAGCAGCACCAACCGGAGAAACTGCATGCGTTGTGCCGTTTGGGGGGGGGGGGTCGGCTTTTGTGGTGGATATGCAGCGGACGGGGTGTTCCTCGGTGTCCTTCTCATTGCCCGTGGCTGTAATGAGAGCTTTTCCCACGGGGCCCCAGTCACCCCGGCATCTCGATCAGGCTACACGCTGGCCTCCTTAGCCCGGCCGAGGCCGCAACGCTCCTCTTCTTGGCGTCCGCCGACTTCGGGTTGCAATGCTGGAAGTTCCGTTGGAACGCGATGCCTGCTGCTTCCCGTCCGTGCCACCGATGTTGCAAAGTACACTACGGGGCTGCTTGCGGTAGGCAGCGGCATCGCGGGGCCCAAGAGTTCGCCGGGAGTTGCCCGTTGAGGACACGGGGACTTTCGCCAAGTCAAAGCCGCCGTCGGCCGGCAGCCCGCGGAGCCCGCGGAGCCCGCGAGCTGCCGCGCCTTATACTCACTCCCACCTGGGCCAGCGACTGCTCAAATGCCACGTCGGGAGTTTTCCCGTAGCCCGGGTTCCACGTATCTGGCCGACGGTTCGTAAGCATGGCGAGGCGTGACCGCGCGGCTGACAATCCTCTTGGAGTGCCAGGCCTTGTCTTCCGGAAGCCGAAGCACGGGGCCGCGGAGCTGAAGACGCCCGAGATTGACGAAGTCGGCCTCGGGGACAAGAACCGACATGCCGTCTTCTTCTCGGTGTACACGTGAACCTGGGTCCCCGGCTCCCCGCTCCGGTCATCTTCCACGGGGTAGCCGCGCCGCTGGATCTGGAGGTCGGCACCGCCCTCGTCAGTGTCCCCAGACGTCAGCATCGAATATACTCCAGTTGGGAGCGGGTAGCCGACTCGTCATGAGATCAGAAAGTAATGGAGTATGTGTACGTATAGTCGAGAATGCAACTTATTCAAACAAGTCCGGCCGTGGGACCAGCTGGAAGGTTCGAAAAGCCCTCTGGTGAGGTTGTTGCTGCCGATTACGAAGACTCTGGCGAGCCTAGATAACGAGGAGGATGTATATTTACTGGCGGTGTTGAAGGGGACATAGGCGGCCAAACACTGTAAAGGAAGCTTTCTGGCCATATCGCAACCCCTCTGTAGCTGGAAAGACTTGCTTTTGAACAACATCCTCCTTGTACTGTTCATGAAAACCCCAACCGTGAGTCAGTCACCAAACACATTTGCTGCGTTGGCCATCATTTCGGCCTGTTTTTCTGTTCGTTCCACGGGAGAATTTCCACGCGTACAAGGGCAACCCGCAGACGGTGACGCGGGAATACCAGTTGGCGGTTACGCGCGCCAAACGCACCAACACGATGTTGTTGGCTGGCGGCCTCAAGATTTGCATGCCAACGCGCGCCAGTTTGGGGGCTCGTCCGCCACGAATCCAGTCTTGAATGACGCGGAGTCATATGTGACTCCCGAACTCTTGCGTTCCTGGGTCTCCAAGAGAACGATAAAAATCCCTTTGGACCTCCACCACGGTTTGGGCGGCGCGACCAGCCCGAAGGCCCGTCCCCCCTTTCGAACGCCTATTCACGAGGACCGGCCCCCACACCATCCCGGTGTCCAATCTCTTCCCAAGCGGAGAGAGAAGAGAGAATGCGAAGCAAAGAATGTGTCACTCCACGTCATACTGGACGGGTTGCCTAACCTGCCGCCGGCAAACGATCTGGTGCAGCACCCGTCGCTGTGCGGAAGCGGGCGCGTTACTGGGACGCTGCCCCGGCGGCGTGCGCCGGGAACGTGTCATGGCGCCGCAGACGGCTCGGTGCCAGCGGTGTGAGACCGACGACGCACGCAAACGGCGGGTGGTTGGGTCCGTCACCTCATCGGCCTCCTCCAGCCTCGACGCGTTTTTCTCCGAAAGGCTCACCGGCAGCTGCGGCGGTGACGACAACGCGGACGACTACCACGCCCCCGACGATGAGGACTGGGTCCTTGTCAGCCCGGAAATGTTGGTTGTTGACCCGGGGGAGGAGGACGCATTGCGGCCGGCGCCGCTTCAGGGCCGGGCGTTCGCGCGTGGTACGCGAATCAGAGCCTGGTTGCGGCAGAACGTGCTGTCGCGGCCGGACACAGCGGGCTCATCCTGACCCCAGTGTGCAGTATTCCCTGCAGCCAATAGGTATGGAATAATTTCCCGCAGGCTGCCGAGCAGCAAGAGGGAGCTGACAAAGCAGGAACGCCATCATTCCCCAGGTACAGGAGGAGCATGGAGCATGGCAACTTGATTGACATGGGGCTGAAGGGATGGGTGGTGCAGATACTACCCAGTAAGAGTAGGCTGCCAATGCTGTATCATTTCATGTATTATGTGCCCTCGCGAGCGTTCTGTGACGGCCTGCCCTGTCTACTTATGCTGTCGCGTATGCTGTCATGTGTTCCGTCGTGTATGCTGTCGTGTGTCCCGTCGTGTATCATTAATTTCCGTTCCCGTGGTGCCTGTGCTAGGGCCGAGCGCAGGTTTTGCCTCCCGCGGCCTCCTTGGCCGGCTCCCACGTCTCGGTTACGATTTTCCAGTAGCGGTGCTCGTCGGAGCGCATGTGTGCGACGTGCGGGCTGTCCACGAAAGCCTCGCGGCGAACGGTGTAGCCCCTGTCGGCGGCTTCCTGGGCGTGCTGCTCGACGTGCCGCCAGGCGACCATGACATCCTTCTTACCGTAGATGTAGGCGCGGCGGGCCTGGCGGAGGTTCGCCCGGTTGTTGTGGAATTTGCCGTTGATGAGCAGGTGGTACGGGCGGCGCAGGACAAGAACGACAAACATGAAGTAGAGGCCCAGGATGTGCAGCGCAGGGCCGGCCAGCCAGCGCAGGTACCACTGGCTCTTGCGGATGCCGGCCATGGAGGCGTTGTACACGCCCCAATACGACCAGTAGCCGGGAGCCGAGTCGTAGACGGCCGTGTGCAAGGGGAAGGGCCGGCCCACGGCCCGCTCGTAGGCTTCAAACAGGTGGCGGGTGGTGCCCATGCCGCCGTTGGAGAAGACATGCAGCAGGATCTCGGGCTGCGCGGGATCCGCGGTCAGGTCGCCCGAGGCCATCAGCGACTCGAGGTAGGCGACGGCCGGCTGCACGGCCTTGACGGCCTGCGACTCGAAGATGAAGTGCTTCAGGACCGACTTGACCAGCAGGATGCGCGCCGTGGGATACAGGGTCCGGTATCTGGCGATGTATTTGGCGATGTGCAGGTCCCGGGCGTCCATCCAACTGGCTATGAGAACCAGCTTCGGCACGTGGCCCGGAGCCGGGGACGGGGATGGCGTTGGGTTCTGGTTCTCGTTCTGGTTCTCGTTCTGGTGCTGATGCTGTTTTTGGCTCTGGGTTGGGTTTGTGGTCGAGGTGGGGACCACCGGTTCGTAGAAAGACACCAACGGACTCGCGACCGTCGTGGTGCCGTGGTCTTTTAGATCCAAGGCCATGATTGCCGATGTCTACTATGGATGAAAGCGTCGTCGTCGGCGTCGTCGTCGGCGTCGTCGTCGTCGTCGTCGTCGTGTGGTTACGTGCTGCTGCACAGAGGGCGGCCACGAAATTGCGCAGTGCTGGAGGGCAGCGCTTTCTTGTACGCGAATTCCAAGCAAGCCCTCCTCCTCGCTCGTGTCCTTCCCTCGGGATCGACCTCAGGGCCACACACGCCGTGCGGCGGCGTCGACTATCGGAAGTTAGGTAGCGGCTAGGTGCCTCATCTTGGGGGCGGGCGACGTGCTTTCTACAATCAGTATGCTCCTCGCCGACGAGACGAAGGGACAGGCCAGCCCAGCCATGGGCCCCGCCAGCGCGTCGGCTCTCGTTGCAATCAATCGGAGCTGGCCCCTTCATCCCGGCAACGGTAAGCTGCATCTAAGCCTCCTCGGCTGTTAGCGAACCAAGCGGCGAGCTGAATGCTCGAAACAGACAAGCGGCCCCGGCTGCTTGGGAGGAGATCTGCAGGGCTCGGTTACCTGATGGCGCTTCTGCGTGTAATCCATCCGAATCCCGTCTCCAGCTGCGGCTGCCCAGGGAGGAGAGAGCCAGCCAGGCCACGTCTCGTCTCCCGCCCGCAGTGCGTGCGCTGACCGAGGGGAGGAAAAGGGCGACGAGGAAATGAAGACCCCTCCTGCTTTCGGATCTCGGTCCGATCCTTGTCAGCGCCTCCGTACCTTTCGTGCACGATTGGCTCCGTGGGTTGCGCCAAGAGAGGACCTCGGGAAAAAAATCCCGGGCCGCTGGTATCCATCAATCTCATCATGGGCCCGTCAGCGGTCAAACGAGACAACCTTTTTCCCTTTTTACCAAAGCCAGAAGAAGCATGTGGATAGCTGCATCGCGACGTACGCCTCGCCGCATCATCGTATGAAAAGCACCGTCAAGCGACGTGGTGTTTGCTTCATTCATGCTGTCAGACGAATCCATCGAATTGATTTGTGTTGATGTTGTTGAGGCGAAATAGTCGGTGGAGTAGCGGGGGGAGCAGCCACGGTGTACTTACTATTCTGGAGGCTACAAGACATCCAATGTACATCAGCAGCAAATTATGTAAGCCCATTAGGTATGTAAGTAGATCCATATGAGAG
This sequence comes from Nigrospora osmanthi, assembly GCA_029489945.1. NCBI lineage: Eukaryota > Fungi > Ascomycota > Sordariomycetes > Amphisphaeriales > Apiosporaceae > Nigrospora > Nigrospora osmanthi. The sequence continues at coordinate 5,773,019 of CP120494.1, read as the reverse complement.
GTCGAGCTGAAGATCCAACACGAATCCACCATATCCCGCTTTCCCTGGAGCAGGGAGATTGTTGTTGGTGGCTCGTACAGAAAGTTCGACATGAATGCCCCTTGGGTCTCAACCTGCACTCTTCCTGGTCCATCCGGACTGTCTGTTTGCTTCCGTAGAGGGGGCAGGTATGATGCTCCCGCACTTGTGAGAGCTCGCTTACAACACAACTTCGCTCAGGTTTGGAGCACACCAAACCTGTGGTGGAACCGTCTCTCGTACCAGGACAGGAAGAGCTCCAAGCAACCCATGATGGATGCCGGGTCTGAGACTTGCTTCCAAGCTGGATTTCAGTCAATTCTCGCAGCCGAACGTATCCAAGAAAACGAAAGTGCATAGACGGCCACAGTGGCCGACCTGGTGCCTCACAGAGCATAGGGACATATCGTGGCGACAGCAAGATAGGGCGGGTTGTACCCCCCCCCCGAGAGACTGCGAGTCCTAGGATGCGTAATACAGGTGAGTCTTGCTACTTGCGACTGGTCCCTGACATGGAAAACATAGGTTATAAATGAGGTAAGTCAAGTAGGCACGCTCGGCACACAGGGTCTTGTCATTCAAAATAGATATCCAGGGTACCGGTTTGCCAGCCGGCCTGGGGGAACTGGCCTTACACGGAGCCCCGGCTTCTAGCGAAAAGGCAATGACCTCGACGGTCTGCCGCGTGCGTATAGCAAAGACGCTTGTAGATTTACCCCCATCGGTCCTGGAAACTAAGCCCGCACCCGTGGGGGCCGTTGTATAGGAACTTGATACTCAACTGTAGCCTTCGGGTCCGATTAGAAGCCGTTACGTGTCATATCATAAGCGATGAATTACACCTTCAAGTTCCCGTGGAGCCGTTTAGGACCCATCCCCTGGGATTTGATGGAGTAATGTTTGTCCCTCTTCGCAAACTAAGTACTTAGGTACTTAGGCAACAAGAAAGGGTGGAAGGCGTGTTGAGGACGGTCGCGGTTTCCTGCCGTGCCATCGATGTCACAAGTGGCAGCACAGGAAGCAGTGTGTAAGCCAAAGGTTCCTTGAAGAGGTAGTAGGTAGGTAATTAAGTACGCAAGTAAAGTAGGTAGGTAGGTAAGTACATATTTAGCAGGAGTTGGAGGGGAGACAACAGGCAAGCACGCGCTGCTGCCCTTCAGGCATCCATTTCCTCCCGCATTGTTATCAGAGTTGCAGGTCAAATAAATGCCTACCTGCCTTCTCGCCTCGCCTCGAGAGTGCGACTTTCTCTTCTTCAACACTGCCCTGGCCGGCTTCCTCAATCTTTAATCCCGTCCCGGATCTACATCGTCCACCTGCATCACTGGAATCAACATCCGTGTGTTGCTGTCACTCTTTTGATCGATGCGTACCTTCCAGCAAGCAGCCGGCATGATGCTCCTCGCCCTCCTTTTGTGGCTCGGCGTCTGCGTGGCGCGCCGTCCCCTCGAGCATGTCCCGTCCCTGGCCCTTCCCGGTGTCCAGTTCTACAAAGCGCTGCCTTTCGAGACGGTACCGGTGGTCAGCCGCGGCGAGAAGACACCCCTTCCGGTCCACGCTACTTTGAAGCAAATTCCCGACAATCCTTCGAGAGGCTTTCGTCCGTCGGCCGCCTCTGTATTTCGTGGCATTGCCACGGGTGGCGGCCGTATCGACACTTACCCTGCCGTGGGTTTTGGCAATGTCAGTGTCGTGGACCAAACGGCCACAGAGTTCTCCGTCGAGGTCACGTTGAACGGAAAAAATGTCAGCCTCATTCTAGACACTAGCCATGCCGATACCTGGATACGATCAGACAATTTTACTTGCCTGAACTCTCAGAATGACACCAGAAGCTCCAGTTGTGACTGGGGCCCAGCTCCCAGCGTCGATTTCAGCCAAGGGCCCATTAAGAACCAGCACTTTGCCGCCAGGTATGAGGATGGTCAGTCGGTCAGTGGCAGGCTCGGTTCCATGGATGTTTCTCTCGGTGGTCTCGACGTCCCTGATCAGGAGGTGGCCATTGCCACCGAGGGCATCTGGCATGGGAACAACGTCACGAGCGGAGTGCTTGGCATGGCATTTCCAGCCCTGACGTCTGCCTATTTGGGTAACGACTTCAATGATACAGACCAAGCAGACGAGGCCCTGTATTCCCCCTTCTTTACATCCTTGGTGCAAGAAGGCCATGTACAGCCCTATTGGACGTTGGCGATTAACCGCAACCGATCCGACGGGGCCTTTGGCTTGGGCGAAATGCCACCCACAATTGACCTCAACGGCTCCCATACCGCCACCACCGATCTCCTGATCGTGAGTTCCATTTCGCCCACGGGCCGCAGACACACTAACGCATAGAAGGCCAAACTCTCCGACAAGGATGCCGCCGCTTACCAATACTCGTACTATACCATGGTACCCGACGGCTTCAAACTTGGAAGAACACAAACCCATGCCAAGTTCCCCGTGATTATGGATTCCGGCTCCACGTTGACATATCTGCCGCCTGGTGAGGGAAGCCGACCATTGGTCCATGTTGGAATACTGACAACCGACCTAGACCTTGCCGCAATGGTGAACAATGCATTCAGCACACCCGCCGAGTACTTGTGGTTTTGTAAGCACCTTCCGGGTTACCCCTAGCGAAGCACTGGGTCACCTATTTGAGCGTATGGGAGACCATGTTACTGACTCGGGGTGCGAAGATGGCAGTTACTTCGTACCCTGCGATGCCATTCCGCCGAGATTTGCAGTGACGATTGGCGGTTCGCAATTTTACATGAGCCCGAAGGACATGATCAACCAAGACATCAAGGATGCGAATACAGGGTGGTGCCAGGTCAGTATCCATGCCCCTGATGTGCGGAAGCCAACACCGTCAGCAGCCGGCCCAAGCTGACTCTGTATCAAAAAGACGGGCGTAACCAACGGCCAGTCGGGTCCGTACATACTTGGTCTGTCGTTCTTGGTCAACTTTGCTGTTACTTTCAATGTAGGAGAGGCGATCATCTCAGTCGATTCGCGCCAGTACTACTGAGGAAACCGGACGGTGTTGCCCGTTTCGTCCTTTTCTCTGTGGGGGCGTGGTTTCCGATGGGTTGATGGATAGGATCGCATCGAGCGACAAATTATTCCGCTTGCTTTGCGGCAGAGTTGTGACGTTGATGGCCAAAAGAGAAAAACCAGCTAGCCGAGAATGAGATGAAGAGTTCGCCAATGCAGCTTGTTGAGAAAATCAAGCCCGCGCGTAGCCGGGGCCAATGCGCTCGCTAATGTTGAGGCTCACCAGCCATCTGGGATTCATGATTAGAGGTCACAGGTAATCTTGCTGGTGAGATACAGATATGTGTCGCATGCAGCGTGACATCCAGCAAGTGTTAGCAAGCAGAGAAATGTAGCCGTCATCATGTGGGCGACGGTAGAGGGGAAATGGAGTTCGTACCCGACGGCTCCATGGAGCACATTGGGCCCAGATACACTCTGGTAGCCTCGTTACCAAGGACGGGCAACTGGATGCGGTATGCGCCGGAACCATTGCAGATAGTGGTGGCTGTCCCATGTCTCGGAGGCGGCCGTCCCACGTGTTGATAAGCTCCTGTGCTGTGAGATTACTGAGCGTTCGCAAGCGTCGATCCTTGCGGTGGCTTGTTTCCCGTCGCCAGGCCGCCCCGAGGCCGCCTGATTCCGAGCCGTTTCCCCCCCCAAACACCATCGCCATTTTGCGTCGTCTACACTCACTGCCCGCCTCCCCGGATTCCTCGAGCCCATTCTGCGCGGCGGCATCCCGACATCCCCGTACCCTTGCCTCCCCCGCGCCGCCGACACGGGCGCCCGACGCGCGGACCGAACGATCGATCCAGCACAGCGGACGCCACTTGCCGGTACTCCGACCTTGCTGGGGGGGCTGGCTGGCGGGCTGGCTGGCTGACCCGACTCTTGGGGCCGGCGCGACGACACCAGAGAGAGCCAGAGAGGGAACAAGCCCGAAGCGGCGATCGACGAGACGTCTGTTTGTTTGGGTGAACACCTTTTTTCCCCTTGTTCACGCCACCACCCGTGACCATGAAAGGCGTAGCAGCGGGGGGTTCCACGCCCGTGACCCGTACCAGGGGCAACACGTGGAGCTTCAGTAAGGTACGTTTCGCTCGGTTCGATCTTTTGTTTTTTCCCTTCTTCTTCTTCTTCTTCTTCTTCTTCGTTTTGCGGAGTTTCTTCCCTTGGATGGCCTCCTTCCCCTGTCGGCCAAGAAGGGTTGGGGCTGGAAGGGGAGGGGAGGGAGGGGGGATAGGGGCGTGGGTGCCGCCGGGCCGGCACACGTGTAGTTCACCGCCATTCCCGAAGTCGTGGGGCGGTGGTGTTCACGATGCCGTGTGGACACCCGGCCCTCGGGGAGGGGCAAGGGACCCTCTCCAGCGCTACACAAGCACCCGAGGCACCCCCCCCCCCCTCCCCCTTTCCCTTTCCCTTCCCTTCCTTCTTCCCCGCAGTGACCAAGGAGGCGGGCTCTAGTGGGCAGGCAGCAGGACCGCCCTGGGACGCCCATCAGGTAACCCGAGCTGTGGTCCGGGGCAAAGGGGATTCCCTTTTTAGGGCTTTCTCAGTAATCACTATGGGCGAAAAGAGACCCGGCGGCGAGCCCCTCCCCCCTGCCCGCCTGGTCAAGCGCCATCGCCCAGCAGCCCGGCCAGCCCGGCCCAGGCCACCCATCCTCTTGTACTGCTCCTTTCGAAGCGGGATTCCTCCCCCGCGGTCTGAAGGTGCGCCGGCTGCTTGAGCGGCGGCGCCGATGACATGGGGACGATGAAAGCGGACGGAAGGCTCTCCATGCTGCGAGCAACGGCCCAGCGCGCGAAATATATTTTTTTAAAAAAATAATTCTTTTACTCTTCTTCTCGGCTCTCTCCCCCATCATCCCCAATGGCCCCTTTTGTGCGGGAAGCTCAAGTGGGCTTTTTTGTGCTACTACTAACTGGCCGGACTTTGTTCGGAGCGGTTTCTGGCGGCGCTCTATTTTTTTTTTTCTTCTCTTTCGCATTACTGGTTCCAGACGCTCTCCACGGGTGCATTACTCGAGGAGGGGGATTCCGAGACTGCAAGGCCCCTTGGGCCTGGGGAGGGGGAAAGCGATTCCCATTGCACCGTCTCTGCCCCCTGCCCCCCCCCCCCCCCCCCCCCCGGTCGCATGACGTTCCCGGGCGTGCTGGCTGTGCGTTTTCCCGATCCCGGTTTCTTCCTTCTCCCTGCCGTCTCGTCACGTCGATGGATGGCCCGGCCTGCCGGCGGGGACCCTGCTGATTGGTCCGCCCGGCTGCTGGCTGCCCTTCGACCCGTCCTCTTCCTCTACCACACGTCGGCTGGGACAGGCGGGCGGGTGGGCGGGCGAGCGGACGGACGGACAGGCCCCAAGGGCCCCCCAGGCTGGAGAAGTATTCGGTTCTGGCCTCTTGTGAGGGCTGCCGGGCCATGCTGTCCTGTCCCTGTCTGACAACACATGGCACCTGCAGTCCCCCAGACGGCCGTGTTGTCGGGTCTCGCCCATATATGTCGCTGTTGTTTTGGGTTGTCTCGGTCAGGGCCAGCTGAAGCGGCTACATGTGCTAAGCTCAGGGCTAATAGCACCTCAGCCAGTGTGCTTGCCTGCTGTTAGGAGGTACATTAAAGGCTACATGTACTTCTATGGGATGGGATGCTGCGGGCGCTGGCCAGGCCAGCCAGCCCAGGGCACTAGGTACCTAGGAAGGTACTTACCTACCTACCTCCCATACCTCCAACTACCTCCAATCCCCTACTGGCCCTCCAGTACTAGGGATTGGATGGGATGAGCAGTTATCATTCATTCAGCCTCCCTCTCCCCCCATCCTTCACCGCCGCCCCCGGTGCTGCGAGACTCCCGCACTTCTGGAGGTATGGAGGTCCAGTTAACGTGCCCATACTTTTTTTTTTCCGGTCACGAGAGCTGCAGAGGCGAAAAGGGTTACCTTCCATTACCAGGAGCCAGCAGCATCCAACGCAGTCACAGGCCGGGCAGTGCCCCCCCTCCCCTCCCCTACCCCCTCGTCTGTACGAGGTACTATTACAAGTACCCGAGCCGGGGCCGTCAATGCTGCATGCACAGGCATCTTGGATGTCATATGCGTGCAAATAGTCGTCGCCGTCGGCCCTAGGGCGGTGGGGACGGGCCATCGTCGAATTTGATGCGGGGTGTTGCCGGTATACGCCCATTGAGGCAATGCGACTAGTCCCGAGAGCTGCGCTTTTGCGCCGCTGGCCGGGCCTCGTGCCTGCGATTCCCGACCGACTGCCAGGCCCTGGGAATAGGAGGCCCATTAGGCAATGCTTGACAAATGTTCACGCGCTCTGCCCGGCGCCGCGAGCTGCAGTGCCGCGGCTTGTCTGTCTTGCTCGTCGAACGACGAGCCGTTCGTGGCCTGATCCTTCGTCCACCCGTGTGTCCCATGATCGCTTGGTTGCATTTTCGCATCCCTCTCTATTCTTCCTCCTCCTCCTCCTCTTCCTGGTACCGCCCGCTGTGAGCAGAGTGGGAGCGAAGCCGCTCTCTTGTTTGCGCGCGCGGCCACCAGCGTCCGCTACTACTTCTAGCTCTGCTCCCCTTCCCACCGTCCGTTCCACTATTCCGACTCAAGTGTGTTTCCTGGGCCCGCACATACTGGAGTCGTCATCATCGTCGGCATCGTCCTGCTGGGCCGCATTATTTCTGCCCAGACGCTCTCCCCCGTTGCCGCACATGGTTCCTCCCAACCGGCCAGAACCTGTTACTGCCTTGTATCTTTCCGCCGACAAGAACCCAGCCGGCAATCATGGCTCCCGCTCGCGCTAACGGTCGCGGCGTCCAGGTCGAGGACACCAAGATCTGTGTGGTCATGGTCGGCCTGCCTGCTCGTGGCAAGAGTTTTATAGCACAAAAAGGTATGTTCCGTGGTTGTTAGTCCCATGTCATGACTGCCTCCCAATGCGGTCTCTGCTACCGCCGCGCCCGCCGCCGCCGCCGCCAACGACGACGCTGCGGCTGCACAGCCTCGCCCTCCTTTGCCCACCCCCTTAAGCAACCTGCAACCTGCAATTCGTTCCCATGAGCCCGGCTGACCATCGGGGGGGGCTCGCCTCCCGGCCACCAACAGCTCAGCGATATCTCCAATGGCTTTCGATCGACGCCAAGACATTCAACGTGGGCAACTACCGGCGCAATGATGCCCCGCAACCCCCCGCCGACTTCTTCGACACGGGCAACCCCGATGGAGAAAGGAAACGACGTGCCGCCGCCGAGGCTGCCATGGCCGACATGCTGGGCTGGTTCAAGCAGGGCGGCGTTATCGGCATCCTGGACGCCACCAACTCGACCAAGGACCGCCGGAAATGGGTCATGGACACGTGCACGCGCGAGGGTATCGAGGTCCTGTTCGTCGAGTCCAAGTGCGACAACGAGGAGATGATCATGGCCAACATCCGCGACGTCAAGACCACCAGTCCCGACTATGTGGGCCAGGACCCCGAACAGGCGGCGCTGGACTTCCGCAACCGCATCAAGAACTACGAGAAGGTCTACAAGACCATCGACGAGGACGGCGACGAGAACGACTACACCTACCTAAAAATCCTGGACGTCGGCAGCCAGGTCATCATCAACCGCATAAGGGACTACCTGCAGAGCCGCGTCGTGTACTACCTGATGAATCTGCACATTCGCCCGCGCTCCGTCTGGCTGTCGCGCCATGGCGAGTCCATGTACAACCTCGACGGTCGGATAGGAGGCGACGCCGACCTGTCGCCGCGCGGCCAGGCCTACGCGAAGAAGCTGCCCGAGCTGGTTCGGCAGTCGGTCGGTGTAAGTCACCGCTCCAGAGCGTGCACCCCGCGCATTCCATCTAACCGGCCTCTCTTTTAGGATGATCGCCCCCTGACCGTCTGGACCTCGACCTTGCGACGGACCATCCAAACGGCGCGCCACCTCCCCGAGCACTACAACCAACTGCAGTGGAAGGCCCTCGACGAGCTGGACGCCGGCGTTTGCGACGGCATGACGTACCAGGAGATCAAGGACGTCTACCCCGAGGACTTTGTGGCCCGCGACGAAGACAAATACAACTACCGGTACCGCGGCGGCGAGTCGTACCGCGACGTGGTGATCCGGCTCGAACCCATCATCATGGAACTGGAGCGGTCCGAGGACATTCTCATTGTCACCCACCAGGCCATTCTGCGATGCATCTACGCCTACTTCATGAAGAAGGACCAGACCCACAGCCCTTGGATGAACGTGCCGCTGCACACGCTGATCAAGCTGACGCCCAAGGCGTACGGGACTGAGGAAGTAAGGTACGCAGCCGACATCCCCGCCGTCAGCACCTGGCGAGGAAAGGGCAGCACGGCCAAGCACGAAGATCCCAACGCCAAGGCCGACGCATAATCGAAGAGCGTAGGTGGGGTCGCGCCCGCGGGCGAAGGGGAGACGCAGCCGGTTCTCGCGAAACCGGGAAAGCCGGGGGGGGATGGGCGGATACATGTCCACAGAATGAAACAACAAAACACAGAAGAGCCCCTTTTCCTTCGAAACGGGCCGGGTGCTTCGGGCACACTTTTATCGCAAATTCCCGAGTTTGGGGCAGCATCGGTACGGTTCGGAAAGCAGCCAGGGTTTAAGGCTGTTTACTTGCATATCATATGTCTAGACGGAAAAACGGCAAGGGTTTGACAAGGCACGCGCTTGTACATATTTTCAGTGTGAAACTACGGGGACGGGGCCGGCGCTGAGGGTCCTCGGAAGGAAAACAAATTTGATGCAGAAGAGCATAACTTCCCCCAAACCACGATCGCTAGTAATTTTGCCATGTCAATACACGATTTCTCGAGCAGAGAACCCCGGTCTCCCCCAGCATCGTTGTTGCTCTTGACCAGCCGAGCATATACTATCGGCTCGCCGGCGACTCCCACCCAAGTGTCTTCGAGTCCTGGGACCCGGAACAACGACTGCGCTGTTAGCTACTTGGCTTTTTCTCGCGCGCACTAGGGTAGCGTGATGCAACACGGAACAAGACAGGTAGCTTTCAAGCAACCGGACAATGCAGCAAATGATAGGACACTCGGTAGCCCATGGGCACGACAATGCAGAGTACTTGGGGTACTATAGCAAGTAGGTATTCGGGCATTTAGTGTTGTTGTTGAGCTCCTCCTCGCAGGGACAAGGTCTCCCGTGTGCTCAAGAAGGCCGTAGGGTACCCCCGCCGCCGCCGCCAGGATTCCTCCTTTTCAGGTATGCGATAAGGTAGTGATCCACCCTCTTCCCTCCCATTTCCGCCTTTGCGGTCTCAGCAGCAAACAATGGCGCCCTTTCTTCCTTCCTTTCCTCTCCTTCCAACCCCCCCCTTTCAGCAAACGTCATAGTTGGGCAGGGGGGCGCCGGCGCGCACGAAGCCGGCCTCCCACTGGGGGGCGTCCTCGCCGACGATGGTGCCGGCGGCGTCGGCGCAGAGGGCCTCGACGGTGCCGAGCTGCCGGCCGACGAAGTCGGTCGAGGTGGCGACCTCGCCGTCGCACAGCGCGCAGAAGAAGCCCGCGCACGTCTGGTAGCTGAAGACGAGGCAGCTGCCGCCCGCCACCAGCAGCTGCTGCGTCGTGTCCAGGAGCGAGTCCGTTATCGCCGCGCAGTCCGAGGCCGTGGGCGCCGGGGTCTGGATGACGGGGGAGGAGGCGCGGGCCCCCTGGTTAGTTTTGGGGGGTCGGTATGGAGGAGGGGAGGGAAGGGGGGGAGGGGGGAGATCGGGTAGGGTTAGCTGGGTAGGTAGGTTGTGGAGCGATAGAAGGGAGGAGGAGAGAGATTAGGTGTATATATGTGCGAGTGTAGGCGAGAGAGGGAGAGACGGGGTGGAAGAGGAAAGACGCCCGTACCGAGGAACTGCATTCGTAGAAATCCTGCGCCGTCAGCTGACGTCGAAGGGCCTTCCGAGGCGCGGCCACGAGGGCCGGCGGGACCGGCACAAGATGGGCCTTGTCCTGAACAACGGAGGGCGTGCCGACGTCCTGGGTCGGCACAGCATCCAAGCTCCGGTGCAGTCGAAGGGTCCTCTTGAGCGCCCGCTGCCCGGCCGTGTCCGGCGTCAGGGCCGCGGCTGCGAGGCCGGCGGCCAGGGTGAGGGACAGAAGCCACTTCATGGTGTGTGAGAAAGGGGTTGTTGTTGGTAAGCCAATATGAGTCGGTTGTAAATTTGACGTGCTCCTGGTTTCGAGACGACACGGTCGAGCAATGGACTGGCTTCTTCTTTTATATGCTCCCCTCCTCTCGCTCTCTCCGTCATAATCCCCCCCAACCCGCTGCGGTCCTCCTCGGAGAAGGCAGAAAGCCCATCGATATCGACCTACCGTATGCGGCAATGCACTCGAATCCTCAGAAGGTCGGCCGGTCGTCCCGCTGATTGGACACAATGAGGGCACCCTCTCCCCAGATCCTGCGGCATGCGAGTTCTCCCACCCTTCCCACGTCGGCCAGACTGGGCTCGACAGACTGAGTGGCCCCGGATACCCAATGGCATTGGGTTCTGCATGCCTCCTCGCAGCGTGGGCGCGTTGCAAGATGGCAACCCTTCCAGCCGTCCCCCCCCCCCCCTCGTGGCACTCCTAATTTTGGCCCCCTTCCCCCAGGCAGTCAGCCGGTATGCGCCCAAGAACGATAGTCGCTGCAGCATCAAGGCTGGAGGGGGGTGGGAGGCGGTGAGCCCCCAATGTCCATCTAGGCTCCTGGACACGACCGTGCTGATGGTGGTTAGCACAGGAGGATGGTTCTGGGATCTGTCATGCGGCGAGGGAGGGCGTACAATTGGCCAGAGCAACCTCAATACTCGGAACCGGTGGGAGGGAGCTCAGCTGACGCCGAGGAAGCGGGTGCTGAATGGACGGGCGTGTTTGTTCGTATTTTCTTCCCGTCCCCTCTTGGCGAAGAGGCCCGAGGTTTGCAGCCGGCGACGCACGCTCGTCTTCCTCGGGAGTTCTGCCCGACTCATATCGACTGCGCTCGGCAGGTCAGATGCCCCAAGAAGCGTCATCAGCCCGGAGGGCCCCTTGACCTCGCCCCTTAATATGTCTCTGTGGCAGCCGAGAAGCTTGAAGGCGACAGCACTTTGGGTAACCGAGAGGGAGTTCCCGTGCCGCCGACTTGCTGACGCGGGGGGGTGGTGAGAGCCCCTCCTCCGCGGCGACAGGCATGCCGGCGACTTTATCCGACCCATTTAGCCACCCCTACCCGGCGTGGGTGCCGCAGGATCACGGCCCTTGCCCTATAGACGAGTGGGCGTCACCGGGGTGGTGGGAAGCCCTGCGCCGCCTGCAGGTCGGGGCGAGGGCCCAGTCGCATGGGATGGGAACATGGCTCAGAATACCCAGGGAGACAGGGCGGTACCGGCCGCAAGGAAACTGCCCGCCCTTTTCGCGAGGATCAGATGTTTTGGTTCCCAGGGAGGGGGGGGGGGGACGGCGGAATGATTGTTCAGCCCCGGTATGAGCGTGAGCCACGCGTTGCTCGTGGTGTTGCTATGTAAGAGGAAAAACGAGAGCTCTGTCGGCCTTGGCCATACTGATCTGCAACGTTGCAGGCATGCAGTGGGTGTCGTCCGATCGGGACTTGCGGGGGAGCGGTCCGAAGACCACCAGGTTTCTTTCGACCGACCGACCTAGGGGTACTTGTTTTATATACACAAACCCCACGTCGCTTAGAAAAGGCGTATGGAAATACAGCGGTGCCATCTACTCCCTCACCAGATAATCGCTTTGGTGTTAGCCAGGGAGAGAGAGAGAGAGGTTGCAAGCGGAAGTAACCCACGTGATATCCCGTTGGGCGACCCTGACTAGCGTACGGTCCAGCGCCGATTGCAAGGCCCCCCCCCACCAATGGATGATTGGATTGTCGCAACCCCGCCAACGGGGGGACCAAAAAGTTGCTGGACAAGGAGGGGTGACTCAACCCGCCATCACGACCCAAAAGCGCGAGTCCCTGGCCCTTCGCGACCGCAACCCCTCGTCCTTGGAGCAACACACGTCCCGGCAAGATGGCGACCCCTTTGAACGCAAGCGACCGGTTCGCCCTCATCAACGAGAACCTGGCCGAGGTTCTCAACCCCGAACTGATCGAGAGCATTCTGGCCGAGGGGCGCAACCCCAAGATCTACTGGGGTATGCGCACACCCCGTCCCGTCCCGTCCTCCTCCCCGGCCGGCTGGGCCCCGCGCCGCCGTGATGGCCGCCGGGGCTGACTGCCTGCCCGGAGCCGAGGGGTTCTCTGGCTAACCGTGTCCCGTGTTCCAAGGCACCGCCACCACGGGCCGGCCGCATTGCGGCTACTTCGTGCCCGCCGTCAAGATCGCGCAGTTCCTCGCGGCCGGCTGCGAGGTCACCATCCTGCTCGCCGACATCCACGGCTTCCTCGACAACCTGAAGGCCCCGATCGAGCTCGTCCAGCACCGCGTCACCTACTACCGCTTCGCCATCACGGCCATGCTGCAGGCCGTCGGCGTCTCCACCGAGAAGCTCAAGTTCGTCGAGGGCAGTTCCTACCAGAAGAGCCCCGACTACATCATGGACCTCTACAAGCTGAGCTCCGTCACCTCGGAGCACGACGCCAAGAAGGCCGGCGCCGAGGTGGTTAAGCAGACCTCCAACGCCCCCCTCAGCGGTCTTCTCTACCCCATTCTCCAGGTCCTGGATGAGCAGTACCTGGATGTCGACGCCCAGTTCGGTGGTAAGAGTTGTTCCTCCCATTGGCGTGCGGGAACTTGTCTCAAAGAAACCCAGGTCTCGACCAGAGGAAGCTGTTCACGGCCGCCAAAGAGTGGCTGCCCAAGCTCGGATACCGTCAGGTAAAGATGCCACTGTGCTGCCTACAGATACGCGCCACATGACTTACACGGTGTTAGCGTGCCCACCTTCTCAACCCCATGGTTCCCGGCTTGCAGGGCGGCAAGATGAGCTCCAGCGACGAGAGTAAGAACCTGGCCCCTTCTACTTACGGGCAAACACCCACTAAAGGCCACGTAGACAGCAAAATAGACCTGCTCGATACCGCCGAGGCGGTGACGAAGAAGATCAAGAAGGCCGAGGCGGTACCGCGCGAACCGGAGGGCAATGGTGTCTTGGCGTTTGCCGAGTTCGTCCTCCTCCCCGTTTCCAGTCTGAAGGGCAAGAAGGAGTTTGTTGTGTCGCGCGAGCGCGACGGCTTGGAGCCTCTCGTCTACACGGACATCAAGCAGATGCACGATGACTACAAGAACGATATCGTAGGTCGAGCCCGCCCGCCGACCCGCTCAAGGCCCCCCTCCCCAACGAGTCCCAGTGCTAACCTTTGGCTGCAGCTCACGCCCCAGCTGCTCAAGGCCGCCACCACCAAGGCGCTGACGGAGCTCATGGCGCCGATCCAGGAGGCCTACCAGGCCAGCGAAGAGTGGAAAGACATCACCCTCAAGGCCTACCCGCCCCCTCCCCCAAGGTGAAGAAGGTCAAGGACCGGGGCACCGGCTACCCCGGTGCCAAGAAGGCCGACATCGTCGTGCCCCAGCCCGAGACGGAGCAGCAGAAGGAGGTGGTGAATGAGACGTCGGCGTAAAGCAGCGGCGTGTGCTGCCCGGCCCGCGCGAGGCTCGGGACCTCGGGTGGTTCCAGTGCGCCTATAGACAAGACCGGGATCAATATACCTGCCCAGGAACGACCCTCCGCCTCGAGTGCTCTGTGTTAGTCACCCAGTCTTTGTCACGTCCAACCCCTCCCGGGCCACGCATGGCCCGTGTTCTCGTGCAATTCCGGTAAAGGACGGGTTACGAAGGGCATCAGTCAGCCTGACGCGGGCCAGGCGACGGGCTGCTGGTTTATGGTGGGGCACACCGTTTACCGAATTCGGAGGGGTCGGGGTCATCCGTGACCCCAGCCAAGCCACTCACTCACTCATAGGAATAGACCGACGAGACCGTCAAGGTACCTAAGAAACAAATACTCGCGACGTGTTCCCTACCATCCGCAGGAATACCGCTCCGTGCACCGATTGTTCAAGAAGATAGAAGAAGAAAAAAAAAGATGTTGTCCAGCATCGGAAGTTGTGGCCCATCGCCGGCTTACATAATGAGCCGAGTTGAAGTGGGGGAGCTCCAAGCTACCCGATCCAACATGGAGGGGAAAGAGCCGTGCTGTTGGAGCTGAGTTTGGGGAAAAAAAGGCAAAAAGCACTGACTGATGAGCTCGGGCCGGCGGACTGCGTGCGCAAGACGGACATTGGGGAAGAGAGAAAAAAAAAACCTAAGTCTCATGGCCTCCCAACGACCGTACCTCGGGCGAGCATGGCCGAAGCAGACACACACACACACAGACGAAAATGGCCCTGGAATGTCGATTCGTAACACCCACCGGATATGTAGCAGCAGCATCCCAGCCGAAAGGGCGCCGGTCGGACTGGCGAGCGGCGCCGAGTCTGGACCTCTCTCTCTCGATGTTCCACGCTTTTCTACGACCTAGGGAGCTCGGCCGCGCCAAACCGAAACGGGGATAGCCCGCCTACCCTCCTCGGCTTTGGGCCGCTCGCTCCGTGTGACGAGACCAAATTTTCTAAAGCTTCCTCTATAATCCGCATGCGAATTTGGACTTAAAGCATCATTCTTCCTCTCCCATCTCCTCTACGCACTCCCCCCCCTCTCCGGCCTCACACCCTGTCAATTGGAGCCTCGCCCCCCTTCTCTGTTTCTCATCGTCCCCCCCAGGCGATCTCTGTGTTTCGTTCATTATCCCCCGTCCTAATAGTCAGAGAGAGCTTCAAGATGCAGCGCGCGTTGTCGTCCCGGACTCGGGCTTCGGCCCTCTCTGCTGCTGCTGCCGCCAAGTACCGCCCCGGCGCTGGTCTGTCGCAGCAGCTGCGATTCGCTCACAAGGTAAGCAAATCGCGAGGTCGCTCCTAGCTTGTTCCGGCGGCTGTTGGGGCGCGGAATGGCTGGGGAAGTGGCATTAACTACGCAGCCGGACTCGGATGACTGACAGCTGGTACTAGGAGCTCAAGTTTGGCGTTGAGGGCCGCGCCTCCCTGCTGGCCGGTGTTGACACTCTCGCCAAGGCTGTTGCCACCACCCTGGGCCCCAAGGGCCGTAATGTCCTCATCGAGTCGAGCTACGGCTCGCCCAAGATCACCAAGGGTATGTGATTCTCACTGCTACTGCTCGTCGTCTTTGGGCCCGAAGTCCGCTGACCTTGACTCCAGACGGTGTTACCGTCGCCAAGGCCATCACCCTCCAGGACAAGTTCGAGAACCTCGGTGCCAGACTAGTACAAGACGTCGCCTCCAAGACCAACGAGTCTGCCGGTGACGGTACCACCAGTGCCACCGTCCTGGCTAGCGCCATCTTCTCCGAGACCGTGAAGAACGTCGCCGCCGGCTGCAACCCCATGGACCTGCGCCGCGGCACCCAGGCTGCCGTTGATGCCGTTGTCGAGTACCTCCAGAAGAACAAGCGGGATATTACTACCAGCGAGGAGATCGCCCAGGTTGCCACCATCAGCGCCAACGGCGACACCCACATCGGCAAGCTGATTGCCAACGCCATGGAGAAGGTCGGCAAGGAGGGTGTCATCACCGTCAAGGAGGGCAAGACCATGAACGATGAGCTTGACGTTACCGAGGGTATGCGCTTCGACCGCGGCTTCGTCTCGCCCTACTTCATCACCGACGCCAAGGCCCAGAAGGTTGAGTTCGAGAAGCCTCTGATCCTGCTGTCGGAGAAGAAGATCTCGGCTGTCCAGGACATCATCCCCGCTCTGGAGGCCTCCACCCAGCTGCGCCGCCCCCTCGTCATCATTGCTGAGGATATCGAGGGCGAGGCTCTGGCTGTCTGCATTCTCAACAAGCTCCGTGGCCAGCTCCAGGTCGCTGCCGTTAAGGCCCCTGGCTTCGGCGACAACCGCAAGTCCATCCTTGGCGATATCGCCGTCCTCACCAACGGCACCGTCTTCTCCGAGGAGCTGGACATCAAGCTGGAGAAGGCCACGGCTGACATGCTCGGCTCGACCGGCTCCATCACCATCACCAAGGAGGACACCATCATCCTCAACGGCGAGGGCACCAAGGACAGCATCACGCAGCGCTGCGAGCAGATCCGTGGCGTCATGAACGACCCCACCACCTCGGAGTACGAGAAGGAGAAGCTTCAGGAGCGTCTGGCCAAGCTGTCGGGCGGTGTTGCCGTCATCAAGGTCGGTGGCTCCTCCGAGGTTGAGGTCGGCGAGAAGAAGGACCGATTTGTCGATGCCCTGAACGCCACCCGTGCTGCCGTTGAGGAGGGTATCCTGCCCGGCGGTGGTACCGCTCTCCTGAAGGCCTCCACCAACGCCCTCAAGGACCTCAAGCCCGCCAACTTCGACCAGCAGCTCGGAGTCAACATTGTCAAGAGTGCCATCACCCGTCCCGCCCGCCGTATCGTTGAGAACGCCGGCGAGGAGGGCTCCGTTGTTGTCGGCAAGATCATGTCGGACTTCAGCGCCGACTTCAACAAGGGCTTCGACAGCGCCAAGGGCGAGTACGTCGACATGATCGAGGCCGGTATCCTTGACCCCCTCAAGGTGGTCCGCACTGGTCTCCGTGACGCCAGCGGCGTTGCCTCGCTGCTGGGCACCACCGAGGTGGCCATCGTCGAGGCTCCCGAGGAGAAGGGACCTCCCGGCGGCGGCATGGGCGGCATGGGCAGCATGGGTGGCATGGGCGGCATGGGCGGCATGATGTAAAACACTGATGTATTGGCGTTTTCTTGTACCAAAAGCACTGGATTAAAGGGGCATTTGGCATCGGAGTTGACGGACGGAATCCGATTTGTGGGCGTATCACTCTCCTCTCTCAGCCATCTGTACCCCCTGTTGATATCCCCAATGGCGTTGCAGAGTTGTATAATAGTGGCTTCTAGTTAGAACAATCATGACGAGAACTGACTGACGACTTGAACGAAGGCATTCCCTGGTGCCCGAGTGATGGATTGCCGCCTCGGGCCTGTCTTGGAGGGGGGGGCGCGTCGCCTGAGCCGCGCCCCGTGCAACCTCCCATGTGCTTCTTTCCATGGAAACGCGTAAGCATATGGTGTATCAGGCCTGGCCTAGGTTTGACGTTGGGTCGCATCAGGCAGCCAACCTTTTCGAGTGTCACGTTGACGATGGGGGGACCTGCAGGCCACACCACAAGAGTCTAAAAGGTACGGATCTGTGTGTTCTTGGGGGGAGGGAATTGTCACATCTCTCTCTCTCTCTCTCTCTCTCATCCATCCATCCTCGTGGCTAATAAGTGGAGCTTGCCCGTCGTCGTGATCGTACAGGGCGGCTACTCGTAACCTACCTCCCTCCTCCACCCTTCCCGGGCGATGCTCCGTACCTGGCCATCGTGTTTGTACAAACTAAAAGGGGAAAAGGAGGAAAAAAAAAAAAAAAAGAGAGCGCCGCGGCCGCTGTTGTTCTTTCACCCCCGTTGCCGAGGCAGCGGACCAGATTGCTAGGCTCCAGCGGACAAGGGCGACGATTACGCCCACCTACCGTGGAAATGGCCTCTCTTCCTGCTCCGGGCTATAAGCCTTAGCCAGTGCGGCCTTCAGCGCCGGGCCAGGCAACGATATAAAACCAGAGGGAGACGACGCGGCTTACGATTGCGGCCGCGTGGTGTCGTCCCCATGCTGTGTTGGTATTGTGAGGAGGGTACGTACGTGTCTACAATGCATAGTGCTTACCTGGGGTGGTTTTTTTTTTTTCTCTCTTTTACCTTTTCCTTCGTGGTCCGGGACTGCGGGCGCGCGCGCGCGCGCGCGCGATGACGCATGCGTGGTCGTTTTTTCCCGCGTAGGTGGAAGGAGTGGAGAAGGGGGGTGGGTGGAGGGCCGCCCGAGGCAACGACCTTTTCGAGGTCGAAGCTTTCCCTCTCCGTCTCTCTGCTCCGTGTGTTTTTTGTACGGTCTTGTCCGAGCCGGCCAGACAGGCACCAGGGTACGTAGGCTCCAACTATTTTTATTTTATCCTGGTCTGCGAAGCCCGGCCAGGGGGGGGGGACGAAGAGGGAGGGGTGAGAATTCGACCGGGGGGTTTTATTTTATTTTATGGTTGGGATGGGTGATGAGATGAGGGGAGGGGGGTAATATGAAATGTGTCGCTGGAAGGGCAGCAAGACAAAAGCCAAAAACGAAACATGGCAAGCATGGGAAGCATGGATGGGAAGCAGCAGAGTCTGGTTTGTGCCAGAACAGCACGGGCCCCGGCGGGCATGTCAGTTCATCATCCATATCCCATAGTGGACGATGGCGGGCGGCCAGGGGGGGAGGGGTGGTAAACGGAAGGCTGGATGGATGCGAAATATACAATGACGGACCGAGTTATTTAGCCAGGGAAAATGCACTGTTGACAGGATGGCCATCGCTCAGGCAACCCAGGGAGGAGGTGGCCGGTTGGTCGGTAGGTCGGTTTTCTTGCTCTCCAGCCTGCTTGCTTCCTTGCTCTGGGCGGCCCGTTCAGGAGCTTCGACCCCACCAGCGGGCTGGGTAGGGATTGGGAAACCTAGGTAAGTACCTAGGTGGCTCGTGGTTCAGGCTCAGGGCGCCTCGGGTTTTGGGCTGGAGCCCGTCAGGTGGTGATGGTCGTTGTCCTGGGCGCACGTGTGTGTGTGTGCGTGCGTGTGTGTGTGAATGTGTTTGATTATGGACGGTCCTGTCCTTGTGTTGATCAGGTACGAAACTGGAGAGCCGGGAGGGGGAGAGTGAGGCAGACGGGGGGGAAGGAACCGGCCGATGACGACCTGCCCGGTGCCATCCCATCCCATCCACCAGGATGCAGGCTGTATGAGGTAGGTATGTATGTAGGTACGTAGCCCGTATCCCATACTGGAATCCATCCCCCTCTATACCTCTCCACCTGCTGGAGGGGCTCCTAGGAGGGTGCTGCCCAGGCACCAGGGCTGCCATGGAGGCCAGCTAGCTGCCTTGGAGCGGGAATGGATGATGGACGATGGGCAAGAGCGAGCAGACAACAGCGGTCTCCCATGGCGCTGGCACTGGCATCCCATGGGATGGGAGCACTGCCAGCGAAGGAGAGGGAGAGCGAGAGGGAGAGCGAGGGCGAGAGATAATGAGAGAGACAGAGAGAGAGAGAGAGAGAGCCACGGTGAGAGTGCCCGTGTATGGAATAGTCCGTTAGTATGGGAAGTGGGTGGGCTGGCTGCTTGCCGCATCCACTCGGCCAGGCAGCCCACACACGCTCTCTCTCACACACTCTCTCTGTGCCCACCACCCACTTGGCCTCCCTCGCTCCCGCATTGTATTCGTCGGCTGTGATTGCGACCACCGCAACCACACTAAAAACATCTTTCACTTCCACTCCCATCCAGATCCAGCTTACCGCTTGCTCTACCACCCATCTCCCTACCAACGAACAGAAGTCCCAGTCGGCCGGCGGCAGACGCACCAGCTCCAGTCAACCTTCAGGTAAGTGAGTCCCTCCTCCTTGCTCGACAGCCCCCCAAACCACGCAGCCCGCCCGCCCTCTGCCCGCCTCGTCTCGCCTCGTCTCGTCTCGTCTCTACCGGCTACTTATACCTCGCCGCTACATCTGGCCCTGCCCTACCCTCCACCCTGCCCGGTGTCTTGCTTGCTTGTCGCTGTCGCTGCCTGCTGCTGCTATCGCTATTGTTGTTGTTGTTGTTGTTGTTGCTGCTACTGCTGGTGCTGCTACTGCTGCTCCCCCTCGCGCTTCCGCCCACGCCCACCACTACTACCCCGCTAACCAGCTTTCTTCACCACCAACAGTCTCAGACACGCCGTTTCGTGCGCAAACACAGCATCAACCGTCCGCAATGGTGAGCAGGCCCCCCTCCCTATCGCCTATCAATTGGGCCGCATCGCGAGAATGGACAGCGACTAACTTGTGGCCCCTCCCCTCGTCCAGTCTCAATCAGGGTTCGTCTCCCCTTTCCCCTTGGCCCCTCTCCTGCCCCTGTAGACCTCGCCCGCCCGCGATGCCGCGTTCCCACTCCGCCTCAACATCAACCACCACGGCGACCCGCGGCGGCTACGGCGGCTACGGCGGCCCGGCTGGTCCTTGGTCGTTCCTTGAGCCCCGCCCGCCTCTCCGTCGCTCGGCGGATGAAGATGCGAGCACGTGCTGACGTGCCCCTCTCCCCTTGGCAACAGAGCTACCGTCGCACAGGAGTGCATATCGACCTTCAACGACTTGAAGCTCAACAAGAAGTACAAGTACATCATCTTCAAGCTGTCCGACGACAACCGTCAGATCGTCGTCGAGGAGGCCTCGGCCGAGGGCGACTGGGAGGCGTTCCGTGAGAAGCTGGTCAACTCGACCACCAAGAGCAAGAGCGTATGTGCTGGCCAACACCTTCGAGCCCCCACGTCGGCGCCCGCATCATGTTCGTGCTGACCAAGATACCTGCAGGGTGCCGTTGGCAAGGGACCCCGATACGCCGTCTACGACTTTGAATACCAGCTGGCCTCCGGCGAGGGTGCGCGAAACAAGATCACCTTCATCGCCTGGTCGCCCGATGATGCCGGTGTCATGGTCGGTACCCCCCTCATCCGAGCTACACTCCCCTCATCTCGCACTGAATGCGCGTGTGCTAACCATCACACAGGCCAAGATGGTGTACGCCTCGTCGAAGGACGCTCTGAAGCGGGCTCTGAACGGCATCGCCACCGAGCTGCAGGCCAACGACCAGGACGATATCGAGTACGACACCGTGCTCAAGACCGTCAGCAAGGGTCTCGCCTAAGCGACCGGCGGCGCTCTGTGGGGAAGCCGAGTGAGAATGCCGGGGGCGGCGGATAGGAAGGGAGGGGCCTAGACGTACGAGGAGCAGACGGTCTACGACGTTTACGAAACTCAAGGTTTTGGTGGGCGAGGGACAGAGATGACTGGCGGGGGGGTTCTCT
Source organism: Nigrospora osmanthi (assembly GCA_029489945.1). Classification (NCBI taxonomy): domain Eukaryota; kingdom Fungi; phylum Ascomycota; class Sordariomycetes; order Amphisphaeriales; family Apiosporaceae; genus Nigrospora; species Nigrospora osmanthi. The sequence goes on along the minus strand of CP120494.1, from coordinate 5,752,089 downwards.
GCCGGCTCTCATCCCTACTGCATCAGGTCGGAGGTGTGAATTTGGACAAGTTGGTTTTCTCGCGGCGTGACACAAGTTCTTAGATTTGATGTTGGCCAGGGGGATCTCACTTAACATTGCACGAAAACCAAAAAGATCAGCGTCGATTCTGTTGCAGCCCGCCCTCTTCCAATAGACCTTTTCTTGACATATATTCATGACTCGTTACTTGCCAAGGTCTCTCGTCCCCTTCCGCCCGCCGCTCACGTCTTGGACTTCCAGGCCGTCTGGAACGTATCAAACACGTTGTTGGCCTCCTTTTCGTCGCGTATGCGCTGCAGCAAGTAGCCCTTCAAATCATCCCAGAACTCGGCCGACTGCAACACCTCGGAGCCGCTCGGGCCCTGGGCCACGACGTCGGCGTTCCATGACCCGGCGTCCTTGGGGGCCGCCTGACCCTCGGCGGCGGCCGCCGCAGCCGCAGCCGACGCAGCCGCGGTGGCGGCGCCGCCCATGATCATGACGCTGAAGTCGAGGGTCGTGGTACCGGGCGGGGCCAGGTCCTTGAGCACCTTGCTGTCGAGGACGGGCTTCTTGTTGAAGAGCATCTTGATCTTGTCGGCGGGGATGTGGGTGCGGGCGACGACGGCGTCCTTGACGTCCAGCACGGCCGTGTTGCCCGTCTGCGACGTCAGCCGCAGGTCCAGCGGCGGGTTGCGCAGCGACTTGACCGTCACGGTGTAGGACGGCTCCGAGCCCGGCACCGGCCGGCCCGCCGACGAAGACGACGAGGCCGCGGCGCCGCCCGCCGGCTTGGACATGGGCTTCGGGGGTCGCGGGAGAATGTACTGAGGCGAGGGGGGGTTAGTTGGGACGTTTTTTTTTATTAATTTTGCTAGCGAAGGAGGGGCGGGGGGGAGAAGGAGGAGGAGAAGGAGGCAAGCCGAGAGACATGGAGAGGGAGAGAGAGGGGGAGAAGGGGGAAAGGGGAAAGAAAACGTACAGCGCTCCGCGCCGGATAGGTCCGCGGGTCCTCGACGTGGTCGGCCGACAGCTTGACGGGGCGCGCGTCCAGCGCCGCCAGGAACTGCTTGGCAAAGGCTACCTCGGTCATGTTGGCGAGGCGGTCGGGGGTTCGGGGGAGGGGGGGGCGGGCCGGCGTGCGCGTTGCTCCCCTGGGCGCAGGAGGAGGAGGAGGAGGAGGAAACGGGTACGAGGCGTAGAGAGTGCGGGCCGGGGGCGGGTCGTCGAGGAAGCTCGAGCGGTACGGGTACGCGGCGTAGAGACTACTGCTACTACTCGTGGTGGTGCTGCTGCCGCTGGGGTTGCGGTGGTGGGCTCCCGAAGCGGGCGGCGCGTGGGGGGACGAGGCGTAGAGCGTGGTGGTCGAGGGCGACACGGAGGGGCGGTGGTGGTTCGAGTCGTCGGAGGCCATGCAACAGGGAAACTTGGGCGGGTGTGGGTGGTGATGCCGGTGATGGCGCCTTCCTTGGCCGGGGCAGTGACGGAAGGACGGGGCGGGCGGGCTCTGCGTGCGCCACACGAGGGGAGGAGGTGTTCAATTGGGTACCTCTGCGTATGTATGTATGTAACTAGGTAGCGAAGGTACTCGGGTACTCGAAATGGAGGGGTGATTCTGTGGCTGGTGCATCCCCCCCATAACGAATGATCAAAAACAGGTAAAAGTCTTGGCGCCCTGGTTGCGATCGAACCCACGTCATGGCCCAATACACCCGATTCCAACTCGCCGTAGGGGCAATGAAGCAGGAACAGTGAGTTCGGGAAACCAATAGAGAGCCCAAAACAAGAAGAACAATCCCGAAAAGTGAGGTCGCGGATGCTTGGGAGTGTCACCGCTTACACGTCCTCTTATTGGCCTGGATTCGACTATGCGAATCCAGCTGCATCGCGCACGGCTCACAGGCTGCTCCGTGCTCAGTATACGGCTCGCAATGGCAACCCATCCGGACTTGGCATAGACTCATGTCGTTTCCCTGAAGGGCTTTTTTGGGATTTTCGGCGGTATGTTGGACGAAACAGACAGAGTCTAGGGACTTGAAGAGTCGTTATTCTGGTTGTCGACCACCCTGCACCGAGGGCTTTCCTAATAACCGTGGCTCGCCTAGGAGAGACGGTGGAGCAGATAGGGAATTCCCGGTGGGAAGGTCAATTTTATGTGCAATCAATGGGTGAGAGAGAGAGAAACTCAGAAACGGAAATTCGGTCAGAAACGGGTAGGACGGGTTCCTGCGCAGCCTGGCCAGTCCGATGGGTATGAGTCAGGTGGGTTGCGAAGGAATGATAGAAGAGATAACCAAGTGGAATTCCTAACGCCCAGGTCATGCTGACTATTTGTGACGGGTCTTTCCCAAGTAACCGAGCACTCTTACCTCGAACGAGGGAATGGCGGCCGTAAAATCTGCCGGTTTTGCCGTCTCTCCGACATGCCGTTGCCGTCCGCCGATGCCTTTGTTGTGTTTTTCTTCACCCTGCCCTCGTTGGGCTGATGCCATTTTGGGGGGCTCCCATACCAACAACGAATGTCCTTATGGATGTCTCGGGCGAGATTACCCTGGCGGGTGCTATAAGTCTGGCTGGAAACGCGACGGACTTGAGGAGAAGCACCGTTAAACAGGACCGCGATACCATCGGTGGCAGGTCTGGCAACACGACCAGGAGCGATATTCGTAGAATGGCCCCTCCCCAAAGGACTGATGTCATTTCCCCCGGATGTTGACGTGCCGCCGGGTATCGCAGCAGCCGAGCTGACAAGCGGCAATCCGGGGTCGACTAGCGTCCGCATCCGCACGCGCCCATGGCACGTAGCTCGGAACTATTGGGAATCGGCTCTTGCTGATTGGCCCCTCCCCGGCGGTAGAACTGTCTTACTACACCAAGCTCCACGATGGACCGGAAAGACTGGAACACGCTGGGAAATGAGAGAAAACCCCTGACTAACCCCCCGGTTCCCATTGGGCCTCGCCGGAATCGAGCTGGCCGAAGCAGAGGAGGGGCAGAGGGGGAGGGTTCGATGCGATCGGCGGTGCGTTCAAAGCTACCGCGTGCGCTTTGGACTTCCCCGTTGAGGACGGACAACGGTCCACATTCCTTGGCCGCCCATGATTTACCTCATCGGGCAATGGCGAGTCTCCTCTAAGACACTCGGGCAGATGAGTCCTCCCATGGCTTGCAAGCGCACTTTGTAAACAAGAAGATGCTTGAACGATCGTGCCTTCCGCCGGGGAGCGTCCAGTCGTCAGGGGGGCCGTCCTCTCGGCTGGGCTGTTTGCCGGGCTGGCGTGCGATAGCGCTTCTTTCATGGGAGAGGCCGTGGCCCATAAAGCTGGTCCCATCTCGCCGCCAAAAGCGTTTGTTTCCTCGATATCTCCCATTCAGCATCCCGCCACACGTCTTCCTTCCCCTGACCATCTCAGTACTCTTGTCTCAAAATGCGTTTCTCCACCACAGCCATGGCCGCCGTGGCGGCGGCCACCACGGCCGGTGCCCAGCGCCCCAACGACACGAGCATCTGTGACTACTACACGAAGGCACTGTTGAAGGAGAACACGGCCGAAAACCAGATGACGCTCTTGACGCTCGTGGTAAACACTGTGGTCATCGGAAATTGTGAGTCTTTCCTCCCTTGTCGATTCCTTTTCTTTTTGTCCTCGCTGTGCTGATAGTGGACCACCGACTAGACACCGAGCCCAACGTCGGCATCAAAGTCCCCGGCATCCTCGCCCCTGGGAAATACATGGACAAAGACGTGAACTTGATGCCTTACTTTAACGGCGAACTTGCCTCAACCAACCGCGGCGACGAGAAGGGCGTCTCGGTCAACTTCCTGGACGGCGGCGGCGCCGAGCCGCTGATGAAGAACATGGCGGCCAACGACAAGAAGTCGCAGCAGTAGTACGTAACGCCGGATCCCGCCGTCGTCATGCGTGAAGCCGGGGGCAGTACTGACACGCGCGGCCGACCCCACAGCTTCCTCCTCACCCACCTGTACCAGTTCTTCGGCTCGCTCCTGGGCTGCTCGCAGCAGGGCATGGCGGGCTTCGCGGCGTACACGGGGCGGGCGTCCATGTACGAGGTGCACAAGTTCATGGACCTCAACGAGGAGGAGACCAAGTACTTCATCGCCCAGGTCGGGCTGGCGGCGGCCTCGTTCGGCGTGGCCGACGCCGACGTCGCCGCCGTCGGCGCCGCCCTGACCGACCTGTTCGGCTACCGCTGCGCCGCGCCCGCCGTCGCCGTGCCCGCCCAGGGCCCGCACCAGCAGAGCATCTGCATCGACCAGTCCTGCCCCGTCGCCCTCAACAACACCATGTGCGACGCCTACCCGCCCGCCATCCCGCCCTTCAACGCCACCGCCTCTTCTTCTTCTGGTTCTCCTTCCTCTCCCGCCGGCCCCAACGGCACCGCGTCCGGCGGCGGTCCCATGGCTACGCCCTCGTCTACCATGCCTGTCACGGCCGGCGCCGGGGCCTACGGCATCAACCTGGCCGTCATTGCTGGTGGTTTGGCTGCATTCTTGGTCTAGAAATACCAGGGGGTTAAAGAATAGGATAATGACTGGCAACTGGAACAGGACTGCTGGTGCCACCGGCTACTCTAACTACTTCTTAATGAGCCGCTGTAAATGATGAAATCATAACGAAACTTTACGTGTTCCAAAAAGAAATCTCTGAATAATCTCCAGTTGATAACAATTTGCCGCCATTTTGAACTTGACCACCATCTATGTGTGGGGCTCCTTGATCGAACATTTAATCAAGTAATCCCTTACTCCTAACAGTAGGCCAAAACGGACAGATTCCTTAATCAACGTGTGGCTGCATTTGCACTTGCGGTTTCTTACCAACTACAAGAAGGTATATGTACTCCATAAGATGTTAGAAAAGAAGGTATATATTTCTGTTGCTATTCCTAATGCTTTGAACCGATATTACCACTAACCCCCCGCCGCTATTTCTACTTCTATATTATTACACGTTGTTCGTAGCTTCTCCCAAAATTCACAGCACCTTCCTGAACCACCTTGTCAATACTTTCTGGCCTATTTTTCTTGGTATGTGATATGTAAGAAAATTAGTTCAACCACAGCCAGCCACCCCGGCGCTTCTCAGTTGTGCATCTACCGAGTAGCGGCGTCAATATAGGCCACTTGGGGGATGGCCGCCAATGCCCTATTGCCCTGGTGATCAAAAACGGCCGTGCGGTCGAGTTGTTGCCCAGACCGGGGTCTTTCGAACCCTGGGGCAGACAGACGGGGGGACACAGAAACCGACTCACTGAGCTTTCTACACCAAAAACCCTTGCACTAACACTGAGCCGCTTCTTTTTCCCACCCTTTCGACAGGACCGATGGCTCAGCAGCCCTGGCCGTCTTATTCCCGAGCGTCTCGCCTTTTGTTTACCGGGAGTGCTCTACTAATACCTCCACCGGGCCGCGCGCCCGCTGTAAGCCATGCTGAACTTAAATGTTTAGGCCCGGGTGGCGGAAAGCGTTTTAGATGTATAACTTTCAATATACTTGTCCATGTGTCAACCTGGCGAGCCTGGCTTGGCGAATGAACTGGGTAAGGAAGTACTTACCTAGCCCCCTGGAACCGGGTCGTTGGACGCCCCCCTGAGCCGCCGCGGTCCCGTTGGGCGTGATGTTGTTTTAACTCCAGCCGACCTGAACTCTCTCGAAGACACATGGATAGGCTGGGAGTCCCGGCTGCCCGGGCAGCCTTTCACCCTTGCATTAGTGACCATGCGAATCGACGACCCATGTCCAAAGTCCAGAGAGGCCTTGAATAGGAAAGAAGCGGTGATGCCGGTTATAGTAGCTCCCCAATGCCGCACGCAGTACGTCTTGTGAATTCCTGCTCGGAATGACGGGAAAACAAAAAAATTTATCTATTGCCCATTGCCCGAATTCTAAAAAGGGACAAATACTGAAAAAAGCAACATTCCAAGTGCGCTCTCTCACAGCCTTTTGCTCTTCTACTGATCTGATACAACTATTTCCACAGCCCCGCTTTATGGAACGACTATATCCTAGGACCTGATTTCTCACTTCTCATCGACTGAGGCCCAGAATGCCCCCCCCCCCCCCCCCCCCCCCTCGGTCAACTCTCCGACCAAACGCCAACCCCCCGAGTCAGACGGGCACTACTTATATTGCAGTCATTAGTCACCAGATTCGTGTCGCTCAATCTGGCCGCGTCGAAACAAAACGCACCGCCTCTGCAAGCCGTGGATAGCTCGGAAACTAGACCATAAAACAAGGTTTAAAAGGACTCTTATCTAGAGACCGTCGCTCTGCAGACGACCCCGAAACCACTCTCGCCCGCTGGCGTCAGCCTCACCCCGGGGGCCCTTCACGACTGAATCAGTTAAACTGACGGTGGTACCTGTCTCCATCGTAGAGAGCTGCTTTTAGCATCAACTCTGTTTGCGTCCCGGTTCAAACCCGCACGCCGGCGAGAGTCAAGATAGCGAGACGTACCACGAGCTCCCAATGCCACGCGGGCTGGCGAGGTCCATTACGGGGTTCCGGGGGTCCTATTCATGACTCTCTTCCCGCTTGCCAGGGACCACGGCATTTCTGAAGCAGACATTCGTGAGAACCCCCCATGCTTAAAAACGGACCCCTCCGCTACGGAAAGAGGACCACGTGTTGGCACTGCAGCCCGCCCTTCCCCTCCCCCCATTCACGCCGTCTTATGCATCCGAACGCATAGAAAATACTCAGGATCCCCGAGGAAACGCACCGGCCGGCTCGTACCGGGCGCCAGATTAGTTTTTCCACTCCTCGCCCTGGCCCGGCGATGGAATCACAACAAGGAAGCCTCTGGGCCGTCCTGGTGTCCACGTACGCCGCGGCAACGGTGTGCATTATCTGCCGGTTCTGCGGCCGACACCTGACCCGCACTCCTCTGTGGTGCGATGACTACGCCGCCATAGCCTCCTATGTACGTGGTTGTTTCGAGACCCCCCCCCTTTCTTTGACACGGGAGTTGACCTTCATACAATGCCAGCTCATGGCGACTGGATACAGCATTTTATGCCACTCCTGTAAGTGGACTACGTGAACAAGTCCACCGGACCACCCCCATCCATCTCCTGCCTAAACCCCCTGGTATCTGACGGATCGTAAAGGGATCCGTAGTGGTGTTGGCCTCCACATACAGGACATCACCTACGCCCCCGTCGCCCAGGTCGTTTACAACCTGAAGCTGCGCCTCTTCGTGGGCGAGTTTATATACGCCGCCTCTCTGTTTTGTGGCCAATTCTCGATCCTGTGCCTCTACTGGCGCATCTTCAGTGTCCCCGAAGCGAGGCTCGCGGTCAAGATCATACTGCCCTTCACCCTGGCCTGGTTGATTGTCCGAGTATGTCCCGCGAATCCCATCACGTCCCCCCCCTTCTGTATGGCTAACTTCGGAATCCCCCTTGCGCAGTTTCTCATGAGTGCGCTGAATTGCCGACCGGTCCGCTACTTCTGGGATGCCTCGGCCCAGGGGAAATGCGGCTTCATGAACTCCTGGTTCTACTTCGGCACGTGTCTCATTCATGTGCTGATCGACATCTACATCATGTCTATCCCCCTCAAGCAGATCATCAAGCTTCGTCTGCCCGTGGGCCAGAAGTTCGGTACTGCCGTCATGTTCCTCTTCGGAACCTTGTGAGTCGACCTGCCCCTGACGAACCAAACGCGCATCCGAAAAACGACATGCTCATACCGTATGGCTTCCCCTGTTCAGAGTCAGCGCTGCCGCGGCCGTCATCATGATCAAATCCACGGCAATGGACGACACGGATATTTCGTGGAGCGTGGCATCCATCCTTGTCTGGGCCATTGCCGAGGTTAACCTCGTTACCGTATCGAGTAGGACGCCCGGTGTATCGAAGCCTCGGGAAACTTGGACTAACCCTGTGCTCGAAGCCTCCATCCCGACCATCCGACCCGTCTTCTCGTGGTGCTTTGGCGGCCCATCGCCCGAGAGGTACAAACTTTCATCAAGCCCCAGAAGCACAATGTCTCCGCGCTCCCGGTTCACCAAAGACAGGCAATCCTACCACCACTGGATTGTGTCCTCTCGCGGTCCCCAAGGCATGGTGCCCGGCTGGTGGCTGGCCGATCCTCTTGATTCGGCTTCGTTCCACGACTTGGATGTTCGCCTCGGGGGAGGGGGTGAGGTCGAAGCGGTCGTCACGCGCCACACCAAGGGCGACAGTCCGATCTTCTGGAGAGACAGCATTTGGAGAGCTGACGGAAGTTGGCCGGGCCAGCAGGAAAATGCCAGTCAGATGCGGAGTAATGTGGCCAAGCCGCAAAAAGCTTTGTCGCCGGAACCAAGGTTATTACGGCGAATCACAGTGGATTTTGCAGTATGGGAGGGTCGGATAACTGAAAACAAAAGAGCAACATTACATTAAATCACATTTGGTGCACGTATGGAAACTCTGCAGTGGTTTATACTGTCCTTTCTTCTTCTTTTTTTGGCGCAGTTCGGGACGTGATTTTAAAGCGAAGGATACTACCCTGTAGCTTTCTGATTAGATTCGTTGGTACTCAAAATATGATCTAGCCGTAATAAGGGTTTTTTGTTTTGGGTTCAATCTGCCATAAGTCAGATACACAGACTTTCAGAAGTTTGAAAACAAAAGTCCCTTATTGAGACGCCTTATGGAAAAGAAATCCTATAAACACACCCATTGGCATCTAACTCATATGAACCACATCACCAAGACCCACGACGGTGCGGATCAAAGGCCGGGCATCCGGGCAACACAGGAGCATCAGGCACTTTACAAGGCTTCTAGTCGCCGCCAAAACAACCACCGTGTAGCTCACGGGGATCGTCTCGTGGTTCCTGGCTTCGTCCGGGAACATCTCCTGCCAGTCGACGTAAAAGTGCTGCATCACGCCGAACGCCATGGGCACCTTCAGCGTCGCCGATGGCATTTCGAGTTGCACGAGCGAAGTGGCCGTTTCCTTGAGGCTGCGCAGTGACTCGTACACCAGGCTTCGGAACTCGGAATTGGTGATGGCAAGGATCGCAACGACTTGGTCGACGAAGACTTGCTCTTGGCGGCTGCCAAGCTCGCCGAGCACCGCGTCCAGCTTTCGGGCGGCCGTGTACAAGCGTATACCGGGGCTGGCTTCGCGGCGTGCTGGTATGGCCGCCAGAGCGGAGGAGAGCTTTTGTTTGTTTGCTTGGCTCAGGCTGAGCCATTCGAGCCCCGTGCTCAGACGGAAAATGAATTTGTAAAGACTTTGCGCTGCAGTCTCGAAAAGCTGGCCCCCGGCTCCCGATCGACTGATTGAGGGTAGCAAATAGCGATCCGCGTGCCACCGGAGACTGAGCAGGCCAAACGCCAGCTTTTGGGCAGAGATCCTCTCAACGTAAAAGCTGCCCATTGTATCGTTTCCGTGATCGTCCACATCCGAAATCCGAACCCAACTGGAATCAGCGGGAAGTATTGCCCAAGGTAAGAGTTGGGCCAGGATTGGGGTCGCATGGGCGGAGTTCAGTGGCATCAGCACAAACATATCGATGGGACTCGTACCGAGGAAAGATCCCCCGATTTTAAGGATCTCCTGATCTGGCTCGATTTGTCGTAAGCGGTATAGTTTGGGTGGCCCACTCTGGTAGGCTCTCATGCCGCGAGTAGCGAAACCCTGCGGAGGAGGGGGAGGAGGAGGAGGAACGTAATCTACGTACTCTCGGATAGGAGCAGCAGAATAAGAAAGATTTGGACCGGCTGGCCGATTTACTTCCCGCTCCCTGAAAGTAGGGCGTATTCCATCTTCATCGCTTGAGTAACTGCTTTGGGTGTCCTCGCCCCAGTCTTCAGGCATCTCGTCGACTTGCGTAACGCATACGTAGTGGGTTGGTGAAGTCTTCAAGAACCCCAAAGACAGGAGGAACAAATCCTTGGGGTCAATGAAATCCGTCGGTGCTTCGCGTGTTGTGTGTGGGGTGAATCGAACAGTGCGGAGTGATGATCCATCGGATACCGTGGTCGTGGCGGGGAATTCGCAAGATCCAGTGGTACCGTAGAGTGTGCCAAAACCAGCCCCGTGCTGATCTTCATCCTCTCTCGTATCGTCGGATCGGCCTGGGAATCCCGCCGCATGTCTTTCTTGTTGTCTAGAGTGCCCTGATGCGAACGGAGTGCCGGCGCCCCTCCTACGAGAAGCGCCAAGACGATACGTGAACACTTTCCTCGAAGATAAGCCACTGTGCTGCCTCTGGTCCGAGTACCGTCCCAGGAGGCCAATGGCCAGAATCCATGACGGGTGTATTGGGAGGAATGTTCTCCCTTCTTTGAGTAGAAGGCTATCGCCCCGCTGGAAGGGAATCCCGTACGCCTCTAGGAGCGAGCCGAACAAGATCCAGCTGGTTTCCGTGTCGATAGGTTTCATCTTGCTCATATCCAAGGCAGGTAGATTGTCGAAAGCCTTCAGCGACTTGACGTGCTTGAGCTTAGGAGCCCGTACACGCTGAAACAACCAGATGTTAGGGCCCAGATGGTACCCGGGGGAAAGATAGTTGTTGTTGTCCCTGCCGATAGCATTCAGGGTCTTCTGTCGCTCTTGGGTAGAGGCATACCAGATCAAGGCGGGGCCGACGATACCGATCAAGGCGATGATGCCGACACCAGCGCCTATCCAGGTGCCTATGGTCGAAGCGAGGTCCAAGGACTCGGACATGATGGCTGCATTTCTTCAGGTAAGGGATACCACTGCTGAATTCGAGAGGCATTTGAGTGGTGAAATTAGCGGAAACGAAAATCCTGAAGTAGGTCGACGATCAAGTCTGACCACACTCACGCACGATGAGGGGTGGTCAGGTCAGCCTGCAGCCAAACGGCACAGAATCCTGCTGACCCCGCATTTCGATGGATGGATAGCATTGCAGTATCCAACTCATGGGACCTTCGGTTTCGATATTTTGCCGCGAATGAAATGACGTACAGCCGCTGATGCCAGGGCAATACGACGAACGACTTCGTTCACCATACCTGCAACAACTATGTGAGTCCCCAGAGATGAATCGCAGTTCGCCTGCGCCTGGTGCCCCACTCACCTCTTGTGCCCGGGCTTCCAGGACACTCTGACAACCAGCCACTTTAAATTTTCACTCGTTACTATATACCGTAAGCGCCTCCCAAGGAAGTGCAACCGAAAGCGTGTCAAGGCTGACTGAGGCAGTTGCTTTGGTATTTGAAGTTATAGTACAATCGAATTTCAGCTCTCAGCGCCGGTAAGGTCCGCGGTCTTGCGGTGGCCCCAAACGCCGTGACAACGCTCTTTTGTAGCTTATCATACACATATAGTACATTGGGGAGGCCGTGCCATCAGTTCGTCAAGTCGTGATGCGAACTATGTGAGTTCGTGGGAACTCTGGTCGGTAAAGGGACCAGAGCTTTCTACTGTCGGCTCTTGGCCAGCTCGCTCTGGGCGGTGGCGGTGGGGCCGCCCTTGACGCGGTCGCCGGCAACCTTCTTCTCACCCTCGGTGATGTCGTGCAGCGTCTGGCTGTTGATGGGCTCTCCGGCGTGCTTCTGGGCCTGGGCGGTCGGGCCACCCTTGGCGGGATCATCAGTACCCGTCAGCTCTTTCTCGGCGCCAGTGATGTGCGAGATGGTCTCCGAATCCAGCTTGCCGCTGGCGTGAGCACCCCCTCCGGTAGCATTCTAAAGTAACGTTAGAAAAGCTTCTTCTCTCGCAAGGCATCGAATCGATGATACGGGGCACCTACGGCGTCGGCCATGCTCTGGGCCATGGCAGCGGGGCCGCCGGCGATGGGGGCGTCCTGGCCCGTGACCTTCTTCTCACCCTGGGTGATGTCGGACACGGCACTGGGGTTGACGGGCTCCTTGGCGTGCTTCTGAGCCTGGGCGGTAGGGCCACCCTTGACGGGACGGGCGTTGCCGGTCAGCTCCTTCTCGGCGCTGGTGATGTTGGAGATGGTCTCCGAGTCGAGCTTGTTGGCGGCCATGGTTCTGGTAGCGTGGATGTTTCGTGAGATGATGGGAGAAGGAGAAGAGAAGCGGGCGGTGGGAGTGCTGAGTCTGGCAGCTTTTGTAAGTAGAGAGCGAGACATGATGCGACGGGAGCTTTGAATCGTAGCAGACCTGAGCGTTTGTCAAGAAGACTGGTTGCGTTTGAGACCCGGTCCGGGATGCCGACTGATATACCGCAAGGCTGGGGCGAAGTGGAAGGCAAAGCGGTTCCTTGTGTAGTGGTGATTCGGTGATGGGCAAACGAGAGGATCCATGATGTAGTGCATCCCCGGCGATGAAGTTATGCAGTGTGCCATCGGTGATCGGTGACCTCACTTCCCCCCACTGACCGCAACCGTACCGGCAGGAGCTCCAGTCTTTTGCCGGACAGAGCCCTCCGGCAGTACTGTATAAGCCCATCAACGCGATACGGTGCCTGCCTAAGACTCCAGGGATGGGACTTCATCCAATCCCATGGGATAGGCGTGAAAGAGAAGGACAGAGTGCAAGGGAGGCCTGTAGTGCCTGTATTCCATTGGAAAGGACCTTAGTTATTAGTGCCTGCTCTGCCGCCCATTTACGGGCCGGGCCAAACGACCCGCCGCTAATAATAAGCAAACATCCATCGATGAAGAATCGTTCGACACTCTCGGCTAGGTGGGTTGCATAGAGACCATCGCGATGTGCGAGCGGTACCTTGTCCGACAAACCTATGCTTGGTCCAGCAAACCAACCACGGCGAAGCATTGATACCCGGTCGGGGCGGTGTGTGTTCTTTTGCACGAAGCTCTCGTGGCCCCGGCCGTTTTGTCAAGCCGTGCGATCTTCCGTTCTCGAGAGCGCTGCTGTTCCTGGCTGCACTGATTGTTCCCAACTAGAGCCGTCTTCCATGAATATAAACCAGAACAGGCAAATGGATCCTAACACCGACAGGCAACACGGGGCACTTGGATCGATTGGGTTAAGACAAATCCGCGTCGTCAATCCATTAAGTACCTCCCGCCGTGGAACAGCTCCTATTGTTGAGTATGATGAATCATCGCAGGCGTAGCTCATACTTCCCGCTCGTCGCTTCCTCCAGTATTTGCGCGTCGCATAGATGGAGAGGCAGGCACGCAGGTGAACCTCGTGCGACACCCCGCGATTTCTTCGTTTGAATGGGCGTCGCAGCCTCGCTTGATTTATCTGGCCTCTTCCGTACGGAGCCTGGTTGAACTGGTCTAGCCGTAATCCTGAAGTGGGCTTATGATGGTCGTGATATGAAAGACATTTGTCTTCTCGTGTGCAATTGTACTCCGCAGCTCGTTCCCATTGCCGACCTCCTTCATCATCGCGATGGCAAATGACGTCATTCACACCATCGTCGTCGCCCTTCGTTCTACTGGTAGATGGGCTGGCTGTCTGGGCTCGTGGTCCCCATTACAACATGGTGCCCCAACGAGCTGACGAGGTCGCAAATTCCCTTCATGCGCCGGGAGAAGATGTGACTGGGACCGGTTGAGAGCACTGCTAATATGTCTATCTGGAGTAGTTGCGGTCACGGCCTGAACCTGTCCGTCCCAAGGGAGAACAGTTGCCATGGGATGAGCCTGGAGCCCCGTAAGCTTCATTCATTCTTACCCTATGTCTGTAGCTGCGGGGCGGAGCCGCCGACGACTTGGTAGGGCTGATTGATTTCCCAACCCGGAGCACTCCTTTCGAAACGAGACACTTGACGGAGAGCATTGCATGGCCGAGCTGTGGTGGTGTTCAGGACGCTGGGATCCTAGCACAATCCCCTGTAACTGTTTCGCCACCCTAGGCAGCCTACGAACCTACGGCGTAGGTATAAACCAATAGATCACGGCACGGCGGAGCCCATTGGCCAATCCGGAAGCTCGAGTCCCTTCTAGTCGGGGCACGCGCCTGACAGCAAAAACGTTACACCTCTTGCCAAGAGGCTGGTACCTGACCTAACAAGAGTCAGCTGGTCCATAGAACTCGGCGAATAAGATAAGGCCTTTTTACTAGAGACCTTACAAATAAGCCAATAGTCGCCTATCAGTGGGGCAGCTTCTTGTTAGGTGGCAGTCGTTAGGATACCTAGGTCTTGGCAATAGGTGTAACGTTTTTGCTGTCAGGCGCGTGTCGGGGACCTTCTTACCTTCTTATACGGGCTAGGCCGAAAAGGAAGCCCGGGGAAGCTTATCACGGATCCTCGCCGACGATTGCGCAAGTTGTCTCCTCTTGTTCCTCTTCATCACCTGCCCCCGTCAGCAAGATGGCATTCGAGAAGGGAGAATTGCCGCCGTACAGCGCTGCCGCGCCCCTGGACGCGCCGCGCTGGCGTCGAGGCCGCGCGCTGCACCGGCCGTCCCGAGTGCTGAAGGTGCTGGGGCTCGCGTGCCTCGGCTTCATCGGCTACGCGCAGTGGAGGCAGATCTCGGATGGCCCGGTCGGCGGTGCCCCGGCGGCCGGGCTGTCGCTCACGAAGCTCGAGGCCGACCTGGCCACCTGCGCGAAGCTACGCACCAAGCCGCAGGACCCCATCGGCCCCGGCCGGGAGCGCAACGCCCGCTATATCGACGGCCACAAGCCGACCCTCATCCGGAACGCCACCATCTGGGTGGGCGAGCCCGAGGAGGGCACCAGTCCCGAGGACGCCCGCGCCGGCAAGGGCTTCGGCTGGATCCGTGCCGACGTCCTGCTCGAGTACGGCCTCATCAAGCAGGTCGGCCCGGACCTCGACCTGGGTTCGCTGGCCTCATCCGACCACCATGTGTATGAGGCCCAGGGCCGTCAGCTCACGGCGGGCATCATCGACATGCACAGCCATGCTGGCGTTGACTCGCTACCTAACCTGGTCGGCAACGACGATACCAACGAGATGTCCGCCGACGTTACGCCCTATGTGCGCTCCATTGACGGCATCCAGCCGCAGGATCACCAAATCCAAGTGATCAAGTCGGGCGGTGTGACGACTAGCCTCGTGCTGCCCGGCTCGGGCAACAACATGGGCGGCGAAGCCTACGTGATCAAGCTTGCCGTGGGCAAGGAAGATGGACGCAACGAGATCTCGGCTGCCGATATGCTGGCCGACCCGGACCGCAACTGGCGCTATATGAAGATGGCTTGTGGCGAGAACCCCAAGCGCGTCTATGGCCGAGTGGGCGAGAGCGGGCCCGTCAGCCGCCTGGGAGAGTCATGGGAGTTCCGGCGTGCCTTCGAGACGGCCGCGAAACTCAACCGAGAGCAGGATGATTGGTGCGCCAAGGCCGAGGCCGTGGGAGTCGAGAAGATGGATGGCTATCTCCCTCAGGATCTCAAGTGGGAGTCGCTGGGCGCTGCTCTGCGTGGCCAGGTCCACATCAACACCCATTGCTACACGGTCCCGGACCTGGAGGCCTTCGTCGACCATACCAATGAGTTCAATTTCTCCGTGCGCGCTTTCCACCACGCGCACCAGACCTACCTCGTGCCCGAGATCTTGAAGCGGGCGTGGGGGCCCAGCCCTCCGGCTTCCGCGCTGTTCGCCGATAACATGTGGTACAAGGCCGAGGCCTACATCGGATCTGAATACGCCGGCAAGACGCTTTGGGAGAACGGCCTGACGCCCATCTACGTTAGCGACAACCCCGTGATCAACGCCCAGCATGTCGTATTCGAAGCGGCCAAGGCTTTCGGGTACGGATTGCCCTACCATGCCGCCTTGGCTTCTGTGACCATGGCGCCGGCTGAGCGTCTCGGCCTGGGGGAGCGTCTGGGTAAGATCAAGCCCGGCTTTGACGCTGATATCGTGGTCTGGGACAGCGACCCGCTCAGCGTTGGTGCCACGCCAGTCCAGGTCTGGATCGACGGCACTGCCCAGTTCAAGAATCCCGTTGAGCTGGTGAAGCCCGTTACCGACGCTACCAAGCCAGACACGACTTTTGCGATGCCCGCCGATGAGCCGACCACCGTCGCTGATTTGGTCTTTACTGGCATTTCGGCTAATTTCCTGGATGATGAAGCCGAGGAAGCCTCTCAGGGTTCCAACATGACGGTGGCGGTTCGGGGTGGTAAGATCACCTGCGTTGGATCGTGCGCTTCCGAGCTTCAGGCAGCCTCGGCCGCGGGTGCCAAGGTCATCCATCTCCAGAACGGTTACCTGACCAAGTCTTTCGTGGCCTTCGGCTCCCTTGTCGGCCTGAACGCCATCGATGCCGAGCGGGACACGGACAACGGGGCCAGCACTGAGCACTTCAGTCGCGCCGTGGACGGCCTGCGCCTCGACACGAAGAAATTGCACTACGCGCACAAGTACGGCGTGACCCGGGCCATCTCGGCGCCCAAGTACACGGGTCAGCAGACGCACTTCGGTACGAGCGTCGGCTTCAAGACGGGCGCGCTGCACTCGCTCGAGAAGGGCGCCATCTTCGCCCCCGACGCCGCCGTGCACTACACCCTAGACGGCGCGTCCAAGGCCGGCGGCAGCGGCACCGTGTCGGCCGCGCTGGGCAGCCTCCGCCGCAAGCTGCTCCAGGCCGTGGGGGACACCGGCAACGAGACGCAGGCCGACGCCTTCTCGGAGCCGGCGTACCTGCGCCGCGTCGTCCGCGGCGAGACGGCCCTGGCCCTCACCGTGCACAGCGCCGACGGCATCGCCGGGGCCCTGCGGCTGAAAAGCACGGTGGAGGAGGCCAGCGGCACCCGCCTCACCATGGTGGTCATCGGCGGCGCCGAGGCGCACCTGGTGGCGGCCGAGCTCGCGGCGGCGCGCGTCGGCGTCGTGCTCGCGCCCCTGCAGTCGTACCGGACCGCGTGGGACCAGCGCCGCGCGCTGACGGGCGCCCCGCTCACCAACGGCACCGCCGTCGACCGCCTCGTCGCCGCCGGCGTGGCCACGGCCGTCGGCCTCGAGGAGGACTGGCTCGTCCGCGACCTCGGCCTGCTCGCCGGCATCGCCTGCGCCAACAGCGGCGGCCGCATCGGCGCCAAGGCGGCCCTCGACCTCGTCGGCGCCAACGTCTACAAGATGCTGGGCCTCAAGCCCGCCGGCGGCGAGGACGCCGGCGAGTTTCTCGTCTTCGAGGGCAGCCCCCTCGAGATCGGCGGAAAGGTCCGCGCCGTGGCCGACGGCTCCGGGACCGTGGACTTGTATTAAGTGTGTCGGGGGTTATAGACCGTGGGGGTGGTAATTTGGGCAAACTTTTGTACAATTTCGTCCGCGTGTAAATTTTTCCCCCAATGACCCCAAGGGACCGCCGGGCATCTATTGCCCTCTGACTTCCTTTCCCTGGGGCGAGACGGCTAAAGTCGGAAGAGCAAACCCCCAAGAAATTTGAGTTCCCAACCTGTGAGGCCGATGCACACCCTCGCATGTCGCCGAACGCCTAAATTCCCAAACCCACCACGACGCCTGATGGCATCATCACGGGTTCAGCCCCTGCGTCCCGTGCCCGCCCGTAATCCCAGGCTGGAAGCCATGCATGGTCGAGGAGATGATGCTGGGAGCGCTGTGTTTTCTCTCACTCTCCTTGGCCGCCGTCGTCGTCGTCGTTGTCGTGGTTGCTGACTGCTGCTGCTGCTGCTGCTGCCCCATGGCCGGCGCGCTGCCGCCCGCACGCTCGGCCGCGGTGGGCGGCTTCCCGAAGTCGCCGCTCCCGCTGCCGTCGCGGCCGTTGCGGTGGGCCGAGTTGCGCGGCGAGTTCTCGTCGTCGTCGCGCCCCAGCGGCTTGATGGCGCCTTTGAGCTTGTTGAGCAAGCCGCGGTCGTCCTGGGGAAGAAGAGGAAAGGGCCCCCCCAAGTCAGTCAGTCAGTCGGTCAGTTCGGCGGCTCACCCCGAATGTAATACCCGTTCTTTTCCCGTGTGTGTGAGAGAAGGGAAAGAGGGAGGAGGTGAGGACTTCAAAAAAAAACCACAAGACGTACGTGGGCGGTCGGCCCCGGACGGCCGGCCGTCGAGTTGAAGGGTCCGCCGGTCGACATGGTTCGTTTTGAAGGGAGGGTCCCTGTCTCTTTGGTTTCTCTCTCTCTATCACCTTCTCGCTCCCTGGTGTCCGGCCCAGCCAGTGTCGTGGTCGGGTGTTAACGAGGTCGACACCAGATCTTCGTCTGGATGCCTTGGGTGTGTTTGTTTCTCTTCCTGGGCCGTCTGCTGCTTGCTTGTGTTTGTGAGGTTACATGAGGACAGATGGAGGGAGCTACCAGAAGGCCAATAGGGAATTAAAAACCACGGCCGCCTTCTCCCCCTTCCCTTCCCCCCTCTTCCCCTCCGACCGCAGGAGGGACTAGGAGAGCCTTATTAATCGCCCACGGCACGCAGCCCCCCCTCCCCCGCGAGAGAGAGAGAGAGAGAGAGAGATGGGCCCAAATCGCGATCCTGACGTAGCCGCCTTACCATTATCCGCCCCTCCTGGTTAAGTTTCTGGAGACGGGGCTGTGGAGGGAGCAAACCGCATGCCGATCCCACCTGCCCACCCGCCCCCCGGAACCCCCCGAAACGGCTGCTCCCGCTAAATACCGTGTGTTGCGAGGCGCGTCAACGTGGGTGGCGGCCAATACCGTTTACGCCCTTGGCCTAATCCCCACCGCCCCCCTCCTCCCTCCTCATCCCC
The DNA here is from genome assembly GCA_029489945.1 of Nigrospora osmanthi. Classification (NCBI taxonomy): domain Eukaryota; kingdom Fungi; phylum Ascomycota; class Sordariomycetes; order Amphisphaeriales; family Apiosporaceae; genus Nigrospora; species Nigrospora osmanthi. Next base: position 5,733,526 of record CP120494.1, on the reverse strand, counting down.
CCCCCCCCCCGGGGTTTCGTCTATGATGACGACGACAACGACGACGTGCCGCCGGCGCACATGGTGTTGGTTTTTTTTGCGTGGACAGCCGGGGGATGGGAGTGGGAGTGGGGCGGTTCGTTCCTTATTTCCCTGCGTTTCCTCTCGCCTGGCTTCCTCCCAGATCAAGTGCCGAACGAAACGGGGAGGAAATGGACAAGTCATTTTTTTTGGTGCCTTGCATTCCTCCCTGCCCCGTTCTGCCCGGTTTCCCTCGGGTATTCCGGGATCACGTGTGCCTGCCTGTTTCGCCTCAGGCCCGGGGACCCTGCAGCAGACGCCTGCCGATCTCTGACGTCGATGGCCGTCGCGCCTACGGGAGCAAAGAGGGGCAGAGGCTGCGGGTGCGCAACGGCGGGGAACGCGCGGGCAGCGTCAGGTCGAAGTCTATTAGTACTTCGCAAGCAATTGGGGGGGGCGGACAGTCGAAACAGTGAGAGCCGAGAGCTGTGGTTGTCAGCAGGTCAGCTCCCTGTTTGAGTTCGGCCGGGTGGCCGCGCCGTTCGTCCCTTGGCTTCGCTCTGGAGGCTAGGTTCGCATTAGACCTAGGCGAGTAGGCACGCAGGAAGGGCAGGAAGGGGACGAAATAAATGCCCCCGTGAGATTGGACGGTACGCCTGGAGGCTGGCTACCGTAAAGAAGTACTTATGTCTACCTTATAGATATGGTTCGTGCGCAGGCTAGTTATCCAGACCACCATACAGTAGTTTGTCCACCCCCTCGACTGATGAGAGACTCGAGCCACAGCTCGCACAGCTCCCCTCACCTGCCAACTGCGAAGTAGACGTCGGCCCGGCGCTGCCCGAGTTCCCCTGTTCCCCTCCGTTGCGCACCCGCAGCCTTTCGTTTGCGTGGCCGTGGGGCATCTAGCCCGAAATTGTCCGAAGCGTGCCGGCAGCGGCGGCGGCGGCGGCGGCAAGAGTAAGGGCAAGAGCGGCGGCGGTGGGTCCGAAACTTGGAAGGAGCGAGCTTTCGAAGTATTCTATACTAACATAGGTATGGATGGTTAGTCACGATCAACGGCCATGTGGCCAATGTCAACACGGCGGGGGTCGGCGGTGTGGCCGGCCGTCGGCCCCCCGGCCAGCCGCGTGGTAGCCGAGGCCAAGACCGAGGGCGCCTGGCCCGCGCCTTTCAGCACCAGCACCAGCAGACGCAGCAGCTATTGGCCTAGGTGCATCAGAAGCAGCAGCAGCAGCAGGAGGAGGAGGACGACGACGACGACGAGAAAGCCACCGCCGCTGGCGACGATGCCTAGACCGAGGTTTCGGGAACGGAGGCCCTGGCCCTTCAGTCCGAGGCCCCAGCGGCGGCGGCGACGACGAGCTCGACTGGGAGGCCTGGGGTTGTTAGTTTTTCTTTTAGGTTGTTCCACTGTTTACGAGGTTACTTAGCAGACCAGCTGTAGCTGCCAATGAATTCACATGCAGTTGCTCATATGACGGCTTTTTACACCTCCATAACGTGCCCCGTCAGTCTCTCCCATGTTCAGCAGTTCAGCTCCAGCTTGGAGTTTGGCTGGGTGGCCGCGCCGTTCGTCCACTGGGTTTGCCCTGGAGGCTTCGCATTTGGGCGTGCCCCGGTTTACGGTGTTTTTCCATAGCGCTTTAGAGAGAGGTCTGCTAGGAAGAGGGAAAAGACGTATGTACCTACCCTAGGCACATGTAAGGTCGCTGGGGGAGGTGTGTGCCTGTGGTCGACCCCCTCCCAGCCCTCCTTTCGTGAGCAACCAACCCTGCAGATCGGGTTCCTGTCCTGGCCCTGGGAGGCCCATTGTTAGTCGGCACGCAGAGAAGAGAGGACACTGGCTTGCGCTTTGCCTGGGCGTGTCTTTCGCCGGGTCTTTTATACACCACAGTCCCTGATGTAAAGGTATGGGACCTTTAGGTGTCCACGGATCCATTAGTATGGAGATACTAGGCGTGTAAGTAGATTGGTGGTAGAAGAGTGGGGTTACCTAATCGAGAGACTGCCACCTCCCAGCAATGGAGGGCTCTGGGGGCGATTATTGTGGGGTCCACTGAAGAGAGGGTGTAGCTCACCCAGCTTCTCCCCCTGTTGAGCCGATATATTGTTGAATAAACGCTTCGTTTCACAACAATAAACCACACTCTCGATAGCTCAGTTGGTAGAGCGACGGGCTGTAATTGGTACCAATATACCCGCAGGTCACCGGTTCGACTCCGGTTCGGGAGAGTATTCTTTTGGTCTTTCTCCGGCTCCGAGAGAGCACCCAAGAGTAAAGCACCCATGCTATCACGCACCTCAGGTGTGCGTGCCTTTTTGTACCTTTTAGTCCTCTCGTGCATAGCGCCTGTGGCAGGGTGCTGCTAGCTGGAGAGAGGGAAAGTAGATGTATCGAGCAAGGCCACCGGTCCTGTATTACGTGGGATCCTCGAGTAGGCATACGGTCTACCTTACACAATATCACACTGCGTACCTTCCCTGTTGCGTACAGTATCAGAGTGTTTCGGTTACCGGCATCGCTTTCAAATCCGGCTCGGGAGAGCACCTACCTTTTTGTTATCAGACGCCTCAAGTGTTCTCGACTTTCTCATTCTTTTCCCTGCCTTCCTCGTATAATGCCACGGGGGTTGTTTTGGCTCTTAGCCAATACCTCCTGTTGGGTCAGGGTATTAGGTACTGACTTTTGGAATCGGTTGATGCTTCCATTGCGGGCCTTATCGCGCTGGCTTTTACCCGTCTCCTTCCTACCTAAGTACATACCTACTTACCTCGTATGCAAATCCCATGGTATAAGCACGTCGGACAAACAAGTTAAGCAAGGGCGAAAGGCGGCAGCCTAGGCACGCAAGGCACGCGCCTTTCGGTAACTGATCCAGGTATAGGTAGGTACCTAAGTAATCATGTATGTCATAGCAGATACATGAGGTTAGAACTCCCGGCCTGCCATGATTCCCAAGTGCCCGTCATCCAGGGCGTCCTTCTACGTGGCAATATCGAGCCTTAGAGGGTTGGTGGTGTGCCGTGCCGGCCCCTGCTGGTCGGTGTGCACGGCGCGCTGCCAGTGTGGCCTCTGGATGAGAGACACCACAAATACTAGTCCGAACGAAACGGCGGTAGGACGAGCGACGACGAGCTGCCTCCGCCACGTTCCGATCGCAGGGGCTGCTCCTTCTTGCATCCAGCCGGCACCCGCCCGGTGCTGGTCTACCAGACTGTCCTCCTGACTGACCTCTTCTATGCCGGGCCCGCAACGGGTCACGGCCGGCACGTTTTCTTATGAAGGGGAAGGGGGGGAGGGGTTCATGATCTGCAGATAAATGCAGGTAGGCCTCGTCCCAAAGTTCCAACCAAGGAGCCGGTCAACATTCCGAAACCCCAGAACATCGTTGCGCCTCGACCGCCCGCCTGGACGTGACGGGTAAGCCCGCGAGAAGAGCCGCCACTGCAAGCTGTCCATTTCTCGGGCTGCTGCTATTATTTCCGGTACGGCTGGTCCAGCGCTTCGTCCTCATCTCGAAGCGCGGGCCGACGGCACCCGTCTGCCCGCCGCCAGGCGATCCAGATATCCGGACCACCCCTGGAAACGGCGGCGGCGGCTTGTTCGTCTCACATGCGCGCCTTGCCCAGCCGGGTCCTTCCGCTGCAGGCGGGAAGATGGTGTGGAGGAGGAAGAGGAGGAGGAGGAGGAGGGGTGAACAGGGGAGCGGGAACCCGAGGCTGAGGCGCGGGTGTGGTAAGATGCCCCGAGACGGGACGACAGCGGCAGGCCCCGAGGCCGCCATTGAGTCGTACACGATGGCGGGGGGTGGTGATGCATACCGTTCCCTCTGTCCAGCCAAGCATAGTGCCCAGGGATGTCGCACGCCGCTGTCTCTGTCTCCCGAGTTGGCTCAACAACGTCCACCATCATCGGCTGTTTCCGCCGCCCCCTTTTGTTTTTGTGTGTGTATTTTAGACAGGCTGTATGTAGATGACTCGGCCGAAAGTATGCTCATCTGTTCCAGGCCACTCCCAAGGAATGCCAAATCTAGCACCGGCCTATCCACCAGTACTTGAGACCCCCAAACGAGACCTTGTAACCTGAGCGTTCGTTATAGCCCGAGGCTGTATTCTCGGTGGGGACCCATGCACCCTGAAAGCCTCTGGAGCGAAAACGCGGTCCGCTAATTGGTCGGCTCAACCTCTGAGCCATGTAACAGTCACAATCTATCATACCTCCCTTTCCCCCCTTACTCGAACGCTGCATGAAAGGCACGTCTACGGATCAACAACGTGTATATGAAGCACCGGGGCGGCCTTCTCAGCTGCTGCTCATTCGTGGAGGAGCTCGGAATTTCGCATATCCATCTCCTGGTTTCCGTTCAGCTTGGTATCTACCTCTTGACACCAGAGGACCCGGTGCCGGCTCTCCTAAGAACTTCGCCCAATCCTCCCGGGGGACTGTCCGGCCGTACCTATAGGAAGCGCAATCTCGGTCGTCTCGGGCTATCAAGAGCCGACAACCGCCGCCATGCTGGGGTTCGGGGGTGCCCGCGACGCCGTCGAAAAGGACGGCGCCTACGTGGGCGGCTGGTCTCTCCGACACTTCTTGGTGCCGGAACGAAAGGACGGCATACACGGTGAGTTCATCATCCCTTCCCCACCCCCCCCCCCCCCCTTTTTCTCCGGGGCTCGTGATTGACGACGACGGGGAATTTCAGACAGCAGTGAGGATCGGGTGAGCAGAGTCGCCGTCCGACAGGATTGGACGGCGGCCGAGGAGAGAGCGCTCGTGCGGAAACTCGATTTGCGAGTCCTCCTGCCATGCTGCATCGCGTATTTCTTCGCTTTCCTCGGTGCGGCCGCCCCCGTCCTTCGTTCTTTGAACTCCTTCTCCCCCCGCCCCTGGGGCAACCCTCCTGGCTGATGGTGTGTGTGTGTAAGCCAGACCGCGCCCAGATCGGCAACGCCCGCGTGTTGCAGGCCGGGACCTCTAGCAACATGCTCCAGGCGCTGAACCTGGTGGGAAGGGACTTCAACTGGGTAGGTGCTGTTCTCGAGGAACCCCCCCCCCCCCCCCCCCCCCCCCCACCCCTGACCCGGGTATGCGAAAAATCATCCGTTACTCACCCCCGTCCTTCTCTCTCCCCTCCTTTTTCGAGGAAACAAGGCCGTCTCCATCACCTACATCCCGGTGCTGCTCTTCATCATCCCGTCGAACCTGGTGGTCAAGCAGTTCAGCGCCAAGTACTACCTGCCCGCCGTCATGGTGCTCTTCGGCGGCATCAGCATGAGCATCGCGGCCGCGCGCGGGGCGGCCGGCCTCTTCGCGGCGCGCTTCTTCCTGGGCCTGCCCGAGGCGGGCGTCGTGCCGGCCACCGTCCTCTACTTCAGCTTCTGGTACAAGCCCACCGAGCGCGCCTGGCGCATCGGCGTCTTCAACAGCGCCAACGCCATCGCCGCGGGCTGCTCGGGCTTCCTGGCCCTCGGCATCGACTCGGTACGTCCCTCGGGGGGGGGAAATGAGGAGGTTTGGGGGGGTTTTTGGAAACCGAATGCTGGTCGGCCTGGCTGACACGAACTTCTCTCCCCCCTGCCCCCTCTCTCTGTAGCTCAACGGAAAGGGCGGCCTGGACTCGTGGCAGTGGCTCTTTGTCATCGAGGGCGCCGCGACCATTTTCACCGCCATCCCGTTGTATTACGTGCTGCTCACGTTCCCGGAGACGTCCAAGGCGCTCGACGAACGGCGTAAGTAAAGGCCAAGCCAGCCTGCTGGGGCGTGGGGGAAAAGAAAGCTAACCACCAGCTTCGGCACCCTCGCGCAGAGCGGCACATCGCCGTCCACCGCTTGGGAGTCGGCACCCCGCGTCAGACCGATAAGACGTGGGACGGGCCCGCCGTCCGGGCTCTCCTTTCCCGCCCGTCGACGTACATCTTCTTTGGCACGTACTTGTGCCAAATGCTGGTGGTCGCGTCGCAGGGCACGTTCGCGCCGACGATTTTGCACGAGGTGAGCATCGCCTCCCCCCCCCCCCCCTTTTCTTTTCTTCTTCTTTCGGCCTCCCCTCGCTTGAGCCAGCTGGCCACTGACGCGCCCTGGGTGGCCACAAGCTTTTGGGGTTTTCGCCGGCCAGGGCCAATGTGTCCGTGTCGGCGGTGTATTTCTACTCGGTGCCGCTGCTGTGGCTGTGGCCGGCGCATTCGGACTGGACGCGCGAGCGCATCTGGCACTCGCTGTTCCCGCTGCTGCTGGCACTGGTCTGCTACGCCTGCTACGCGTGGGTGGGGGCGCACCAGACGCTGGGGGCCTTCTCGGGCGACTCCTTCTACGGCCTCATGTATCTCGGGTACATCGTCCAGGTCGCGGCGCCGCCGCTGATGTCGTACCGCACCAGCACCCTCTACGGCGCCTCCGAGCAGGCGGTCGGCACCGGCATTCAGGTCAGCAGCGCCTACTTCGCCAGCGTCATCGGCCCACAGGTACGATCCAACACTCTCTTCTTCCTCTTCTCTCTCTTCTTTCTCTCCTCACTCCCCCCCCCCCCCCCCGGTACTGCTCAGTCCGGGCCTGGCTTGCCTGGTGGTCTTCTGACAGGACATATGCCACGTCTTAGTTATACCCAGAGTCTTCTGCCCCGTGGTACCTCCCGGCTTTCGTGGCAAGCATGTTTCTCCTCTTCGGCGGCATCCTCCTAACCCTATCGCTGCCGGCGGTGCTGCTCTGGGAGGCCCGGCGGCGCAAGGCCCAGTACGGCCACGCGCTGCCTCGACAGGCGCAGGAGGACGCCGAGCGCAGCCAGGCATCGACCGCCCAGCGGGACGAGATGCATTGCGAGGCGCTGACCAAGGGCGAAGCTAGCCCCGCCGACTCGCGGTGCTGAGCGCAGCACCCGGCAAGGCGGGAGAAGCGATGAGCGCGCCGGGGGTGGAAGCTATCGCCACTGGCGTACGGGGAAGAAGCCCGGCCAGGCTGCTCGATGATGCGAGTCATCGTCCGTGGAGAAGAAGTCCGGGCAGAGAGAGGGGGGGGGGGGGGGGGTAGCAGCGAGACAGGTCTTGTTCGAATTAGTTTCGGGGCAACATAAGTGATGTCATTTACTATAGAGGCGCCTCCGGCCCAAGCCATCAACGGCCAACAACCGGAGCAGACTTGGCAGTGTAGATTGGACGAGGGGGGAACAGGGGCTGAGGGGCTGAGGGGTAGCGCTTCGGCACCAGGGGTGGTTTTGAGCGTCCGGATCTGCCGCGTAGGGCGACCATTGCCAGCCGTAGTGGGGGGAGGGTTTTCTGGTGTCAAGCGCGCGCCTCGACTTCCGGGAGGTCCAAGCCAATCAAGCATGGATTTTCATGTGTGTGTTCGGTTGGGTACACGACCCGACACCGGCTCCCCCCTCGTACACGTATTGCCAAAGAAAGATCTGGACCGAAGGAAAGGCTGCGAGGGGTTGAAGGGGCTTTCGATGGCCACGGAACGGCGGCACGCTTCAGCTGTGCAAGGGCGGGGCGACCGAGGCTTAGCCCCTCCGATCTCCGAGTCAAGAGTCTGCGCCACAGCGGTGAAAGTTTGGGTTTGTCGTCGATAGTTTGGGCAGAATGAACCCACTGGGGCCAAACGATGTGAAACGACAAGGCTCGAGCCTTGCTACTCTGCTGCTACCTACATACTTGTCCTTAAACCGGGGGGGGGGGGGGAAGAGAGAGAGGCAGAGAAAGAGAAGAGAAACACAGAGGGGTAAAGGGGGGCAAATAGCCAGCCAACATCCGAAGCTTCCCACCCGCATGCATAGATCCTGATTAGGTACCGAGGGTACTTCGTCTTAGCACCTTGTTAGTTGGCATACACGAGGCACACGAGGCACACACACACACACTTTCGTATGATGCGTTGCAAGTCAGCCAAGTGTTCTGGCGGTCCCGGCGGTCCGAATCTTGGCCGGGCCCAACGCCATGATGTTATGGACGTCTCGCCTGGCCACTTGGTTCTGGTTCGACGGCGCTTCGGACGCCCACCCAGTCGGCGTCCCCCAAGGTCCCCTGCCAAGACTGCGGCGGTGCACCATCGGGGCGCCCCCATTGGATTGGCACCGTCGCCGTTGGCCACGGAGCCCAGCGCCCCCACCGCAGGGACGCGTATGCCGGCAGGAGAGTGGCCTGCTGTGGATGGACTGACACATGGAGTCCACCGTGCGTGTGGTGGCCTCAGCCGCCGCCCCCCGTGCCCCCCGAATGCTATTTAAGGGGGGTATGCCTCCGGTGAGGGTTAAAGGCAGAGGTTGTTTTCCTTTCTCCCATCTACGCTTCACCATCATCATCACTTGTTCTTCTTCATTATGAGCGGCTACGACAACAACCAGGGCGGTTACGGCCAGCAGGGCGGCTACGGCGGCTACGGCGGCCAGCAGGGCGGCGGCTACGGTGGCCAGCAGGGTGGCGGCTACGGTGGCCAGCAGGGCGGCTACGGTGGCCAGCAGGGTGGCTACGACGGCCAGCAGGGCGGTTACGGCGGCCAGCAGGGCGGCTACCCTCCCCAGGGCGGCCCGGGCTACGGCCAGCAGGGTCGCGAGGGCGGTGAAGCCTCGTCGTATTACAACTCGGCGCCCCAGCAGGGATACGGCAACCAGTCCCACGGCGGCGGCCCCGGCGGCCCCGGCGGCGAGGACGGTGAGCGCGGCCTGACGGGCGCTCTGGCTGGCGGCGGCGCCGGCGCCTTCGCGGGCAACAAGTTCGGCGGCAGCAAGACGGCCACGGTCGTCGGCGGGCTCATTGGCGCGTTCGCCGGCCACAAGGGCCAGGACAAGGTCGAGGACTGGCGCGACGACCGCAAGGAGAAGAAGGAGGAGGAGAAGCGCAAGGAGGAGGAGGAGCGGCGCTGGGAGGAGGAGCGGCGGCGCGCCGACGAGCGGCGGCGCGAGGAGGAGTCGCGGCGCCGCAGCCGCTCGCGCTCGTCCAGCCGCCACCGGCGCCACAGCCGGAGCCGCAGCCGGAGCCGGAGCCGGAGCCGGTCGTCGCGCCGCCACCACCACGAGTCCAGCCGCAGCGGCGCCCACTACGCCGGCGGCTTCTCGGCCACGTCGCGCGACATCCGCCTCGAGGCGCACGGCGACTACGAGCTGCGCGCCGAGTGCCGCACGCCGAGCGGCGACTACCGCTCCAGCAGCATCCGCCTCAACGAGTTCCTCACCAACGACCACGGCAGCTTCCGCTGGGTCTCGGGCGGCGGCGGCGGCGGCGGCGGCGAGTCGAGCTACACGGTGCAGCAGGGCGACACCCTCCGCGCCATCGCCGCCCGCTACAGCCACACCTCCTTCGACGACATCGCCCGCCACAACAACATCGCCAACCCCGACATGATCTACCCCGGCCAGAACCTGCGCATCCCCGGCACCGGCGGCGGCGGCGGCGGCGGCTGCCGCGGCAACTTTGCCGCCTCGGCGCGCGACGTCCGTCTCGTCGACGGCGGCCGCCGGCTCGAGGCCGAACTACGCAGCGGCGGAGACTGGGTGCGCAGCTCCATCGTGCTCGACGAGCGGATCACCAACGACAACGGCCGTCTGCACCTGATTTAAGCGACCCGGGAGGGCGGGCATACGGGGGGTAAAACCGGGAAGTCTGGGAGCCAAGATTTGGGTATTTGAAAATTGTCTATGTAATCCGTATGGAAAATACAATTCGACCCAGGTTTGGGATCGAAGAACCGTATTATCCAGCTTGCGTGAAATCCCGTAGGCCGCCCGATTTGTACAGATTGCTTTGCCGGGCCCCCTACATACCGCCCACCTGCCTGTAGCCGGACGCGGGCCCGGCCACGGCCGGGCTTCGATTCCCGGGGCGTAGGATGGGTCAGGATCTCTCTATATGGATGAACGTCTGGGCTCAGCCGAAGCCACCGATGAGAGTGCCCTGTTTTAGGACGCAAGCAGCCCAAGGCAAGGCAAGGCAAGGTAAGGGGTGCTTACCACTACCCTCAAATCCTGGCCCAGGGAAGTCGTAGGAAGTGCCTGGACACAAGCGCCGTCCCCTCTCTGTACCCGTCTAGGCCCTCAATTCCCAGCCTCGGGGTCGTAACCCGGCTTCGCCACGAACACGGGCGTCTGGCTGGCCTCCCGTCTTGAGGCAGCCGGGCAGGCTATTCCCGGAAAAGAACGCGCGCGCCACAGGCCGGGAGGGGGGCAACGGGGCCCAACTTCCGGGGCCGCTCGAAACCCCGGCTGCTACGGGCCCCCGGCGCGGCCTCGTCGCGCCCGGCCCGCGCATCCCCAGGCACAGGCGCCGGACGTCCTTTCTCCCGGCCCGACAGCGCGTCGGCAGCCGGATGGTCCCTCCCCTCGGGGCCATGGAAGCCATTCCGGCATGGTGCATCCAAGCCGGCCCGCCTGGCCGTCCACGTCGCGGGGCCAGGACGGACGCGGGCACGGGGTCAAGCGTGAAGAGAGAGGCCTGCATACCCGGGTCTCGCAGTTAGGGTGGGTTTCAGGCCGACCACGGGAGACCTCGTGTAGTACCTAGTCCAGCCCCAGGGGTAGGGAGAGCGCCAACGTCGAGGACAAGTGGCTTGCCGATTTCGGTGAAAGGGGGCTTTTGATTAATTACATATCCTCCGGTCTAAGTCCCGCCGACGTCGTTCGTTGTTTGGGTACCTTACTTATACTCGATATTGGAGCCGATGCGAGTGGTCCTTCACCTTTCAAGTTGGGCCCTCCCCGAACGTACCCATGATCGAGGCCGCGGTGCAGAGGAAATTGAGGGACTCCGGTGACAACGGTTTAAGGCACAGTAGTACGGGGCGCCGGAGTGCTTCATGATGGGGCCGACCGTCACGATTGTCCCGCGGTGGTGTTGCCAAAACGTTGATTGAATTCATTTCACATTGCCCTGTAGTCTCAGAAACGCCCAAGAGATGCTTTTCGTCATTCTCAGCTACGGAATTGTACCAGCCGAAGACGTTTTACCAGCCATTCGCGTGCCCAGTGAACCATACCCTCAAGCAGGACCTCACGCCAACACAAAACAGAGACGCCCAGGCGAATCGCCCCCCTCCATTCACCAGGAGAGACGAGACGCTTATCGGTAGCGCCACAGCGACATGCTGTTGTGCTTCTTCCAGGTCTTTCTGCGGCCGGCCTGGGTCTTGTTGTAGCGGTGGCCCTTGTTGAGACCGCGCGACTTCTTGCCGGTGGCGGTGAGGCCGCGGGACTCGCGGTGCTTGTGGACGGGGTTGACGATCCAGTTGATGCGGGGGTCGATGCGGATGGCCTTGTGCTGGGGGTCGACGAGGATGACCTCGTAGTACTTGTAGGTCGAGTCCTGGTTGACCCAGTACGAGTTCAGGACGCGCAGGTTGGCGCAGCGGCGGCCGACACGCTCCTCGGCGGTCGACTTCAGGGATCGCTGGTACTTCAGCTGGTTGATACCCTGGTTGGTGGGCTTGCCTGTGGGGGGTCAGCGAGCTGCGTCGCAGAGCGACCAAGAGGCCAGGAGGTGAACGAACCGTAGGTGGCTCCCTTGGGGGCGGGCCGCTTGCGACCACCGCGGCGGACACGCACGCGGTAGATGACATAGCCCTGCTTGGCCTTGTAGCCGAGACGGCGGGCCTTGTCGGGGCGCGAAGGGCGGGAAGCGCGGTGGATGACGTTCAACTGGCGCAGCTATATTGATGCAGTCTCAGCAAATGTTCAACGACTGTATAGCAAAGACACAGGTGTCTCCGGTCTCCTCGGCCAGTCCGCAGCACCCGTAGACACTACGGGGCCACGCGAGCAGCGCGGGGAGGGTCCGGAGACAGCACAGGCGTCCACATGATCATCCATTGATCCATTCCAGGCGTCATTGAATTCTTCGTGTGTAGGCCGCGGCTCCATGCGTCGGGGCGAGGGCGAGGTCTTCTCGGGGACGTCTCGAGACGTGGTTTAACATACCTCCCAGCAGCGGACGCGGAGGAGGAAGCGCAGGACATCCGACTGCTTCTTCTTCTGAAGCTCTTCGACGTACTTGAGGGCACCCATCTTGACTGTTGTTGTCGCTGCGGCGTTAGTAGGGAAAGACAAGACAAAGGCAAGGACGAGGAAGGGGAAAGAAAAAAAACCAGACGTACCAAGTTAGGATCGAGGCCCGCGGAAACTGGAGGGCGTTATCGTTAGTGACTGTGGATGGGGGAATGGTCACGAAAATTGGAATTGCAATTTGGCTGCCCAAGTGAGAAGAGAAGAAAATTGTGTGCGTTGGAAAAAGGGCGGCAGTGTGGGGTCTAAGCCGAAAAGGTTAGTGCCGTAGTAGGTACATAGTACGCCAAAGAGTGGGGCTGCTTCTGATGTCTTGGCGCTGGCCCGCCATCCACCACCCGAAGGCCCATCAGCAACACGGGGAAACGGAAGACCATCCATCCATTTGCAGTGGGCGCGACGATGTCAATTGCAAGGAACGCCGGCATCACTGCCTAGGATTCCGTTCACGGGGGCTCGCATCTTCTGTACATGAAGCCCATGGCGCAGCAAGCTGACCCTTCCTGGTCAATTGCAATATGGGGTCTTCCTCCAACTCATAAGCAGAGAAAGCTACGGTACACCGAGCCAGCTCTTCGCGCCGACTTGCGACAAATTCGCATTCCCGCTCCCCTTCCAAGTATGGACCATATAATCGTGGTGTATGGTTAGGTAGGTACTTGAGATAAGTACTCAGTTCTTCGTGTTGAACAGTGGTCCGGGTTCATCATGAGTTTCAACGAAGCAATGAACTGGGGGTGCCGCCCTTTGCAAGCTCGTTGAGTTGCTTGCCCTGCGCGACAACCGCGCCAGCGACAGTTCCCCAGAGATCCCCCTGGGGTACCTTGCGCGACTCTTGGAATATGTCACTGGCTGTCTTCTCGTGAGCAGTCGCCTTGGCGTTGACGAGCTTCGCCGGTGACGTGGTAGGCGCCAGCACGTTGTTCACCAGCTTCTCGCCGTGCTGGCGACCCAGAGCCATGATTTCGACCAAGTCATCCTTGTCCTTCTGCCACTTCTCGGCCGAGTGCTCCCAGAAGTGCGTCTTCAGCTCTGCTTCCAGAGCGGTGAACCGTTCGACAAGCTTGTCGCTGGTGGCGATGACCTTGTTACAGGCTGCGAAAAGGTCCGTCTCTTCCTTTCGAACTTTCCCGGTAAGGGGGTTCGGAGTATCCACGGCCATAGCATCGGCGTAGGCCTTCTCGACGGCCTCTTCCACACTCTCCTCGTCGCTGTTCCTGTTCGAGGTGATCAACACCGTCTCCACACAGCCCCCCCCACGTACCATGGAACCATACGCAATAACTTACCGTTGGTCGGCGTCCTCGTCGAGCTTGGCTTTTTCCTCGTCCAGCTTCTCCTGTATGTTGTTGAAGAAGGCCTCAAATTCCTTCTTGTGCTCCTCCATGGCCTTCGTGTAGATGCCCTCCAGCTGTGCGTTCTGATCCATCTTGCCGGCTCAGGTACCTATGTTTCAGACTGAATAGGATGGAAGTGGGCAGTCGGCTTGCTTGGAGGGAGGGAGGGGAGCATGGGAAGGAGAAAATGAACACAGGGCTGGATGGCCGATTGGAAGGGATGCAGGGACGTGCCTGGCTCGATTGCTCGGTGGAATCAGGTGCATTCTACATAAAGCAGTGGCGCGACACGGTCTTGTTGGGAAGTCACGGTGGAAGGTGCGAACGGCGGGTGTTCCTGCCAGTCCAGCTTTGCCTGGATTGCGTGTTTTCACCAGCCAGTAGGGGCAACTCCCTGCTCTCCGACTCTCCTCTCTGGCTCGGCGCCGAATTGTTTTCCTTGGTATGCAACTTCGCCTCGAGGTTAGGGGGCAAAGTGATATCTAATCCTGGGAAGGTTACGGTTGGTTTCCTCGGCGTTGGTATGACGAACTTGCCTCAGCAACGTGTCGCGATGCAGACCATCGATAGGTACCTTACCTACGGTCTTTGAACGCGATGTCTCCTGCCTTTGTTTTTTTTTTCTGGAAATCCAGCTGGGACGCATGGCTCAAGATGTAATTTCCATCTCGGACTGTATTACACCAACACTCAGCTGTCGAGGCCGTTTCCGTCTTCTGGAGCACGACGACGCTTTCCCGAGGTTCCAGCCCTTATGGATCCAACACAGCCGACTTCGCCACGAAGATGAACACCGCTATGGAAATCAGACACCGGTACCTTAAGGATACGGCACCGTGTGCCACATGGGTCGCTACCGCGGCCACGATCACTCAGCCGAAGGCGGCATCACCGCGGGCTCCTGAGTCCGTTCTTTCTTCGCGCAAGTCAGAGACCGTGGCGGGAAAGCTGGGCGTTAGTCCTCCCTGTATTTACTCAGCTATGTCACGCGATGACGAGGCCCTCTCGCCGGGGACGAATTTGGAGGCCAGGCTGAGCTGGGGCCGGCCAGCAAAAAATGCGATTCAGGCCATGCCTAAGCCTAATCGAAGGTTCCTGGTGTCTCCAGGCTGTGGCACGAACGAATGAATGGTGCGCTCGGTACAAGGGAGACAACTTGGTTGCTCCGCGGAACCATGATGAATTCGGATGACAAGAGTATATTCCGAGAAAAGAGTGTCCATATCAATACACTTTCCCAAATTCATGTTGTACGCCATCAACCTACTCCGGGATCGAGACCAGCAACAACCCCTTTCCTTACCACCCGCTAACCGGAGGCCCGCACGGTTGACCTGTTGCCAGCCGCTCTCCCCATTACCACCCAAGTACCCGATCCGCCACCGCTTCACTCCTCCAGAGGCTCCAGTTTGTTCAGCTTGCGAATCCTCAACTGCATGAATTCGTACATTCGTTTCATGGCGTCCACCTCTTCATACCATTCGTCCGTCTCTTCGGGGGCTTGGTGGGCATCCAACAACTCTTCACCGAAGTCGTTCAGTGTCTCCTCCATTCGGTTGACCAAACCCTCGCGCTCGAGTTGCCGCTTGCGCAACGATTCATCGGCGGTGATAGTTTTATTGGGTGGATCTGGCTTCTTTTTCCTTGTGGCCTCTGGCTTCTTCTCCTCGCAGGCCTCTAGCTTCTTTTCCTCGGAGACCTCTGGCTTCTCCTCCTTGCTGGCTTTCGGTTTCTCTTCCCCGGCGGCCTTTGCTGTAGCGCCAGCGGGCTCGGGCTCGGGGTGCAGCAATTCTGGTTCAAAGACAAAGGGGGCGAATACGTCGGTCCTTCCTGTAAACTGATACGATGAAGTTGACGATGAGGGCATTAGGCCAGGGAACTTGTACTGGTTGCCTAACGGCAGGGGTTGCTTCATCGGCGTTCGAGGCTGCTCGGCGTGGGGTGCCGAGTCGTTGGGCCGCTGACGGGTCGTCAGTTTTGAGGCATCACTGTTGGAAGCGCCGAACAGAGTCGAGGTGCCACGGTTCTGAGAGCCAAGTGACGGCGCCTTCGCCTCCTTATACAGCCTATCTCGAGATGCCATCTTTGCCGTAGCCGTCAAGGCGGAAGTGCGAGATAGGGACGAGAGAGCTGTTAAGCCGTCACTGGGAGGCTCTTTCTTGACCGTGGTTGGCACAGCCCTGTCTATTTCAGGCACGTGGGGAATCGCTTCTGAAGCCGGCTCTGGCTTGGTCCTGGCAGAAATGTATGTCAATTTATGCTTTCAGAACGCCCCCTTATAGCGGCGTTGGCAGTCGACTTACCCAACACGTGAGCCCAGCGGCACCCCCCTGTCTCGCATAGCACGCTCGGTACTGCCGATCTTGCGACGAACCTTTTCAACGATGAGCTGGTAAACGCTCTCGTCGTGTTGGTTGCGAATGCTGTCGTAGCCATCGAGGTTGAGCGCGTGCAGCAGCGGTGCCAGGTCACAGCTCTTGTGATTGGGATATGTGTCGAGGACGAAGAACCGGAACACGTCCGTCTGCGTCTGGCTCCAGGTGAAGCGTTTACTCGAAGTCACCTTCCCGGCCGGAGTCCCCCAGAGCCTGGATTCTTTTGTTCGGACGGATCGAGGCCTGAAGACTGTGATGGGAGATTCCCACGTGCCGTGAGTCATGATGATGTGCTCCGCCTAGGTTCTCTTGAACAAAATCGAGGATTGGACTCTTCAGGCTCCAGAGGACGGTCGGACTTTATGCGAGGCTCTTACGACCACTTACAGGTTCTCAAAGAATGATGCCTCTTCTGTCGAGGTATTTCAAAGGCCAGAGCTGTCGCCCGTTTCGTCTGCAGGGCTCTGCAAGCTGCTGACATTCTCTCCCTAGCTGCCTTGGGTCCCAGGCCGCCAGGTAAGCTTTGAGGGGCTCGAGCGGCTCGGACAGAAACTCGGCGCCATCGCAGCTGTTGAGCGTAATCGCATTTTGGCGTTCGGCTGATGGCTTGTCTTGCAGTCGGGTTTGAGTAACATTCCACGGGAGGTACGAGGACATTCACACGTTACACGATGGAACCGGAAGACACGGCGTTGGCGCAGCCGAAAGGGCCTTAGCTTGGCTGCAATGCCCCATAACTCGCAAAGACGGAGAACTTGCTTGCAGGAACACCTTTGTCCTTTCCCGCCGGATGACACTCTTTGTCCAATGCGTACCTGCTTTGTCACCAATACGCCACGATACAAGCAGGGCAGGATGCCATACGGCAGGGGAAGAGCCGGGTTGCACGGCCATATCCAAGGACGGCGCCCCATGACGGAGGAGCCGCTTGCCGGGCTTCTCCAACAACTATCCCGAAAAGGGAGCCGGCCCGGGCCCCGGACTTGGCAGGCTGACAGGGCCTCGTGACATCCAGATCCTGAATGCGCCCCACGATCTTCATCGGTGGCTGGGTTCATGGGGAGGCCACTGCACGAGGGAGCTGCGGGGTGTGCATGTCAGGGGCATGCTTTATAGAGAACTGAAACCCCTTGTACTGCCCATAGGGGGCTGCGTTCGCAGAGGAGCTTGAGTCTTGAGCACGCCGCAATGCACCACAACTCTAGCCTCAGTACAATCGGTCTGGCGCTTCTCGGCCCCATTGTGGCCGCGGCCGGTGTCAACTCCACGCTGCCTTTCCTGGAGCGATGCCGTCAGTTTGTCCCCGAGGCGAAATGGCCCAATGCGACACGAACGGTACTCGAATACGTGACGGCTGGGTCGACGGTGACGTTTCCGGGCAATGACGAATCGTGTGGCCGCAGTAGTCAGGAGGCCCCCGTGAATCTGTGCCGGGTGGCGCTCGAGATCTCGACCTCGGCAAGATCCGCGATCATTATGGAGATGTGGTTTCCGGACTCGGCGCAGTGGACAGGAAGGTTTCTGGCGACGGGGAATGGCGGCATTGATGGATGTGAGTACGGCGTTCTTTGCGGCCCGATTCGGGCACTGCGAGCTGGCAACAGAAGACTTGGACCCCGACAGGCTATTGTTGACGCGAGCCACAGGTATCAAGTACGAAGACATCGCTTACGGCGCGGCCAACGGGTTTGCTAGCGTGGGAACCAACAACGGACACAATGGCACGGCGGGCGACGCTTTCTATAAAAACGAGGACGTGGTGGAGGATTTTGCTTGGAGATCGTGAGTATGGCCCATGCCGGCGGGACAGCCTTCGCTCGTCTCGCCGTCCGTTGGCGAGAAGATTGGCTAACGAGGACCTCGCAGCCTGCATACGTCGGCCCAGGTCGGCAAGCAACTGGCCGCATCCTTCTATGGTACGGCTGCCAAGAAATCGTATTACATCGGCTGTTCGCTGGGAGGCCGACAAGGCATCCACAGCGCCGAGCTGTTCCCTGACGACTTTGACGGCATCGTGGCGGGTTCACCGGCTGTGGACTTCAATGCTTTGTATTCGTCGCGTGCACGATACTACACCATTACGGGCGCCGAGGGGTCCGAGGACTTCATCACGGCCGATATGTGGCAGACAACAATCCACGGCGAGGTGTTGCGTCAATGCGACGGCCTGGATGGTGCAGTGGATGGGATTATAGAGGACCCGACGGCGTGCCAGTTCCAGGCAGACAAACTGCTCTGCCGTCAGGAGAAGACGTCGGGCTGTCTTACCAGTCGCCAGGTCGGCCGCGTCCAGACCGTCTTCGAGGACTATCTCTGGCCCAACGGTTCGGTTCTCTACCCGGGCATGCAGCCTGGGAGCGAGCAAATGGCGGCCACGGGGCTGTATGTTGGGGCGCCGTACGGACCCTCGGTAGGCTGGTTCAAGTTCGCCGTCCTCGGCGATCCAAACTGGGACCCGGCCGGCTACTCGACGGACGATGCTCTGGCGGCGGCGGAAAAGGACCCCGGTGGTGTTCGCACGTGGCCCTCTTCGCTGGCGGGCTTTGAGAAGCGCGGTGGCAAGCTGCTCACGTACCACGGCCTGCAGGACCAGCAAATTACCAGTCACAACTCGAACCGGTTCTACGAGCACCTCCGCAACGGCATGGGGTACTCGTACGAGGACATGGACGGCTTCTACCGCTTCTTCCGCGTCCCGGGAATGAACCACTGCCGCAGCGGGCCCGGCGCCTGGGTCCTGGGGCAAGGCGGCAACACGGCGGCGCAAGGCATTCCCTTCGATGGCGCCAGCAACGTGCTAGCAGCGGTGGTCGACTGGGTCGAGGCCGGTCTTGCGCCCGAGGCCATGGTCGGGACCAAGTTTGTCAACGACAGCGTCACGGGCGGGGTGGACCACCAACATCGGCACTGCAAGTACCCCGCAAAGAGTACGTTCAAAGGGGAGGGATATGAACCATCGGACTTGGACAGTTGGATGTGTCTATGAGTCCTTGCTGGGAGTCCCTGCTGGTATGGATGGATATGTCGATTTTTGTCTGGATGGGATGGGGGAGTGGAAGAGAGGTGACAAGTGGAATACAGTGGGCTCGGTTGAAGAAGCAGCCATTACCTCACCTTGTACGTAATTAAGACCCTTGCCCCTCAGGGTCGAGATAAAAACGAACCAACAGCTAGGTACTTTATGGACTTTTTCAATTGCCTCTGCACTTGAAACAAGCTCTTGGAAATAAAATATTTAGGTAGGTTATGACCAGAGAGGTGTTTCTACAGCGTCATGGTTTTTATCAAGGAAATGTTGTGTTATATGTAAAAGCGTGCTATGTAGTAGAGACATTCCACAGATGTACCTAGCTATTGAGTCATTTCTATTTCGGATCCTAGCCCCTCACCCCTCACCCCAAGCTTCAACTGATAAGAGGACCCCGCAGTCCATAGGTTCTTCCTACACGCCGTGAACCTAGACGTTAGTACTTCGTACACTGTAGAGCGTATGGACCCGATGGCCTGCCCGTCTGAAGCTCGTTGAGCTGGGCACAAGCTCCCGAAGCGCAGGCGAGACTTTTTGCCTTCTCCCCGCTCTAATCACCTATCCATACCTGCCCTATCTTGTGTCGGACGGACTGCCCTTCCGTCTCTTGAGTCGGACTGCCCCTCCAGCCTTCCCCTCGAGTCGGACTGTATCATCGATCAACATGGCGCACACGCACTCGCACGATGGCGTCGGCGGCCATTCCCACGACGGCTTCTCGGCCGCGGAGCACGGACACTCGCATGAGATTCTCGACGGACCCGGCAGTTACCTGGGTCGTGAAATGCCCATCGTCGAGGGCCGCTCGTGGCCGGAGCGTGCCTTCACCATCGGCATTGGCGGGTAAGCCCCCCTCTTCCCTCCTCCCCTGTCGTGGTCTGCGTGACCGGCTGGCTCCCCCCCGACTGACCCTGAGCAGCCCCGTCGGCTCAGGCAAGACGGCGCTCATGCTGGCGCTCTGCCTCGCGCTGCGGGAAAAGTACTCGATCGCGGCCGTGACCAACGACATCTTCACGCGCGAGGACGCCGAGTTCCTGACCAAGCACCGCGCGCTGCCGGCGCCGCGCATCCGGGCCATCGAGACGGGCGGCTGCCCGCACGCGGCGGTGCGCGAGGACATCTCGGCCAACCTGGCGGCGCTCGAGGACCTGCACGGCGCCTTCGACACGGACCTGCTGCTCATCGAGTCGGGCGGCGACAACCTGGCCGCCAACTACTCGCGCGAGCTGGCCGACTACATCATCTACGTCATCGACGTCGCCGGCGGCGACAAGGTGCCGCGCAAGGGCGGCCCCGGCATCACCCAGAGCGACCTGCTCGTCGTCAACAAGACGGACCTGGCCGAGGCCATCGGCGCCGACCTGCAGGTCATGGAGCGCGACGCCCGCAAGATGCGCGAGGGCGGCCCCACCGTCTTCGCCCAGGTCAAGAAGGGCGTCGCCGTCGACCACATTGTGAACCTCATCATCAGCGCCTGGAAGGCCAGCGGCGCCGAGGAGGACCGCCGCGCCAAGGGCGGCCCGCGCCCAACCGAAGGGCTCGAGACGTTGGCGTAGTGGCGGGTCGTCCAGAGGGGGGCCAAAGGAACCTCGGGCGGGAAAATTGGATAAAGCAACGCGGGCCCCTGGCCGTGTATACCTATGTATATACTTCACATGTAGGTTCTATGACGCCTCTTGATGTTGTAAGGAACTAGGGCGACCAGGGCCAGCGCACATAGCATGCCACCAGCCACCGGCGCTCGCGCCATGGCTTATATCACCAAACCGAGAGACCGGGCGCAACTACTTGATGCAAATGGTGATCCTCTTTCCTGGGTGTCGTGCGTGCCATTTCAGCTGTAGAAATTCCGACGCCAACCAGTATCTGTAGCTCAACCAGGTTTGTGAATTTTACGGGAGGAGACCAGAACTCTTTGAAGTTCAGGATACCACCCAACTTTACCAATCATCTGTCTCTGGTAGTATAGTGGTCAGTATGCGAGCTTGTCACGCTCGAGACCGGGGTTCAATTCCCCGCCAGAGAGACGTTATTGTTCCAGTTTTTTTGCTGTACGAGGCAGCAGTTCTAGTTCATCTTTTAATGGTACCCGTTGTCGTCTGCAATGAAGACTGTATCAACCACGAGGATTACACTCTTCACTAGCGTACTCATCCCTTGCGACCGATTGGGCAGATGTGGACAGCGGACGGCGAATCTCCGATGCGAATCAGCTGCCATCGTGTGCAGCTTCCAACATCCATTTGATATGTCCGTCTTCCGGCCGAATGGGAGAACGAGGATGCCAACGGCGTAGGTAGCTACCTACCCAGCGCGTCGGACGGCCCGGAGCGGTGTCCGGCCCAGTCATTGTCCAGACCCAGCCCGGGCGGCTATTCTACGACGGTAGATCGTCTCGACAGGCACAGGCAACGTCTCCGATGCCATCGGAAGGGATCTCAACAGGGATATCGTTACAAACAAATGAACGGGCTTCGCTGAAGACTTCCACCAATATGCCATGGGGGTCGAGGTGGTGGGCGGGCTATCTATATGTACATACGCATTTCCACCCGCCTCCCAGCAAGACCACTCACGGCTGCAGGTGACCCCTGACGCCGTGCATGAGCAGAAGGGTGCAGAGACACGTCTAGACTACGTACGCCGAGAATGAGAGGGGCCTAGACGCTTTTTGGGGTGAGGAGAGGACCGAATATTGAAGAGGGGGGCTTGAGGGGTGGTGTTCGGGAGCTGGTACCGGCTTTGCCAAGGCCTCGTCTGGCACCGCTTAGGACCTGACAAGGGCGCAGGAGGGCGCAGGAGTCAGTGGGTGGCCGGTACGGGTACAGACAGAATCGGCCAGGAGCGTCATCTTTACGAGACGCGCAAGCCTCTACATGCAGGCCGGCCGGTACGGGAACGGCGCGCTGTCTTACATGCGGGGGTTTGTGGCTTGGCTGGTCATGACCTGCTTGCCTAGTCGCGGGCCGTGAAGAGCGGAGGGGAAGCCGGAGACGGAGGAGCGGGGGGCTTCGCTGCGTGGGCTCGGAAGCAAGCTGGCGACCAGGCGAGCAGGCCAGGCAGGTCGACCCGAGAGAGTCGAGCGCAATTCGCCCAGACAATGGGCGCACACCAACGGTCTGTTGAGAGCTGACGGACGGGGCCCTCTCATCTCGGCCGTCTCACGGGCGGTGCCTCTATTTTACGTCGGCCATATTGATACAGCGTCGAGCCCGCTCCTATTTTTCAGGCCGCCTCGTTCAGGGACCGGCCACTTTTCTCGCCCAAGCGCCATAAGAAAATGGCCTGGTTGCGGATTCTCCAAAAGGCCATCTTGACCGCTCGCGCAAGCGCCGGGGTCTTGTTGGTGAGCGCAGACGGCGGCTCGGCATGGCTAGCTGGCCCTCATCGACAGCCCTGTTGATCACCAGCCGCTAACAGAGTGCTAACCGTCCACAACTAGTCTTCTGTTGGAGAGGTCTGGCCCAGTGGCCCGGCCCACGTTGGGTAGCGACCTCGACCGGCAGAATTCATGCGATTGCGCGGCACTGCCGTCTACGCGGAATGGCCACCTTGTGCCATTAGGGGGAGAGGGTCTTCAATCTTCCAGCAGGCTTCGATACAACCGCTGGTATCCATACCAACCGGACACTCTCTGGCGGCGGGCAACGCTAGGTTGGCGGGGTTTAGTTCTCTGCAATAGCCGCAATTTGCCTACGGTATAGCAGAAATGAGTAGGCGGCGCCCCGAGACCAATAGCAGACGCAGAACCCCGGGGAAACCAGAACAGTCTGGCGGACGCGCGTAGATGGGAGGGCGGCTGCAGATGGCACCTTGCCAACTAGCTATCCGATCCCGCACGCAGGCACGGACGAAACCTCCCGATCGGTTCGAGGGCCGAGACGCACGACGGCAGAAATTTGGGGGCGGCTGCTGAATCGCACACAAAGACGGACGGAACGACGGTAGCATGGGCCTGGCGAGTCTGGGGGTGAAGAGGGGCGAGAGGGGACCGGCAGCGGCCGGAGCGAGCGAGGGTTTCTCGTACTATGTAACACATACGACGAACAAGCCAACTTGCCAGAGCGAGTCGTGGGTCGGTTTTTTTCGGTCTGTCGATCGAGAGCACACGCCCAGCAAGCCGGGCAAGGAACAAGCTCCCGGCTGCTACCGTCGGCGCCGAGTCGTATGCAAACGCTGCCCCAAGTCGAGACTGAAACCGGTTTGCTGACGAGTAGCTCGAGCACTCTGTATTATAGTCTGTCACGAGCAACAAAATGGCGGCGATGCCCGGCGTGGTGACTGCCGCGGCTGGTGCGCTGTGGCAGGGGGCCGGACGGGCGATCCCTTGCGTGTCTGCCCCGTGGTCCCCGTGTTCAGTTTTCCGTTCTCCTCAAGTTCGGGGAAGGGGGGGAGGAGGGGGAAGCGAAAGCAAAAAGCACAGAAGCGGAGAGGCCATCCGCCCCGGTGACTGGTTGGCGCACCATGATCCTGGAATGGCGGACTGGGATCGGACCTGGTAGTCAGGTTGTCGGCCAGGGGTCCTGTGGTGGGGTTGCATGCACGAGCTAGGGTCGCCGTGTGTTGTACCAAGTACGGAAGAATTGCGCGCAACGACGAGCCAGATGCATCCGTGGCCGTAAGAGGGTGTGGGTGGTATTGCTGGGGGGGGAAACATCGCCGGCCTGGGGAAAAGAGGCAAGGGGAGTTGGGGTGGGAGATGTTTGGAGTGGAAGCGGACAAGGGTTCTGAACCGAGCCAACCGCAAAGTCGCAAAATGTAGGTCACAGTAGGTGGTAAGGTAGCTTGACCCTCTTTCTTTCTCTCTCCCTCTCTCTCTCTCCCCTGCGAGCCACCTCTAATCCTTGAACACGAGACTGCAGCAGCAGCAGCAGCATGCAAAAAGCCCGAGAGTAACCTGTACCCTCCGAGTTTCCCATCCATCCATGCCAGACCAGACGGAGTACCGAAAAGCGCAGGGTGCCGGCCCCGTCGTTAGGTAGCGGACTTGCTCATGCGTCGAGTCTCACCGCGACTCCATTGCGCCAGAAACAAACAATAGGCTCCCGCGGCCGCACAGCTCGCGAATTATCGATCGCGTGGCCTGCGCTACGACGGGGAGGACGGCAGGACGGGAGGGGATGGGACATTTCACACCCACCGAGTCTCTAGCACAGGCAGCCCAAGGGAAGGGAAGGAAATGACTTGCGCTCCGGCGCTCACGGGGGCCCCATCGGCGGGAGAGGCTAGGCCTCGACCGTCACTGGGCCCGCGTCGTGTGACCGCCCTATAGCGCGCCCGGTTCGCCTGGGCAAGCCCGACCACAAGCGTAGGATGTCGGCTGGGCGCCACCAGCCCTCCTCCAGCCCTCCAGCCCTCCTCACTGGGCCGACGCCCCCGGTCTGCAAGACACTGGTGCCAACCCCGGATTCGGCACCTTGAACACCAGTCTCGGCTCGGTCCAGTCCTATCCCATCCTACCTCCCTACATGGGATGTACCTAGCTAAGAGTCAGCCAGCAGCGTGTCAGCCAGCCAGCCCGGTCGACCCTGGTCGACGGGGCCATGCAATACGGAGTCCTCCTGCCTACGGTACGTACCTTTCCGTGCCTCGTCCGACTCTAGCAGACGCGTAGCGTCGACGGATCGGGAATCAGCAGGTAGAGCACGCGGAGCAGGAGAGCATCGATCGGCAGCCGAGGGTCATATAACACGACGACGGTGCCCACCCTGACTGGCCACCCCCCCGGGAACAGAGGGAAAAAAAAATGCTGGAGAAAAAAAAAGAGACAGACCTCACGATCCCTTCCTGCATCTCGCTTGCCGGACTTGACTCTCCGCGACGCCGGCCAAACCTTGCGACCTACTAGTGTCTCGTTGGTTCCCAACGGCGACACTCGGAATACTCTGCTCGTGCGTCTCACCAAAATTTAGAAGGACAGGCGAGCGCGGACTAGGCCCGGCTGCCAGGCAACTCAGACGGAGTGGCCGCCACGGAAAAGAGCCTCATTCCTTCGTCACCCAAACCCACTCACTCCTCGTCATTGGCATCCGCCTGCGATTGTGGGAAGAACTGGAGCCCATCGAACCACATCTGCGCACCACCGACACAGGCGGCGCATAATCCCTACGGCACTTGGGGCTGACGTCAACAGCGCTAGAGAAAATCCCCCCTCCCCAGAGAGCGCCCCAGTTCCCGTCTCAGGCCAGGCCGGGACCCGAGAAGCAGCAGCCGGCTTGCCAGGACCGTGAGCAGACGCCCGTGTTGACGTAGGAGGCCAAGCTGCACTGGATCCTGACGAAGGAAAAAAACGGCTTGCCCTTCTTAAACCGTTGCTACCGGCCTGCCCCAGCCTCTTTTCCTTTGTCTCTTTTCGGGGTACTCATCGCGAACCTCGGCATTCCGCACCATCGCCACGCCGGTAGCACACACTCGGTCCCTAGCGCTTCCGGGACAGCACAGCACCGCACCAACCCCAGCACCACTCGGCCAACCACCATGGCCTCACTAGCAGTAGCCCGCCCGTCGGGCCCGAACAGCCTCCCGGGTCCAGGCTATGCTCGCCAAGGCGGACGGCCGGCGTCGGCCGCATTGCCCTACCACCCATTTCCGCCCGCCGGCAAACCTCAATCCCAGCAAATCCAGACGGCCGCGGCGGCGGCGCAGCAGCAGAGGAAAGCCCAGCATCACGCCAAATCAACACCGCCCGACCCCGAGGACCTGCGGCGGCGCTTGTTCATCGTCATCTCGGAGCAGAATGCACGGCGGCGACTGCGGGCGGGACAGCAGCGGCTTTCGCAGTTCGTGAGGGAGCAGGAGGACGTGGCACCGCTTGAGAGCCGGAATGCCCCGCGGGACGACGAATGGACCAGCAGTGAGCATTCGTCACGGTCGTCGTCAGCCAACCAGCAAACAACCGCCCCGTTCTCCTCCACTGCGGCCAACCGCCCCCGCCCATCCTCCTGCCACAACCTTCTCCAGAAAGCCGCGGATCAGCCCCACGGCCAACCACGGCAGCAGCACGCCTTTGTCCCCACCCAGGCCGCCAAGCAGTTCACGCGGACCGCGACGGCCGACAGCAGCCTGCGCGACCCCAACCTGGCCGTGCACTCCCTGGGCCGGACGCAGAGCGTGCGGGAGCGCCAACCCCCGGGCCCCGTCGACCCGCGCCACCGGTACTCGCTGCCCCAAGGCGGCTCGGGCGAGGAGCCCGCCGCCGCGCCGCGGCGTCGCGCGTCCCACTTTGGGCTTGTGACCGCCGTGGCCGAGTCGGACGAGCGCCACGACGCCGAGGCCCCGGCCATCTTTGCGCGCCAGTCCAACGACCGGAGCCGCGAGGCCGCCGCCATGGTGGACTGGTCGCAGAGCGACGAGGCGGCACCGGCGGGCGCGCCCCCCGGTCGCGAGGCCGAGCGGGACAAGCCCAGCGGCCCCCGGCGCATCATGAGCCCCGGGCTGCTCCGCAAGGCCGACTCCCTGTGGACCCTGCGTCTGGGGCGGTCGCGGCGCAACACCGGGGACAAGCTGGACGACGTGCCCGAGAAGAGCAAAGAGAAGGGGGCCGACGAGGGCCAGCGGGGCGGCGTCCTGCCCATCGGCGGCAAGGGGGCCCGAAACCCCAACGTGGCGGCGCCCAAATCACCGCGCGGGGGGTTCTTTGCCCGGTTACGGCGGCACAGCTGAACGGGGGACAGATGCACAGGAGAGGCGAGAGCGGTCGAATAGAATGCAGCGGAAGAAGAAATCTTAAATAGGGGCGAACGGGTGGGCGGTTACGCGATCATGTCTTACGAGTTTACTATTACCCAGAGGCTATATACTGCCCAGGTCTGTTTCATGGACACAAGTCCCTCCCACGCGGCCTGTGAGCCCGTGGGCCTATAATATCATCGCATGGCCTTTCTTTTGAGAGTTGCCTTTCCCAGTCAAGGATTTATGACTCCCTCCCCCCTCTTTCATGTTGTCCTGTGCCGTCTCTGTCGCCTCCGCCTTTCACTCCCGGTTTCTCGCGCCGATTCTCACCCCCGCTCCTTCTCGCTCTTGATCAGCTGGCCGATGACCTGGGCGTCGCGCTGGGCGCGCAGGCGCCGGAAGGCGGCGTCGGGGTCCTCGGCGTCGGCGTCGGCGTCGGCCTTGCGGGCGTTCTGGTAGCGCACGAGCTCGCAGTACTCGGCGAGGCCCTCGCCCCCGGGGCCGTTCAGGGCGCGCCGCAGCGCGGCCACGCCGTTCTGGTAGCCGACGTCCTTGGTCCACGGCTCCTTGGCGGCCCTTCCGCCGCGGCCGCCGCGGCCCCCGCCCCCGCGGCCCCCGCGCTGGGCCGGGTGGTGGTGCACCGGGAAGTCGGCGGCGGCGGCGGCCGGCGCGTCCGTGGCCCCGGCGATCTGCGACAGCTGCGCCCGCAGGTTCGGGTACTTGCGGAACAGCATGCGCAGCTCCGGCGACAGGCCCTCGTCGGCAGCCGCCGCCGCCGCCGCCTCCTCCTCCTCAGCGGCCGCAGCGGAGGTGTCCGCGGCCGGCGGCGCCGGGGCGGGATCGTTGTCGTGCTCCGCGCGGTGGCTCTTGTTGCACGGGAGCGAACAGCTTCAGGGGGTGGCCCAAGGGTTAGCCAACGGGCCGACACGGGGGGGGGGGGGCAAAGGAAGGAAGGAAGAGGGGATAGTTACGTGTACTTGCTGCATTTGGGACATTTGTATTTGCCCTCGACTTCGCCGCAACTCACGCAGTTGCGCTCTGCGGGAATCATGGGCGCCATGGTGCCGGTGGGCTGGGCGCAAATCGATGGGAGGCTCGGTGATGTACCCCCCGGTGTTTACAAATTTCCTGTTCTGGCTAGATCCGGCAGAGTCTGAGGCTGGTCATTCTGCGGAACGGAAAGAACAGGTAGGCAGGGCGCTGGACTCCGCGACGAGGCCTCCGCAGAACAAGGGAAGGAAAAGAAATAGGCCGCGTTGCGACTGCGGGTGCTGATGCTGATGCTTTTTTGGGGGGGGCGCGATGGGAAGCGGTTGCTGGAGTGGTGGTGGTTGCTGATGTAGTCTTTGCGGCGGCTGTTGTGTTAGGGATGGGGGACGATTTGCCCCAGCAAAAGACTCGACGCTCGATCAACCGCCAAGTTGGTCGTCCATCTCGGCCGCGAGAACACCAGGTGCAGTGGGTTCGCAAAGACGCGCGAGAAAGGTCGGTTTGCTCTCTCAATGAACCACGATGGGACACTGTATTTTTATAGAGTCGTGACGGTCTGTCTGCAACGTCTCTGAGCCCCGGCGGGCAGGGCGGGCTTGGGTAGGAAAACTGGGGGTTTCGTCTTGACTTCCAATCTTTCAGAATTCGGGTACCACAGGCGTCTTTCGCCTGCCCAGCCCTGCACGGCACTCGATCGGTGGGGCGACCGGCGCAACCCACCAATAGCACGCGCTGGAATGGGAAAATTTGTTGCGTCATGCTGAGGTCGTCCTTCCACTTCCATTTCTAAGCGGGCGAAACCGCCTTATCACCTATCGTCGCGCCCGCCGTACTGTACGACGGCGAACGCTCCAGCCGCAGACACAACGCAGTTGGTTGAACGACGCCGCTCCAACCAACCACGCCTGTTCCGCCGAACGATCCATGGCCCTTTAAAGTCCCCCGTCCTGCTTCCCCGGGGTACCCTCTCGCCCTCTTCCGTCCCAGACACACACCCCATCGCCCGCTTGTCGCCACCATGACCTCGTCATCGCGGCTCGTCCGGCCCGCCGCGGCGCTGCTCTCGGTGACGACGACGTCGACGACGGCCCGGCACGCCGCCCCCCGAGCCTGCCATGCCCTGCGCGCCGCCGCTGCCCGTGCCGCCCACACGAGCGCGCGCGGCGGCGCGGCGCTGGCGGGGGCCCGGCCCGCGCGCCCCTCGCTGAGCGCCCGCCGCCCGCCCGCCGCGGCGCCGCGGGGCGCCCGCTCCATCTTCATCCAGACGGAGAACACGCCCAACCCGGACGCGCTCAAGTTCCTGCCGAACCACCGCGTGCTGCCCGAGACGGGCCTCTCGGCGCCCTTCCTCGAGTACATGAACCCGCGCAGCACCATCGCGCCGCCGTACCCGAGCCCGCTGGCGGCGCAGCTCATGAACATCGACGGCGTGACGTCCGTCTTCTACGGCGCCGACTTCATCACCGTGACCAAGTCGGCCGACGCCAACTGGGCCCACATCCGCCCCGAGATCTTCAGCCTCATCACCGAGGCCATCAGCAGCGGCCAGCCCATCGTCACCGTCAGCGACAAGCAGCAGCAGGCCGCCGCCGACGGCACCGAGGAGCGCGACTCGCTCGCCTACGACGAAAACGACTCCGAGGTCGTCGGCATGATCAAGGAGCTGCTCGAGACGCGCATCCGCCCCGCCATCCAAGAGGACGGCGGCGACATCGAGTTCCGCGGATTCGTTGACGGCTATGTGCACCTCAAGCTGCGCGGTGCCTGCCGGACCTGCGATTCGAGTACCGTGACGCTCAAGAATGGTATCGAGAGCATGTTGATGCATTATGTAAGCCTTACCTTCCCTCCCTTCTGTCCTTTCTTGCCACCTCCATTTCCTTGTCCCTATTTTCCGTTCTCTTCCCTCCCTTGAACCGGCCTTCGCTGCTCCCGGCCACCGTCACATCCAACATCCCGGTTCCCCAGGGTCCGCCGCATGATGCTAACTCCCGCCAGATCGAAGAGGTAAAGGGTGTACACCAGGCTACTGACCCCGAGGAGGAAATCGCTTTGGCCGAGTTTGAGAAATTCGAGGCGAAGCTACGCGAGCAAAAAGGCGCCCAGGCCGTGGCGTCGTCTCCCCTGGACTCGGCGCCTGGCTAAAAATCTGCCGCCAGACCGGAGGGCAAATCCCGTGTACAGTCCGTGTAAATTAGCTGTAGGTTCGAGCCTGCGAATTGCGATCGCATTCCTCCGCCGTCAACCTTCTCGGCACGTTTTCTGTATCCAGTGACCGCCTTGCTCGCAAGTCCTGGATATCTCGGCGAAACTGGCACGGCCCGACTTGCCCTCGGGCCGATCCTCCGGCCAAGGTCTTGCTATAAATTCGGAAAACACACGTGTCAACAGTCGGGCCGGCCAACCCTGATTAGGGGGCTGCAGCAAGAGTGGTGTTTCTCAGTCGACCCTTGCCTATCGGGCCTATATTGCTCCTCTTCCCACCCAGTTCGAACCGAGATCCCCTTAAGCAAACGCAAAAGGCAGCACCGAGTACGATTTGCTTCTCACCGGATGGTTTCACGTCTTTCTCGAACTTGAAACCCCACCAGCTCTGCCAGAGCCAGAGAGGATGTTCCCCTGGCCGCTCGCCGCGGGAATCCCGAGGCGGCCCGTCCACTTTTGGCTCGCTTTATTCCTCTTGTCCCCATCTCCCTGGGGAAGCCCGCCAGGGAGGGTTATGGCCACCATGCCAGTTGCCCTTCCCGCATTGGTTAGCCACCGCATCCCTTGGGGCGCCGCCCTCGGCCGAGCGTGCTTCCGTGCCACGTCGAGGAAGGCTGGGGCCCCGGCGCCGGGGGGGAAACGGGAGAGCCTACGAGGCGTGTAATTGGGCGGACACTGGAATATGTGTACTATCGCCCGGCCTGCCACTGGCGTCCTACGAGTCCCGAGCCTACCTCCGGGCACGGCTGAGAGCAAGGCTCGACTATGACCTCGCGTGTCACCATCCACGCCGTGGGCCTTTTTTTTTTTTTTTTCTCGGCGGCGCTTCCGGCAATAGTTTGCCCCGGGAGGCGCTTCCTTCTAGCGAACGGTGGCAGGTGGGACTGTGGTGAGACCCCAAGCCCCCAAACAACCTTAGCCCTTGATGCCGGCGGTTGCGGGAATCGTGAGCTGGGGTGGGCGGCACCGCCACGAAGCACGCGAGGCGTAATCCGAAGCTTGGTGCGAGTGGCTTGCTACACATGTGTGTGAGGTGACGTCGGGTCCGGGAGCCTCCGCGACACAGCTCTCAGACGAAAGGTTACAGGCGTTTGGTCTCATCTGGTTGCTCCGTTCGGCCGGGGCCGGCGTCGTCGTCCGCGTGGCAATAGGCATTCGCCCAGGGGCAAGGCCATCGCCTTTTCGGACACAGCCTCGAAGTGGCAAAAGGAGACCGGAGGTTATTCGTTCGTAGCCATCACTCAGAAAAGGGGGTCATCGTGACCCGCACCCGTCCGCCCGTCCCGACAAGCTGGTCCGGCTCGAGGTCGGCTCGCCTTTCCCGGTTAACATTCCGTACGCGCGCCCCCCCCCGGGGCCCTCGGCGTCAGTAGCCCTCTCACCCTGCCCGCGTCGTGCCCGCTCCAGTCGTGGCAGACGCAATGCGGGTACGAAGGGGCCACGTATCCGAAGTAGGAACGACGACATCACGATGCAGCGCCACACCCCACGCGCACGACCTTGCGGGGCCTTGCTGGGCGTGCGCGAAAAAAAAAAACCAACTACAACAACAACAACAACACGCCTGACATCGGACGGAAGGGGGAGGGCCCGGCGAGGCAGATTGACTCGGGCCTGGCTTGGCCAGCTGGCGGTAGCTTCTGCCCCTTTGCCGGTGGCACCGGGCGGGCAGCATTTCGTACGCCGTACCGCCCACGGTACGTGGGCATCGCCTCGCCTGTTTAAACTTGACTCGGGCATGGCACAACAACAACAACAACAACAGACTTTACATCGCTCGCCGTGTCGACTCGCCGCGGCGTCGACCGAACCTTGAGAGCGTCCACGTGGGTGCAGAAGGAGTAAGAATATCAAAAGTCGGAAACTAGTTTCCCATCCTGTCCGAAGCCCAGGGACGACGGCAAAGGGCGGTCGTCTCGGCCCGGGCTCGGCCAGGCAAATTGGCAGCTTGGGGGGACAGGAGCATGAAGAGCAACTGACGTTGCCAGAGAGGCAGAGAGGTTTGGTTCGGGGCCTTGGGTTGGGTTGGGTTGGGGGGAGGAGGGGTCCTCTCCCATTAAGCAACCTCCGCCAACTGCCCACCCGCTCACACACGTATGTACCTACGTAGTGCACATGGTTGACAATTCGCCGCGTGCGTACGGTAGGCTCACGGTAGGGGCGTCCATCATGGCCACGCCGAGCTGCTGCCCGGCCCAATGACGAGGCTGCCGTTCCTGCCGGTCTTGTCATCCTCCACTGTCGACCCCCGGGGGGGGGCCTTCACAGGGACCTGTTCCGTCGCTCACTGGCTGTTTTGTTTGGTTGGCCCTCCCTCCAACCTGCTACTGTACGGATAAGAAGTGAGGGCGAAAGGGCCTAACGCACCCCAGATTTTCCTGGCCCAGTTTGCAGCAACCACCCCCCGGGAAGTTTCAGGAGCGACCGAAGGGGTGTGGCATGGGGCTTGCTTGGTATTGGAGCCGGCGATGGAGGCAGGCAAAGATGGCGCCCGGCAGAGAGGGGGAAGGGGGGATGTGAGGGGCTGGGGTTTTGGGGGTCACATGGACAACGCCTTCAAAAGCACGTTCTGTCGGACGTACGTCAAGGTGCATCCATGACCAACTAAGACCGGAGTTTCGCCACTGGTGTGCAGTTTTAGCTCACGACAGTTGAAATGCTTGAACGGGGGGCCCCGCGAGGAGGCGTTGCGGGCCCTTTCCCTGGCAGGCGGGTGACGTAGGGAATGGAGATTTTCGTGCAAGCTGGCCCTCAGACCAGAATCATTGTTTGGTCAGTTGCCCGGCACGAGGCACGAGGGGCCTCTAATGCCCGGAGGGGCTTGGTTTGGGGTCATATCGGATGCAGGGGGGGGGGAGGTGGACGAGGGGACGTCAGAACGGCGTCGTTGACCCCTTCCGGCCGCAGACGCAAGAGAGGCCGCAAGGGCAACGGGCAATACGGAGGGAGGAACTGACTGCCTTGTCTGGCTGTCTGGCCGAAGGTCGAGACTTTGTGATCGACGAACGGGCCACGAGCAGAGAGCACAGCAAACCATGCCCGACGGCAGTACGTATGAATCTGTCTACACAAGGGAGGCATGCCCCCAGGTTGGCACGGGGCAGCGGTTGGGGACCAGCGTCGCTGATTGGGTATGCCGACACTTGGTCGCGTGCCGGTCGAGCCGTGGGCCGGAAATCTAGTTCTGCTGTTAAATACTAATACTTGCGTTACGGTACTGGCCCTCCATCCCCCCCCGACGGGGCGACGCGAAGCGCGACGGACCCGAGCTGCCGAGGGCCACTTGCCATCCACTCCGGGGAAGGGCGGGATGGGGATGGGGATGGGGATGGGGGATGGCGCAATGACGGGGACTGCTCAGCCCATGGGACGGCGGGAGAGGGAGGGACGAGCGGGGTTGTGGCCTCTGGGCTGCCCTCGCGCAAGGACGAGAAGGTGGGAAACGGCCGAGGCACGTCAGCGAAGTTGGCGTTGCGCCGACACAGGAGAATCCGGGGTAGCGCCCCCTATTCTTGGCGTCCTCTTCCGTGCGCCATCGCGGCCCCAGGAGGAGGTATCAGTAGCCCGTCTGTTGCGAGCGAGAGGCGCCGAAGTGGTCGAGGGCAAAACGACAACGACAGGGTTGGCGTCCATGGCCGTGTTTGTCCCTCGGGGCCCCGAACCTGCTGCACGTTGGCTGCATGTTGGCAAATTGGCATTGCAGCGCTGCTGCTCTTGTGGCTGCGGCCGCTGATGGGCTTGCACTCGTCGCCAAGCTAATGTATGTACTCTCGCTCGCTGCACGACAAAATGAGCAACCATCGTATAATAAATACCATTTAGGCTGTGGCGTGTGGACGAGACCCTGGGCACTGCGGATCCGCGGTCAAATTGCCGCGAGGCCTCCCTCCTCTGGGCCCCCATCATCTCGCCGTCTGGGTGCTGTTCCTGATGGGAGGGGGGGGGGGGGGGGGGGGGGCGCCTATACTACATACATACTACCCCTGTGCGGCGGATTGGATGCTGGTCCCTCGGGCGATGGGTGGGTGCATACATATCGGACGCTGCTGAAGGAATGCATACCAAACTTGGCGTCTCTCGGCAGGCTGGCCAGAAGATCATGACAATCGACCTTGGACGAATGAGGGACAACAGTCGCTCTGAGGGGAGAAACGGGAGGGTTGCGTCCACGCCCGCCCGACCTCTCGCAACCCCTCATTCGTCCGTCCTTGTCTCCCTTCGTCACACCTCATTGGCGCCTTTCCACGCCGGCGGGCGGGCGGGCAGGCAAGGCATGGATGGAAAGGCATAGGACGGACGGGCTACCAAAGCAGGACGGTGTGTGATTTGCTGCCGCCATCGCTTTCGGGACGGCTTGCTCGCCCATATGGAAAAAGAGGTACGACCTGCCTCCGACTACCACCTATGTAACTTCACCTATGCGGGCAGGCAACGTACCTCCCACTTGGACATTTTGCGACGGCCTCAGAGTCCTACCCGCCGGTGTGATGGGTGTGCGCGTCTCCGTCCGTCAACCCGGAAAACCTGCTGGTGCGAGTACGGATCAGGCCACGAGCAAAGCGGCGGGACTCGGTGGTCTGAGTAAACCATCTTTCGATATTCCCGCTGGTGGTGGAACAGTCGCCCCCTCCCCAGTGCGTGTAACGTTTTACCGCACCGGAAGTAGACAACCCTGCGGCGGGGAGACGACTAGTCGTAGGTCATTGGAGGCAGGACGGCAGAGGCCGCGCCCGCGCCGGTGCTGGGGAGGGGGGTGTTGGAGGGGGGGAGGGGTGATGGCTTTCGATTTGGCCCTCCTTCATTACGTGCCGCGCAGAACGAGCACGCCCAAGGGGTGCAGATGTGGCTTGATGTTGGAGCCATGGGTCCCTCTCGGTGAGGGTCAGGGAGGGTCGCATCGGCCCCCCCCAAGATACTTTTCCTGGGTTCCATGCTGGTTGCTGCTGCTGCCTCTTGCTTGCTTCCCCGTCCGGGATGAACCCCTGCGCCAGGGAGATCCTCGCACCCACACATGCTTCCCACCCCCTCCACGATGGCGGCGGCCTGAGGGACGGCGTGCGGGCGCAACGTGATTGGCAGCGCCGTTGGGCGCCTTCACGGGGAGGCCGCGCCGTCTTCACGGTCCTCTGGGCCATGGACCGGGCCTGGGCGGGTAGGGCTCACCCCTCAGACCCCGTCATCGGGAGGAACAACAACAACAACAAAACACATCCTTCCTGCTGGCGCGACCGGGGGAGATGGTTCGGGCTTTCAATGTCACACATGCTCCCCTGCTGGGGGGGGGGAATGGATCGCATCGTGGGCTTTGGTGGAGGCTGAAGTGGGGAGAGTTCGGCTAGCTGCCCCAGTCGAGGAGCAGCCGCAGACGGAAGCGGAAACAAGCGCGCCCGATGTGAACAGTAGGGTACCTATAGCCTGCCTCTAGGTACTGGAGAATCAGGTAGGCAAGGAAGGTGACCGTGCGAGCCTGCGAACCGCCTCCTATGAATTAGTAGTTGTAGAGAATGAGGCGTACTTGACCTCGGGTTGCCACCCAGCTAGCTACATACCTTCCATACATTGACCAGCACACTACGAGCCCGGCGGTGGACAGACACTCACGTACGTGACAGGAATATAACTTCCCATAGTACTCTGTATAGACGGGAGCTACCTCAATACACGCCTCCTCCACCCACCCCGGCCCTACCCTCCCCCCCCTGCGATGGGCTGCGCCGTGCGGCCATGGGAGAGGGCGACGAACACAACAAGGCGCATCGCTCATGCAGCTGGCCAGCCCGTTGCCCGTCGATCCCTCCCATCTGCTCATCCACGCCGTCGAGGATCCATCCATCAGCTGCCAAACCTGCCCACCGTCGAGAGGGGCCCGGGATAGCAAGCGCTTCCATGTGGTCAGGCGGCGCGCGGGTGTCTTGTCCGCAGTGACGGGCCCATCCCGGTGAGAAAAAGCAGAAACAAAACAAAAACAAAAGGCCGGGGCGGGCAGCTCATGCCGTGAGACGTCATGGCCTCCCATGCTCGCGAGAGGCTGCTGGATTGCCCCGTCAGATTGGCCGAGATGGGTCGAGGAGACAGACCTGCGAGCCCTGACGACGAGAGGCGAGGTGGGATTGGACGGGTGCTTTTTAACGTGCTCCCGTCTTTTTTTCCCATCTGCGGTTTACCCCCCCATCCCCACAGTCTCTCGACGGCCCTCTGTTTTAGTGCGTCGCAATGCAATGGCACGCACTCAAGCAAAGCCCCGCCAGCCCCGGCCCATGCCTTGCGAAGGAGCTGCTCTGCTTCCAAGTCAAGTCAGTCAGTCAGTCTGCCTGCTGCCTCAAGGGATGGGAAGGGAACCAACCAATCGCCCCTCGCGCGACCACACCCTCAGCCTGCCCAACCCGTCTGTGAGCCTTGGAGGTTGCTTCTCCGCTGACTGGCTCAATTGGCGGCGGGCCCAAGCTGGTCCTCCCCCGATGAGCCACACAGACAAACATACATCTGCTGGCTGTTTCTGTTCTCGAAGCCTTCCCTGCACACCATTCGTCCTCCCCCGTGGAACCGGCTGCCTGTAGGAACGTCGGCCGGTAGACGACGAGACGGGCGAGATCAGGAAGGCAGGCCGGTGTTCGTCAGAACTACTGCAGCTGCACCCTGCCGTGAGCATCAAGTCACGGATGATGATGATGATGATGGTGCCCGACGTGCTCCGTACCAGCAAGCAACGCACGCGGTCCTTACACACGGTGCTGCTCCAGTCAGAAGTCGTCCGACGGCTTTGCTTGGTGCGCGGTGACGGCACTGTGTCCATCAGCCAGTCCGTGCTCTGCCCTCGTCTGTTTGTTTGTTCCCCCGTGCAGAAGAATTAGGTAGGTAAGGTAATGTACATAACGCTCGAGGCGGCTCGCGCACAACACCAGCTG
Source organism: Nigrospora osmanthi (assembly GCA_029489945.1). NCBI lineage: Eukaryota > Fungi > Ascomycota > Sordariomycetes > Amphisphaeriales > Apiosporaceae > Nigrospora > Nigrospora osmanthi. The sequence continues at coordinate 5,697,031 of CP120494.1, read as the reverse complement.
CATCCATTCCGACCTGCTCGTGATATCGTCCGGTACCTCCCCGTAGCCGTATCCACCGGCCATCACACAAGAGGCCAGCAGGCAGCCCTGTCGTGAACAGGCACAAGCGTCGGCAGAGGGCCACCGGGGGAAACAGTCTTCTTCCACGCCTCCAGCCTCCAGCCTGGTCCACCCGTCCGGCAACCAAGCAAACGGAGGGGACGATCTAGATGGCATCAAGGGATTGATTCCATCACCATGGGGTAGGGCTGTCCATTATGGAAGATGTCTGGACGGGTGGATGTATAGATGTTAGTACCATCACCAGACGGGGGACCCGCAAGCCCGGACCCCTTGCCGCTAGTTGCCCTGTGTCTGCGTCTGCGTCTGCATCTGCTCCAGTGGCATCGCCTGTTCCCAGTACACAGTAGCGTGACCACCACCCCCCCCCCCCCTCAGCACATCGCTCTCCACCACCCGTCGACGCTAAATCTCCAGCCACTTTGGTCGCCAAAAGTATCGTGTGGTCTCGTCTTCTCGCTCTCCAAGTCCCCCCCCCCCCCGAAGGGGAGCGGGCATTTGCTGGGCTTCCCCTCCCCTCATGTCTGCTGTGCGGACGCAACCGCGCTCGACCCAGTCCCGTTCGATCCAAGTTCCCAGGTTCCATATCCGTTTCTCTGACCACTAACGCACCCGATTATCCATGTCTGCTGCTCCCGCAACCACCACCATCTACGACTACGGTTACGGCTGCTACCTCTAAGAGGGCTATTAGCTACTACTTCCCCGCTTCCCTTTCCTCCACGCAACACCACCGGGCTTGTCTTCCCTGGATGCCAACCAACCCTGTCGGTCGACTCCAACTCCTGTCCCCCCCTCCCCTCTCCCCGGTCCTTGTCCTAGTCCCGTCCCAGGCCCAGTCCGGCCCAGCCCAGCAGCAGCTCCATCCCATCCGCCCTGCCGCCTTCCAATAATCCTCCCTCCTCGCCTCCTTCCGTCATTCTCCTCCTCCTCCTCCCTCCCCCCGCCGCCCTCTTGCTCCGTCAGCGCATCATCATCGCCATTCTATACGAGCAGCGACGGAAATACTCTGTTCCCGGTACCGTCGGCGACCCCAGCAGAATCATCTTTCAACAATGGGCAGAAGCTGCAGCCGTCCCGCTTAGCTCTGTCGCAACCCCTCGCGGTCGGATCAACGCCCACATACAGACACACACACACACACCAACACACACACGCACGCACAAGACGACCCCGGCTCGCCAAAAGTAACTCTAGCACGACCGACGTGCCACCTCGCCTTGGACCACAATCGTCCTCGTGGGCGTGAGAAGCGAAAGAGAGCGCGCGCGCGCGTGTGCGTAGGAAAGAAAAAGACGCGAGGCGCCAGACAGGCCGTACGTTGAAACCGCACATCCGCGAACGAGAGGGGCCGACGAGAGGAAAAAGAAAACGGTTTTCAACTGTGCGCACGAGACAGCGGTTGGGACACTGTCAGCCTGGACACACGGCTTGTTCCCGGCCGGGCCTTGCCTGTCACCGCCAGCTCCCCCACGAATCCCGCTCCTGTCCGCGGTCCCCTTCTACTGGCATCTCGGCCGAGGCTGCCACTCCACGTCCCTTGTCGGCACGGCGGCGGCATTGTTTGCCTGTCCTCCTCATCAGCTTCTTCTTCTTCCCTTTCTCCCACTATAGACACCGCCCTCTCTCTTTCTGCGATACCCTGTGCATAGACTTGGCGTTTTCCTCTCCACGTTGGGGCTTCTGGTAAGTGCATGAACCATTTCCTTTGCTGTCGGGTCGGCTCTGAGTGGCCCGGATTTAATCTCTTGTACCCATGTACGGACCCGTAGATCACATCAGGCCTTCTGAGGGACTGTGGGGTTCCGTTGCCTGGGCCTGAGCTGGGCATCTGCGCAGTGGGCAGGCTTGCGCGCTGGCCACCGTCTGGGTGACAGAAGCTCATCTGAGGCCTTGGTTGTCGTCGCACACCTGCTCATCTCATCGTGCATTCTCTCACTCACTCTTGTTCTCCATCCTCATGTCGCGTGGCCGGCTCTGTTGAGTTTCCAAGCCCAGGACCTACGGCTGCTTCGGTACCCTTGACCCTTGGCCATTTTTGCCCCTCGCGCCCCTCGGCCCCCCTCACTTTCGCCTCCATTCTTTCCTGCCAGGAGCTGTACCCCGTAGCCATCCTCTTTTCCGCATCTCTTGTTGCAGCCTGTTTTACTCCACCGCTCACGACCTGCTGGGCCAACATCTCCAGGACCACATGAGCTGATGGTGAACCTAGATTCAACCTTCCAAAACATTCTCCAGAAAAAGCGTACACTATCGGGACGCCTACCCTGGCCTCCACCACATAATTGACTCTGGACAGCCCCTCCGCTGGAAGTTTGTCCGGGTCCTTAATAATATTGACTCTCGCCCCCTCATACTCTCTCTCTAACCTCTCGTTGGCCCGCGCGATTCGGGTTGCCGACACCAGTCAGCACGCAGGCAGCTTCCGGCCAGCAGAGCAGCACCCCAGACACACACCCGTACGCCTTGAGGACGATCCCCGCGACAAACATGAGCAGCAGCGCCAGCAACATGAAACCTGCTCCGGGCCCCAAGTCGGCCCACGGCCACGGCCACGGCGGCTATCCCGGCATCGCCCCCAGCAATCAGTCGCTCCTGCTGGATAAGCTCAACGTTCGTCGATCAACCCCAGATTCCGAGGCCCTCGCCAGCTCGGACGACGAGGTTGATCCCCATCGCCAAGACGCTTCGCAGCCTTCGACCCAGCCGTCTCAGCAGAAGCCCGTTCGCCGCGCCTCGTGGTTGAATAGCACATCACAGACGACGCTGCCACAGCCACGCAAGGGCTCATTTGCCAGTAGCACCATGTCACCCACCGCCTCCCACCCAAGTACGCCCGCCGCCGAAACCACCATGGGCAGCTGGGGACACGCGGCGCACGGCGCGGTAGGACGCACTCCGTCCTTTCCCTGGGGTACGGGCATCTGGAACAACGATCGCAACAAGGAACCACCCTCGCGGCTGAGCGAAGTCTTGCCATCGCCGACGTCGACCATGCCGGGCGGCTTGTTTGGTGGGGATGGCGCGTACGGCCGGACCTCGCCTGGTCCCACAGAGCAATCGCACCCGCAGATTCCTTTTGCCATCCCTTTGCACCCTACCCCCAAGACTTACCGCTCGCAGTCGTACTCGGTCGGCCAGCTCGAGCCTGACGCCAACGCGCCCGGCGTCCCCTCGTCCGCGATGATGGGTCGCGGCCGGCCCATGGGACACCCGGGTCTGCAGCATCGGCCCTCGCGCCCCAGCATGCTCAGCGAGATGTCCAGCGAGGGTGCCATGCTCGGCAAGGTCAACGAGGCCGATGACGACGAGGAGCTGAGTCCTCACGCTACGGGTCCCAGCATGCACCACCAGAGCGCCGAAGCCAAGACAATCGAGCTGCTGGCCCGCGAAAATGCCATGCTGCGCCAACAGCAACAGCAGCAGCAGCAGCAACAGCAGGCGCAACAGCAGGCGCAACAGGCACAGCAAGCACAGCAGCAGCAGTACCAGAACTCGCGTCTGCGACCTAGAGCTTCGACGGCGGCCTCGTACGGCCTCGGCAACGGCTATAGCGTTCGTGATCCCGTCCCGGAGGAGTCCGACTACGCCATTGACGAGCTCGACGAACAGCACGAGGGCCATGACCCCGCCTCCAAGAGGAACATGGGTCGGCGCATGAGCGAGTATGGGGCCAGCATGTACAACAACCGTTCGCCGCTCTATCCCGTGGAGAACCGAAAGCTGGAGAACGTTAAGAAGGCCTTCTGGCAGAGTTCTCTCGGTTTTGGCGGCGGCATTGGCGACCTCCCACAGAGTCGCCGCCACTCGTTTGCCGACATGCCCACGCGCCAGGGGTCCATCACCTCGATCGGAGAAGGGGCGTCCATGCACGAGGCCAACCTGCCTGAGGCGGCGCACGCACAGGATCTTGGCGGATACCACGAGGGCATGGGTTTCAACACGGGCGGCCATGGTGAGTTGGCTCGGCTGAACTCGATGGACCAGCGTCTAAGAGGTGCCACAGCGTCCTACTTTACCGGGGGCTCCCACATGGGGGGCGCGCACCAGGCCATGGCCTCGTCAGCCTACGGCGGCCCGTACGGCGCGCACTTCGGCATTGGCCCGAATTACGGCAACCGCGCACCGTCGCCGCACCGCTCCATGTACGGCATGAGCCAGCCCCGTCACAACCAGCTACTCTACATTGTCCTCTTCAAGTGCTCGCGCGCCGATGTCTTCTACATCCAGGAGGGTACCGGCTTGATGGTCAAGCCCGGCGACCTGGTAATTGTCGAAGCCGACCGTGGGACTGATCTCGGCACCGTCGACCGCAGCGAGGTGGACTGGGCCACGGCGAAGGAGCTGAAGGAGCACTACGCGGAAGAGCACTACAAGTGGCTTATGATGTACTCACAGAACGCCGCAGGCGCTCAGGAGGGTACCGGCGCTGGCCTCATGGCGGCTGCCAACGGCATGCAAGGCAGCGCTATCGGCGGCATGGGCCCCCCGAGCCAGCACCACATGCAGGAGCCCAACGCCGGCGAGCTCAAGCCAAAGCTCATCAAGCGCCTCGCCCAGAGCCACGAAATTCACAACCTACGCGAGAAAGAAGGCAACGAGGCCAAGGCTAAGCGCGTCTGCATGCAAAAGGTCAAGGAGCACGGCCTCAACATGGAAATTCTTGACGCCGAGTTCCAGATGTAAGTGACGCGTGGTAACCCCCCTCCCAAAATGAGGACGCCGTGCTAACCGAGACCGTCCAGGGACTGGAAGAAGCTCACATTCTACTACTTTGCCGACGCGTACATCAACTTCAACTCGCTGGTCACGGACCTCTTCAAGATTTACAAGACGCGCATCTGGATGTCGGCTATTAACCCTGCTTCTTTTGCCAGTCCGACGCTGGGCCTGCAAGCTCCCAGCGGCATCGGCCCAGGCGCCGTCGGTCTCGGAAGAGGCGGCGGCGGCGGCGGCGGAAACGGACCGACTCACAATGAGCGCAGGCCTAACCAGCAGCAGGAACAGCAGGCATCCTTCGCCGGCGGTGGTGCTGGCGCTCGTTCCTTTCAGTCCACGTTCAACCAGCCCTACGGATCGGAACGTTCCATGGTGGCCAATAACGCTTACCCGGCGTCGGCCTACCCGTACTCGGCCTATGGGGCCTTTTCGGCGGGCGGCCGGTCAGGCGCCATGGGCTACGGCGCCATGATGGCCGGTATGGACCCCTACGGCGGCGCGTTTCCCTCGAGCACCGACTACCAGTCCATGCAAGCGCGCTTCCCCAGCCCCCACGGCACGTCGTCGGTCCAGGACGCCAAGAGTCCGACCGCCGGCGCGTCAAGCGAGTGGCTGAACAACTTTCAGAGCCTCTCTCTGAACAGTCGTTAAGGCAAGCCCCGCTCCGGCAAGACGGCAGCACCCGTTCGTTTCTCGTATCATACTTGTCCCTCGAAAGGCGCCCTTCCCATACTACGTGTTTCCACCCCATGGGCACCCCCGAAGCAGCGTGCGCGCGCGAAAAGAGCTGCTTCTGGCCTCGGGATGTTCCCATCTGGTCGGGCTTACCGAACAGACCTTGGCGTTGGCTGGTTTGATCTGATTCGACCAGGAAAAAGACGTTTTTCATTTCCAGATTCCCCGGATATAAAGACTGGCTTCTCACGGCGGCGAATGATTCGGCTTTTTACACGACATGACTTGACTCATGACCACGGCATTAAAGACGGCCATCACAGCAACACATCATTTGCAATTGGGAGGAACTTCGGATAGACAGAGTTGCTTTGGCACACACGATCATCGGTTGTAATTCGGTACGTCCAAGAGGGAGGCCCCGCCTTCGTTGGGTATTCCACACATCATCAGACTGTTGTACGATTAAGACGGGGCCGCGTCATTCATTTTCAATTCTTGCGCTGCTCCCTCGCTCTTCAGGGCTTGGAGTTTGCCCCTTTCAGTTTCGCTTTGGCATGGATCCATTTACGTTGCAAGGGTGTTTTTTTACTTCTTCTCGAGTCATGGAGTTTACCAAGAGAGAGAGAGAGAGCGCGCGCGCAAGAGACGAAGAAACAGAAAGAGCAGGGAGGGACAAAAAAGTTGAGGCCACGAGATTCACGATGGCTGTTTTTCAAGAGGTACCTACTTATGATCAAGACGCTCTGATTTCCCATACACCAATGGCCCGAGTACACGTGCCTTGGCCGTCTAATCCGTCGCGTTTTCCCGCTTTGGCCATGGAGGCTGTCGATACCCGGCGCTCGTAGACAGTTGCCTGAAATAGATGGCTATGGCTATGCCGCCCAGGGCCATTGTGTCCGGAAGACCCGGCGGCGTCAAGCTGGTAGGACGGTTGCGGCAAGCGATCGCTCACATATGGGGGGCAGAACAAGGAGAAAACAGACAAGCCGTGTGTCAGAAAAGCAGCAATGCATTCGTCATTCATAAGATACCGTACGCCGGCCCTTTTTATCCGCTCTATATGCCCCCCACCCCACCTAGATTTTTCCCAACGCAGCAGCGCTCCCCCCCTCCAGCCCTAAAGATCCTCGTCCATGGCCTCGTCGCCCGCGGCCCCGGCCGGCGGGACGACGAGGTCGTCGTCGGCCAGCAGGGGGCCGGCGAAGGGCCGGGCGGCGCGCGGGAAGACGCGCTTGTAGAGGCTGACGCCGATGCTGTCCTGGGGGTTGATGCGGGCGTCGAAGGTGGCCTTGAAGTAGCCGTGGGTGCCGAGGGGCTCCTTGATGTAGCCGCTGCGGCCGCGGCGGGTCCACAGCGGCAGGGCCTTGAACCACTCGACGTCGTCGCGGTTGAAGAACATGTAGCGGATGGTGACGACCTTCTTGTTGATGTGGTAGGGGTGGCCGGTGAGGACGATGCGCTTGGCGATGACGCGCGAGGTCGAGGGCGCGCGCGCCGTGCCCGTCGCCACCAGCTGCAGCGGCAGGTCGGCGGCGGCGTCGGCGTCGGCGCCCTCGCCGGGGGTGACGCGCTTGAAAAAGAGCGTGGGCACGGGGCCCCAGGTCATGGGACCCATGAAGGAGGCGATGGCGGACTGGCCGGGGTGCAGGTAGCGGCAGTACTTGTGGACGTCGTTCTCGGTGTTGCCGCCGATGGAGAACTGCGGGTTGACGACGAAGCGGCGGGGGCCGCACTGAACGATGAGCTCCTCCTTGGACTTGATCGACTTCTCGTAGTCCTCCTTGTGGGTGACGTCGAAGTTGAGCGCCGCGCGCTTGTTCTCGTGCTCGAGCAGCGAGAAGAGCGTGATGGGCCGCGAGGGCTTGTATGTCTCCCGCAGCGCGGTCGGCACCGCCTTCAGGTGCACGTGTACGCGCGTGCCGGCCTTGACACCGCCCACGAGGGCCCTTTTGAGGTAGTGGTTCTTAGACGCCGTGTAGCTGGGCACTGACAGCAGCCGAGACCACTCCTCGGGCTCGTGCGGCCGGTCCTCCTCCGTGTTCCAGGGGCTGGTACGCAGGCTTTTCAGGCCGCGGTAGCGGGCCAAGCGCTCGCGGGCCGACACGTGCGGGTGCAGCTCGATCTCGTCGGGGTACTCCATGTCGTCGACGGCCTCGTCCCGCTTCCTTGACCGGTAGGCTTCCAGCTGCTGTGCGTCGTCGGCCTCGTCCAGCTCCTCGAATTTGACCGACTGCGGGTACTCGGACATGGCGGCCTCGGTCGGCTCCGCGCCTGCCAGGCCCTCGATGCCGTCCTCGGGCGCGGCGGCCGGAGCCGCCTCGTCAGCATCCTGCATCTCCTCGTCGTCTTCGTCCTCCGAGTCCGAGTACGAGACGTCGTCCAGGTACCAGGCCGACTGGTAGTTGGAGGTTCCCTTGGGCAGCTTTTTGGGGCGTTGCACCGTCTGTTCCTCTTCGTCCTCGGAAAAGTAGTGGTGGTCGTCAAGCAAAACGCCCTTCTTCGCCGTCGTGGCCACAGACATGGTGTCGTCGGCGTCGTCCATGCGCGTCCCCTCGGGCGCCAACTCGTCCAGGTCGTCGGGCTTGTCGTGCTCGTCCGTTGTCGGGGCATCCAAGACGTCCTCAGCGCCGGCGTCCTCGACAGCCATGTCGCCGTCCCTGGGCTTTTTGGTGGCGATGGGCGCCGCCGTGATCTTCTCAATTTGGAACGTGCCCCAGTCGCCGATGTGAACGAGTCGGTTGGCCTTGAGGCCCTTGCCCCGCACGACACCGGTCAAGATGGTGGACTCGGACGGCGAGTCGGGCCACTGGATCGCGTCGGCCAGCATCCAACTCCTCTGGTCCCGCCAGTGGATGCCTTTGGGGGTGGAGCTGCAGAGAGAGCGCATGAGGTTGGAGCATTCTTGCCTGGCGTCGAGGCTGTAGATCTTGTCCTGGCCGGGGTGGAAATGGGTCATGAAGGAGGAAAGCGACTTGACGACGTCAGGCCGCGCTTTGGCGGGCTGGATCTTATCGAGGTTCTGCACAACGGTGTAGCAGGTCGACATGCCCTGGTTCTCGACGCTCCGAATGATCAGCTCGCCGAGGGGGTCGACCTCCACTTCGGACGACAGGATGAAGATGACAAAGTCGGCCACCTGGGCGGCGTCCATGCACTCGGAGAGGTCACGCCTCAGGGGCACGTATTGGAGTTTCTGTTTGAACCGATCGACCGAGACGCGAAAGTTGCCGTCGAGAACATCAGCCTCGATGTCGATGCTGCCGTTCAGGTTCTTGATGGCGGCGGCCGGGTCGGCGTCGCGCGTCAGGGGGACCACGGCGACGATGCGGGGAGCGCCATCACGGCCTCGGAAGACGGCGGTTTCGTCCTGGTGGACTCGGTGCTTCTGCTGCTGGCGCTGTTTCGCTTGGTTCCGTCGGTCCAGCTTCGACTTGACCTGCTGGTGGGGGGTTTTACGCAGGCCGCGCTCGCTCGAGACTTTGCCTGGAGGGACGGTCAGCGACTGGTTTCCCGTTGGACCCTCGCAGACGGCAACGCGCCATCCTTACCTTTCAGCTCTTCCCGCAGCGCACCCTTGGTCGCCTTGCGGGACTTGAAGCCCTTATGCGTGACCTTGGTGGTCGGCCGGTGCGAATGCGCGGTGGCACCCGACATCTTGCCGTCTCCGCCTGCTTTGAAACGGAGGGGAAGTGAATGCGACGCCAGATTGAAGGGTTGGTGGGCGTGTCGTGATGCGCAGAATGTGTTGTTATTCGTGCCGACGGTCTGTCTGGCCGCGCCGCAAATCGACTTTCTCTCAGCGCATCCCGCAATTTCGATTCGAAAGGAGGGGCACTCGCACTTGAAATTTTTGTGCTATCGCATCTTATCGGCGATAAGAACCCCTGCTTAGTCCCCATACAGTGGTTCGCCCCACAGGGACTAAACGCTATCGGGCTTATCGGACGGCCTGTGCTTGAATTTCTGAACTTTTTCTATGGCGGATTGGGCGCGGATCCCTCTTTCAGCGCTGGAGGCAGACGAACTGACCGAGTGACGGACTCACGGGCATACGCTCTCTCTCAGGCAGACGGACACGGAACCGGTAAACACGCGCGATCGGCACACACGGCACGGCAAGACGGGCGAACTTGCTGCCTACGAACTCCCCTCTATCATCCCCAGCAACCCTTGGCGACCACGGGCACCCGGTGCGCTAACCCGCCATGTCCAACACCATGGAAGTCGATGACCTCGAGGTCGCCACGCGCCCCTCGGCCAAGGCCCACGACAATGGCGCCGTGACCGTCAAGCGCGCGCGAACGGGTCTTGTACCGAAACACGAGATCGAGAAGCAGCGGCGGCACCGGCAGGCCCAGCGCGACTATGGCCGGGGTAGCCAGATCAACGTCAAGCACATCAAGGACAAGAAGCTGCGGAGTAATCTCAAGGCGCTCGAGAACAAGTACAAGGATGCTGCCATCAAGGCCAAAGATGCCGAGATCCTGCTGGAGGGCGAGTCGGGTTTCCTGGAGCCCGAAAACGAGATGGAGAGGACGTGGCGCGTGACACAGAACGAGATCGAGGAGAGCGTGTCGCAAGAGACTAGCAACAAGAAATTCGACCTGAAACTGGAACAACTGGGCCCTTACGATTTCGACTACGATCGCACCGGCCGGATGCTCCTCCTGGGCGGCGCCAAGGGACACATCGCGACAATGGATTGGCGCCAGGGCAAGTACGTCGCTCCGCGGCCCCGCGGCCCCTTTCCGGTGCTGACGGTCGACACAGGCTGGGCTGCGAGCTGCAATTGGGCGAGAAGGTCCGCGGTGTCAAATACCTCCACAACACTCAGGTGAGCCGCACCCCATGGGAACCCCCACGCCTCACATCTCTGACACGTTGCCCCTGCAGTACTTCGCCGTGAGCCAAAAGAAGCAGGTGTACATATACGATGGTGAGTTGGCTCCGCGCCCCGGATCCTCGGCCTGCCCACTGACCCTGTCCCAGCCCAGGGTGTGGAACTGCATACGCTGCGGTCGCTACAAGAGGTATCGCACATGGAGTTCCTCCCTTACCACTACTTACTTGCCACTCTTGTAAGTCACCCGGCCGCGCGTCGAAGCTTGCGGGACGATACTGACCAGCGTTGCAGGGCCTGACGGGGTGGCTCAAATACACCGATACTTCTACTGGTCAGCTCGTGTCCGAGATCCCAACCAAACTCGGCCAGCCCACGGCCATGTGCCAAAACCCCTGGAACGCCATATTACACACGGGGCACCACAACGGCACCGTGCAGCTGTGGTCGCCAAATAGCACGGAGCCGCTGGTGAAACTTCTGGCGCACAAAGGGCCCGTACGATCCGTCGCCGTGGACCGCGAGGGCCGGTACATGGTGTCGTGCGGCCAGGAGAGGAAAATGGCCGTGTGGGATATCCGTATGTTCCGCGAGGTCAACAACTACTTTACGCGCACGCCGGCGTCCTCGCTGTCCATCTCGGACAAGGGCGTCACGGCGGTGGGCTGGTCGACATCGGTGACCATGTGGAAGGACCTCTTCGTGAAGCACCGCAAGGACCAGGTCAAGGTCGACAGCCCCTACATGACGTGGGGCGGCGAGGGCAACGTGGTCGAGCGCGTGCGCTACTGCCCGTTCGAGGACGTGCTGGGCGTGTCGCACGACGCGGGCTTCTCGTCGGCGCTGGTGCCGGGCGCGGGCGAGGCCAACTTCGACGCGCTCGAGGTGAACCCGTACGAGACGGTCAAGCAGCGGCGCGAGACCGAGGTCAAGGGCCTGCTCAACAAGCTGCAGCCCGAGATGATCTCGCTGCAGCCCGACTTCATCGGCAACCTGGACCTGCGCTCCGACGCCCAGCGCCGCGCCGAGCGCGACCTCGACGCCAAGCCCGTCGACGTCGAGACCGAGATCCGCAACCGCGCCCGCGGCAAGAACAGCGCCCTGCGCAAGTACCTGCGCAAGCAGCGCGCCAAGAACAACATCATCGACGAGAAGCGCATGAAGGTCGAGGAGCTGTGGAAGGAGCAGCAGGCCCAGAACAAGGAGCGCCAGGTCGAGAAGTCGGCCGAGCTTGGCCCCGCCCTGGGCCGCTTCGCCAAAAAGGAGCAGTAAATGTGCCGGACGCGTCGATATATCCATGGGGCCTGTGGAACCGCCTTTCGCGCACCCCCGGGTCGGCGCTGTTCGATGCCCAAGTAGTAGCGTGTGGGGTCCCCAGAATACCTGGCGAAACCCCCCCCCCCCCGTTCTTCCCGCGAACCACCATGGACCAGGTAATCTCGGCCCAATTTGCAGTCATATTGGCATGCTGCTAGGACCTGTACCGGCATCGGCAAGACGAGGCGCCTCCGCGCCATTGGTTCGATGGGCAGAGGAAGAGAGGGTGGTGTCGACCGGTCCGCGCAGGGCCACTCGGCGTCGCGTTGAATGTAGTGATGCAGGGTGTCGTTGCCGACGAAAGCGCAATGTACCCAGGAGCAAAAAATATAGGGATACCCATGACTTGTCTTAATAGGTCAAAGCTGCAGCACGCGTTGGCTATTGGGGCACCGATCAAATACCATGCCACAGCAGCTACGTAGGCAAATGCACAAGTGCTTGAATTGTAGCATCATTACCTACTCACTAACCACGCTTTTCTACATAATGCTGAATGAGGTGCTGGACCCCATCCGCTGGTTTTCTCTGGACATCATTGCGTCATCAAAGTTGGCTGATCCTCGTCGAATCTCATGGCCTGGTCACAGTATTTACGGGGTGGCCTTGCTCATCGATACGAGGCGCTTGACACCAACCTGCGCCACCGTTAGCTATGGTTGATTTTCGAACCCGGGAGGACGGGAGGGGGGGGGGGGGGGGGCTTTACCATCCAGTTGCCACACTCTTCTGTCTTGTCCGTCTGGATTTGGACCTGCAGCCGCTGGGCCTCGGGGTAGTTTTTGGCGTCCAGAGCCTGGGCCAGGAGCGACAGCTGCTCAATAGTGTCGGGCTTGACGAGCTCCTCGTTGTTCAAATGGTCGAAGAGGATGTTAATGCGCTTCTGCGTGTCCTTGACCTGGGCGGCAAAGGAAGCCGGCGCTTTGGATGCCACGCGTTGCATATCGCGACTCAGAATCTCCACCAGGGGCTGGGCGTTGGGCGGGATATGTGAGCGGTCACCGGCGGGGTGCTTGGCTTTGGGTGGCGCGGCCTGAGGCGGGGGTGCTGCAGGAGACTGGGTAGAACGGGGCGGCCCACCCATCGGGGGCCCGCCCATAGGAGGTCCGCTCATGGGAGGCGCACCCATAGGAGGAGGGCCGGTGGGAGGACCCTGTTGCTGCGCCGGGCCCGCGTACGGGGAAGGGGCATACGGGTTGGGCGCCGGCGAGCCTTGCGAAGCCGGGGCGTACGGGTTGGCGGGCGGCGGGCGGCTACCGGGCGGGGGGGCCATGCCCGCAGGCGGGGGCGGTTGCATGCTGTGCGACGAGGGCGCTGGCGCGTAGCGGTTAGACGGGGGGGCGGCAGCGGGCGGCGCGCCATAAGGCGACGCGGTTCGCGGGACCACATTGCTCATGGGAGGGGGCGGCAGCGGACCGCCGGCGGGCGTTCCCTGCGGCGCATACTGACTGGCGGCAGAAGACCCCGGAGGCGGCGGCGCCATCTGGCCGGCCTGCGGCGGACCGCTCAGGGGGGACATAACCCGCGGAGGCGCCGAACCCTTGGGCGGCGGCGGCGGCGTGCCCGTACCCCTTCCGTAGGGGCTTTGCGGTGGTGGCGGCACGGACGCCGCCTGGCCTGAGAACGGGGCCGACACAGCATTGGCGCTGGGCGTGTGTCGCCGCGGGGGCGCGCGTGTAACCATGGGCACGTCGTTCCACTGACCGACATCCTTGTTGCGGGGTGGGGGTGGCGCCGTGGTGGTCTTGGGCGGGCCAAAGTTGGGAGGGGGCGCGTTGTAGCCACCACCCGGGGGCGCATAGCCCATGCTCTGGGGAGGGGGCGTGGGCTGGAAACCGGCGGGTGCATAGGGGTTGTTGGCTATCGGCGGCTGGTAGGGGTTGGCCGCTGGCGGCGGGACGTTGGGGTTCACGTATGGGTTCGAGACCGGGGTCGAGCCGGCCGTGTTCACGTACGGGTTGGTGACCGGGGGTTGAGCGGGCATGGAGGCCTGGTAGGCCGCGGTGGGCGCGCGCGAGGCCGCACGCGTGTTGATGGCGGCCGGCTGGGCGGCGGGCTTCTTCTGCGTCGCCTGCTGGATTCGGCTGCGCGCGATGTCGGCGGCGGGATACTTTTGCGGAAGCAGGTCGAGGTACTTCTGCGCGACACCCAGCTGTCCATGGGCGGCCACAATGTCGGCGTACTCGGTATACTTGTCGTACAGAGCCGCGAGCTTCCAGCCCGAGTCCAGCTGCGTCTCGGTGTCCTCAAATTTGGCCACCTGGCGGAAGATGGTGACCTTTTCGATGAAGTGCTGCAGGCTCCGGGCGTGCACGGAAAAGGTGGTGTCGCTGCCCTCGGCCATACCAGCCTTCTCTGTCTCCTCGAGCTCAGCGATCCAGATGCCCACGACCTTCTCCAGCTTGGACCCGACCAGGAAGCAGAAGGCGGCATCTTGCCGGTTGCCCGTCTCGAAGATGCGGTCGCCCAGCGCCTCGCAGAGGTCGGGGAACTCGCTCGGGTCGGCAAAGGTGCAGAGCGTGACCATGGTCTCTTTCCAGTCGGCCAAGTCGGCATTGTAGACCACATCCCACAGGTTCTTCACAATAACAGACCCGAGGAGACGTAGGTAGCTAGGCATACCGTCCTTTTGCGAGATGTAGGCGGCCTGGACCTTGTCCATCAGCTCCTTGCCGCCGCAGTTGGCAATCATGAAGGCGTCGGCCATGCGCTCCTCCTTCAGGCAAATCATGGTGGCCTTCTCGAACTGACCCATCATCAGGGCCTTGGTGATCTGCTTCTCGACGTCCGAATCGCTCTCACTGAACAGATGGAAAGGGTTGTCCGTCTTGGCGCCCTTGGTGGCAGACAAGCTGGCCAGGAAGTCATCGCCCTCGCCATCGGCACCATCGGAGAAGAAGGTCGACAGGCGGTTCTTCTTGTGACCCTTGGCGGGCTCGTCCCCCTTGGCCTCGGCGGCCTCGTCGGTCGCGCCGTTCGTCTCCTCCCCGTCTTCCGACGGCGAGAATCCCAGGTACTCCACGATGCGCTGCCGAGGGCTGTCGGCGAGGAGCGTCTCCATGACAGACCATTCCGCCTTCTCCTCGTCCGTCTTGGCCTGCTCCTTGTGCGATTCGCAGATGGCCGTGAGATCCCCTGACTTGAGCGTCTCCTCGAATTTGTCGGTGGCAGTGCCGATGTCCGAGTCCACGGTGAACTGCGAGATGCGCAACTGGGAGGCGCGGGGCTGGCCGGGCTGCGTCGCAGCGGGCTTGAAGGTAATGAGCTTGCCGCCGAAGCCGAACGAGGCACCGACCGGTCGCTCCAGCCACTTGGGCGCCTTGGGCAGGGTGAAGGCGGCCCCTTGCGGCTGGGTCTGGGCCTGCGTGAAGAAGTCCTCGCCGTCCAAGTTGTTCTGGGTCGTTTGTTGTACGGCGGCGGGATTCGTGTTCTGCAGCGTCTGGATGGTGATCTTGCCGTCGAACGAGGCTGTGGCCGACAGATTCGGGTTGTGGGGGTGGAAGCGCGTCAAAAAGGTCCAGTTGGTGACCTCGGGGAACTCGCCATAGCGCTCGCCCGTCTGCGGGTTCCATATCAGGGTCCGGTTGTCCTTGCCGCAAGAGAGCAGCAGTTCGTCGTCCTGCTGGCACCACGACAGGGACAATACGCCCTGCTCGTGGCCCTGCAGCGTCCGCTCGGGGGCGTTGGAGTTTCGAAGGTTCCACAGCAGGATGACGGGGGTCAGGTCGTCGTGGGTGGCTGTCATCAGCTTGGTCGAGTTGTTGGGGTCCCAGGCGATGGCGCTGACGGGCTTCCGGTTGTTGTTGAGGGTCAGGGACGACTTCTTCGTCTTCAGGTCCCAGACAGTAACGAAGCCGCCATTGCTGCCCGTCGCCAGAATGTGCGAGACTTTCCTGTTCCAGGCCACACACTCCAGATCGTGCGCGGCGGCGGTACCGAGCCGGAAGGCGTTCGACGGGTCGTTGACATCGTAGATGAAGAGCTCGCCCTTGGCACCGGCCGTCGCCAGGATCTGGGGTCGCAGGGGGTTGAACTGGAGGGACTTGATGGGGCCCGTGTGCTTGGTGGTGCGGGCGATCAGGGCGTCGGCGGCGCCGGCGATCAGCTTCTCGGCATCCCAGAGATCGAGCGAGCCGTTCTCGAGCGCACCGGCGATAACGCCCTGAGGGAAGTCCTCGGTGGCGGGGCCCCAGGCAATGTCGAAGAACCTCGAATCGGCGTCGAGCGAGGCGAGGGGCTGGAGCTCCAGACCCTGCTCCTGGCTGTCCAGGCTGAGATCCCACAGCTCGAGCTTGGTCTCGTCCGAGAAGTCAGCGTCGACGGCGCCGGCCCGCGTACCCGTGACAATCAGGGGTTTCCCGGGGCCGGGCGACCAGGCAAAGGCCGCGGTGCGCGAGATCTCCCGCAGGCGAACCATGGCTATCTGAGTCTCCAAGGTCCGGGGGCGAGGCAACAGAGTTCCCGAGTCAAACAGCCGGCGGTGGGGTCTGGATATTGGAGGGGGGGAAGAGGCGGGAGGCTCAGAAGGGGCAGCGTGACGAAGCGGGAGCTGCGGCTGCTGGCATTGAGCCGTCTAGACCGGCTAGGATGGAGAGGCGGACGGGACGGCGAGGGGGAGAGGGGGAGAAAGAATCGAGGTCCCTCGGTGCCGAATTGGGTGCTTCGTGGTGTTTGTGTAGATGGTCGAGGTCGATCTCGACAAAGGCCAGCTCATCCAGTCGCGGCCTAAGATCAGGCGTAGCTACCGATGTAGCCACTTGTACCGGCGGGAGATGAGAGCTCGGACGGTGCCAGTGTCAGTCAGTGGCCGTGCCAGCGCCTGTACATGGGATAGTACTCGGGGCTGCAGCTGCCGCTGGAACTGTACATCTGTTCCTTGAGTCGGGTCCCTATCCCATCCCTTACCTCATTCGACGGGTAGGCGCGGGCACGGGCCATCTACGCCCCACGTGGGAAGTGGCGTCGCTTCCATTCCATGCCCACGCCCACACACTCACTGCGCAGGTCGGGGCTCCGTTTCTTGGGCCTTGGGCGGGCCGGCTATGTATGGCTGGTGAGCGAGGCTGCACCCATCCGACGCATTTTCAGATCTGGTTGCCCGCGACTTCGACACGGCCCTTCACTGCGCCGTCGCCCCCATCACCACACCACCTCCCCGCCCACCATGACCGACTCCGCCCGCTGGAAGGCCACCGTCTACGTGGGTGGCCTGGCCCCCGTCGTCAACCAGGCCAGCCTGCACGACGCCTTCATCCCCTTTGGCGAGATTGCCGACGTGTCTCTGCCCAAGAACGACAAGCCCGACGCCGTGGACCCCCACCGCGGCTTCGCCTACGTCGAGTACGAGGACGCCGAGGACGCCAAGGAGGCCATCGACAACATGGACCAGTCCGAATTCTTCGGCCGTGTGCTCAAGGTCTCGGCGGCCAAGCCGCCCAAGAGCGCCGACGAGGGCCTGGGCAGCAAGAAGGCCTTGTGGCAACAGGTATGCCGTGGTCTTGGGGCGCATCGCACGCGCGCATCTACGGCTAACAGGACTTTACAGGAGAGCTGGCTTGCTGAGCACGCCGTGGACGAGGATGACAGGGCGGCTACCGAGGCGGCCAAAAGGGGCGTGGACGACCGGCCCGACGACCCCATGCAGGGCCTCGAGGGACTGGACGTCGAAGGGCCCAGGCCCGAGTAGAGGAACGAAGGACAGAAATGAGGGCACCTTGTATTGTTTCTTCTCTGCATAGCGACGGCGTTACCCCATCGGCTGTTCTTGGGGGGCGGATGAGGGGGAAGTGGATGAGCCTGGTGACCAGGCCACAAGTTGAGATTCTATACCACACTTTGATTCTCCCGCCGCGTGGGCTGCCCCTGGTGCGGCGGCGGCGGCGGCGGCGGTGGCGGCTGCTGCTGCTGTTCCTGCTGCTCTTCGCTTAGAGGTATATGTACAATGCAGTCTCCTGACCGCGGCAGGTCATTTCTTCGCTCCGACACGACAACGAGGTGCATCTAGTGGTGCTCCTCGGTGGGCTCGGCGGCGCGGTTCTGGCGCTGGAGACGCAGGTTCTTGTCGACGGTGAACTTGCGGAAGCTCGAGTAGCCGGCAGCGAAGACAGCAAAGCCGACGACGACACCTGGGGGTCCGTGTAAGCTCCAGGGAAACAGTCGGGGCGGGGTGGGCCTCGGGGATGGATGCATACCGAGGGGGATCAGCTCAGCGGGAATGCTCTTGAGCTTCCGGAGGCGCTGCGACACGGTGTGGCCTGAAGGGTGAGCTCGTCATCAGCCGCCAGGAACCTCATGGGGAAGGGGGCAGGGTGCGCATGGCCCGGGGTGGTCCCAAGGGCTTCATGCCGGCGCCGTAGCAGGGTGACATACCGGCCTGGTCCTCGGCCTGGTAGCATCGGTCGGTCAGCAAGTTGCGTACGTCATGACAATGGGCGGCTCGACCCAAGCACTGCCGGCGCGCGGCGGGCGCGCCGACAGAAGTCGGAGGGGGCGGCGGCTTACCGGGGGAGCACGCATCATGCGTCTCGTGGGCATCATTCGGAGGGCGCGCGTGGCGTACATGATGGGCGGGCGGATGGGATGGGTATGGGGGTGTGGAGGGGAGATTGGTCGGTCGAGGGTGGGTTGTCGAATGTTGAGTCTTTTGGTGGAAGAAAGCCTATGCTGAGCGGATGGAGCTCTGCTGTGCTCGGCACCAGCAACAGCCGCCTGCCGGTGGGTTGCCAGAAGCTGCTGGGCTACGGCAACTTCGAAGGTCCCAGACTCACCTGCATGCAAATGTGGCTGGTGCCTCAGGCCGCCACTCCCGGCGAGGAGGGCCCATCGAACCATGATTCGCTTCCCTGCCATTGGACGTCCAACCATCCATCCCAGAGCTCGGCCGCCCGAACTGCTCTTCCTCATACCAATCCTCTACCTCACCCCGTCTCGACATTTTGCCATTGCGCCGCCCCGACACAGCTCTCCCGCCCGCCCACCACCGAAACCGCCAAAATGTCCGACGAGGAGCGCGAGACCAAGCCCTTCAAGTTCGTCACTGGTACGTAGGCCCCGCTGCCCCGGCGACGGCCAAGGAAAAGCCCTCAGCCGACATGGCCCGACGCACATGCTAACACCCCGTCCCAGCTGGTAAGCACCACCTCGTCCACCGCCCGGGGTCCGGGTAGCCCGCCGCCGCCAGGCCGTCCATGATGCCCTACCCGGGCCGCCGCTGGCACCGCCGCTCCCGAGCCCTTCCGCTCGCCTGCCTTTCCCGCATGGCTCTCTGACGTACGCGTGCCTCCGCAGGTGTCGACGCCCGTTTCCCCAACGTCAACCAGACCAAGCACTGCTGGCAGAACTACGTCGACTACCACAAGTGCATCAACGCCAAGGGCGAGGACTTCAAGCCCTGCCGCCAGGTATGGCCCCTTGTCCTGGTCTTGTGGGGTGATTGGGTGACGTCTGTTGTGCTGATGCGATTGCAGTTCTACCTGGCCTACCGATCCCTGTGCCCCAGCGGCTGGTACAACCGTAAGTTCTACTTCAGCCGCGCCCTGGACGCTCAAGCCTGGGCCTGCGACTCTAGGGCCCGTGTGGCTCAGTGTTGCTGTCCGGGGCGGCACGTCTCGGCATCCGCAATACTGACCAGGCAACTACAGGATGGGACGAGCAGAGGGAGGCCGGTAACTTCCCCGCCAAGCTGGACGCTTAGAACGGTGCACTCCATCGTTACTACACATCGAGCCATTCGAGCAAACGGACCGGCAAGGGACTAAAGCATGATGAAATAGGGGTATCAATGTAGCAGTATTAGACTTCGCTGGTCAGGCCCAATGCAGAAAGACCGTGGCTCCACTGCACAGAGCACATGTTTCCGCTTGCGCTATCCTATCGTACACTCAACGGGGCCAACAGGCGTATCAGGCCTCGTCTTCACTGGAGCTCATGAACTCGTCGTCTTCGTCGAAGCCTGCAAAGGCACGATGTGTCTGTGCCGGCTTTTTGCCCTTGTCGGACGATGTCGG
Source organism: Nigrospora osmanthi (assembly GCA_029489945.1). Classification (NCBI taxonomy): domain Eukaryota; kingdom Fungi; phylum Ascomycota; class Sordariomycetes; order Amphisphaeriales; family Apiosporaceae; genus Nigrospora; species Nigrospora osmanthi. The sequence continues at coordinate 5,677,408 of CP120494.1, read as the reverse complement.
CGGCGTGACGGACTTTCCAGCCGCAGACGATGACTCGGCTTCCTGTTCCTCGGAAGCATCAGACGAATCATCCATATCGCCGGCTTCGGTTGACGTCGAGCCGTGTGAGGTGGACAGCATATTGTCCCTATAGTTGCCGCTCCGGACAGCGGCGAGGGCGGCCTCCCGCGCCTTATCGCTCGCCTTGTCCTTATCCTCCATCCACTGCTCATCGTGGCGACCCTTGTTGGCGTGCTTGATCTCGTACTCGCGCTGCTCGGCGGCCTCCACAACCTGCAGCCACCGCTCCCGGCGCTTCTCCTTCTCCTTCTTGTCCATCTCGGGCTTCACCGAGAGGTACTCAGCCAGCGCCTTGGCCTCGTTGACAGTCCGCAGCCGGCGGCCGTCGAGGTTCCTGCTCGAGTCGTGCTCGTGGCCCGTCTTGCGACGCTTGGAGGACATGCGCCCGCCGGCGGCACGGAGCTGCGATCCGAAACCGCCCTTGCCTCCGCACAGCGGCGCCGCGAGCCGCAGGGAGAGGAACTCCTGGTCATCGGTGACGAAGGGCGCGAGGGAGCCGCACGACGCCGAGAGCTGCTTGTTGGACTGCGTCGTCACGATCAGCCGGTCGCAGGCGTTGGCGTCCAGGCGCTCGTTGATCTGCTGGTAGAGATCGGTGACGGTGGCATCGCGGGGCACGCGCAGCGTCAGGCTCCGGGGCCCGAGGCCGGGAAAGGTCGACACGAAGACGTTGAGGTGGCCGTGGGACGCCATGGTGCAGAACGGGGCCGGGACACGGGGGGGTGCGGCGTCACGGTAGCCGGGAAAGAGTGGACGGCAGATGGGCCGGACAGCGTGGGGCGGCCGACGTCGTTCGGCGACGGGGGACTGCTGATGCTTATTCTTTTCGGTCCCTGGATTTGGGGATGGGCGAACGTGAGGCGCTTAATGGGGCGCGGACAGGCCGGTCAGTTTCGCAAAAGAGGCGCTGGTGAGTCGCTTGGCGGGGGGGCAGCAGTGCGATGCGGATGGGGTTGCAAAGATAAAGATAAATGGACGGAACGACGGGTCTCCCTGCAGACGAGTGAGTGCGTGGCTGTCGGACGGCGATGGCGATGTTGAGCAAGGTCCAGATTGCGTGTATGTGGCTGGTGTGCCGTGCCAAGGCGCGTGTGAGTACTTGTGGCTCGTGCACCTGGTCACCCCAGCCACAGCCGAAGGCCAGTTCAATTCCCCCCCAAGTGGGGCGACATTGGGGTAGTAACCCAACCTAAAGGCGTTCCCTCAATTCGCTACACACGGATTTTTTGCGAAATTCTGAAATCCTCTGGTCAATCACATTCCGGTCCTTTCCCACCACCAACCCGCAACCCTTGGACAACCATCACCAGAAGCCAGCTATCTTGACCGCCAGCCAACACCGCCAAGATGCTTATCCCCAAGGAGGACCGCAAGAAGATCCACGAGTACCTCTTCCGTGAGGGTAAGCGACACCGAGATCCCTCCCCGGGCCGCCAGAAACGACGGCGAGCCGCGCCGCCGCGGTGCTCCCAGGCCCCGGCGCCCGGCCCTCCGAACGACGGCACCCTCGGAAACAGCTCCCTCCCCCTGCGCAGATAGCTGATTTGGTGATTTTGTGGTTTAGGTGTTGCCGTGGCCCCCAAGAACTTCGAGATCCAGAATGAGGAGATCGGCACCCGCAACCTGTTCGTCATCAAGGCGATGCAGTCGCTGACCTCGCGCGGCTACGTCAAGACTCAGTTCTCGTGGCAGTACTACTACTACACCCTGCTGCCCGAGGGTCTCGACTACCTGCGCGAGTGGCTCCACCTGCCCGCCGAGATCGTCCCTGCCACCCACATCAAGCAGCAGCGATCCCACGCTCCTCCCCGCGGCATGATGGGCGAGGGCGAGCGCGAGCGACGACCTTTCGGCCGCGGCCGTGGCGGTGACCGGGGTGACCGCGAGGGCGGCTACCGCCGACGTGACGCTGGTGAGGGCAAGGAGGGTGGTGCTCCTGGTGACTTCAACCCTTCATTGTAAGCGACCCTTGCAAGGCTCTTGCATCCATCCCCCCCGCGCGGCCTGCCTGCTGGACCGGCAGCACGAATACTGACTAACACGCGTGTAGCCGTGGTGGTATGGGCCGTGGCCGCGGCGCTCCCCCCTCGTAAGGGTTGTCGTGACCTTCACACAATGAACAATCCTCGGACGCACTCGGCGGCATGAACGCACGACGACGACGCATACAGCATGGAGACATGTACTCTATACCAGGGGATAAAAATGAAGGGTCAGTCGCGCACCTCTGCTCGCGGGATTAGAACGTCACGTGGGGACAAAATCAATCTTCTCGGTTGCACTGGTGGAGTTATTCAGGAACCATGAACGCCTTCGGTTAAAAGGTTTACGAATAAGGGTCTTGCTTTCGGCTGCATTAGAGAAGCAGCTTAGTCAATGAAGCACTTCTGAACACACGGCGGTTTGACATCTGGCTCGGAAGTGCTTGCAAACTGCTGCTGGGCCGCGATGGGAACCCCGTGTTCTCGCGTTGCCGGCCCATGCGCCCCCGACGACGCCGGAAGCCCGCGTCGGGCGTTTAGGGAGGGCCCGCCGCGAGGGTAACGGAGACGCGCTCGCGCTTGGCAAGCGACAGACAATGGCATGCCGATATTCAGTGCGCAACCGCCACGCCCACGTCCATGCCCCTCGTGCTTGTTGTCCATGACATGGCCAGTTGGCCGGGTTAGCCATTGGCACGCAGTAGACCGAGTCAATGTCGATGGCGATGGCAGGTAGGAAATGCGACGGCCTGCATATTGTGCCATGAACCCCGGTGTGCCGGCAATGGGACCTCAGCCACGGGGATGCATGGACAGATGGATGTGCTCTCCCGAATCGTGGCAGCTGTCAACCCCGGAGTACGCCAAGACAGGACAGCTGTAACTCCACGCCGCTCACATGTGCGTCTACTGTCTTAGAGGCATGGACTCTTGCTTTCGTCAGCCCGTACGGGGGGGTTATCATTACCGATGGAGTAGGGGCTTGCTCTCAAATATCCATCCCTCCGTAGCTGCTGCCCCCGTGGGCTCGGCCGAAGCGGGGTCTGCGGGATGTGTACTAGCCAGAAACTATATAGGTACCGACCCGGGATCCGGCTCCGGATAGCAAGCGGGCAGGGCGGGCGGACGGACACGGCGCCGCCCCCCTCCCCCGTCACTAGTGGCCATGAGGAAGGGAGCGGCCGGTACGTAGGAGCAGAGGGAGGGGGGAGCCGGGCGGCGCCATTGGGTTTCATGCCCAGCAGACGATTTATCGGAGTCGGCTCTTGTGGTCCTCTCCCACGGCCCCGCCCTAGGCCGGCCGACGCTCCGCGAGCGGGATAGTAGTCGTTCATGAGGTTGTCTCCAACAGGTCGTGCTCGCTTAGGGTTTCTGAGGCGCCCGAAACTAGACGTGTGTGTATAAACGAGATGGCACGGAACGTTAAGAGGTGGCCATGATTCAGCGGCCTGCCTGCCCTTGGAACCTGGGGGCGACCTAGTAAGTACTTACATACATAGGTAGGTAGACAAGTACCTCAGTACTTACTTAGGTAGGTCAAGTACTAAGTAGGTACATATGCAGTTAGTTCGTCCAGCGCGGCTTATCACGGGCCGCGCGCCCTTACTTCCACTCGGACGAAGAATACGTCCCATCTGCCGTCCACACACGCAATGCGCCGCGACCTGACACCCACAGCTGCCGGCACAACAGACATGGGCAACAACCATGGCCGGGAGGACTTTTTACGTGTGCCGTCTCTCTCGGGGAGGGTCTCCCAGCAGACGACCAAAGCAGCGCTGCAGCTTGCATCGCGTGGGGGAAACCGGCGTATGGGATGCGACGGGTTGTCGAACCGTCTGACGGGGGGGGGGGGGGGGGGGGGGGGAGGGAGCAAGGGGCTTTTGTGCTACAGTACCATCCATCCAACCGCCCAATCTGTCTGTTTTGTTTTTGGCTGCTCTGTCGGCTAGCGCGATCTATGGGCAAAAGAGGGGGGGGGGGTAAAGTACGGAGATTTCTGTTGAGGCCCTTTTTCATCGCGGGCTCAACAGCCTCGTCGTCGTCTTCTTCTCTTTTGCAGATGGGGCCGGCCGGCGAACGGGTTTCTCCCCCATCTCGATGAGAGGCGGGCCAGAACGCTCTCCCTCGGGTTCACGTCCTCGCTGCCTCGCCTTCCACACCCAATGGTCGGCCCAATTCAGCTGCAGAATGACGACGATGTTCGATGAATAGAGCCGGGCGGGCTCCATAGAACCATCCACAAGCGCACAAGTGCCTTGCTGGGTGGGGGCAGTGATGGCGTCGCATTCGCTCGTTTCTCTCTCTCCCTCTCTCTCTCTCTCTCTCCCACTCTCGCGGGGTCCCACCAGCGCGCGCGCGCGGGGCGGAGAGCTTTCGCCTGCCCCTCCCCTCCGGACGGCCACGAACACTTGAGAGAAAGAGAGAGAGAGACCTAGGCCTGGACGCCCCCCCCCCCCCCCCGGTGTTGTTTTCCAATGCGTGGGTGAAAAAGACAAGCAAAGCTCCCTCCGGCGCGAAGGAAATTGGGGGGCCCCAAGTTATCGTGGTCACCGTCGCAGCGCGAGACCTACTCTGCACGCGCGCCGCGACGCCATTGGCAGCCCACGCGCAGGTGGGAGGGGAACAGGGCGAGCAAGGTACGGGGGAGGGGGGCGGCGCCGTGTGTAAGCAAGCTCGCGCCGTGCGACGATGTAGCCCTCAGCAGTAGTAGTAGTAGTACATAGTACTATTGGATCCATGCCCGGCCCCAAGAAGGACGGACTTGGCCGTGTGGTATCCATGGCATGGCATGGCGTGGATGGCATGGTACCCAACTGACCTTGTGTGTCCAGCTTGGCCTGGCACGCAAATAAGAACAGCGACATGGCTTGCTCCTCACGCCGCTTCTTTCTTTCTTTTCTCTCTCCCTCCCTCTCTCTCTTCCTCCTCTCGTCTTCATCCCTTGCTTCACCTCTCGGCCAGCTCGTCCTAGGTCGGCTTGCCGCATTTGCTCAACCCGCCCTTCAGATCCCTCAGCTTCGCTCCTCCGCGTGCTCCCTCGCTGTTATTATACCCCGCTCCAGCCAGTCGTCAGCCACCCGTCGTCATCATGGCCCCCGAACTCCCCAAGTCCATGAAGGCTCTCAGGTACGACCCAAGTCTCGCCCGCGCTGCGGCCATGGCCCGGCCCCAATGGACCAGGGCCGACATCTCGTGCATTCGCCGGGGCCCGGCCGTCCCAATGGACTGAGGATTGACTGACATGGTGCCGGCGTTCGTAGATATGAGAAGCCCGAGGACTGGAGCATCGTCGATGTGCCCCTGCCCTCCCTCCGACCCGGTGACGTCCTGATCAAGGTCAAGGCAAGTAGCCCAGCGCCCCCTCCGACTCCCGCCCTTGGGGGGACCCAGTGTTAACTTGCTCCTCCTCTCCAGGCCTGCGGTGTCTGCGGTACCGACCTGCACATCCACGAGGGTGAATTCATCGCCGAGTTCCCCCTCATCCCCGGTCATGAGACCATCGGCGAGGTTGTGGGTACGTGATGGCTGCGCAGAGAGGGCTTCCCATGGGCGGCGTGCTGACTTGGTTACCAGCTATGGCCGACGACGTCAAGGGCTTCCAGATCGGCGACCGTGTGGCTGCCGACAACTCGGAGCTCTGCGGCCACTGCTTCTACTGCCGACGCGGTGCCGAGCTCCTCTGCGAGGACTTCAAGGCGCACGGCGTGCTGGGCCTGAACGGTGGCTTCGCTGAATACGTCGGTGCTCCCGTTGACCGCGTCGTGTGACACATGGCTGACTCCCTTCGCAGTGCTCGTACACCCAGGGCAAGCTCTTCAAGATCAACAACCTCTCCGATGTCGACGCCACGCTGATCGAGCCGGCCTCGTGCGCCATGCACGGCCTGGAGAAGATCGCGCCCAAGGCCGGCTCGCACGCGCTGCTGATCGGCGCCGGCCCGACGGGCCTGATGATGGCGCAGTTCCTCCGCAATGCCGGTGTGTCGCAGCTGACCATCGCGGCGCCCGAGGGCTCCAAGATGGATCTGGCCAAGAGCCTGGACGCGGCCGACAAGTACGTCGCGCTGTCGCGCAAGGACGCCACCCCCCAGTGGGAGCAGATCAAGAAGGACAACCCGTACGGCTTCGACGTGGTCGTCGAGGCGTCGGGCAGCGCCAAGGTGCTGGAGGACGCCATCAACTACGTCCGCCGCGGCGGCAAGCTCGTGTGCTACGGCGTCTACCCCGACTCGGCCCGCGTGACGTGGCCGCCGTCCAAGATCTTCGGCGACGAGATCACCATCATCGGCTCCTTCTCCGAGACCTACATGTTCCCCGCCACCGTGGACTACCTCGACAGCGGCAAGATCAAGACCAAGGGCATCGTCAACAAGACCTTCAAGCTCGAGCAGTGGGGTGAGGCCCTGGAGAGCATCCGCAACAAGTCCGCCATCAAGGCCGCCATTGTCTTTGACTAGAGCGTGGCGGACAAGCCGGACGGCGGGGATCGGACGGAGAGAAGTTGTCGGAGAGATGGGAGCGGAGGCCGGGGCCAAGAAAAAGCCCCCAAAAGGAAAAGAGATGCCTAAAGAGGGATAAAAAGAAAGGAAAGGGCGAGACCGGATAGAGACGGGCGCTTCGGGCCGTCCTTCCCCACCCGTTCATCATGATTTGACGACAAGAGACGACGTGCCGGTAGACGGACTCCCTACTTGCGAATGCATGGTGGCCCCTGGGTTAGACACCAAACAGTAGATCAATCCAAGACCGATACAAACAAGCGTGAGAGAGAGGCCCGGGCCGCCCTTATGAGGGAAGGCTTTTTCGGGGGAGGGGGTGTTTTCTGCATTGGTGCCATCAAGGTTCCTGGACGTGCGAGTGACGCCATAGTATGGGATGGGTTGGCCAGCGACCCACCGAACAACCGGGTCGGCGGTTCCTCTCGATCCAAACTATCACCACCAAGATCAGGCGGAGAGCTGCCTGGTGTGTAAGTATCCGCTAGAGACGAGGCCCATCCCCAGCCGGGACGCCAGGTACGACGGAGCCGGACCCGGGCCGGAGCCGGGGGCCGGTGATTAAGAGATTGTTTAGTCCCCCCTTTTTCTAGACCGGTGGCACCTACATACACAAAACCCTGGCTGTGTTTTTCCTCCTTCCAAGACCAGACCGGCCCATCCGGCAGGAAGGAGGGGGGGGGGTGTCGAGCGTGTGTCACCACTGAGACCCGGGGCCGCATCCGGAACGTTCGCCGGCGACGGTGTAACCGCACCGCGGTGTGTCACGAGAACCAAATATTCTAGAATCGGCCCATGCGGGGATGAGGAAAAACTCCGTGGTCGGTTCCGAAGGGTCCTTGGGGGAGGTCTGGAAGGGCCTACAACGCAAAAACCAACATCTGCCAGCCGCCCGCGACCCTTCGAAGCGGTACTGCTGACCCTGGGCCGACCTAGCGACGCCCGAGACCGGCAGCAGTGCTCTCGATAGCGCGTAGAAGATCCCGGCCGCCGTGGCCAGACGCTGACCAACCGATGTCACCTACATAACACCTGTTGGATTCCCCCATGTCACCTCGCTTGTGGACTTCCATATCACCTCGCTTGTGGGCTTTCCGCTGTATACTTTCGCAGCCCCCAGCCGGGCTTTGGGGGCGGTGGCGTCGCTAGAGACGTGTGCGTGCAGTTGGGCTTTTGTGCCCACAGGGGTCTTAGCAAACATATATATAAAAAAAAAAGACGGCGCAGAATGCGATGCAACCTCGGCTGCCCGGGACGTCGGCCACGATAGTGTTTTCTGGCCGCCAAGGCGGACAGAGGGTTCGATGCCATCTGTAACCTGCCTAGTTCTTACGGTGCCAACGGGGTAATTTATCTCGCCGGCAGGGGCAATCTGTGTCGCTACCAGGTTGTTCCATCTCACCGACAGATGAACCCATATCACCTCCTCCAGCTGAGTCCATATAACCGACGTGGCACCGCCCATGGCCCGGCTGGTGCGGCCGCACAGCCGTCTCCCCCCCCGACGGACGCGCCGGTTAGGCCGGCCTGGGCGACGATGACCAGGACACACAACCCCATTGCGCCCCCCTACCGCGGGCAGGAGGAGTGTGTCCCCTTTCCGCCCGAAGTCCCCCGCCGGCTATGCCTCCAAAGAGCCTCGACGAGCGCCCTCCCCCTCCCTCCACGCCGCTGCCGTCATGCTTGCTGGTGCTGGGACCGCCAAGAGGCCGGCCATTTGGCTCTGCATCTGCTGTGCTATACAGCGGCTTGGCCTCATTGGCGGCTCAACTCGGGCGCGGTGCCATTGGCCCAGCTGACAGGCTGATATGAGGTCGGCGGCGGCGGCGGCAGGGCCAAATGGAGTCTCCCGTACGAATTTGGGCTCTCCCTCCCATCTCCTTCCTGTCGCCGCTGCCAGGCTCACTTCAGCTGACACCGAGGACCGGGATGCGGCGCAGACGGGGGGGGGACCATCGGTGATGTGATGTTGGTCACCGGAAGGCCCGCGGTGGCCCAATCACGGCGACCCTTAGCTTCGGGACCGAATACCACCCTCCTTCGGCGGGGAATGCTAACCTCGTGAAAGAGCTGGCCCAGGTCGTAGGCGTAATGGCTAAGAGTCGACATGGCAGTCCGGGGCCCTCCTCCCTGATGCAAGCGTGCGGCGCGGAGGGCAAAATCGTTCCAAGCCGGACCCTCGCCGGCCGTGGAGAAGACGAGGAGGGCATATAAACCCCCCTCCCGGCGGCCTGACGAGTGAAGGGGGTGGAAGAAAAGACACGATCCGCCGCATCCCGCCATCCCTGCCCCCCTTTTTTGTCTCTGCCCCCTGAACAACTCCTCCCTCCCGGCCGATCAGCGAGTCACCATGCGATCCACCGGCGTGTTCCTCGCGGCCGCCGCCCTGCTCGGCCCCGCGGCCGCCGCCGCCCAGGCCTACACGCAGGCCGACATCGACTCGGGCCAGGCCCTGTTCGATATGAGCAAGACGGCCTACGAGAACGCCATGGGCCGCGTCGCGCGCGGCGAGAGCGGCGCCGGCTGCACCCCGGAGAACGTCCGTGTGCGCAAGGAGTGGTATGTCTTCCCATCCCGCGCGCGCGCGCTTGGTAACAGGGGGGGGAGGGGAGGATCGGAAACCTCCCCCCGGTTCATTGATATTCAGAAACTGATTAGAAAAAAAAAACGAGTACACAGGCGGAAGATCCCCGGCCCGGAGCGCATCGCGTACCGGCAGGCAGTCGAGTGCCTCATGCAGAAGGACTCGCTGTATGCAGATGTCGACGGCGCAAGGTGTGTGGGTTTTCCTTGGGGGGAAGGGGCTGCCAGCAACCGGGGCGGTCTCTCGCAATAAACGGAATGTTGGCTGACTGGGAACCCTCCTCTACGGCCGCCAGAACGCTCTTCGATGACTTTGGCGTGTTGCATTACTTTCTCACGCCCTATGTGCACAACTCGGTCAGTGTCCGAAGCCCCTCCCCCGCAAGAGGGGACAGAGAGTGGTTGATACTGACCGAACCCAGGCCACGTTCCTCACGTTCCATCGCTACTATCTTCACACCTACGAGGTGAAGCTGCGGGAATGCGGGTACACCGGTACGCCAGGCGACGGGACGGGGCGAACCGACCTCGTCTCCCCCCTCTTCCCCCTTCGAGCTCGACGCCCCCTCCTTTTATCTGTCTTCCTGCCCACTAACTTGCCCCCCCCCCCCTCTCCTCGCAGGCACGATTCCCTACTGGGAATGGGGGCTCGACTGCGAGTCGGTCGACGCCTCGCCCGTCTTCGACGGGTCGCCCACGTCGCTGGGCGGCAACGGCGAGTACGTGGCCGACGCGCCGAACCCGGGGGCGCCGTTCGGGGCCAAGAAGGGCTCGGGCGGCGGCTGCGTCCGCTCCGGCCCCTTCGCCAACTACACGGTGAACCTGGGGCCGACGGAGGCCGCCGACCCGCTGGCCTACAACCCGCGCTGCTTCAAGCGCGACCTCAACTCGGACATCTGCTCGCGCTGTAAGTAACCTCTCTCGGGGGGAGGGGAGAGGGGACCCTTCTGGAGAGTGTATCCCCCCCCCCCCCCCCCCCCCCCCCTTTTTTTTTTTCATTTCCGGCAACCGAATGCCTCCCTTCCCCATCGTCGTGAACTCCTCCGTCGTCGCTCTTGGGTTTTCGTTGTTGTTATAAGCCCCAGGGGTACTCGGAATCATGCCACACCTCAAAAAAGCACCGGCTGTGGAAAGGAAAAACAAGTTGCTGACTCTGGACGATGATAGGGGCCAGCCTTCGCAACACCACCGACGCCATCACCGCCGCCGGCGGCAGCATCGCCCTCTTCCAGGCCCTCCTGCAGGGCGACTACCGCTGGCCCGAGACGGCCGGCCTGGACTGGGCCACCCACGGCGGCGGCCACTTCACCATCGGTACGTTTTTGCCCGTCTTCTTCTTTGTTTCCCGGCTTCCTCGCCCAGGACGGCCAGGGACGCAGGACCGCAGGCCACGCATGGGAAATCCGTACCTCCCTTGACGTGGCACCCGAAACTGACCGACGGCCCCCTACCGTGGGATGCACAGGAGGCGACCCCGGCGGCGACTTTCACTTCTCGCCGCTCGAGCCCGGCTTCTACCTGCACCACGGCCAGATCGACCGCATGTACTTTGTCTGGCAGAACCTGGATTGGGAAAACCGCCAGGTGAGTTTTTCTTGGGAAGGGTGTAAATGATTACGCAGTCCCCCTTCCCCTCCTCTTCCTCCTCCTCCCCCCCCCCCCCCTCGTCGACATTGTTTTTACGGGCTTAATGAAAGGTTTCTGACCTTTTCCCTCCTTCCTTCCTCCCCGCAGGAAATCTTCGGTACGGGGACCATGTTCAACATCCCCCCGAGCCGCGACGTCCGGCTCGACGACACGCTCGACTTGGCCCCCCTGAACGGCGTGCGCTCCATCGGGGAACTGATTGACACGGTGGGCAACGCGCCTTTCTGCTACGTTTACGAGTAGAACAAAAAAAAAACATGAAGGGAGAAGATAGGGGAAGGAGGGGGGGGGGGGGGGGGGAAGGAGATGGAGCACTGGAAACGGGGTCGGGCTTGCGCGGGTCGGCCCAGGGGGGAGGAGCCAAGGCTGGCTGGCCATGTACCTAATCCTAATGCGATGGGCGTGCGACGGAGGTGGGTTGAAAAAAACTCGGCGGTGTGTGTAAATACGTAAAGAAGAAAAAGAAAAACAGGCCTTCTCTTTTCCCCGGGTAGCCGATGACCGGGAAGGGGACCGGGGGGGAGCGGCCCTTGGCCCTTCCCATGCTTGCACGGGGATGGAATCGGGTGCCGGGAGGTTGTTGTTGTTGAGCCGCGCATGAAAGGGTAGCAAATCTCGTGGTGGGCCAATGCCGCGCGTGCGGGGGGGGAAATCAGTACACAGTAGGTAAAAAAAAGAGCCATGGCGAACTCCACGATCATTTCTCCCCCATCCATCTCCCTCACCACCCCTTTCTGCTTTCCCGCCTTCCCAAAAGCCCGCCCCTGAGCCTGGCCCCGGCGTCCCTTTCCAGGGTCCGCCCCCGGGGTGCCCGGCGCCCCGTGCCAAGACAGCGAGAGCCTCCATTTCTTATTTTTCTTGCTTCTGACCGCGGTCGATAAGGAGAGAGAGAGAGAGAGAGAGAGAGAAAGAGAAAGAGAGAGGGAGAAGAGGTTGGGAATGAGAATGGGGATCGGGCCGGAGCAGCAGCAGCAAAAAAAAAAAAAAAAAAAAAAAAAAAAAAAAAAAGGGCTTACGCAAGGGAAGGAGACTTGCATGAATGTGTCTGTGTGTTCTTAACCCCCGTGCCCCCCCCTTTCTTAAACCTCGCGCCCTGACTCCTCCTCTCCTGTATGGAGAGAGCATCCATCTTGTCTGTTTGTCCACCCCTCGGGTCGGCATTGTTTGCTATGGCCGCTGCCTTATCCGGTGTGTACTATAAGCTCCCTTCTCCCCCGGTCCGCTTGAACATCGGGGGTTGGTTGGTGTGGAGCGGACGGCCCGCCGGCTCTAAGCCGAAAAGACCAAAAAGAACAAACAGCCTCCCCTCCCCCCACCCCGGAAAGACGCCAAGCGAACATTCCATCGTCGTTCTGCACGGGCCCTGAAAGACCTGGACACGCCTCGAATCTCTCTCTGCCTTTCTCTCTCTTCTCCTGGGTTCATGGGGAGAGCCCCCCCTTCCCTTCAGCTGCCCCTCCCCCTCCCCCTTCATCGCAAGAGAGACAAAAGAGTGTATGCTTGTATGGCGGCCTTTTTTTTTCTTTTTTTTTTTTTTTGCTTTTGCGCCTAGGTGGAGGTTTTCGTCCAGCTGGCGGTCAGCTGTGCACCGGGGCGAAGATCTTCCGCCTCCTCCTCCTCCTCCTCCTCCGATCCGCTCGTTTCCCACCCCGGGATGATCCTACCGGCGACGATCCCACGAGCTACATATGTAGATACCGGAGGCGGAACGCTTGGGCTTATGTTCCTTCCCTCCCCCCAACCCCCAAAAAGACCCGAACGGCGCTTGTTTGCATCGTATATGTACCTAGGTACATAGTGAACGCTTGCTTTCGTTTTGGAAATCGTCCCTCGTATTGGCGGCTAGTTTAACTGGTTTGCCCTCCCTCCACTGTGTAGAGACCGCGCGGCCCTGGACGGTGGCATGACGTCACCCGACGCGACCGGCTGACTTGGCGTGGCCAGCAAACAGTAACAAGCTGTTATTTTCTTCTTCTGTTTCGTAGGCAGTGTGGCCAAGGATGCATAGGAATGGGTGCGAAGCTCATGCCGCCTTTGTAGATGGAACGCACCCTGGCTCTATTCACCCAAATAACGGGAGGCAAGTAATATGGGAATTGCGGCTGACGAGCCTGAGGTCGATTCATACTTTCACTGACATAGCCCCGTCAACCTTTACGCTAGAGCTTGAGCACTTGCATCTCCACGATGAACCAGGGATCATGCAGGTGGCGCTGGCCCCCGTTCCTGGCAGCGGCAATTGAGTTTGGTTTTCACGATCAACTCACATGGCACATCGAAGTGACGGGACGCGGGAACGTGCGTGAAAAGTAGGTTGTGTATTATGTTTAGACGGAGAACGTCTTTGCCATACAGTTCAAAGGTGATAATTCGTCAAAAACGCTGTATTAAATGCTGGATGTTTCCCAATTCCCATCCCATGCTCTCCTAGATGCCGCCGTCCCCTGTAAGGCGGTGCGGCCATCGTCGGGCAAAAAACAACAGTGGTATCATAACAGTTCGTGCGTGTTCGTTTTCATCGCGCGCCGAAGATCCATGGACGCGCTTATGGTGGCGAGGCAGTAGGCTCAGGCGCTTACAACATGGCAGCGGCAACGAGACCAGCAGCGAAGAGACCGCCCACGAAGGGAGTGGCCGCGGCGGCAGCGTTCTCATCGGGCTCCTCGGTAGCCTCGCTGGCGTCGGCCGTGTTGGTGGTGGTCGAAGTGGGGTTGATGACAACAGCGGTGCCGTCGTTCACCGAGGTGGTGGGCTCGGTGTTGCCCGTGGGCTGGGGCTGGGTGACGGAGCCCGAGTTGGAGCCGCTGGGCATGGTCACACTGCCGGTGAAGGTAGTCTGAGTGACCACGGCGTCCGAGGTGACAGTGGTCGAAGCAGACTGAGAGGCACTCGTGCCGGTGCCACTCGGGACGAAGACCGAGGAGGCACCGTCAACAGCGGTCGAACCGGCACCACCAACGGCGGAAGTGACAGTGCTGACGATGTTGCCGGCGCCGTCGGTGACGACGGAGACGCCGTTGCCGGCGTCGCCGACGATCGAGGTAACGGCATCACCAACCTGAGCGTTGGCGAAGGCGGCGGCGGCCAGGAAGGCGGAGAGAGTCTGGAACTGCATCCTGAAGGTTGGTTTGGTATGTGATGGTGGGTAAGGGTTGAAGAGTGGGTAGAGGTTTGCGAGATAGAATTGGCTTCGAATACGCTGGAGTGATGGGATGCAGAATGCGGATGAGAGAACAGATGTGAGGGCGAGCGGACGGTGCTTTAATACCGCCCATCCTCTCGTTCGTTTTGGGACCAAGGCGTGCTCCTTCGCCCAAAGGGCGACATGGCCAAGACCCAAGCCGGTCCATCACGTTCAGGATTCGTCATCGGCAAGGCTTGGTGGTGTCGGGAATAGTGACGGTTTCTCCCTCCCGGTAACCTGGGGCCGTGGCACCGCCAGGACAGTGCTGGATAGGACCGCGGGCCCAGTGTACCCAGGGGTCTGGTGTCCAGCCGTTCCAAGCATTGTACACAGTAATTCGATGACGATCTCGCCTCCCCTGCCCGCTCCGCCAGCCCCCGCCCACCCCCGTCTAGCCCCGGCGCAGGCTCCCCCGTGCTTTTGCCTGGTGGCGCCGCGTGCTGTTTGCTAGTGCGGCGGATCCATCCATGGTGGTCAACGAGCCTGCCAGTTCTGCCAGTGAGCCAGTCTCGGCTGTCGGGTTGGTCGTGGCCGTGGCGTGAAACCTGCCAACCTGCCCAGCGGCTGTTGGACCAAGGCCCAGCAGCCCCCTTGAGTCGCAGGATACGAGGCGGCCCCTGGCGGCCGGCCTGCCTGCCTTCTGTGGCTGTATGCGTGCATAGGAATACAGAGAGCACAGCAGCCGCCCAGCCGAGCAGCCGAGTCCCCCGGCCGGTGGCTGGCCTCCAGCACTCGTCGTTTCGCGCACCACAGGACGTTGTCCACGTTGGGTGGAACCACCGGCGGCCACGAATGGGTGCATGGTCAGACAACCACGCCGTGCACGCCCCCCGGCTGGGAATCCTCTTCGAGCCTTCCGCCGCCAGTCAGTGCTGAGGGCGCCATGGAAAAGCGGAGTGCCGGGTTGCTGTCTGTCGCTCGGCTGCTTTCTGCCTGCTCCCTCGTTTGGGGGGCGGAGGAAGTGGCAGTGGTATGGTGGCAGGGAGTACTGTGTAAATCGTACGTAACAACTGGGCCTTGACGCCGAAAGTCTGGAGAGCATAAGGCGACGTCACCACGGCCCACACTTTGTAATTAGTGCCCAGTCCGGACGGTTGGCCAACGGAAGGCGGCTGGGCGGCAGCTTTGTGTGGGGAAAAAGGGAAGACGATGGAGCGGCCCCATGCCCGTGAGCCCGTCTTTTCTGTCTTGGCCGAACGGCTCAGGCCCTCCTCATCTCAGCGGCCCTGCCTGCGGCCGGGGAGGGGAACGTCTCTCACGACTTCGGATGGGCAGGGCGAGACCAGACGGCCAGCTGCTTGCAGGGGGGGACATCATCGTCCATGAACAGGAAGGCCAGGAACCGGATCCCTGGTTGTCTGGCAAAACCAACCGCTGGTTGCGGACACGGCTATCTCGGCAGGGGAATTGCCCTTTCGCCTCCCACACACACACCACCCGTCCGGCTGACCAGTCCGTTTGCGACCTCACAGGCCAGGCGCCCGGCTGCTAGCCTTCCGGCTCCGGCCAGTGAGGAGACGGCTGGGGGCCCCCAATAGCCCTCGCCTGCCACCGGTGTCGCGTGCTTACAACTGCCCGTGTGCCCATCGACGTCTCCTTGCCGAATGCCATGCCTCGGCCCCGCAATATGCAGTGTCATCGACTCTTGGCTGCGTACTGTCGTGCTGACGACGGCTTCACTCGATCTGGCCCAGTCGGGCCAGTCCAGGCACCCAGGAGACACGGCGAGCCACGCCACCCGGCAACATGCAAAGACCGATTGGCTGACGAAAAATTCCCAGACGGCGTCGGCTCAAAATAGATGTCGTAGTCGTGGCCGATGATCGCGATGGGATTATGAGGAATTGCCCAGCGGATGGACTAGCTGATGAGTGGAGCGGACGCCTTGGCCGATCATGTCGCCTCGCCCTCACTCAGCCATGTCTCCAGTTTCTCGCCACACTACCAGCTACCAGCTGAGCACCGCCGACTACTAGCCAGGGTGCTCAGCCTTCCCTTTGGGCCCGTGGCGTTGTGATCCTTTGCCTGAATTGCTGCTGAGCGCGAGATCCCTCAGGCCTCCGGTCTCGACTCGTCTCCGGCCTGGTGCATGTCGGCATGGCGGATGGCGAAACTGAGGAGGAACGCGAGACCTGCGAGCCCGAGAAGCACGGCCCAGACGCCCTTGAAGCCCCCCGTAAACGCATCTACTACGGCGGCCATCCGGGGCAGCTGCTCGATGTAGCCCTCGGCATGGAACGCGATATCGCGTGGTAGGCCTTGCGCCTCCAGCCTGCGCGCTGCAACATTCTGCCACGTCGCGCTGCCGATACTCACGCCCACGGCGGACCCCATCTGCCGCACGAAGCCATACATGGCCGTCGCTGCCGCGACTTCGACGTCGCCGTTGCGTGCCCCCGCCAAGGCCTGACAGGCGAAGGTCTGCGCGTTGAGAACGGCACCGTGGCCAATCCCCATGAGCATCAACGTTATGACCCAGACGCCCGCGGGTGTGTTGGCGTGCCAGAGGAATTGCAGGCCGCACGACACGGTGACGAAGCTCCAACCCACCCAAATGGCGTACCGAAAGTTGTTCAGCCGACTGACCAGCGCTCCTGTCGCGGCCCCGCTCGGGATGATGAAAAGCATCACCGGAAGTATATATACACCGGCCTGGACGGGCGTGCTTTGTTTGAGCGCTTGGAAGAAGAACGGGACGTAGTAATTCTCGCCATACAGCTGTTGTCCTGGTCAGCCGTGGGGGTTCTTGGCGCCGAGCGGAAGCACAACGGTTGACTTACCACGATACCTTGAATGAAGCCGCCTAGATAGGCGATATTGGCGCTCCCGCCCCTGAACAGACTGCGACGCAACATGGGCTCCTCGGCATAAAAGCCCTCCCACACCCCCGTGGCCACCAGACCCGTGAAACCGACCACGAGCGGCACCACGATCTGCACGCTGTTCCATCCGAACTGGGCACCCGCCGAAGTGATGGCGAACAAGAACAATGTCAGCGCAACTGTGAAGCCGGCTCCGCCAACCCAATCGACCCTGCCCAGCTTCTCGTGCAGGTTGGCCACCTCCTTGGGCCCCCGTGGCCGCCGCAACGGCAGGAGCCGCAGCGTAGCCACCAAGCCGAAGCCGCAGAACGGGAAGTTCAAGTAGAAGACCCATCGCCACGTGGTATGCTGAGCGAGGATGCCGCCAATGAGCGGGCCCACGATCAAGCCCACAGCCCAGCCGAGCGATATGACAGCCCACCACTTGGGCCGATGACGCATGGGCACGAGGTCCGTCAGTAACAACAAACTGACCACCCAGATGCCGCCACCGCCCCTGTATATTCGGAGTCAGTAATTTTCTGAAATACTGGGCTGCAACATTTGACCAGAACGACTTCGCCAAAGAGAACACGAAATATGGGATCCGTGCCGAACAGTTCCAGAAGAACAGCGGGGTTACTTACGCGCCCTGGACGGCCCGGCCCGCCAGGAGCAGTGCGATGGAGCGTGCCAAGCAGCAGAGCAAGCTGCCTAGTGTGAAAGCACAGAGTGAGAGAAGCAGGCAGAGCGGACGGCCGCAGATGGCGCTGATGCTGGCGACCGGCGGCATGATGACCGTCGAGGCCAGTAGATATGACGTCCCGATCCAGAAGCCCTGCGTTGTGTCGGCTCGGATGTCTACCGTCATGGTCTGCCATTCGGCGTTAGTTGGGCCGCATCCAGCTCCTGGTGTTGAAGCGGCCGATGCCGAATCTCACCTTGAGAGCCGTGACGATGATGGACGAGTCCAGCGCCACGACCATGTTGATGATGGAGAGGGAAACAATGATAAGGAGCTCGTTGTGCGAGATCTTCCAGTCTGCGGCTGGTCGTGTCTTTGGCTCGTCGACCTGTCGACCTTCTTCGCCCTGCACCAACGAATTCGTCTTCTCATTTTGTATCTGCTTTGCGTTTTCGAGTTGGGCCACATGGCTTTCTCCGCTGTCTACCGGATCGACCTTACGACCTGGCATCCTCGTGATCGATGAAGACATTCTCTGGCTCGATACTAGCCTGCCAGGCGAGGCTGAGCGGATTGGCGGTCTTGGGCCACCGTTTTATATCTTCCCGAGACAGAGTCGTTGAATTGTCCTCCAGCGCCGTCGGGGCCATCGAGCAGGCCTTTAGGCGGTACGGAAGAGCCACCAACTTTCCAATTCAAAGCGCCCACAATATGTTCCGTGATTGACCCTGGTTTGAGGGCTGCCATGCACCCTTCACTACGCCGCATCCAATATCGCTAGGCGAGCGCCATTCTTGGATTCAACGGCCATTGGCTTGGTGAGTGGTACAACCTTCCAAACGAGCGTGGCGCCGCCGCCAGCTTTGCCAATCCATGGGCAGCGCAAGTTACCCCGGACAAGAGGGAGGTGGGTAATACGCAATGGCGACGTTGAGTCCGTGTGCTTGTTGGCAACAGTCACGACTGCGCTGCTCACACCCTCGAGATCCGACGATGGGCAAGTGGGCATGGCCAGGCACCACATGGATTTCCTGCTCCGAGTTGTCCTACTGCATCTTGGTAATCTCGTCCCATGGCGACACAAGGCACCGCGTCACGTTTCCGTCTCACCGCCGTGCGAGGCTCGTCCGCATCTTCGTTGTCGTCGGCCATGTTATAATCGCCTCGTGCGACGGATACTGTTCTTTTGTGGCTATGTGTGAGTCACAGCCGACCTGCGGTGCCGCGATATCATTGGCCCCCTTTATGTGCGCCATCTCGTGTAAGGGGGCCGACTAGGCCCCGAGCCCCCAAATTTGCGTAGAGTGGTTGATTAGGTACCGGGGGAGACGGCAGAGCCACGGTATGGTGTATCAAGGTCGCACAATGGCGCTGCCCGAGTATCGGAGCAGCGGTTCTCCTTCTGCATGGTCTGGGATGAAAGCAAGGCACGGATAGTCTCCCGTCGGGCCCTCGGAAGCTGAGTGCTACCTGCCGGTCATTCTTGCCGGCCGGAATGCAGCGTGTTGTCGTGGGGGTAATTCGAGCGATGGGCGAGCCCACCGGCCGCTTATGCGTCCCAGGAACCACGTCAGACGCTGCTCGGTTTCTGACACAGGTGGCTGAGACCCCCCCGATGGGCTTCTCCTGCGCGAAACCATGCGCCTGTCACCGCTGCCGCCGTCGGCCTGCGCATGGATACCGGGTGACGGAGGTAGAGTACCTTGTGCGAGTGGAACCAGCCTGCCGTGCTTTGGCGCAGCGGGACCTCGCCCCTATTTTTACATCTTGGCCCTCCCTCACGGGGGACAAGGCAGCCAGGCGCCGTTATGGTGGCGGTGCGCGGCACCGCCGGCCATCGTCACATCTCGTCATCTTTCTGCGCCATGTTTTCTCGGCAGCCGCGCCAGGCACAGTCCAAGCAGACTTGGATGACATCCGGTGGGAGGGTCGCCCACGCCTGCCTGCAGGAACGCCCCGATTGCGCGCATCCAGGCAGCATGCATTTTGCTCAGCTCGTCTGGAGTCGGTGTGCCGGGATCAAGGAACCTCTAATGGTTTCGGCTGGGCGTCCGAGACTCGCGTGGCGTAAAGTTCAATGTGCTGCGGGCCGTAGCGTGGCCATGGCGACGGTTCCCGGGAACGGGAGAAAGCCAGACGGGTGGGAAGCGGCCGTGGTTACGGGCTGGGGGGGGATCGGAGCGGCAATGATGCGGTCGGCGGTGCTGCGTCTTTCCCCCCTTCCACAGCGTGACACAGGACCGCAACGCGAGTTTCCGAGCGGCCGGCACCCATTGCTGACGACGCCTCGAGGCCGCGAGGCCAAGCTTTCGGCAGCGACAATAAGTCTCCCCCAAGGGGTATTCCTACCCCGACAGCACGGCGCGGCGTTGTGTCAAAACGTGTGCTAGGTTGGGCCGGTAAGTGCTTGATGAGGCGCTCGTACACCCGCTCCACCGCAGCTGCTCGAGCCCGCTCCATGGTATGCCAGCAAGAGGCTGTCGTGAGGGAATCGCGCTTGAGCTTTGGCACGTTGGCCGCCCGACGAAGTACGGGCGTGGGATTATAGGGGGGCAAAAAAGCAGGTGGGGAGAATCAAGTCATACGCAACTGGGAATGGAGGTTAAGAGCCTGGCGATGCTGGGCTTCGAGCTGACGGCTGGGCAGCTCATCGAGTGCGCAGGATCGCTCCTACTCAAGTAAGCCGAGCACCGGATGGCGTCAGTGCGGTTTGTTCGTCTCGTCAAGGCGCGATTCATCCGCCCTCGGCCGCACCTTCTCGGTGTCAGTCCCGCGGCACCCAAAAGCCGTGCCGTACCTACTTTACCTAATATCCATTCCATCCCATGGCTCATCACGTCCAAGGGACACCCGACATCACGAGCAGTGCCTCTGTACAGCGAGCGCATTTGCTACTCGATTTAGAGCAGTCTGGCCGTAGTATAAAGTTTCTTCCTATTTTTTCCATTCTTCAGCGAGTGTATACCCTCTCCACCAGAAAAAATATGCCCACCCTCCTCACGCCTGCTCGTGCCTCGGCAAAAGCCAAAAATACATACATACACTGGCCGATCCATGTGATGCGAGAGAGAAGAGTTGTTGCTATTATGAGACTTGAAAGGAAAGAAGGAGACAAAAACAAGAGTTTGACACGAGCGCAATCAGGAGAGAAAGACACGCGCCTCGCACGGGTAGGCAATTCAGAGGCAGATAGGCGGCAGATCGGACGAACCAGGGTGTAGAAAACCCAAATGATGTGCTGATATACACGGAAATGCAGCAAAAACTCTCTCCGAGACAAATCAAGACACCCCCCCGCGGCGCACCGCATCACACATCCACTTTCGTTCTCGTCGTCCCGACAGCGGGCCTCCTTGCCCCTCCCCACCACCACCACCACCGCTGCCTTCGTCATCTTTTCGTCTTCGTTCTTCGTATCTTGTTTTCTGGCGGGAAGCCAGGTAGGTCGGTTGCCGGTAGATCCCCAAAAAAGGTCCTTGACAGGGCATGATTATATTAGGCTTCTCATTGCCAGCTAGCCAGCCAACCAGCATCGCGTTTGCCATCTAATGATGTGCGTATGCGTCGTAACAACGTAACCATCGTGAGTAGATTCCACAGGGGGGCCCGAGAGCCTACGGGGAGTCCAGGCCCCCCGGAACCCCGAGAGGGTATAGTAGGTAAGGGGGAGTTCTGCGTCGTGATGCCGTGAATGGTCGCCCATATAGTCGCTGTATGGTGGTGTATCCAGGGTAACTTTTGGTGGTCGCACGTGGTGTGGCGTCGGTCATCGTAAAATAGGGTATAGTAGTATAGAATGGCGGTGCGCATTCCGTCGGCCCCTCCTCGCCTTGCCCGTCTCGCCACCCTCCGCTCCATCGTGGCTTCGCGATGATGCTGTTGTCCCCGTACGAGCCGAGGCGGCGGCGGCGGCGGCCGGAGCACAGACTCCCAGACCAACTCCAACATCAGGAATAACAGAAAAACCAAAAACCGAAAATGTCATATTACAATGTGCTATTAGGGGTAGTCAATGCCACTGGGAAGGCAGGTGAGACGTCATGTCGTGCTCAGTCGTAATTCCGCAGAGGCCGCGATGCTTGGCCTGCAGGAGAAGACGGCGGTAAACGGCCGGCGGCATCAATTCTCTCTAAGTGTCGTAAGTCGTCTCTCATAGGAGTGTCTCGTCCGGGTGGAGGGTGGCTGGTGTGGGACGCCTTGATAGGGGGCGGAAGGGGCGGCGGGAGGGATCAATGGAAACGCGACGCGGCGGAGCTGCGTCCGGCATCCGACGAGTCTGGCACGGAAAGTCAGTCGGTTGTAATCAAGGAAAGAAGGGAAGTGGAGACGAACCGCTACCACGTTGCATATGTCCTCGGCTGCGGCCGTTGAACGCCTCGCCCCATTCAGGGCCGCGCGGCTGGCGGTCGGGCGCGTTGCGGCCCGTGGCACCACCGTTGGCACCGGGACGCTGGCTGCCGATGGCACCGGGGGCTTCCCGGCTGCGGAGGTGCGAGGCGTTGGCATCGTAGCCAAGGCTCAGGTTGCCCATATTGCCCGAGAGGAGGGCGTCGGTGCTCGAAGCGGCATTCTGGGCCGACGTGGGCGTCAGGTTGGGCGGCGTCGACATGGTGTAATCATAACGCGAGGCCCCGAGGCCATTGCCGAGCCCGACGTAGCTGGAGCCCGAGAGGGCGGGGCTGGGGCTGTGGGTGCGCAAGTCGGCGAAGCTCTTGGCCGCTCGGAGGTTGCTCGGAATGCCGTTCTCGGGGCTGCCGGGCACCTCCAAGGTCGGCCCCTGTCGGCTGAGCGTGTGGTAGCTACCGGCGCCCACGCGCGACTCGGCGAAGTCAAAGGTAGCAGCTCGGCTCAGGCCGCGTCGGTGGTCCTCCCAGGACACATTGGGCGGCAACTGCGCCTGCTGGTAGGCGGGCGGCGAGTTCTGGGCGCGCTTCATAATCTGGATTTGGCGCCGGTCGTTCTCTCCGACCGACTTGTGCTCGAGGCCCATGTTGTGAGCGAGGATGTGAATCTGGCGCCGTTGCTCGGGGGCCACGTCGGGAGGGAAGATGAAGGCCTCACGCGAGGGGTCGTTCTTGAAGAGCGTGAGCTGCGTGTAGAATTCGAGGGTGGCCGGGTCGTTCAGGTCCACATCCCCTGCGATAGGGAAGTTAGCAATACGTCGGGCACATGGGACACCCGGAAACTCACGCAAAGGCGATCCGCCACCGGGCTGCTTGTTGACACTGACACCCAGGGCCTGCAGTGCCGACTGCTGGTGCATAGGAAGGGGGGCGCGGTGCTGCTCCTCAAGCTGGCCACGCTTCTCCCGCTTCTCGCGATCGATGCGATCGCGCTCCTCCTGGGGCAGCATCTTCTTGTACTCGACGCGCAGCTTGCGTCCCATGACCTCCAGGCCGTTCATCTTCTGGATGACAATAGCGGTGTCCTCGGGCGTCGAGAAGTTAGCAAAGGCGAGACCGCGGAACACGCCCTTGTCGAAATGGTAGTTGAAGGCGTATGGCTGGGGGAGGTTCAGGGAGGCCATGATGCCCTGGAGGATCTCCTTGCGGCACTGAAACTGGATGTTCTTGATGACGATGGCCGTGGGGATCAGCTGCTCGGCATCGCCCGAGACAGGAGTCGAGAGACCCCGCGAGTCGGCCAGGGCCGCCAGATCATGCTCGTTCTCGTTCATATACATGTTGGGGTCTGCCATCTGGCCCATGGGGTGCAGGTTCTGCTGGGACTGCTCCGTCCAAGTCTACCAAGGCGGCGTCAGCATTCGTTCCTTCTCAACTCGGCAAGGGGGGAGGGCAACCAACCGTAGGAAGTGCGGCCCGGCCGCGGACGTTGCGCCCACCAAGGCGGTGGTTGCCATTCAGGGGGCCGCTCAGAGTGGCCACGGCGCCGTTATAGGCCCAGGTCTGGTCGTTATCCATCATGTGGCTTGACTGCATGCCGTTGGGATTCAGTCGGTCGTATCGGTTGTGCGCGTTGTAGCCGGCACCGCTCCGAAGGCCGTCCTCGGAAGAGTAGAGGGCCGAAGAGCCCAGGGGGCCGTTCATGGCGTCGAGACCGGGCCGCTGGCCGCGATAGCCCTGCAGACCGGAGCCGAGCCCGACCGTGGCGTAGCCCTGCCTTGTTGAGCCGGGTGACCGGTTCGCTTGCGATGGGTAATCGTAGTACATTTCGTGCTGTTGTTGGTTCATGGCGGCGGGTATGGGCAGGAGCCGGGGGGGATAAGAATGAGGACGTTATGTAGAAAGCCGGGGACAACGCAGCTCAACTGCTGGTGGTGGCCGGCAGCGGACAGACTGCAGGTCCCTTTGTCCTCGATTGGGGGAGGGGGGAGGATAAAATGTCGCTCAGGGCCGGCAGTCGAGTGACGCGACGAGGGCAAGCGACTCTGCTAAGTTGGGGGGAAGGACGGGTCGTGGCAGGAAACGAGGGCAACGACTGGGGTGGGAGACGACAGGCCCGATACCAGGATCGTCGATGTTTATTGCTGGTGAGAGGCAAGGCGGTGTTGGAGGGGGGTTGTGGGAGGGTTGGAGATGTGGGATGGGGCCAAGATGGCTTCGCTTGCAGGGAAGACCACAAGGTGAAGAGAAGAAGTGGGATCGAAAGAGTAGGTCGGAGACACGACGGGACGAGGTCCCAAGAATGCAGCGCGGCAGCAGCACAAGCAAGTGGCTTTTGCGCGGTGGCCGACGTATGTAGTAAGGTAAGTACTAAGGTAGACAAGACCAAGACCGGGGCCCAAGGTCGATTGGAGAGCAAGCGAGCTGAAAAGGGCGGTAGTGCCCTGGCTGGCTGGCGGGCAGGCTGGCTCTGTGCCCAGATGGATCCGATTTGGGGTCAACTGGATATGCAGGGTGCCGAGTGGTCAAGCCGCGCTCCCTTTTCTGCGAAACACCAACGGGGAACCCAGAGATGACAGGTCGGGCGAGGAGGGGCGTGGGTGGTGGTAGTGGTGGTGATGATGATGATGGTGATGACGATGATGTGAAGAGGGAGAAAGAAGTGTCTTCCTGAGCAGCCGCCAGTCTCGGCTAGCACCTGAAGACTCTTTTCCGGGCCAGTCGTCGTCGTGGGCGACGAGCACGAGAGGAGAGAGGATGGACGGGGGGGCGGAGCGTGGGATGGACGTTTGACTGGCTGGTGCACGAAGAAAAAAATGTCTGCGGGAGGAAAACACAGTTTGGGGCGCGCAGACCCCGGGAGCCGATTTTCTGCTGCTCTCGTGCAGCGTGCAGCGATTCCGTCCGTCTCTCTCTCTCTCTCTCTCTTGCTTGCTGCGGCGCGTTGCTTGGGTGCCGGGACAGGTGGGTGAAGGGGTGGTGTGGTGGTATGGATGCAGGCGGTACTTCTGATGGACAGCGACGGATGGATGGCCCTGCGAGCGGGACGCACGCCAAATGGGCCCGTGGGAAGAGTGGATGGTGGATGGATGGATTGGGGGTCGGGGCGTGTGTAGGTTAGGTACTTCTCTTTTTCTCTCTCTCTCCTGTCTGTGGATGACTCTTTGGGCTGCACCCACAGGCATACACACACACACACACACACACACACACACACACACTGGACACACATAAACACACACAACGCGCGCATACACCCACACCCACACACCCACACACACGCGCGCACAGTGAGCGTACTACTGGTCGCAGAAGGAGGGGGAGAGAGGGCAAAGTGAGAGAAGGGCCTCGGATAGCAAAATCGAGGTACCTAGGTACCTAAGGTCTTGAATCGCCTCTGTGCGGTGTGCGGTAACGGAGAAGGAGGGGGGAGGGGCGGGTGGTATGTAGACTGGCTATGGATGGGGTGAGCTCGGATGGCAACGAGGGACGATACCTTCCACTCTAATGAAATGGACTGGCCGGGGAGGAACTCTGCCCGCAAAAGGGGACGGACGCCAGCAACGAACGACTGGACAGGAGTAGGACGGAGGAGGGGGGGGCTTCAGGTCCTACTACCTCTACCACCTACGAGTAGGGGGTGGGATGGGAGATGGGATGGGATGGGATGGGATGGGAACCTATCGATGGTTGGACGAGCGAGAGCGGGTATGGGTGGTGGTGGCGGCCAGCGAGCGGGTGGGAACTCCAGGCCACTTAGACGTCAATGCTGGGCAGCCGGGGGATGGACGGACGCTAAAGGCTCGGGCTCTCTCTCTAGCGCAGGGCAAGAACAACAAGAACAACACCAACAATTCAACTGTATGACCGGAACGCAACTCGACTGTCCACTGTTTCGCGTGTTTCTCCGGATATAGGTAGGTAGGCTCTCCAGACTGGGGGCCAGACCTCACGAGACGTGTCGCCGTATCGCAGTCACCTCGTCCGGGGGGTGCGAGACGACGACGGCCGAGTCAGCAGGCCGAGCTTACGAGAGTCAAGCGGCTCGTCCCTTCCTCACTGGCACTGTTTTGCCTTTGTGCTGCGATGCTGGGGGAAAGTCTGTTCCCGGTGCCGGTGGAGCGTGCGCCGCGCGTGGGCGGTTTAGTCGCCTGGGAACAGATGATGGGCAGAAAAAAAAAGAGGGATGTGAGGGTTATCCGGCAACCTTGTCCTGGTCGGTCGAGGTTGCTCGTCATCGCCGTTATAGAAAAGTGGTCGGGTTGGGCCTCACTGTTATTAATTACTTCTCGTCTTGCCCTCTCTGCCCAACAACAAAAGCAGCCCCCGATAGTTGATCATTATACGTAAGGTAGGTAGCCCGTAGAAGCAACCGCCGCCCTCCCCTTCCCCCGGTCCAGAGATGCCGCTTGACCCCCAAGAGTACCTAACCTAAGGTAGGTACCTAGATGCCGTTCGTCCCAGTGTGACGATGAAAATGGCCTCTCTGTCTCTTTCAGGTCCCCCCTCCACCTCCCCCTCCCATGGAAGTGACATCGCATCTGCGCCCCTCGTGTGTGTGCAACGAGGGAGGCACTGTGTCGCCCGCGATCGGGGACATGCCTGCGTGGCCCGCGCCGGCCGGTGAGTATCATCGACGCGTGCCTGGGCCGTACCATACAGCCATCGTAATAAAAGGCCCAGATGAGAGGTTCCGCCGCCCATGCCGCCAAGCTACATACGATCGCGGTGCGTCGTCGGCGGTTCCCCCATTGCTACCGCCCAACCGTCGCGTACATATCCTGGGACACACAGGCGCATATTGGTTCGCCTGCGCAACCTGACCTACGTACCATGGGACAGGGACAGGGAATAACACATGGGCAGCGACTTGAAGCGCATGCGCAGGGCGCAGGCACGGGCGCAGGTCCAGTGGCATGCAGAGTCGACGCGAAACCGCCCAAGGACAGGATGCACAGAGCCAGCTTGATCCCTGCATCTCCCGTATTTACAACAGCGGCTTGCTGGCGCGGCCCCGATGTACTAGAATCGGGCGAAAGGATGGGAGCCGAGATGGGATGGTAAACTGGCAGGGGAGGGGGGAGGGGTGGGTAAACATTGATGTAAATGGCCGGCCGGTAGGTCGTCAGCGGCATGGAACGAGTCGGTTGGCACGGAGAGGAGCAGCTGGGAAACTCCACGTACATGATGCCTTCCTCTTACCTGACCTGCCTGCATAAGTACTTAACTCTACCGGGGGTTCCATCGTACGCCCAGATGGCGAAAGCCACCGCCGACAAAGAGCCATCCGGGGGTTTGCTACGCCAAGTCATGGAAGCGTCCTGAGGAGGAGGAGGAGGAGGAGGAGGAGGAGGAGGAGGAGGCGCACATAGCCACAGGGACCAACCAACGCAAAGTCAGATTAAGGCTCGAGGCCGGGGGGGGGGAGGGGTGAGAGAGATTGATCACCATCTCATCTTTCCTTCTAGAATGCTGCGACCCTCGACGGGTATCCCTACCAGAACAGAGAGCGAGGCCGCGCGGGTTGCGACTCTGGCAGCATAAACCCTGGCTCTCACCACGGCTGTGGCGGCCAACCACAGCAACCACAGCAGCCATGGCCCCTCGTCGTGAACGCCTTACACGCGCCGCGCTTGGTTCACGCACCTCACGACGTCAAGCCATCGTCTACAACTGGCAACGGCCGCGCAAAAAAAGACTGGCGAAATTGCCTTCACTCCACAGTGCCCACGACAAAAGAGATTTTTTTTTTTTTGAATAGTTCCAGAAGCTGGCCGGGGACACACACACACAAGCCAAGACAGCCGCTACTGGTTGACGGGGCACCCGGCACGCTCTGGAGACTGGCGAGCACTTTTCCCAGTCGGGACAAGCCCGTGAGCCCGTCCTTCCGGCCCGTCACCCAAGCTCCATTCCCAAATCTTTGGATTCCCCCCCCTGCCCGGCACTGCCCCCGGGGTACCGTTCACATACAAACACACACACCACTGTACGTGCGCGTCGTCTATACGGTACAACTGTCCCCCCCATCCCTCCTTGTCGCTTGTGCCACAGTGTGGCAGATGGGCAATGTGGTCTTGTCCCCCCCTACCTGTTGGCCGCCGACCCGGCCGCACCTCAGCGTGATGCGAAAAAACAGCTGGTGTGCGGCGCCCGCCGGCCGGTCCGGTGACCATCACCACCACCACCACCACCGCGGCCCGGCTGTAAGTGTCTCCTAGTCTATCGCGTCATGCGTCCGCCCTATGCCCATGCCTTGTACGTGTATGTGCTCCTCACCTGCCCCCGGTGCCTTCGTTATGGTCAAGGGGAATCGGGTTTTCGATGGGCTAGGGCCCCGATGGAAATTTGCCAATCTGTGGCTTGGCCCACATCGCTTCGTCACTTCCGGCAACGCGTTGTCGGCTTCCCATTCCACGGCTCGGCTGGGAACAGCTTGGGTTGCCCGCAAAGGGGGGGGGGGGGGGGGGGGGACTCACGGTGGAAGAGGGGGCAAGGGGGTGGTTGAAAAAAAAAAAAAAAAAAAAAAAAAGAATCTATCGCGGTGGGGTATCCTTCATCCTTCGGCTATAGGTTGGCAAATGAAGACGACCGTTTCGCGATGCTCTCTCTTCATAGATCTAAGACACGGCGCACATACATGCATGCAATAGTTCCCCGACTGCTCGGTTGCCCCTCCAATTGCCGTCGCATGCTATCTGCGCAATGGCTGTTGCCCAGGTCACACGCACGGTTTGATTACCTAGCCTGGCTGCACCTTTTTCCCTGTGTGTAAGTATAGATGGGTACCAAGGAGGTTGTGTAGTTGGAGGAGGCATGGCAGGCCGGGCCGGAATATTCGCTACATCACCCAGACGCGTCTCATACCGGCCGGCCCCCGTACGCTGATCGATGTCATCATCGCAGGCGCGCGCTTTCTAGAATTCTTCCCTCGTCCTCTCACCCTGGCCCCCCCTTGCAAGTACTATGTAAGTCCTCCTAATTCTCCTAATGATCTGCCGCTAGTGCCTGTTGAACCCCTATTCCTCCGTCGCTCTACTGTGTACCTCCTCCTCCTCCTCCTCCTCCTACCTGGGCTCGGACGCCCGCCCGCCCCTCCCAGCCTGCGCTCCCGGGTCACAGGTGCCGATTCCGCCGTCGCGTTGGGTTTTTCTTCGTCACGATGTGGACCGGTACCTTCTCTCTCTCTCTCTGCGTGCGCGCGCACTATCGAGTCCCGATGGAAAAGGAGCAGGACAGCTGGCCGTTATCGAAGCGAAGCACTACTCCCCTCACCCCCCTTCCCCCCTGCCAATACCTCCCCGCCACCAAGCCACCCCCCCAATGACGGCCCTCGTGACCCATAGAAAACTGCTGCAAATCATCCTCGAACCAAAAGTTCACGGCGGCGGCAATGCAAGTCGCGGCTCCCGGTCACGCAGAAGCGCGACATCCAAGTCTGGCTCCGCGCTCCATGCGCACACGCGCCGTGGCTGTCGGTCGTGGGCACGCGCCGACGGGGCTGCGTCTGCCACCTGGCAAGCGTCCGGGTGGATATGGCCCGTATCGCATAGTCCTCCGGCATCGTGGCCCCCGGGGGGGCCTATAGTATGCAGCCAGCGTCGGCGGTGAGGTCCCCGCTACGACCAGGCACGGGACTTTTCAGCGCTCTGCATTTCCGGGGACCAGGAATAAAATGAGATGCCATTGTACGAAAAAGCCGTTCGCCCAGAACCAGCATGGGCCCCCCCTTGTCGCCCCGACCGCTTCGTGATCCCTACGCCGAGACCCCTGACCGGGGCTCTGGCTGCACGCATCGGTATCGAGGTACGGATATATCACGGAGTACTGTATTGTCTGCCATGGGCCTGGGCGCGGCCGTAGCCCGCGGGGCCTATGTACTTAGTTCATAGCCACTGCTCTAACTAACGGGCCCCCTGTCGTCTGGTGCTGCGCCGATGGGACATGATCTCACACCTCGCGCGCCATCCGTAGGATTCCCCGATTGCTTGTGGCCAGCCAGGCGCGGGCTGATCTTCCGCCACTGGCCACCGTCGACGCGGCATGGCCTCCGGGCTTCCCGAAACATCGGGGATCCGCGCTGCGAGTAGAGAGAAGGTTGGGCGGGCTGGCTTTGGGAGGGCACATGCCGTCGGGTCCGGCCTTGTAACATCACGGTCGCTTCTTTCGTCCCTCGAGTCATGGATGCGAGGGCATACCAGGGGTCGATCGCGCCATCCCCGTTCCAGACCAGCCCGGGTGGCACATCGCGAGAAAAGAAATGCAACCCCAGCCATTTGTCCAAACGCCTTCCTTCGCTACGCGTCGGCCGCCCACGGTTGGCTTTGGTTGCGGCGCCCATCTTTTTCGTCGCGGCGGCGCGCTGCCTGGGCAGTCCGCCCGTCGCCCCCAACACGCCCAGACGCGTTTTTCTCCCCTTGCGTTCATGCGCTCCGAGACTCCGTACTAGCCGACTTCTCCCCCCGAGTCGCGTCGGCCAGACGTCGGTGTCCGTGGAGCCAGCGATCTAGGGACAAGGCCCAGGCCCAGGCACAGTGCAGATGGACGACGGACCAGGACCGCCCCCCCGGGGGGGGGGACACTGGTTCTTCTCCGTACCCACCCGCGGGGACCAGGTGTTTGGTTCCGGAGGGCCAGTCCGTGTAAGTCTCTATACGCGGTACCACTGGCACGCCCATGGCTAGTATATCTCTTGACGGGCACAAATCAGGGTCGGCAAATTTCGGCTGCGTATAGCTCGCTGGGCGTCGGCCGGAGCTCATTAGCCCGGCCGGCCAATCGGCAGCGAGCCACCCGTGCCATCCACCGCCGCACGACACCTGCCGGCGTGGTGCGGTTGGACCTGCGCCTGGGACCGGGCGAAAAGGCCACGATACGGCCAGCAACCCGGCGGAGCAAAGACGCAGACAAGCCCGCCGCAGGCCCCGAGGATGCGCGCCCTGGGTGCACAGTCTCTCGGCAACCGTGGGCCTGGCCATGCTCTCGCTTCCAACCGGCTGCGCCTCGAGGCCCGCAGGGGGGGGTATCCCAACCCCTGGGGGCCGGTTGGCGAAAGACCCCTGGTGCTGGTTGGCGAAGAGGCCGGGTTGCCATTGGCCACCGGTTCGCCAGCGTGGAGGCCCGAGTCGTCCGAAGCCAGCCCAAGACGGTCCTCACCAGATATCAAGCTCCGGGGAGGGGGGGGGGCAGCTGAGTATGTCGCACCCTCGAAAACGCCACTGCGGCCCCGATGTCTTGGGGGACCTTGCCGCAGTGTCTCGTTCCGTCCCATTCTCTCGCGCGCCGGCGTGCGATCCCTTTACGCCATGGCGGCCGCGGGACAGCGCGTAACCGTCGCCGGGCACAACCCCATCATCGAGATGGCCACCCCCGTCGCCTGCGTCAACATGTGCGGCGGCCCGTCACCGGCCGCCTTCGGGGGCCTCAGGGAGGGGGGGGGGGTTCGCCCCCAAGAGTAACACCTTGTGTCTGCCGAGATGGTGTGGCGAGAGACCAAAATACCCGGCTGCGCACGAGTCGGGCGGTCCCACGTCCCTTGCCGGCGTGCATGCGCCGGGTATCACTGCTGGGGGCGCGCAAAGGGCTTCTTGCTTCCTAACCATAATCAGACGTGGAACATTGGATTGGGCAAGTCCTACCTGGCGGGAAAAGAAAAACGGCCAGGTTTGCTCTCTAGTGTAGCCGCGCTGGACGTGATGGTGTGATGGGGGCTTTCACGCGCCCATTCGGATATCGCCGCCCATATTGTCCCTGGCTCGGTTCTCAACTCTACTGCCACCGAGCCCTACGTACCGCCTCACGTGAGTAAGGGAGCATGTATGTGCCTGCGCCTGCCCGGGATGCACAAGCCCGTTTCGGTTTCTGGGGAGGAGGAGGAGGGAGGGGGGGGGGGGGACGGACGTTCACGCAGCCCTCGTTTGGCCTTGTTCCTTCTTCGTTTCGGTTCCTTCTGGCCCATCCCATGCAGATCCGCATATGCCCACTCCTTGGTACGAAGGAAGAGGCGCCCTGCCGGGGCAGACAGGGAGCCAAAAGTACGCGGTGGAGTCGTACCGAACTTGACCCCCCCTCCCCCAACGGAGGCAGCATAGCACAACCCTGAAAATTGGTGGAATGATCGATCGCTGGCCCGACGCTTGGCCTCTCCCCTGCTCGCGCACGGCGACTGGGCTGCGTTGGGCTGAGGCCAAGGAGGACCGCTGGGCCGGGGGGGGGACACCCAAAGACCCCTGGTGGGCCATGGTGCCGCCCGATCCCGGAACGGCACCGTTGCAACCCGGGGGTTTTTTTGTACGACGATGGATTCCTGCTTGTCCTCGCTAGCCGTCAGAGGTGGGTTGTATCGGTTTCTTCGCTCCCCCCTAGGGTGCGGACGCGTGCGCATCAAGGCATGGCATCCCCCCCTGCGCATGGTGGGCTTGCTCATCTGGGGGCAGAAAAGAAAAAGGGCGATGAACGGAAAAGATGGAGCCGAGTCCCGGCCAAGCTTGTGGCCCCCAGATCCGTTCTGCTATAACTGCCGCGAAGGCCGTGACTGCGTTGTCTTGGCCGGCCGGCCTACGGGCACGGGTGTTGCGGTAGTATGGGAAGACGGACAGGAGCATGTACGAAGAGTGCAGCGTCTTCTGTTCTATGGGGGAGGGATGACGTGGTGCAGTCTTGGATAAGGAGAGGCACCTAGGCGAGCTGTTTAGACATGGACCATTTTGCTTTAGCGCCCGGGGGAAAGGGGACGGCTGTGCTTTGCCGTCCCAGGTATGTTCAAATTCGCTGGCCCGATGGTAAGCAGCGCTGATACATGCTAGGCCTGGGCTGTGTCGAAAGCTCGTGCCGGAGGAGATACCAGATGGAGACTATGTCCACAGACCAACATGGCTACAGCTACTGCGCGCACCGTGGGTTCGCCGGCCGATAGGGGGGGGGGATTATCAGAGCATGATGTGTAAGTATCAATGTGACCTTTTCGGTTACACATGCTTTGGAAGGGCTGGTGTCCCTCGTTTCCAGTACTGGATCAGCCCCCCTCCCCCCCAACTGCCAACGCACTCGAGAACTACCATGATTCGTACAAGCTCGTGTTGAATGCCGAAATCTACAGTACACCCGTGATGGCTCGATGTGCCGCACAACGAGTGACGGAGGCAATGGCCGGGCCAAGGTCACGCCAGGCACACGCAAACCAGTCCATGGCGCGCGCAGACTTGTCTATCATTATGCGGGACGTTACCCTTCTCGAAGGCGTAGGCCATGACGCTCATTGTCCCGTCAACGGCCAATTTGATTAGCATAGACAGCTCGGTAATGGGAGAAAGGCTATCTCTCAATATTGGCACGATGGTGTGACATTAACTGTCCATCTCCATCTCGCTATCAAGAATTAGAAACTGAATGTGTAGTATCGTTGTGATCCTCCGCTGGCTTAGGTTACTTCAAAATTTCCCATGTGCTACTATGAACTCGCAACTGGGCAATAAACTCATCTACTTTCCTATTGCCGATAGACCTGTTGGATGGTATCAACAGCGCCGGGCAGCTGAGACGTAGGATTCTGTCTCTGGAACGATGCAACTATCGATGTTTGCCCTGCCTACTGATATACCACGCCCGCCTAACGCTGATCATTCTGGAGCTGCCGCCGCGGTGAAAATGACGAGCGACGTAGGGGTAAGGGTTTCCTTGCTCTGTCGCCGTCTCTACCGCCGGTCTCCCCTCGACTACCACCCGCGGATGTGGTGCAAGGGCCTGGTAGCGGTCAAAGTATGAGGCACAAGGACATGGTTAGATACTTGTTTCGACAAATGCGAGAATTAAGCTGGCGTCGAGGCTTGCTAGCTGTGGTGTAGCAGTGATCGATGCTCGTTCGATCTTCTCACAGAAAGGGGGATAGATGGATTGGGCCCGGGGGATGGCCATTTACAAAGAAACGCGGATCACCATAGGGAGTTTCCACGGAATAGGAAAAGACCGGGAACAGCGCTCAAGAGCGAATGGACTCGACGCAGTTCTTATCTGGAAGAAGACGTTGAGTCTCTCCGCTGTCCCGTATATAGCACCAGTGTTTGGTAGGGGAAGCAACTGAGAATTAAGTGTTCTGCTGCCAGTCCCTAGTCATCTAAGCCACAACGCCCGGAAGGTAAGCAGAGAGGGACTTACAGAGAGAGAGAGAGAGGGGGGGGGGGGGAGTAGACAGCAATATGCATCCTCTTTTCGTGAGAGAATGCAGGATGTCGTACACGAGGGACACGAGTGGAAACCGGAGACTCATTCTACTTACGTTTGGGTTTGGTCTTAGCATGGGGTGCGTGTTCATACAGTGCAGTGGCATTTTGCGATGATGGCTTGCTTTCTCTGGCCAGGACAGGCAGACCAACTCGTCCCCAAAATGGCCACTTGTGTTCTAGGCTGGTAAGCTCTTGGTCTCGATGAGAGTGTAGGAGAATGTAACTTTTTGGAATATAGGTGACTGCGCTGAAACCGGTCGCTTGGACTGCGGCCAGCCATATTGTTGCGACGACGTGAGATCGATCTGCGGTGGTTGATGATTCGGGATATCAAGGAGGGAGCGAAAGGAAGAGTAAGAAAATTCCGAGTGCCTACTGTCCCCCATGAAAGTAGAGAAAATGCAGATGGGACTGCGACTTAGGAGTTCGGATTGTCCAAACAGCCCATTCATTCCTCCGTAGTCCCTCGGATAGCTGAGATGACGTGGATGCCAGACTTTGTCAGTAGAGCGCTCGTGAGTTTCAGGAGAAACAAACGTTGCGAGGATCCCCGTCCCCACGCAAAGCCAAAGAATCGATGGCACTGTCGG
Source organism: Nigrospora osmanthi (assembly GCA_029489945.1). Taxonomy (NCBI): domain Eukaryota; kingdom Fungi; phylum Ascomycota; class Sordariomycetes; order Amphisphaeriales; family Apiosporaceae; genus Nigrospora; species Nigrospora osmanthi. The sequence continues at coordinate 5,642,814 of CP120494.1, read as the reverse complement.
GCGCCCGCGCCACCGAAAACCACAGAAACCGAGGAGGTCCAGTACATCCCATACGGGTGATGTTCTCGTCGCGGTCCGCTCCGGGAAGCCAGCTTGAGCCCAAGCGGCAGGCTTGCCGTCGGTCTTGCTCACACAGGCAAGCCAAGGCACCACCAGCACTTTGGATTTCGCCGATTCTTTTGCCTTCAGCCTTCTGTCGGACCTGCCCGCTACCAACCGCGCACTGCCCATGTGTGCGGAGGTGTCCAAAGAGGCAAGTTGGGTGTGATACTAAAAATAGCACGTCGGGAAGGGTTGCGGTGACAGCTGGGGTGCATCAGCCGACGGAGCCATTCCTTCCAGGCACCCATGACAAGACAACTTTCTTTTAGTAGAGACATGGGAAACGAAAGGGACGGAATCGGGCGATGACAGGCGGGCCCGGCCTCGATTGGGAACGCTGGCAGACGGGATCTATCGGCCTCATATGGCAGCATGCCCATGGGAAAGAGCGCAACGCAAGGCGAATTGTGCTGATGGGGGAATGATTTCTCGATGCAGAGACAGCCCGGTAACCCCGCCCCGTCCTAATGGGGACATGTTGGGGGGGCCGCCAAGCAACAGCCTGCTGATGACTGCATCTCCCATTGGTCTTGTGCTTCTTGCATGCGGTTGTCTAGACTGTTCTTGTCAGAAACATCCCCGTCGGTCGGTCGTGAGAAACGGCCTGTCAGTGTGTGTGTGTGTGTGTGTGTGTGTGTGTGTGTGTGTGTGTGTGTGTGTGTGTGTGTTCCAATCTGGGCACCTGCAGTGAGTGTCATGTATGTATGTATGTGGTGTGTGGGTGGCTCCCCACCACCCATTGAGGGGCAAGAGGATGGGATTTAATGTACGGGCTGGGCTGTGCCTGCCGCCGCTGCCGACTTACTCGATACGGCACGACGGGATCCCATTCCATCCCATGCCGCTGCTGCTGTTGCTTCTGCATGCTGCTGCTTCCGCCACCACCACCACCGCCGCCGCCGCCGTCCATGTCGATGCATGCAGGTCGCATGGGTGGCTGTCGCCAAGGTGGTGGTGAGCCAACACTGCCGTCGCCAGCCAGTCAGCGAGCCGGCCATCGACCTCTGTTCCGGAGGCTGGGGGGAAGGACGGGTGCGTTGATAGATGGGGGATTGGGGGCAGTCAGGGACCGACACCCGCCATCCTGACCCATCTCTCACCCGTCTATTCCAGCCGTGCGACAGCAGACGGAAACTTGCATTGGCCGTCGCCGTCGACGAAGACGCCCTCGGAAACCCACAAGACACGCCATGCTCGACCTCCGCGACTGAAGAGATGCGCCGTACCTTGACGCACGGCCGTCTCGGCGGCGGCGGCTTTGCACCGCTGCAGCAAGTCGACGAGACGGGCGACGAGGACCAGCCCAGGCCCGACGAAGCGTGGACCGCGAGGGAGCGATTTCGTAGCCATGTCCAGCAGGCTCTCCGTCATGCCTCCATGACATCGGACCAGTACGACGAGCTGGAGGCCCAACCCACTCTCCAGCATGCTGGCCGCGCTCCCGTATCTCGCTCTGTGCAGGATGCTCTCGTGTCGCCCCAGTACGACTACCACGAGCTGGAGGCCGGCTCCTATGTCGAGTATTATAGACCCGACTACAATCGAGCCCCGTCTAGTCTCAGCAAGAACAGCGACGTCACCGACGTGACCCTCGTCGAGGTTGAACAGCGGGATAAATTCTTTCTCGGCGCTGATCTGCCCAGCGTACATGTTCTTGAGAAACCCCAGATTCGAGATCCGCCCCCCGCTCCCAACTACAAACCATTTGCTTTGAGATGGGCTTTTTCACTTGTCCTGTTCTTGATGCTGGCAGCCTTGGTCGGGCTTGCACAGTACGCCATTCAGGCCCTGCCGAATGCCACTCAGGTCTCAGTTGCGATCGAGGAGCTGCCGAGCGCCAACCAGCCTGATTTGAGAGCGCGAGGCTGGCAAGAAGGCCCTCCTCGACAGCTTGGAGGTCTGCGCGGTCTATTGTTGCCGAAACCACTTGTGCTTGGTAAACGAGAAGAACCTAGCGGAGACGGCATCGTCGTTGAAACTGGAGCAACGGGTTTTTCGCCAGTCACAAGCCTAACGACGACACAGGCCGACCCGACGTCGTCCCCGCAGTCACTAGCTGATAGCCTTACGACGACATCAGAAACCCCTGAACCAATCAGTCTAACGATACCGAAGCCGTCAGATATAGTCACCGCAACCATGGCGTCGACAACTAAAGAGGCACCCGCGGAAGCGTCACCAACGTCGATTCGCGCATCGGGAACCACTCCGCTCACATCCACTACACCAGCACCACTTCCAATAAGCCCGTCGTCAACGGATCGGCAACCGACGACGCCGACGGCTGAACCGAGCAGCATGACCACCGAAACAGGAGATGCAGATGCCACGGCATCCAGCCCAGCAGATTCCAGTACACCTACACAAATAGCCGAGACTACGTCAGTTCGACAAGAGACCAGCAAAACGCCTGAGATGCCTCCTATTGCTACTAAAGCCCCGCCAAAGGAGGACCTGCCTTCGTCATTCACAGTACAAACCAGTACTCCGGAAGAGACTCCCAAAGGTACCTGGACCGATAAAAAACCTGGGACCCCTACTGCTTCTTCGACTCCTACGATGCCCCCAAAAGAGGCATCACCTACAACAGCCTTGAATGAGGAGCCGTCAAAAACCCTACCTAAGGAGGAACCACCTTCGTCCAGCACATTCACAATTCAGACCACTATTTCCGAGGAGAGTGCTAAGAGTACTCTGATCAGCAACATCATCCCAGATCCCACTGGAACCCCAGAAGAACCACCCTCGACGCATCCGATCACAATTCAAACCAGCATCCCCGAGGAAACAACTCAAAACACTATGACCAGGAATACCACCCCTACCGGCATTACGACCCCAAAGGAGGACCCTGCTCCCACAAAACCATTCACCATCCAAACCAGTGTCTATGATGACGATCCCAAAGATACCTGGACCAGCAAAACGCCTGGAGGGCCCGTCACTACCCCAAAGGATGCAACAACCCCAGAGGCAGCGCCCCTCCCGGATCATTCTGACACCAGCCCACCCACAATCCACACCAGCATCTCGGAAGAGGACCCGAAAGTTACTACGCCATTCCCAGTCCCGACTCTCACCCCTACAGCAGCACCCGAGTCCACTGTACCCGTGAAGGGCGCTCCCAGCCCCCCCGGATTAGTGTCGAGTCGAACATATACCGACAGTAGCACATTGTCCAACGATAACAGGCCCCCGCAAGGATATCCCACGACTCCCAAGAAAACTGGAAGTGAGACGAACCCCGGGAACCCAGAACGTTCGACGGCCCCGGCCCATACGGGAACCGTGGACGGCACTAGCAGACTAGAGGCTCCCAATCTAACCCCGACAAACACCGAGAGTGAAAAGACACATATTGAGACTGGCGTTGTGGGAGGGCCTATTATGGCTCCAACGCATACTACAACTGCGGAGTGGCCTGGCGAGTCTGGGCCTGCGGAAGGGCCCATCGTAGCTCCAACGCATACGGAAAGTGAAAAGAGTCCTGGGGCAACTGATTACGTGGGGGTGCCTGTTGTGGCCCCAATTCAGACCAACAGTGAGAAGTACTCCGATAGAATCGACGGCAACAGACCGACTAGCATTGGCCGTCCACCTGAAAACCCTTCGGGCCTCCCAGCACACACCATAACGCCGTATCCCACTCAAGAAGCCACCGCGCTACCTCTTGCTGGGGGGGCTATCAGCACCACATCTATGGCTACACCGCAGTTACCTAAAGTCCCTACAAAACCCATCGATGTTGAGGGAGCCGGTGCTCCAAATGGCCCACCACCAACCACATCGGGATCTACGACTGGTTTAGCTGGTGTTGGTGTTTCTCATGCTGAGCTACCACCTATTCTTGCCCCTGTTCGTACAGGCACGAGAACGGCTCCCCTCGCATTGGAAACGGAAGCCAAGCCAGCGTCGAAATGGATAGAAACTTTCATCATAGAAGCTAACACGGTCCGTCCGATTGCGCAGTCTCCAAGCGTCGCGAAAGGGCTCGATGCGCCCGCCCAAACGACCCAACACCCTCCTTCAGCGACGTCACACAGGCCTTGGACCTTTATGGTACCGGTCCCGAGCCCAACGCAGCTCACGACAGTCTCACCAGGCGTTGCGCCCATCGTGACCGTCATTCTGCCCGCCGAGACCAGAGTGCAACATTCCACGTCAACCTCGACCGCCACTTGGACGACGAAGGATACAGGCGGCAAATTCGTTACCAAAGTGTCAGAGAAGACGCTGGATATTGTGATGCATATGGTGTCGGCGGAGAAAATCACCTTGCAGTATCCTACCGAGTCTGATGACCATGTCACGGCAGTCCCGTTTACCACGTTAGCGGATGCACGGGGCCAACCGACGGCGACGTTGATGGCCACACAGTACCTGAAACCGGTCATGAGCACCTATACCGATCGCAGGGGTCTCCCGACATCCACTGGGACGGCATGGGTCATCGGAAACATCCAGATGAAGCCAACAACCGTCGACGGGAGGCTGAGTACCATGACCTACGTCGAAAAGGTGGTGACACGCGTCATGACGGACAAGTATGGGCGTATTCTAGGCACAACAACCCAAACGGCCACCCAGACCCCGTATTTCCGGACCTACTACGATGACGGCGTTGCCACACGCACGGAGACGCTGTGGGGCCCCGTAACGGCGACCAGTACGCTCCTGGTCAAGCCCACGGCGGGAGTCGACTCGAGCGTGGGGGCGGAACCGGTGGAATTACCGAGCCTCGCCTCGGCCGATTACTTCCTCGGTCTCATCGTGCCGACGCTTCTGGCCGTTCTCCTCTCCATTCCGGTCCGGATCCTGGACCAAACCGTCAAGCTCTACCAGCCCTTCCACGCCTTGTCAGGGCGTCACGGTGCGGAGACGATGGACTCGCTTTGCTTGCGGACGACGGGCCTGTGGGGATTCATGGGCGGATTCAAGTCCATATTTCGCCACCGCATGGTCCTCCCCATCACTGGGACTATGGTGCTCGCCAACGTGGTGCTAGTGCCCCTCAGCGCTGAGGCGACCCGTCTGGTAGTTCAGGGGCCCGACTGCTCCGTCGTGGATCCGAGCCGGTGCCTGGTCAGCCTCGAGGCGTTCCCGGCGCTGCTGAGCGTGGTGGTGGCCATTCTCAGCCTCATGTTGGTGCTGACTGTGGTGGCCGCGTACGCGCTGTGGAACTGGACGACCGGGGTGCGGCAGCCGCCGTGGAACATGGCGGAGATGGGGCGGCTCGCGGCGAACGACGGCTTCGCCGGCCTGCTAAAGGGCATGAAAGCAGACAAGGGCGTCATCACCAACGCCAGCGCCGTCAAGGCCCTGGGGCGTCGGCGGTTCCAGCTGCAGTTTTGGCAGAGCGGCGAACTCTGGCGGTACGGCGTCGTGGTACAGAACGACGCCGGCAGTCTCCTCCCGAAGGAGCGGAAGAGCAAAGGCCTGCAAAAACCGGTGGCGTGGACCAGCCGGCGGAAGAAGACGCCATTTTTCGCCTTGACGATCAAGGGCCGGGCGATGGCCTTCAGCTTCATACTGGCGGTGTTGGTTCTCGTCCTGGTCTATGTAAGTACCGGCGGACCTACGGGATTTGAAAGCTTCATGGATGGCCAGGCATTCGGGGTCCGGTTTCTCTTTACGGCCATGGGGGTTCTCGTTTCCCTGTACTGGTGGTGCTTCTTCAATGGTAGGTCCCTTCTGACGTCGTTCGCGGACATTTACACAGGCGCTGACACGAGATCCTCGGGTAGCCATCGCGTTTCTGAGTCCCTACCGGATCCTTCTGGGCCGGAGCACCGAGGAGGCGGTGCGCTTGAACCCGCCGACCAACCCGTACAGCGGACTGTGGGCGGTATGTACGAGGCGCCACCCGGACACGTACCTGGGCATTGTGGCCTTCACGGCCATACTGGCCGACTTCCTACCTGTGTTGTCGGCCAACGTGCCGTCCAAGGTGCTGCAGGCGTCGGCCGCCCACATGGCCTGCACATGGCTGACGACAGCCGTCTTGGGCACTATGGTCATCGTCTTGACCTGGTCGCTGCTGTTGACGTGGCCGCACATGCCCATGAACCCCAGCACGGTGGCCGGGGCCATGTACTACGCTCTGGATCCCTTCCGGTTCCTCCACGGCGTCGCGGATGATCCGAAGCTGCCGGGCGGGAGATCGAGCCCGGTATAGGAAGGCGATGGGACTTTGCGACTTTAATGACACATTCGTTATGGACTTTTCCCTGCCCTAGCTCCGATACCCGCATGCCCGAAGACCCAAGGAGTTGGGCTTCCGTGTATCCTCCAATTATCTCCCTTGGCAACGCGCCCTTGAAGCGCCTAATAAGTGTACCCCGCCTCGGCGCGTTCCAGGGCGAGCTTGGTGTAGGCGTCCAGATCCTCCTCGGGCAGGCCCAGCGGCTCATTGTCCAGGCGCCGCCGGGCCGCATAGTGGCCGCAGCCGTCGGGGTACAGCACGCGCGCGTACAAGAGCTTGACGTAGCCCGCGTGGTCGCCGGTGCGCAGCTGCTCGAGACCCTCCTGGTAGCGCTGCTTCGAGTTGACGTGCCTACCGTCATGCGAGTCAGTATTTTCCCGAGAAGAGGCGGTACGGAACACATTTCGGAGCACGCCTAGGCCAGCACGACGGAAACAAAGGAAAAACAGGGGTACGATTCGTGCTGAAATGGGTACTAGAAGAACACCGGATGTGGCTTACTCGAGGGTCCAGTCCTCTGGCCGCGTGCCCGAGACGCGCAGTACCGAGGCGAACATGTCCCGCTGGCTGACGCAGAAGGACGACGTGTAGGCGTAGCGATTGCGGTACTGCGCGAGGCTGGGGCCGCCGTCGTCGGCGCGCACGGGCAGCGCCAGGAAATTGGCAACGGCTCGTCCGGTCTGGGGGAGGGTCTGGGAAACGAGGCGGCTTGTGAGTACCTTCCCGGGGAGGGGACGAGACAAGGACAGACAGCACTTACCGTGACGTTCATCTTGGTCTCGCCGTCGTCGTAAAAGGTCCACGTGCGCTTCTTCCAGTCCAGGCCGAAGCACAGCGGCCCGAGGGCCAGGCTGAAGTCGTACCAGAAGCCGGTGACGAAGCCGGTCCAGGCGACGCGGCCGAGCTCCTCGGCGCGCCGGTGCACGCGGTACGCCTTCTCCATGAAGAGGTCGCGGGCCAGCCGCGCGTCGGCCATGTCGGGCCGCCACTCGTTGGGGACGACGTAGGCCACGCCGGCGGCGGCGGCGGCCTCGACCAGCGGGATCTCGGGGTCCGGCGCCACGCGGGCCGGCAGCGTGATGACCAGGGCCTCGTGGCCCCGCAGCGCGGCCGCGAGCGAGGCCGCGTCGGCGTAGTCGACCTCGGCCACCCGCACGCCGGCGGGCAGGGCCTTGGCCGTCGCGCCACCGCCGCCGCGCCGCGTCAGCGCCGTGACGTCGTGTTTGCCGGCCCGCAGCAGCGCCTCGACAATGTGCTTCCCCACGGTGCCGGTCGCCTGTCAGTCAGAGAGAGGGAGGGGTTTCGTCAGCGTCTGTAGCGAGGCATAAGGGGCGGCGCGCGGCTGGTGTTTCCCACTTACGCCCACAATAGCCACTTTCTTGATGTAATTGGACGTCATGGCGATGACTTTGCAGGTTTCGAGAAGGTATTGGATACTGCGGACGGGAGCTGCTGGCCGTTCAAGGTACTGTCCTCCCATGGACATGAATCCGGCGAACCAAGCTCTTATAGCCCGAGTCGCAACCGTGGCGTAGGCTGGCCATAGGGACGAGGTGACGTTTGCGATGCGAACCGTCGTATCACCGCCTCCGCGAGTCGACTTATCCCCGTAGCACCACTATTAGGAGTTACGACCGCCGGAACGTGGTCGTTACGGGGGCGGCGGCCCAGGATGGTGCGCCGAGAGGCCTGAGGTTATGTCCCATAGCACCGGAGCGGGGATAAGGCCGGAAAGGCGTTAAGGCATTGCCAAAAGCGGCTAGGAGAGGCGCCCCCCTTATAGAAATAGGCGTCACGGGAGCTCGGAATCCGACCGGGAGGTACTAGTGCTGCGCGACTTTGGTCTCTAAATCCGAAAAGCTGCCGTCGGAATACGAGCGGCCTTCGTGCGTTTCGTGCGTTTGCCCGGCGGGTAAAAACCAGCCTGAAGACAATGGAAGAGTGGGATGTGGCTGAGGAATTTGACCCATGTCCACATTGTCGACGGTACGCGGGACTTCCATACTGGTGGTAACCCCCCCCCCCCCCCCCCGGCTATCGCTGCCCCCGACCATTTAGCCGCGCCACGAAATTTGAGATAGATGCGCGGGAATGAGCACTTTCTTGGGGGTTGCACATAATAACACCGAGCGGTGGAGTTGGCCGACGGAGCGCCCAGGCCATGCCCGAACCGGACAACTCCGATGTACAGACAACATGAACCTGTCGGCTTTTGTTTCGTGACGCCGCTCGACTTGCTACTCTGAACCGGCCTTCTGGGGCCTTCAACGGGAAGGGGCCCATGACCATCGTCGCTACGTGGTCGCCAAACGCTGCTTGACTGACTTTTTCTCATGTTCTATTCCGACGTTGTGGCTTTGTAGGCCCCCACGATTGGTCGGCCAGTGGTGAAATGCCTATCAAGGGGCAGGACCATCTGTCTTTTTTTTTTTCTTTGTTCGGATGAGCGTCTCGACTTCAACCGGTGGGGCGGCGGCGATCAATCCATCGCGCTCGCCTTGCTCCATTTGCTCCTCGCCCGGAGCCGTTTCCCGAAGAAGTAGAAGACAAAGGGCACGGGGATCAGCAAGCAGGCGAAGCCGGCAAAGATGCTCTGGCCCGGCGCCACCCCGAGGTTGTGGTACAGCGGGCTGACGACCAGCGGGAAGGCGGCGGCGAAGCAGCTCCGCAGGAACGTGTTGGCGGCGACGGCGCTGGCCGCGTAGGCCTGGAAGGTGTCGACCAGGTAGTTCAGCGCCGACTGGAAAATGGTGTTGAAGCCGGTGCCCGCGAGGTACAGCCCGATGACGGGGGCGATCCAGGGGGCGACGGCGGGGTCGGCCGTCCAGCCGGTGATGAACAGGCCGCTGCAGAAGAGGACGGAGCCGAGCATCATGGGCGGCAGCCGCTTCTCCGGCACGGCGCGGTCGCCGACGGCGTGGTACGTCTTGTTGTACTGCAGCTGGTTGAGGACGTTGATGCCGGCGCCCGTGATGGAGCCCAGCAAGATGGCCAAAAAGGGCAGCTCGCTGACCAGGAGGCCCCAGCCGCGCGTCTCGCCGAAGATGATGGGGACGGCGCCCAGCTGCATGTACAGGATGCCGTAGCAGAACGAGGCGTAGAGGGCCACGAGGAAACAAATGGGCGTGCAGAGTAGCTGGATAGGGCGGACCAGAAACTTCCGGGCCAGCTCGCCGATGCTCACATCCCACTCTTCGAACTTGGCATGCAAGGCCCAGTTGCCGCTCTCGTGGCGAAGAAAGCGGGCTTTTCGCACCAGCAGGACTGGCGGGTAGGACTCGTCGATGAAGATGACGGCCAGGAGCAGCACGAAAGCTTGCAGGATGCCGGTGATGTATTGCGTCCAACGCCAGCCGAGATCCGGCGTCTGGACCACGGCGGCCGACACGATCGGCCCCACGGTCGGGCCACCGACCACGGCCATGGCGTAGCCGGCCATGGCGATACCTCGGTAGTCCGCGGTGAACATGTCGCCCAGCACTCCTCCGGTGTTGGTGACAGCTTCGCGCCTGGAGTCAGCTTGTACCGAAGAATTGCGCACAGGGATCGGGGGATAGCTTGGGGCACGCCCGGGTGGAGAGCGGCGCTACCAAGGGGCACACCCGGGACCAGGGCCGCAGGGGTGTAGGGGACCACGGGGACGTTTGCTTACGGGCGGAGGCGAAAAAGGCCCCAAAGAAGCGCGTGATCATGACGGTCTGCAGGTCCTTGGCCACGGCCGTCGCAAAGGAGAAACAGATGGCGACGAACATGGGCGTGAGGACAGCCAAGCGACGCCCGTAGACCTCGGACAGCGGTGCCCACAACAAAGGCCCCACGCCGAAGCCCACCAGGAAGAGCGACGAGCCGAGGACGGCGACCTGCGATCCGACGCCGAACTCTTGGGCCACCTGGCCCGTGCCGGCCGAGTAGGACGACGACGCCCAGGTGGCCGTCATGGTCACGAAGCCGTAGAGCAGCGTGGTGCTGACCTTCTTGTGGAGGCTCCAGTTGAGGGGGTGGTACGGGTCGTCGGGGCCGTCAAAGTCGACCAGAAAGTCCTCGCTCGTCTTCTCCCGGGTCAGGGGGTGCGTAAACTGCGCAACGCCCCGCGAGCGTATCCTCGCGACAGTCGAGTCGGCCCGCGACGGGGCCCGGCCGAGCGACGGACGGCCATCGCCGCGCGCTGCGAGGGCCGATTCGCGCCTCTCGAGGCCGCAGTGGTCGCACCGGCACCATCGGTGGCCGTCGTGTTCTTCCTGTTTAGACAGGGCGGTCCATGTTCTTTGGGCGAGGGCCGGGCGCTGGTGTTCGGTCGAGCTGCTCTCCGCCGTTGTGCTGGTGGTGCTGGAGGAGGAGGAGGAGCGCGCACTCGCGCGCTCGGGTGGGAGCGAGGTTGTCATGGTGAATATGAGGTCGCAAGGAACACGCCTGGCCGTCGCTCACCCCCTGCCGATGGAAAAACACGAGAGCACATGTCGGGATTCATAGTTCGCGGCTCAGACGAAGGTTTTGCTTCGCTTCCGGCCTCCAGCCAGCTCATCACCCTGTGTCCAAAAAGACAAGGGCGGACGGGCAGATCGAGCAGGTAATGACGTAGTGCAAGGGATCATGGCTCCATCCACTCCGTACAGGCCTGGTCGATGTAGTCATTGATGCCCCAGAATTTCCCCACGAACCGGTACCGAAATGGGCTGACGGGTCCCGTTCGGGCGGCGGAAGGGACATTCTCCATCGCTGCGCATCATGCTTGGCAAGCCGGTAGCGGATACCCTTTGCGGCGCTCGTTGGACCGGTTGCGTTAGGACCGAATATACAATCGGAGCGACGGTTGCGGCTCCAGAAGCCCCTGTATGTGCCAGTTGAGGCAAGTACATGATGTAGTCAGCAAGGCCATTTCTCTCTATTTTACACGATGGCACGGTCTGCCGAAGTCGGCTCCACCACGACAACTTACTTACATGTAGCCAATCATGGACTCCTGTTTATTCCCCCCTCTTCCTCTTTTGGCCAATACAACTGCCCCGGGAGCCAGCCATGAAACTCGCAGCGGGGCAGGTAAGATTCAGAACATCCCTGGGCACCTGGGGCCGACTACGGTTCCTCAATGGTCGCTGGGTGGGTTGGGTGGGTTCAGACCGAAAGGCAGGGTCTCACGGTGAAGGGTTTCGAGCCCAGTGTATGCAAAAGAAAGAAAGAAAGAAAAAAACCACACAACACGAAGCATAACACCACGTCCGGAAGCCAACCTGGAGACTCGAACGTTGCAGATGTCGATTCATTGGCTCTGGCCTGCTGTCTACTGCTGGTCCTCCAAGGCGAGCTCGTCGAAGTCGTCGAGCAATTCGTTCATATCGACACCCGGTAGATCTTCCTCGCCACCCTCGCCCTCCGTCTCCGCTATGCTCATCTCGTCCGCTTGTGGCCGCTTCCTGGGCTGCTTGTACAGCTGCATGCCGCTGCGGAATTCCTCGTCCTCTTCAATATCCTGCAAGAACTTCTCGAAATCGGCATCCAAGCGCTCTTGGTCGGCCTTCTTGGGTAGCAGCTCGCCCTCGTCCTTGGCCATACGCTTGACCTTCCACTGCCGCTTGCGGTTGCGGCGACGGTTGGGGTAGTGCTTCTTGACCAGGATGACATCCGGAATGGTGGATGAATAGGTGTTCGAGTTCTCGATGGCGTCGAATTCTTCGTTATTGAAGTTGGTGCCGGTGATCATGTAGCCCATGACGGAATCGCCCGCATGAAGCATGTTGCCCATGTGTGTGCGCGCGTAGTACGTCTTGTCGTTGACACCCAGATCCGAGGCCCTCATAACCTGTGCCTCACCCAGAATCCACTTGCCCTTGGTGAGACCGAGAGGCTCGATGTCCATGACGATGAACTCGACCATCTCGGGGGCGTCGGCGAGCGTGCCGAAGGGTGCCCGCCAGTAGATTGGCGCGCTGATGTCGGCCGTTTGCAGGGTGTTGGGGTCGAAGACGTTGATGGAGGTGCCGACGCGGTAGCAGAGGCACAGGGGCGAGATGTTGCCGATCTGCTTGGCCAGCTTGATGGGCAGGGCGACCAGGTCGTCCTTGCAGATGGGGACCAGCTCGACGGCAAAGGAGAACTTGTACGACTTGGTGCCGGTGTGGGTATCTTGGGAGATGAGCTCCTGCGACTTCTTGACGCGCACGGGCACAACCGAGTTAAGGAAATCGACGAACTTCTCGGCGCCGTTCCTCGCGCTGAAGAAGAAATCTATGCCGTCCTTGGCCTCTTTGATGTTGATAGTGTCGCGGTGGGCGCCGTGCTTGAGCATGAGCTGCTCGAGGTACAAAAAGGTGCGCTTGTGCAGCACCTTTTGTCGGACCTGTACGCAGGCGCGCCACACGTTGGCGGTATAGGATTTGGCACACTCGGAGCACTGCTGGTAGGCGACGACGTAGACGACCTCAAAGGTCTGCTGCAGGATCATGCCGTCCGACACCGAGTCTTGGATGGTCAGCTTGATCTTGACGCGCCGCGAGTGCGGCTCGGTCCAGATGAAGCTGGCGTCTATTATGCGGACCTTGTGCAGGCCGCGCAGCTTCTTGAGACACAGGGAGAGGAGTTCGCGCGATTCGGGGGCGGCGGTAACCCATGACGACGGCGGCATGAGCCAGCGGTCGCAGTCGCGGCAGAAGTGCAGGGTGGCTTCCCGCTGGATGCCCTGGGAAATGTCGATGTTGGTCTTGACGCAGTCATAGCAAAGGGCGTTGGTGCTGGTGGCGCCGTCGATGGGCGCACCACATTCGCAACAGAAGATGCTACGGGAGAGACAGCAGGTCAGCAAGGGGACAGGACAGGCAGACAGGCAGTTTGGGGGCGGCCAGACTCACGTTGCGCCGCCCATAGGCACCTCGTCCGAGGGCGCTATGGGCATGGGGGCGTCCAGATCCATGGACATGGCGGTGGGTGTCTGGGGGGGGTATCGTGTTGCGTGGGCTTGATGGTGAAGGAATGTTGAAGGTGGAATGAGAGGCCGGGTTGGGCCGACGTATGGGATGGTCTCTTTGCTGCGCTGCCAATGGCGGGGAACGTCACTCGCCCGGACGTGCTTGCCTTGCCGCTCAACTTTTTTTTAAAATTCTAGATTTTGCCCCTCCATTATCGATTGATAAGCAGAGAGTGTGGGTCCAAGTGGATTTTGGGCGGGCAGTCCCTGGGATGGAGCCCTGAGCCCAGGCATGGACGCCCGGGCCATCAGCCCAGCTGCTAGGGATGGATGTAAATGAATCCCTCCAAATAAAGAAACAAAAAACATTGGATCATATCTATCCCATGGGCTCATCAGTCGCTCTATTCGTTCCATCGCCGGTCCCATCGACTCAGGTATAGGAGTAGGGACCAGTGTGACGATCTGCCAGATAAGAGATAGAGACGGCGGGCCTGGCTTGCATATGTATCGGCGGGTACTAATGTTGGTGCATCAGTAAGTCCATCTTCTTCTATACGGGCTTCTTTATGCACTTAGGTACCTCTTAGGCACGGGCTACCTAGGTACATACTTGCCCAACTAAGTTCCCAATACTATATATAGCTGCGTACTTGAGAAGTAGTTATAGAAGCTGGGTAAGTTAGGTAGTGTAATGATATTCTTTCCTTTGGAGTAGGGTACTGTTCCTCCACGGGGAAACAGTTGGTCTATTCCAAAACACCCCCCCGGGCGGAAATAAGTTCGCGTCGGTGGCATTTCGCGGAGAGGGGATGCCTTACTATTTATCCAACGTATCATCCATACTTAAGTAGTAAGTACTTACTTACTTAATGTACATTACATCCAACCTCATCTGAGCCAATGCCGGCCCCGTTTCTTCCCCTACCGGGCGAGCAATCCAATCTCCCCTAAACCTTAGCCACCTCACATCCCACTTAGGCAGGTCCTTGGGCAGTGGGTGAAGCACCGTGATCGGGACCTGCGACCCGGCCCGCCTCTCCCCTCTTCGATAGCCTCGGTAGGCACAGCATCGAGACTGCACGACGGCTAAAGGAGCCAAGCCACTGCGTCGGCTCATGCGTGCATCGGCCCATGCGGCCGCTTGCCCTCAGCGTCGTCCCAAGCTGCTCGAAGCATCCCCGGTCGTCGTACCCTTCACGTCTGCCCGAAGCCGAGAGGGGTGCATAGAAGGCATCCATCTCAGCGGTTGCGATTTGCCGGGGGAACTCGCCCACCAAGGCCTCCCGCAAATCAGCGCGGCTCGAGAAACTGGGACACGGACGGGGCCCGTTTTGCTCAGGCGAGCAGAAGATCGCCGGCCCTGCACCTCGGCGTCCCACTGACTTACATGGTGGACATACACAGTACGTCCTGCACCAGGCGGGGTCGGTGGTTGGACTGATCTAGGCAATGCAACCACATCCAGGATAGGGGAGCAGTAGCAGAGCAGCAGCAGGGCTACTCTGCATGGCCCCGAATCCTTCCTGGTGCTCCCCCTCCCCCGCCAATTGCGGTGTGCCGGTGTGTATGATGCGATGATGTCGAGATGCCGACCGCGCTCCCTTCTCGTATGAACATGGATGAAAGCGCCTAAGTCAGAATGCATCATGGGACCCATGAACCCCAGTCTGGTCACGGTGCGCTGGTGAGGACTTACACATAGAGGGAGTTGACCCCCCGTGCCAGCCTCACCAAGCGTTTCCTCCTGAAGCTCTCTTGCCCAGCGTCGACCCAAAGCATTCTCAGATATACCGCGCTCTTCACCATGTTGTCCAGTGTATGGACCATTGCCGCGTTGGCTTGTTGCTCCTTGGCCCAGCAAGCGGCACCTGTCGTGGATCTCTCGTACTCCCAGTTCCAAGGATACTACGATGCTGCCAGGGACCAAAACATATACAGAGGGTGCGTCGTCGATTCGCCCGTCCATGAGGAGCCCGCTGATCTGATCCCAGGGTTCGTTTTGCTGCACCACCCGTTGGGAAGTTGAGATGGCAATTGCCCCAAGCCCCGGTGCAGAACCGAAGTCAGGTCTTCCAGGCGACGTCGGATCCTCCAATGTGTCCCCAGAGCAATCCAGCGCTCGAGTGAGTTACCCCCCGGGTCGAATGGGCAATGGGTGGTAGAGTGCGTGCGTGCTTGTATGTTACGACCAGATATGCTGATGTGATGGGCCAGACCTCCGACGAACACAACCAGCGGAGATGAAGACTGCCTTTTTCTTAATGTCTTCGCCCCGGCCAACGCGGCCAACTTACCCGTCTTCATGTGGATTCGTGAGTCTCGCCTGTTGCAAGTTCCTAATGCTTCTGCTGATTCCCACGCCCTCCCTCATTAGACGGCGGAGGATATGGCGTTGGCTCGGTCCGGGACTACCACGACTTGGGCCAGCAGATTCGAACCAATGAGAACTCGTACATCACCGTAGCCATTCAATATCGCCTCGGGGCGTTTGGGTATCTATCCTCGGCCGAGCTGGCCCATTTCGGGATACCGAACGCGGGAATCCACGACATGCGCTTTGCTCTGCAGTGGATCCAGAAATACATTCATCTTTTCGGAGGTGACCCGGCACAGGTCACCATCGGTGGAGAGTCAGCCGGAGGTAGGTAGTTACTGCACTCAAGGGCGGTATCGCGTCGGCGCAGAGGGATGAAGACTGATCATGTATACCTGTACATCCAGGCGGCGCAGTTATGCTTCTCACCATGGCCGAGGGCGGTAGTGATGAGCATTTGTTCAGCGGCGTCCTTGCTTCAAGCCCGTACCTGCCGACCCAATGGTAACAAACAGCCCGTGGACGCAGCAGCCCTGGCTCACGGTACTAACGGCTTCATCTAGGGAGTATGATGACGCTTGGCCGTCCGAGTCGTATTACCGTTTCGCTGAACAGGTCGGATGCCTGCCGGATTCTCTCACCGCGCTCGGCTCCGTCTTTGACTGCCTAGTGGCGGCGGACACGGCTACGCTTCAGATAGCAAGCGACCAAGTCAGTTCGACCACGCGCTACGGCCAATGGGCCTTCATTCCCGTAACGGACGGGAGTCTGCTGCGGGAGCGACCCACGGAGCAGCTCCTTTCGGGCCAGCTGAATGGCGTTCGAATCCTTTCCACCAATACACTGAACGAAGGGGCCATTTTCACGCCGCAGGGCATCACCGACGAGAGCGCCTTCCTAGGGTTCCTCCATGCCAATTACCCCTTACTCAGCCGGGACAACTTCTCGAGCATTCTGGGGCTCTACGGGGTCCCGGAGGACGTGCCGTCCATCCAAGCGAATTCGGACGGGCTGCACGCGCCCTTCTCGACCACCAACTCGATCTACGGTTCTGGGTGGCAGCAGGCGGCCAACAACTTTTACGCCGAGGCCACTTTCGCTTGTCCCTCGTACTGGCTGGCCGACGCCTTCGCCCGGAAGTCGGCCGGGCAGGCGTGGCACTACCAGTACTCGGTCTCGCCCGCGTCGCACGGCGACGACATGGACGCGGTGCTTGCCGGGCCGGACCAGACGGCCATGGACGTGACGACGTGGGCGTTCCGGTCCGCGGTGCAGCACGCATGGGGCAACTTCATCGTGCACGGCGTTCCTGGCCTGGCCGCCGTGCGTGGCGGCGAGCTCGCCGGTAACATTAGCCACACGGGACTGGATGCCGGCGGCCGTTGGCCCCCGTGGACGGGGCGGCCTGGGGCAGACCACATGCTAAACATGAACATGACGGGCGGCGTCGCGGTGCCCTTGGTGGCCACCATTGACGGGCGCAACATCACCATCGTGACCAACGTCCAAGGACCCGACTCGGCGCCGCCACTGCAGCCCGTTTTCAGCGTCGTGGAGGGTTACGGGTGGGAAGATGGCAGGGGCAAGAGGTGCCAATTGCTGGCCGACTTGGGGCCGTGGCTGATGGAATAAAACGGCGAAGATGGCGGGACGGGGTTATGGGTTACAACGGGCGACGGCGTGGCCACGGCTTGCGGATGAGTCGTCATTGTACGGCATGTTACCTGTAGTTTTTGTTTCCGGACCCCAATGTCTTAACTGCTGGTACCGATGACACCTCGTGTAACCGATGGAATCTTGTCGAGCTAGACGGAGCCGAGTGGGCATCTCGATCAGCTCAGCCCAGCCCCTCTCCCCCAACTGCAGCGCTAGAAGCGTGGGAACTAGCCCCGGCTCACCCAGTGCTGCAAGGGAACGCGACGCGAAGGCGCAGCCACAACTACATTCAGCTCCTCTTGCTCGTAGACATTAGGGAAACCTGCCCATCCTCCCACGTATATCAGGAGTACCCTGAGAACCTGAACGGAGAATTGATTCGCGAGCCGACGCGGCAAGTCGATTGCGGGAACGCGAGGTGCTCAAACGGTCTTCCCTCTCTGGACGCCATCCGCCCCATGCAGGCGCGCCAAGACGACGACGCCCAGCGCACCTTGGGCGAGCTGGCCTACCGCCACGGCTCGCCCATCGTCCCCCTGCTCCTGGAGATCCAGGAGAGCCAGGTCCTGCGGGGCAAGGACCTGCACTTCCTCCGGACGCTGGAGTGCCTCCGCCCCGCCCCCGGCCGGAAGCGGAAACGGGGCGCCGCGGCCGCCGGGCCCGACGCCGTGACCCTGCGCCGCCCGGGGCCCATCGACGCCTACGCGGAGCCGGGCTACGTGGCCCTGAGCTACGCCTGGGCCACGCCCGAGGCCCCGCACCCCGGCGCGCCGAGCGCCGTGTACCGCGTCCAGGCCCGGGGCGGGGACCGCTGGTTCCCCGCGCGCCTGCGCGACCGCGTCTTCGACCGCGCCCTCGGGTACATGCGCCACCACGGCGTCCCGCTGCTCTGGCTCGACCGGTACTGCATCCCGCAGCGCGTGTGCGGGCAGGCGCCCGATTGCCGGCACGACCGGTGCCTGCGCAAGCAGCACGGCCTGCAGGCCATGGATTTGGTGTACAAGTACAGCGACCACCCGGTGGGCCTCATGGAAGGCGAGGTGGCCGACGTAGGGGAGCTGGATCTCTTGGCCGCCTTGCTCGAAGGCCGGCTCGTCAGCCGGAGGTCGCGGAAAGGGGCCCCGTATGCGCTGTCCCCGAAATTGGCCCCCCGGCATGCAAAGAAGGCTCTGGGCCTGGTGCGCCGACTAACCGGGGACCTTTGGTGGCGGAGGGCCTGGGTTTTCCAGGAAAACTACCGCGCGGGGAGAGGCATGAACTTGCTGCTGGGCCACCCCCTGTCGCTGGAGCGGGCCAAACGCGCGCACAAGGCGTTCGGCGACACACCGGGCGAGCTGTGCTTCAAGTCGGTCGACTTCTCGTACGAGGCCACCAGGTTGTGCCTGGCATTGCGGGCGCGGCAAGACCTAGAGCCCGGCGAAGCCGCCATGATCGAGGAGGTGCTCCGAGCCGCGGGCCGGTACCAGCTTTTGGTTTCCGAGTCGCGGGCCATGTCGCCCAGAATCATCGCCGACATCGAGGCCAAGGATATCACGAACGTGTGGGACCGCATGGCCATCGTCGCCAACTGCTGCAGGTACTCGCTCCGCCTGGACGACGAGGAGCTACGCGAGCACGGCCGCAGCCTCAGCCTCTCGACCCTGGTCATGTACCTCCTGAACGGGGAGATCCTGCACAACGGCGGGCCGCGCTCCCCGGACGCCGGCGCCGCCCACATGACCGCGTCGGCGTTCCTGCGCGCGCAGTCCTTCGACGGCTTCCGCGCGCCGAGGGACCGGCGCAGTCTCACCTTCAACAAGGGCTGCCGCTTCGCCCAGCCCCGGCTCACCGAAGCCGGCATCCGGACCCGGGGCCACTTATGGCAGCTCAGCGACGTTGTCCAGACGAAAGACCTGCGCGGCGAGGGCGCGAACCCGGCACGTGCAGCCCGGGAACTGCACGTCCGTACCCGGCTGGCCCAGCTGGCCCGTACGCTGGAGACCTCGGGACGTTCGCAGCTGGCCCGACAGCTCCGGGCCCATATGGAGCACGACTGGCTCGGCGAATCTAGCGAGGCCGGTTCATGCAGCGAGGCCGACTCCGACGGCGAGGTCGCCTTGGATGCTGAGTTCGGCTCCAGCAGCGAAGAGAGCGAAGATGGCCCCGAATCCGCTTTGGGCCCAGGCGGGCAGGACACATCTTCGGAGCACTATAGGAGGAGCATGGCGGCCGAAATAGCCGACGCGATCGACCAGGGGCGGCCGCTGAGGCTGGCATGCCTGCTGGGGCGGCCGGAAGCCAGCGCCGTCTTCGTGTGGAGCGACGACTGGGACGTAAATGTTGCCGAGCCGGCAGCCCATGGTGCCCAGGGCCCAGTGCCTGGTTTCGCATTCACCTCCACGGAACCCAGAGAGATCGAGACCGACGACCATGACCCCAATGATATTGACCGTCATGTCTCCCTAGAGGTTCTCCGAGCCGACGCGGACGGGTCGTCGCAAGACGATGGTGGTATGCCTCTGCTGTACACCCATCGGTGGCTTACCGGCCTCTTCTTTCCCCGCAGATGTGCTCAAGACGAAGTTGTTTTCCCATGGCCGTCAGAGTTGGTGGATATAGTGCCTTAATTACGAACAAATGATACCGTGGTCTTTATCATGCCGGTGGCTCAGCCATTCCTACTACTTGTGAGATGGTGATGTATTGAAAGTATAACGCCCGCCTGGAACACATCAGATCAAAGGGACCAATGAGCACGACGTCGCCATTCTGCTCTTGGATCTAACTCCTGTGTCCTTTCGAGCCTTGCCAGCATCTTGTGTGCTCGCGCCGACAAGTGGCGGGACTTTTGACTGACAGACACCGTGATCAATTCCGCGCCGTTGGGCTGGTGCGGAAGCACAGAGCAAAAGATTAGCCCCCTGCAGGCCGCCGATCTTAATTCAACATTGCGATCTAGGTCTCGCCCCACTCGTTCTGTGGGACGGAAGGCTTCAGTGCTTTTCATGACCGAAGAAGAGTCTCGTGGCCCGTCTCCCGGTTCCCATGGATAGGTTGCCGCCAGTTGTGGTCGTAGACATGAGTTAAGACCCGGGACGTGTGTTTCGAGCGTTAAGAGCTTCTTGCCGTCCGCCGTGAAGTTCTGTGGCACCAGACGTAAGTAAAGTCCCAACTGCGCGATGCAGTCCGCTCCACTGCACCCTCCAGATGCCGGCCACTAACCACCCTACCTCTTCATAGTGTAAACCAATTCGTCGGGGGAACGCACATCTGCACCGGTACAGGGGCTAGCTCGGCAAGTCGGGCGTTAAGGAACGGAAATGTGAGCTGCCGTCCTTAGAGCCTCCGTCCTTCTGCTTGTCGGGACTTGCAAAGCCGCCGATGCTTTTGTTTTCCCATCTCTCTGCCGGCACTACTTTGTATGCTATTGTCATAGTACCAGGACGGACAGACTTGGTCGCGACACCGCTGACATTGGTCGATGACGATGGCTTCGGGGATCGCACCGTCCTGGGCGATTGCACGACGGAAAGACCGGGCGCGCTGGGGTAGAGGGGCCTCCTTTGTGTGGGTTGAGATTTTGGCAGGCCGGGGTCACGACAGCTCGCCCTCTTTCTGGCGATTCATTACCAATCCGCTGGGGAACGACCCATGTAAGTGCGGTGTAAGCCCGCATGTGGGGAGGCCCATTTCTACTTGTTGGTATAAGAGAAGACGGGCGCATCGTAAACCACCAGGACCCAGCTCTTAGTCCTCGCTGTTCTGACCCGGCCTTCCTCGCTGTCCGTCATCCGTAAGAGCCATCAACATGCAGCTGTATTCGGTACTCAGTCTGGCCCTGGCCGGGACCGCCTTTGCCAAGCCCTGCTACAACTCGTCGGAGCCGGCCGGTCACAAATGGTGGCCTGCCCAGCTGGGAGACAGTACGTTTTTGATCCCCAACCCCGGCCACGACGAGGATAAGACACTGACGCCTCAATGAAGGCCGCTCGCCCTGCCCCATGCTGAACTCGTTGGCGAACCATGCCTTCCTTCCCCGCAACGGCAAGAATCTCGACCAGTCGGCCATCGCATCTGCGCTGAGCGGTGCCCTGAACTTCCCAGTCGAGCCCTTCCTTCCTCAGATTCAGGGCGGACTGGCTCACTCTTCGACGGGAAAGAACGGGACCTTCAACCTTGAGGACCTCGTCCACAAGCCCATGGAGCATGACGGATCCCTGTCGCGGAATGATGCCTTCTGGGGCGACGCTCTTCGATTCGACCCCCTCATCTGGGCTACGACGGCCCAGCACTTTAATGGCAAAGATGTCATCAGCATCGAAACCGCGGCCAAGGCTCGGGCGGACCGCATGACCGCCGCCGAGGCGCTCAACCCAGAATTTAATCTCACGGAGACCCAGATGACGACTTCCTACGCCGAGTCAGGCTTGTATCTGTTGACCTTTGGCAACAAGGTGACGGGTGATGCGAAGACGGAATGGGTCAAGGTCATGTTCGGTGAGTCGACAGCGAATCCATTGGAGTTGTGTCTTTCATTGTGCTGACTGTGTCGCAGAACAAGAACGTTTGCCTTATGCCGAGGGCTGGCGGAAGGCCAATGCTACCATCAGTGCGGAAGACATTGGCGCCATGGTGAAGAAGATTGTGGCGGTTGGTGCTTGAATCGAGTGCACTGCCTGTAATACGTAATATGCATGGGGTCTGGTGTAGACGGACAGCAGATGCCACTGCCAAGGGGGCGTTTGGTCCCGGGTATCATTAGATATCGATAATCAGAATAGCATGCTTGCAACTCTCTGCGCATCTTCGGGCAGCTTGTCGTCCTTCCTCTTAGCCACGGGGGCCTGCTCGAATGTGCGCCGAGCCCGGGCCTGGGCCGGCTGATCGTTCGTATCCTTGTTCTTGGCGGCCGCTTTCGACTGGATGCCTTCGAGCATTTTGGCCTTCTCGACATTGCGCACAAACTCCTTGTTCTCTTTGGTGGTCCGGGTGATTTCGGCCCGCATTCTGCTGGCGCGCTCGGCCGCCTCAGCCGAAATCTGCTCGGTCAGGTTGTGCCACTTGAAGCCGTGAAGGTACAGCAGGTTCCAGATGTCGTCGCGGTAATAGCTGCCCTTCTTGCCGCCAATGGTTCGGGCGTTCAGCAGCTCCACGGCCGCCTTGGCCTCTTTCTTGTTGACGAACTCGACCCAGCCGTCCGTGTATGACTTCTTCTTATTGCCGCCATTGCGCACCCGCTGTTTGTGGGCCTCGGGATCCTCGGGGGACAAGAAGATGCGGTTGATCTTGCCGTAAGGCTCCAGCAGTGACCGCAGCTTCTGGGGCTTCATGAAAGGTGGGACGCGTGAGAGATACACAACGCCTGACTTCTTGACGGCCTTTTCGGTGGCCACCAGGTTCTTCTTGGTCAAGGGCTTCGAGAGGCCCGGAAGCTCGTCGACGGTTGAAGACTTCTTGGCCTTGGGCTTCTTCTCGGTGCCGCCCTCAGATTGCTGATCATCGGCTTCCTCGTCCTCTTCGTCGCTGAAGTCGCCGGCATCCTCTTCTTCCGAGATGTCCTCCTCATCCTCAACTTTGCGCCGCTTTGCGGTACGGCCGCCTCCCTTCTGTAGTTCCTCCTCGGAATCGTAGCCGCCAATATCCTCTTCCTCGCTTTCCTCGGCTTCGAGGAACTTGTTCCTCTTTTGGGGCGCCATGCTTGACAGCGGGGCCTGACAGCTGAACTGGACAAAGCCGGGCTTGGACAAGCCTGGGGCTCCGGTAGATGAGCAGAGGGGCCTTGCAGGCAGGCGAATCAGAGAGCAGTGAGGGCCAGGGTCGCAGGGATCCGACTGACGAGATAAACAATTGAGGTTGGAAAAAAGAAGTTGCTGTGAGGCAGAAGCACGCGCCATATCGGTCCTGTCTTAGCGCGGCGATAACCTTTTTTTTATCGTAATCGGGGCCTGCCTATCGCCGTTATCGGTTGCCTCCACCCCCTTGTTGGCTGGCAGGTGCGACCGCGGGGTAGTTAGTTCCTCTGCCTGCGCCCCCGCGGCCCTGCAAAGCGACGTCACTTCCAACGTGGTTGTTGTCTTTCCTTCTTTCTTCCATCTTCACGATCACATTCACAGCACGTCTTCCTCTCTGTCTGGAACTGATCTTCTAGAACGCCAAGAATTTAGAAGAATCCCCCTTTGCCAAGCCTGTCTCTTACGCATTCCCCCCCTGCTGCCCGCCAATATGTCGGTCGAGGTCCTCACCACCATCTCCCCCACCACCAACGAGCCCATCATCACTCGCAATGGTGTTTCCCAGTCAGAACTCCAAGAGATCCCCCAGACATCGGCCAAGGCCTTCGAGAGCTGGCGCAAGACCTCGCTGAAGGACCGCCAAGCTATCGTCACCAAGGCGCTCAAGCTTCTGAGCGACAAGAAGGATGAGTTGGCCCAGGAGATCACGGTGCAGATGGGCCGGCCCATCAAATATACCCCGGTGGAGATCACTACGGCTGTTAAGCGGTGCGAGTACCTCGTCAAGATCAGCGAGGAGGTCTTGAAGGACACCGATGGCGAACCTGAGAAGGGCTTCAAGCGGTTCATCCGCAAGGCCCCCGTCGGCCCCGTCCTTATCCTCTTCGCCTGGAATGTAAGTAGCCCTTCCCTTGGGCGTTGATTGGAGACTGATGGAATCTAGTACCCCTACCTCGTGCTGGTCAACTCGCTCATTCCGGCCCTGTTGGCGGGCAACACCGTCATCTTGAAGCCGTCTCCGCAGACCCCCACCATTGTCGAGCAGATGGCCAGCGTGTTTGCCGAGGCTGGTCTTCCCGCCGGCGTCCTTCAGTACTTCCACTGCGGCTCGCCTACGATGATCGAGTCGATCGTCCGAGACCCCAAGGTTGCTCTGGTGTGCTTCACGGGCTCCGTTGCCGGCGGCTTGGCCGTCCAGAAGGCCGCTTCGGACCGCATCATCAATGTCGGCTTGGAGCTTGGCGGCAAAGATCCTGCCTACGTTCGCGCCGATGTGGATCTGGATTGGGCCGCCGAGGAGATTGTGGACGGCTCCATCTTCAACTCGGGTCAGAGCTGCTGCGCTATTGAGCGCGTTTATGTGGACGAAAAGGTGCACAACGACTTCATCAAGGCCGTGAAGAAAGTCCTCGAGGGCTACAAGGTGGGAGATCCCTTGAACGCCGACACCCAGATCGGACCTGTGATTTCCAAACGGTCCAAGGAGACTATTGAGGCCCATATTCAGGACGCTTTGGACAAGGGCGCCAAGGACGAGACGCCCGAGAACGCGTCGTTCAAGTCGCTGCCTCCCAAAGGCAACTTTGTCAAGCCGACCCTGCTCACGGGTGTTAACCACAGCATGACGGTGATGACGGAAGAGACCTTTGGACCCGTAATTGCCGTCATGAAGGTGAAGTCGGACGAGGAAGCGGTGAAGATGATGAATGACAGCGAATTTGGTTTGACTGCCAGCTTGTGGACCAAGGACACCGAGAAGGGGTACGAGCTGGCCGAGGAGGTCGAGGCTGGAACCGTCTTTGTGAATCGCGCTGATTTCCCGGCACCGGTATGTTCTGGGTTTGGGGAAGCTTGGACCGATTTCTTCGTACTGACATTACCCTCAGGATTTGGCGTGGACGGGCTGGAAGAACTCGGGCAAGGGTGTCACCTTGGGCAAGTTCGGCTTCGAGCAATTCGTGAAGCTGAAGAGCTTTCACCTCAAGGACTACCCGAAATAAGTCGACAGGAACTATACCTACTGGCGGTCGAGTGACTTCCCTGGGCCGAACTGGTGAATTGCCTGCCATCAGGACCAAAGGCCCATGCAGACCAATGGCCACGAGGGAAGCGATTTTCAATTGCCAGGACAGGTCGGAAAGGGCCAGTAGCTGGTGAGACGGCCTGATCCCACGCGACTGGCAGATAGGGTGCGGCCTAAAAGTTTAGGTGCCCTCCAGCGACAGCACATAGCCGTCAGAAGCTCCGACCTATGTCCAGTAGGAGTATTGCATCAGCAATACACCCATTGACGACCTATTTATATTTCGAATAACGCCAGATTCGACCTGCTGATGTTTATGCACAGCTGGGCCACGCTGTTGGACTTATTGTGTTATCTTCCAAGTGTTCTCCGGGCTCTTATACGTCCTTTCATGACCCGCATCTGCAAGCAATGCCACCTCGATCAGCACCGCTAGGACAGCACTCCAATTTACGCAGGCCTGACTGGGACATCCAGATACTGCAATTTCGAATCGCACGCTCCCGCGCACATACAGCTACAGCTCCGAGCCGAACAAATTCCCATTATACGCCTTCCACCATCCGAATCGCGATATCCGGGTACGTCCGGGAAACGCTGGCTTTCCGATAGCCTCACCGACAGGGACTTACCACTGCTACAGTTACCAACCACACGCACTCCCGATCTATACCTTCCTGGACATCCCGCGGAAACCATGATTTCGTCTTTAAAATCCTTCTTCTCCACATGCTGCGGCTGCGGCCCGCTTCACGAGGAAGACGTGGAGCTCCGCAGTGTGCGCCGAATCCGCGGCCCCCTCGTAAGTACTCCAGCGCGCCAAGCAAAGGCGTATCCTGATTCATCTGGGCCCAGGGCCGCCGGCGCACAGCGAGGGTGCCGGCCATTATCATCACAGCCCCCACCGAGGAGGACATCCAGTAGGTCGCCCCATTCTCGAGCCGTGGCGGTAGCCGTAGTTGACCGATGGACAGCAAGAACCCCGCCGCCCGCGCCGCCCATGCCCCTGCGTCCCCCAGGTAAGACTACACACACGCGTTGGTCGCCCGGCGGTCGGTTGCTTACCTCTTGCTTGCACCCGCTCTCCAGGCGAAAATCATGATGCTCGCCGATCGTCACCACCGACAACTTGGATCAACGATGGTGGCGGGGGAACTAGGAGGCGTTCCTCGGAAATAGCGACGGAGCTCACTCCGGGACGCCCGAGTTCCTTGGGTTCAAGCTCCGGGGCTTGGATACTCGCTTGAACCTAGGGTTTGGACGTTCACAAGAGCGGCGGTCGCCGGTCCTGTCCGGAGAGGAGGCGTAACGTCAACAGAGGGGATGCTCTTGGCACGTTTACGGCGAGATTCACAATCGGCGTCTTCCAATCGAGCCATTTCCCCAACCTAGGACTGCATTCGCTGCGCTGTACTGTGCGTCTCCTACCCGCAAAGAGAAGTTCAAGCATCGGGGAGGGAGGCTACGATGCGTGTGTAGCACGGATGGGCTGCTGGGCACCGCAGCACGGGGCGCAGATGCCGTTACTGGCCACCGCAAGGCACAAGAAAATCGCGGGCATAGCCAGCGGCTCGCGAGGCTGCCCGGTCCCGCAGCAGGTGCGAAAAGGTATAATCAATATAGAGGCTAGGCTGCTGTGCTCTAAGCGCAAGATTATGTACCAAAAAACAAGGCCGAGTCTACGACGGCCGTCCCATGGCCTCCGGGCTTTCCCATCGCTCTTCTTTGGCCCGCGCCCTAGTTGATCCAACCGGCGTACTGGTCCAGCGTCTCCTTCCGGATGCCCTCCATCTCGCCCTTGACGGCGAGCAGGCGCACGGCGCCGCCGTGCTCCTTGCCCCAGGCGGCGACGAAGTCCTTGACCTGGGCCTCGGTGTCGGCGTCGTCGCGCATGAGGAGGGCGAGGGCGTCGAAGCCGCCGGCGCCGGGCACGACGCCGGCGTAGACGCCGTCGACGGCGGCGGCCAGGGCGTCGAGGAGGGCCGTCTGGCTCTCGGGCTCGATGGGGACGCCGCTCGCGCGGCCCATGTCGCGGATGCGGGCGCGGACGGCGGCGACGGCGGCGGGCAGGTCGGCGAGGCGGCCGGCGGCGAGGGCGGCGCCCAGGGCCTCGTTGTCGGCCTGCAGGGCGTCCCAGAGGGCGCGGGCGGCGTCGGGGGCGGCCTGGCGCCAGGCGAGCACCTGCTTGACCATGCCGACCGTCTGGCTGCCGCAGTCGACGTCGCACATGCGCACGGCGAGGCCCGGCGGCACGTGCACGGCGTCCTTGGCCACCTCGGTGTCCCACTCGCGGCGCGTCACGAGCTCGACGAGGGCGGGCGCGAAGCCGGCGGCGCCGGGCTCGGGCAGGCTCTCGAGCAGGGCCGGGCTGAAGCGGCGGTACCGGCAGCTGCCGTAGACGGCGGCGGCCACGTCGAAGCCGGAGCCGACCTTGCCCTGGGCGGCGCAGTGGGCGGCCTGGGCCAGGTTGTGCAGCACGCGGCGGCCCTCGGCGCTGTCGACGTCGTACAGCTCGCGGGGCATGAAGTGGGTCAGCAGGGCGGCCGTCAGGGCCGTGACGAGGGCGGCCGAGGAGCCCAGGCCCGTCTTGTGGGCGTCCTTGAGCGGCGTGGGGAACTTGGAGAAGCGGGTCGGGTTCTTCTCCGTGTTCGGGATGGTGTGCGGCTGCGAGTAGTAGTCGTTGTCGGCCAGGATGGTGAGCTGGACGGGGTCGAGGCTGAAGGCCGACCGGCGCCGGGACGGCGCCACCGACGTGATGTACGTGAGGACATAGGTCAAGGTGACCTCCACGAAGCGGTTGGCGTTAATGGGCGAGCCGCTGGTTGGTGGTGAGCACGAGTACTCAGCAACGCGAGCAAAAGTGAAAGCTGATGATGACAAGGGGGGGGGGGGGGGGGGGGGGGGGGGGGGGCGGTTGAAGAGGCTGAAAAAGGGCCTCGAAAGGGGGTGCCTGACCAATCACGGCCCGGTGTGGGAAGCCGGAAGGGCATGCAGGAACAGCGGCATGCGGCGTGTCTCTTTGGAACCCCAGATGAGGGCTAGGGTAGATGACAGCGCCGGGCCATGCGTCGTCGCTTTGGCTTAGGATTCACCGGGGTGCGCCGAGGGCAACGGGACGGAAGGGGGGGAGAGAATGAAGGACGGCCGGGGGGAGAGCAGGGGAGGGCACGCCTTGGCGTGTCACAAGGAAGTGGCGCATCGACATGCAGAAACAAGAGGCAAAGACTAGAAGAGGACAGAAAAAAAAAGGGACGGAGCACAGGTACGGCGGGGAACGGCAAGAAAACGTCGGCGTACTTACCCGTGCAGCTGGGTGACCTTCATGCCGGCATCTTCGCCGGCCAGATGGTAGCCATAGCGCCACTGGCTGTCGAGGAACTGGGGGCTCGAGACGGCGATCTCCTGGAGCTGCACGCCCTGGCTGGTCTCGATCTCCTGGGCGACGACGTTGATGCGGGCGCTGAGGCCGACGACGAGGCCGGTGTAGGCGCGGTCGAGGACCAGGTAGCCGCCGGCCAGTAGGACCTTGCCGGGGGCCGAGACGGCCGTGGGCGTCGGGGGCGACATCGGAGGGGAAGGGGGGGGGGGAGAGAAAGGGGGGGGTGTGGTCAGGAACGGAGGCGGGGAATGCGATCGGCCTGGTCACACAAGCCCGATTAAAAAAAAGAAAAGACAAAAGACGGAGGAAGGGGGGAGGGGGAGGAACCGGTAAAAGGATCGGCGGCCACGGAACGGCAGGAAGACGGGGGGGATGATTAGGTCGAGTCGGGTACAAGTATGTATCTTCAGGAAGCGGCAGACTCGGGTCGGTCGGGCAGTAAGCCTACGGTACGAGAGTAGGATAGAAGAGAGGACGGGAAAGAGAGGGAGGGGATGAGAATGGCGGCTGCATGGATGCATAAGTCGGTAGTTTGTGTAGGTACACATGTACGCATAATCGAGACCCCCGTCGATGGGCCAGCCCGTCCCCAAGTGCCAACAGGGCGGCCAGTCTAACCCCCCAACCAAGCGTGGACGGGATATGCGAGCTTGGAGAGGTAGGAGAGGTAGGGTATCCTACCTACGTTTGGTGTAGGGCCATCCTCCTCCAATTGGGCATCTGTCAGGGATCTTCCAGGGGGATGATGATTTACAGAATGGAGGGAGGAAGAGAGAGAGAGAGAGAGAGAGAGAGAGAGAGAGAGAGAGAAAAGGCGGGGCAGCGACAGACCGATGGACCCCCGGCCACTTCCGGGTGTGGAGTTCTTCTCCCTCTCTCTGTGTCTCTCCAGCTCTCCAGCCGTTACGATTGAATGGAGGGGCCGAGAACCGCGGAGTCTGGGTACAAAAGGTGAACGGAGCCGCCGTCCGGGAAACACGACGAGCCTGCCGTCATGTTGTCGTCAGCGTCATAGGGGAAAAAAAAACAAAAAAAAACAAGGTAGGTAGGTACTTAGCCAGCCACGGGTCAGAAACACATAGCCCTGCATCTGGACCTACCCAAGTGACATAGAAGAAGAGGTCCCCGCTCTCTCCTTCGTACATACCTACATCTTACATTACCGAGTACGCGGGCCAAAGCAAAGCAGAGCATGCCCGATCGACCTAATAAACGGGCGGCGCGGGGTCCCCGTCAGGCCCCCCCTTACTATATGCAGCGCACCGCTACGTGGCATCAAGCACAGACTGCCGTCGTGCCAAAAGTGCCACCGACTCATGCTGCCGTCAGGCCTAGACGCTTTGGGAAAGAAAGAGAGAGAGGGGGGGGGGGGGGGGCAGTGGATGGCGGGATGGATAGATGCTGCGAACTTAGGTTCAGAACGGGACGATGCATCCCCTCAGCCATTCGCGCGCGGGGCGGGAGAACGATCCAGGGCTGCAGCTTGTGGAAGGGTTGGCGTTACCTATAACTGCCATAGAAGTATGGAGTAGGTATGCAAGTACTCAAGTACCTACTAACTTTGACATACAACGCATAGGCACGCACAGGCGGGCTCCCCATCATCGGCGAGCCTCTTACTTTTCGGGCCTGCCTGCCCCGTCGCTCAGAAGACGACGGCGAAGGCATTGCGCACCATGCCGCAGAAACTCTCGAAAAGCCCGTAGTCGCTCCCCTGAAGCCAGCGCACCACCACCGCCACCACCACCCGCGCCGGCTGCCCTCGCCCGCCCTCCTCCTCCTCCTCCCCGCGCAGCGTCTTGATGGTGATGGAGAACCCCAACGCGCACGCGGCCACCACGGCGTCCTTCCCGCCCGGCCCCGCGACCGGCCTCGCCGCCCCCGTCGCCGGCGCGTCGGGTGCGTCGGGCGCGGGCGCGGCCGCCGCCGCCTCTCGGCCCTTCCGCCGGCGGTACGCGCGGCTCCACACGTTCCCGTCCGCGAAGCCCACGCCGCGCAGCCTCTCCTCGTCCAGGCTCCAGGAAACGAGGTCGAGGCCCTCGGTGACGTTCTCGAGCTGCGTCCAGAACGTGTTGGCCGCCTGCTCCGCCTGGGCCGCGGGCACCGCCCGGGACGCCGCCGTGGCCTCCGGGGGCGGCGGCAGCAGCCTCCTGCCGGCCGCCGGCTCGAAGCCGCGGCACGCCCGGGCGCAGGGCCGCCGCGCCCCGAAGCTCCAGCCGACGGCCCACCGCCGCGTCCGGGTCCCCTGCACGAACTGCGTGACGGCGTAGTTCTCCACGCCGCGCGCCCGCAGCAGCTCGACCGCCGCCTCCAGGCTGGACTGCTTCCCCACCATGGACGTGTACCACTGCACCCGGCCCCGGAGCGCCAGGGACTCCTCGACGAGGCGCCGTATGAAGCCCACCTCGCCCCCGTCGCAGACCATCTCGTTGGCCGCGCCCGTGCACGCACTCGAGGGGGGCCGGGATTTGCGCCTCGCCAGCTCCTCGAGCTCCGACGCCGACGTGTAGAAGGGGGGGTTGGTCATGACGAAGTCGATGCGCTCCAGGCCCAGCTCGTCGAGGGGAATCAGACACGCCTCCGGGCTTCGCTCCACCAGGCGAATGCGGGAGGCTACCGATTCGTTGAGCTCGATGTTCCTCTTGGCGTACGCAAGCGACTTGGCGTCCATCTCCGTCGCGACAAACGACCACGACGGGCGCTGGGCGCAGCCAAGGAGCGGGTAAATGGCGCTGGCCCCCGTCCCGATATCGAGCCCCGTAACCCGTCTCGACGGTTCGTAATTCTCCGTAAAGGACTCCGACGTGCTGTCGAGGAGGGTTTTCAGCCATAGAATGTAGTTGTGCCGGTTGGGCACCTGGGAAGCCGTTAGCGCTACGCCCGGCTGCCGGGTGCGCACAAGCAAAGCCACCTAGGCAAGGGTCTGGGGCATACCGGAGGGCACAGCCTGTCGTCCGGCAGCTCGACGTGCAAATCAAAATCACGCTTCAACAGCGTCTTGGTCAGCTGCATCACCGCCGCGGGGTCGGTGAAGTCGAGATGGGCGCCCTTGGCCAAGCTGGGCGCGGCAGTCAGCAAGCGGTCGCGAACGCAAAGTCCAAGCCCCGACGTGGTTGATCCTACAAGGTACCGAACTCGGCGTCCTCCTTGCCGAGGGCTCGAAAGTCGGGGTCCGAAGCGTAGAGCGACTCGTAATGGGCATCGTCCTTCCGGGCGTCGCCGGCCGCGGTTGGTCCATCGCCTCCATCGCCGGGACCGCACCGCGACGTTTTGCTCTGGGGTACGTCGACCGTCGTATCGACGCCTGCTCGGCGCGCCGCTGCGAGGCGTTGCGACGGCGTCAATTTGCGCGCCTCCTGCGCGTCGCTTGTCTTCCGCTTCACGCCCCGGGCAGGCCCGTCTGTCTCGGCCGGCCGCTCCATCATCGCAGCGCAAGTGGGCGATCGACAAGACCCATAGAAGCGACCGCAGATCCCCACGCGACGAGTCTGGGTACGGGGTTCCGCAAAAGGAAACCCTGCGCACAGAGGATGAACGTATCGGGAAAAGTAGTCTGGGAAGGGAAAAGGTGTGAGAACCAACAAAACCTGGAGCGGATGCGGCGAGCCATGGATGGATTAGATGGTTGTACGGGCTACAAACAAGTGGGTTGGCGGACAGCCACGTGACCCCGGGCGCTCTCCACGTCAGCCGCCGCTCCGGAGGCCGGAACGGCCAGCACGGCATTGCACATGGACATGGCAGAAACACAATGATCACAAAACCACAACAGAACAGTTGATGAAGAATACTAAGCTTAAGCGAGTACAGCACTAACGCCTGATGTGCATCTCAGAGCCATCTCGGCTCCACAAGAGATACAAGCAGCCCCCAACCACGTGGCACACGCATGGGCATACACATATGGCCTCGCCACCAAACAGCCACGAGCTACAACACACGGAAGACGCCCCAGAACGGTCTTCCAGGTAAATAAGCACACCAAACGCCCCCTGTCGTAGGCCTCGACGGGCCTATTCGCTGCAAAAGCCGCAAACCACCCCGAAAACAAGAGGCAATGTGCAGAATGCAGCCCCATCCGTGCCAACGCCCAAATCAAACGCCCCGGCGTCTTAAAAGCAACTTTTGCTGTACAAGTACTGACCGGCGCTCCTTGCCAGTATCAGAACCAAAGAGCGGGTCGTGAGCGCGTGTCGGTAACCCGCAGCGGCGACGGGGGGCTATCATACGCCACCACCCATAAAGGCAGCCAGATCGTCCAGCTCAAGTAGTTGGCGCTCGAAGGCCCCACAGAGCTCCGCGGGCGTCATGTCCGTACCAGTGGCGGCCGTTGCGGTGTCCATGGCCTGGGCGCCGCCCTCGGCCGACGAGGGGGCCTTGGGCGAGTCGGCCTTGGCAGTGTGGGCGTACGAGGCCGGCGGACTACCGTGAGCCGGCGTGGAGCCCCCGGCCGACCCGCCTCCGTTAATAGTAGTGAAGCCGGTGCGGCGGGGCTCGCTCTCGGCGCCGTCGCCCTGATCCTGCGGACGCTCCGACGACGGGCGCTCCGAGCTCCGGCGTTCGGAACCGGCACGTTCGTATTCCATGGCGTCGCCATTGTTGTCTGTCTGGCTGCCGACCTCGTCCTTAACCGATGCCGGGGCGGCCGGGGCCCGGGATTGCGGGTTGGCAGCGGCATCCTCGTTTCGCAGTACCTTGGCCATGACGGTGAGGTGGCGGAACCAGGGAATCGCGAGGGTCCAGGCATCGGCGCCGTCACTGAGGAAGTGCATAGCGTCACGGACGAGGGCCTCGGCGGTCTCGTCGACGTTGGTGGGCGTAAGTCCCTTGAGGCTAAACCAGGCCACGGTAGAGCCGGCGGTAAAGCAGGCGAACAACATGGTGAGAGGGAAACAGTTGAGCGTGTCCTTCTCGGCGTTCTGCTCAAGGGCAAGCATCAGCGAGATGATGCTGTGACAGGCGGCGAACACGCGATCGACCGTCTGCAGGTGGGCGTGGGGCACCAGTCGCCAGGCATCATGGTTGAAGTTGTCGGCGGACACAACCTGGAGAAGTCTGCGTCGGTTGACCAGAATCGTGGCCGAGTGCAGCAGCGAGTGGAGGAGGGCGTACGTGTAGCCGCTACCCATGGTAATGTGCAGATTAATGTGGCCCGGCTTGTCCAGGAAGTGCATGGGGAGGGCCTGGCGGATGCTCTCGATCTCGGCCTCGAGGGTCTGGCACTGGGGCTCCGAGAAGGACTCGATGGTGGACGAGGTGAGCATCTCGACAACGTTGCGCCAGGCCTGGGTCGCGAGGACAATGTGGCCATACTCGCCCACCTCATTCATGAGCGGAGCGCCCTCGGGGATGCCGCGCGGGGGCACGCCGGACAGGGTGCGGACGTACACGGGGGTGCCGAAGTTGAAGCTCATGTCGGAGCACGGGAGGGCGACATCCTTAATGTCGTGGGCCGACAGGGCGGGGTGACGGCCGGGGCTGCTGGTGAGGAAGCAATCCAGAATGTAGATCAGCCACATGGTCCGGCGGAAGGACTCATCCTTAATGAACTGGTCGGCCTCGGTCCGGTTCTGGTGCTGCGAGATGATGCGATACATCTGGGCCATACGGGCCGCCTGGCCGAGGTAGATGTAGGCCCGGATGGCGTTCCGGCTGCCCCACTCGTGGATGATGAGCAGGCAGAGGGCCTGGATATCAGCCAGGCTGGGGTTGTCCAGGTTCTGCATAATGATGCTGATGGTCTTGACGGCGAAATGCTCAGCCGCCGCCATGGGGCCGCCATTGCCGCCGTAGCGGCGCGCGAGGCTGGAGGAGCTCCTGTGGAGAGGAATGAGCGGGGGTTCACGATAGCAGGCGACGGGTGTGGCGGCATGGGGGTGCCGGTGCGCGGGTTGTACGGGAAACCCGCTCGGTGCTGGAGGGCAGCGGCAGGGGGCGTGTGGTTGGGCAGGCATGGAGGGCATCGCCGGGGCTGGAACATGGGCCGGGAAATTGGATGGGGAGGGGGGGAGGAGGGTGGGCAGATTCCGGCGGGTGGGGAAGAGGCGACCGGTGCTTGCGCCAAGGCCAAGAGGACACGAAAAAGAAAATGCGGGCGCGAGAAACTTACCGGGCGGCCAGGGTCAGGAGGCCGTTCAGGATGCTCGAGTCCAGGGTGCCGTTCTTGAGCTTCTGCAAGAAGGATGGCTTGTGGAAGGCGACACAGGCCGGCAAGGTCTTGTTGATGACTCGTTCGGCCTCGCCCATGAGCTCCGGCGTCAACCTGTGGAAGGTAATGGTGTTAGTGCATCGTGATTGGCCGCGACGTGGGACACGGAGGATGCGCGGCTTGGCGCGAGTCACAAGTCCTGGGGACACCCGAAGCGAGGCAGCCGGCAGGGCCGCCACACCAAGCTTAGGGCGCGCCGCGCTGCCTTGAAACTGCTCGGACGTGACGTGGGTCGCTGGAGAGAAGACGAAGGGAGGGTCCGGTCGGCACAGCGCCCGGTCACGCCCTGCTTGGCGCAGCGCGCCGTCGCGGGGGGGTGGGAGACGAGAGAGAGGGAGGAGAGGGAGGGAGAAGTAGGCCCGGCGGTGACGACGATGACGCGCCGAGCAGGCACACGTGCTGGGGACGGGGACGGGGCCCGACGGACCAAGCACCCGAAAGCAAGGCAAGGGAAGCGGGAGCGGGAAAAAAGAGAGAGAGAGAGAGGTAGAAAATGGGGGGAACCTACTTCTCGCTGTTGGATTGGACTGCGCGGGTGCCGATGGCCTGCGGCGTGGTGGCAGCTGGGCGCTCGGCGACGGTCGACGTGTTACGCTCAGAACCCGGAAGGCTCTCTCGGGGACGGGCCACGTTCACCCTGGCGGGCGACTGGCCGTGGTGGTGAGCCATGCTCTCCGACGGCAGATAGCACTCGTGCAGACCCTTGGCGCAGTTCTTGCACGGAGCGCGGCCGTTCTCATAGACACACTTGGTCTTTCCCTTCCGGCACCTGACTGTTTGGCCGAGAGGCGTGAGTAGCTCGTCGCGACGGGGACGGGGGTGGTGGGCGGGGGGCGGACGCGTAGCGCCGGGATACATACCACAGGCACCGCCAGCCCGCAAGCTGGTGCCACGCACGACGCTCGCCATGGCGATGGGGGTTTGTGCGTGTCCGTCCGTCAGGCGAAGGGTGGCGGGCGATGGGGATGGGGGGGTGGTGGTGGTGGTTAGGGCGCGAAGGAGAGGGGGGGCGCCGAGATGCACGACAGAGGCCGGCGATGAAAGCACGGATCAAAGGACAGGGCTGGGCCGTCCAAGGCAATCCGAAAAGGATGCGACGACTCCGGTGCGCGGCCGGAGGGTGGGCGTGGTGAGGTTGGGGGGGGTTAGAAAGATGGAAAACGGAACGCGGTGCTGTTTCGGTGCCGCGGATGGGAAATTTTGTGTGCGAGTCGGTCGGAAGTGGAGGTTTGGGGGGAGGGAAGGGGGATGGGAGGTGAAAAGTGGAAGGGGGGCGGCGCTGGGACACGAAGACCAGGCCGTGGGCTGGGGAGGGGAGGGATGGCACGCGGAAGGCAGACGGGGGAGGGAGGAGGGAGGCAGGCCGCACGAGAGGAAGGGAAGAGAGCGAGATGGGAGAGCAGCCCGGGGCTGCGCCTGGGAAGCTGGGAGCGAAATGCCTGAGGTTCGACGCCGTCTCGGAACTGACGGCGGCTCCACGGCTCCAGGTCCCAACGGGGTGGTCCAAGCAGGCGCAGGCAGGCAGGGCGGCCTGGCTGGCAGTCTGCCTGTCAGCACGCCGGCCCCTTTGGTCTTCTTTCTCGGTCCGCCACCACTGGCACCTAGGTAGGAAAGGAAACTGCATAATGTACCTCTCTAGGGAGGTCGGTCTTTTTCTCGTCCGGTGCGCGAGGGCGGTACCGATGATGATGAGGGTCTTTTTGCCGCCGTCTGTCCGTCCGTCCGTCCGTCTGTTCGTCCGCCAGCTCTGTCTGCAGCCGCATATACACCTACACACACACACACACACACACACACACACACCCACGCAGGCAAACGGACAAACGATGGATGATGATGATGATGATGATGATGATGGCCTTTCTCGCTCGTCGCGAATATAACCCACACCAAGTAGCCAGGACGCGCGCGGCTTGCACACGCGTCCACGTGTGCATGTCCTTTCCTCCGTCTGTCTTTCTCTTTCTCCATCTCCATCTCTCCGTACGTGTGTGCGTGTGGAGGTGCATTCATTTGCTTACAGCACCGACATCTACACAAAGAGGTACCTACGGAAGGGCACGGGGACGGCTTCGTGCACGGTGGGGTTGGGGGGAGGGGGAAAGGTCCCCCAGGAAAAAGGGATGGAGAGCGAAACTCTCTCTGCTGGTAGACAGCGGGCACGGGCGGATCGGGTGTGGAAGGGCCTCTCGCAAGGTTTCCGGCAGTCTAGGATGTATCGACTCTCTCTCTCTCCCTCCCTCCCACTGCCCTGGCTGGCCCCCCCCCCTCTCTTGCCTGCCCCCCCTCCTCCGCACCGCACGACACGGGCGCGCCGATGCCGTTTTCGGATGGAGAGCTGCCATCCACACACGGCGAGCCTGTCGGATGCCGGTCGCGTACTCAAGAACAATAACAACCTCAAGAGCAACAAACTACAATGCAAGCGATGAGTTACGGAATGATGGAATGAATGCACCGGCCGCTGGACTGCTCTCGACGGCGTGACCCGTGGTTGTTCGTTTTCGGGCTCTCGGGCATTGGGGGCGGGTGGTATGGATGGATGCCTCTCCGCCCGCCAGGGCTTCCGGCGGCATCATGGGGCACATGGCCCCCCCCCCCCCCCAAACACGCAATGCCTCCGGCACCGCAGCAGAGCAACGCCCACCCCCCCGGCCTGGGCTATTCTTAGGCTGGCGAGCACCGCTGGCTTCCGCTGAGGGCGACAGCACGCGACCCGCCCTCCCGGCCTGGGAGTTGGCAGCACGCGGGCCAGGGCGCCGCGGGGCCCTGTCTCATGGACTGCCGGGGGTGGCGGCGACCTATGTAAGTGGCTGTTGCAGGTTGACAGGCGCGGTCCGACGGCCAGCCAGATCATCTGGTGAAGGGCGTTGGACGCGACGGCGACGGCCCTGCCGCTGTTGGGGGTTGATGCGTCCTGCTCGAAGCGCCGCAGCCGCACATGGACGGCCACGGGCCATCCCAAGTAATAAATGAAGTAGGTACCTCCCCTGGACGGACGAGGTCCGTATTCCTGGTCGCCCTGGCTGGGGCCGAGAGGGCCAGGCTCGTACCGACCGAACGTTCCCAGCCGAACCAGGTGAGCTTCGGCAAGCCCACCCAGCGTCCTCATTGGCGGGGGGGCCCGGGGAGTCGGCTGTCTCGCGCCAGCGACACCGAAAGGAATGCAACGCCCGGTCGACGTACTTCTACTTCTGCCTCTGCCCCCCCCCCCCCCCCCCCCTCCCCCCCCTCTCTCCCTCTCTTCGTCACGTCTAGTTCTCCAGGGTCGGTTCGGAAGGCGACGCGCAAGCCGTGGCCCGTCGCGGCACGGCCAGGCTGTTCGCCTCCCGGGCCATCTGCCGCTTACATGTATCAAGTATGCAAGGTACTCGCGCGCGCACGCCGTAGGCAGGGCATCCTTAGAGGGCAGCCTTCGCGCAATCAGGCAATCACGGGGGCCGCAGCCCTCCATGGATGCGAGCTGAACCTTGCCAACGCCCGCCCGGATGGTCCTAGCCCCGGCCCTTGCACCGCCGTAGTATAGCAAAAGGAAGCAAAAAGGTCGGTAAGAAGGCGGGCGGGCTTCCCGTACACGCGCCCCCCTCCCCCCTCCAGACGGCGACGGCGACAGGCATCGAGGTCATCACGTCCGTTGGCCGACCCGTCGGGCGGCTGGTTTGCCTCCAGTCCGCCATCAGCACGATGCGCGGCATGGAAGGGAGGGGGCGCCGAGTCTGGACCCGCGCGCAGTGGGTGGTGGTGGCTGGCCTCCTCCCCTCCCCCCGAGGCTTCGTCATGTACCCTGTACTCGTGCACCCGAGGCCAGAGTCCGTCTGTCCGTCTCAGCTCCTCGCGCCTGGGGGCGAGAAGGGTGGGAGGGGGAAAACGCCCTCCCCCGACCGGCTGACTCTAGCGCCACCCACCGACCGGCCGAGAATGAGCAGACGGGCAGGTGGCCTGGCACAGCGTCTTGCTCTCTTCGCCCGGCGCCTCCCTCCCCAGAAGGGCTCGCAGACCACCTGGACGCCCGGCGAGGGTCGACAAGAGTCATTCGATCTCGAAAGACCCGAAAACAAGAGAAGCCAGCCCACCCGTGACACAACCGGGCCCCGGCTGCCCGACCGGCGGTGCCCACGCTTATGGGCATGGGCACTCCGTCGAGGTGGAGGGACCGCTGGCGCCAACCCGTCTGATTTTGCACACACGCGCACACACATCCATACACAGGTAGGTAGACACACGGGGGCCGACGGCCCTGGCACCGCCAGCCCTCGGACGCGAGAAGGTTCGGGCCTGCGTGACCGGCGCCCATTACCAGGTTCCAACCATGGTATCCATGGGAGGTACGTCCCGTCGCTACCCCGTAGTAGAAGCCCGACGCAAATGTCGCACTTTCTGGCTTCCACCTTCCACCCTTCAGATGGGGGATGTGGGGCCCGTCGGAAGCAAGTGGAGCCCCCGAAGTTGAATTTTGGGCGCCCGTCTGCGTCTGCGCCTGCGCCTGCGTTTTCCCCCGGCCGACGAGGGCGCGCACGCCCGTGCGTGTTTGCTTGCGATGCATCATACGGCGACAACCGGTACGACTCATCGAGATTGCTCCGGCTTTCCGTCTGGTTCCGTTGGCTGGAGGCACGGCAAGGAAGCCCAGGTCCAGCCAGGATCATACGGCGACGCCCGCCCGTCAGCTGGGCCTCGGCCGCCCCATCACCCGCAAACACACACACGCACACACGCACACACACACACTGGACGGGCAGCAAAGTAGAGGCGCGCCGAAGGGGGACGTCGGCGGGCGGGAGGACCGGCATGGTGTCCACGACGTCGTCTGCCCTATACAGCGTAGATGCGCCGGCCTGGCCGTGGTGGCGGAAAGGCACGGCATTTTGTAGTAACGTAGAGCCCACGCGCATTGTTTCATGAACCGGCTCGCTGCCGCCGAGCCCCGACCTGCCTGCGACATCACACACGAACAACAATGCCGTCCGAGAGGCAGTTTAGTTTCGCAGTCCATGCTTTCTCGGCACCAGGAAAACTGGGTCGCCGGGGTCTTTCGTCCTGGACCCCCAGCCAGTCGCAGCCGAAAATCCCGTCTCTGACGGCGGACCATCAAGCGGCGTTGGTCCCCCCCTCAAGACGGCTTGTCGTCAGCAAGCCCGATGTGCCCGATGCAGCAACCAGCATGCCGGCCTACGGATCTACTTTGGATGCATGGATGCGTTCGTTCGGAGAGAGAGAGAATGAAAGAGGGAGGGAACGAGGGAGAAACGTCAAGCGAACGAACAAGCCGCAGACACGGTCGGTTCGTTCGTTACTTGGTCCCGTCATCCTGGTTCGGCCTGTGGTGTACTTGATGTATGCTTGGCCCGTCGAGCGTGCCAGCCGTCGAGCCGTCTCCCAACGGTACCGTGACCTTCACCCAACGGAAGTGGTGTGTGTGCATACTGCCGCGTTTGGCCCACGTTCCCTCGGGCCCTGACAGGGGGGAGGAGGAGGAGGAGGAGAAGGAGGAGGACGCTGCTCCTGGAGGGAAAAAAAAGACGGCGGCGACGAGTCTGCGTCCGCCCGAACTCGACGTGGCGCCTCCCCCTCCCCCCCCCCCTGTCTCGCTCCGGGCGCAATGGCACCGCAGCGACCGCAAATCCAATTTCAGCCACCATCACCGGATTCGTGTCCCGTACAGGCCGTAGTCATGCAGCAGCCCCTGATGTCGTCATTGGCTCCGGCCGCCCGACTGCCAATCTCCAATAGTCTGCTTTCCGGGCCCCCAACGGGCACCAAAGAAGCCCACATCGGGGAGGGGGCGGTCCAAGACATTTCCTCGCCCATTCATTGCCTGCCGCCGACACCACATGACGAGGGACCGGGGGGGCGCCGTCCTGCCCGCCTGCCCGCCCTGCCGTGCATCGGTGGGTGTGCCAGCAAGAGCGGGCGCGCGTTGGACAGGACACGACCGCCGCCGGACTTGCCAAACTCCTCCTCCATATGCGGGCTTATGTCGGGTGCGACCGTGTTTCCCCTTCCTCCCCTCCCCTTCCTCCCCTCCCCTTCCCCCCCCCCGGGGGGAAAGGGCGGCGCGACCCAGGGGGGAAAGGGAAAGAAAGGAAGAAAGAAAGAAAGAAAGAAAGAAGAATAAAAAATATGGCTACGGTTTCGCATCGATGCCGCCCGCCTGCATTGGCCATTGGCACGACCGTAAACAGCGGTGAATGTCACCCACCCAGCCCACGACTACGGACCGCGGCCGACCTCTCGGCATCGGGGACGGCATGTTCCAGTTTGGGCTGGGGGCACCAGGCTGATACATAGGTTCATCTCATCCTCCTCCGTCGGTGCCGGGGCTCTCTGGGCTCCCTCGCCTCCCAGCTTAGTCGTGGGCGGCGGCGTCCCGGGGGAAGCCCTGTCACGGCTGACTCACCCCCGGGAGGAGGGGGGGGTGCTGCCATTCTGCCCCTTCTGTTTCCCTCCCCCCCCCCCCCCCCCCCCCCCCCCGGCCCCGTCGCGTGCCGTGCACTCTATGTACGCTTGGTCACATGCGCAGAAACAAAATGGCACCCCGATGCGACACCCTTCTGGTCGTCGTGGGGCCGAAACCTATTGTATGTATCTGCGTAAGGGGGGCCGTGTAGACTTGCCTGGGGGGGGGAAGCCACCACCGGCCGCCGATGCTCTCTCGAGGGGGCCCCCCGGGGCCCTGGCGATCAGCCTCACTTCGTTTTCGCGTCGGACGGGCGCCGCGACGCCTCGCATGCGCGCACCGAGAAAGTGGATGTGGGTGTGGTTACGCGAACACGTCGCCCTTTTTTTTTTCCTTGTTCCCCTGCCCTCTTGCTGCTTTGCATTGGGGGAAAGAGGGGGGGGGGGGGGAAGGGGCCGGACGGGAAGCGAACGCCGGGGATCCTCGGCCTTCAGAGAGAGGGAAGGAAAAAAAAAAAGGCCTGCGCTGGCGCGCCCCCTGCCTCCACCCCCAGACTGGCCGTGTAGCGCGGCAACGTCAGACAAGCCAAAAC
Source organism: Nigrospora osmanthi (assembly GCA_029489945.1). NCBI lineage: Eukaryota > Fungi > Ascomycota > Sordariomycetes > Amphisphaeriales > Apiosporaceae > Nigrospora > Nigrospora osmanthi. Next base: position 5,601,329 of record CP120494.1, on the reverse strand, counting down.
TTCCATCCCATGTATGATCCGTACACGCACGCCCGCAGCCGCAGGACTCCTGGCGCACGGCGGGAGGGGGGGGGGGGACTCTTTGTCGTGGGCGAGCCGACTATTGCCACCGTCCGGCCAGAACGGCGAGAGGCCTGCCTGGCCGGCCGTCGTCGGGCTGTGGCCAGCAACTCGACGGACGCCCTCTGGGTGCGACTCAGGCGCCCGGGGCCACGCAACGTGGGGCGTACTTCTGCTCCTCCTCCTCCTCCTCCTCCTCCTCCTCCTCCTCCTCCTCCTCCTCCTCTTCTTTCCTCCTCTCCCAGCGCCGCCCGCCCCTATGGAGGAGGAGGAAAGAAGAGGAGGAGGAGGGGGGGGGGGGGGGGGGCTCTTAGATTGTCAATAAAATGATTGGTTCATCCCTCTCTCCGATCACCCACCCCATCGACTGATGGGGGGGAAGGGGGGGGAGGGACATCCTTCCGGTCGTCGCGAAGTCCGGCTTCCGGAAATTTTGCCCGGCATTCCTGCCAAGCCACACCAAGCAATGCTTTTCCTTGCTCGCCCCCCGACCGACTTTCGGCGGGGGCGGCAGCGCTCGAGTAAAACATAAAGAGGGGGGGGAGGAGGGTTGCCACGCGCATACCACGGAAGCAGACTCGGGATTAGTAGAAATTGAAGTTGGCGTCGCCTCCGATGCCAGACTGGCTGGGCGTTGCTCCCCCGCCGCTTTCGCCGAGAAGTCCGCGCTACTGTGTATTTCTGGGGGGGCGCTCCCTGGAGATGCCGAGTCGGGCTGCCATGTGTGCGAGCACGGCCCCCCCAGTGCCGCCACACAAGCACCACCGGACGACCTGCACCTCTGCGGCCGAAAGCCACCCCCGTCTCTCTCGTCGTCGTCTGTCCGTCTCTTTCTCTCTTTTTTTTTCTCTTCCCTCCTTGGCAACGCACCGAGCCGCCGCCCTCTCTAGCGGGGAGGGCGCCTGCTGGCCCTGCTCGCATGTGAAGCAAGTGACCTAAGGTAGGCTTTCCCGCGTAAGCGTGCAAACAATGAGCAATCGAACGTGCCGAAGGGAGAGGGGGGGGTCTAACGAATCTTGTTCCCGCCCGCTGAGCTCCGAGAGCTCCGGACACGCCCAAACTTCGGCCTTCCGCTGGATCCGCGTTTAATTAACGTCGCATCTGCACCCTCTCTCGCGATATAAGCTTCCGGTCGTCTCGCAATCGAGTCGGACCGGCCAGCTTCGGTTCCCCCCCCTCCCCCCAGAAATGAGGTGCAGGGATGGGCTCCGTCTCGTACCGGGAGGGCCCCAATCCCTGGGGTGGTGGCCACACGGGACGGCTGGGTCGGTCCAGTCCAGCCTGCCAGGCTATTTGATGGACGGGCCACGAAAACGGTGGGCGACGCCGGCGGCGGCGCGCCCCCCCCTCCTTTTTTAGGGCGTCCTGTGCAGTTCGGCCTCGGAGGGGCGCTTGAGGCCTGGCCCTCATCCCCCAAAACTCCGGGCCTCGTGGCAAGTGGGAGGCCGACTCGGGCGGACTACCCAGCCAGAGCCCCGGCCTACGGCACTGGTCGCCTGGCGACGCGTAACTCACCACGGGGGTTCGGCTGAGCCGCAGGTGGTTGTGCTGCTGCTAACCAGGGCCTAATAGCCGTGATGTGCTTTTCTATTGGCTGGGCGGCGCCGCCGGCGTCGATGGCTGACGGCACGTCTACCACTCGCACCCCCCGCCGCCGGAGGGAGAAGTCCAGCCACGATTCCTGCGCGCTGCGCCCATATCGCTCCAAATCTGGCCAGGTCCCGGCTCCGGATGAGGGTGCTGTTGAAGTGTGCACCGGTGAGTTCGAGGGCTGCTGCAATTCCTCCTTCCTGGCCGGTGCTGGTGTCGTCGTGAATAGCGGCGCGTCTTCCTTTTCCGGCACCTGTGCGATGCTGCGTCCGGCATCCAAGTAACGACATGTCACAAACCCCTCCCGGTTCGCTTCTCTTTTTTTTTCTCTTCCCCACACCCGGCGCCCCGAGGCTGGACACCATGCCACGGCCTTGAAGCACTCGGCTGCCGCGCCTAGTACTGTAGCGATCGCCTTTCTTGCCCGGGGCCGAAGATGACGGGACGGCCCCTGGGCCGGCCTGCTCTGGTATGGCCCCAAAGCCTACGTGACCCCCTACGGCTCGCCTGAAGACAGCGCCCTCGGCCTGGCTATCGCTACTGTCTACATGTATTCGGCTTCAAGCTTTGGTAGCCACCGTCGTCGACCTCGTGGGGCCCATGAGCGGTACGGACCAGAAACTTGTCCTGGAGAGTACAAGGAAGCGAGGAGGCAGGCCCCTGCGGGTGGCGACCCTCGGCGTGCAACTCGATTGTGTCTCCAAGAAGATCCATCGGCTCAAGCCCGTGACCTGGGTGCATTCGCTCATTTCGGTGCCTAACAACAAGGTCGTCTTGACCAGCAACTGTTACGGGGTCGTGAGCCCTTATGAGGGACGAAGCCTCAAGGATGAACGCCCGCTAAGGGATTGGCATTAACGAATATCAAATGTAGGGAAGTAGCACGGAGATACAACCGCGGCTCGGGCCGCGCACGCCGTGGGAGATCCGTTCTCTCGAAACCAAGACGGCCAAGTTGGTTTGCGGGTTTCCCCCTCCCCCCTCAAACGCTTGATCGTCCCCTATTACCTTGAGGTCAATCCGGTCTATGGACGAGACCTGTTGATCTCGAGCTCGGAAGCTCGAGTACAAGAGAAACCCGGGACGGCATCTTCTTCCCGATCCACCATGTTGCGTACATCAGGCGCTGGCAACCAGAGCAGAACGAGCCTCGCCAGCCTTTGCAACGGAACCCCCTGACTGATAAAACAACAGCGTTTTCTTTTTTTCACTCTGAAACTACTGGGAATTACATCGCCACGGTCCCGCGGACAGAAATCATTACTGGCACCTTCTTTCCGAAACTCATTATTATTGTCTAGATGCTCGATCATGGGGTATAAGATTTGCATGTCACTCCAGAATTCCGCCCCTGCGTGCGCCGACGCAAAGGTCCCTTGTGTCTCGCCACTCCCCAAACTTAGCACTTCTCCACAACTTCGTTTCCGGCGTCCACGGCGGCCTTGAGCGTCTTGGTCGCCTTGGATACCGCATCGTCGGCCCTGGAGAGCAAGTTAGCGAATCGCCGTTTCCTCGGGGTGGTGGGGGGGGGGGGGGGGGGGGGGGAAGGGTTGGCGGCGTACTGGTCACCGCCCGCCAAGGCGGCGGTGGAGGCGTCGAGGCCGGCCTTGACGGCGTCGCGGGCCTCGGCGGGCGGGGCGCCGCCGGTGATCAGGGCCTTGGCGATGTCCTTGATCCCGTTGCCGGCCGCGTCGAGGCCGGCGACGGTGGCGTCCTTGACGGCGGCGTCGGCGATGTTGTTGCTGAGGCCCCGGGTCAGGGCCATGGCGCCCACGATCTTGGCGCGCGCGATGTTGCACTCGAGGCTGCCGATCTCCCGGGCCGGGAGGTCTCCCGCGGGTCCTGGTGTGGCGGGTGTCAGTCCCTGCGCCGGCAATCGGGGGGGGAGCGGGCCGCGGCCCGAGCCACGGTCTTTCGCCGAAGTCTACTTACGGGCTTCGGTCAGGGCGGCACCGGCGGCCATGAGGACGGCAACGAAGAGCTGCTGGGCGTGCATCTTGATGTTGGGGTTTAGGGGGTGTGGTTGGGATTAGGGGATTACAAAGGAGCGAGCCGGTCGTTGGAGCTGGAATGAGTTTCGGGGGGAAAAAAAAGAAGCAGTAACCAACCAGGGTCACGAGGAGGAAAGAAAGGGACGGTGATGCGGAAATCGAATGGAGTGCTGGATAAACAAAAAAGAAATTCAGATGGTAGCTACAGCGGACCGTCCCTTTATATCCTCCCTCTCGGCCTCCTTCGTCGCTCGGTTTAACAGCCGGGCACTCTCGCGATGTTTCATTGGGAGGTTGCAGTCGGCTCTGAGCGGGTGGAACGCAGAGGTAGCACTTCGTCCGACGGCGAGCACGGTGGAGCTCCCCCATTAAGCTCTTCAGCCCCTGGGGGGGGGGGGGAGATGGCCAGGACCGAATGGCACGCCGGCGGCGCCATGAATGGGCAGATGCCGGGGGTTCGCACTCGACGATGGGCTCCCGTTGGCTGCCGTATGGCAGCGGCTCTCCAATTGGACTGCGACCGTGTCCAATTGCCAGTTCCGGAGGCGGAGCCGCTTGGCGAGGCCACCACCGCCTTACGACCGCTACCGTGAACGCACTGACACTGGTGCCGTGTGATCTGCAGACATGAGACGGAGAATTTGGCCGCTATTTGGCACCTGTCGTTGCCCATCCATCAGAGTTCGTGGTCCCTTGCTGTTATAGTCCAGGCCATCTTAACTTCATGCACAATCTGCCTTGCCTGTCGGTCAGCCTGCATCGCGAGCAGCCACCGGAGCGCAACGTCGAAGCTGAAGCCCTCGCGCGGCGCAGCAAACTTACACTTAGGCACTCGTCTCGATTCACACCCGAACATCGTGGCGTCGAGGGGAGCATCTCCGGGCCCCCTGGAAGCAACGGCGCCGCAAGCTTCTCTTCGCCCCATGCTGCCAAATCCAGTCGAAGCAGTTAGGTGCTTAGGAAAGACCCAGGTCTTGCCAAGATGCGCATGAAGTTTGACTTACCGGAGGACCTGATGTACGAGTCAAGAGGCCGAGGCGCAGCAGCAGCAAGCCAACATCGTGAGTATGCCGAGAGCATCCAGGCGAGTATGGGGGACTTCGGCACCCAAAAGACAAGTTGCATTCGTTACCACAACCGACAAAAAGACGAAAGTATATTATCTAGGTCGGTCAGTGCTCTGTGGAAAATTCCTAATCAATCAATAATATCATCGGTGGCCTCATGCAACCTGGCACGCTTGCGGGGACGCTCTGCCTCAAGCCCATTCTCTCGGCTTCGGGTCCCGCTCCCGGCGGAAGCTTGCCATTTCTTCGAGGCAAACTTCCGGACAATTGATCGGGCCCGAAGGACCTTGTTGGCGATACCCCTGACAAGCTCTTCAGCATGTTGAGCGCTGTGCAGAACGCCGAATGCGAGGCTTTCGAGCTCTCTTCTGCCGACTTTTCGAACCGCAGAAACCAGAGACCCAAGTGCATCTCGGATCTCTCCACCCTCTGGTTTATTGTCGCGCTCGTCTGCGCCCTCGACCAGGTGTTCCAGAACCCACGGAACGTCCTGCCCAACGCAGGATCGATGGGCGTGCTCGTCTGCGCCCTCGACCGGGTATTCCTGAAGCCACGGAAAGACCTGGCCACTGTAGGATGTCTCCTAGTCCAACTGCCACAGGAGCTTTCTTCGGAGGCGAGAAGCCCTCTGCAGCCGGGCATTAGAACACGGATTTCGGTGTAGAATAAGTAAGGGGCTTGCCAGTTGCTCTTTTGCTCCTTCTGTTCTTTCCTAGTCGATCAAGGCGTAGAACAACATCTCGGCGAGGTAATTGGCAGTTCTCGAACTACAAGATCAGTTAATACATGGATACACGAGTACTTACATACTTACCCGGGGGTTTACGCCCCGGGGTACGCTCTTGGACTTACATGGGACGACACATGCGATTTGCAGGACAAGTCGCGCAACGCGTATATGGTAGGCTCACAATTTTGTGACATTCGCCTTTGTTCGTCTGTCCAACCATTGCCCAGGCACATCGCTGGCAAATGCCTTCTCCATTCCACGTTGGCTGCTTGCCATTAGCAGACGGAGCCATACTGTGTACGGTGATGAGTATTGTGTTCGTGGCGGGCGAGGTATGTGCTGATGCCGGTGGAGGGGAAAGTTGGATGTCAAGGGACGAAAATGGAGGCTCGAAACTATCCCTGCACACCCGAACATCCACCCTGGACCCGGGAGGCACCCCATCTGCGGAAGGGAAGGAACCCTGACCGCACCCGCATCAGCAGAACCGAGACGATTCGCAGCTGAATGCCGACCGACCGTACCAGGAAAGATTTAACAAGAAGGCCCCGGTGACAAGGTGGAGGAAAGCGAACCTTAGGCCGAGGGGTTGGCGTGGCGAATGGGAGAAGGAAAGTCCACACAAGCGGAGTGGCTGGAAACGGGAAAGAGCTTTCGCTCGCATCCCATGGTTGCTTCCCTAAATTTTGGAACATGCAAGGCGCGATGGCCTCAACTGAGCGGAAAAGTCATAGGACTACTCTTATATTAAGTTCTCTTGTATGCGACTTCAATAGGTAGCGACTAAACCACGTTTACATTCTTCACTCATGCTGTTCTTGCCGCTGGAGAAAACGGAGGAAAGCTTTCCTGTGAAAGCATCGGGTTTCGAGAACGGCCACCATCGCAGTATTACTGTAATTGGAAGACGACCTGGTAACTTTGTTACGTTCCGAAAAAAAGAAAAAAAGTCCCTGGCTGGGACAGCGGAACAGGACTCGCGCCGTAAACTTGCCCATCTGGATGCCAGTAGGACGGCAAACACGTGGGCATCTTGGTCGGTGTTACCATTATCGAGACGCAAGTACGAGGCTAGAAATAGCACGTGTACCTGCGTAATACGTTTGAACACAGTTCGCCTGCAGTGACCAGGTACTTGAGAGATTGAGATTCCACTGTAGCCACAATGCAACCGGACCAATGTAGCTTGAGTTGAGCGGATAACATCACGAACCAAAAAACCAGTGTACGCAAAGCCCACCGATTCTGGAGGGTCAGGGACCTCAAGCATCTCCGAAAACCCTGGTACTCACGGCCAGGCCGCCCGAAAGTAGCCGTTGCTGGTCGCTTGGTCTATTAGGCGGATACGGCTTCCAACTCGTCAGTCTGAATGACAGCACTTTGCTGAGCGCGATACAGGGCAACCTTGTTCGCTTCCGCCTCGGCCCCGCGCCACGTTCGGCCCTGCAGGTGCCGGAGACAGAGCTGTTTGCCGTCGTCGGGATAGTACAGCCAGCAGGCCCATTTTGCCCAGCGGCCTTCTTTCATCTGCGCCCGCGCCCGTTGGCCGATCTTGTCCTCGATGAAGTCCCCCCGGAGCATGGCCAGGCGGGAGGGGAACACGGTGGCGAGGTAGTGGGCCGTGCTGCAGAGGTGCGGCTTGTCGTGCCAGAAGAACAGCGGCGTCAGGGGGACCTTGCGGTCCGGCTGCGACGGCGCGGCAAAGTCCCGCCGCAGGGTGGCCGTCAGGTGCCGCAGCGCGGGGAAGTCCTGCACGTCGGCCTGGCTGGCGTAGGACAGCATGCGGACGGCGGGGAGGCAGACGTACTTGACGGGGGCGCCGGCCTCGGCCCCGGACGCCTCCATGACGTGCAGCATCGACTCCACGGGGACGTCGGCCACCAGGGCCCAGTCGTGCTGGGCGACGAAGACGTAGGGGGTTTCTGTCATCCGCAGGGCCGTGCGGACCGCCAGGCCGAAGCCGAGCCGCCGCGTGGGCTCTATGAAGGTGACGCGTTTGTCGTACGTTTGCGATGCCGCGTAGGAGACCGAGTTGGAGGCGAGGCGGGGCGACCCGTACTCGGCCTCGCCCTCCAAATACGAAAACCCCGGGGGCGTTTGCTCGGGATAGTGCTCACCGAGGACCAGGGCTTTCACATTGGCCTTGTAGAGGTCAAAATCGGCCGCCTGTTCCGGGGTCACCTGGCCCTTTTTGAGGCGAGCGCGGGCAGCAACCTGGTCGTAGCCATCAAATGTGACAATGACGCGGCAGGAAGCCAAGGCTGGCGAGTGACGATGAAAAGATTGCAAAACGGCCTCGACCAGCTCGGTGGAGGGCGCCGAAGGAGTGACGGAGGTCGTGAGGATGACTGTCAGCAAATCCGCGGCCGGCGAGAGTGAGCCCGCTGACGAGGCGCTCGTTGGCGGCTTCGTCATCTGAGAGGTCGCGACCGACGAACAAAAAAAGGGGGTGCATTCAGAAAAAACCCGAGTGCGTCCCGTGTAGCTCGCCTAAGCCGGCAGGAAACGGAGCCGTCGTTGGTAGCACAGCTGTGACGTCGGGACATCTGGGCAGGTACTTCCTAATAATAATAGACTCTCGGGCCCGGAATTAATGGGCTAGGGCCTTAAACCACATGAGTCTGCAAGACAGCAATCACTCGACGTTTCGGTCGCGAGGGAGGGACCAGCCGGTGCATCCTCGAGAGACGAAGAGGCTGCTATTGCAATTCAAGCAATCCGTACAATAAGTCTTTTTTTTCTTCCTCGGCGGGCAGCACGAGATGCGCGGTACAGGGAATGGACCTTAGTACTGCGCAGGCGTCCCCAGTTTATCTGGCCAGGCTGGTATGGGACTTCAGCGGCTGGAGTCTGCAGGGCACATGCACTTCAATGACAAGGATCACTCCCGGGCGCCCGTCTCCGCTGGCTGGGGGCCAGAAAAGATCGCTAGACTTCTTCTTTCTACAGGGTCGCGGCTCAGAAGCGGAGATACTTTCTTTACCTACATGATTGGAGGCTGGACAGGCCTCCGAGAGCTTCTCGTGCCGCACGCCATCCCATCTCGTACCACCTGGCCTTTTTCCCCCCCTTCCCGCGTCAACACCATGTCGGAACCGGCGGACTCGCGCTTCCAAGCGCAAAACAAAACCACGCAGCAGCGCCTGTCCAGCAACACCGTCGGCCTCGTCACCCACGCCGATTTCCGCAAGCGCCGGGCCGAGGTCCTCGAACAGCAGGAGCGCGAGGTGCGCGAGGCCGCCGCCACCGGCACGCCGCTCGACCGATCGCAGACGGCCACGCCCGACCCCAACGCCAGCGATGCCTCCAGCAAGCCGCCGCCCAAGAAGGCTAAGAAGCGCAAGGTCGGCGGCGCCAAGCTGAGCTTTGGCGACGACGAGGACGGCGACGGCGACGCGAGCCCCGCCACGGCCGTCTCGAGCGGCCAGGACGACGACCGCACCACCGCCGCCGCCGCCGCTGCCGCCAAGCCCAAGCCCAAGTTCAAGGCGAACCCCAACGTGTCCGTCGTGCCCCGGGCCATGACCAAGTCGGCGCTGCAACGCGAAGCGGCCGAGCGGGATGCCCTGCGCCGCGAGTTCCTGGCTAAGCAGGCCGCCGTCAAGGCCACCGAGATCACCCTCCCCTTTGTCTTTTACGACGGCTCCAACATCCCGGGCGGGAAGGTGCGCGTGAAGAAGGGCGATTTCATCTGGGTCTTCCTCGACAAGAGCCGGAAGGTCGGAGCTGACCTCGGCGTGGGAGACAAGGCCAACTCCCGACGAGAGTGGGCACGCATCGGCGTGGACGATCTGATGCTGGTGCGGCACAACATTATCCTTCCTCATGTGAGTCTATTGCCTTTTTTTTTCTTTCCCCTTCTCTGTCTATCTAATTAACCGGCGTCGTCGACTCATGCACGACCGACTGATGCCGCTGCTGACGTATCCCACAGCATTACGAATTCCTCTTCTTCGTCATGAACAAAACAAAGGGACCAAACGACCAACTCCTCTTCCCATATAGCGCCGAACCCCCCGAGCCGCAGGACGGCGGCGCGGCCGCGGATACGCCCGACGAGCCGCTTTCGACCGTGACGGACCGGGCAGCCAAGGCGCAAGTAGACATAACGGCGCTCGAGGGCGCCTCGGACGACCCGAATCTCACCAAAGTGGTCGACAGGCGGTGGTACGAGCGGAATAAGCACATCTATCCTGCCAGCACGTGGCAGGAGTTCGACCCGGAAAAGGACTACCACAGTGAGGTGCGCCGCGATCTAGGCGGCAACGCCTTCTTTTACTCGTGAGAGAGAACGAGAGAGAGAGGGCGCGAGGATTGGTTCGTGGGGTGTGTGAGCGTGCGTGCGTGAGTGTGTGAGTGTGTGTGTGTGTGTGTGGATGGCTGCTCGGAATAAGGGCGCGAGCCACCATGGGCCGGGTTGCAACGAGCCGGGCGTGTCTGGACGCTTGCGCGCACGTTAGCGGTCCCGTTCCTGGGCGGGTCGGCACGGATGGAAAAGTCGTCGCTTACCTGGGGGGGGGCATTTCATTCCGGCAACCGGTATCTCAGCCCACGAGACACTGCCAGGCGACTATACCGGCGAGGCCCAGAACCAGCCAGCCAGGCCAGAGCATGGCGACGAACAGGAAGTTGCCGCAGCCCAGGATGAAGGTGAAGAACTCGAACTCGAGCTTTTTCCGCAGGCGTTGCATCGTTTTGCAGTTCCAGGCGGCGTGGCCTGCGAATTGGGACAGAAGGGCTGTTTTCAAAACCATGAATCTCGAGACAAGCAGGGCGTGCCAGGCGAGGAGTTGGCCGGCCAGGAGCAGCCGAGTGGTGAGGTAATATGTCTGCAGGAGACAAGGGCGGAAAAGGGAGATTGCGCCTAGAACACGCTGGAACCGCAGGACCGTGTCGATAGTGGGGCTCAGGAGCCCGACCAGGTCGGATCGCTGCCGGAGCGAAACATCGAGCTCCTTCGTGGGCGCGGCGATGAGGGCCATCTTGGACAGCCGCATGCTGCACGAGATGGGCCGAAACCTTGAAGCCGGCCCAACAACCTTCTTCTTTCTTCTTCTTCTTGTCGACAGCCGTGTTTCGGACGCGTTGCCCGGCTTGCGAATCGGCCGCGTTTCGCTGGCTCCGGCTCACGATGTGTCGGCACCCTATCCGACTAACACTCCTAGCAAACGAACACCCTAGTTATGGGAAGTTAGTAGTCGTGGGGATTAGGTGACGGACGGGCCAACGAGAGAGAGGGGGTTTGCCCAACCAAGGGGGGGGAGACCCGCGGGCCTGGCAAAAGGCTGAATGGCAGGGTCCTATATATAAGTACTTGCATAGATAAGAAGTAGGTATGCAGACATCTATTCCCCCATTCCGCCCGAACTCGTCGAGGTATATATGCATGTACATAGCAAGAGAAAGACGATGGGCTGGCTGTCAGTCACTCTCATTCGTATGCATCCCATGCGTGCGAGTCGAACTTCCATGGTAAAGTACCTACACGACCTTATACAGGGATCTTCCAGGAATGGACATTGGGCCCCACGAACCAATCACCTGGCATGGGTCCTCAATGCCCCCCCCTCGAGCAACGGTCGATATGGGATCGCCACGCCCCCGCCAACATTCATTCCACCGGCCCGCCCGAACACCAACGAAGGGGGAAGATGGGGGTAGACGGAACCGTCACCCACCGGGCGGTTTTTCTCCCGCTTGTTTCTCTCTCTTTCGCTCGTTTCTCGGCCGAATACCAGCGAAAACGCCATGGGATTCGAAAGAGAAGAAGAAGGAGAAGAAAGCGAAATGGCCCCCTTCCCGGCGTAGACCACGAGGGGCCCCGCCATAGCCGCCTCATTTCCTGTCAAGTCCCAGGGTCTAGCTCTCACGTACACACACACACACACTGCGATGCGGACTCCCCGCGGGGCGGAAACCAAATCAGACTACCCACGTGGGCCTCACCTCACGTCGTCTTGGGCCCTTTTTAAAGAGGGGGGGGGGGAGGGTTCTAACTAAAGGCAAGTATTGGAAGCCTCTGCGAAGGCGAGGATGTGTGTGTGTGTGTGTGTGTGTGACATCCAGCAGTGTGGTAACCGTCCATGATGGTGGTGGGATTGACTTCGGTACCTCACAATAGAACTTCCCAGATGCGGTAATCCGGAGGAGGCTGACAGGGAGGGGCTCTCTCTCTCTCTCTGCTTGAGCCAAGCACGCCGATCCCGAAACATCTCGAGCCCTCGAATTGGTCCAAAAAGAAGCTCCCCCGAACGGCGCACACCCTCCCGCTTTGTACATACCTAGTTAGTACCTTGTGTAACCCTCCCTTCCCTCCCGGCCCCGGGGAGATGGTGAGATCGGCCTGGGTATTATGGGCCATCCGGTCGCTGGCGCGAACGAGTGGTGCAGAAACGTGTTGTCCCCCGTCACCGGATTGGTCCACCTCCCTTCCGGGTTCGGGCATAACAACCCCCAGTCTCGGCAACGGCGACGGCACGAATTTTGCCAACCGCACTTCGGCAGTCCTCGGGAAACCACCACCATCGGTTCCCCGCCCCCCGGCGGCCTTACTCATAATCAAGGTGGGCGAGAGAGTAGGGCCCCGTGGGATAAACCAAAGAAGTAGACGCCCCCGTCCTGTACAAAGGTTTGCAGGGAGCCGGGCTTCAGGCAGCCTGTACCCAGGCGTCAGGCAGCATTCACGTGAGTCATGCGCGCGCGCACACACACACACACACACATGGGATGGGATGGTAAGCACAGTCATGGATTGAAGCCGCTGTGTCGTGTCTGCACTCAGGGGTGTCTAGACTATATCTAGCGGGGGTAAATAAGTACACGCTGTCAAGGGAGAGAGACGTTGACGTTGGTAAAGAAGAATTCACAGTCCCCCCTCCCAAATTTCTTCCTGCGTAAGAGTCGCAAGAGTCGCGGGTCTCACGCAAATCCATGTGAGGCCAATTCTCAAAAGTCACAGTCCCCCCAGATGTCTTCCTGTGTAAGAATCGCAAGAGTCGCGGGTCTCACGCAAAATCATGTGAGGCCAATCCCCGGAAGTCACAGTTCCCCCCAAGTTTCTTCCCGCGTAAAAGTCGCAGATCTCACGCCAAATCATGTGAGGCCAATCCTCCACGGCTTAGAGCAAGTGTTGTTGTTGTTCTCGTGTGGAACAGTGCAAGGCACGGAATGCGTGCATGGATTGTAAAAGTCGTCGTTTCCCCGGCCACCCCAGTGTACCGTCGACAGGGCCCGCGTTTGGTAGCAAAGAATCGTCGTGTGCGTCTCCCCAAAGCGTTCTCCGTCCTCGGCGCCCTCGTTCTATCCGGTGGGCTCCTCGCCGAAGATTTCAGCCCAGTCGAAATTGTCAAAGTTCTCGGTCTTCCCGAAGAAGTCCTCAGCAGACTCCTCTTCGCCGGTGTTGACTGGGTCCTCGGCCGCCAGGGCAGGGTCCAGGGAGGACGAGAAGCCTTCCGGGGACGACGGATTAGCTTCTGGGAGGGACGGGTAGTCCTCCCCCGTGGATGCAAATGCGTCGGTGAAGAATGACATGTCGTCGTCCACGGGCATCGAGGTGTCGGCGCCCAGCGACGAATAGTCGGCCTGGGGCTGGGACGAGGGGCCCTGAGCATCGAATGAAAAAGGGTTGGCATGTTGCATCGACGGCATGTTCTGGTGCACCGAAGGCGTATTCTGGTGCATCAACAGCACATTCTGGTGCATCACCGACGAGGTATTCTGGGCCGTCGGCAAGGTGTTCTGGGCTGTCGGCAAGGTGTTCTGGGCCGTCGGCAAGGTGTTCTGGGCCATCGACAAGGTGTTCTGGGCCGTCGACAAGGTGTCCTGGGCTGTGAAAGAAAACGGGTCGGCATTGGACAGCAACGAGGGGTCTATAGTTTGGGAGGCATGAATTGCGGCCGCCGATGAAATTCCTGCGGCCGCCGCAGCGATATCCGCGTCCGTTACATTGAAGTTGAAGTCCTCTCCCAGTCCCGTCTGATTATTGTCAGTGATACTGAAATGAATGAAATCAATAGCATGAATGGACTTGCCTCAGGGCAGCTCTTGATGGCCTTAGAAGGCGGCTCCGAATCGTCGACCTTGAGGCTGTTGTCATTCGCCTCATCGTTTTCATTGTCGTCGCGCTGGCCGCGTATGATGGCGCTTCCGGCTTTCAGGAGGACGCTCCGCTCTTTGTTGATCTGCTTATTGGAAGACTTACGCTGCGCAGTGTATTAGGCAGACGTCCGGGCAAAATGCAGTTAAGAGCAACCTACCTGTGCCTCTTTGACAGGGTTCCAAGCGATTCTGGCCTGCCACTCATGTCCGTCCAGGAGCGACTTGCACATGATCTTCGAATCCTGCTAAATGTTAGCTTGCCGGTCTTAGCTGTCCATATTTTGACATACCCTGAGGACTTGCTCCACTGCCTCCAAACGACGGTCCAGGTTGTCGAATCGACCGTAGCCATGTGGCTTTGCAGTATACCAGGCTGGTATAGACGATATTCCTGCCTGTGCGTCGAGGACAGCCTCCTGAAGAATCATGTCAGTATGTAAATCTCACCGACGTGACTTCGGCGGGCAGTGTCTCCCGTCGGGGCTTCATACCAGCAACTCCCAGCAGACCATTTGGAGTTCGGTCGGCGACAAACGCAAGATGGCGGCATCCGACTGGCCTCTGGTACTTGCCCGCTTTCTTTTCTTGGGGGCCTGTCCACCGGCGACGTCTGCGACGTCCACCATCTGGTTCTCGAACTCTGAACCAGCACCCTCTTCGGTCTTGACGTAGTGCCGGATCGCAGAATACAGCCGACCGATGAGCTCTTCCTCCCGCCCTCGAATGTCTTCGCGGGGCTTCTTGTCGACGTCTCCCAGGCTGAGGTAAACCTCCTTGTACCGCTTGGCCTCTTCACGGTTTCTGATGACCAACTTAAAGTTGTCGGTGCCCGGTTGCTTGATCTTGTAGCGGAGCTCGTCCGCAGCCGGTACTCGTGACTCCAGTTGCTGTCCGTACTGAGCTGCGATCTGCTTTGTCGGCTGCTGTCCGTACTGAGGTACGGGCTGCTGTGTCTGCTGTTGTCCGTACTGAGGTAAGGGCTGCTGTGTATGCTGCTGTCCGTGTCCTTGGGTAGCCTGCTGGAAAGACTGCGCCAAGTTACCTCGTGTGTGCCCCTGTATGTTTTGAGACATGAACGGCTGGAAACCTTGCTGGGGATGACCCTGCATGTGCTGTGGGCGGTGCTGCAGATTCATCAGGTTGGGATTCACCGGGAGCCAAGGCGAGCCGGTCTGCGAGTCCCAGAGGCCGGGAACATATCCAGGGCCCTGGCTGGTAAGAGAGGCATTGTTCTGTGCAGGGTTGAACGCTGGACCAAGACTGGTGAAGGCGTTGGCAGGATTGACTTGAGAATTGCCGGCAAAGTTGGTTTCCGGCAAGAACGTGGGATCGAACTGAAAGTCCAAATTCTCGGGCATGTTGAAGTCGGGGAACGAGAGAGGCATGTTCTCGTCAAGAAGCATGGCATTGTTGGGGTCGTTCGACTGGAAACCCTCGAAATTGTCAAAGTTCTTTTGAGAACCCATGATGATGTTGTGAGCCTTGTAGCCAGAAATTGAGTCAGCTAACTTCACTTTAAGGGATAGTGGGCGAGAAATGATGCGCTGTCGGTCTCGCGGGGAAAGCGGGAAGTTGGAAGGGACTCATGCGATAATGGTGACTGAGATAGGGACTTGGGAATTGTAACGTTGGAGGAGAATGTGGGGGTTGGGTAGTACTGATAGCACAGAGCTCACAGTGTTTGTTGTATGATGGGATATTTCAAGGGAAGAAGCAGTGAGGAAGGGGTGCCGGTGATGGACAGTCTGGAACATCTGTGCTGGTGTCATGAAATCCGGGCGGCGGTGGCCTTCCGGCACAGAGCGGCAGGAGAGGTAGGCAAGGTATGTGTCTGACCAGAGCGGTATGAGGCTTGAGGTGAGAGCGTGACGAAGGGAGGGCAGCGGAGAGGCTTGGGGCAAAGAGAAGTGAGAGCGCTGGAAGGCAATCCAACGACGCACGCAAATAGCCGAGCGACAGAGATATCCGCGGAAGGTGAACTGAAATACAAGTCAAATACTCACTTGAAGATTTGGTAAATTGTGACGGGTTGCGATACGGTAGATTGGTGTGTTGGAAGTATGGGGAAATGTTGGAGGCAGTGGTGGATCTAAGTCTGGAACCTGAGAAACTGCAAGGAAGAATACTCGAAGTAATATGCCAGGTAGATGGGCAGAAGGGCTTGGATGTAGGAGACGTGGTGCTGAGAGGGAAAAGGGAAGATGGTGAAGAGAAGAAGCCAAGGCTGGAAGAAACAGGACATATAAATATCTGGAGGGAAATACTAGGTACTGGCCCAAGATCGGTGGTTTATAGCTGGCTGAATCGTGCGGCAACGAAGGATATTGAATGACCATTGTTGAAAGCTGGGACCAACGGAAAGGCCATGTAACAATTCGGCTGATATTGTCCAGCATCTCAATTGAAGGAACCCACCATGCATGCGGCTCAATAGAAGAATAGTGCTGTCGGGAGGGGCCCGAGCTCGATTGATAAACTATAGGAATTGGAAAACTTGGGACGAACATATAGACTCGAGGATTCCGCTGGTCTTGCATGGTGAATTTCACAATTCACGACGCAGAATTACCAATGTCGTGTGTCTTCGAGCTGGGCCAGCTTCTGTTTGCCATTGCCCACGAACAATGTACCGAGGCTCTCTCGAGATCCATTGATTCGCGCTCACGACAGGTGCTGCTCGCTTGCAGCATGCCCACCGCAGGTCGGAACAACTGCACGATTCCAATAAGAATGACACGCTCCCGTGGAAAAGCGTCACCATCACTGCGGTCTCTGTTGTCCAGAATTACCCATCGAGCGTGCGACCAAATCATTGTGGAGATTCCACTTTGTCATGCCTAGAAAGAACACCACAAGTCTGGAAATCGACGTGGTCCCCAGCAGTGGCGTCGATTCATGCTGGCGCGCAGATGTGGGCTCCAGAGTCACCCAAGATCAGACGCCTGGGTGTGAGGATAGCTGCTGGACCACGTATCAATGAGGCTGGGACCACGTTGGAAGGCAGATAGCATCAATTCGATACGGAATAGTTAAGCATCATCGTGATGACGGTAGTTCGGCAGCACGGGGAATGGGCGTCCTTTGACTCTCGTTTCATTATTGGGATTTTCTGCTTGAGATGGGCTGAAGCGTATGTTTTGCCAAAAAGGTAATACGAAGGGACCGAATCAAGCTCCAACTGGACGTGATTCGACTGGAGATAATTGGCAAGACGTTTAAAACGAGCAAAAAACAACCTAATGTGTGCGCAGCATATTGTTCGAAGAACGCTGGGATGCTGCTGCAACCGATACATCATGAGAACAATTTCTGACATCAGGTGCCATTTAATGACATGCACTCCTGATTTAGCTGGAACTCCCTCCATTTTTCGTAAAAAGGTTCCACGATATCGACGAGCTGGGAGCGGAAACCGGGAGACGTGAGAAACGCGCGTGGAGGCGAAGAGATTGAACTCTCAAGTGATTCGTGTGGCTGAGGATATATACGCGCATGCGCATTTTATGAGTACCTAGAGTACCTAGGCAAATAATACAAAATACGGGCGTTGGGACTGACTGATAGCTCCAGCGAGCCCAGAAAATCGGGGGACAAGCGAATATCTCTCTGGAAAACAAAGGGATATGACGGCGGCATTGATCATATGACAGCCAGCCAGAAATAGTCACTTACGAGTATTCTGCGAGTAAGGCGAGGCTTTTATCCTTTTTGGTTCCTCGCTACGGTCATGATAACAGCCTGGATCTGTTTGCAACAAAAACCCCCGAGGGCTATCTACTAGATAAGGTAAGTGACAAACACTGCACAAATTGCGGCTACAAGCCGAGGCAAAGCCGAAAACACACACACACACACACACACACACACACACACACACACAATAAAAGAACCAAACAAAATTAAGTAGGTACCTACTCAACCTGCAAAACGGATGTTGGATAACCATAACTTGACCGGCAGGTTCTCCCATTCCTAAGCACGACTTATTAATTACTCACAGGAAGAGGTCTATTACCCCGTAAGTAGAAACCAACCATCTTTCTGGGGTTATACGCTCAATTCTAAGTCAATACAGTTTCCCACAAACCCACTGCCTCCTCTGACGAAAAAGGAATGCGTGCCAGGAATATGAGTGTCCTCAGATGCACAAAGCGGTCGACGATGTCGAGAGTGTCCAGGCCATCGTAGAGACCTAAAACCTCTGTAGCAAGAAGAAAGGTTTCGTCATACGAACCCTGGCAGATGCTACATAACTCCAAGGAGAGAAGAAGAGCATTATTCGATGTCCCTTGATTGCTCGACGGGGTGCGAGCCGTAATGCCAGCTCGCATCTCCGGCGCCAGGATGACTCGTGTCAACAGAGATGTGGACGTTCGTATATTGGCCAGCTCACAACGCACGTCGGCAACTGTGAATTTTGTAGAAAATAAGGTAAGAGCAGTGAAGCTAACCAACGTCTGGTACCTTTATAGCCAGAGTACACAGGCACTAGTGGACCGTGCACCTATACTGTAGGTACATAAATACATCCCATACTTACTTTAGGCACCTGCAACTAGGCGATCCTCAACGCGTTCCAACATCTACATCATCTTTTCCATTACTGCTTTCAGTCTCATAATCGTGAACATGGTTTTGCTTATAGGCGATCTAGGCTTCAGGGAAGAGAAAAAAAACCCTTAAGTAGCCTTGTTCTTCTTACCCTATTACCGACAGCTCGCGTAATATATAATAACCCTGCCTTGCTGACTATCTGTTTTCTTGTTTACCCTCATCCCTGCGACTTTTCCCTTTCATTCACATCCTCGCGCGTCGGCGAGGCCAACGCATACCCGCGCCCATGCCTTCGCCGTCCGACTGCTCGCTGCTGGGCCTGCCCAGGGAGATCCGCGACCAAATTTACACCTCTCTGTTCCGCTCCCTCGTATTCGATGCCAACGAGCCGCAGTACGGCGGCGGCGAGGACGACCCGCGCCTGGCCATCCTGCGCGTCTGCCGGCAGACGTACGCCGAGGCCGGGCCGCTCGTCCTGCGTCACGTGCGCGTCGGCTGTCGCGGCGCCAGCGACATGCTGCGGGCCCTCATGGCCATGTCGGCGGCGCAGGTCCGGCAGCTTCGGTACCTGCGCGTTGATTTCGATATGCTGCGTCTGAACCTGCCGCGCGCTTCTGGCGGAGACGACGACATTGACAACGACGACAACGACGACGTGGTGCCGCACGGCTTCCACGTCGGCGCCCTCCTCGGCCTGTTTCCCGGCCTCGCGCTGGACCGATTCGAGCTCGTCAACGGCATGCACGAGGGGCTCGACGCATACCGGGCCTACCACGCGCCCGACGTCGTGTCGTCGCTGCTGCGCGCCGACGGCTACCGCGAGGCCCGCGCCGTCTTCGACAACCTCGGCTCCGTCTTTCCCGGCAGCTTCGCCGACCGCGGCCAGGAGAGCTTCCGCGCCGACGCCGCCGCGACCCTCGACGCGTGGGCCGACCTCGTTCGGACGCGCTTCCTCCCGCGCCCCGGCGCCCGCGTCGAGCTCTACGTCGACGAGACGGCCCCCGCCGACGCCGGGTACTGGGACCGCCACCGCGCCGCCGGCCTCGCGCTCGTCGACGGCCTCGCCGCGCGCGAGGAGGCCCGCCGCGACGGCCGCGGCGCCGGCCACAACGAGCCGCGCTACTGGAACTTCCGCGCGTGCCGCGGCGAGGGCCCGTGTGCCGTGCCCGAGAACGGCGGCGAGGACGAGGAGGCGGCGCCCGTCCTCGAGTGCGTCCAGGCGCGCCCCATGAGCGCCGAGGAGCTGCGCGCGGCGTCGACCCACCTGCGGCGGCTGGTCCGCGCGGGGGACTGGGCTGCCATTGAGCTTGCGCAGGAGGAGTCGGGAATGGATGTCGATGGGCCCTACGCGGAGGAGGAGCTGTGGTAGACCCTGCCGCGGCGCCGCCTGGATTGGCTTTCAGGATGCGGAGGAGCCCGTCGTCATGATGAGCGAGTCGATTCGGTACCGCTACAACTCAACCTGCATCGTAGAGAGTGGCCGATTCTACAACAACGTAGCCGCCGCCTACTCGGTTTACCTCGATCACGAGGTGGCCGCCTGATCCAACGGTATGCCGGCTGGCGGCAACCTGGGCGGCCTTGTCATCTCCCATCCTTGTGACCGGTGCCTCGTCGACAATCTCCGTTTCCGTGCCGGCTCACCCTACTACATGGGCGTCACCCTCGCGGACCTATCCGTCTGGAATCCAGGTGAGTAGTCCACCACCTCTTCTTTCCGTACGGTGAAGGTTCCTCCTTCACAACAGCCATCCCAGTGGGCCCCTGACGTGCAAGCGTTCCATGGCTAAATGTATTCCTATCAGTGCTGGGAAATGCGTTGGACTCTGCATGTAGCTTTCAGACTGGCATGTGGTACTGCACCAAGTAACTGTTTCAATGATGTGATAAATGCGGCGATTTATGTGGCAATTTTAACGCCCACGCATGCAAACGAAACTCGCCTGCTATTAAGGCGGGTGCTTTGAAGTCTTCGTATCCCAGAGTAACGAATCAAGAGACGCCAACATCGTTGAAGTTACGCTACGAGATTCCCGTCATATACAGATACACATACAGTTACGTGCTGTACTCGGCCCATCTTAGGGGCTGACATAAACGGGATTATCGCCACGCTCTTGAGGATGTACGCAATTAAGCTTATCGGCTACTTCGTAGAGGGGCGATCGTTTATACTGCCGGGATCCAACTTATTCTATACAATAGCACAAGATGTCATTGTTCGAGGATTCGCGAATAGCCGTCTAAGCCTTGGTTGTTTCCGCCAGAACTGGCCTTCTAGAGTTACGACATGGGCGTTTGCTTCCGCAGCCTCGGATCAATACCCACCTTCACGCAAGCCGTGAAAGCTCCCGTGTGCGACACTTTTCTGGTTTTGGAGTTGCGACTTCGTATGTGTCCGCGCATTCGTTGCCAATTTTCTTTTCGGGGGTTATGCTAGCGGGAATAGGGTGGTCACTGATTAATTTCTGCTACAGGCGGCTTGGTATAGTTCTTGAGTACTGTTGCTTTTCTTTCCCCTTTGGCTGTTGATCCGATTCCCACCTCGCCTCTAGGTATCGCTTCGACTTGCCCCTTTCATTGTGAGAGGCTAACGGCGGAAGAACTGCACTCTGGCTAAACTGCACTTTGGACGAAGTGTACTTTGGAAGACGGAGGGACGGCACGGCACGGCACGGCACGATACAATATGACTAGGGTTTTCCGTAGCACAGATTCTGCCACTTACTCTCAGCTTACGATTGGCCACTGGAAACCCTTGCCAAGGTCAATGAAAACTGCAAATTCAAGCAGGACGCCTCTCCTTTTCTCGGAAGCTTTCAGCTCTGGTTTCTTTTCTTTGCCACTCCCCATTACTTATACCCCTTTTGAGCTTTAGGATGCAGTCTATCTCCTTCCAAGACAATAGTGTTCAACTAATTTGACGGCATAGTGACCATAACTCACGCAGGATTCCCCGTGCGGAAAGGTGGAAATTTATGGCCTGCCAAAACGGGCAGAATTGATGCGAGGTAAATCAAAAAGAAAAAACCCAGCACTGGGAGCTTTCCTTGCTTCCTATCGGACGAAAGGAGCCACACGAATATGCACTGGGTGCAGCTTCCATGGTGTACAGTCTATTCTTATCTAGTCCGTTGATCTCTTGATCGAAGACAAGGGCAAGATGGCTCCTGACAATATAAAAAGTAGTCGGGTACCTCACATTTCATCACGACCGCGTAGATCGGGCGGACATCCGATTTCAAGATACCCACCGTTCTCGCTCGTATAACCACCCCCCCCCCCCCCCCCCCCTCCGACCACGATGCATCTTATCGGCCCTACCACGTTCCTCTGCCTCGCCGCCGCCGCGACGCTCCCGGGGCCCGCGGGGATGGCACTTCCGCCCGGCGTGACCTCCACGGTCATCGCCCCCCGAGGACCTGCCGCCGTGGGTCCGGGCCGCGGGCCCCCGCCGCGGCGAACGGCACGGCGGCCCCCGGGGCCGTCTCTCCAGAAGCGCGCCGACGCGGGCGTTTACGTGTGCACCGACATCAACTGGAGGGGGCACTGCGTCCACATCACCTCGCCGAGCGGCGTGTGCGGTGTGTTTCATTTTTCTTCTTCTTCTCACGTCGTCGATAAATGATGTCCCTTCCGTCCCGGGGGTAGTATGAGACTCAAAAGAAACTGACAAACTACTCGCAGTCGAGCTGGGCAATGACTTGTTCAAGCAGATCTCCTCGGCTGGGCCGGATGCGGGGTCGCGTTGCACGTTTTTCCGGTGCGTTTTTGGCCCTTTCCGCGGCCTAGATTGCCGGTTGTTTGCGTAAAGCCAGCCGCCTGCTGACGGTTGTACGCAGAGACCGTTACTGTTTTGATATGAGCTGGCCCCCGTGTCTGCAGTTCACCTTGGCTTCGCCCCCGGGCTGGCGGGACTTCACCGACCCGAACAACTGGAAGCAGAGCTGCAATATCAACGTCAACGATTGGGTGGGCAGCTACAAGTGCTGGGCGTAGGCCGAGCTGCTTTGGCATGGTCTGTTATGGGGTCACCATGGGCTGTGAAGGAAATGGCGGTGTTTCCTCTTCTCCTTGGTCACTTTTTCTTGAGAGCCATCTATTTATATAGCTAGGCAGTGGCCGGACTTCGACTATAACACCAGAACTGTTTTGTATTGAACTTCACTTCAACACGCAGACCGATCCGGAAGGGTTCTACTTGTAGTTGGTTGGATGCTTCCATACCGTATCTATAAGTCAGTCTATTTGGTGGAAGAAGAAGAAAAGACTTCACTATAAAGTGAACCCTGGTGGGTGGCTAGTCGTGGTGATAATGAAGACAGACATGCAACCAGTCCACGAAGCTGGCGAACCACTGCCGAAAACATCAGCGAGGGAACCTGTTTTCTCCCGGCCTTATCCTTCTCTTGGTAACCTCTTTTTCATAAACTGCCGTCGTCCACAGCTCGCCTTCTACCTCTTTTTTTAAAGGACCACGGTAATCCTTGACCATAAGCCATTTGGTAAACAGGACTTATGTACTTGTTGGACTGCGAACGTTCTCTTGCAGCCCTTGGCTCGTGAAAGCATCGTTGCATTTTTCAAAACCCCAGTACGCACCGAGGCGGCTCGTTGACCATCCGAAAATGTGAAAGAGGTGCAAAAGATCACGTGCTCAACAGTGACAAATGAGGCCCCTTTCGACCCGACGTTCCATTGAAACAAGTCCGGGCCGGGCCGTCTCATATTTCCGCACGGTGAATTACCAGTTCCTCCGACCGCCGCGACCACGACCGCCGAATCCGCCGCCGCCACCACGGCCCATGCCTTGGTCATATCCATAGCCTTGGCCCTGGTTGTTACCGAAGCCGGCGCCGCCATAGTTCTGGCCCGGGCCCTGCCCGCCCCCGTTGCCGCCGCCCGATTGCATGCCGGCAAACATGGCCGACATGGCGGCCGGGTCCATCTGGCTGGGATCCATGCCCGGACCCATCATCTGTTGCATCATCTGCTGCATCTCCGGGGGCATGCCGTCCATGCCCGGCATCGCCGACATCGAAGCAGCCCCGCCCGGCATGCCGCCCATCATCATCATCTGCATGTCCTCCATCATCTTCTTGTTGTTGGCCGCGATGGCATCCTGGCTATACTCGCCGCGCACAGCGTCTTGCTTCGCCGCGTACAAAGCCCAGGTGAACTCGTCAAAGCCGTAATTGAAGTAATCGCTAAGATCCGTGCCCGGTTTCCGCCACGGCTTGTCGTTCTCCGCCAGATCTGCCTCGGTTAGTCTACGTAGCGGCGCAGGGAGGGAAAAAGGACCAGTAGTACCTTCATCTATGTTGACCTGGGTGATGGGCTTGCCCGTGCCCTTGTGTATGGGGATGGCGTTCACGTCGATTTTGGATGTTGCCACGGCCGGGAGCTCAGCACCCGAGCTGGGCTTGGCTGAATCCTCTTTCTTCACGGCGGCCGGTTTGGGAGCATCGCTCGATGTTGTCCGCTGGGGTATGTTGCGTATGTCGCTGTATCTGGCTTGGGGCGGCGGAGGCGCATTGGTCCCATCCTTGTGCTCTGTGATGATGTCTATGTCCTACAGCAAGCATGGCAAGTCAGCATGGGAAGGACGGCGGGCCCGCGACTGTAGGTTGGCGTGCGGGCGTACCGAGTCGTCCTCGTCCATCTCGGCACCCTCGTCCTCCTCCTCGCCCTCCTCGAGCTCCTCATTGCCCGACTGTTGCTTGGACGGTTCCGCGGGCGCGCTGGAGTCGGCAGCGGGTTGGGCTGTTGTGGTTGTGGTGGTGGTGGTGGTGGTGGTGTTCGGCTCTTCAGGCGCGTAGAAGTCGTCGTCGTCGTCGATTTCGATATCCATGGCGGCGGGTATTGATATGTGTCTGGGAAGCAGTGATGGTGTACGAATCGCGAACTGGCGGAATCGAGGTCGTCGCGCGCAAACAGTCGGTTGAACCTGTACGATGCGCAATTGTACCTGCGTCCTGAGGTAGTAGGTAAGTACTTAGGTACATATCTCACCTTACATTATCTCCAGGCGATAGGTAGGGTATATGGAGAAAGTACGTTTTATCGATAAGACTCTGTCCAGCAACCAACAGTGGGGAGCTGGAGCTGCCACTTCCCATCCATTCCTTAGGCCCCCATTTTTTAGCGTGAGGCTGAAGCTCCTTCCTCCAGCTTTCTGGTCGGAGACCCTCCCCTGTCGCCCTGGCCCATGCAAATTGTCGCGCCTGGCAACGCGGTGCGAAAAAGTGACGATAGTGAGACAGCAAACAACCAAGCCTACTTACCTAGCATCTCGCGAACCCGCCACACCATTGGATCCCTTTGTCCATTTCCCCCTAGGGACGCCGCCACCTCTACACATCACATTCTTCGCTGCCCTTGCGCGCCTGCTGGCAATTAGCCGAGCGCTCTCCCTTTGTCTGCGTGTTCCAGCGTGTTGTCCATCATGGCCCTCGCCCGCTCCGCCAGCGGTCCAGGCGGCCTGAGTATTAACACGTCGTCCGCCAACAGTCTCTTGTGAGTGCGCTCCTCTCCCCTTTTCTGCGGTTGCTTCCCCAGCCTGTACCGAAACCGCCGTCGCCATCATCATGTCGATGCCCCCTTGGCGTCAGCCGAGGCTGGTGTTGAAGCCATCCTTCCGGAAAACATCTCCATTGCTGACACCTTCATCTTTCTCGGATAGTGGACAGAGTAGCAACCAAGCACCTGCCGCCGGAGGAGGCTTGTTCGGGGCGCAGCCCGCCCAGGGTACAAACACTTCGAACCTCTTCGGCAATGCTGGCGCCGCCGCTTCCACGCCTAAAACGGGGGGCCTGTTTGGGTCGACAGCCGCGGCACCATCCCAGCCCCAACAGACGGGAGGTGGTCTTTTTGGAAACACAGGCACGCAACAGCAAGCGGGCGGCGGCGGCGGCGGCGGCTTGTTTGGCGGCGCAGGAAATACCCAACAGCAACCAGCCCAGCAAACCGGCGGCGGCGGTCTGTTTGGAGGAACAGGGACCGCCCAGCAGCAACCAGCGCAGCAAACAGGCGGTGGTCTATTCGGGGGTGCGAGCAACACCACGGCCCAGCCGCAACAATCGGGAGGACTCTTCGGCGGAGCAAACAATGCCAACACCCAGGCACAGCAACCCGCCGGCGGATTGTTTGGTGGCGCGCCAGCTCAGACCCAGAACCAAGGCCAGGCCTCCGGTGGTCTTTTCGGCGGTAGCAGCTTTGGGAAACCCCAGCAGCAGCAGCAGCAGCAACCGCCGCAAGGATCTTCATTATTCGGACAGCCTGCCCAACAGAAACCTGGTCTCTTGTAAGTACCCCAAACGGGCGCCACCTCGGGCGTCGCATGCTAATATGCCGCAGCGGAAACACGATCAACGGCCAGCAGTCCACCATGGGCTCTATCCCCGGACTCACCATGGGTCAAGGCCAGAGCCAGCCCACCGTTCCCGGCATGCGGATAGACGCAAACAGCATTCGAGGCACCACGCGGTTCAACGATCTGCACGAAGACCTGCAGAAGAGCATCCTCGACGTCGACAAACTGATCCAGACCTTCATGACCCAAAAAGCCGAGCTTGACGCCTTCATGCCGGGCCACGGCGAGATGCTTTCGTACGTACCCGACGATGTCAAGTTCGTCGAGCGAAAGTACGGCGGCGTACAGAGTGCGCTAGAGTCGGACGCCGAAGCCATCGAGGGCGTCCGACTGTGCGTGGAACAGGATGCAGCCAACGCGAAACTGAGCTTCCGGGCCGTCGACAACCTGAAACTCCCCACGCAGTACCACACGGGGGGCCTGTGGTCCACGAGACAGCAATCGACCAGCACGGCCAACACGGAGACGGACGGGCAGGGTCTGGTCGGCTTCTTCAACCGGACGGCCGACGAGATGGACTCTCAGCTCAAGGTCTACGAGAAACAACTTACGGAGATTGAGATGCACATGCGCGGCGTCCAAGACAACGTGCTGGAGCGCCTGCAGCAGATGATGGCCTCCAAGAACAACGGGCCCTCCCCTGCGGACCAGCAGCTCGCCGACCTGGGCGCGGTGCTGAGGGACTTTGAGATGGGCATCCTGCGCGTGGCGGGCGACGTTGGTGCGGCTAAGGAAGGCATGGCGCGCCTGCAACTGGGGGAATTCATGAACGCCAGCGAGCAGTAGTACTGAACATATTGAGGAGGGTGGAGCGAGTCGAGCATGGATGAGGTGTTTTTTTTGGCGTTGATACCCCCCGTTGGGAACCGGGTCTTGCTTGCGCTTGTCTTTTGAATGTAGATATGTATAATGAGACACAGGGTGCCGTTCACACAACAAACCGCCCAGCCCCATGTTTGGAGTTACGTCGTCAGCGGGCGACTTCTCAAGGCCCGTCTGCTTTCCAGCTCCTCCCGATTTTGGGATTTCCAGCCTCGAGGTGACGATCTCTAGCCCACCGTTTGCTGGTCGAGGGTATATTGAGCTTTGTTGGCTGGCTTGTGGGGGGGGCTTCGGGGATCATGGGTCGTCAGCACGACGGGCGTGGTTGCATCGCCGCGAGGCTGCCTCGGGCCCAGCCGGTTCCCGTTTGTGTCGGAGAGCCGCACGGCACAAAATCGCAGGAGCTATGGACTCCCGACGCATCGTCATGCAAGTCGGTCTGGGGGTTGAAGAAGCGCGTGGCTGGCGGTGACGAGGCCCCATCTCCGCCTCAACCCACGGCAACCTTAGCACTTGGGTCCTCCCTCGAACATGGCATCCTCGGCCTGCTGCTGCTGCTGCTACTGTTGATGCCGCCTTCCATCGTCACCCCCCTCCGCCTGACGCCCAGAGGAGGGCCGTCGACGGGCAATGCGCCCCCCGGCCTGGCTTGGTAGAGGAGGGCGTGCTAGGTCTATTGGCAGTCACTACCTCTCTCTCTGCCTCGGAACCCGGCCATCGGGAAAAGAATGGGGGGGGGGGGGGGGGGGGGGCCGGCGATACGACTCGTCGTCTTTCGCCTCGGGGTTTACGGTGAGGCTCTGGTGGTCATGAGGTCGATCTTACTGAAAGCTCCGTCGGCGGTCCCAGCGAGTAACGAGGTTTCCTGAATCAGCTTTCAGCATATGCGGTGCAATTGAGTAATACGAAGTCGTCTACCGAGGTGAAGCCCACCCCCCGGGGTTTCGCCACCGACGGCCCCCTCCTTCTCCCTCCCTCCTTTGCGCTGCAGTATGATTCTGCACCGTGTTCGTTGCCGCGCCCGAAACTACTATCGACACGACAAGAGGCCCATTCCCAACGACGACGGGTCGGTACACTGGCATAGAGATCCCATCCTCCCCGACCTCCAGATGTGCCAGACTTTGGGCCCGGGTCTTGGCTCTTAGACCGTCCCAAGCCCGGGAGTGCATCGGCGTTCCCAGCCACGTGGGACAGAGAGACGGCGTTTTTTTTTTTTTTTTTTTTTTTTTTGGCAATCGAGCCTTAGCCCTCCCCCAAGTGGAATTTCGGCCGTTGGGGACGCAGCTGTGAGGTGGCAATGCGTGGGTTGGCCATTCATGGCGTATTTACCCGCGTATGCCTGCTTCCCCCGATGCAAGAGTCTGGCTTGTACTCAGGCGTGCTGCATACTCACATGCAGTATTCACAGCTTGGGAGGGGGCACCCTAGCCTTCGCTTCATATGCTCTGCCCACCACCCCGCTTGCAGGGGGGCCCTCAACCCGACGTGTCTCGAAGATGGACGCACCGGCGCAATTGGAGGCTCAGCAGTGGTGGACGCAAATAGCGTCGTTGGTGAAGACGGAGGACGGGTGGTGTGATTATGTGCTGCACTCTCACTCGGTCATAGCCGACGTGGACCGGCCAACTGGCCACCACAGGCTGCACTGCAGTGAGTCGAGACCATGGAGCAATTGACGACGGGGGGGGGGGGGGGGGGGGGGGGGGGGGGGGGGCTTGAGACTGTCAGGCTGCCTGCGCCCTGCCAGGCGGGCCCGTCCTCGACGTCGCCTGCGCCGTGGGCAAGCAAGTCGTTGCCGGTCGGCCTCGCGAACCCTACCTCACCGGTTCCCAGGGCCGAGTCAGTCACGGCGGCAGGCGTCGAGTCAGTCGTGATGCCGCGCCCATGGATTGGGTACAGCAAGGCGGGCGAGCCGGGGGGAGGTTTAATGAAAGCCCCCCAAAACGAAGAAGAAAAAGACAAAGGAACGCACAGGCGCCCTCCCCGACACCCGTGGGGTGGGCGGCTGTCGCGACAAAAGTGTCGACAGAAAACAACGGGGGGGGTACCGGGGGGTTACGAGGACGAAAGCTTCCGGGGGGCGCAAACGGCCGAGGCGATTGGCCTCGAGGGGCAAGCCGATGCGATCGGGCGCCATCAACATGGGAGATGAACAAGGGACTCAACGGGCGGCCCCTCCCCCCACGCTCAAGTGCCGACAGGCGGCTCACGGGCAAGAGAGGGTCAAACGGATGGAGTATGGAGAGAATGGATGGAACCTGGGGGGAGACAAAAAAGCAAGGCTGAAGAGGAATGGAGAGTTGGAGACGGACCCCACCGTCGTCTCCCCCATCTCCGGTTCGGGACACGGGCAGGACGGGAAGGCGGCGAATCCATGCATGCATGTCTCCAGCCGGCAACTGCCGCCGGATCGTGAATGGTCTAGCTATTTTGGCACACGGAGGTCCGACAGCGACAGCGACCTGGAGCCTACCTGCCATCGCGAGGGGCGGCGGCGGCGTCGGCGGCAGCAGCAGCAGCAGCAGTAGCAGGGGCGGAGGGCTGTTCTTGTTCTTGTTGTTGTTGCTGCTGCTGCTGCTGCTGCTGCAACAACTGCTGGAGCCACCAGACGTGGATTCTACTGTCGTCGGTCAGCTCCGGGTGGAAGCTGGTGCCGAACACGTTGCCCTGGCGCAGGGCCACGATGTCGCCGGCGCCCTCGGAGTCGAAGGGGCCCAGGCTGCCGCCCGCCGCCGCCGCCGCCTTGTTGGACGCGTGGCGACCGGCCAGCGTGGCGAGCACCTCGACCCGGCTGCTGCGGCTACGGCGGTCGACGGGGGCGGCGGCGGCTTCGCGCGGGGGCTCCGGCGCGGCCACGTCGGCCTCGCGCGCCAGGTCCTCGACGCGGTCCGTCAGCAGCTTGTCCACGACGGGCGCGCGGATGAAGACGGCTGGGAAGGGCGCGGCGTCGCCCGTCGCCGCCAGGAACGCCAGCGGCAGGTCCGTGACGAAGCTCTCGCGCTGCCGCCCGAAGTGGTTCCGGTGCACGCGCACGTCGAGGCCCCCGATGAGCTCCTGCCCGCCCTTCTTGGCCGAGCTGGCCTCCTCGCTCAGCATGATGAGCCCGGCGCAGGTGCCCCAGGTGGGTTTCCGCCGCGCTCTGGGCGTTTCCCCCCCGCCGACCCCGGGGTGGTTAGCAAAAGAGGTCCCCGACCTTAAAACGCAAGACACACACACACCCCCCCTCTAGGGCCAGGTCGCAAGGGGGGGGGGCAGGGGAGGAGGGGAGAGGGGGTGCGCCCCGCGACTCACTTGACAAAGTCCCGCAGGGGCTCGAGCAGGCCCGACTGCGCGGCCACCAGCGACAGCGTCGTGCTCTCGCCGCCGGGGATCACGAGGGCGTCGCACGTCGCGAGTTGCTCCGGCGTGCGCACCTCGACGACGTCGACGGTCGCCTCGAGCGAGACGGCGGCTTTCTTGAGGGCCGTGATGTGTTCGATGACCCCGCCTTGCAGGGCGAGGACGCCGACCCGCAAAGGAACGCTCATGACTGGCGCGGTATCTCCTGAGGCTCTCGAGAAGAGGGGGGGGGGGGATATGGGGGATGGGTGGGAGGGAAAGGGTGGGCAACACGACAGGTCCGGGTATGCGAGACTCGGTTGACGCACTTGGCTTGCTCCGAGGTAGGCGAAAAAAAGAAAAAAAAATAAGGGCCGCCGAGAATTCGGCTTCGGGGTTTGGGCGTCCCTTCGGCCTGCTCGGCTTCCCGCGGATGCGTGGGATGCCGCTTTCGTGCAGGTCAAACCAACGGTTTGGCGGGCGGTCCTCCCCCCCCCTCTGCAATGGATCTTGCCCCTCCTCCGGTACCGTGAGGTCATTGACATGTGCGGAAAGCTTGGGATTAACAATCAACCCCCCCCGGCATCGGCGCGTCTGGAATGTGTCAGGGTCCCGTCTTTTGCACGAGGCCCAGCGCCGAGGCGGCCACTGAGACGCTGCGCCCTTCGCCCAGTCCAAGTACATAACTCGGTTCACTAGAGGAAATAGACTTTTGCCAACCCCCAAGCCTCCGGTCTTTGCCGCGCATTTTTTTTTTGGTCAAATGCCCTCGCTGGCCGCTATGAGTAATAATTCTGCGGGTACCTCGTCCTAAGGCCGACCGAGAGAGAGAGTAAGACGGAGAGAGAGTGTGTGTGAGAGCTAAGGGCCCCCGATCTAGACTTCGGTCCCTGCATCTCAGCATCTGCTTGCATATTGGCATACGTGACTACATGATCTATCTGTTCGTTTGTATTTTTTTCTCCCCTCTCGCTCCCTTTCCTCTCGGCTGCATATCGCTTCTCCAACTCCACTTGCCACGAATACATACCTACCTTACCTACGTACGCACGCATAGTCGACCGGCTGTCTGCAACCCCCTCCCACTCGTGCCGCCTCTCCTTCCTCTTCCTCTCTCTCCCTCTGCCTTACTTTCTCTAACCCTATCTCTCCCTTTCCCTGTTTCTAGCTCTCTTCTCTGTATCACATCCCCCCCCCCCCAACTAACTCCGTTGGACCTCCACTACAACAACAGGCTCACCACCATGACGAACAACGGAACCAACGGTAGCAATGGCGCGGCCCCCACCGCGGCCGACGCCAAGGTGGACTTCAAGGTCAAGACGGGTCTGGCCCAGATGCTCAAGGGAGGCGTAAGAAACCGTTTATGCCCGGTTCCCCCGCCGGCGCGGAAAGGGAGCGAGCTTGCTGACATGCAGGGCGGGGTTCGCGCGCGCGCGTGTGTGTAGGTCATCATGGACGTGACGGACGCGGCGCAGGCGCGCATCGCCGAGGAGGCGGGCGCGTGCGCCGTCATGGCGCTGGAGCGCGTGCCGGCCGACATCCGGGCCGAGGGCGGGGTGGCGCGCATGTCGGACCCGGCCAAGATCCGGGAGATCCAGGCGGCGGTGACGATCCCCGTCATGGCCAAGGCGCGCATCGGGCACTTCGTCGAGTGCCAGGTGCTCGAGGCGCTCGAGGTCGACTACATCGACGAGAGCGAGGTGCTGACGCCGGCCGACGACGTCTACCACGTCGACAAGGCCGGCTTCAAGGTGCCCTTCGTGTGCGGCTGCCGCAACCTGCCCGAGGCGCTGCGCCGCGTCGCCGAGGGCGCCGCCATGATCCGCACCAAGGGCGAGGCCGGCACCGGCGACGTCGTCGAGGCCGTCAAGCACATGCGCCAGCTGCGCCAGGACATCGCCCGCGCCCGCGCCGCCCTCGCCGAGGACGGCGACAACGGCATCCGCCGCCTCGCCCGCGAGTTCGAGTGCGACCCGGCCCTGCTGCGCGAGACGGCCGAGCTCGGCCGCCTGCCCGTCGTCAACTTCGCCGCCGGCGGCGTCGCCACCCCCGCCGACGCCGCCCTCATGATGCAGCTCGGCTGCGACGGCGTCTTCGTCGGCAGCGGCATCTTCAAGTCGGGCGACGCCGCCAAGCGCGCCCGCGCCATCGTGCGCGCCACCACCCACTTCCGCGACCCCAAGGTCCTCGCCGAGTGCAGCACCGGCCTCGGCGAGGCCATGGTCGGCATCTCCGTCAGCAGCATGCGCCCCGACCAGAAGATGGCCGGCCGCGGCTGGTAGGCGGCCCCGAGAAAAGAAAAAAAAAAAAAAAAAAAAAAAAAAGGGCAGGGCCCCCCGTCTGGTTTCTTGGGGAGGGGAGGGGAGGGGCCGAAATCTAAGCTTTCAACACACCGACAACGTCCCTCCCTCTCCCTCCCAAAAACTCCGACTACACACATGGGGGACATACGCAGACTTGGATGCGCGACGTGCTGGCCATTGAAAAAAAAAGGGGGGGGGAATCTGAGGGGAACGCGTGGCGGCCGGATCGCGAGTCCGCGTCGCGGTAGGGCTATTACACTCCACACTCTACACTTCGTTCGGTTTTATCTCTCTCCGCTCTTGCACGGGGCGTACGGTGTTGGTTATTCTAGTTCCTACGGCTGCTTCGTCACTGGTTTCACCCGTTTCCAACACTCTGAAGGAAATTTGCGCTGTTGGCTCTTTCCCCCTCCTCCCCCGTAGTGTCCTCCATCCCATCTGCGCGACCCCGGTCCGGGACGCCTGTAGGTGAGCGCGACGGAAGATCAGAAATGGGCGGACGCGGATCCGTGACCGGAATTTAAGGGAATCATAAGTCATATTAATTAGGAATGAGCAATACAAAATGGTGACGTGGTCTCGTAGGTGGATATCCGGCGCCCCGATCCCTTTTGACCGCGCGCATGCCGCCGTCAAGTGCAGGGTTACGTGTACACACTCTCCGTGAACTGGTTGACCTGCAACCCGAACTCGGCCATGTTGGCGTCCTGTAGAAACTCCAACGGGAACCACACCAAGTGTCCCTTAATGTCGTCGAGCTTCCGGCGCAGGTCCTCGGGGGGCATGAAGCGGTCGTAGACGTGGCCCGACTTGACGGCCTTGCTCGGCAGAAATGTGTCGTAGTCTTCAAAGGTTTTGACTGGGGACGGTGGGTTAGGAAACGGACGCGGCTCGCCAAACCAGGGCTTTGCTTACTGTGGTCATCAGGGTCGGCGTGGAAGAGGTGCCGGAACGTATCCGTGTTGGTGGTGGCCCGCTCGGTCCACATGTTCCACAGGTCCTCGCTCATGGGGTCCTCGACGAACCGGTAGCTCTCGTCCCGGTCCCAGGGGTCGTTGGGCGAGTTCTCCCCCGGCGGCTGGGCGTTCACCTCGCTCTCGTCGGCGTGCAGCGGCTGCGGGGGCAGCAGCCCCATGTGTTCGCGCCACAGGTAGCGCCGCAGGGTGGCGGCGTGCCGCCCGGCTTTGTACGACTGCCCGTCCATGACGCTGTCGATGAGGTCCGTGTCCTCCATGACGATGGACAGCTCGCTGTCGTGGTGGCCTTCCTGGCTGCGGTCGTTGAGGTTGCTGGATCCGCAGACGACGATGCGGTCGTCGACGATGAGCAGCTTCGCGTGGACGTAGAGCTCCTCCTGCACCCAGTTGTCGACCTCGCCCGCCGGGTCGCCCTCCCAGTGCTCCTCCGACACGGGACCCGTGTCGGCCATGGCGTGGTGCGCTACGCTGAACGCCGTCGTGGTACCGGTGCCCTCTTCCCTGGCGGCTTCGAAGCGGCGCTTAGCGTCAATGATCTCCTCGGTGGCGGGCTGGTTCTCGTCGCCCTTGCCCATGTGGTCGTCCAGCTCGCCTCCGGCACCTGCTGATCCGTGGATGCCTGTCCAACCGTTAGCTCCGCCGTTGCGCCATCGTCGCGACAGGGGCGTAGTTACCGGTGCTCATAATCTCCTCGGCCTCGGCGCGCTGCACTTTCTGGTACGGCACGCCCGTTTCTTCTTCCTGTTTCTGGATGGCCGGCGTCTTGTTGAGTCTATCGTACGAGCGCAGGTTAAAGAAGAAAATGTGCTGCGTCGGATCGACTCCTTCTTTCCTAATCTGCTCGAATATCGAGTGCTCGCCACGACAAATGGACTTGTACTGATAGTCCTACACACGCCCGTTGTCAGCGCCGCTCGCGGCCAAGGAAAAACCCCGGGGCAACTCACCATGATCGCTCGGGTGCCGGTAGCAGCGTCGCTGCGCAGGTCGCCAGCGAAACCGGGGATGGCGGGGATGATGACGATAACACGGAACTTGCGGCCTTCCTTGCCGGCGCGCACACAGGCTTCCACGATAGACCTGCCGACCTGGTTGTGAATGGGCGACTGCTGGTCACCCGTGGCCGTGATGAAGAACTGGTTCTCGATGTAAACGAAGTGCTGGGCTTTGCGGATGATCTCGGCATAGGCGTTCTGAATGGAGTGGTCCCTCAGAATACCCGAGGACCAATCGGCACTGGTTCGCACGTATCAGCGGCTATCCGAGAATTGGTCGGATCCGGGCAGGAGACGAGGCCATGCTTACCTGGAGCGGACGATTTGGGCGTGTACGGTGCCCCGGTTCGCCAGGTTCTTGGTCTCCAAGGGCGTCAGGGGGTGGAGGATATATTCACCGACGGGGTGTTTGGGCCTTTGGACGCCTGGACGCGGTTAGATGGTGGGATAGCCCCCGAAGGCGTGGCCTCTTCGTCCAGGAGCACTTACCGACCAAGTCCTCGTCGTCGCCCTCACGACCGCGCAGCATCAGCCAGTCGAACCGGTCATCGCGCTTGTACTTGTCCCGCTTGATAAAGTTCCAGCGCAGAACAAAGTGCTCGGCGATATCGTAAACGCAAGGTCCAATGACACCCATGGCCACGTCGTGCCACGGCATACGCCCGTACTCGGCCTTGCTGAGCTCGTTTTGCTTCCAGTCTTGAACGTTCTGGAAGTCCATGATGCCTGCAACGCCACGGGTCAGCATTTCGCGCGTGTTTGCCGGTGGTAGCCCCCCGGCGGGTTCTCCTTTCTAGCGGTCTTACGATTGTTGTTGAAATCTTGTCCTGGCCAGACCTCGTTCTCGACTCCCTCGGGATGCACGTCGGCAAGGGGGTGGGTGTGGTTGTCCCATCTTCCGAAGCATAGGTCAAGGCCGCCGATAAAGGCCATCGCATAGTCAATCACAATGAACTTTTCGTGGTGGGCCCAGTAGAAGGTCATGTCGCCGCCGTTTTCCAGCACGTTGTGATCCGGGTGGCGCATGATGGTGATGTTGCCATGGCCCGGGGAGCCTTCCGGACACAGCTCCTGCAGTCTATGCTTGGTGTGGGCCGAGTTGCACGTTATGGCGGCCTCAACCTCTTTGTAGACGCTGACGTAGATCTGGATCGCCGTCAACATGAGCCAATCGCGGGGCCGGAAGGTCAACACACCTTGACACCGGCTTCAGCCCGTCTTTTCAGGATGGCGTCAAGGCGCCACTCCTGGTTGAAGTACGGTGTCCGCCTCATGAACAGTTCAGGGGACAACCACCAGTCGCAGATGTAGATGGTCTCCTTGGCTTGCTCCAGGGCGACGGAGACGGCCTATCTACGGGTGAGCGGTCTTCAAGGCTGGCATAGAGGGACGGAGCGACATACCCAGAAGTAATCCCGGCCGTCCACATACCACTTGATCATGTTTCCGTCATGCTCGGGAAAGTACGAATCGAAGCGGTGCGATTCGGCAATCTTCCGCCGCTTCTCGTCGGTCGCCTTTTCATGTTCTTTTGCGAGTCAGCGGCCCGGTGCAGAGCGAGGCGCGAAGAAAAGAAGGCCGGGAGAAGGGCCAAACTACGATAGAAGCCAAGACGGAGGGGGGCAGTGGCCGTGCAGGAATCAATTGCTCACTCACCCTCGTCGTGTCGGTGTTGTGGGTTGAAGAGGTTGCCCAGTTTGCCGATCTGGTGCCTGGCTCACGGTTAGAAGCGGCGCTGTGGACCGAGGCCGAGAGGTTGCGAAAAACACACTTCTTGTGGGTGAGGTGGATTTTGGCATCATGCAAATGCGTATCCCGCAGCTTCTCCTTCAGCTCGTGAAAGGGCGCCCTGAGCTTGTCGGTGAAGCTGCCATGGCCGTCGGCCTTTTCATCCTGGGGCATGGTCGCCAGGGGGATAACAGCAATGGCTGTCAGCGGGCGCGGCAAAAACGAAAGTGCGTGTGCGGGCGGGCGGGCGAGGTGTTCGATGTCGCCGCGTCGCCAAGTCGCAGGGAGGCAGCGAGTGGAAATGGAGAAAACGCAGGATGGGGACTTTCACAAGGCAATCAGACGGACGTCTAGTCGACGGTATCGTATTATTGCGAAGGGCGGGTTGATATCGCGGCGGATGTGGAACGACAGCCAGGTCTCGCCGAGGCGTCGTCATCCATCAGCGGAAAGCAGGAAACAGGGTGGAGGGCAGCCGACCAGCAGGGGCCCGTGCCGTTGTGCCGAGATTCCCTCCTCTCCTCGTCAGTCAGTCAGCGGCAGGCAGAACTTATATTCTTCGTCTGCCTGAGACGCCGGGGAGCTCGCGAGGCTTGGGAAATTTCGACGAGACGAGCAAGCCGAGGTCGCGGTCCCGGATGCAATTGGTCCAGGTCTATCTATGGATGTAGGTATCCTTCTACACACGTATAGACCGACCCTTGGTCGCACGCTTATTTTCTGGAGGCCGATGCTGGAAGCGCGCGATCAAGCTTTTTCTTTTTTATTTTTCTTTCTGGAGGCCACTTTAGCCCGCCTGCCCGCTGCCCGCCCCCCCTCAGCCCCTCCTTCATCGCAGATCTGGGGGACCTCTCAGCTAGTTCAATCGGATCCAGGCGAGAGACAAGTCTGGCCGCCAACTGTTACACTGCCTAAGCCCCAGCCCCCCCGGTTCCCCCGTGCGCTTCCAATCCTTTCACCCATCGATCGGGGGTCAATTGGCGACGGGCTGGGAGCTAGGCGAGGAGAGGGAGGGGAGGGGAGGCCAGGCCCTTTTCCGCCCATCTTGGCGAACGGGAGGGCTGGATGGACTTGGACAATGAATGGATGCGACGCATGAGCAAGCAAGCACTCACTCACTAGTCGGGAGCTGCAGTTGACGTCACCGCGCGAACGCCCCCGCCTCTCGCCAGCCCTGCTGCCCTACGAGCCTATTAAGTAGTACCTACTATACCTAGACTTACGTCGTTATGGATGCAAGCCCCCCCCTCTGCACCCGAAAAAAGAACCAGAGGTCACCGACATCCCGGCGGGAGATCCTGCTTGTACAAGTACGCAATGGGCATGGGATGGCACGGACCGCTGTCGCGTGACCATACCTCGGGCCTTCAGTATGTACGGGGCTTACTTTGTAGGGTATTATAGTCCACTGCAGTATTTGTCAGGGTGTCTCGGGGATGCGCCGTAATCGTTTTAGGTAGTATTGAAGTTATGTACCTACTTACTACGTCCATCACAGCCGCCTTTTCCCCTCCATTATACTTCCTACCCTCGGAGAAGAGAATAAGCGAAACAGGGCGAATCCTCAAGTGCTGCATTGCGCTTCACTATGTGGTCCAAACGGGGTGACGATGTATATATTGGTTTTCTTCACGATAAAGGATACCCCAGTACCTAAAGGACCTACCTACCCCTTCCAGGCCAGTATTATATAGGAGGTATTGGATGTATGCCTCAACCCACTAAACAGGCTCCGCCCTTACGCCGCCGCACTCTTGTCCCGCACGTGGGTCGGCAAACCTGCCTCCCTCATGACTATCTCCAGGGCCGCTAGGAGCTTCTCGTCGTCGTATCGGCGGGCGACCAGCTGCAGACCGAGGGGCGCGTTGTTGTACCCCTCGGCGCCGTGCTCTTGCCATGCGTCCGTGGGGACGCCGTGCCCCCCTGCGGCGGCGCCGTCCTTCTCGACGCTGACGGTGTCGCCCACGGGAAAGACGGCCGCCGGATAGTCGAGAAGATTCCATATTGCCGTGTATCCCCAGTAC
This sequence comes from Nigrospora osmanthi, assembly GCA_029489945.1. Classification (NCBI taxonomy): domain Eukaryota; kingdom Fungi; phylum Ascomycota; class Sordariomycetes; order Amphisphaeriales; family Apiosporaceae; genus Nigrospora; species Nigrospora osmanthi. Next base: position 5,563,695 of record CP120494.1, on the reverse strand, counting down.
TTGGCCGAGTTCAGCTTGGGCGCCGCTCCGGGCCCGGCCGGGCACAAGATCACGTCGACGGGCTCGCCTCCGTCCTTTGCCGTCTCGTTCCACAGCTCGGCGTACCTGGCACGGTACGCGTCCCTCTCGGCGCAGGCCTTCCATAGCGAAGCTATGTCGTGCTTCTTGACGTGGGGGGTTTCGTTGAGGATCCAGTGGGAAAGCGGCCGCAGGGGCTCTTGGGATGCACCTAGGGCATCTTTCATCTCGGCCCCTCCGTCGCAGAAATACAGACTGGACTGCACGCTTCCGTATAAGCCGTGCCCTTCTCAGGGAGCAGTGGGGGTCCCGACTTACAATGATGGACCATCCAACCTCATGTTTCCACGGCTTCCTGCAGGAATAGGCCGTTAGTTCTGGCCGACACAGTTCATCGTGGCCCAACGCCGAAGAGGATGGTCTCACCACTCCACCAACTCGATTTCGCTACTCTTCTGCAGGCTTTGAACCACATTCTCCAAGACCCTCGAAACTGGCGGATGGGGTCGGACGACCTCGTCCTCTCGCATTAGGGCGACTTTCAGCTTGCGCCCCGTAAAGGCCATGGACATGTCCCTCCAGTCCATGGCACACAGGCTGGGCTCGCGTAGCCACGGCTTCTGATCTAGAACTGTCTTGGTGAGCAGTTTGAGACCCTCCAGGCTCGTAGAAAGGGGGCCAATGACGGGCTTGATGGCCTCGCTCCCTGCCATGGGGGCCGACGACCCCTGAACGGGCACTCGGCCGCTCGTCGGCTTGAAGCCGAAGATGCCGTTGCAGGCAGCCGGTGACCTAATGCTGCCGCCGATATCACTTCCCAGCCCAAGGACGGAGCCTCGCATTGCGATTAGGGCGCCCTCGCCGCCGCTCGAACCGCCGGCTGTTAGTGAAGTATTAAACGGGTTGACAGTCTCCCTACCACGCGGTAAGCCAAAACCAAGCACAGAGCTGGGGCCCAGCGTCAGACGCACCCGTATAGGCTGGAGCTCGTCTCCAAGTGCATTAGAGATTGAGGCTGTGTGGTCCTCGCGTGGAAGACGGCGCCGGCATCTCTTAGGATACGAAGTACCAGCGCATCCTCTTCGCCAATACGTCCCACCCAGGAGACGAATCCAGCATTGAGGTCCAGCTTCACCACTACGAATCAGTGCTTTCCTCAGAACAGGTGATTGTAGAGCATGGTTTGAAGCAGGGCACTCAGGCTGGAAAGACGGGAACAAAGAACCGCGGGACTATAAGGGGGAGGAGCTCGTGCCGAAAAGGGCGATGGGGAACACCGGATGCTGCTTACTCCTTTCATGCCAATGTGCTCCTTGACACTGATGGGCAGTCCGTGCAGGGGGCCTACGGGCTTTCCGTGTGCCGCGAGGTACGCGTCCAACTCGGCCGCCCTTTTCAACGCCGACGCGGGCAGCAGCTCCGTGACGCAGTTCGCGAGCTTCTGCGCCAGCGCCGCGCGGCGCAGGAAGGCGTTCACGACGGACACGGCGCTCCACTCGCCCGAAGCCAGCTTGGAAACCAGCTCTTCTGCGCTGGTCGACGTGATGGCGCGTTCTCCTTCGTCGAGGACGAGTGCCGGGAAATGGGACACATCCCGCGGGGCGGCCCTTCTCGCGAGGCCGTTCGGCCGAGACGGATTTTCCGTAGTGGGATCCAGGCCATCCACCTCCAGAACGTCCGGGACGAGAGGGCGGACTTGGGCAACCGTTGCATCCCGATGCCGCCGGCGATCGGCCGCCACTTCCTGCCATGTCGCCCCTCCCGCGATGGTGACCCTGACGTCAGACATGTTGTTCTCGGTGCAACTTGACTTCTGAAGGATTGCCCGTTCTCGGTGCGGAGCAGAGATGTTTCGGAGGAAGGACAGGTCAAGCGGGATCAGAAGTGAAGCCAGTATCCCGTCCAAGTAAAAGACAAATGGCCACGTCGTTCCCGAGAGAGGGAGCGGAACATTCCAGATAGGATGATATCCGAGCACCCACGTCGCCGCGTTCGTCTGGTTGGCTGTCTCTTATCATGTAGCGATCGGACCGCCGGTGTCGTTGGAGAGATAGCTCGCACAATCAAGAACCCTTGTAAGGCCACCTGCAGTTGTCCGCGATAGAAGAGTGCGGGGGAGGTAGTACCTCTTGCCTTTTGCCCAACCGCGGCTACTCGGTAGAAACATCACGGATCGCCCTCAACCCGGCTGCCGAAGTTTAAGTATTGCTCTTTCCCTCTTCTTTTGTTTATGCTGGTGGTTTAGCAACCTGCCCAAAGCCCCCCCCCCCCCTCTTTTCAACGAATACCAGAAACCAACCAGCCAATACTCTTTGGCTAAAAAGATATTTAGGCAAGTACATATAAACTAGATACTTGGTGTTTCTGCTTGTGTCCTCGTTCCTAGCGCCTGTTTCAGGGGGCCTTGAGATCGGATGAATCGACGGTATCTCTCTTGTTGTATACGAATTAGGTAACTTTTTCCAGGCAGGGGTCTTGCCCGGGCATTTGGCTTGTAACTCATCACCGGATGGAAAAGTGTTCTTGAAACGGCTTTTCTGTCGAAACGAATGAAACACCGCTTTACATTAAGAATTTCACATTGTTTCGGTTTCGATTCGGGGTATCGAGAGGGTCCACGTGCTTAAGGGGAGAGACTCTAAGGCAGGAAAGACCAGCTAACTCCATGTGTTGGCTGGTTTACTTACATGCCACATCTATTGTTTAGGAGGCGAAAATGTGCCCTGTATCAAAGTCGATACACCTTCGGCGTATACATAACCCGGGCTAGAGGCTCCTCAGTTTTATGCCAGTTCGCAACCATCGGCTTGGTGTGGAATATGAAAATACTTGAGAAAACCAATTGAAAGTATCTAGGTAAGACTCATGGAATGACCAAGCCGCAGCAACAGATGAGACGTAGGAAGAGAGACGAGATGGTTATCGGGCTGGCGGAGGACTGCGTACTTCACATCCCAATGCCGAGCTCAGATGGCGCCTACTGACTTCAAGGCTCTGGATACCACCTCATCCAGTGTCTTTCTTGGTAGGCCCAGCCGCTCGTTCATGACAACACCCTCCTTCTCCAGATGGCCGCCGAACCGCCCCGTGACGAAACCAGTCTCGATCAGGGCGAATGCAGCCGACTGGTCGCCGTTCCGGACAGCCCTCTGCTTCTCCTCGATGAGAGCATAGCTGTCCAGCGATTCCACGTGGTACTTGACGCCCTGGATCCTTTCGATGGCCCCGAGCAACTGCCTTTGTGAGACGGCGAAGTCGCTGAGGTAAACATTGGTGTTCTTGGTGGCCCCCGGCGCGTCCCTCAGCGCCCGCACTAGGGCCGCGGCCGTGTTCTCCTCGGTGGTGCACGAGAACAGGCCCTCGCCGTCGTCCCAGAACACGAACCTCTTCTCGGCGACGTGCAGGCCCAGGAACGCGTGCGCCATGGACCACTCGAGCCACATGCCGCAGGACACGGACATCCACTCCAGGACGCCCTCCTCCGCCTTGGCTCGCAGGTACTCCTGCACCCTTCCCTTGTCCCGGAAGACGCCGCTGAGGGCTTGCGCCTCGGCGCGCAGGTTGTTGAGTCCGTACTCGCTGGGCACGTAGCGCCGGACGCCGGCCGCAATGGCAGCGTCGATCATGCGATATTGGTCCGCCACCGCGAGCGTCGTCATGCAGTTGATAACGGCATCCTTGCCTCGAAAAGCGGCGACCAGGTCATTCGTAGGGTAGTCATCTCCGATCCTGATAGTATCCAAGTGGGCCGGCATCTGCGCCGTGGACGACGCTCTTTGGAGGATGGTAAGAGTGAAGGTCGGCTCCTTTTCGAGGGCCTGGAGGACAATATTGCCAATGGAACCAGTGGCACCAATAAGGAGTATGTTTTTGAAGCTTGCCATGTTGAACAATGGAGGGTACACGGTTGTAAGTCGATGGCTGTGGGCTAGACCGGAGGGGCTTATATGAATCTGTTTACAGTGATAAGCCTTGACAGATGCCTGCCTGGAAGCAGTCGTCTTTAAATACAACTTGTATCGGCGTTATCAGAAACATGATGCTGACCAAATGTTCCCGGAGTATGCGCCAGTCGTACCAAGGCGTGAAGCCGCCTTGCCTCCATCGTGGTTCGTAGGCAAGGGCGATTACTCATATCATTCCCGCAGTTTGGGGCCTGCATCGACGCATTCGAATGTAACGTGGATGGGTAATCAGCAAGAGAGCAGCGAACCAATAGCCATTGTGGTATACTTGTATATTTTTCGACCCGATTTGGTTCGCCAGCCAATGACAGTCAGTGCAGATATGTAGCATGCCGCGGATGACCTCTGTGATTAGTGAACATTTTGTTAAGAAGCCGAGGTGATGACAGACCGTCGACCTATTTTCACGTCGCCGCTTTCGCAGTCTGTCAAGATGGTTTACGAGCTATTGCCCACGGCACTGGGGCCAAGCGAGATACTCTTTCGTTCTTTTAAACCGGGTGGTGGACGAGTTGCCCTCCTGGCTATTCGATTCTGGCCCCGTTCACATCCGCAAGCTAAAAAGAAAAGAATAAGAAAGTTCTCGTACGTGACAACTGAGGCAACGGATGAGGAACAAAAAGAAAATGGTGGAGAAGCTGGGAATCGAACCCAGAACCTTTTCCATGCTGAGCATGCTAAGGAAACGTCATACCACTAGACCACATCCCCTGTTGTTGTTGAAGACGATGAGGCTTATTCACATTCATTTAGCATGAGCCTGGGGCTCTCGTCGCTCAGATCACGTCCTTGTGGGACGGGGGTGGATGCCAGGTTGGGCCTCTCCACGATAGCGCTTCGCTTTGGGTGCTGCTGCAGTGGGGATGGTGTTGTGAAATGTGGTCGGCAACGGCACGGGCAGCTACCGAACTCTCTGTGCGGCTTGCCTACCTCCTACTTACTAATGGAATTGAGACCATATGTGTCCATGGATGCTTACCTATGCAGGAGATATGCCATCTCAAGATATGAACGGGAGGCAACAAGGCCTTGTTGGTTCATATTCACTGGAACTGCCTTGGTCAGCTGGCTGGTGAGAGAAAGCTGAAGGTGCAGGAAAGCCCGGATTGGTGGAAGGTCAATCTTGACAATTTCTATACATCGCAGGCAAAAATAAAGAGCCTCCAGATGCGGCTGAATGGTTCAAGCATATATGGCGTGATGATCATGCGATGGGAGAAGGGCTGGCGGATGAAGGGGCTCATTCGGTGTGGGAAGAAAAAAAAAAGACACCAGGCTGGTCAGTCTTCCCGTCCTCCATCCCATGTGAGAGGGGCCCCCCAGGGGGTTATCGGCAAAGCGCGGCATGACTCCAACTTAGACGGTGCGATGACGCAAGTACCTTAAGTTCTACTATGTAGCTGGAGATGCATCCCATCCCATCCATGGGAGAAGGACTGGGGAAGGATCGCACGGGGAGTCAAGGTTGTACTGGATGGTAAATAGTTCATAGAGAACTGCACGCACACACACACACACACACACATCTCAGGTTTTCAATCCAGTTGAACCTGGTGTACCTCGTCAATGGAAGGCTGAGATGAAATGACAGCGAACTCTGCCCGCTTCCATGGTGGGGAGAAAACATGGGAACCTACACAGAGGTACAGAGCTGGGCGGGTTCTTAGGCGCTCCAATCACGACTATGACTCCCTCCCCCGAAGGTTGGAGGTGGTGAAGCTGCTGTGGGGCAGGGGAATACCTAAGCTCAATACGTGCTCATGCTGTGCAGGCATTGATCGGACGTGACAGGGCAGAGAGAGAGGTTAAGCTTCCCGCCTCAGCTGCTGCTGCTGCTGCTGCTGCATCCCTCCCTTGCAGGACAAACGACGGATTATTTCCCTGCACCCGAGTCGAGTGCTACACAAAATCACCGCTACCGACGTCAGTAGGAATTTCTTCTGCCGTCCCTCTTCGTCGCCATTCCCCAACACCACAGCTCTTTTCCGTCCCTCGTCCGCCCGTGCCGACTTCGACCCTCCTCCCTCACAATGCTCTCTGCTCTGAGAGTCGCGACCCGCGGTGCCGCTGTCGCCCGCGTGGCCTCGCCCCTGCGCTTCCAGGCCGTCCGTGCCGGCTCGACCTGGGCCAACGTGCCCCAGGGCCCTCCTGTAAGTCCTCCCCTCGCCATTGGGCTTTCTCTTCGTGTCTCGAGCATCGGCAAGAAACGGATGAACTGACGGTTGCGAACCCAGGATGTAAGCTTCGGCCCCAAACCCCATCGGTCCCCTGCCCGCGTCGGTGTCAACGGCCACACTAACCCCGTCTCTCTCTGCGCCTCAGGCCATCCTGGGTACGTCCTGAACACGCCGCCTGGCCTTGGCGCCTTGTCGTGTACACCGAGCTCACAGCCATTCCTACAGGCATCACCGAGGCCTTCAAGGCCGATTCCTTCGACAAGAAGATCAACCTGGGTACGTGGCAGCCGCTTCCCGGCCGCATCTGAGGGATTTCCTTGGTGCCCCGAGCCTCCAGGCCTTACCTGTGTCGTCCCGCTGACGGTCCGCCCCTTGCAGGTGTTGGTGCCTACCGCGATGACAAGGGCAAGCCCTACGTCCTCCCCTCGGTCCGGGCTGCCGAGAAGAAGGTGGTCGATAGCAACCTGAACAAGGAGTACGCCGGCATCACCGGCATCCCCGAGTTCACCAAGGCCGCCGCCCAGCTGGCCTACGGCAAGGGCTCCTCGGCCCTCGACCGCCTTGTCATCACCCAGTCCATCTCGGGCACCGGAGCCCTCCGCATCGGCGCCGCCTTCCTGGAGCGCTTCTACCCCGGCGACAAGAAAATCTACATCCCCAACCCCTCGTGGGCCAACCACGCCGCCGTCTTCAAGGATGCCGGCCTCGACGTGGCCAAGTACCGCTACTACAACAAGGACACCATCGGCCTGGATTTCGAGGGCATGATGGCCGACATCAAGGGCGCCCCCAAGGGCAGCATCTTCCTGTTCCACGCCTGCGCCCACAACCCCACGGGTGTCGACCCCACCCAGGCCCAGTGGCGCGAGATCAGCAACGCCGTCAAGGAGGCCAACCACTACGCCTTCTTCGACATGGCCTACCAGGGCTTCGCCTCGGGCGACACCGACAAGGACGCCTTTGCCGTGCGCCACTTCGTCGAGCAGGGCCACAACATCTGCCTGGCCCAGTCCTTCGCCAAGAACATGGGTCTCTACGGCGAGCGCGTGGGCGCCTTCTCCATCGTCGCCGCCGACGCCGAGGAGCGCAAGCGCATCGACTCGCAGGTCAAGATCCTTGTCCGCCCTCTGTACTCGAACCCCCCGATCCACGGTGCCCGCGTCGCCGCCGAGATCCTGAACAACCCCCAGCTTAACCAGCAGTGGCTGGCCGAGGTCAAGGAGATGGCGGACCGCATCATCACCATGCGCGCCCTCCTGAAGGAGAACCTGGAGAAGCTGGGCAGCAAGCACGACTGGAGCCACATCACGAGCCAGATCGGCATGTTCGCCTACACGGGCCTCGAGGCCGCCCAGATGGACACCCTCGCCAAGGAGCACAGCGTCTACGCCACCAAGGACGGCCGTATCAGCGTGGCTGGCATCACCACCGAGAACGTTGGTCGCCTGGCCGAGGCCATCTACAAGGTCAAGGGCTAAGCGCCCACCCAGCCCTCCCGCGACCTGATTTGTACTATGGCAGCAGGGACATGGCGGAGCCGCGTCCGGACAAGCGAGATACCAGTGAAATGAGAAAGACGAGCTACACGACAAGGAAAATGCGCCAGACTGTGTACGATACCAGATACCAAGGCAACGTGATGATGCCGGGTGGCGAATTTGGGTCCCAAGTAGCGTCTGTCTTGGAGCTGTCTTGCCTTGCGCAGATGGACCAACAGAAGTAATGCCATTTCTTGAGTACCTAGCTCTGGACATCAACAAGGAACCAAGTTTCAAAACGACGTATTCTTCCATGCGATGCGTAAACCGTGACCTTGGCCGAGCTTGCCACGTAGTCGACGCCGTGCTTGCCTCGTCAACGTAACAACGGCATGTAGTTGTACTCATGTAAAGGGGGGCCTGTACAAAGCGGCCGGGCGGTAGATTTGGCTGCAGAGGGGAGCCCGTTTCTCGTGTCTCATACATCATTATGAAAGAATCCTGCTTGGCTTCGAGGTCGCTCGCTCGCAGCCGCCGTATCGAAGCTCTGCCGGGTCCGCCGCCTCTCAAGTTCCATCCAGTCTCTCCAGGTCCCCTTTCACCTCGGCCAGGCGGGCTTGCATGTCGTTCCAAACCCGGGCCATCTCGCGCATGGTGCGCTCCTTGGCCTCGTCGCCGCCCTGAGCCCAGGGTCCGCCGTCGTTGCCGTCGCCCGGCGCCACGGCGACGCCGTACTCGCGCAGCTCGTGCTCGCGGGCGCGGGCGCCGTCCTGGAGGCGCAGGCCGGCGTCGCGGAGGTGGCGGCGGTAGGCGCGCAGGGCGGGCTGGGCCTCGGGCGGGTAGAGGCGGGCGCGCGTCTCGGCGAGCAGCAGCTCGAGGCCGGCGGCCCAGAGGCGGGCCTCGAGGGCGGCGCCGCGGGCGCGCAGGGCCGTCGAGTGGGCGGCGGGGCCGTGCTTGGCGTCGAGGGCGCGCAGGAGCAGCGCCAGCGCCTGCGTGTGCCGGGCGAGGTGGCCGGCGAGCCGCGCCGTGGCCGCCCGCCGCGCCGCCGCCAGCGCCCGCCGCGCCGCGCCCAGCGCCGCCTGCAGCTGCCGCGTCGCCGCCGCCAGCGTCGGGATCGCCCGGTGCACGAACGACGGGTTCGTCGCCGGCTTCACCGTGCGCGCCAGCGCGCTCGCCCGCGCCGTCAGCTGCGCCGAGAGCACCGGCGCGAGCTGCGGCAGCAGCGCCGGGAAGGACGAGAAGGGCGGGTTGGAGAGCAGCACCTCCAGCGCCGCCGCCGGCGTCGTCGCCGCCCTGGCCACGAACGCCGGGAGCAGCAGCAGCAGGTCCATCAGCTCGCGCGGCAGCTGGGACGACGACGACGACGACGACGACGCATCGTGCGACGAGGCGAGATGCGACTTGGTCCGTCGGTGGGCGAGCGGCAGCTTGGCCGGTTGCGAGGAGCTGGACGGCGGCACGGCCGTTTCCAGCGCCTGTTTGAGGAGATGGCGCCGCGTGGCTCGCAGGCGGTACACCCGCAGTTCCTACACGGACGGAAGGGTAAACCACGGTCGTCCAAAGTACAGTACAGGCCGGGGGGTTGCACGCCTTACCTCGCGCACCTCATCACGCTTCTTTGCCGAGGCGTCCTTCTTGGTGGATCCGTCGGGGTGTAGGATGTTGTCGGTCAGGGACTTGTAGAGGCTCTCGAACCCGGGGTTGCTCTTGAGCACCGCATCGTCTACCGGAGGCAGCATTTTGGCCCCACGAAAGCCTGATTCTTTGTGCCAGAGACTCTTCTTTGGCTGGATTCCACCAGCGCGGTGCACGAGGCGTGCTCGTTAAATGTGTTGATGCGCCCCCTACCCGAGTGAGGATGGATGGGGTGGGTGAGTTCCGATTGACTGATTGATCCCCAGGTTTCTTTCCATGAGCCACAGTGGGAAGAGGTACGTACCGCTCATTAGTACCTGTACCACCAGCTCAAATAGAATGCACTATGTACCCCCGGACCGGCACCGGGTGACGGGAGGGCGCCCCACTAAAAACATGGCAGCGGGCGATGGTGCCAACCGCCAAAAGATTCATTCACATTGCCATTCGCACCATCGCCGACGACCTCAGTCCGACCGACCCCACGTTGCTGTCGCCGCGCACCCGCCCCCGCTCGACCCGTTGCCCCGACTGTTTTCCCCCGTCGGCGCACGCTCACCCGTTCTGCCACCACCACCACCGCCGCCCACGATGGCGTCCCTCCGACCCTGGACATCCGTGCGGTGTCTCGCGTCCGCGGCGTCGTCGTCGTCGTCGTCGTCGTCGTCATCACCACACATGCTCCTCGCCGCCGGCGCCGCGGGCGGCCGGCGGGCCTTCTCGACGACGCCGGCGCCGGCGCGGCAGACGCCGACGCACCTCAAGGTGCCGTTCGAGCAGGTGCCCGACTACCCGTACGGGCCGTTCCGGTGGTACAAGCAGCGCAACGTCGGCCTCTACGGCACCTCCAAGGTGCGGTTCGGCAACACGGTCGCGGCCAAGTACGGCAACAAGTCGTGGACCATGTGGCGGCCCAACCGGCACACGAAGCGCCTCTGGTCGCCCGCGCTGGGCGCCTTCGTCCGCACGCGCCTGACGGCCGGCGTGCTGCGCACCGTCGACAAGCTCGGCGGCATCGACAACTACCTGCTGGGCACCAAGGCCCGCCGCGTCAAGGAGCTCGGCCCCGCCGGCTGGCGCCTGCGCTGGAAGGTGATGCAGAGCCCCGCCGTGCAGGCCCGCTGGGCCGCCGAGCGCGCCGCCCTCGGCCTGGCCCCCAAGGCCATGCCGCTCGACGACGCCGCCGCCGCCGGCGTTCCCCGGCCGTCGGCCGACGAGATGGCCGCCCTTGATGCCATGCTGGCCCGCGGGGATGAGTTCGTCCTCGGCGACGTTCAGGAGGGCGAGGACGTCTTCATCGACGCCGCCACCGCCGACGCCGACGCCCGCAAGGCCGCCGAGGCCGCCGAGGCCGCCGCCCAGGAGATCCGGGACCAGGACGTGACCAGCCAGAAGAACATCCTCCCGTAACCGGCGCGCAGACACTGGCGGGCCGTTGCGTATCAAGGACGCCCGCAACTTCCGTGGGGGGACGACGAAGAGACGGGCAGGACGAGGCAACACTCATACACACATACACACACACGCATTGTACCATATCTAGAAACTGTACGAAACAAAAGCCTTTCGTACTGGCCGCACGCATGATCAAAATATCTTCTGTGTAGGCATGTACAGAGTTACCGTGCTCCCGGCCTATATGCTTTCGGCCCAAAGTCTACTGGACCGTTTTCTTTTTCTGTTTTTTTTTTTAACCCGCCGCCGCTAAAGCGCAACCTAATGTTCTCATGCTCGTCTACATCCAATTGTCGCTTTTTTCACTTCTTTTCTCTTTGTTCCAGCTAGAATCGTAGATCCCAGCCGATCTTGGGCCCGATCTTGGGCAGCTCCTCGGCGACGCTCTGGACGTCCTTGTCGCCGCGGCCGCTGAGGCAGATGACGACGTCGGAGCCCTTGGGCATGGTCTTGGCCAGCTCGATGGCGCCCCAGATGCCGTGGGCGCTCTCGAGGGCGGGGATGATGCCCTCGAGCTGGGTCATGAGGCGGAAGCCCTCGAAGGCCTCGGCGTCGGTGGCGGCGACGAACTTGGCGCGGTCGGCGTCCTTCCACTGGGCCAGCTCGGGCCCGACGCCGGGGTAGTCGAGGCCGGCCGAGACGGAGTGCGTCTCCTGGATCTGGCCGTGCTCGTTCTGCAGGATGTAGGTGCGCACGCCGTGCAGCACGCCCTTGGAGCCGGCGGCCAGCGTGGCCGAGTGGCGCGGCGTGTCGATGCCGTCGCCGCCGGCCTCGACGCCCAGCAGCTTGACCGAGGGGTCGTTGCTGAAGGGGAAGAACATGCCGGTGGCGTTGGAGCCGCCGCCGACGCAGGCGACGACGGCGTCGGGCAGCTTGCCGCGCAGCTGCTGCATCTGCTCCTTGGTCTCGTTGCCGATGACGGACTGGAAGGTCCGCACGATGGTCGGGAACGGGTGCGGCCCGATGGCCGAGCCCAGGATGTAGTGCGTGTCCTCGAGCCGCGTCACCCACGACCGCATGGCCTCGTTGACGGCGTCGCGCAGCGTCCGCGCGCCCGCCTCGACGGCGATGACCTTGGCGCCCAGCATGCGCATGCGGAACACGTTGAGCGCCTGCCGCCGCACGTCCTCGGCGCCCATGTAGACGGTGCACTCCATGTTGAACTTGGCGCACACGGTGGCCGTGGCCACGCCGTGCTGGCCGGCGCCCGTCTCGGCGATGATCTTGGTCTTGCCCAGCCGCTTGGCCAGCAGAATCTGGCCCACGGCGTTGTTGATCTTGTGCGAGCCCGTGTGGTTCAGGTCCTCGCGCTTGAGCCAGATGTTGGCGCCGCCGGCGTGCTCGGTGAGCCGCTCGGCCAGGTGCAGCTGGCCCGGCCGGCCCATCCAGGGGTAGTAGGAGCGGTACTCCTCCCAGAACTTGGGGTCGTCCTTGATGTCGTTGAAGCCCTCCTCGAGCTCGCGCAGGCAGTCCATCAGCGACTCGGGCACGTACTGGCCGCCGTACTCGCCGAAGCGGTCCGGGATCTTGCCGTGCATGGCCGCCAGCTGGGCGACGATGTTGGCGTCCTGGCCGTCGCGGTCCTCGTCGGTGACGACGCCGCTGACGGTGACGTCCTCGCCGCTGGGCTCCTGCGCGACGCTGACGGCCTCGACGACGCCGACCTCGCGCGTCAGCTCCTCCTGGGCGCTCGAGGTGCGGCCGCAGACGTAGGCGCAGTACTCCTCGACGACCTTGGCGCCCTGGCCGGGCTCGGCCTGCTGCAGCTTGGTGATGAGCTGCGAGCCGATGACGACGCCGTCGGCCACGGCGGCCACGCTCTGGAAGTGCTCGCGGGTCGAGACGCCGAAGCCGACAGCGGCCGGCTTGTTGCCGCTGTACTGCTTGACGCGCTTGAGCAGGTCGGGCAGGCCGGCGTTCATGGTGCCCAGGGCGCCGGTGACGCCCATGCGCGAGACGACGTAGATCCAACTGTCGGCCAGGGAGCACAGGAGGCGCATGCGCGAGTCGGTGGTCGAGGGCGCGATGAGTGGCACGTACGACAGGCGGCCGGCGGTGCAGAACTTGCGGAAGGAGACGGCCTCCTCGGGCGGCAGGTCGCAGACGATGAAGCCGTTGATGCCGGCCTCCTTGCAGTCGCGCAGCAGGGCCTCCTCGCCGTAGGCCAGCAGCGGGTTGTAGTAGCCCATCAGCATCACGGGCGTCGTGAGGCCTTGTTTCCGGGCGTCGCGGACCATCTGCAGCGTCGAGCCGACGGTGACGCCGTTCTTCAGGGCGACCGTGTTGGCGGTCTGGATGGTCGGGCCGTCGGCAATGGGGTCGGTGAAGGGCACGCCGAGCTCGATGATGTCGGCGCCGCCCTTCTGCATGCCCAGCATGATGCCGGGCATGGCCTCGGGGGTCGGGTAGCCGGCCGTGACATAGGTGACGAAGGCCGCCTGGAGGGGGGGCGGGAAGGCCTCGTTAGCGACGGGGAGGGGGGCCGGGACGACAAGACCGGGAGACGGGAAGCAGCACGTACGCGGTTCTCGGCCTTGCACCGCTGGAAGGTCTGCTTGAGGTGATCCATTGTGCGGAGGCGGGCAAGGGGGACGGAAGACGGGTTGGTTCGGAAGGGAGCGGCGACAAGGCACAAAACTTGGAACCGGAGACGGTGTCTTGTCGGTGCAGATCTCCCAGACGGTTCAGGTCTGAATTGCGGGAAAGCCGGCGAGGGAGAGGGGCCAAGGTGCAGCTCCAGATAGATGTACGAGGTATGTATACGGCAGTGGAAGACGGGAAAAAGAATAGATATCTGAGTCACAAACTCTCCCGGATATGACAGTATGGCGAGCGCCGGCAACTTTCTCGCCCTATGCGCATAGTCTGGGTGCGGTAGCGGCGGTGGCGTTAACTCGGTACCCTCCCGTAAAAGTGGAAGTGGGATGTCTGACCTCGATTTTTCCCGACTTGTTATGGATTAGTAGGGTAGCGACTGGATTGCCCCGCGGTCAGGTACTGCAACGGCCGCGCAGAGGGGAGCGGGTACATCCAGTCTGATGTAATACATTGTGTAGTAAGTACTACCTATAGTACCTCTTAGTGAGTACTTAAGTAATTGAACCAACCCATAAAACCAGGGTCCCTTGCATAGCATCCCTGGCGGGCGATGTCGGGGGGCCTTATACTCACCCGAGTCACCATCATCACCACCACCATATCTGTCACGGATGCATCTCCGTCCGCCCTTTTTAGGAACCTTGCATCAAGAGCGGGATTGCGACCGGAAAAACTGGCTCATGACTCCGCCTCACAACGATTCCCGTAGAATATATTGGCGGAGGACCCGAATACATCCATTATCAGACTCTGGTATTTACGTAGAAAGCCGCCTCTATGTATATCCATCACTATTCAAAAAGGTGTAGTCGGGACATCATCATCGCTTAGTAGATGGGGTGGGATATTATTAGATGGCGATGGAAAGGGTGCAGCTTTCATTTCTCGTCGGGTCTAACGGGGCGCGAGACTAGAGCTCCAATTCGAGCCAGCCATCGGAAAAGAGGCCGTCACAGACCGTACTACTGGTGGGAAGCCTGACGGCCCCTCAGAGCTCTCCCATCTCGCTTTCGGCCGACTCCGCAGCACTTTCGAGTACGAAAAAGTCCTTGACCACGGCCAGGCCCTTCGCCGCTCTCTCCCATACCTCCGGGAGGCAGGTCTCGGGCTTGAGCACGTAGCACCTCGGCGCCGGCTTGACCGGGGGCACGTTCTTGATGTGCCAGGTATCGGCGGGGCCGGTGGTGGCGAAGCCGTCGGTGACGGCGACCCGGCCCGTGGGCACGTCGAGGTTGAACATGGCGCGGCGGAAGACGGCGTGCGCCGCTTCGGGCTGGTAGGCGGGCACCTCGTGGCCGGCCTGGAAGACGCGCGTGAAGGAGAAGTTGCCGTGCTGGCGCGTCATGCCGGCGACGACGCCGCCGCCGCCGCCGCCGCCGGCCGCGGGGAGGAGGAGGGGCTGGTAGCCCGCGCGGGCGAAGCCGGCCGCGTGCTTGTACGGGACCGCGAGGCTGGCCTTCTCGCCCCCGACCCAGTTGCACGCCATGTCGCGGTCGCCGTACATCAGGTGGACCTTGACGCCCGCGTCGAGGAGGTAGCCGATGGCGTCCAGGAAGCCGCCGTGCACCATGTCCAGCGACTCGCCGAACCGGGCGCTCACGGCGAACGACGCCATGGAGAAATTGACCGGGACGCCGAGCGCCGCCAGCACGGGGGCCCGCGTCAGGTATCCGTACATGTGGGGTGCCGGGAAAGGGTCGGCCTTGGCTGTGTAGCGTTCCTTTGTCAGTAATTTCCTGCTCATGGGACCTTTTCGCGGCTCCCCTTGGCCAGAAGGCGGAACAACAAAAGGGGCTACGGCAGGTCAAGGAGAGAATCGAGGATGGCTTACGATGGGCAATGTCGTACCAGCCGCCAACACCCGAGGCGAGATAGCTCTCCACGGCTGCAAACTCGCACACCCCCTGAAGACGTTTACATGCCTGGAGGTCGCTCCTTTCGGACAGCTGGCTAAGACGGACGGGCTCGCGGCCTTGGAGTTCATCCTGGCATGCTGCGAACCGCTCCTTGCAGCCATCGGGCCTCGTCCCTACCCACCTCTGGTGTCAGCCATGTCCTGAAAAATAGGTATCCCGTGGAGCCTGTTTCGGGCCATCCTTGGGGCCAGGGCGGCAGATAGAAAGAGTAGGGAGGGTATGAGGGAGGCCGGGAGGGGGGAAAGAGACTAGAATCGGTTATGAAAGGGGACCAGATGCAACTTACAGTTCCACATGAGGTCGTCGTATAGGGATTGGTTAAACAGTTGCAGGCCATACGTCTGCCGAATATGGTCAGCAAGATCCAGGATGTACGTAGTGGGCCGGCGGGGACGGTGAAACTCACGTTGTTGTAGGGCCAAGTGATCCAGCTCTCTCCCTGTATCACGAGGTCGATCTCGCCGTTGACGATGCCGAGGGTGTCGAGGCGCAGGGGGTGGGCGCCGCGCTCGGCGGAGCTGCCGTTGGCGATGCGCTCGTTCTGGCGCTGGAAGAAGCGCAGGACGCCGGGGCCGTAGTGGCCGCCGTAGGACTCGGCCCAGAGGCTGAGGCGGTCGTCGGCGGGCCGGTAGCGCGGGAACTCGAAGAACCAGGCCTGCGCGAAGTGCCAGAGCGCGTGGGCCGCCTGCTCCGTGGTGCCGGCCGTCCGCGACCGGTTCTGGCTGGCGAAGGTGCCGTACCGGTGCGTCAGGTTGGCCGCCGGCGGGCCGCCCGCGAAGTCGGCCGGCCGGGGCTCCCAGGCGCCCTCGGCGCCCGGCACGGCCGAGCGCGTCATGGTCGCGTTGGTCGCCACGTCGTACGAGAAGCCCACCTGCGCCGGCTGGTCGACGTACAGCATGTTGACCTCGTTGTTCCAGCTCCACGGGTTCGGCACCGCGCCGGCCGAGTCCGCCGCGATCATGCACGGCCCATTCTCCTCGAGCAGCCCCATCATGGAGGAGCCGCCGGGCCCGCCGTTGAGCCATATGGCCAGCGGCGCGTGCTCGGGGTCCTTTCGCGCTTCGAAGAACCAGAAGAAGCTGCGCGGTGCATCAGAACGCACGTCTGGCTCACTCTCTCTCTCTTTTTCTCTCTCTCGCCCGGGGGACTCTCTGTCTTACGTATTGATGGGATAGTCCTGCACCTCCCCCCTCTCATCGTCGAGGAGGCCGGGGGGTAGATGGATATAGCCGGCGTACGACCGGACACCCGGTGTTGTCTCGCAGATGCCCGGCTGGTGTCACCCAAGTCAGCTTCGTGATCTACCACGGCAAAGCGACCGGAACGCCATCGTACCTCTTTGAAGGAGATGGTCACGTTTTCCTGGAACTTCGATTTGAGCACCTTGAGGCCCTCGGGCGTAGGGGGGAATTGTGCCAGCCCCAATCCCAGCAAGCCGCCGAGGAGCAGACCTGACGATAACATGATAGCGAGGTGGCTCTCCAACATGTGAAGAAATTGGATGAACTATGTACGAGCCATCAATTGCTTCTTAAGCGGTATCTTGCTTGGCGCAGTTACGCGCATCACCACGTCGACGCGGCGTAAGACGGGCACAATCTATCCCGCGTTGCATCGAACACCTGCTCCATTCTCGATAGCGTGCAGACCACCCCTGCTCATGGAAGCCCGAATTCCGCCAACCATTGCGTGGACTCCGAACCTCTAAAACCCCCGCTTACTTCAGCATCGGTACTTGTGTCCGAATAGAACACAAAAGTTGGCATTCCGGAGGGTTAACCAGAGCATTGCATACTATAAGCCCGAAGACTTCGCTAATCCCAAAGGTTCCCATATAACTACCTAGAGTGAAATCCTGGTTGCCATTCCTTCCGGTTCAATAAGAATACCGCCTACGTGTCCCTGCCGCCGCCGGATGTCAGGGTATTCGCGGATTCAACCCAGTCCTGCCAGTCCATCCAGTCGCCCGCGTCGTTCGTATCCGTCAACATGTCCGTGTCCGTCCATAGCCAAGCAAGGGGGTCCGGAGCGAAAAGAGCTTCGTGTGGCTGTACGGCGTCCGCTGTGGACGAGCCATGGCCCGTCCACCCCATTGCCTCGGGGCCTGGGTGTCCGGGATAGTCCGCGTTGGGATGTGCCATCATCGGAACCGGCCCGCCGTCTCCGCCCCCAGGATGCGGTTGTGACGGGCTCGTGCCGGTCGAGGCGGCCGCCTCGGCTTCTTTCGTCGCCGCGTTGAACGCGTGATCGGTCACGAGCCGGCGCCACCTCTCCCGCCAAAGTCCGGCCACGTCAGCACCGGGCGGGTAGGACCCGGAGCTTCCTGGCTGGGGGGATTCCCTGTCTGTGGTGTCCAGCTCTCCCACTGCCGTGGGATCCTCCCTAAGCCGAGCCAGCTCGGCCGCACGGTGCCTCCTGGCCCGCACCATCAACTTCCGCAGGGGCACCCAGAATTGGGCATTCTGCCCCGGTGCCGTTGGATCGGTCGTGGGGATGAGCCAGGGGCTATGTAGTGCCACCCAGGCTCGCTCGATGATGGGGCCCCATGGACGGCGCGCAATCTCAATGAGGAGGTACACAATGGCAGGCCAATGAGTGTAAGTCTGGTATATCCAGCGCCAATGGCGACACGACTCCTCGGCATTCAGCGCGTGGTTGTACTCGGCCACCTCGATGGCGTTGACCAACAGCTTGGTCCGCACCGCGATGGAGAATGTTTCACTGGGCGAGGAGAAGAGGACGGGGTGATGGATGAACAGGGACATCTTGGCCATGACGAGCCGCGCGATGGTCAAGCCGACCCAATGCATGATGTCGTTGGGGTCGGTCACGTACCGGAAGTAGTTCTTCTCGTACTTGCCATAAAGCTCATCCAGGAGCCGACTTTGCTGTTCCATATCCGGGCTGCCGTCCTCTTTCGGCCCGAGTGATATCATCTGACGCATGACTTGGTCCGTTTCGATCCAGACAATGGCGAAGGACATGTCGGTAATCCCCTCGCGCGCCACGGGCGCCTCCGGGGATCCGGGTTCGATGTCCCCGTCGTTGATGTTCGCAGGCATCTTGGTGTCAAAGCTGCCAATGGTCACAACGGTTCCCTGGTCCTCGGACGCCCGCAAATCCAGCAAGCACAGGGACCACCACACCCTTCGGCGCACCTCGATCTCGTAGGGGCTGAGGTGGGGGAAGTGGGAGCCGTCGCGCTGGAGCCCGAGGGCCTGCGCCATGCGGATGGCCAGCCCCGTCATCATCCACACGAAGCGCGGGCTGTCGTGGCGGCGCGCCAGGCACAGAAAGATGACGAGGGCCTGCACGAGGACGACGCTGGGTTCGTTGAGAAAGTCGGCCTTGGCCAAGGCGTGCTCAAACCCCAGACGGAACTTGAGGTTGAGCTCCGCCTTGGCCTGGCCAAAGTTGGTCATTACGTCTTCTTCCTCCATCGACGTGCAGGCCGCATAGTAGATGGCAAACAGCAGGGCCTCGTGGGGGGGCGTGAGGGCGGCGCCGCCGCCGGCACGGGTGTCCGCGACCAGTTTGTAAACCGCAGGCATATGCACGATCTGCGCAAAGAGGCCCACATTGTCCGAGTATACGCTGAGCAAGAAAGGGACTTGGGACGGCAGCGGATGTAACCCGGCCGGGTTGAGGCCGGCCGGGTGGAGATTGTGACGAAACAAAAACGCGTTCCGCTCAGCCGCCGGTCGTCCTTGTTCCAGCGTGATGGCATGAGCCGACGGCGACAACTCATCCTGGGATGAGTCCGAGTCCTCGCCAGCCATACTCGCCGTCTGCATTTTGATCGCATCAAGCTGTTACGGGGTAAGCATAGTTCGTGGCCCGGGTGTGATCACAGACAGTCCCCTATCCAGGGAGGCAGGCCTACTTCGTCGCTGACGCGCGACCAGAAGCCGCTGCTGATGTACCGGCTGCGATGGGGGTCCTGAAGCACCAGGCGACCGAAGTCTCTGGGCATGCTGCTGGCGCTGGACGATGGCGACGCCGAGTCCCTCAGAGGCGGCGGCTCCTGCGAGCTGGCCTCCGTGGTCGGCATCACCGAACCGGCGAGGGCAACGGATCTGCCAACTGTCTGCTGCGTCTGTTGCGTCTGCTGGAGCTGGTTGCTCAGCTCATGGACAAGGCCCTCGAGGGTTCGCAGCCGGTCCAGGACCTGTTGATGCTCAGCACCACTGCTGGTTGGGGCCGGGGGCTCGGACGGGAGCGGTGCCGATGCCGATGCCGATGCCGACGCCGACGCCGACGCCAGTGCCGATGCGGCCGCCGTGTGGGCGACGCGCTCCATCCGCCGGGCCCATCGCGGCGGGCGATCGACGGACGGAAGAACGCAGGCGACGTTGCCGCGGAGGCAGTTGGAACAGGGACTCCTCTTGTCGCATTTCACCTTCCTGGCTCTGCATACAACACACTGCAACCGCTCCGGGTTAGAAGCAAGGGGAGGGCCCCGAGAGCACTTGCGTATAAAGTACGTACACTCCGTGGCTTGGCCGAGGCGTTCGTGGACATACTGGCTAAGGTAGGTCGTCGAGACGTTCGAACAGTGGAAGTGCATGAGTGGGCTGACTGAGTGTGGAGGACTGGCGGAAACTGCGTCGGCACAGGTTCGCGCTTTTCTCGGTCGCCTGGGCGAGGGCGCTAAACGGCTTGGGCTATAGGTCGAGCATCCATGGATGTTTGTTAGGTACCTGTCCGATGACCCGGAGACGCCGTTTAATTCGACCGCGCGCCTCCGTATCTATTCAGGTGCCATATAACAAGTCAGGGGGACGAAATAAACGACTTTGGTCATTCCTGCTAACTTGTAATTATAACAGAATGAGAACACCCGAGAGTTGTACAGGTCTCCTAAAGTGTGTGGAAAGCAAGGGATGCTCAGGTGGGCTAGTAGCACAGGCGCTACCTCGTGTAAGTCACCGACAGAATTCGGTATCATACTAAACTACAATCGACCTCTACTTCGTGGCACCTACCCGTGGAAACTTAAGAGCATCAGTGGGATGTGCCTCATTGATAATCAACAGCGCCAGATGGCTTCATCACAAGAAAATAGGATTCGATATTGCCCTCCCGATTTCCGACGCTGAGGGAATTTTACTAACCTACAAGTCGAGGAGGTGGTCAGCAGCGCAGGGATGTGGCGGTGCGGCCTCCGAGACGCCCCCGCTGCCGAGAAACACGCGAGAACTTGACAAGCGGCCTCTAGAGAAGGAAATATAAAGGACCAAAGGCCAACCTGGAGGATACAGAGTGTTGGAGGCCTTCTATCATCAAGATAGTGACTGCCACGAGCGACCCGAGCCGCACAATCGAATCAAATCATTACACCGAGCCGAGGCGACTACCTGCTTACTTACTCCTTATCTACCCTACATTACCTCTTGACCTACTCGCACTTACACGCATCCGCACGTACACGCCCGCCTTCGCCACCGCCCGGCACCACCACACCAATGGCCAAGACCATCGCCTTCTTCGGCGCGAGCACGGGCGTCGGCCTCTCGGCGCTGAAGCACAGCCTGGCCGCCGGGCACCAGTGCGTGGCGCTGTGCCGGACGCCGGCGAAGCTCGCGGCCGCGTTCCCGGCGGGCGCGCCGCCGCCGAACCTGCGCGTGGTCGAGGGCAACGCCCACGACGAGGACGCGGTGGCGCGATGCCTCGCGGCGGCGGACGGCCGCCTCGTCGTCGACGCCGTCGTCACCACCATCGGCGCCGCCATGCGGGGCTTTGCCTTCGACGACCCCGACGTGTGCCGCAAGGGCATGGCGACGCTGCTGGCGGCGCTGGGCCGGCTCCGCCGCGCCGCCGGCGGCCCGGGCATCCCCGCCGCCGCCGGTCGACCCCTCATTGTGGCCTGCAGCACCACCGGCGCCTCGCGCCGCGGCCGCGACTACCCGCTCTACCTGGCCCCCGTGTACGCCCTCGTCATCCGCGCCGTCGTCGCCGACAAGGTCGCCATGGAGGACGCCCTGGCCGCGAGCGGCGAGCGCTTCGCCGTCGTCCGCCCCAGCCTGCTGACCGACGGCGCCACGGCCAAGCCCGTCCGCGTCGGCATCGAGGACCCCCGGACCGGGCGCGAGGTCGCCGCCATCGGCCGGGCCATCTCGCGGGAGGACACGGGCAAGTGGGTGGCCGACAACCTGCTCCTGCAGTTCAACGAGCGCTACGCCGACAAAATGATCACGCTGACGTGGTAATGCGGTGGAAAGAAGCGGCGTCGGCCGCTATGGCTCTGGGCGTTGGGTTAGAGGGGGGGGGGGGGGGGGGGGTGTCACGGCGTTTTGCACATCTTCCCATCTTTGGGTACAGCACACCCTTGTACCATACAGGCAGCTTGGAATTTTTCATTATCATAACCACTTGGAACCCTTGAAAGCATGCTAGACCGCGCCCCTAACGTCCACTATGGTGAGGTATGGCTCACGCACACGGCGGCGGCTCACCAGCCCGCCTCAGAGGCACTGCGAGTACCATTCGTTCGAGACCTTGCAAGTTCCCTGGGCACAGCACGTGGCCCCCGTCCAGCCCGAACCGCCGCACTGGGCGTAGAGACCGGCGCACTGCGGGCCGCCGGGGTTACTGGGGGTGGTGGTCAGCGGGGGCCGGGTGGTGATGGTGGTGGCCGGTGGGTTGCCAGTCGTGGGGGTTACCTGGGGGTTGCCGTTGCCGTTGTCGAACTGCCACCAGTTGACGTTGAACAGGAAGCCGGAGCCGCCGGTGAAGCGCAGGAAGAGGTCCTGGGTGTTGGCGGCGCCGCTGACGGGGCAGCTGACCGTGGTCCAGGTCTGCCAGCCGCCGGTGCCGGCGACGGTGCAGGTGCCGACGAGGGCGCCCGAGGCGCTGCCGAGCCGCAGCTCGATCTTGCCGCCGCTGGTGGCCGAGGCGACGCGGGCGCGGAAGGTCTTGGCGCCGCCGCCGAAGGCGACGCCCTTGACCTTGATGTAGGCGCCGTTGTTGATGTTGGACACGGCCAGGCCGCCCTCGCTGCAGGCCTCGGTCTTGACGCCCGCCGAGAAGGCGATGGTCTCGGCCTCCTGGCGCACGTAGGGGTCCAGCGTGCCGACCTGGGGCGCGCCCGCCGACGTCATCTGCAGCGTGGGGATGGTGCCGTCGGCGTTGTAGCTGAACTTCTCGACGGCGACGGACCGCTGGTAGCCGCTGCCCCCGGGCAGGGCGCCGTTGTGGTAGAAGAAGTACGACGAGCCCTTGTAGTCGACGACGCCCGGGTGGTTCGTGAAGCTCTTGCCCTGGGACGCCATGATGACGCCGCGGTAGGTCCAGGGCCCCGTCGCCGTCGGGCCGGTCGAGTACCGGATGTCCTCGGAGCAGCAGTTGGCGGCGTAGACCATGTAGTACAGGCTGCCGCGCTTGTACAGCCACGGGCCCTCCTCGAAGGTGGTGGGCCGCTGGGCGTTGCCGTTCCGCTGGCCGAAGCCGGCCGTCGTGAGCTGCGTCTTGACGATGCCGCCGCTGTAGGAGATCATGTCCTGGTTCAGCTTGACGTACCACAGGTTGGGGTTGCCCCAGTAGAGGTAGGCCTGGCCGTCGTCGTCGATGAAGACGGTCGGGTCGATTTCGTTGTTCTGGACCAGGGGCTTCCCCAGGGCGTCCTTCCACGGCCCCGTGATGCTGTCGGAGACGGCCACGCCGATGGCCATCTGGCCCGAGTTGTGGCGGATGGGCACGTAGAGGTAGAACTTGCCGTTTCGGGCCACCGCTTGGGGGGCCCACGCGTTCGCACTGGCCCAGCTGAACGTGTTGAGGCCGGCCATGACTCCGTGGTCTTGCCAGTTGACCACGTCGGAGGACGAGTAGAGGCGCCAGTCCCGCATGTTGTACGTGGTCGCGCCGTCCTCGTCGTGGCCCGTGAAGACGTAGATGCGGCCATCGTGCACCATGGGCGCGGGGTCCGTGGTGTAGAGCGTCTGGACGATGGGGTTGTCGGCGCGGGCGATGCCGGCCTGGCCCAACAGAGCGCCCAGGAACAGCAGTCCCTGGGACACGGCGGTGACGCTGCCCAGCATGGGCGCAATCCTGGAGATTCTCATTCTACCGGTGTTCGGTCAACCGATGGGGAGAGAGCGGCACAAGAGCTTACGGACGGCAGTCGAATAGCAACACCGGCGCCTCAGAAAGCCGTTGTTGGTAGGCGCTGGGGAACGGCCTCAGATATATGAACCCCGGCGCCTCCCTCCTCTCCGCGGTTCCAAGCCGGAACAAGCGCGTAAATCGGGTCGTTTCCCCGCCATCTGCGCAAAGGACAACGGGGGCTCGATGAACGGTGTGCCCATGCACCGCTGTGGACGCGCTGAGGACGTCACCTTGGGATTTTGCATCAATGGGAAATCCTCCGTGCTGGGACCCCGGAGAAGATGTGGTTTGTGGAGGATTGTCGATTCGATTTGCCAGGGGGGGTGTCCGGCATTGACTCGCCTTTTCGGGCCCAGCGGAGCCATGGCTTCCGAGCCCGAGGAGGCCGGTTCTGGACGAGGCGGAGAACCACGGCGCATCGCGAGTTACCTTCCAGAAAGACGCGTCACATGGAACGGATGCAGGGCCACCGCAGGTTGCCCGCAGATTGGCGAGGGGAGCCGGCGTGCTTATTGGGCCGCGTAGAGTATACGAAGTCTCCCCATGCCTTTTACCCCACCCTGTCACGATCGACGTGCAGATGGTCTGCTATTCCTGTCGGTTATACAGTAAACGACAGGGGATGCGCCGGGCCGTCCTTTCTCGGAACCATTCTTCCACTGCCCACGCCCCCCTGCTGTGTGTGTGGATGTGTGTGTGTGTGTGTGTGTGTGTGTGCATAGCCCAGTAGAGGTCTTCCGCTTGCCACCCGGATTGATTCCGGTATTGATGCTTCAACTGTCAGATCGGAGTCAATTCCCGGGTATACTTCTATTGTAGTCAGCATGTAAGTACACCATTGGTGGACTGGAGCATGGCCCGATTCTCTCCAGCTGACAATCTCCCTCGAGGACACCACCCACTCTCTCCAGTTCTGCACGAATCCCCGCAGACTACTTTGCGTCTGGCCCGTCACGGAGCCGAAGCTTTGGTTCATGTGGTTGATCTGGGCACTCAACGGGGCGATACGAGCCTAGGTAGTTGTGTGGGTAGGGTATCCCTGCGCGGATTTTGCCGCGAACACGGCCCCTGAGTACCAAGCGGGCCAATGGCCGCTCGTAAGGCCTCCGAGCAATCGGATCGCCATCCTTCAAGTCATTGGAGATGTTGGTATGTATTACTGCAGGCAGGCACCGGGGCAGATCCCGGCTGCTTGCCCCTATTCACGTTTGGGTTCCCGTGCATCGCTGTGCTGCTCCAGGGGATGCGACGGGCCTGGTGTCTGCATCTGTCGCAGCTCGACGTGGCCGGTCCTGGCCGCTGCCCTGACACCCAGCCACTCCTTCACCACCCTCTTGCTGAGAAAGACGCTCTTCTCGTCGACGTAGCGCCAGAAGTAGTCGGCCGCCACCACGGCCACGGTGAGGGTGGTGACATACATGACGACGAAGCTCGCGTTGGGCGACCACTCGAGGACGTCCCGGAAGTAAGCCAGCGTCCAGCGCCCGACCGTCTTGTAGATGGGGAAATGAAGCAGGTAGAAGGCGTAGCTGATCTCGCCCATGTACACGGTGACCTTGTGCGAAAGGCACGCCTGGGCCGACGGGAGGTTCTCCAGCCCCCACAGGAGGAAGAGGGAGCCGAAGCTGCCCCAGAACCAAAGCCAGGACGAGCCGCTCTCCGTCGGCGCGTGCCCCCTCCACGACCGGGGCGTGTACTGCCAGAGCGCCACGTACGGCCGGACGCGGTCCGGATGGACCTCGGGAAAGCTGCAGAGCAGGATGCCGGTGACGACGGACAGCACGGCCAGGGCGGTGACCATGATCCGTTCGTGGTGGGTTTTCGGGGCGAAGAAGGACGGCGTGAAGCGGGCGTCCGCCAGGACGAACCCGCCGAGAAAGCACACCACATCCCAGCGCCGGTCCGCGTAGAGCGACCAGAGGGCAAACGCGGCCACCAGCAGGCGGCGCCAGACGGTGTCCAGCTTGGACGTCGCCACACACGCGGCGTACACGACAAAGGACAGGCGGAACTCGTACGCCAGCGTCCAGGCAACCCGGAAGCCGTCCGGGTAGACGAGCTTCCAGTTGTACGGGTTCACGACGGCCACGAAATTGGTCCAGAACTTGCCGGCGTGCTCGTAAAAGGTCGGGCTGCCGTCCGCCCAGCCGCCCAGGTCGAAGGACGGGTCGTACCACGAATAAAAGAGGGCCGCGACCACCACGGCCAGCAGGGGCGTAAAGAGGCGGATGCCTCGCCGCAGCATGGCCGAGCACAGCATGGTCAAAAGGTCGTTGGCCGCCTGGTCTGACCGGCTGCCGTTAATGAGACGCAGCGGCGCGTACGAGAGCACGAAGCCCGACAGTGCGAAGAAGACGCATCTGGGGGTTGGGTTGGGTTGTCAGCGGAGCCCCGGTCACACAAAGAGGTTGAAGGAGGGCGCACTTACACCATCCCTTTGCCGGTGTGGAAAACCCTCACCATGTTCCACTGCAAGAAGTGGCCGTTCTCGCCCTCGTAGGGCCTGAAGATCCACGGGTAGTGCTTGTCCAAGACATGGTGGTTGAAGACGAAGAAGCAGGCGACGCCGCGGAGTCCGGTCAGGTACGTCGTCGACGTGGTCTTGGGCAGCCTGCGGGTGGTGCGATGGAGCGGCGCCGCGAGGCAGAACGGCGCCCAGGCCCAGAGCCCGTCGGGGGAGTTTGCAGGGGCCTGATCATAGCCGTCCCGGTCCGGTTGCTGCTGCTGCTGGTCGCCCTCGGCGAAGGGGAGAATGGAGTGGGCGTGGCGGCCAGGGCGGCTCATCCTCGAGTCGAGTGCTGCCGCCGGCAAAGAAGCAGAACTCTCGGGGTTCCTTCTCCCTGCCGGACACCAATGGCCGGCCCGACCTGGAAAGCGGAGTCTTCGGCGGTGGTGATGCTGTAGGGGGGGCTGATGGATGGAATATATGTATAGAAGGGATGGGAGGTATGTACTAATGTATAGATCGGTCCGAGCCTAAAGCTTCAGAAGCAGAGGAGGCTCCAGCCAATAGACTTTCGGCGACATGGAAAAGGCGGCTAGACGCAGGGGCGCAAAGGCTCAGTAAACGACAACTTTCCGCGATCTGGCAGCACGGGCATTTCCGGACACTTAAGTAATACGGGATGAGTGCCCAGCGCTCGAACCAGATTTGTTGTTTGGCTGACGCCAATCAGGGGGGGGTCCCGCGAGTTGTGTGTGGGCTGAGCCGATGCGGGACGGCGGACACGAGCCGCTCTAAGGGTTAGACTGCCAAGGCCGCTTAGCGACTCGCCAGCGGCTGAATGCGACTCTATATCCGACTTGGATGAAAGACGGGAGGAAGGAAGTACGTATTGGTCGCCGTCACATACGTGTGTGTAAATAAAACAGCATCATCCAATCTTCTCAAAGGAAACCACCATGTGTTCACCATCGATAATGGGATCCAAATTGACAACCCACCGAATCGATTCGTTTTCGTCCTTCGAAAACTGCGCCCGGCGACCAGTTCGAACTGCCAGACTGGACGGCTGCGTACCCATCCAAGCTAGGAAGTCCCCCCCGGTAATGTGCTCTAGGTATATGTGAACAGGCATCAGCCTCGAGACCGCGGCGTGGAGGACCTCTTCGGTACCGCCGTGGTCGTTTCTAGCCGGGATAAAGCCCTCGGGAGGCCGCGATAGGCCCAGGTCGATGGTGCCGTAGCCAGGGTGCCAGTACGAACCGACCAGCTCGGCGAGAGGCACGGGGGGCGGCTCGGGCGTCGCCGGGGCGTGAGGGTACAAAGTGGACCTGAGCTGGCGGTATTCGTCCGACGCGTCTTTCAGACGCGTGTCCATCATGGCGATGACGTCCACGCGCTCGTCGGGGGGCACGCCCAGGAACTCCTCCATCAGACGCATGCAGATGGCCTCGTTGGCGCAGGCGCCCGGTATGTCCTGGTTGGCCAGGAGGGCCACGCCCCAGCCCGAGTCGGGAAGAAAGAGCATCTTGGAGGCGAAACCGTTGATGCCCCCGTTGTGCCAGATGAGCCGGTGTCCGCGGTAGCTGGCCACATTCCAGCCAAGGCCGTACAGCCAGGTCGTCATGAAAGGGTAGGGGGGGTTAACCGCGCTGATGGCTCGCGGCTTGAACAGCTCGGCGTAGCCTTGGGCGTCAAGCCCGGGCAGCTCCTGGTGGACCACGGCGTACAAATAACGAAGCAGGTCCCGGAGTGAGGTGATAATGCCGCCGTCGCCCACGAGAGGGTAGTCCTCCGCGTAGGACGCCTTCACCACCGTCTCGTGCACGGGGTCCCACGAGTGCCCCTCGGCCAGCACATTCTTGGACGCGAGGGCATCCTCCAGCTTGACGTACGTGGAGGCCATAGCCAGCGGCCCCCAAATGTGTTGTTCGTAGCTAGCCTCGATCCGGCTTCCGGTGAGTTCCTCAAGCGCGCGCTGCAAAACCACATAGCCCAGGTTGGCGTAGTGGTACTTTTGGCGAAGTTCCCCCGCCATGGGAAGATGCCGCAGAGACTTCACGGCATCGCGAACGCTGTAGCCCGGGCTGCCGCCGTAGGTCAAGTTGTAGTTACCTATGCCGAGGAGATGACTCGCCGCATCCCCGAGGGTCGCATGCGTCGTACAGTACTCGTCGGGCAGCACAAAGTCGTCGGGGATGATGGATGCGATTTTCGTTTCTAGCGTAACCGGACTTGGGCCCGGCGGCTGCTGTCGCAGGACTGAGAGCAAGGAGGTCGCAGTGAAGGATTTGGTCAAAGACGCGATGTAATAAAGCGTGTCTTCGGTGGCTTTGACAGGTTCCCGGCCGACCTTTGCATTTCCTACCACCTGAACAGCTTGTGAGTACCCAAGCACGACGCCGGATGCCTCCAAAGACCACCCACATGTGTGTACACATCCGTCCCGTGGACGGCGCCGATTGAAACACTGGGGACGTGGTAGTGTTCCGAGACCGAGCTGATAAAAGCTCGTACGTCGTCCGAGAAAGGGGATTGAGCGCCCGTATTCCACCGCGGTGTGCTGCTGGGCATGGTCAAGATGTGCTGTCGCGCGGGGACAGAAAGAAGAGACTCTGGTTTGACCAGTCCACAGGTCCATTACCGTCTGTCATCCAAGTCGTTGTCGGTTTATTATACACGGCTCCGCCACTGAGGGGTAAGATGCCTCTTACCTGCCTGTTTAGGTAGGGATAGGGCTGATATCAGCACCGCTTTCCATACTGCATGTAGGGGAGACGCCATCTGCCCACTAACACGCCAGGATCAGAGGGCGAGACCTTCTGCTTCCTTCGGGGCGTGTATTACTCAATTGAACATGGCAGGGGGTGATGCTAGTTAATAGGCTACGGTTCCATTCCAGGGGCCACTTCCTCTCACGGCTTACACCCCTATCTGTCTGACCATAGATACCATTCTTGGGTCTGGACGCTGGAAATGATACCCAGTGTACGTGCTTTAGTTTATATCCTCTGTAGCAGGCGACTCCTGGGCGATCACGCCCAAACTGAGTCCACGCCTGCCGTGTCAAGACATCTGTCCGGATAGTCTCATTGGTGGGCGGCACAGTGACCGGAAGCCTTGGAAAGCAAGCAGCCGCTGAGTCGAGACCAGCCCAGTCGGGCGAGCGCGGCTGAGACGTAAAAATGCAATGATTTCAGCCCTTTGCGATTGCTTTCGACGAACCGTCCGAGTCAGCCCTATATAGAGAGTGGTTGCCAGTCATTGGTTTTTTCTCTGAGTATTCGAGGAACAGGGGACTTGCGCCCCCCAAAAAACTCCACCCTCAGCCGCTTTCATTCCCAGGGGCACCCCGGGGGCTGTCAATCTTTGGATTGGATGCCCCGTTCAGCTGCTACGTACATAAATACCTACGCCAAACAGGGGACCAGACTCGCTTAAGGGCCGAGGCGCTTACGGAGTGGCTACCCCAATAGGGCTGACCCACCAACGCAGGCAGCAGATTTACGAGTGACAAGTCATCCTGCTATAAAATACAAAAAAGCCTCGGTATCAACGTATTATCTACAACGAAGGCTGAACTGAATTCATCAGAATCAAAAAGAGAAGTCGAATCGCGGTGGTGGTTTTTGTATACGCTGGGCTCTCGGTATCGTGAGCCGCGCGACCCACTTAATACAAGTTTGAAGGAGCTCCGTCTCAACCGGCTTCCCCCCCTGTTGTAGATCAGACGTCGCATCGTAGCCAGAACCGACCTCTTCTCCTCCGGCCATTCGTCGCCAAGGAGGAAAAGAATTCCGAAAGAGCTTAATCAGTTCCTGGCATATAAGATCTTCGACAATGGCCGGATTCGTCTGAAGTTTGTGCTCGGTTCCTCATCCGTTCGCTCTATTTCCATTCTCTATATACACAGCTGCGCTGTTGTATCTCGTTCGTTGAAGCTCAATCATTCATTCCCTTGCTGCCGATCCCGCAAAATCAACCCACGTCCGGCTTTTTTTTTTTTCCTCCCTGTAGCATACCCATCGCCCACCATGCAGTTCTCCAGCCTGGCCGTCATGCTCTCCCTCGCCTTCTCGACGTTGGCCGCCCCCACCGGCGCCGTCGTCGTCGAGAAGAGAGCCCTCACCTTCCAGCCCTACAACCAGTTCCAGATCTCCAACGGCGTCGGCGGCAACGCGCTGCAAGAGACCAACCAAAAGTTCCCGGTAGGTGCTTGCACTGCTGCTGCTGCTGCTGCTTCTTCCTCTTCTTCTTCCTCTTTTCACACAACCCGATACTTTCCTACGTTCTCGCTGACGCGTGTTCCGCCCAGGTGAACATGAACAACCCGGCCGCCGTGTCCAAGTCGGACCTGGCCATCCTGGTGGCGGCGCGGCAGACGGCCGAGAACGCCGAGGCTTCGTTCAACACCGCCATCGCCGCCGCTTCCGGGGCCGGCGCCAGCGCCCTCCAGGTCGGCAAGATCAAGAACAAGGTGCTCAAGCTGCGCACCTTCGAGATGCTGGTCCAGATTCAGCAGGCCCAGGGCGCCACGGATAAGGCCGCCCAGCTGGCCGACATCCAGACCAAGCTCGCCGCCAACGTCAAGCTCGACCAGGCCAACCGCGGCAAGAAAAGCCAGAGCGTGAGCTTCACGGCCGACGTGCGGCCGAAATGAGTGAGCAAAGCCTTGTTATTGGCGTGGGTAGGCTGAGGAGCCGAACGGTGTGGGCTGTCAGGGACGGCTGCCAGTGTTTGGACAAATCGACACGACGCGATTATGTGTTGTCTAAGTAGATTTAGTAATATTATTATCATAGAACGTGACTACTCTTCCCTCTTAGATTGGTAAGTTAACCTGTCCGCTCACAAGACTCACCGAGAAGCTTAATTATGTCTAGAATCATGAATGGATTGTGACATACCTTGAGTAATGCTGCATACCATGGCTACTGTAGACCTACCTCATCAGCAATTCGGTTTCGGCCATCCTTCATTTTTCCCGCCGCTCAAATCTTCGCCGACGCTTTCTTCGCCTCCCCGTGGCAAGACGGAGGGCCGCCTTCACTTCACTCGTACAGTGACCAGGCCAAGCGGGGGAGACCGGCGTTTTCCGCTTCGACCACATACTCAATCCCCTGGACGGTTTGCTGGAAGGTTTCGAGTCTCTCCTGAAGCTCCTCCAGGTGGTCCCCGAGGACCTGGAGCGCCGTGCGCAATCGGTTGGTCTCCTCGGGGCTCGGCGCCTCCTGGAAGGGCAGAAGCATCTCGAGGCCTGTCTCACTCGGTAAGCGCCTCGCAATGTCTACATGCCTTTGCACCTCGTCGGTCTGAAGTTTCATGTCCAGCGCCTCCTGGTGGACCATGAACTCGTCGCGGGGTGCTTTGGATGAGTTCAGGAGCCCCTCCGGCATCTTCGCCGCCCCTTCGGCCAGGGCTACGTAGAGAATCGTGGCGTGCGCGTGTTTTTCGCCTGCTTGGTTCAGGGTATCCAAATCGACGCCTGAATCCAGCTGGTGCACGACCACACCTGCGGCTGCCGTGATTTCTGACCAGGTGTGAGCCAGTAATTCATCGCGCTCTTGACGCACTGCCCGGACCCGCTGTCGAACTTTGTGTTCATCGATACTGTCCTTGAGACAGCTCGCAGCGACACCCTCGCGGAGGGGCCCGTCTGGGTGAGAGGCGTCTCGAAAACAAGCAGCAAGCTTCAGAGTCGAATCTCCGCCGAGGCGCTCCACAGCTACATACGCCCACCTGGTCAGATGAGGCCGTTTCTCGGAACCGAGGGACTCGAGTGCGAAGCCGATCCACGTAAGCTCTGTTCGTGTTGCCGGTGTATCTTCCCGTGGGAGTTCGAGCCATCCCTTAATGCGGTTTTCTTGCTCCTCCTTTGTTCCACACTGGAGGCAGGGAAGCACTGTCATGAGCGATAGCTCCGTCGGAACGGGTGGTGCTTCTGGATCTGAGACGAGCAGTCCTTCTTCTCGCATACTACGCCAGAGGGCATGGATCAGTGGGCTCTCTTCGTCATGGGGGCACAACGCGAACTTGAATGTTGTGCTCGTGCTTCCCGACAGCGCACCGTCAGTTGCCGAGGTACCGGGCTCCATGTTGACACGGATACTAGCAGGTGTTGCCGGAGTGAGGGGAAGGCGTCTTTCGTGGGCTCAATAGTAATCGCGGTGGATTTTGTATGTCAACCGAGGCAAGCTAGTGCGGAATTGATGTTGTCTGCTATCCAGTCGGGACCTAGACCGTTAGTGAGCGGGTATTTAAGCTCGAGCTGATGGGGCCATATCGAACAACAATGCCTTTGAGTTGATCTTGGCACGCACGGGAAAACAATAGCCATCCCTACTGTCTCATACAGTTGGCTTTGTAACACAAGGCTCGGGACGGGCCATACCTCACACTGTTTCCTGTGACAAAGCAAACACGCGTACTGATGAAAATGCACAAAAGGGCAGTGGCTCGAGAGCAAACGCTTTCTTTGCGACGTTGCACTTTGTAGCAAGGGACTAAACCACATCCAGCTCCTCGTAGTATCGATAGATGCCCATCGAGTACTTCTGTCGCCGGTCGCTGGCCAGGTACTCTGAGATTCTCGGCCTCTCCTTGACAGCCTGATACAGTTGGAAAACCTTTTCGTAATCACCGCTCTTCTCCGCAGCGGTCATGGCCTTGGGAAACATGAACTTGAGTCCATCCAGGCACTGCGCTAAAGTCAGTTATTGCCGCTACATAAGTCGGGATCGGGTGACGACGCTCACCTGGAAAAGCACCAGGTCGGCATAAGTCAACTGGCCAGCGTAGAGCCAAGGCCCGTCGCCGCTGGCCTTGCCTTTGAGGACCCTCTCGAAATAGCCCATGAATTTGGGCAGGCGGTTCTGAACGTAGTCCTTGCTCTTCCGCAGGCTCTCTTCCTTTTGGTCCTCGTAGTACAAGCCGGTGGCGATGGGATGGTGGCAGTCGTGCGGTTCGTTGCTCAAACCGTCCAGTGCGGTCAAAGCCAGGGCGTTGACTTTGTACACGGCGTCTTCATCCTGGTCGGCCGCGGGCACCAGACCGAGCCGCTGGCCCAAGTACTGCAGGATGTTGGGCGTCTGGTTGATGAGCAAGTCGCCGTGCCGAAGGATGGGCGGCGCCAGAGGCGGGGGGTTGTGGTCGTCTCCGAGGTTGGAGGCGTCGATCATGGAGGTGACGGTCTTCATGCCGCCCTCCTCGTGGGCCGTGTCGGTGTAAGAGGCGCCGGACTCTTCCAGGGCCAGCCGGACATGCTCGCCTCGGCCGGGGATGCCGGGCCAGTAAATCAGCTCGTAAGGGACGTCCTTGGAGGTCCGCTGACGCTTGGCGGCCTGGGCGGTGGACATGGCGGCACAGGACGCGGCGCGGGACGATGCAAGTAATCGGAAAGTATTAGGGGCGACGCGGAGTAGTCTCGCACAGGGAAGCAGCATGTACGCCGAACTGGAATGGATGCAAAGGAGGGTGAGGGAGGGGACAAAGAAACCACCGGACGACGGGGTTGACAGCCCGGCTCGGGCGGGAATTGAGTGATGATGTGAACCACCCCCACCAGGCAGAGCTGCTTTCGCATGGGATCCCGCAAATTCCGGATCGAGCTGCAGATGAGCGCAGGCGAGCGCGCAAAGTTCCGATTCGTTAGAGCTCCTCATCTGCAGCTCCTTCTTCCCGTTACATCACCTCACCATCACTAAGAAGTACCTACTTCTTACTTAAGCAAGTAATGTAAGTACTCAAGTACCTAAGTCAGTCCCCTCCATCCATCCATGTTAGTTTACCCCCGACAACTGTCCCCAAATCTGGATAGCGTGTGGGGTACGAGCTGAGGCCGCTTTAAGCTCCAGGAGCAGAGGCTGAGCCTGCTGTGTTTTGAGTACCTACTTCCTCTGAGCCACCCGGAGCCAAGCATCATCTTAGAGCATGGCGCATACGATGGGTCTTTAAAGGATATGTGCATAGTAAAAGTACGTGATGTGTAGTCCAGGAACTGGGGGTTCCGTTCCCAGAGTGCTTCGGCGCCTGGCCCTGGGTGCATGTGCGTAGTAGCACTGACACGAGTTTTCTATCGAATGTTCTTATAGAAACTGGATACTACCTACCTCTTACTAGTAGTACCTAAGTGATTACCACGTACTGGGGCTACCTCTTCCTTAGACCAGTGCTGTGTCCGGGCAGGTAAGCAATGGAAGCCTGGGGCAAACACTGGTCCCATTGGAACGCTAGCTAGTCAAATCGAGAGCGGGGCTGGTAAGAATTGGATACCCCATATCCGTATACTAGGCGGGATGACGACCACAGCAAACAGCTAAAAATGCATGCGTATCTACCCCTTCACTTGGCGAGCCCACTAGTCATCTCCAAGAGAGCCTGCCCGGCTCCCCGGGTACTGGTTGTGGACCAGGCCACCATCACCAGGACCCAAGAAGCTGGTAACCCGCGCGGGCTGGTCAAGCCTTGTCCTAAGGCAACCAGGTTGGCCCCTCCGGTTCTTCCGCCAACATGTACGCCGCTGCAAATGCCAAGGGGCCCCATGCCCTAAGGGATCGGCATATCTCCCACTGGGAGTAGGGACTAGCATGAATAGGATTGCGGCCATGGCTGTGAGGCCATTGCTTCGTTCCAAGTTACCCGCAACCAGTAAGTGCAGTCTTCCTCTGAGTGAGTGACCTTATAACGTCTAGGCGTACAACAAACAGTTGCAGTCTGCGAAGGCCATCCATCCCACTGCTGGATGCCCCAGTGAACTTCGAGCACCTTGCCAGTTTGGCTCAAGGGTATAAACAAAGCCCGCAAGTACTTACGAGATCGTACCCACAGCAGCAGTGGGCACTATGGAGGAACCACGTATCACTATACTGAGTAGGCATAGAGTGCGTGGGCGCTGGCCCCCTTTTCTTTATACATACTGTGTTAGCATTTTTACCATTCTTAGTCGGTATTTCGAGTTGAAGGATACAGAGAATTGCTGAGTTCTTTCTGGTTATGGCATGATCAGCCTCGCTTGGGGTTCAGTTCTTTAGGCAACTAACTGGAAGCATCCCGTAGAACCCCAGTACCCAGATAAGCATTTTTTTCCTCTGCTCAGGAGTAATACAAGCTGGTGGCTCCGTCTACTGAGTACAGGAGAGGGCCGGCAGGGATGACGGGAACTTTTGAAATGACTCTTTGCAGCCGCGGGAGACCAGGAAAGGCTAGCCGGGTGGCGATCGCGGGGGGCATGCGTGGTCTTTTGTTTCCCTAGAGTAAGGCCTGATCTGCCAATCTGACCCAAGTCTCGCTGCGACCGACATGCATGGATGGGCGAGGAGAGATTGCGGATATACACAGGACTGGGACGTGCTGGTCCGGGGGGCCCAGCAGCCAGTTTACCCGCCGTCCCAACCCCCCGGCAGGCCCGTTTATCGAGACGGGGGAAAGCCTACGTCCTCCAGGGCTGAGGTGAGGGCCAGGGTCCGAACTAAAGTAGCACACGTTATGAAAGGAGGCGAGGAGGGAGGGATCTCCAGGATGCCCAGGGCCGGCTCCTGTCCCTTGGCTATCTACTCCATTAGTACGGGGATATAGCGAGTCATCTCGCTATACCCCGAACCTCCAGGCGGCGCGATTGGCTCTGCAGATCATTTTCCGTTGCTGATATTGTTTGTTCTCCTCGAGTACTTACTTAGCTTTCCCCCCCCCCCCCTCGCCCGGAAAGCACCTGCTCTCGCGAGCCTGGCGTTGACGTTGCCAAAATCTCTCGGCACCTCGTCGTCTACCCTGTCAACATGAGAGCCCAGCCGCTTCTCAGTCTGGCACTCGCGGCCTTGCAGGCCAGCCTAAGCCTTGCCGTCTCTCTCGCGGACATGCCGGAGTGTGGTGTAAGTGGAAGCTTCTCCGGATCCAATATGCCAGGCGGGGAATTGACGTCTCAACAGCTCGCGTGTATCGTCCAAATCGCACCGGATTATTGTTCCCTCACAGACCAGGCCTGTATCTGCACCAATGCGGCCCTTAATGGGAAGGTGACGGCCTGTGTCACGAAGAGCTGCTCCATTCGCGATGGTCTAAGTAGGTAACACCCTAACATACATACCTGAGCCTCGAGTCACTATACTGATAGAATAAATAGCGATGCAGAAGGTTTCTGCTATCACCTGCGACCGCCCCACCGAAGACAACTCGATGCAGATCGCCGTAATAACACCACTGTTCGGCGTGCTTGCCGTTCTTTTCTTCCTTTTGCGCGTACTGGCCCGGTACTTGCAGGGTATGAGGACGGCATGGGGCTACGACGACTGGGCTATGGTGCTGACAGTCGTAGGTATTGCAGATAGCCATTGTACGGATAGGATACTAATTGGGATCAGATTGCCACTATTCCCATGACGTGTTTATCTTTCATCCGTAAGTCTCCCAGCTCCGGGGTTTCGGGCAGCTGCTCACCGTTCAAGTCACGAAACACGGACTCGGAAAGGATA
Source organism: Nigrospora osmanthi (assembly GCA_029489945.1). NCBI lineage: Eukaryota > Fungi > Ascomycota > Sordariomycetes > Amphisphaeriales > Apiosporaceae > Nigrospora > Nigrospora osmanthi. The sequence continues at coordinate 5,527,441 of CP120494.1, read as the reverse complement.
TGTGGATGGTGCCTTTCGACAATATCGAGGCTATTCTTTACGTAGGTCGAGAGCTAGAAACCCCACGCTTCGGGTCGGCCGCAGATAGTTGCTGATATGCCCCTGCAGATCTACTACTGGGACGAGATCCTCTATCTCTTTATTGTTCCAGCTACCAAGGTCTCGATTATCTGCTTCTACTTACGCATCTTCCCGCGTAAGGAGATGAAGACATGGAGCTATGCTCTGATTATTGCGAACGTCTTGTACTTCATCGCGTTCGAGCTCGTTACTATCTTCCAATGCACTCCCATTAAGGGCGCCTGGCTGCAGTGGGACGGCGAGTACAACGCGGTATGCAGGAACATCAGCATGCAAGCCTTCGGTGCCGCCATCGCCTGTATCGTTCTCGACGTGGCGACGATCCTGCTCCCGTTACCGGAGCTCTGGAAGTTAAACCTGTCCATGAAGAAGAAACTGCAGGTGATGTTTATGTTTTCCACTGGTCTCTTGTATGTCCTTCTGGCCCGTTGCGGAGGCGGCAAACCGCTAATACAAAGGAAGCGTCACGATCGTGTCCGCTCTTCGTCTGCAGTCGCTTATCTACTTCTCCACGGGGAATAACATCACGCGTAAGCTCTGGCCATCCCCAATGTGCCGCCCCGTGGCAGTTGTACTGACACGCACCCCAAGAGGATTTTGTCAAGATCGGTGTCTGGTCCACGGTGGAAACGGGGGTTGGCATTATGTGCGCCTGCATGCCGGCTGTGCGGACCCTGTTCAGCCACATCGCGCCCAAGGTCTTCGGCAGCACGCAGCGCAGCGGCGATAGGACGGAGGGCACGCACGGGACGATGGGCGTCAGCAGCTCGCGGCCGATCAGGACCAAGTCCGACACGCGGTCCAAAGACGGCGACAACTCGTCCTTCGTCGAACTCTTGCCGGTAGAGACGGGCGACAGGTTCGAGAGTGCCACGGCGGACAAGTGGACCGTCTGATGCGATGTGCTACTAATCAAGTAGCCGGGCTGTAGGGCTCTAGAGGGCTGTTAGCAGAGATACTACTTCATGACGGCATCCATAGCTTCGGTATATGTAAGCTAGCACTAGTAGCTTACTTAACGCGTAAAGTGATACCCCGACTGTACGTAGGATGCAGTTATTGCCTTCTCTCTTCAGGCACCTACTTAGACAGCAGATGGCTCTGTAGCCCGTCGCCCCCGGTTACCTTCCGACTATTTGTATATTCAGTACTCCTTGAAATGTAGAGGTTGCCGCTTGTTGTTCGGTATTACTTCTCCCCTGTAAGTGTCCACGGGCCTTAAGTACGGAATGTAGCTTGTGTCGGGTAGTACTGGCTCACTAGATGCTAATAAAGTACATGTAAATACTTCGGTATTTCCATACTTAATGTATGTGAGTATGTACATCATGTACATGTATGTAGGTACATAAATAGTGCAGGTGCGAGCGTATTCCGAGTCTGGGAGGGGGTGCAGGGATCTGCCGTGGAGCCAAGGGAATCGATCCCGCGCGCCTCTTCCCGCTGCTGTTCATCATCAGAAACCTGACGAGTTTCACGGTCAGCCGACAACCTACCGACTGACCCCGGATTGCCTGGGCCCTTGTTCATGCATCTCCTCCCGGTGCATGGCGCACACACGCAAACAAAGTGCTTTCTGTATGGCACTCCTATGACCCGCCCACGATGCTTGGGAACGTCCACGCGCGATCCAGGCCTCCAACGGGGAGAGGACTTGGCGGCGGCGGCGATGACCTGTTTCTATGCGAGCTATGCTACGCCGTGTCGGCTGCTACTGCCCGACCCTGGACACCGCCACCCCCGACCACCGATCGGCAGTGGCTCGACGAGCTGGAAACAGCAAAGCTGGGATCGACGGCTGGCGTCGTGGTCCATCATGGCTGCCGTGCCAATTGAGCAGCCAAGAACTCCTGCCCCGGCAAAGGTGGCCATGGCATCGGAAGCATCCAGGAGTGACCGCTCCGCCTGACCACAAGGCTGAATGACGTTCGACGTTCATCCCCTACTCGTTCGCCCGACCTTGGTATATCAAACCTGCGTCCATCGACCCCGACCCCCTTTGTGCCTCGTCTGTGACTCCCCCATCGCTCGCACCCAGACCTCGTGATCGTTTCGGCGCACACCCGCTGTCGCCACCACCACCACCACCGACCGCTAGTAGATCCGTCACGCCCGTCACGCCCGTCACGCGAAGGCGCGACTGCCCTCGCCGCCTCGACGACTCGATAAATCCCACCGCGCCCCACGACTCGAGACGCGCCGTCAAGATGGCCCGCCCAAAGAAGCAAGCCCTCGACATGCAGGTCCGTACGAGACGCGAGCGCAATTTCGACCAGTTCGAGGCCGACTTGCCCGACCCTTCGCGCTCGGGGTACCGTGCCAAGGGCAAACTGGCCGACCTGCTTTCTTACCTTGGGAAACGAAACCCCTTCCCTGGCCGCGTGGGCGCCAACGATACACTGTGGCTCCTCGACAACACAGCCTACCAGAACCCCAAGACGGGCGCTTGGGAGGCCGAGTTTGTTTCGGCCATCTTTGCGCAGCAGGCCTCGTGCTCGGTTGTCGATGCCGTCACGTCGGTGGCCCGGAAACTGAACCTGGCCGAGAATGACCCGGCCTACCCAACGCTCAAGGAGAGAATAATGCCTTTTCTGCAAGACATCCAGCCCGGCAAAAAGGTCGAGGCGATGCACGCCGGCAACACGCCCCTCACACTAGGTCCCGCCGGTCGGAATGGCATCACCAGCGACATTGTACCACTTCCTGCGAACCAGCCCGGATCGCTCAGCTTCAATGTCGCCCGAGTGCCCCATGGCACCAACGGTGTTCTGGAATGCAAGACCTTCTTCGCGGCCCCCGAGGGCTGGGCTGTGATCTCGGGTAAGTCGAGCGCACGCGCGGGCCAGGCGCTTGGCGATTCCGATACTAATCTCAGCGGCGGTACCTAGATATCGATGACACCATTAAAGTCACACAGACTAGCGACCCCATTGGCATATTGCGCTCGACTTTCCTCGACACCCCCACGGCATGCGAAGGCATGCCCGAGCTTTACGCCTGGATGAGCTCGCTGCTCGGGGCGCAAGTGCCGTGGTTCTACCTCTCGGCTTCGCCCTACAACCTGTATCCGTTTTTGCGTGACTTCACGCAGCGCCACTTCCCACGGGGTACTCTGATTCTGCGTGATAAGAGCTGGATGAGCATTCCCGGGCTCCTGTCCAACATCACAGTGGGCACTGAGGAGTATAAGACGGAGCGCATCGAGCGCATTCACTCGTGGCTGCCCAAGAGGAAGTTCATCTGCATTGGCGACTCTACCCAGGCCGACCCCGAGTCGTACGGAGAAATGTGAGTTGTCGTTTGTCGTGCCGGGCCCCCAGCATATTCGCTGACCTCCGCAGCTATCGTGCGCATCCTGATTGGGTCGGCTTGATCCTCATCCGCAAGGTCACGGACATTGCGGCACTCGGCATCGAGGCCAAGAACGAGGACGAGCGGTTCGAAAAGGCGTTCAAGAATGTCCCACGCCAAAAGTGGCACGTCTTCGAGAACGCCGAGGAAGTGAAGCAGATCATTTCGCAGGCCATCATCGGCGATGCTGCGTAGTTGCGGGAACGATGGGCCTCAGGCGCCAAGCGCAGACTGCCCGTCATTTGTCCGAAGTCTGTCGAAACTAGGGCCTGAGTTTATGCGCAACTCACGGCGGAGGTGGCCCCAAGTTCGAGCAGTTCCAGCGTTTGTCACTTTTACGGTCTGATATCCCTGTGTCGCCATGGTTTATATGTATGTACTTAAGTATTGCTTGGGTGGGCTGGCGAGCGAAGCTGTAGCTTCTCCTGGGTGGACTTTGCTGGATGACTCGTATGATGGATGTGTTTCTGCGGACCTTTGCCTCATGCCAAGATACCCTCCCCCTACGCGACGAAGATAGCACTTTACGTACTATGTATACGAATTCCTTCTTCCGTTACACAATTAACGGCGGGCACCGGTGGAAAGCCTGCTTCTTACAGGGTTCTGGGGGTCTTTCCAATATAAGCGCGAGCATGGATGGATGTGAGAATGGGATCTGCTCATGGGTTTGCCGTCGGTGTATTACTATAGGTGCCGGCGTTAGGGCGTCGAATCAAGGCCGGGGCTAACCCGCCAGCTCGGGTTCAGGGCACTACGAGGGCTAATAAGGTCAACTCCCGGGGCTCTCATTAGGGGCCTCCCAGGGGCGTGGTACCCCCGTACCCCCTGTACTACGGACTGCCGCAGGTCCGTTCCAACCTTGTCGCTAGCGGCCCAGGGGGTTGATAAGGCCCAACTCGCAGGGGCGACCTGAGCGGGTGCGCACGGTTGGTCGCATGGGATTGGATCCCCATGGAACATCATCCCATCCTCGGGGCTGGACCTCCAGGCTTCACCTGCAAGCCACCACGCCAGATGGCCACCTTTCACCACTACCACCACCACCACCACCACCGCATGCGACCGATTTACATGTACATGTAGCCACTTGCCGCCTCGCTGCGCACACCACCAACGTAGTCTGTCAAAGCGCCGGGGAGAGAGACAGAGACAGGGAGAGAGAGAAGGACGACCGATCCGGCGTAGGAGTACCCGAAGACGTCGCGACGCCAATCCTTCGGACCACACCCCAGCAGCCGGCAGAAGGGTCGCGACGATGAGCCGGTCGCCCGCAGCCTCGGGCTTCCTTCCGATGCCGGGCTCCCCGTCCTCGTCGTGGGCCTTGTACCGAGCACGGCTCGTCGCCCTCTTTCGCAACACCGACACGCGCGTCGTCGTCGCCTTTTGGCTGTTCGGTGAGTCTCGCCTGGCGCCGTAGCCGCGGCCCTCGCCCCCTCTCCCCGCCCCCGTCGCCGCCGGGAGGGCCACCGCTGACGATAAGGACGACGCCGCCGCCGCGGGTCCCCCCCCCCGCATCTCCAGGCCTCATCAACAACGTGCTCTACGTCATCATCCTCTCGGCGGCCCAGGACCTCGTGGGCGCCGACGTGCCCAAGGGCCTCGTGCTCCTGGCCGACGTGCTGCCGTCCTTCTTCACCAAGCTCGTGGCGCCCTACCTGATCCACCGGGTCCCCTACGCCGCCCGCGTCCTCTTCTTCGTCGCCGGCTCCTCGGCCGGCATGTGCCTCGTCGCCCTGACGCCGCCGGACCGCTCCGTCGCCGTCAAGATGACGGGCGTGGCGCTCGCGAGCCTGACGAGCGGCGCCGGCGAGCTCAGCTTCCTCGGCCTCACCCACTACTACGGCCACGCGAGCCTGGCCGCCTGGGGCAGCGGCACCGGCGCCGCCGGCCTCGTCGGCGCCGGCCTCTACGTCGCCCTGACCGAGTGGTTCGCCTTCAGCGTGCGCGCCAGCCTGCTGGCCTCGGCCTTCCTGCCCGCCGTCATGCTCCTCAGCTTCTTCGCCGTCCTCCCGCGCGGCCCCCTCCGCGCCGGCGCCGCCGGCCCCCGCAAGGGATACGAGACCCTCCCCGAGCGCGACCTCGAGCAGGACGACGGCCCTGACGACGGCGACGACGAGGCCCGCCTGGCCGCCGTGCCCGCCGACAGCAGCGCCGCATCGTCCAGCCTGCTCGCGCCGGGCCCCGCCGTGGCCGCGACGGCCCTGCACGGTCCGGGTGCCGAGGGCGTCGCGGCCCGGTTCGAGGCCAACCTGCGGCGCGCCAGGTCGCTCTTCTTCCCCTACATGCTCCCCCTGCTGCTTGTGTACGTGGCTGAGTACAGCATCAACCAGGGCGTCTCGCCGACGCTGCTGTTCCCGCTGGACGCCTCCCCCTTTGCCGAGTTCCGCGATTTCTACCCCTTCTACGGCTTCCTGTACCAGCTGGGCGTCTTCATCTCCCGCTCGTCCATCGCCTTCGTGCGCGTCCGCCACCTGTACCTGCCCTCGTTCCTGCAGGTCGGCAACCTCGCCGTGCTCACGCTCCACGCCCTCTTCTTCTTCCTCCCGAGCGTCTACGTCGTCTTCCTCATCATCTTCTGGGAGGGGCTCCTGGGCGGCGCCGTCTACGTCAACACCTTTGCCGAGATCATGGAGAACGTGCCCGCGGCCGAGCGCGAGTTCAGCCTCGGCGCCACGAGCGTCAGCGACAGCGCCGGCATCTGCTTGGCGGGCTTCGTGGGCATGAGCCTCGAGCCCTGGCTCTGCGGCTGGCAGGTTCGACACGGCCGCGACTGGTGCAAGAAAATACAGGTTGGGTAGGTCGGGGGCTGGGGGGGGTTTCTTGGGTATCAGAAATTATTATTGAGTTACAGTGCTATATTTACGACAGCCAAGAGGCCCCCCCCTTCTCGGCGTGAGCCGGCGTATCCTCGTGGTCATAGTATACGGACTGCCTCTGGACCTGGACGCTCTTGACAATCGGGGCCGGTGGCATAGGCATCTGCTGCGGCAGGTCGAAAGAGCCGTCACTGGAATGCGTGCCGCGCTCCGGCGGGCCCTGGTACGGGCCGGCCGTCACGGTGCTGTACACTCCGGGTGCCAGGGGGCTCTGGCTTGCGGACCCGGCCTCGAGCTTGCTGAGGTTGATGTAGCCGTCGGCGTCGCTGTATGTCATATTCCCCAACGTGTTCCTCTTCTTCCGGACGGCGCTCGATCCGATTGTCTGCACCGATTTGGTCCACCGGGTACTGGCACTGGTCGCGCCCCCGGGCCGGGTGGTCCCGCCCAGGCGAGGGAAGGCTTTGACGAGCAAGGGGCGCAGGACGGGCACACAGCCGCAGATGACGCCCAGGTTCACCTCGACGGCGGCCCACATCCACAGGTTGAAACCCTCCCAGGTGATGTCGTACGTCTCCAGCTCCACGACTGGTGTCCAAGTCAGTCAAAAGGGGTCCGGTCCCAGTTTGGAGGCGGGGCAGCGCGGGGGCCGAAACTTACAGTGCACCCAGTACGTCCGCATGCAGCCGGCAATGACGACGATGCTGCCGAACCCAAACAGGATCATGAGCCCGAGCCGTTGGGTGAACGGCAGCTTCAGCTTGTACAGGGTCGGCATGGGCAGAACATAGACGATGAAGTCGGTGACGACGGTGCTGATGGTCTGGGCCATCAGCGGCGGCGCTTCCGGAATGCAGTCCCTGGCGGTGTCGAGAAGGTTCCAGTAACTGGCCATCGGGCTAGACGTCGCTGGTTAGCGGGCGGTACAGAAGCAGACCACCGGGCTGCCCACGAAGACTCACAAACACTGTGTCCACAGCAGGACCAAGAAGGCCACAATGCAGGCCGTGACGAGACCGATGGACGCCCAGGTGAGGCGGCGGAACAAGGAACCCCGCGAGGCAATGCGGAGGTAACTCAGCAGAATGGAAAGCTAAAAAAAGAGTCAGCCCCTGTGTACCCAACGCAGACACCGTGTTGCGGCACCACCAACCTTTCCAAAACCCGACGCAAAGAGGAAGATGGTCTGTCCGGCGATGGAGACCTGTCTTCCCTGGACGAGCTTCTGGTACGGCACGTCCCACACGTGGAGGTTCCAGCCGTAGCGCTGGTCGGCCAGGATCACGGCCGTCGTGACGCCGATGCAGCATACGCCGGCGGCCACCATCAACCAGTCGTCCCACCACGGGGCGCGCAGCAGCCGTATGCGCACATACATGCGCAGCGCCAGGCACAGGAGAGCCAGCGGCAGGACGGTCAGCTCGACGGCGAGCAGGGCCGGGCCGCGGCCGACGGGGTCGACGTAGTTGGGCGCCGGCCAGGTGGCAATCACGTCGAGCGTCGGGTAGCGCATGGTGAACGGGGATGGGGGAGGGAGCGGCGCGGGAGCGTTTGAACCTAGTCGAGGTTGCTGGATGCGGAAATAGATGGGCGGCTGACGGCCGGTCCTATATGTTTGGCCTGCCCCGGTACTCGAGGTCTCTGGCGACGGCAGACGGTCGGGCCCCTTCCTTCGATCCCGTCACGTCGGCCGTACGTCGGCGGGTCGGGTTGGGGAGGGGGGGGAGCGGGATTTGAAGCGTGATCGAGGGTCGTGGGTTGCGAGCAGACGCCGTGTATGATAGCTGCAGGCGACGAGTATGAAGACCGATACGTCATGTCATCATGTTTGCTTACAGGGACCAAGCCGACATCTCGGTGCCCTCCTCCTGTAGACGATGGCAAGGGGGAATAGCAAGGTGCGGCACAGGCGGCGTGGATGTGCACGCGGGGGGGGGATATATAACACACACTGCACATCGCCGCTCTCATGGCCCTACCGGGATAGGCCTCCCCCCCGGGGGGAGCAAGGGACAAGCAGCTAGTAAGCGAGTCCCCATCGGTCGCCACGACACGGAATGTGGTGACAAGGGATGGTTTTTTTTTTCTGTTCGGATGGTGGGTTTGACGGGCAGCGGGTCCGACCAATATCGGCATGAGACGCCGTCGGCAAGCGGCGTGATTTGCCTTGGGTCCCCCCCCCCCCTCCGGGCCATGAGGAGCAGCGCGACATTGAGGCCTGGGCTCTCTCTCGCTGGGAGGGCTCCAGGGCGCCTTGGCTCCGGGGCCCAGGTGCCCAGGGCCTCCAGTAGGCGATCAGGGACGCAGGGAGGCCCGGCTCACGAGCGAGTGCCGTCGCAGCAAAAGCGGAGGCCATGTGGGCGCCGTGGTGGAGCGGAGGTCGCCCCGGCAAGCAAAAAATGTGCCTGGGCAAGACGCACTTCTCGCAGCTGTATCGTCGGATGGGCGCAGTGGAGGCGCCGACAGGACTGGCCAGTTGGCTCGCCGCTCCGCCTCCTCTCCCTCCCCCCCCCCCCCCCCCCCCCCCATGCATCATCTCCCGCCCCCCCCCCCCCCCCAAGGCCGGCCGTCCTGCCCTATGGCTGTGCAGTCGCCAGGTTTTTTCTTTTTTGCCCAGTCGCTGGCCGGGCCAACGGCCGCCGCCAGACGGGACAATGAGAGTGCAGGGCATCGCCAAGGCGCGCGTCCCCAGTTACCCGATCCGGCGGGTGGGCTGTCACAGCCATATGCCGGGCGCCTGACTCGCTGAGCCGTCGCTTAGCCGCGCCGGCCCAGGTTCCATGTCTGGGCCTTCGATCGACAGGGCGTGTGCTTCTCTGCATGGATGTGTCGTAGGGCCCGCTGGGGGGAGGGGAGGGGAGGGACGACGACGACCACGACGACGACCACACCCAACGACCGTCCGCTCCCAACGAAAAGGTTGTGCGTGGCCGAGCCCATCCATCCATCCATGCGTACGTACATTGTGCATACTATGTACATACATACCTCCCACGGCTCCCTCTCCCGCCCTTGTCCGCCCGTATTGCGCCGCCCACTTGCGGCTGTCGCGCCCCATCACTGGCCCCTCCGCATGATTGAGGCCTCCACGTCGTCCATCTCCCTTACGCATAAGTACGCCCGTGATAGGCCCACGATAGGGCCCCCTACGAAGGTGGCCTCGTCGCAGGGGCCGCAAGCCCGTCCGCTCGTCTGGCGGGCAGAGAGAGAGAGAGAGAGAGAGAGAGAGAGAGACAGGCAGAGTGCGGGTGCGCGCGCGCATTCTAGGCCGGAAGCGAGGTAGCCTCTTGCAGATCTTCACTTTCCCGACGCCTTCCCTCCAATTCAACGTAACCAATGGTCCGGCGGTTTCGAGCGTGCTGCAGAACATGGGGGCCACCGTGGTTGCGACCTACCTTCCCAACGTAGTAGCAGTCGTCGTCGTTGCACTGGCACTCACGGCCCAGTCGCCGTTGGCCCATGGCTCTGGGTGCCTAGGGTAGTCTCACTCGTCCCGTGGCCCGGTGGACGGACGGCCTGCGCCGGAACGCGTCTGACGTCCACAGCCACCCGCGGCGCGGCGGGTTGGACGGATTCAGCGTCTCCCCGATCACGTCCCTTGGCGGCGCGGGCGACCAGCACGCTTCCGACTGTGTGTGGCTGTAAGTGCCTATGTATTATGTACTGATGTCGGCACCGAAGATCGTGTCGATCCGTACAGGGCATGGATGTTGGGGGAGCGAGGGAGAGCGAGCGAGCGAGACCGCCGGATTCCGCGGGGCTTAACCCACAACCCAGCGTCTGGAGTGGCAGGGCGCCAGGGGAACCCTCGCCTCCTGTGCCTGTCCTCGCATTGTGGAGGGGGCAAACGACGAGAGAGATGGTCACAAATCCAAATCTGGTCCTCCGAGAGACTCCGTACCTTCACCAAGCCCAACCCCACTCGGATCGAACTCGGGCCTCACCCTCAACTATAGTACACGTAAATGGATGTTCCCAGTTGCCAGAGTTGTCAAAGGGGGCACGAGGCAAACCCAGCGACCACGTCGGACCAGCTGGTCATGTCCATGCTAGTCGCACGTGGAAAGGACTGGGGTGTGATGGCGATACCCACCAACCGACTGCCCGGCGCCGAATGCTTGGGGGACGATCGACTCAATGCGAGAATCCCCCCCTCCCCAGGCGAGCCGACAATAGTTCCAAATGGAAACCCCGTCGTGCCCGTCTGCCCATTCCAAGCCCAGCAGCTGTCGGAATGTTTCCTCAGGTACGTGGCCGAATCCGGTGGCGGGTAGGGCAATTCAATCCGCCCGGTGGTGCGTCGTCGGTCGGATTTGGATCAACCCATCGCTGTGTGAGAGAGGCCTTTTTGGCCGGTGACGCACGGAGCAAGCCAAGAACAACCAAATGCCACGCTGCCACGACCGTTTCGTGCCGTTTTCTGTCGCTCATTTCTCCCGGGCGCTGCAACGGTTGCCGGGCGTTACAGCCGCGTGTTCCAGCCGATGCGGCCGTCCTCCTTTCTGGTCCCCTTTCGTCTCCCCGTCGTTTATTCCGCCCTGCTGAAACAAACCGCGACCCATCCATGGTTTTCCCCCCGAACGCAACCTTAACAGAGAGGTACCTTACTTAAACGGGTGCGCCTCTCCGCGGGTGCACATCCATCCTGGCCCGTGTACTCTAGCCGTAGAGGCCCTCGGCGATGCGGGCCTCTCCCTGATCCTCGCTCCACTAGCGAAGGTCGCCCGGGTGCCCGGCCTAAGCATCGTGTCAAGATCACGCGAGCGACCGAGGGGGCAGACCGGTGGAGTGCGCTCTGCAGACCGTATCCGCCAACCGTACGTACCGGCCGTGGTCTTGACATTGTCGTCATAACACTCGTTGTCCTCGTCCTTATTTCCCTCGCCGGCCTCGTGGTCTAGCGCCCCATTGTTCGAGGCAATAGATCGTACATTGGGGGGAATAGATCGCAATGTGGCCCACTTCCTCTGGACAACGATACGCAACCGCCGCACGACGCACGTCTCCGGGGCGGTTGATAATTCTCGCTTATGTCAAGCTGACTGTCCGGCAACGGCGCAAACTCTAAGGGCACTAGGAGACTATCAACATGGCTACTTGGACTGTTAGCATCTTCCTAATCGAGCGAGTGGCTGAGTGGGAGAAAGAAGAACCCACCTGCCACCTTCGAGAAGCCCTTCTCCTATCGAGGTGCTGCCGCTTATGCAGCCCGACTCATGACGCCGAAACCATGGTGCTGTGTCGTCCACACCATGCGAGTCGTTAATCCGGCGTAGTGTGGCTTCCGTCACGGTAAGGCTTTGATCGTCAACCACATTCCACGGGTGAGCTGGGTTCCCATCCTCGGCCACCACCGAGCCTCCGCGAGCCGTCATCCCACTAACACCAGCAACCCTCCAGGGCATTTTCGGCGCACGCGTCGGGCAGACCTGCAGAATATGCTCGCCCGCCAGCATTCGCATCCGGGTAGCTTGGCTTCCAGGGCTCGGTCCCATCTAACGACTCACCCATGCCTCGAGACTCGGCCCCTTTTCCACCTTTGGGTCACTGGGTGCGGCTGTCCACGAGAGGCCTTGGCGTAGAGCATACGGTGGTTCATTTCGTGTTCCTCGCAGTCGGGCCAAATAATACCCTCCGTACGATCGCCCCATTAGTCGCGATTGGGCTCTTGGCTCAACATCAGGCGAACCCACGTGCGGGGACGGATGTTGCCGGGACTTGTTTCGCAACTCGCCCGTGTGTGTTTCTAAGCGGCATGACGATCTGCGGGCTGAAGTCAGGCAAATCTTCCCATTTTGCTCATTGGGCCGCACTCCGGAAAGGAGTCTCCATGGGCAACCTCGTCCTGAAAACAAGAGCCCTACCAGGCCGGTTGTCGATGATGACGGTGCAAGTGCTGTCACTGCACAACGGATAATCGCCCCAGGGGCCGGAACGAAGCGAGCTGCCAACATGGGTGTTCAGATATCTGTGCCTCCCGGGCCGACGGGACAAACGAGTCGTATCCGCCGGAAACTGATCGCAGCGTCTTTCAAGCGGTTCATCTCCTTGACCCAAAGCCGCGACATCTGATTTGCCTTGGGCTGAGTTAGGTACTGCAGTGAGTAGGCAGTGGCGAGAGAAGGAGCGAGGTGCCCAAAGTACGAGCTCGTCTAGATGCTGAGGGCCAACGCTTGTGGCACCCCCATGGAAAAAGCCGGACTGAGCCCCGTCCGTTCCCCGTCCGTCCGTTCGCCCCCCGCCGGAGAGGGGCTGGTCCGAGACTTCAACTTGGATGCGGCGGCTCGCCGTTCTCTGCGGTGCAGCAGCGGAATATCACAGCAAGCTTATGGTGCTGTGCGGAGGAGAAGGGGGTGTGCGCGGCGGGCCAGTTGGGCGGCGATGGTGCTGGGCGTGGCTTCCCATACCGTCCCATCCCATAAACCCTCACATCTACCGCGGGTGCACGCGGGGTCAATCAGAGCACCAAGTTCGCACGAACACAGGCCCTCGGCAGCGAAGAAAACCAAGGGATGAGCTGGACTATCTGCTGCATGTGATTAAAAGAACGCGCACCCTGCGATCAGAGGAAACTGTCGGCACGGAATTGTGACGTTTCCGACATGTTTCGACCTTCCAGTACATCGCCCGTGTTTCCAAGACCGAGCCCTGGCAGGAACAACCGCACTGACGGCACGCCCGCCGCCGTCACAGCTTTGACCGACACGAACACGGACAACTACCAACTACTTTTCGACTTACCGATTCTTACATGGCAGTCTACACACGCAAGAATACATATTCAGCAGCCCGGCGGCGACGGTCCCATCGTGGATCTGGCACTCGAGACAACCGCCTTGCGCTTCTTCCCAAGGCTCTAAACACCTATTCGCCCTGAATCGCCATGTCTTCCTCCCACGGCCTCACGGACGCCCAACTGCGGGCCATGTTGGATATTCTCACCCATTACGAGACATATCGAGAGATCGAGAAGTTCAAGACGGCCGAGGCGATTTCCCAATATGGTTACCCCTTCACCTACGGCTCCAAACCCGGGTTCAGGTCCTCGCTACCCATCGCCCAGCTCCTTCTCAACAGATTGTACATTCCGGCGCCACCGATGAGACTTCTGCCCGAGGACTGGTTCACCGTGAAGATGGCGGGGCTCGTACAGAGGTTGGGCGAAATCAACCTCTCGGAAAGCTACGACAAAGCCTCCTTGGGCACCAGAAAGACGCTGGCCACGGCCACAGCGGCTGTGGCTGAGGCTGCTGCTCGGGGCATGTTGGGCGGGTTCAACACCGAGGCTTCGTCTGCCAGCCGATGGGAAGACTACGACGAGCACCGGACGCTGGCGACAGACTTGGTGGCATCCTGGAACTTTTGTATCCGGGACGCCATCTACGGCGATCTTGTGGACCGATTGTTCTTCTACGCGAGACAGTCTCAGGATTTTGACCGCTTCTCTCACGAGGTCGGGGACTCCATCGAGTACATCATCATGCACTTGGCTAGTTTCTTCCATCACATCTTTGTCGAGTGCCCCGAGGGCCAGTACCTGATCAATATGATCGAGAACATCAACAGGCTGTATCCCTGGACCATGGTAGCGCAAACCCTCCGACTCGGCAATGTGGCCACCATGATAAACGCCATGCTGAAGATCTTCCTGGGCAAAAACAAGATGTTTGGAGATGGGAACTTGATGCAAAAGTACGTAGCTCCAAAAACAACCGCCAGGGCGTCGTCGCCCACTTAACTTACATACTGGCAGGATAATATCCATGGCCCTGAACTTTGACGCCGGCGACTATAAGAAGGTTGCGGAGAAAATCAAGAAAACCAAGCCGAGGCCGAACGAAAAGCATCTGGCCGCCATTGACGAACACGTTAGGGCGTCCCGCGACATCCAGGAAACGGTCCGACAAAACAGCATGCTGGACCACGAGTCGGTCATCGTCACCATCCTTCGAGCCAAGGACGAAAGTATGGTAGTGTCGCTGACCGACGAGCAGACGGCCAAGCTTCAGGAGTATTACGCAGCGCGACTGGCGGTCAGGGACCGCGAGAAGCTCACCGCGGCCCTATGCCACGTCTCGCCAGATCACCTAACTGCAATACTTAAGGATTGTACCATGTCAGGTGAGCCCACCATCCGGGCCGTCCATGCTAGCGTCCCGTTGCACAAGTACATCGGACTGGTGCAGAAGTTTGTCGAGGACTTCATCCAGACCAGCAAGCCCAAAAAGAAGACGCAGGCTCCACCCGCGGTGGAAGACTACATCATGCTGTTGAGGAAGCACAAGGGCTCGTTTTTCAAGTTCCTGCACGAGGTTTCCAACAGCTGCCCCAGTGTCCACCTCGAGTTTCGCGAATTTATCAAGGATTGCTTCCGCGCCTTCCAGCGAACCCCAGGCAGCGAGGCACAGGGTGTTGCTGGTGGTGCCGGCTCGCTCTCCCGGGATTTTCAGATCATGTACGCGAGACTGCCTGCGCATACCCGCTGCGCCGTCGTGTCTTCGCTGGATACGCATGCCGCGTACCTGGATGCCCTCGAAAAGCAGTCAATGGACCGCATGCAGTCGGTTCTGGACCGCCTACAGGGCATACGCGAGCCGACGCCGGAGCAGAACAGCGCCGCCGGGCCGGGCATCTACCTGGCCAAGTGGGCGTCCCTGCTCGACAACACGCTCATCACGCCGGCGACTCCGCAAGGCCCTTTGCGCCACGGCAGGGACGTCAAGAACAAGAAGAAGCTGGCGGGCTCGGGCGACATCGACGACGCCGGCCCGGGCCACTTCCGCCCCCAAGACGAGATGCTGCCTCTTCAGCCCGACGTGGCCGTCGTCGTTGACTGTTTTGGAGTCGTCTTCCGAGACCTGGTCTCGACCGTCAGCAGCGGCAGTGGCGCGCCGGCCGAGGAGTTTGCCTACATCGGTAAAGAAGACGTATCGGCCTTCATCTAGGCGCACGCAATGCAAACGAGTAAGCACTAACTGCTCGGCAAGGGACGCCCGAAGAAATTGTGGATTCGTCGACAAGAAGTTCCTCCTCCCTCTCTCACTGATTTTTATTACCAAAGACCTGCACTGTCAAAATATGGCTTTTTTTTGTATCGAGTCTATTTTATCTCTACTGGAACAAAGAAGAAAGATTCTATGAAAGCCTCTGCACTCAGTATCTTTTCTCGTCCCATTCATCTGTTTTTTTTCTTTAGCCAGGGCATCAGATTCCCATGGGTACCCCAAGGCTAGAGTATCCATCCTCTGCGATCTGGTAAACTCTCCCCATTGTAGGAAAAGTCAAAGGAGGACTTATGGGGTTCGTCGCCGGTGCGAGGGGCGCCACCACGGTGGTTATCATGTATCCCGTGGGCGTCATCGGTGGTGCTACGGGGAAGCCCATCGGCGGGGCCATGGGGCAGCTCGTGGATCCCATCGCCGCCATCGGCGGCGCCACGGGGTACATGGGCTGCCCCGGCGGCAGCGCCGTTACCAGGCTCCCGGGCGCCCCGCCCCCCATCAGGGGAAGAAGATGGGGGGAGTCCCAGCTCACCCCGGCGGGGGCCGCCACCTCCCAGCCGTTGTGCACGGCGGGAAGCTCGGCGGCAAACTCCTGGACAGGCGCTGCCATCGGCATGCCGTAGCCGGCGAACTCGCCAAGCGCCAGCATCTCGCCGTTGTTGTTGTTGTTGTTGTTGTTGTTGTTATTGTCTTGGGCACCTCCGAATCCCGCGTTAAGCTCGCCAACTTCCGCTCCCCAGGACTGCGTGACGTCGAGGTCGCCCAGAAACTCACCTTCGAAGTTCCCTTGTCCCTGTTCCCAGAGCTGCGGGTTCTCGACATCGCCGAGGTACTCTACGCGATTCTCCCCTTGCCCGAACTCGGCTTGTTCGATCACGGGCACTTCGAACTCAACCCGGGGGTCAACTTCGAATGCTCGGTTCTCCATGTAGCCTTTCAGGGTTGCATTGATGGACTCCATCTTGCAATCTTACAGAGTCAGGTGGGTTAGTATCGGCGTTACCTTGGGCGTTGAAGCACAGTAGCTGTATCGGTTCTGGGACTTGGGTATTGCTGGTTAGTTGGGTGAGGGTGTTGGTGTGTTCGTGAGGAGTGCTGCGATGAAGGAGACGCCATGATGATGAGGGAAAGCTCCCAGTCTATATGGTCGATTCGGTCACATCTCAATTCCTATCTCAAACATACGCAAACAATGCATAGTTGCGAGGTCATCTTGTCCGTGTCTCTGAAATTCGTTTTCCCCGTTGAGAGGATCTCTGATTCCATTGTCGCCGCCCCTCAGCTCGACAAAACGAACAGGGCAGGGCTGAAAGCCACCAGGCAAGACACAGTGTCTTTGTCTGCGGCTGTTTTCTGACATCCGAACATGCCGTAAGCCCGGCTTCCGGCTATTGCCATGGGCTTGTCAGCAAAGTACGCCTTTGCTCTTTGAGCTAGGCCTGCCCAGCTGCGGCTTACGAGGGACTACCAAGCATGTAAGACATGCATGCATACATACATACATACAAACCCATGCCAATCCCCCCCTGTCATATCGTACTTTAGACAGGCGGATAAACAACACTCCACAACCTGGTGCCAGCGACGGAGAAATTACTTCCTTTTGTTTGCGGGGCGGAGCAGAGTGGCAGGACATTTTCAAAGAGCGCCTCGATCCCGCACCGGGACTTGTTCCCTGGGCCAGACCAACGTGATCGCTCCCTTATTCAGCGCCACCTTTCCAGCCATCAAACCGGCGTTCGTTTTGCCCGCCCGTTGCGAGCGTCCCGATCCCTGACTTGCCCCGCCGCCCGAAAATGAAGCCGAGTCTTGACGTGGTGCTCTCCGCGGCCGTGTTCGCCCGGGGCGCCCGAGCCGTCGTCGACTGGGGGTCCTTGCGGTGTCCCCGAGACGACGACGCGTCGGGCACGCTCCCGACCCCGTCCTTCGGGTCCGAGGACATCGCCTTCACCATCTGCTCCGAGGTGGTCATCGGCCGGCCGCGGGCCGCCGTCTACGCGGCCGTGCTCGACTTCCGGGCGTACCCGCGGTGGAACACCTTCGTGGTGGACGTCCGGGTGCCGCCGGACGTGACGCGCACGCCCGCCGACGTCTACGTCGGCATGCCCATGGTCTTCACGACGGCGGGGCTCGTCCCCCTGGTCAACACCACGAGCCGGGAGACGGTGTCGGTCCTCGACCCCCGCCCCGCCGGGGGCGACGAGGGCGCCGCCGCCCACGCCGACTACTCCATGGCCGCCTGGCGCTACGACCAGGGCGTGGGCGGCCGGGCCGAGCACCCCTACGTCCTCGTCGACCGGGGCGACGGCACCACGCTGCAGGTCTCCTACGAGTCCTTCTACACGGGGCTCGAGACGCCGCTGATCCTCCCCCTCCGGGGCAACCTGAAGAAGCAGTTCGACCAACAGAGCCTGGACCTCAAGGCCTACGTGGAGGGTCTGTAATGGGGGGAAAAACCTTCCCGTTCCTATCCGGTTTACGAGGTATAACGGGCATGATGGGGGGGAGGGGGGGTCGCATCCGGTGTCAGGCATGGAAACGGACGGTCCCCAATGAACGGACAACGGCAAGGGCTACCTGTAGGCAGCAAGGAGACACGTCACCGCTGTGAGATGGCAAGACTGTAAAGGGGGTGAGAGAACGCGCATGTTGGTTGGAAGTCTCACCGAGAGGGTCGTCTTTGGCTAACGGAAAGATGGGAGATACCTCGGCATACATCTACAGTCATCATCTGCAGGTACATGTACTCTACGGCTTGATGACGGGGCGGGATGGTCCAAAAAGCGAGTAGATAGGTAGATATTCTAGGGAATTCGGCCCTCTCTTTTCATCAGCCGCCGGCCGACACGACTCGCGGATGGCTGACTTTTTTGGGGGTGGGTGATACGAAAAGCACACATGCCCTTCTTTGGCTGCGCGTCATCCTTTGAATGAATGGGCGACGGGCAGGGCCCAGGGATTGATAGATGTAAGTAATGAACAAACAGTACGGCGAGCTCGATCCCGTTAGTCTCCTGTACTGTAGTGGCGGGGTCGATTATTGGCTATCCGCTACAGGGCGTGCTCGGAAAAGTCGAGCTACGATTGGCAGATGGTGAGTATCCAAAGCCGTTGGTCGGGTCGGAAAGCCAGTTCGCTGATTGGCCCCGTTCGCAGTTGCGCCAACGATGCCGTGAGACTCCCACCGTATATCGCGGGGGCCGAAGCGCGGGAAGAAGTGAAAGTGAACAAGAGGAGGCAAACCTAGTATACTGAAATACTGTGTATATAAGAGGCCCGCCATCCTTCCCGGCTGGTCGACTTCCCGTGATACTCCATGCTCCAGCCTCTTTCAACCCCTCCGCGATTCACTGTCCCCCCAGCCCGGCAACCACCCACCCTGCCAGAGCCCCGAGAATGACTTCCACCGCCCCTCCCCGCTACCCCCTGGGCAAGAACGGACCCCTGGTTCCGGCCATTGGCTTCGGTTTGATGGGAATGTCGTATCCCATCTATGGTGCGGTCCCTAGCAAGGACAACCAATTTGCTCTCCTGTAAGCAACCTCGCGGGGTACGCTTTGTTGCTCCTGTCGGCGCGGATCCTTTGCCCTTGACCCCCCTATCCCTGTCCGTCTTTGTTTCTGTCACTATGGCCAAAGACGACCCAATAACGTGCTCCGGAAACGCCTCTTTTTGGCCAGCGGGGGGCGAGTTACTGATTTCTGTGGGCTGCAGGGATCGCGCCGTCGAAATCGGTGCCACCTTCTGGGATACGGCCGAGTAGGTCTTTCTTTTCTTTCCCCCTCAAAGCGGCGCGATAGGCTGCGTACGTGCGGGTGTTTGGCGGGGATTCCAAACTGACGGTCCAACCAACCCCCCCAAAGCCTGTATGGAAACAGCGAGGAAGTGCTGGGCAAGTGGTTCCGGCGCACCGGGAAACGGGAGGACATCTTCCTGGCCACCAAGTTCGGCCACGTCAAGGGCCGGCCCGACTTCGCGGCCGACAGCAGCGCCGACTACTGCAAGCGGGCTTGCGAAGCCAGCCTCAAGGCCCTCGGCATTGACTCGATTGATCTTTGTAAGTCTATAATATAGCCTGTCGGACGCCGGCCAGAGCGGTACCCGGATCGGTGAACCCCTCACTCACAAACCCCCCCCCCCCTCTTTGGGGACGACTGGGTAAAGACTGACAGGCTCCCCCACCCCCAAAGACTACCTCCACGCCGCCAACCCAGAAACGCCCATCGAGGAGACGATGCGGGCTCTTGCCCAGCTCCAGGCGTAAGCATCCCCCTCTCTCTACCCTCCCTTACCACCACCCCCCCTCCGCGACCCGGCTCACTGACGGCCCCCCTCCTCTCTCCAGCGAGGGCAAGATCAAGCACATCGGGCTCAGCAACGTGTCCTCGGCGACGCTGCGCCGCGCCTACCGGGTGGCGCCGGTGGCGGCGGTGCAGGCCGAGTACTCGGTGACGGAGCGCGGCGTCGAGGGCGGCGCCGGCACCGACCTGCTGGCGGCCTGCCGGGCGCTGGGCGTCGCCCTCGTGTGCGAGACGCCGCTGGGCCGGGGGCTCCTGTCGTCGGCCTTTGCCTCGGCCGGCGGTGCCGCCGCCGCCGACGCCGACGACGACCTCCGTGCCCGGGCGCTGCCGCGGTTCCGGCCCCGGAACCGCGGCCCCAACGCCGCCGCCGTCGCCCCCTTCGGCGCCCTCGCCGACCGCCGCGGCTGCTCCGTGAGCCAGCTCGCCCTCGCCTGGCTGCTCAAGCAGGGCCACGACATCTTTCCCATGTACGTTGCGTCCCCCCACTCCCCCTACTCCCCCCGGCCCCGGGAAGGCCCCTCCTGTTCCGGAGCACCATGGTTGATTGACCCCCTTTCCCTTCCCCCTTCCCGTAGACCCGGCACCAAGACCATCAAGTACCTCGAGGAGAACTGCGCTGCCGCCGGAATCCACCTGAGCGACGAGGACGAGGCCGAAATTCGGGCCTTGGCGGAACGGACCCAAATCGTCGGCGGCACCGTCCCCGAGCAGTTTGCCGATCACCTCTTTCGAGACACCAAGCCGGAGGCCCCCCTCGGGCAATAAATGACGGAAAGGAAGCTATTAGGTGGACATAAGAGGCAGGAAACAATGATGGGAGCAGAGGCGGCTGCTCCTAGCCAACGTGATCCAATTTGCAATTAAATACGTCACAAGGAAATAGAGATAGGATTTGAGCAGCTTGGGAAAGCTCCTGGGAAATCTATTCACATTAAAGAAATCTATTGCTGAAGCTCATCAATCGTAAGGCATGTCCGTACCGCGGCCCATCAAAAGTCCCAGTGCTTGCACCACTGCTTCATCAGGCCCTGCGTGATGGCCTGGCACTGCTTCATCGTGGGGCTCTGCGCCTGCGTGCGCTTCGTCTCGAGGGCCACGGGCTTGTGGCCGGCCTCGACGGCGTCGGACATGGCGCGGTAGCTGTCGAGGAGCTTGATGCCGGGGTTCTTGTCCACGGCCTTGGTGTCGTCCGTCTGGCTTGCCTGCAGCCGGTCCACCCACTCCTTGAAGCTCACCATCTCGGGCAGGCGGTCCTGGCCGTAGTACTCGCGCACGGCGGGGGCGATCTCGGCCCACGAGGTCGCCACGGGGTTCACGCCGTGGTAGTAGCCGCTGATGGTCTGGGGTTCGACCGGCTGGGTCGCGCCAATGACCTCCAGTACCATCTTGGCGATGCTCTCCACCGGCGTCCAGTCGACGCGGTCCATGGAGCCCAGGTCCTTGGGCAGCGCCTTCAGGTACAGACTGCTGGCCACGATGCTGGGAAGCCACTCGTGGCGGTTCCAGACACCGGCATCCGCCTCGGGCCCGGCAATCTGGCCGACGCGGATCACGGCGGCCGGGAAATCGGCAGACCGAGCCACGTCTTCAAGAATGAGACCACCGATGAGCTTGCTGCGACCGTAGCCACCGCTGGGGATGCTCAGGTCAGTAAGCTTCTCCTCCGGAACCAGGCCCTGGTTAGTATCCCAGTTCTGAACGGTGCCGATGGACGAGATGAAGACCACGGCCACGCGTCGCTCTGCTTTGGCGGCGAGATCGCCCATGTTGCGCACACCCCGGAGATGGGGGTCAAACGACTCGACGGGGATGTTGAAGTTGACGGGCCAGGCGTTGATGATGATACGATCGGCCTCCTTCAGCATTCTCGCGTAAACGTCCTTGGACAGTCCGAGATCGCTGCGGGCCACGTCCATACGGTGGAACTCGGCCTTGCCGCCTCCGTAGGTGGTATCCAGGCCGCGCTCGGCCATGGCCTTGGCCTGCTTCTTCGCTCCGCCGTCCTCGGCGCGGTTGAGGCAGACGACCTTCTGAACGTTGGGGTTCTGGACCAAGAAGTGGAGCATGTACGACCCGAGCATGCCCGTAGATCCCGTCAACAGCACAGTCTGGTTCGTCTCACGCGCCTCGGGCCGACCCTGGGGGGCCGCCGGCAGGTTCTCGGTGTATTTAGAGTAGAGGATCGACATGGCCTTCTGCTGCTCCACCGTCTCGTTGTCGGCGCCGCCGTTGTTGGCACCCTTGACAATTCTCTCCATGATGTAGCTTGCCAGCCTTCGCGGAGTTGGGTTGCTGTACACGACACGAGTGGCCAACGCGGTAGCATCGGCATGGTGGCCAGCAGCCTCGAGGGCTGCCCGGAGCAAACGCGAGGCACCAATCACCTGCATGGAATCTACACCGGCCGAGAAGAAGTCGGCGTCCGCCTCAAGACCCGAAGCCCCCAGATGGGTATGGAACAAGTCCTTGATAGACTCGACCAGCGCCTCCTCGGAGCTTGCGTCGAGTTGGGGCGTCTCCCCGGCGGTGGTCTGACCAGCCTCTTCGTAGAGCTGGTCGATCTCCTCCTGGTACAGCTTGACGGTGCCAGCTCGCTGGACAGTTCCCTTGCCGGCACGGAGGAAGGGCTTCTGAGGGTTCGAGACGCGGACGAAGTCGCGGCCAATCTGTCCATGGGCGACCGTCTCCTTATTGGCCTGCACCACCAGCGGCCAGACACTGTCGATGAGTTCCTTCTCAGCCTCCTTGGTGGTTGGGTGAACTGCGGGCTCGATAATGAGGCCGGGCTGGAAACGGTTAGTGCCGACAACCAGCGCCCCGATGAGCTGCGGGTGGTCGCCGACAATCTCTTCGATAGTGATCGGGTTCAGCTTCTCTCCGTTGGAAAAGACAATTATGTTGTCGGCACGGCCGTAGTAAATCCAGTTGTTCGGCTCCGTGGGATGGGGCTTGTACAAGTCCTTGGTGGAGACCTCGTTCAGCTCGGGGAAGGTATAAAAGTATCCCTGGTAGCCGGGGTGCTTCCCCTTGCGGACGATAACCTGCTCATAGACATCTTCCTCGCCCTCGGACTTGCGCCAGTCGCAGCCGAAAGCGTCCGAGTTGAAAACGAAGTACTGCCAAAGCTTTGGGTTGGGCTGGGTGTGGATGGGAAAGGGGCAGCACTCGGTCGCGGCAATCATGTTCTGTAGGCCAACGCCGTCCGCCACCAGTCTGTTTCCGGCCTCGCGTGTCAGGTTTCCGCCGCCAAAGGCAACATGCTTCAGGCGGGCCAAACTCTCGATGAAGTCCTGGCTGTGGCTCATGTCCTCGAGGATCGCCGGTGGCAAAATCGTCGACTCAGCATCGCAGTGCTGCAGGCATTCCTGGACCAAATCAGAAGACAGCGGCCGGTCCGCGATACCCAAAGCCACGGGACTGCCCCAGTAGATAGCCAGGATGGTGCTCAGGTAAAGACCGGCGGCGTGGAAAAGCGGCACTGCCAGACTGCGTTAGCCGAGCACTCGAGGTGAATTCCAGGCGAACAATGACAATGCCAACTTACTCGGTAAGAAGTGTCTCTTGGATTGGGTCCAAGTGCGGAAGAAGAAGGGGTTTCCTTGCAAGTCGGGCAGGTTGTGCATGCCGTCGCCGCAGGCGAGCATGCCCTGGCGCACGACGATGGGCTTCGGGAGGCCAGTGCTACCACTGGTGTGCAGGACGCAGAGAGGGTCCCATTCGGCCTCCTCGAACGTCTTCTCGTAGGGGAAGTGCGGGACCTCTTCCTCGGGAAACCAAGCCTCGAGGGAGGCGACCTCGACGGCCTTCATGTCGCGCTCCTGGAGCCACGGCTGCACCATGGCTCGGTGCGACTTGGGAAAGGCCAGAACATGGCAGTCTGTCTTATCGAAAAGGTTGATCTGGGCCTCCTGGGAGTTTCTTGTGGATATGAAGAGGACCTATGGAGGCTGTCAGCCTCCCACGCTCTGCACGTAGCGGAAAGGATTGGAGAGGGGGGAGACTCACTTTGTAACCGACTTTGACAGCGGCGATCATCAGCACCTACGCACCATAATTGATCAGTTCGACATCCCAAAGAGTGTAGGCAGCATTAATTGAGCGACTAACATGGTAGCGCGCATCGTTGGGACCGATGTAGGTGATGGTGGGAAAGGCCCCTTCAGGGGCTTTGCCACAGTGCTCGATGATCTTGTGGCAGCATCGGTTGATGGCGTTGGCCAGCGCCTTGAAGGTAAGAGGCTTCCAGCCGTCTTTAGGATCTGAAGAGCGCGGCACACTGAGGCATTCTCGCTCAGGGTCCTCGAGAGCTATTTGGTCGACGATGTGGGGGATCAAGCGCTTGCCATAGTCGTTCTTGGCCGTGGTGTTGCGGGGAGAGCTGGCCATATCCGGTGCGGGTGTGGGAGGCGTATAAAGTACTAATGTACCTGTGTACTTAGGTAATGTAGTCGGATAATGCGTCGATGAGGGGGTTCTAAAGTCGGGAGAAAGGGCTGGCTCGGTAGGTACTAGGTTCTGGGTATCAAAAACAAGCCGTGGAATATTCGAAAGAACAAGTTTAGTTACTGACAGTAGCAGATGAATTCCCCCCCCTCGGGTGGCCGTCTGAGATTATATAGTAGTGGCAGGTGGCCATGCTCGCCATTTCCCGCCGGCTCGCCTTTCGACGAAGCCGCGACGTTTCTGCGGGCATCAGAGTGTAGAAAGTCGATACCGCCCCGTCCAAGCCTGTCCACCCCGTCCTCCCTCTCGCGTCGCGTTGAGGGGGGCTTGATGTGGCCGTTGCGTGATCTTTGCGGCTTCACGTCGGTGACGTCGTCGCTGGCCACGCCGATCCATCCGTCCCGCAGTATCCGTGTAATCCAGTATACCTGTAGCTCGTACCCTCGACCAGGGGCTTATGGGGCGGGCACACTGGGTACAAGGAAGAATGCGACCAACAAGACGGCAAAGACCCCGTCATGTCGACTGCGTAGTCGTAAGCGTCACGGTATACACGGGCTGCCCTATTACACGCTGGAGAATAGTTTTGCGGGCGGACCGGCGGCGGCTCCACGTGCGACGGCAGCCACGCGCCCTCGGCGCCTTCGCTCTTAGGACTTGGCCGAGTACCTGTGGTACCTAAAAAAGTAGAAGGAAAGGAGGCAGCGGGGCGAGAAACGCCTCCGTGCTATTCCCTCCCATCCCTATGCGAACTTCCAGTGCTAAACCCGAGTGGCTGACCCCCGCCGGTTTCATCACTGGCCGGCATGGACATCAAGGCACAGGGAGGCTCCGAGGCTCCCGGAGCCAGGAATGGAAGCCAGGGCACCCAGGCTCGCCAGGGCTCTCCGCAGCCGTTGTCATCTATAGTAGGTATCTCGTGGTAGAAACAAGCTTTTTCGACCTGTCACGGGTTCGTGTCCCCCCTCCCCCCTTCCGCTACCGCCAGACAGAGGTACTTAGACGGGCCGGAAAGTCAGCGCCACGACGGAGCAACCGTGATGGACCAACTCCCACCCAACTGTGAGATTCCCCCTCTCCCTGCGTTTCAGACGACTTCCAGCTGTTGTCCAGAAGCCGCGACCTTCCCATGCCCGCTTCTTGGCCTCTAAGTGGCCCTTGCCTTGCCGTGCGTACACCGCTCCCCCCCGACGACCCAAAAATGTTCGTTCGATATGCGCGGCGCACATGGTCGCTTCTTCGTTTCGATACGATACAGATCAAAGCCGCGTCGCGATCTCCAAGAACGCGAGGCTAAGTCGTAAAAAGCCTAGGCGTCATCTGCACTGGGCCCCCACTCTCCGTGCCGCTGCCAGATAGATAATATATGGGTCTCGTCCACTGACGCTTGGACATGGCACCTGAACGGATGCCAGATTCGGCATTCAACACTGGGATCCAATGCTAGGGCGCCGAGTCCGCACCGGCCGGCCGAAAGACTACTTATATATCGTCTGGAAACCCCTTCGCTTTTTGGAAGGTTTAGAGAGTAGAAGAAGCTATGTATGTCTGTCTGCCTTGACCGGTGCATCACACTGCCCACACGCTGCAATGGGAAGGCAGCTGGGCTTTTTTTTCGCCTGTGGGTGGCCATGCAATCCCCAGCAACTCCCCGTCAAAGACGGCTTCGGGAATTCGGGGTTCGCCTTGCCTCCAGGCCCCGTACGAATATCCATGGTATCGACACCCTACGCAGATACTTGTACAACCACGGCGAACGGCCCACACCGTAGCATAGGGCGCATGGCGGGAAGCGGTTCGACAGGCAAGGAGATTCCCTGGGCGTAGCACACACGGCACGACGGCGCGTGCCGCAGACGGTCGCATGCGTGCGGACTCTGCACCGCTGACACCACCCCTCGCAATCGCGAATGGCATGGAGAACGACTGGTATTTCCGTATGGAGACTTCCCACTTCGCCGATGGGCTGGCTACCGGGCCACGGCAGTTCGCACCGCGAGCCAAGGAGCCAAGCTGGATCCCCCCGTGCTCCCCCTTGAACAGTGGAGTAGATTTGCATGCCCTCTGCGCGCCAGATTGATCCTCTTGAAGATCGACGTAGGGAGTATGTATGGAAGGAACCGTCTAGAAGTTCTCGGCGATCGGGCTAGGGGAACTTGCCGCCTTGACGGAACTCCCGCGAGCCCAACGGGCGTTGGGGGTTATATAGTATATTCAAGGTAAGGTATGTAGCCCTTCCTCAGACACCTTGGCCTAATCCCGTGTTCAGCATCCAGCGCGCCCAGTGGGAGCAGCGTCCGGCCCGTTCAACTTTCTGCCCGCCACCCACTTGGGAACACTCGAGGCTCCAGCCTATCAATGCGACTAAGCCGAATTTCTGTGCTACGGGGCGACGCGTAGTGCCGAAGAGCGAGAAAGGGGAGGGCGGGGGAGCCGGCGGGCCCCAAGGGGGCCGCTGTCGTACGTTGCTACTTTTGCGGGAGGCAGCTCTTGAAACTACCGCAACCTAGCGAGTTCGTTTCACGCAGGACGGCGGCGCTATGAACGACGCTGGCGGGGCTGCGATGGCTGACTGACCCGGTGTTGCCCTTGTCCCCCTCACAGGGCCAGACTCCGCGATACCGGAGAAAATCAACACGGCAGCATCACCTATCAACCTGTATGAACAGACCACGTCGAATCGCGTGTATCGGCCTGTTCTTGGCCACCGATATTCGTTTTCGTGTCGTTTGACTGGTATTGTCCTTCTCTTCCAAGCCGATGCCCTGCACCCTAGTCCACACCTCCTCGACGGGCTCTTGACGATGGAATGTCATGACTTCCCAGCCAACATTCGCCTGGTCACCTGAATATATGTTGGCATAGCCAGACTCTTCATAAAGGGAGCATATAGCCCAGGTAGGCAGTGTAGTGTTTGAGCCCCGAGTTGCGCCAGCCGAGGTTGCTGATTTCGCACCGAGCAACCAAGACTGCGAGACTGCCAGTTCTGGGGTGCCGGTCTATGCGATGGCCATGCTGACCAACACTTTCGACAACGGCTTTCGTGAACAATCGACAATTTACCCACTGCTGGTGAGGTATCCAGCTGGATACAGTCCTATGAGGGATCGGCATATTTAGCGAGCCCGAATCTTCGTTCGATTTGGGTCACGGTTTAACAACAATGTGATCCGGAGAGGCAACACGTTTCCGACGTGTTCCAATAGATCGGCATAGGTACGGAAAGCCAATTCCCACTGTGTTGCTGACCTTGATCAAGGATATTCATCTCGTTGCAACCGGCCAATTTTCGAGGCCTTCGCATACGGCGTTCACAAAGAACATATACGATCCGAGCGGCTTGAAACTCGAGCCGGCGACGGGCAAGCCATTGCGTATGAATCGATGTTGATGGTGGGAGAAGCCAAGGATCCATTGATATGGTGACAACCATTCAATCACCAGTTCAACACCCCAGAAGACACTCAGCTTTACGGGAGGCTACATGCTCGAAGCCAGGTTGCCAGGCCGACCTCCCGTTCTGCTCGATTGCACCGCATGACACAGGCGCGGCTGCCAGCCCCATGGCTGTGGTGGCAACAACCGCTGCTAATGCATTGGAGAAGACGGCTATCTCAAGAAGCGGCTGATGAAGGATCTTTCAAATCTCAGGGCTCCCCCATGGATGCTTGGAAGGCCCCGATCCAATCATGATTGTCCTGGGCAGCCCAAGTTGCTTGACAGCACTGGGCCCTCTCTGAGCTCGGATGGGTTCTAGGTTGCCTTGAAACCCCCCCTCAACGTCCAGTCTGCAAAAATCGGCAGCGTATGTGCTACCCCGCGGTGAATTTAGCATCCAGCAGGACACGGGGCCGGAAGCACCGCAGCTGATGGCTTTGGTATGATGTGATGAGTATCAAACAAGCCTCCCTGCGCGCTTCTGATCTCCCGTCTCCCTACATGGGTCGGTCGCATGACGCCAGCAAGTCTGCCAAACCAGGACGGCCACTCGCAGTCTGGCGCTTGTCGCTCAAGATGGAGAACACGCCGTTTTCGGGCCGCCAGGTGAGCAAGCACACGAGACCCATGGCAGAAGCACGTTTGCAGTTGGTTTGGGGTCACACAGCAGAGCAGAAGATTCCTAGGAACGTGAAGGCCTGCAGCGGCCAAACCGAACAGATCAAGACCGGACGGTGCAGACAGGCAAAAAAAAAAAAAAAAAACCTTATTGCCGAGAGCGAGCGGAGACGACGTCCTCCCCCATTTCTGAACCTCCGGCCGGCCAGGACCAAAAGTCAGGCAGCGCGCAGAGAGCAGGCAGAGGGGAAACTCACTGTCGGAGTCGGCGACGCGGCGTGCAAACTGAAAGCGCCTGTCACATATCACGGCATCCTATACTTTTGCCGGATGCGGCTATGTCAGAGCTGCGTGGTGCTGTGCTGTCAAGTTGACACGCCGGCTCGGAGATGCACCCTGTTCTGTTGAGGTGGTCCCGTCTTTTCTTGCTCAAGGTTCAGCACCGCTGGCTCGTTCTTTTTTAGCAGCGGCATCCATCCATGGGCGGAGCGGGGGAACAGCGAGACGGCAAGTACCTGGCGAGCTGGCCATCTAGATCGGGGACCTCAGGTCTAACAACAACTTAGGAAGAGACTGCTTGGTTTCCCGAGAAAGATGGATGCTCGAGGCTGCCATGGAGGGCGTTGTTCGGGGGGGGGGGGGGGGGGGGGGTGGTATCCTTTGGGGCGACCAAGGCAGTGGAGGCAAAGAGATGGGCACGTACTTCGGTATGGAGAGCAGCCCTCACCGGGACACAGCTCTCTGGCTGATGATACAAATGCTGGGCCCGTTTCTGCGCGAACAGCGCCGGCCGATATGGATCCCTCGGATGTAAGAAGTTACCTATCTACCTGACCTGCCAGGCTGCCAGGTAGGCTTGGAGGTAAGGTAGCTATGTACGAGGCGGACGGAGGGGCTTCGGGCAGGGGCTGCGGAAGGTTCTGATGGTGCTCCGAGGTGCTGCTGTCCGTCTGCCCCGCGGCCCGTGTGCGCTAATGAGATGGGAGAGCAGACCGAGACGGCCAGGCAGGCAGGTACATCACAAGAATGGAGGCCCAACTAAAAGAGGACAAAAGCATCCATTAGGGAGGACGGGAGTGACGAAGCTGCTCCAGCCGACGGAAATGAAGCACGGGCCTAATAAGGTCAGGTTGCGTCCGCCCCGGGAGATACCAGAAGATGGGTATGAAGTAGGTAGCCCGTACTGGACCTAAGAGGTAACCTGTAGGTAGTATTTTGGATTGAATGCTAGGCATGGGGTGAGGGACGAGACGTCGCGGCGTCAACAGTGGACCTCGGCTCAGCACAAAGTGCCGTCGTTCAGGGCTGCGCGGGTGGCTGGTGACTGTCGGGTCTCCCCGTTTTTTTCTTCGCCTCGAGTTTCAGTGGCGCGCTCTGACATGGGGAGCCTCGATCAATGGATGGATCTGTGGGCAGAGCCATGGCTCCATGGATGGATGGGACGAGCTCATGACAGACAGCCCCCGTTGGTGGATGAATTTGTTGTATTAGTAGCATGGGACCTAGGTACCTTGGCCACCGCAGTGTGAGCACACAGCGGGTTGAGGCACCAAACGGACTGGATGAACGCCTGCGCCATCCAGTCCATGCCCAACGGGCTTCTGAACAGAGCGGGAGATACAGTACTGGGTAAGTACCAAGTTCGACTAGTTGAGCGATAGCCCTATAGGTGTGGATGGTATGGCCCCCCAGCTATTAGTAGAGGGCAGGCAAATGGATGGTTTCCCCCATGGTGGCGGCTTCGACAGACCCGTCACAGACTCAAGGCCACTCCGTACTACTACTACTACTACTACTACTACTACTGCCACTAACGTGGAGGGAGGTACTTCTCTCCCGCATGTCATGTACCTGCACCTCAGATGGGGGGATGGTTTCGAGATCCGTTCTTGACGCCCTGGTTCCGTAGCACCGGCTCCTGCCTCTCCTCTCCGTCTTGTACGCCACGGGCTTCTAGAGGAGACAGAGGGACGGACGGCGGCCCCAGGGACTGAACAGGGGCGAGGTAAGAGGCAGAGAGGTAAACATGGAAGGCCGAACGAAAATGTACATGTTAGTTAGCAGGCGACGGGGACGAACGGCGTGGGCAGGCAAGACTTCGAACCCCAACTCGTGGGAAGTCATTGGAAGCCAGTCCGGGCCGGCGTGATTGCCCGGGTGGGCAGCTGTCGTCTGCGACCGTTTGGTTGTGGATCCCGTCCCATGGAGGGGGCAAATAGGAATTTGTGAATTTTTGACATCGGGTCACTCGCAGCAAAAGCCTTTTGCATTTCGACACTTCTATCAGAACACTGAAGACTCCTTCAGCGGCAACGAAAGCATCCTCACTCAGCACCAGCACCCGGTCTTAGGCACTCGCCGAACCACCTCCAGCCAGAAAAAGCCTCCTTCAGAATCAGTCCTTCGTCCAGAATCGTCATCGATCCCATTCTTTCTTCCTCACGGAAAAAAAAAAAAAAACGTCATACGCCCGTAGCGACCACCCACCCGCCCACCTACTCCCGTTTCGCACACCTGCAAACAGCAGTCGGCCTTCAACCTCACCCCATCCCCCCCTCTCACCCTCGCCCGCTCGTCCAACGCACTCCCACGTTGGCCGCCCTCCCCCTCCGGCGTGAATCAAGCATCAGTCTCAACTGCCGTTGCCTGCCCACCCGCCCGTTGTAATTCTTCCCCCCTCCTCCCCCGACCGACGACACGTCCTGACACGCGACGCGACGGACGACTAGTCGACAGCTGTCGGAGCTCTATACCTCGAACCACCACCACCTAAAAACAAGACCAAAACCATGCCGTCGAATCTCAGTTTCGCCTCGGCCGCTGCTGGCCAGAACCCAAACCGCGACGGACGGAATGGCTCGAGAACAGACAGCCGTGGAAACACGAGCGGAGAGTGGTACGTCATTTTCCCTTGTTTCCATCCGCTCCCCCTCCTGCTGCCTGGGCTCCCGTGCCGCCGTCCCAACTACGCCTACCTACTCGTGAAATCCCACTGACGCCCGCCCATAGGTCACGACAGGGTCGGTCAACGAACGGCACGCTCACCTTCCGCAGATCTTCCACGACCCCCAGCCAGTCGCTCAACCAAGCCAACATCCCGTCGGAACCCGTCCAGCCCCCCGCAGTGGCCCAGCCCAACGACGGCGCACCGCAGCGCTACAGCCGGGAGCTGATGGTAGCCATTCACGACCGCCTGCCCGCCCCCGACGACGTATCCGGTCTCCTCATGCCCGGCTGGGCACCCGGCCAGCTTAACGGCAACAGCACGGCCACGCGAGGCTGGGGAACCCGCAACGACTCGCACGTGCTGCCCCAGGAGCCCGATGTTTGCTGGGACGCCTCGGCCGCCGGAAGAGCAAGCAATCTGCGCAACATAAGTGCCGATGAAAGAGATTTGCTGGCTTCGGATATTAACTCGCCCGTCAAACCCCCGCAGCAGAACAAAGATGGTGGCCACGCCGGCGGCGTGGGCGGCTTGATTCTGAACGGCCGCAAGACATCCGTCTCGCAAGGTCCCAACAACAATTTCTCCTTGGCCTCGCCGACTTCGGCATCGCGACCTGGCACGAGACGACGCGAGACAACCGACACGAACCCTTACTCGAGTGGCGGTGGTCTGATGTCGCCCACGACGGCCAACCGTCCCGGACAGGACGCCAACCCGTTCTGGCTCGGCCGCAAGAACACCGATGTAAAGGACACCACCACGTTTGAGGAGCCCGAGGAGGATGTCGGATCTCCGGTCGCCGGCAAGGGTGGTCATCCGATGCTCCCTTTCGGCGGGCTGATTCGCAACAACACGGCAACCGGTGCTACTGGCCTCGGTGGTGCTTCAGCTCTGTGGGGACAGCCGACGGCGACGACGCCAGGTGCTTCGACCCCGTCTGCGATTGGTAGCTTTGGCAACTTTGCTCTGCCAGGCTCCACCGCTTCGGCAATTGGCGAAAAGCGGCCCGGCAATGTTCGTGGCGAATCTCGACTGGCCCACCTCATCCCCAAGGACAGCTCCGACAGCATGGCTTCCCGTGCTCAAGATGCCGCCGCCGCCGCCGCCGCTTCGTGGCGTGCACGCCCCCGTACTGATACCGACCCCTTTGGTGGAGATGACAACCTCTCGGGCAGTGCCGTTCTGGGCGGTGCCCAGGACACCAGTCCACCGCCCCTGGCCAGCCAGCCGCATCGGGGCCAGGGGTTCGATACTCCCGTTAAAGGTTCCGCAGGTGATTTCGGCATGGCCGGCCTTCACATTGGTGGCCACCATGGCGAACACGACCATGAGCATGGCCCGATGAGCCCCTCCGACACGAACCCATTCCGCAGCCCCCCTGCCGACCGGGGCGGTGATCACGACGAGGGCGATCCCCGAATGCACGCTCAAGGCCTGGGTCTGGGAGGCCCCGAGCACATGCAGGGCGGCTTCGGTGGCAGCGTGTCGCGCGCTTTTGGCCAGCCCGGGTTCGAGGGCAGCGACCGTAGCCAGACGTCCAGCGTTGGTGCCAAGGCGTATCCTTCCCTGGGCAATCTCGGCGGCTGGCCTACTTCGGCCACGCCTGACCGTGAGCGTGTTCCCTTTGGATTCGGTAACTCTCTTTTTACGCCCATGGGCGATCTCCATTCCCCGAGTCTCGGCAACCTCAGTGGTGTGTTCGGTCCACCCAACACGGGTCTGACCGGCTCCGGCTCCATGAGGGGCAGCAGCAAGCTTGGCTCCCTCTTCCCTCCGGCCATGCAGTCGCAGATGCAGGGCCACGACAACGACAATCTCGCCGACTCGCTCCCGGATCTTCGCCAAGCCAACCCGCTGGGTGCCATCGGCCGGAATGCCTTTGGCGATCACGGCCGCGAGACCGAAAGCCCGATGCGACCGGGCCGGGGCATCTTCGCCGAGATGTTCGGCGGTGATGCCTCTCGCGCCCAAGGCACCTCGGAGCCCATGCCCGGGGGCATTGCGGCCACGGCCCCGAGTCAAGGGTATCCGCAAAGCTCCGGCACTCCCTTTGGCGGCTCGCAGCCGTCGGAACCCCCCTCGGCGCAGGCCCGTACGATGGTTATGCCTGACCGCATGCGCTGGGTCTACCTGGACCCCCAAGGTCAGCAGCAAGGCCCCTTCACCGGTCTGGAAATGAATGATTGGTATAAGGCGAACTTCTTCACCGCCGACCTTCGTGTGAAGAAGGTGGAGGATTCGGAATTTGAGCCTCTAGGTCAGCTCATCCGGCGCATAGGTAACTCTAGAGAGCCATTCCTCGTGCCTCAAATCGGTATTCCCCACGGTCCGCCTCCGTCGTCGGCTGGTCCCTTCGCTTCGGGCGCCGGTCCTGTCCAGCCGCCCCTGGTCGGCGCGTTTCCTAGCTTCGGCCGCACCCTGACGGCCCAGGAACAGAACGACCTCGAGAGACGCAAACAGGAGGAGCAGTATCTGATGGCGCATCAGCGCGACATCCTTACGAACCAACAACGACTCGCCCGTGCGCAGCTCGGAAGCCACACTGGTCTTCACCACCACTCTAGCGCCCACAGCCTGCAGAGCCAGCCCAGCTTCGGCAGCATTGCTTCACCTGTCACGATGCCGCCCCAAGCTCCCATTGGACCTGTGGGGGCCGGCAACGCCTTCTTCGGAGGTCTGTCTGGGCATCAGGCGGTTGGACACGGCGGCACGGGATTGGATGTGTTTCGCGAGGAAGACATTGGCCGTCTCTCAGCTGAAGACCGCCAAATCCTGGCCAGCCTGCAGCAACGGACCAATGAGCAGCCACAAGCCCCTGCAGGCGGCGCCTCCCATGAGTCCTTTCGTAGCCGCCTCCCCGGTACCGGTGATCTCGTCGACGATGGCGAGGGTTTCCGCGGGAGGCTTCATGAATTTGAACAAATTCGAGCCGAGCGGGACGCCCAGGTGGAACAGCAATCCGAGACCACCGCGCCCTCCCAACACCACGAGGAGGCTTCCGGCGGCGCCGCCCATGGTCACGAGGGCCCATTCGGTGGCCAGAAGAACGTGAAAGAGTCGGAGGAGGCCCGCGACGACGATTCCGAGTCGGCCAACCTGAACAAGCAGTTCCAGCAGGCCCAGGCCGAAGCGGCCAAGTCGGGCCTCCCGATGCCTTTCCCTCCTCCCCAGTCGGGAACGCCTCTCCCGGCGCCGGCTCCTCAGCGCGTCAAGTCGAACCTGCCGGAGCAGTATGCGGCCAGCTCTCGGTCGGAAACGCCCGACGTCAGCCCTTCGGCAGCCGCCCAGCCCCCTCCTCTGGCCCCCTGGGCTAAGGACCCCACCTCGGAGTCTCACCGAGGCCCCAGCTTGAAGGAGATTCAAGAAGCCGAAGCCAAAAAAGCTGCCAAGGCTGAAGAGACGGCCGCCGCTCTCCGCCGCCACATGATGGAGCAGGAGGCTGCCAGGGAGCGAGAGAAGGCTACGGCGCTGGCTTCCGGCCTGCCTACGACCAGCACCTGGGGGACGGCCTCGCCCTCTAATGCTACGGCCCCTGGCGGCAGCCCGTGGACCAAGCCCGCGACGGTGAAGGCTCCGGCTGCGGGCTCGGTTACGCCGGCGCCTTCGACTGACAAGAAGAAGACGTTGGCTGAAATCCAACGCGAGGAGGAGGCGCGCAAGATGAAGGCGGCCAAGGAGGTGGCGGCTGCAGCGCCCGTCAACACGGCCCAGACCGCCGGCAAGCGCTACGCCGACCTTGCCAGCAAGCCCAATGCGATCCCCTCGCCTAGCTCGGGCCCTTCGGGCGCGTCTTCCCCCGCTGCGGGATGGGCCACGGTGGGTGCGGGCGGCAAGGTCAAGGTCCCCACGGGCCCGGCTGCTTCTCGCTCTGCTAGCAGCACGAACGTGACCAAGCCGGCCGCGGCTCCGGCCTCCAAGCCTGCCGCTAAGCCGCCCGTCAGCATCGCGACGCCGACATCGGGCCGTTCCGAGGCGATGGCCGAGTTCAACAAGTGGGTGCACAACCAGCTCGTGCGCGGAATCACGGGTGTTACGGACAGTAAGTCAATCCGATACGACACATTCGACGAGTAGGAGCTAACACGCGTCGCAGTCTCGGCCTTTGCCCAGACGCTGACGGATTTCCCCTTGGACGCGTCGCTCATCGCCGAGGCCGTCTACGCGCACTCGAAGACGATGAACGGGCAGCACTTCGCGGCCGAGTTCATCCGTCGCAAGAAGCTCGCCGAGAAGGGCGTGGTTGAGAAGCAGGCGTCGGACGTGCCCGCGCAGGCCGGCAACACGGGCGGCTGGAGCGAGGTTGCGAAGAAGAGCACGCACAAGGAGCCCAGCAGCGGGGGGGAGACGCCCCTTCCGGCTGGCTTCAAGGTGGTGATGTCCGGTCGTAAGAAAGGCAGCAAGAAGTAGAGAGACCTTGTTTCCCAATTTTCGTCGCCATCATTGTACGACGATGGGTTGTCTGGGAGCAAAAGTCAGGGGGAAGCGGCATTCCTGTACTGTTGTTGTATTCCTGACGAAGCGATGGGTTTGCCGCAGAAAACATGGTTATACCTTAGTAGCGAATGATGCGGGTATGCGCCGAGGCCTGCGACAGGGCTATGGATGTGCGAGTATCTGTACGCGGTACAAATATGTAGTCATGGAGCACGAATCGACGATGGCCATGTTTAAGCCCCGATAGTCGAGTAAGCGTGTGTGTGTGTGTGTGTGTGTGTGTGTGTGTGTGTGTATGGGTGTGTTGTATGACTTCCATGAGGCGACAGCACGCCTTGTCCACCCCCCACCTGTGACGCGATAGGACGGACAGCGTGTGGGACAGACAGAGGAGTAGAACAGCCCTGATGCATATCCGCCACGTGCGTATGACATGCATGCTGAGATCTATGGGGATGCAGGATGTAGGTATAGTATACATCTGGTAAGTAGAGGTACCCTAGGTAGTAAGCCGTACCGAGCCACCACAGTCAGGGCTGTCTGTCTGAGGCTGTATGGAGCCAGACAGCAAGTACATCTTAACCGCCCGATCTAGATAGAGATGTAGTCCCGTTCAGGATGAGGTAGGTATGTAATATAGTCCCATTTAGGATGAGGTATGTAATAAATGCAGGGACCTCTTGTTTACGAATTGCGTGGTGCAAGCCACACACTGGATGGAAAATTGCTGGGTAAGGGATCCCATGGGAGGCGATTCCAGAGGCGAGCCAGCGGAGGCGGCCCACATTCAAATTACCCCTCCATCCATCCATCCCACCTGATTCCAGCCCGATTGTTAACCCCACCATGGGAGAAAAAAGTTGACGGTCGCGAAAATTGATGCCTATTAGTCGCCCGGTAAAGGGACGAACGACACAGCGAGAGAAATTCCTCATTGCACCTCCGTTCCGCTCTTTGGATACCTCGTTTTTTCATTCTATCCTGGAATTTGGGGCGCCTTTCTATCCGCTAGCCGGTTGACTGATTTTGGTGCCCGAGTGAAAATCCCCGTTCTGGTTGCATCCCCGCCGTTTCGCCCGTGACGGAGACTCGCCAAGTAGCGCCTGCGCTGTTGCACCGTCCCCGTCGGTTCGGTTCCGGGCAGGTCGTGAACAAAGCGAAGCGTTTTCACACCCCGGCCTTGTTTCCCTGCCTCTCTCGGTGCCTTTGGACATCATGGCCTCCGACGAGATGCTGGACCAAGCCAGCGAAGCGCCGTACCTTTCGGCCTTCAGCTCCGGTGCAGCCAAGGACCTCGTGGGTCGCTTCGTCCACGAGGTTGTTTCGGGCCACGGCAGCAGCGACGCACCCGCTCAACCGGCCGAGTCCTCGTCCGAGGCTGTGCATCTCGCCGAGGCTGCACTCAACGCCTTCCTCCAGGCCAACGTGACGGGGCCTGTCTTGCAAGCGGGGGAATGCGAGGCCTTGTTCTCCGCTGCCTACGCCGCCCGGCAAGCGTCGCCGCCGCCTGCGCGCGGACTGAGTGAGATCGAGGCCCTGCGCCGCTTGTGTCTTCGCTCTCTGGATATCGACGGGGTTTCCGTCTACGCCTATATCCCCCATGTCGAGCTGTTCTGTCTGGCCCGGTGGATCATCACGTCGGGCAGCGTGCTTCCTTCGACGCCCGAACAGTCCTGGCTGCGGTTCCGCATCCACCTGTGGCACTTCAAGTTGCTGTCCCAGCCCTCTCTGGGCCCGGGCTCCCTCTTCACCAAGAGCGGGCGGTGGACCGACGTAGCAACCCTCCAGGAACTCGTCGAGAAGAGTCTGGAGGAAGCCGAGGCCACTGTGGTGCAGACGGCAGAGCGTCCGAAGCAAGAGAAGGTACAGTTCCTGCTGGAGAAGGCCGGCGCCCACATCATGCTCGGCAACGATGTCAAGGCCAAGGAGGCGCTGCGCGCGGCCACCGAGCAGAGCGGCTTCACGTACGCACTTTCGGGCGCGCTGGGGAAAAAGACCAAATTCCAGGAGAAGAACATCAGCCAGCTGGTTGTGCTCGCTAAGAGTGCCGACGACGGGGTTGCGCACAGCAGCGAGCAATCGAGCGAGACCGCCCCCCAAGCGGTGCCCCTGAACGACGATACCCTCCTGGACAAGATCTCCTTCAGTGCCGACAACGCAGGGTCAGCGCCCAGCTCCGAGCTTCCCGCTCCGCTGCAGGGCCTCTCGCCCGAGAGCCAGCCGCAGCTCACCGTCGAGGACCAGATTATACTGCTCACAGAGGCGACCCTGAAAGACACTTTCTCGGCGGCGGACTCCCTCACGTCCGAGGAGATCCTTCCTTTCGCCGTGCGCGTCATCGAGGACAAGTCCACCAACTGGCAGGTCTATACGCAGGCCCTCATCGTCAGGTCGAGGATAGAGCTGAACCGAAGCCGGACTCTGGAGCGAGGTGTACTGCAGATGCAGGCCTTGGTGGACCAAATCATCGTCGACACCGACGCACCAGCAGCGCCCAGCACAAACGACGACGCGCAAAAGGGGGAGGGGTCGGAGCCTTCGGTGCCGTCCATCCAGGTTTCGGGCGCGGGCGAGGCAGCCCCGGTCCCGCCCAAGCCGACCTCATTTCTCCCAGCCGCAAAACCCTCCGAGTCGGCATCAGCGCAGACACGACTCCGCTACGTCAATATGCTCTCATCGCCCCCTCGATGGCACCTCGAGGCCGAGCTTGCCAATGCCTGGGCTTCCGTGGGCTCTCTGGTCTCGGCGCTGGAAATTTTCAAACGCCTGCGACAGTGGCCCGAAGTCGCGCTGTGCCTGGCTAGCAGTGGCGCGCAGGACGACGACAGCGGCCGCGGCCGAGGCGGCGAGGAGAAGGCGAGAGCTGTTTTGCGCTGGCGACTGTTCCATCGCCTTGGGGACACCCCCGACTCGGCGGAGGACGAAGACGACGGTAAGGTCGTGGATGTGGACAACCTCAACCTCAAGGATTTCTACGGCCCCGAAAGAAGCCCCCCTCCCCCCAACGCACCCCGTTTGCTCTGCATATTAGGTGACCTAGAGAACGACGCGAAACACTACGAGCGCGCCTGGGAAGTGTCGAATCGCCGGTACGCCCGAGCGCAAAGGTCGCTGGGCGAGTTGCACCTTCGAAACCAGGATTGGCAAGCAGCGGCCGAGGCCTACGAAAAGGCCGTGGCTGTCAATAGGCTGAGCCCCGAGGTCTGGAGCAGGCTAGGCGACATTTACCTTCGGCTCGGCCAGTTTCCCGATGCGGCCCAGGCATTCCAACGCGCTATTTCCTCCAGCAATGGCGAGGCGGGCGGCGAAGACGCCAGGACGTGGAGCAACATGGGCACAGCGCTGCTGAGCTGGTACCAGGCGGTGGTCAAGGAGGGCAAGGTGCTTCGGGCCCAGGGTAAACCTGCCGAAGACGGCGAGGACACGGACAAGAAGTCGGACGAGGAGCTAGAAAAGGAATTCCCCGCCAGCTCGCGAGCGTCTGACTTGGGCAAGTCGGCGCAGAGCCTTCTTCAAGACGCCCTCGGGGCGTTCAAGCGGGGCGCAACCACGGCCCAGACCAACTGGCGCATCTGGGACAACGTCATCACGCTCGCGGCGAGCCTGAAGCCCACGCCCGCCTTCGACGACGTGATCTTGGCGACGAGCAACGTCCTCCGCATCCGGAAAACCGAGGACGCCCTGGACACGGAGATTCTGGCGCTCCTCATCCGCGAGGTCAGCAAAGAGCCCGCGGGCGAAGGGGACGGCGTGTACGAGCCGCCGCGCGGGACGCTGGCGAGCAAGGTGACGGGGCTGTTCGAGCGCGAGATCGTGCCCCTCATCACGGCCCGCTCGGACGCGTGGGCGCTGGTGTCGCGCCTGCGGGCGTGGCGGCGCGACTACGCGGGCGCGCTGGACGCGGCGGAGAAGGCGTGGCGCGCGGCGACAGCCAGCGCCGGCGCCGGGAGCGCGCTGGCGGCGTCGACGACGGGCCCCGGCGCGGCCAAGGGCAGCTGGCTCGAGGACCGCGAGGGCTGGGAGGCCGTCGTCAGCCGGACGGACGAGCTGGTCGCCGCCTACGAGAACTGGGGCGCCCGCGTCGAGGGCCTCGGCGACCGCTGGAGGGGCAAGGCGAGGAGCGCCGTGCGCAGCGTCATGAGCAAGGCCAAGGAGAACTGGGAGGGCACCGAAGGC
Source organism: Nigrospora osmanthi (assembly GCA_029489945.1). Lineage (NCBI taxonomy): Eukaryota > Fungi > Ascomycota > Sordariomycetes > Amphisphaeriales > Apiosporaceae > Nigrospora > Nigrospora osmanthi. Next base: position 5,487,831 of record CP120494.1, on the reverse strand, counting down.
TGGCAGACCCTGGAAAACGCCATGGAGGGCTTGAAGCTCTAGGCAGACCCTGCGCCGGGGTTCACGGGGAGAGGGGGGGGGGAGGGGAATTGAACAAAATACGTAGGCATGTCGGCATTTTCGCCGTTACGGCGTCCGAACCGAGGCGTCGTAGTTCGGGCGGGGGGTAAACTGGAGATATGACCCCAAAGGATAAGACTACTTATATACCGCGAAGCCCTTCGCTCCTTGTACTGCACCACGTATGGCCAGCCCTCCGGCCCGCCCCCCCCCTAGAGAGGCCCCTCGCCCGGCTCCCCGGCGTCACCAAAGGTGCGAGATCCACACGCCACCGGCCGCAGTATCCCGGCGGCCTCGAGGTCCTGGAGCAAGCCGAGCAGGACGTCGTCCATGCCGCGGGGCACCAGGAGGGACACGGCGACGGGCAAGAAAGCCCGCTGGCCCGTGAGCCGCGAGGTGAAGGCCACCTCGCCGACGGGCACCACGTAGTCGGGGCAGCCGCTGCAGTAGCTGATGGAGTAGACGGAGAAACCGGGCCACTGGTGGCATCTGGGGTCAGTGGGGTTTCCCTCGGGAAGAAGTAGGGGCTGATTAGGGGGGGGGGAAGAGGGGTAAGGGGGCGGAAAGACGATGGGAATCCAGACACCGAGAAACAAAACTCACAAAGAGTTGGCCGGGCTCGCGCGCGGCCCGCTCGTCGCGGTAGCTGGGCCGGCCCCAACTCTGCGGGTACACGAGCAGCGGTACCGTCGGCGCCTCGGGGTCATGGTCGTCGTCGTCGTCGTCGTCGCTTTGGCGGGGGGCGGGCGGCGGCGACGGCAGCAAGACGCGGCGGACCCAGCGGGCGAAGACGCGGCGGTCGCGGGCGGCGGCGGCGCGGGCGGCGGCGGGGACGGCGGCGCCGTAGTCGAGGCGGGCGCGGGTCGACGGCTCGACAAAAGGCCGGGCGGCGGCGGCGCCGCCGCCGCGGGCCGCCGCCGCCGCCGCGTAGGCGCGCGCGAACGGCGCCACCTCGCCGTGCCACAGCGCTGGGTACACGGTGTCGGGGTAGATGCGCGCGGTGGCGGCGGCCAGGTCCGCCCCGGCGTCGGCCGGCCGCGTGCGCGCCCACAGGTCGGCGACGCTGACGGCGCGCCGCCGCCGCCCGCCCAGGTGCGCCTCGAGCCGCGCCACGAAGGCCTCGGCGACGGCCCCGGCGGACCCCGGAGGCGGCGGCGGCGGCGGCGGCTCGCGCGGGAAGAACTTGGGCGGCGCGCCGGGCGCGGCGTCGGCCGCCTCGACGGCGTACAGCAGTTGGAAGCGCGTGGTCTTGGGCGCCACGACGGGCGGCGGCGGCGGTGGCGACGGCGGCGGAGGGGAGGAGGAAGATGAGGAGCCCAGCAGGACCCTCGTGGCCGCGGCCGCCACGGCCGGCGCGCGCGCGAGCACGCCGGGCGTGGCGAAGTCGTCTTCTTCGTCATCGTCGTCGTCGTCTTCGTCGAGGCCCGGGGGCCGCGCCGCCGCCGCCGCAGCAGCAGCAGCAGCGACGCCGACGACGCCGACGACGCGGCCGCCCGACGGCCGTAGGCCGTACACGCCGTTCACGGCGGCCGGGTGCCGGATGGAGCCGCCCGTGTCGGTGCCGAGGGTGAAGTCGAGCCATGGGTAGCTCGCGCACGCGGCGGCCGAGCCGGAGCTGGACCCCGAGGGCTTCTGGAAGCCGTCGCCGCGCGGGTTGGTCGGCGTCACCTCCTCGATCCTGCAATGGTGTTACTCATGCGTCAAACGGGGGAAGGGGGAAGAGGGAAGAGGGAAGAGAGAGAGTGTGTGTGCGTGTGTGTGTGCTGAAGAGGCTACGATATGGGGCTTTCTCATCACAGAGAAGGGGAAAGAAAAAGAGACTGAGAGACGGGGAGGGGGGACTTGCCGATCGACGGGATCCTGTCCGTCACCCCATTGGCAGCACCGCAACTTTCCAACGAGGACGGCGCCGGCGTCGAGGAGTTCCTGGACACACGGGGCCGTGGCCTCGCGCGGCGGGTAGAAGTCGCGGTAGCACCGGCTGCCGTGGCCGGTCTCGAGCCCGGCGACGTCGAGGTTGTCCTTGACGCCGAAGCGGAGGCCGGCGAGGGGCTTCCGGACGGAGGGCGCGGCGCTGTACAGCCGGGACGGCACGGGTACGAGCTAGAGAGAGAGAGGCAGGCAACGCGTCAGCAGCCTTTCAACACACACACACACACACACAGAGAGAGAGAGAGAGAGAGAGAGAGAGAGGAGATGGGGGAGAAGGGGAAAGAGGAGGGGCCAAGCAAGGGGGCTCACGTCTGAGGCGGCAAGCCACTGGTACGCCGCGGCACCGGCGGGGACGGCGCCCCTCACGAAGGCGTGGCTCGTGTCGGCGTACAGCCGGTAGACGGCGTGGACGTCGCCGGTGGCGGCGTCGAGGACGTACGGCCCGGGGGCCGCGAGGGCGAGGCCGTGGCCCACGCGCAACGGCGGCCGTGGCGCCGCGTCTGCGTCCTCGTCCTCGTCCTCCCCCTCGGGGCCTCGTCGTCGTCGTCTCCCGCGCAGCGCCTGCGCGACCGCTTCGGCCTCGACCTCGTCCCTTTGGCAATGTATCACCACTGTGAAAAAGTAAGCGCGCGCACGTCTATATCAGCCGTGGGACGACGACGACGACGTTTGATTTTCCCCCCCTCCCTCCCCCCCCTAGGAAATGCTTCGTACCAAGTCGTCCTTCCCTCCTTTATGGGTTACCCATCCTCGGGGTTGGAATGAAAAAAAAAAAAAAAAAAAAAAACCTACGGGATAGGAAGTTGGTCGTCCACACGTCGTCGGCGTGACAGCGGGCCAGGACGTCATCCAGCCCGCTCCGCGTCACCGCCCCCAGATACGTCGCCGGCACGAAACGACGCCCCGTACGCAGCGGGCCCAGACAGGCGGCCGGCGCCGGGTGCAGGAGGTACGACCGGTCGCCGAGGGTCAGGATCGTGGTCGTTGCCGCCAATGACGTGGACCACGTCTCGGGCCGAGGGCCCCGCGTCGCCGCGGCCTGCATCACCACGGCAGTTCTATTCGGCTGCTCCGGAACGAAGGTGTGGTTCAGAAGCCGGAAACGGTCGTGGGCTTTATTGCAGGTTACTCGTGCAATCCCTACCGCTTAGGTGAAGGGGGGGGGTTCGTTCCAATGGGTTGGGGTGACATACCATAGATAATGTACCTATGCAGAAATCAGACGGAGGTAAGACGTATGTTGCCAAGGGCTTGTTGGGGCGGTTGTAACAAAGCGAAGCTAGTTTTCTATGCACACAGCCAGGGATTCCAGTGCTGATTAGCCGGTGCCTGGCAGGCCGCAGCCGAACAAACAGGCACACAAATCCCCCCATTTCTCTCTCACAAGTCAAGACGGATGTATGGGAAATGGTAGGCGCTATATATTCAAAATGGCAAGAGTACGTGTACATGGTATAATCATTGCTCGTTGACGAAGAGGCCGGCCATGCCCATGCCGGTGCCGATGCACATGCTGGTCAGCAGGATCTTCTTCTTGGTCCTCCGGCACTCGCTCAGGCCCGTCACGATCTGGCGGGTGCCCGTGGCGCCCAGGGGGTGGCCCAGGGCGATGGCGCCGCCGCGGGGGTTCATCTTGGCCCAGTCGAGGCCGAGCTTGTCGCGGCAGTAGACGGCCATGGTGCCGAAGGCCTCGTTGAGCTCGACGACGTCCATGTCGGCCAGCGTCAGGCCGTACTGCGCCAGCAGCTTGGGGATGGCGATGGCGGGGCCGATGCCCATGATGCGGGGCGGCAGGCCGGCCACGGTCGAGCCGACGTACTTGGCCATGACGGGCAGGCCGAGCTTGATGGCCTGCGAGCGCTTCATCAGCACCACGGCGGCGGCGCCGTCGGTGACCTGGCTGGCGTTGCCGCCCGTCGTGATGGGCCCCCACTGCGGGAAGGCGGCGCGGATCTTCATGAGACCCTCGGCCGTGGTGCCGGGCCGGATGCCCTCGTCCTGGGTCAGCGTGACCGTCTTGGACTCGCCGTCGGCGCCCTTGACCTTGGTGGTGATGGGGACGATCTCGTCGGCGAACCAGCCGGCCTTCTGCGCCGCCTCGGCGCGGCGGAAGCTCTCGGCCGCGTACGTGTCGACCTGCTCGCGCGTGAGGCCAAAGTCCTTGGCCACGTTCTCGCTCGTCCAGCCCATGGCCTCCATGGTGTCGCGCGCCTCCTGGCTCTGCCCCAGGATGGCCTCGTCGAAGGGCTGCTCGAGGCGGTCGCCGCCGACCGTCATCTGCTCGGCGCCGATGGCCACGCCGACCTGGATCGAGCCCTGGGCGATGGCGTGGGCAATGTCCGCCGTCGCCTTCAGGCCCGAGCTGCAGAAGCGGTTGACCGACGAGGCACCGGCCGTGTTGGGGAAGCCGGCGGCGAGCGCGGCGGCGCGGGCCTTGTAGGCGGCTTTGGAGTCGGAAACCTGGGGCGAGGGCGAGGTTCATTAGCCGGGGCCTCTCGGGGGGAGCGGGAAATGGGCCGGGGGAAAAGGGCAGGGCGCGCGCTCACGTTGCCAAAGCAGATGTCCTCGACGAGCGCGGCATCAAAGCCCGCCCGCTCCTTCACCTCCTTGAGGAGGGCATAGACCATGTACTCCAGCGAGGTGTCCTTGAATCCGCCCTTCTTGGCCTTGCACAGCGGTGTCCGGATGGCGGTGGTAATGACGATGTCGTCGGGGTTCTTGGAGGTGCTGGTCGGCGCGCAATCTTGTCAGCGTTGCATCTTCACGCTCGGGCACGGCGCCCCGTGATGCGGGCGGCGGACGTACATGGCAGACAGCCCAGCCCCGGGGGACAGGTGCTTCAGGATGGAACCGATTCTCTCCGACATGGTGGCGACGTCGACTGCGGAGCTCTGCTCTCTTCTGAGGTTTCGGACGGGGGAAGGGAAGGAGGGGATGGACAGCGACGGGCGAAGAGACACAACAGCAACGGGGGAGGGATCGAAGCAGAAAGGGGGGGGAATAGAGTAGTAGGTACAGAACAGAGGCAGGTATAAGGATGCTGGCGGGGACGAAGCGGCGGATAAAGGTCAATCAATCACCCCCAGAGACGACGCCCGCCCAGACGCGGGAGGCGATACCCCGTCAGCGGTCGGCAATGCGTGGGTCTACGTTGAGCCGAGGCTTCGGTCTTCCTCGGGGAAAGACCACTGACTGACGCTTCCAGGGCAAAAAGTGGCCGTTTCGGCAGATTGGGACGGCGCCAAGACAGTGCAGTGTGAGAGAGAGAGAGACAGGCCACACTAAAAGAACCCCTGCCGATGGGAATCTGGGGAAGTAAGCGATGGACCTTCTCGCTGACTCCTCCCCGCGCCCCAGCATTTACATACTACGTGTACATTATGTACCTACCTACTTTGATGCACCCCATACATGCTATGAACTCAAGTATGTATTTCTTGATGATACACGTAAGCTGGTACTCACGTAAGGCCCGTTGGGAAATGTGCCGAGGGACTGGAATGGACTGAATATGTGCCGCCACTCATCACCAGCACCCCCAACGTTGCCGTAGTGAATCTTCCATGGTCCGGGAGCATTCGGTGAAGTCAAGACCTACCCAGGTACTTCTTTACAAGGTACTTAACATCCATCTAGCCTCGGTCTGTAGGGCCCGCGGGTAGCGCCGCAGTACGGAAACTTTCCACCGCGCTTCAGTGTCAGTGACCTGGTTCTATGCAGTCTCTGTTCCATGGCCAATAGTAGACTCTCGGCCTTTTCACGCGGACGTGCCCCCGTCCGTCCCTTACGAGACGAGACTTGACTCGGGACTCTTCCGAACCGTAGCAAAAGGGTCATCATCCAGCCTCGGCTTGTGAATGCCGGACCCCCCCGAGCATGAACCCCTTCTCACTCCACTGGTTCCGGTGGAGGATCTATGTACCTACTGGGTAGGTACTTACCTACCTATCCATCCCTCCATTCTCAGGGTAGGATCGCGTATCCCATCTGGATACCTATCCACCCGCAAACTCCAGCCCGCCAGCGACGTGGGACCCAACAACAGCCACGCGGACAGTCCCCCAAGTATCCCTTCACTTCGCTGTTGCGCACTTCACCATTTCTGTTGGTATGCTGCCTTGCCGGTCTCGGCTTTCCCGTCGGTACCCTGGATGCCGCGAAACCCGACGCACACGACGGCCCGGTACGCACAAGGGCCGTAGCGCCGGCAGCCACCGTCTATGCTTCCTCACGAGCATGAAGCTTCCACGGCGGACCGGTATCGAGTCACGAGGTGAGACCTCTCGGCAACGTTCGTCTCTATAAACTAGGCAAAACCCGGGACGCCGAACGCCAATATCCCTTCCAAGTATGACATCAATCCCTTATATGCCGCCTGTCTATCGGCGCCACTCGAAGGGCAGGGGGGAGCGAGCACTCTGTCGCTTTTTGAAAATCTATGGGCCGACCAAAATACACCCAAGCAACCAGGGGCAGCCACGGCAACCAGCCTCCACGGGAGCACACGAGAGTACCCCTGTCCCTCCTCCATCCCTGGGCCCGAGGCTGTCAAGCCCGAGGGCCCCGGGGAAGCTACAGCAAGAACCCGGCGGCGCCGAGACAGGCCGCGACGGCCAGGGCCACGGGGGCGGCGCTCCGGCCCGCCGCCGACTGGGGGTCGACGCCGGTGGCGGACCCGCCGAGGTACCAGGAGCCGATGTCGGTCAGGCGGCCGTCGTTGCTGAGCATGACGGCGTTGGGGCCGACGTTGCTGACCTTGGAGCGGAACCCGCCGAAGAGGCTGTAGCGGCCGACCGAGTCGAGGCGGTCGAAGTACTCGGACGACATGTTGTAGAACTCCTGCGTCGGCTCCAGGTCCGCGTGCGCCAGGTTGTACTCGGTGATCCACTGCGTAACGTTGGGGAAGCTGCGGACGGGGGAGGGTTCGTGTCAGCAGTCATGACCGGGGGGTGTTTGCTTCTTTGCTTTCTTTTCTTTCTTTCTCTCTCTGTCTCTCTCTCTCTCTTTCTTCCTCCCCGAACCAAGCCAAGGAGGGGCGGACTTACGCAGCGGCATACGAGCCCATGTGGCTCGCCAGGCTCTCGAAATTGCTGTACCAGTGGATGTTGACAAAGTCGTAGGTGCAGTTCCGCTTGGGGCCGCCCTCGCTCACGATGTCGGAGCAGTTGCCCAGGAAGTTCTGCAGCCACGGCAGGCCGCCCGGGGCGCCGGTGCAGGCGGGCAGGCCGAGCTTGATGCCGCGGGCGGCCAGGGGCTCGATGTTGTCGACCCACATCTGGGCGGCGCTGCGCGGGTCGATGCCGCTGCCGCCGTACTGCGCGGCGTCGGGCTCGTTGAAGCCCAGCACGTGGCTCACGTTGAGGCCGCCGTCGATGAGCCGGACGACGCTGTCGAGGAACTTGGTGCCCTCCGTCTTGCCCCAGAGCATGGGCACGAACTCGAGCTGGTCCTGCGGCACGTGGCGGAACTCGGGCGACGGCTCCGGCTCGTAGTTGTAGTACCACGTGAGGTCCGACCCGTTCTCCAGCCAGACCTTGTAGTCCGTCGGCCACTTCTCGTCGGGCACGTAGACGAGGCCGCGCTTCGAGGACCGCGTGGCCGCGGCGAGGCCCCCGAGCAGGGCCACCAGTTGCAGGGACGGGAAGGGCCGCATCACGACGACGGGTGCGCGCTGCGCTGCACCGAGAGGCTAGCTATGAGCCGGTTGGCGAGCGGAAGGGGGGGACGGAATGGCCTGGCCAGGCCGCGGTGCTTCCTCTACCGGTCTCGAGCCCGGCTTTGTTCGCGCCCACGCGATGTCCACCCAGGATGGTCACGTAGGGGAGGAGTCCGGGCAATGGGAGTGGTGGCCCTAGGAAATCGCAGCGCACGATGGGTCTCTCTCGTCGGCGGGTAACACAAAGCACGGGGGCACAAAGCAGGCAGTAGTAATGAGCGGGAAACACCGACGGCACCCAGCAGAAAGTAAAATGTGACGAGATTCACGGAACGAGCGACACCCACACGCAAATACACAGCCGGGCAGGGAAGCGAGAGACTGGGGGGGGAAGGCGTAGAGGCGAGAGCAGGTAAGGAAAAAGAGCGAGAAGGGGGCCGGGGTCCCGGATCTAGATACCACTGCCCTCGTTCCCGACACCCGCCCGTGGATGGACGATAGGTCAGTTACCTCTTATCATTGGCGCCGAGGAAGCCGGCCAATCGCCCCAGAAAGGACACTGGAAAGCGGCCGGTTCACGAACCGCGTTTGCGCTTTTCTTGCCTGCTTGCTTCCAGACCCTCCGCCCCCCCCCCCCCCGTCCCACTTTCTCAGGTCCCGGGTACCTCGATTGATGGGGTCCGCCGGTCGAGGAGGGGTGGGGATGGAAGACAGAGAGAGAGAGAGAGAGAGAGAGAGGAGAGAGCCCAGCTGAAGAAAAAAAAAAAACGATAAAGCATGGGCCCAGACCTGCGACAACGGTAGGTAAGCCTGTTCCAGCAAAGCAAGCAGTAGTACATAGCTCACCCCAGGGGGGGGAATAGGCACCCGCAGTCGTGAACAAGATCGATCGCGCGCGCGGGCTTTCGTTTCGTCCCGGCGAAAGCGGCCGCGCCTTGGCGGCGCAGAAATACGACGCCGCTAGCGCCACGGCATTTCCACTTTCCCTCTCGGCCCTCCAGCTGAGCCTTCTTCCCATCGCGCTGGAAGCAGAGAAACGGTGGACCGCCCGGGGAGGGGAGACAGGGGTGGATAAGAAATGGTAGCCGCACTACCGGAGAGAGAGAGAGAAAGAAAGAAAGAAAGAAAGAAAAAGAGAGGGAGGCTTGACAAGAATCCCAGTAACGCGTGTCTCCTGTGTCTTATGGGTGACAGAGATACCTCTTCTCCATGCTCGGTTGGCGCTGGTATGGGCCCCGACTCATGGGATTTATTAGGGGATAAAGTCGCCGGACGGTCTTGGTGCCACTGGGCTGGGCTCACAGGCCCCCCTCCCCCCGCCCGGGGCGTGCTTTCAGGTGTCTCGCTGACTAGAACAGTATGGGAGGTCAGCTCTCATGTCGAAGTGCAACCGAGCCTCTCTCTCTCTCTCTCTCTCATTCGTGCCAGGGATATGTACGCAACGCACTCGTGCATAGCTCTCCAGCGCCCGCCCACTCACTCCTCTGGCGTGCATATACGGCCTCGCGAAAGCCCCTGCAATGGATGGCAGCCGTCTGTCCTCCATGTTCGGACGAAGCGAACGAACCAGCCGCCATGACCCGGGGACGACCGGACCAAGAAACCCCGAGTCAATAATGCATCCGCAATGGTGCCGGGCGGGCCTCCCTTCCTTCTTGACGCAATGCGAGTCGAGGTTGTGGGGGTGTTTTTTTGCCCGGTCTAGGCCCCGCGAGGCCCGGTCGGGGGCGAAGGGGAGGCGTTCCTGACGATGCCGACACACTATCGGGGCTGCTAACGCAGGTTCGGGGCCCCCCCTCCCCCCCTTGGCGTCCCAGCCTGTCTCGATCGACGCTACTATCAACCACACCGTCCTGCCGTGCTACCGCCCGTCCTGCCGTCCGCCACGGGCAAAAGGCGTGCCATCCTCTTGCCGAGGGGGGAAGAAGCTCACGAGAGAGCGCGCGCGCCGGCCCAGGCCACCTGCCGGGCAGGACCAAAAAAAAGGGCATAGGATGCATGGGACAGCCAGCCACGGGGCAGAAGGCCATCCACGACGCCCGAGCCGCTAAAGAGGCTCAGAGGGTAGGTAGGTACATATATATGTGTCGGCCAGAATCGCCCGAGGCGTATCGGCTGCTGGTGTATGGATCCAGATATACAGATACATGTCGCGCGCTGTCTCCCGAACGAGACAATGGTGTCCTATATAGCTTACCCCCTCCTACCACCGGGCCAGTAATCTCGTCATGCTGGCTTCCCTCGAAATCATGGACGGCCTGGAAGCAGAAGAAACACCAACTCCGCGGCTGCAACGCCTTCTCCCCGTTTTGAAAGCACCCGACCGCCGCTCGCCCGCGCTCAATGTAAATGGAACATTAAAATAGGAAAGAAAATGAAAAAGAGGAAATGAGGAGGCTGTCGAACTTCGCTAAACTGACCACGTTCTTTGGTCTCGCCCCCTTCGCCACACGCAGGACAGGTGTGACTTCGTCCTTACGGAGCCTCCTCACCCGCGCGGCCCGTGCCTAGGTTGCGAAAATGCAACTCCCTCAACCGCCCGATCCAGTGCCGCCGGAGCTCAGGTTTCATTTTGGTGAAGGTCATGGCCTTGTTCTCGTCGTTCAGCGCCTGCTGGGCCACCTTGATCTGGAAGTCCGGGTCGTCGTCGGCAAAGTCGTGGAAGAAAATGTCCACGGCCTGCTCCGACCACCGGGGTGATTGCCTCCCGCGCAAAACTTCGGCCAGGGACAGGACCGCCTCTTCGAGCAGCGAGCCCTGCGCGGCCGCCGCCGGCGCCGCTGGCGGGCGGCCCACCGGCGAGGCGGCCGCGTTCGGTGCGGGCGAGGGGACAAAGCCCGCGGCGGCGGCGGCGGGCGGCGCTTGTGGCGTGGCGTTGCCGTAGACGCCCGAGGAGAATCGAGACGGCCGGCCCCGGCGCTTCTCCGACTGGGCCGCGGTCGCCTCGGCGGCACGCTTGCGCGCGTTGACCGAGTTTGGCGCTTCCTCGTCGGGCGGCGTGAGCGCGCTGGTCGACGTGACGACGGCCGTGCGGGGAGGTATCGTGGTCGAGGTAGGTCTTTGTATCGGCTGAACCACGGTGGGCGTGGGCACCGGGGCGGGCTGCGGCGCTTGGGCCTGCAGGGGCGACGGTTGCTGCGCATTCGCCAGGGGCGGCGCCGCCGCGTATAGGCTGGGGTCCACGGCGGGCATCACGGCCTCGGGCACCGTCGTGCTCGGCTGGTCCCCCTTGGCCGGGGCGACGTCCGATTCCTTCCGCTTCGACTTCATTATGCGTTTCGGCGCGCCGCCGGACCCGAGCACGTCGGGAAAGAGCACCTCCATGTACTCCTGGTGTTCGAAGGCCCGCCCTCGCAGGGCGCGCGCGTGCGGGTCTCGCTATGTATTCGGGTTAGACGGACGAGTGATGCCTAGATTGCGGCGTTGCAGCGCCTACCTCCAGGTGCCTCTTCCACGCCTCCTCGCTCGCCGTGACCGTCTTGGTGGTGGGGTTGTAGGTGAACTCGGGGTTCTCAACGAGGCCCCGCCATTGACGAAAACGCTTGCGCGCGTTGTCCGCCTTGTTCACGAGGTGCGTCTTCTCCGGGCAGGCGCCGTGCTTCTCGCGCAGGGCGACGGCGGCGCGCTCCCACGCGCCCGACTTGAAGCTGTGGTTCTCCTTGTAGCCCATCTGCATCGACTCGCAGAGCGAGCGGAAGAAGGTCTCCTCGTATGCCGGTGTCCAACTGAAGCGCTGGGTGCGCTTGTCCGGGTTGCCGCGCCGCGCCTGCGCCTCGTCGTCCGACATGGTGGGCGTCAGGTCGCGCGGGGGAGGGTCGAGGTTTTCCGTCGAGGCTCGCAACAATCTCTGGGGGGAGGGGAGGAGAGGGGGGGATAGGCGGCCAAGACCCGGGCGGAGGCGCGCGAGAGACAGCTGCGGTCAATCAATCAAGCATTCGCGGGCCCGGTCCACGGGCCGGGCAGAGAAAAGTCGAGCTGTCGCGGCGGCCGCTGGTATCGTCGTGCTCAGACGCCGGGACGGTGACTTCGGGTACGTCAGACACGGCGATGAGGTCGCGCAGGATCGTTAGCTTGGGGATCGACGGTTGAGCTATCGCAGCTCGACGGCTTATCGTGTGTTCTAGACTCGGCCGTTGGGCTGGGATGGACTGCTCTGGTTGGGCCGACGGCCAGTGGAGAATTCGGGGGGCTGGCTGGCTGGCGGTCGACGACGGAGCCCCTACTTGGATCCTGCCAATCGTTTGAAACGGACCTGATGATCGGCCTCCCGCAGACAGGACGGCAGGACAGGGCAGGGCAGGGCAAGGAAAAGACGGGAGGTACAATGGATGAAGGGAGGCGGGAGCCCCGGCGCAAAAGGGAGGCTTACGGTTCCAACATGAGACGGGGGATCAGCCCAGCCGCATTTGGCCCACGTGACCCTGCGCCTGGACGACAGTTGCTCGTGGGGGATGGACGGCCCTGGTTAGCGCTCTAACACAACCAGTCGTTTGCCGGTACGGAGCGCTAAACAGTACGAGGGGCGATTCCACACTTCCGGTTAGCGGCTAACCCCGCCGGCACGGCCAGACGCGCCGGGTCACACAGGTGTACTTAATTGCTCCGTAACGAATGGAGAATCCGCTCGTCAAGGACCTGGAGGCTTCGGGTTAGTAGGAGGATGTAGGGCCAGAGGCGCGGAAGCGCCTGTTAAGCAGGTGCCTCTACTCGTAGCCACGGAACAGGCGGATATCGAGTATTTGGGGTAGACCATGCCGTTGGTTTTGTGACGGCGTGGCATGAATGGGTGGTGTATGTGCTCAAGTCCCGGCAACTTCCATACATCCATCTGCCCTGCCCTCTCTGCTGGTTCAATGGACCGGGAAAGATCGGCACTGCAGTTGGCAACCTGACCGAACGGCAGCATCGCAAGACACTACCTAAGTGCCTCCTAATAAAAGCTGTTCTTCAGTGGTCAGAATGGCGAGTGGGTGGGATGTACGTGGGTGCACGCTGATGGATTTCGTTCTGCGGATCGCCATCCTCACGATACAGGCATACGTCTCCCATGACCCTCGCACGGCCGGCATCCGCCGTGCGAGGGCCTTTGCCCTTTGGCGGCCCGGCCACTGATGGCGGTTAACAGCCGTTGACTTCTGCCGGAAACGGCCATCCGTCGCCAGGCTTTGGCGGGGGTTGTTCGTTTCTTTCCGGCCGCGGCCTACCTAGCTCTAGCTGTCAGCCCCCTTATTCGTCTTCAGATCGAAGGATGCCGCGCCGCGCCCGGCTCCATGCCCCTCGGGCCGATGCCTTGGCCTCAAGATCGCGCTCTGTTCAGTGACGGTCCGCATAGGTAGACCTCCCGCGCAATGACGGGAAGGCCTTTGCGGCGGTCGGGTCCACGGGCACTACAAAGGCCAAAATAGCGTGAACTGGCGCCATGCCCGCTCGGACCTTCCAGATCTATACCTGCCACGGCAGCGGCACCTGCCTCCTGGCTGGTTTTCGGCATCGTCGTCTGTTAAGTAGCAAATGAAGCCTGGACGGCGTATTTCGGAGAGGCAGAGAAGAGACCTATCATCCCGCCGGCTTTCCGACGGCTATGAGATCAACATCACACTACAACACGCGGCCGCCGGGGTTCTGACGAGGTCGTTTCAGAAGGTGGGCTGGTACAGGTTTCAGCAAACCACCCCTGTCCTGCTCTCCCGGAGGGGAACAGTAGGGGTGTAAACGTCCGTGAACCAGACACAGCCCGACACCCGCCTGAAGGGGATAGGTATGGTACTTTACGCAATTCCCCTAGACTAGGCTCCAGCTGTGAAGGGCAACCCTACACGGAACGGGAGCCCTCCCATCGCCTTGGCATACCCGTCCCCCCGAAACCTTAACCGAGTCAAGCAAAGCCAAGCTTTTCAGTACAGATGATTGCAAATCCGGGGGTTCCTTGGCAATGAACGTTCTTGCCAGCTTTCGTATAGATGCGAGGGGAACGGGGCACTCATCGCTGCCCGTTGAAACTGGAGTGGTAGCTCCCCCGTTAGGGTCCATTTCCATAATGGCAGGTGGGCAACCTCTAGTTTAGTTACTTCCGGTTTGGTTCCTTCCCGCATAACGCCACTCAGTGCAGTGCCAGAAGGGCTGCCGATGTCGACTCGATGGCAGCATCTCCCCTCCGTTTCCGTGAACTCCAGACTACAACATACCGGATGCATTTTATCAGTATTCGCCGGTCCTGCCATCTCTTGTCTTCTGCCCTACTCCCAAAAGCCGCGTTGCCGCTAAGCCGAACCTCTGCTGCTCGCGTGAGGCTATCCAGGCCAGCCGAGCACCGGGAGATGAGGGCGCCGCCGCGTTGTTTCGAAACCCTACCACCACCCACTGGGCTGACGTCAAAGCGAGCGTGGTGACTTGGCCCAAGTGCCTTGTTTTTCCCCTCTACGGGCTTGCCTTCCATCCTGTGCCTCCCTTCTGTCTGTCTGCCCCTCCCGGGGAATAAAGCGCCGCTTGTCAGCCCGCGAGTCGGTGGCCGCGCCTCACCGCGTGCCGAATAAACAACAGGACAGCAATGCCGCTTGGCCACCCCGGCCGGGAACCCTTCCCACCTCATGAAGAGACTCAGACTCGCTACCACCCCCAGGGGGCTGTTAAGCCACAATCGACCCCATGTCTCCGAGTAGTAGCTTAACGGGGAGGGGGTTTCCCGTCCGAGGCCCCCAATGACTGACTTCTCCCAGGGAATGGACCTGAAATGGCAGGATGCGATTTGCCAGCCGCAGGCCGCGCGTTTCGCGGGTGACCGGCCCACCACGCAGGGCCACGGGCAACGAGCCTCATTTTGCTATCTGCGGCACACCCATGCCAAGGCGCGGAAACGCAGCCCAGGGCAGGCCTTCCAGATGAAGGGCCCGCCAGCCGATGACGAGACCGACGCTGATACGACACGCAGCGCCCGCAGCGCCTGTCTCAGATGCAACGCCCGTCTAGGGTCCGTCCCGACTGCAGAGCTTGACGGTCGTGCCAAGCCCCTTGATAGGGCCGCCGGTCCAACGTTCGAGCCTCCCCCAGAATCAGTCAGCAACCTCCCCCACAGTTCTGCCGCGTTGCGTGTCTGGGCATGCCGGCCAGGTGGGTAGAGACGCTTCCGACGCTTCCTCGTCTGCGCCATCCCAGGCCCTGCCCTCATCATCGCCGGCAAACCGCCATGGGTCGGTCAGCACTGCGGGTATCCCGGCCACCGATCCCGCTCCCTGCCTCTTGGCCAAAAGGCTTGTCTTCAACCCCCCCGGTCAGGAATTCCCTATGCTGGCGTGATGGCAAAGGAAACAACGACGCCCAGCGGGCCGGGCGTGCCTCGTATGCCGCAGAGCCACCCCTGGGTCCCATGTAAGCGCCATGATGCGGCTCCCATCCGCGTCGTCTTGGCTTGTTTAAATTCGGGACGAGTCAGACCTTTGGACCTGTTCCTCTGTCTCTTCCTCTCTCATCGTCCTTCTATTCTTGTCCGCTTCTGTTCACTATCACCGCGAGTGGCCGGTGCAGGTTTTCTTTCTTTTCCCCCTTTCCCTCCTCTTCGTTCGTACGTATTATTTTTTATCACTTCCTTCTTCGGGGCTTGATTTCGCTCGAGGGGTGCATTTTTGTGCTTTCTGCTTCCCTCGCTTCCACTCTTTTGTTCATCCACCTGGTGTGGTGATTCTCTTCCCCGGAACTACCCGGCTCTGCTTTTCCTTACGCAGGCGCGTCATGCTACAGTCCATCATGAAATTCCTCTTCTTGTTGAGCCTCCTGGCTCTGGTGTCCGCGTCACCACTGCAGAAGAGAGGCGTCTACAAGGTTGAGCGAGTCACGAACCCCAACTTCACCGGACGCAATGGCCCCCGGGCGTTGCTCAAGACGCTCCGAAAGTACCGTATGCCGGTGCCCGCTCATGTTATCAGCGCTGTTGAGGCCCAGGATATCGAATGGGTCACCAAGAGAAACCGCATGCCTATCCCGATGGAACACCTCGAGGGCATGAACGCCATGGATTTCGACGAAATGATCAGTAAGAGGGCTGGTGAACAGGGGAGGGCCCAGGAAAGAGCCAAGGGAAAGGGCAAGGCCAAGGGTAACAAGGGTGCCGGCGCGGTCGCCGGTGCGGCCAAGGGCAACGGCACGGCCAAGGCAGCGGCCAACACCACGGGTCTCGTTACTGCCACGCCCGAACAGAACGACGTCGAGTACCTCTCGCCCGTGAACATCGGCGGCCAGGTCCTGAATCTCGATTTCGACTCCGGTAGCTCCGATCTCTGGTGCTTCAACACGCAGCTCAGCGCCGCAGCGACCACGGGCCACACCACTTTCGATCCCACCAAGTCGAAGACCTTTGCTCTGATGCAGGGCGCCTCCTTTCAGATCAGCTACGGCGACGGGTCCGGTGCCGCGGGCAACGTGGGTACGGATGTCGTCAGTGTCGGCGGCGCCACGGTGCAGAAGCAGGCCGTCGAATTGGCCACGGCTGTGTCCAAGTCGTTCGTCCAGGACACCAACAACAACGGCCTGATGGGCCTTGCCTTCTCCAAGCTCAACACGATCCAGCCCCAGCCCCAGAAGACCTTTTTCGACAACGTGATGAACTCACTTGCCGAGCCGCTGTTCACTGCCGACCTCCGCGCTGCGGCCCCCGGCGCTTACGAGTTCGGACGTATAGACACCAGCAAGTTCACCGGCGCCATGACCTGGATCCCTGTCAACAGCGCCAAGGGCTTCTGGCAGTTCACTAGCGAGAGCTTCGCTGTCGGCACCGGTGCTCCGCAGGCCTCCACCAAGGGGGCTCAGGCCATCGCTGACACCGGCACGACGCTGATCCTCGCCGACCCCAAGGTTGCCGAGGCCTACTACAGCCAGGTCGACGGGGCCAAGAACGACCAGGCTGCCGGCGGCTTCACCGTCCCCTGCAACGCCCAGCTTCCCGACCTCATGCTCGACGTTGGTGGCACCATGGCCAAGGTGAAGGGCTCAGACATCAACTTCGCCCCCGTTGACCAAGCCAGTAAGTCGCAGATGCCTCAACCGGTACTAGATGAAAGACTTTGCTGACAGCCATTTCGCAGCTTGCTTTGGTGGTCTCCAGGCCAGCCCGGCCAACAACCTGCAGATCTACGGCGACATCTTCTTCAAGAGCCAGTTTGTGGCCTTTAACGGCGGCAACCAATCGCTGGGTTTCGCTGAGCACGTATAAAAATGGCGCCACGTACGCGGCCTGGGGGGAATTGAAGATATACGGGCCATGCCTGTAAAAACCTGCCAATCGCGAAGGTCGGCCTCTTGTACATATCTCGCAGCCTGGCACCATTCACATTTTCACATTTCTCTGCATCATACTTATCTTGTTAAGGGACCTCTAGCGGAACCAATCTTTCAGCAGAGTCGGCCATGTACTGCGCATGTACGAGTCTTTGCTTTGAGAAAACCACACCCACGGGCCCCCCTGGGGGCTACCAGCGGATGACCGGCCAAGGTGCGACCCCGGCAAAGCGCAGGCCCGGTAGCAAATATGAAACAAGACAACTTAGATATCCAAACCGATGCCATGGAGCCCTGTCGGAAACACAGGATCTACATATATTCTTACTCGCAACAGAAATTTCAGATGAAGTTTAAAATCATTGGTGTAGCCGTCTGAGTTACTGGCCCTCCCCCTTGATGGGAGTACGTCATGATAGAAGCTGGTAACAGAAGTGAGTGATCGACGATCAGTCTACGTTCGGTGGTCCATGGCGGTCATTGGCGATGGTAATAAGTCGGCAGCGGACACGCTTATGATCTTACATATTAGAGCCGTGTCCGTTGGGTCATTCCCTGTACACGGTTGGCAAGAGCAAAAAACACTCCCCCCCTTCTTGAGCCACCGTGCGGACGTATACATGTATTTTGGTCTGCAGCCTGCATCGACCGTCCCGTCCCTGTCATAGTGCCTGCGGAGAGAGCCACGGGTTCAACGGGCCCCCCGCGGCCACCATCGCCCGGATCGCCAGCATGGGCCCCTCGCCCTCGCCCTCGCGCCGGCCCCCGCGGCCGTGCGGATGTCGGCAGGATCCCCCCGCGCGCGCTGGGCCAGGAATAGCCTCGCGCAGCGCAGCCGAGTCCCCGTCCCCCGTACCCCCCTTGACCCATCCCCCGCCTCTCGATTTTCCCATGGTCCAGTGTCCCCTGGCTGAGATACCGCGTCAGCGTCTCGGGCTTTACCGGACTCTCTCTCCCCCCTCCCCTCCTGCGTTTGCCCCGGGGGTGGCCAAACTTTAGCCCATTCGGCAGGGGTTGGGGGGTTCCAAACGACTGCCCGTGTCGAGCTCTGTTTGGACCGCCCGGGCTGCCGAGGTCACTCATCTGGTAGGTGGGTGGTGGCCGGGGGCCTGGGATTGTCATCCGAGCCCGCCCGCCCGCCCACGGCGCTCCTATCTTCGGGGGCTGCGGGGTATGGCCGGTCGCGTCCCTGACCAGCTCGGGCCGTTACCGAAAGGCGGCAAATGCCCCTTGTTCCCAAGCCTTACATTCGGATCTCGGTGGGTCGTAGAAAATCAACAATAATAATTACTGGTTGGCCGGGGAGGAAAGAAATTATCTTCTCGTGCACCCTTCGCCGTGGTATGCCCCTATTAGTTCGCGACACGTTGGGTGGACAAGGCACTACGATCTCTCTCTCACTCTCACTCTCTCTCTCTCTCTCTCTCTCTCTCTCTCTCTCTCTCTCTCTCTCTCTCTCTCTCTCTCTCTCTCTCTCTCGTAAACGCATCCAGCTTTCGAACAGCGCGGAGCAAGAAGGAGCCCGGTGTAAGGCAGTCCTCGAACGACACCTGGTCACGTCGATCATCGAAGGAAAGACTCCCAGGTCGTCCTGTGGAGGGGTGGGCCGAGGCAACCTGACGGCCGGGAATGCTCAGAAAAGCCAGCGCAGGTGGAAGCACACTTTTTCGGCCGTCATGTCGGGGTCGCAGGGCGACGGCACAACGGCTGGGAGATAAGGCAGCGAGTGAATGATTTGCGAGGCGTGCCGGCGCTGATGGTTGCCGTGCCACTACAGACGGATGGACCGTAACTTCATAGCGGACAGGCCCGTCCGGGATTGAAGCCATCGTGGTCGACGAGCCTAAACCGCCTGCACGGGACTGGAAATGGAGCGTTCGGAAATGATTGCCTCTGGTTGTTGGCATGGCCGGGCATTCGAGACCCCGCCAGAGCCTCGCCCGGCGAAGACTGGCTGTCTTCTAGGTCTAATCTATCACCAGGATTGCGGCCTAATGGCGGCATCCCGCGGGCGGCAGCGCATCATGGACGACATCATGACCCTCACTCGAGGCGAGGTGAAGGACTAGACCCAATGCCGGGCCAATGTCAGCCAGGTCTGGGCCTTGTCGCGTGGGGAAATGGCCTTACTAGTATGCGGGCGTCCACTCTTGGGGTTGGGCCGGGCCCAATGTTTGTGTACGGTAAAACTTTTGACAATAAGACGAAAGGAGACGCTTAGCTCAGCGGTAGTGAGGGAAGAGAGGAAGGAGTACGTTCACAGGAAGCAGGCGGGGCCATATCGGAGGCCTGATGCTTCACGTCGGAGGGACGTTTACGTAACCCGCTGGGCAGGGTAATTCCCGCAAAGGCAGAGACCGAGACCGGCGCGCACCGGAGCACCACGTGTGGCACGAGAGGGGGATGGGACCAAGGCAATAATAGAAGTACACGAAGTAAGTAGGCAGCAGTAAAGTAAGTAGGTACTGCATAGAAGTACTACTAATACGGAGGTGATCTTATCTGATCCGATCATCTCCGGGCGCTAGCGGGCGCAACCACGGAGGCATCCCTGTCGGGATGCAGAATTTTGTCGACGGGCCAGGAGGGAAAGGGTTCAGACGAGCGCCGTGCCAAGGCCTTGCTCGGCTTATCAGATCCTTTTTTAAGTTATCAGATCCGCTCGAAGCGGGGGCGTCAGTTCGCGATGGGTGCGAATACCGACCGGCGACCCAATGAGCGTCACGGTTGTCGCCGACGCCATGCGACACCAGAGCCCACACCTTCTTCGTCACCCTGCCGGCAACGGCGCCAAGCGGGGGCGCCTCTGCGAGAGCCATGGATGGATGGATGGATGGATGGATGCCCGGGTAAATACTTACTATGTACTGAATGGGAGGTACAAAAGGTCGAGGGAAGGGGATGGGGCGCCTGGGACGCGCGGGCCGAGGGAGTCACGACCGCGCCATTTTGTCCCTGGGGTTGTCAGCCAGCCAGCCAGCCCGTGACGGTCGTGATCTTCTCGTGCTTGCTCCTCTCTTCTGCATATGCTCGCCCGCAGGCACCGCCCCGACACTGTTCTTCTTCCCCTCAGACGGCCTTGTTCCCGCGTCGTCGCATCGCCCATGTCTCCAGCACCAGAAGCCGCCGAGGACACGGCCAGCAGTCATGTCTCGACCCCCCCGACCGAACTCGAGAGTGAGGGCCTCGCGGCCGAGCACCTCGAGCAGATCTGGAAATGGAACACGCCCCCTCCGCCGACTCTGCGCACTGGCATGCACGAGCTCGTAGCCCGCCAGGCCGCCCGTGAACCGGACCGGCTCGCCGTGGACTCGTGGGACGGCACGCTCACCTACGGGGAGGTCGAGCTCTACTCAACCCGCCTGGCCCGCCACCTCGTATCTCTCGGCGTCGACCCGGGCTGCAACGTGCCCCTGTGTTTCGAGAAGTCGCGCTGGACCGTGGTCGCCGTGTTGGCCACCATGAAAGCCGGAGGCACATTTGCGCTGATGGACCCCAGCCAGCCCGAAGGCCGGCTACGCGCCATCGTCGAACAGACCGGCGCCCGACACATCCTGACCTCGGCTTCCCAGGCAAGCCTGGGCGCCAAGATAGCACCGCAAGCGACGCGGGTCGTCGTGCCGGGTCCGCCCTTGGACGCCCCCGACGGCGCCACGGCTCTGCCCGTCGTGGACCCGGACTCGAACCTCTACATCCAGTTTACCTCGGGCAGCACCGGGAAGCCCAAAGGCGTCCTCGTGACGCACGCAAACTACACCAGCGGCGCCCTCCCTCGGGCCGAGTTGGTGGGCTACCGAGCCCACTCGCGCGTGCTGGACTTCGCTTCGTATGCCTTCGACGTCTGTATCGACTGCATGCTCTGCACCCTGGCCAGCGGAGGCTGCCTCTGCATTCCGTCCGAGGCCGAGCGGGTCAACGACCTGAGCGGTGCCATCCGCAGAATGCGCGTCAACCTGGCGTCCATGACACCCTCGGTCGCCCGCGTTCTGGACTCGGATATTCTCCCCTCCCTCGAGGTGCTGGCTCTCGGCGGCGAAGCCATCTCCAACGGCGATGCGGCGAAATGGAGCCAGAAGACAACCGTGGTCAACGCCTACGGTCCCTCCGAGTGCACCGTGGGCTGCACCATTAACAACCAAGTCGGCCGCGACGGCAAGGAGCAGGTGACCATTGGCAAAGGTGTCGGCGGCACCATGTGGATTGTCGAGCCCGAGGACCACAACCGCCTTGTTCCGCTCGGCAGCGTGGGGGAGCTTCTGGTAGAGGGCCCCGTTGTAGGGCCTGGCTATCTCGGAGACCCCGAGAAGACGGCCGCTGTTTTTATCAACGATCCCGACTTCCTGACCGCCGGCTGCCATGGCTACGCCGGCCGAAAAGGCCGTCTGTACAAGACGGGGGATCTGGTCAGGTACGACACGGACGGCTCCCTCATCTTCGTGGGCCGGGGCGACCAGCAAGTGAAACTCCGTGGCCAACGCATAGAGCTAGCCGAGATCGAGCACCACATGCGCACCAAGCTTCCGCCGGGCGCTCGAGTAGCTGCCGAAGTGATCAAGGTCGGGGGTGCCAGTGGCGACCCCACGCTCGTGGCCTTCGTCTCAGAACACGCCGCCCTGGTGCACGACCCGTCCGACCTTCTCGATGCCTTCTCTCCCACCATACAATCTTGCTTGGCGACCATGGACAAGGCGCTGGCGGAATACCTCCCCATTTACATGATCCCGGCGGCTTATTTGCCGCTCAAGACCATGCCGTTGCTGGTTTCGGCCAAGACGAACCGGAAAATGCTACGCGAGATCGGCGCATCACTGAACAGGAAGGATATTGCCAGCTTTGCCGCGGCGACGGTTCAGAGACGCGAGCCTTCGACCGACATGGAGCGCCAGCTTGCCCGTGTTTGGGCGGGTGTGCTGGGGTCGGACTTGGACATCAGCGCAACAGACAACTTCTTCACTTTGGGAGGGGACTCACTACGGGCCATGAAACTGGTGGCGGCGGCCCGGACGCAGCGCATATCGCTCTCGGTGGCCGACGTCTTAAGCCACCCAATACTCGAAGATATGGCCCAGCTCGCCAAGCCTACCTCGGCCGAAAGCGATATGGAAGTCGAGCCCTTCTCCCTCCTGGGGCCGGAATGGACGGCCGCTTCGGCACAGCAAGACACAGCCGCCCTGTGCGGCCTGGCGCCGGAGCAGATCGAAGACGTCTACCCGTGCTCCCCGCTTCAAGAAGGCCTCATGGCACTGTCCGCCAAGGTCACCGAAGCCTACGTTGCCCAGCGTGTCGTCAAGTTGTCGGACCTGGAGGCTGCACAGAAGTTAGCAAGAGCCTTCGAAGTGGCCTCGAGCAGCTGTCCCATTCTCAGAACGAGGATCGTTCAGGTGGCTGGCAAGGGGCTCGTGCAAGCCGTGGTCAAGGCCGGCTTCGCATGCCCTGTCATCGAGGGGCAGACCCTCAACGACTTCTTGGCGAGGGACCAACAAGACCAGGTCCAGCTAGGAAAGCCCCTGGTTCGGTACGCTATTGTAGTCGAGGAGGCCGACACTATTCATTTCGTGCTCACCATGCACCACGCCCTGTATGATGGCTGGTCCATGCCGCTCGTCGTCGAGCGGGTTAACCGGGCTTACCAGGGCCTCGAGACGGAGCGCCCCGCCGGGTTCAACGCTTACATCCGATACCTCTGCAATCTGGACCGCGAAGAGTCGGCGTCCTACTGGACAGAGCGGCTCGAAGGCGCCCATGGTACCCAGTTTCCAACTCTGCCGTACCAGGGGTACCAGCAGCAAGCCGACTCGCTGCTCGAGCACTACGTTTCCATCGAGAAGCGCCTCGGCGGCACCACGGTCGCCACCGCCATCCGCGGTGCGTGGGGGCTGCTGGTAGCCTCCTACATGGCTTCCGGCGACGTCGTTTTCGGGGAGACGCT
The DNA here is from genome assembly GCA_029489945.1 of Nigrospora osmanthi. Lineage (NCBI taxonomy): Eukaryota > Fungi > Ascomycota > Sordariomycetes > Amphisphaeriales > Apiosporaceae > Nigrospora > Nigrospora osmanthi. Next base: position 5,464,987 of record CP120494.1, on the reverse strand, counting down.
GACGGGGAGGAACGCGCCCATCCCGGGCATCGAGGAGATAGAAGGTCCCATGATTGCCACCATCCCCGTCCGCGTCCAGGTCGACCTGGGCCTGACCGTGGGCGAGTATTTGCAGGAAATCCACGAACAATCCATACGCGGCATCCCCCACGAGCATTTCGGGCTGCAACACATCCGGCGCCTGAGCCCCGACGCGAGGGAGGCCTGCGAGCTCCGCACCGGCCTCGTGCTGCACCCCAGCGCCGACGGCGCCGCCCCGGAGCCGGCGGCGGACCGGCCGGCCGACGCCTTCGTCCCTGCGAACGACGAGGAGGCGGCCCAGGAGGCCCTCAAGTTCAACACGTACGCCCTGATGCTGGTTTGCTCCCTGGACCCCAAGGGCTTCCTGATCATGGCCAGCTTCGACGGCAACACCGTGACCAGCCCCCAAATGCAGCGGATGCTCGCGCAGCTGGGAAGGCTGGTGCAGCAGTTCTGCGAGGCCCCGGCGAAGCCGCTCGGGGACTTGCAGATCCTGGACGACAAGGAGCTGCTCGAGCTTTCGCGGCTGAGCCGCATCAGCGGGCCGACCCTGAAGCGTTCCTCCCGCTTTTCCGAGCTCCAGGTCACCGATGCGTGGATCGTCGACCCGGCGAACCACAACCGCCTTGCGCCTCTCGGGGCCGTGGGGGAGCTCGTGGTGCACTGCCTGGGGGACCACGCGCTGGAGCGCATCGAGGCCCCGCAGTGGCTCGAGGACGTGCCGGTCGAGGCCGTCTACCGAACCGGGCAGCTGGCCAAGTACGCCGCGGACGACTCCATCACGCTCGTCGAGCGCCCCGCGGCCAGGGCGACGCCGGCCAAGCCCCCCGCCGGCCGCGCGGCCCGGGTCGCGGCCTCGACGCCGAAGCAGCGCACGCTGTGCCGGGCGTGGAGCCGCATCCTGGGCCTCCCGGAGGAGGAGATCGGCCTCAACGACAGCTTCTTCCGGCTCGGCGGCGACTCGATCGGCGCCATGAAGCTCGTGGCCGAGGCGCGCGCCGAGGGCTACGGGCTCAGCGTCGCCCAGGTGTTCCAAAACCGCACCCTGTACGACATGGCGTCCGTCCTGACGGCCACGCGCGCGCCGCCCGGGGCCGGGGCCGCCGAAGCCGAAGCCGAGGCGCCGCCGCCCTTCTCGCTCCTCGACCCGGCGTGGGCGGACGCGCAGGCGGCCCGCGGCGGCGTCGCGGCGGCGCTCCGGCCGCTGCTCGCGCGCGGCGACTGGGCGGTCCGCGACGCGTACCCGGCGCGGCCGCTCCAGCAGGTGGCGGTGGACGGCACGGTCCGGCTGCCGCGCTACTCGGCGCGCTACGAGCTGCTGCACCTCGACGGCGCCGTCGACGAGGCGCGCCTGGCCGCGGCCTGCCGCGCCCTCGTCGCCCGCAACGAGATCCTGCGCACCGTCTTCGTCGAGGCCGGCGGCCAGTGCCTCGGCGTCGTGCTCGACGCCCTCGAGCCCGAGGTCCACGAGTACGTCCTGGCCGCGCACCAGGACGTCGCCGCCTTTGCGCGCGCGCTCTGCGACGTGGACGTGCAGGCGCCCATGCCCCACGGCTCGGCCTTTGTCAAGTTCTTCCTGGTGCGCCAAGAGCAGCAGCCGGAGCAGCAGCCGGAGCAGCAGCCGGAACAGCCACCGCCGCCGGCGCCGCCGGCCCGGCGCTGCCTCATCCTGCGCATCTCGCACGCGCAGTACGACGAGATCTGCCTCGTGGGCCTCCTGCGGCAGCTGGGGGCGCTGTACGAGGGCGCGGCGCCGGCGCCCACGGTGCCCTTCTCGGCCTTCGTGCACCACACGCTGCGGCGGGCGGGGCCGGCGAGCGTGGCGTACTGGCGGGAGCTGCTGCGCGGGGCGCCGGGGCTCTCGGTGCTGCGGCCGGAGCCGGCGCCGCCGCTGGGGGCGCGGGTGCCGGCGGCCGTCGAGGCCACGTACGGCATCGCGGCGCGGCCGCGCGACGTGACGGCGGCGACGCTGCCGACGGCGGCGTGGGCGCTGTGCCTGGCGCGGCGGCTCGGCGCGCGCGACGTCGTCTTCGGCGAGGTGGTCAGCGGCCGCAACACGGACTTGCCGGCCGGCGGCGACGCCGTCATGGGCCCGGCCTGGCAGTACGTGCCCGTGCGCGTCCGCCTCGCGCCCGGCGCCACCGGGCTCGACCTGCTCGAGGCCGTGCAGTACCAGCACGTCGCCTCGGCCCGCCACGAGGGCCTCGGCCTCGCCGAGATCGTCGCCCGCTGCACCGACTGGGAACCCGCCGCCGCCGCCTGGTTCGACTCCGTCGTCCACCAGGACGTCTACCACGTCGAGGCCATGACCCTCGGCCCCGCCCGCTGCCGCACCGAGACCGTCTACCCCCACTACGAGCCCCTGCGCGAGTGGAAGATCCAGGCCTTCATCAAGGGCGACGAGATGACGCTCGAGATTGTGACGTTTGGCGAGTGGATCGACTTCGCCAAAGAGCTTCTGAAAGACCTGGGCAGCGCCCTCGAGGCGCTTGTCAACCGCCCAAATGAGCCTATCTAGATTGCTTTTTTTTTTTTTTTTTTTTTTTTTTTTTTTTCATTTTCTTCTTTGTGGCGATATGCGACTTTTTGCGATAGACATCGGATGTTCAGTTCTTAATGAGGTAAATCAAAAAGGGGGGTTGGCACTTGAAGGTCTGGGTCTGTGGTTTAGTACTTACCCATGTATACGAATCTACAGTGAGGCAGCTTGTATAGCATCTTTCACGTGGCCCGTTTCGTGATAGGTGACCTTGGTGTTCATGCTTGCCTAATTCATATGCAGTGGTATATACCTAAGTAAAGTACTCAGGGTGAACGAGAAATGCAAACAAAAGAAGAGCCGGTTACTGCTCGCAACACTCTGGGCCACCATTGCTGCGTCGTCTTCCAATAAGTTTCCTCAGGGGCCTGGACGTCCTGCAACCCCGCCATGAACGCACCAGAGGACCGAACAACAGCGGGTGCCGTTGTCTCTCCTTCTCTCACCCCCCACCCGCCTTTCCCAGCTTTCAGCGCAGACTCTGTCTTCCGACACTCTCGACCCTGACGCCCATCTTCATGAGGGCATTGGCATCAATTATGCCCTTGCCATCAAACACCCACTTCGGCTTGCTCAGGTGATAAGAAATCTTATTCCAGTCGAGCTTTTCTTTAGTTCTCTGTTCGTCCGGGTTGCCTGCCGTCGTGGGCCCATTGTTCTCCACCAAAGCACAATCCTGGCAGTCCTCGGCACATGAAGGTTCGATATTGTAGCGTTTCAGGGGGTCGTTGTTTGGGTACGTCGACATCGGGGCAGACTGCAGCAGGAACTTGTGTAGCGACAACAGCTCTGTCTGGGTAGGCTCAAGGCCATCGAAGGGGCGCTGATCGAGGGACTTGGCGGGCGACTTGGAAATGGTGGCCCGCAGTGTCGTGGTGCTTCCCGGCATGGCAGGGAGAAGAGATTGGGGAGCGTTGCGGAACTCATCACATTCTGTTGTGACCAATACTGCGTGGCTTGCCGCGCAGGCTTCGTACGCGTTATCGTACACCACGATCGATCCTCCTTCAGTTTTCAGAGCTGTCTGGCCCTTCAAGAGCGTACGGATCTCTTCGCGAACCACCACAGGGTTGCAACAGGGGTCGAAAACGGCGATTTCTTGTGGCCCCTCCTGCAGCAGCGTCTTGATGATCTCGAGCGCCGGTGACTCGCGCGTATCGGACGTATTGGCTTTGAAGGCGTAACCCAGAAGGGTAATCTTTTTTCCCACCAGCGTGTTGTTTAGGCACTCGATGACGCGCAGGCTGAAACGATTTCGCTGATACTCGTTGATCTTGACCACTTGACGCCAGTACGCGCCCACCTCCCCGAGGTTCAGCGACTCGGCAAGGTACACCAGACTCAGGATGTCCTTCTTGAAGCAGCTTCCGCCAAAGCCGATGCCGGCCTTAAGGAATTTGTCCCCAATGCGAGGATCGCAACCAACGGACCGCGCAACCTCGTCGACATCGGCACCTGTCTTTTCGCAAATAGCCGAAATGGAGTTGATAGAGCTAATGCGCTGCGCCAGCATCGAGTTGGCAACGAGCTTGGCTAGCTCCGAGGACCACACGTTGGTGGTGATGATCTGCGAACGCGGTACCCAGGCAGCGTAGACACTTGCCAAAGCTTCGGCTGCTCGTCGCCCAGCGGGCGTCGTGGAGGAGCCGATGAGTACACGATCGGGGCGCATAAGGTCTGCTATGGCGGTTCCTGCGGCCAGGAACTCGGGATTGGAGAGAATCTCAAAGTGTACACCAGGCTGATGAGTCGACATCTAAAGGGTCCTCGTCAGTTGGCATCCAGCGCTTCATCTCACGAGGTTCCACCTACCGTCTCTTTGACAAGATGTGCCGTTCGGCACGGGACTGTCGACTTTTCGACAACAATAGCCCCAGGTCGAGCGTGCCGAGCAACGACGCGGATAACGGCTTCGAAGGTTGCCATGTCGGTTGCGCTGCCCGCACCAGCGCCGCGAGCCTTGGTGGGCGTATTCACAGCGACAAGCACGATATCTGCCTCTCGGATGCATTGGGAGACATTGGTCGAGAAGAAAAGATTCGGCTGCCTTGCCGGAACAATGATTGGGGCCCCTTGGGGCGAGTCACATTGGCTTCCGCATTCAGAAGACGAGCTTTCGTCGGAACCCAGGTCAGAAGTAGTGGTTTTCTCAGTTTCTCTCTGGAAGCTACACTCCCGAGAACCATCCCGGGCGATCCGGACAATATCGCGCAGGCCGGGTTCGTAGATGGGGAGATGTTGGGAATTCCACTGGCGGATCCTTCGCTCGTCTCGATCCACGACAGTGACACGGATGTCTGGGTTCTGATAGGCGATTACAGCAGCAGTTGGGCCGCCTTCCCGCGGGTTAGCAACACCCAGAACACCAACTCCTTTGTCAGATCGCCTTGGGCAGGGCGTGACTAACCCACATAGCCAGCGCCTACGCAGCAGATGTTCCGTACTGGGGGAATGGCACTGTGCAAAAGGGCAGGCGAGGGCGGCAGATTGGTGGCTCCAGTCGCCAAACCAGCCATGCTCATATCCAGATGCCCATCAGGTCTCGGGCGTAGGACGGGACTGAAGGCCGGGCTGCCTTCCGGGGTGGTTGGTGCCGTGGAAGCATCGTTTTCAAGAAAGGTGCCCTCATCCGAGTAGGCGGCGGGGACTGGTATGGGGTCCATCGCGACGATTGTGTCGTCCGCGTGGCTCGGGGGTTGACCCCGGGTGTGACGAGGCGAGCAGGAAGAGGTGAGCCGACTCGGATACGACTGGTCGTGTGCGTAACGGCGAGCGAGTTATGGTCCAGGCGTGGCCTGTAGGCAAGGGAAGAGAAGAAGAGAAGGTTTCGAAGAAGGAACTCGGACGGCAGCGTCGACAGAGGCAAGCCGAGGGGCTGTTGATAGGTATTCTTAGGATCAGGATGAGAGAAACTGTTGCTGGAAGAGCCGGGAGTGGGAGGAATAGAAAAAGGCAACGCGATGACCAGTTTGGGAGTTTAGGTAAGGTTGTATAGCAGGTTCCAGGATGGCAGGGAGTGACTCGGCTGGACAGGCTGGACACCTCCATTTTACGTGTACACCAGGTAAGGTACAATGAAGTCTATCTACATACTTACCTCAGGTGGAGAGACCAGTAAAGACACCAGGGAAGGCGCATCATGTCGAAGCACTTCTCGGTCTCGAGCCCAGATCAACCCAGGAACCGGAAAGCCCGACTGGCATCTGACAAGATGCCTAATGCACGGCAGGAGCGCGTGTGATAAGAGGCGAGACCGCGTATCGTGAACTGTGGTCCAATGCAAGGTGATCATGGGGGATTCTGTGTAGATGATTTGACGGGGGCACAAGTCCACGCCTCTTCACATACCCCTGTTTGACGAAACCGCGTTTGGTTATTCCAGGACCCTGGATCCATTGGGTAACCGCATGTCACTTTGTACATTCGCCCTATTCCATCTTCAAGGTTCCTCTTGCTGTGCTTCCCATGGACGTTATTGCTTATGGCCCCCAGATAATTCCCGATTGCGCATGTACCGTAGCGGTAGGTACTTACCTACCTATCCAATATCCAAACGCTCAGTCGGTCACATAGGTTGGCACCACGAATCCTGCAGCTGTCCCAGACCGACTCCCGCCGCTAGAGCTAATGATTTTTCCGTGATGCCACAATAAAATTCCGGACCGGCGGGCATCTGGGAGGCATGTACCTTACGGATCCATGGATTGACCTCGTAGGTAAAAAGTACCTGGCCTCTAGTTTAGGTTCCGTGAAAGGGGACCGACCCCAAGCCACCGTACGCTTAGGCAAAACGCTGGAATATTGAGGCGAGATTTTGCTGAACAAGTCGCACTTGGGGGCTTTTCTCCGATAACGGTGCGCCTCGCAAGACTTCTTCCGCCTTGCTAGCTCGTCAGCTATTGGATATGTCTAATTCCTGGGCCTAGGTAGATTATCTACGGGCACCCAACCGGCTGACCCAGGCGGGACACGGGGGTCTCAACGGAGATGCTCATTCGTGCGCGGGCACTGGAGATCTAGTCCCTGGGTATGGAGGGTAAAGCGAGCGGCCGGGTGGGTTCGGGATGGCTGGGGCCTCATGCAGCCCTGGCTCGATGGGAGCCAGAACACGGGTTAATTTAGCGGAGTCTCTTGTTTCCCATAGTACATAACCTAAGAAGTGAGATGGATTCCAGAGGGGGCTCCGATGTTGCCCTCTACTATCCCGTCCCATGTACAAGCGCGCATCCATTCGCTGGAAGGACTTGCCCTGTTTGAAGCGCTTCGGGGGCTTGAACAACAACCAATAGCAGCGAGCTTGTGCATCCGACCGCTGCTGCCATTGGCTTACACGCCTTGTCATGGGATGGGATGGGAGCTGAGTACAATCGCTCCTTCCTCGCCACCCCCCAAGACGCCAGTACCCGCACGCCTGCAGGGCAAAATCGAGACAGGAAACGGCCATCCATCATGGGTGGGAATTTGTGACGGGACTCTATTCGGGCTGGTTCTCCAATCTCGGTGCTGTCCCATCCATCCATCGTTATCCCAGCTCTACAAGCAGGGCTTCCCGTATGAATCCTCTAGCGGTCGTGGCTGTTGCGACGCACAAACCATCAAGGCAGGAGAAGCCCGATTCGCAGTATCGAAAACCCCGGGTCTTGAAAGTTTGGCCACTTTTATATCTCCAAGTACAGGTGCAGCAGCAAGCAATGGAGGGAAAACGTGCAACAAGACATTGGGTCTCGATGAATCGCTTCCTTCCATCTTAGGCGTAGTAGGTGCTTGGATGGTTCCACTGAATAGGCTCACTCAGCCCCCCGGCTATGAGAAACGCCTGCAACTGGTGACCAGGCTCCCATACTTAAATAGTAGAAGTAGAGAGATGGATAAAGTACTTAGATGGGAACCCTAGCGAATGGGTCTAGATAGGGTACCTCGTAAGTACCTACCTACTTCCACTTATACAGGCCGGATGTTTGTACTTCCAATGGATACGTCCTGGATTCATTTAAACGGGGGGCTTCTATGTACCTCCTCTTCTGACCACTCGACGTCCTGCCCCTCCTCCACCAAATCCGTCTCGCTCACAACCTTCCTTTGGCCAGTTCGCCCCTACGTTCCTCGAATGAGGAGCCGGTGTCGTGTCCAGTGTTCTCTGTATTCAAAGCTGGTTCGCGGGGTCACTAGATCATCATCTCTATCATGTATGACTCCGCCGTCGCACCTGCTCCTCCCTAGGTCATCCGGTCTATCCATCGTGTCAGCGGGCCTACTCGGATCTATCAACAGGGCTGTCGCCGCCTTGCGGTATGCACAAAACCTCGCCGCACCTGATCAGTCCGGTTGATACGTCTTCACAGGTGGGACTTGCGCGCAAGTCTGGAAGGCTGCGATAGCAATCACCCCAGGGTACCTCACCTGGCATTCATCCAGTTCACTTCCTCCTTAGTATCAGCCTATGCGCAGACTTCACCATGTCGACCTCAATGAGCGCAACTCATGACCGAGACACATTTCCTGCTTCCCTACGGGGTCGGCGTATCTTGGTATGCGTCGAATCTTTTGGTCCTATCAACGGCGTTAGTCGTACCAACCTCAACCTGGTCAACCACCTGCGCGCCCACGGAGCCCTAGTTGCCGTGGTTGCTCCCTACAACCACAGCAAGGTGAACACCTTTTGCGCACAACAGAATGACGATCCATACGGCATCATGAGAAGTCAGGAAATTCGGGTGAAGGGGTATCCGTTGCCTTTCAACCCGGATTTGTCAGTCGTGTACCCCGTCCGGCTCTTGAAACTGTACGAGAGAACCTTTGGTTGTCCTCCCGATTTGATATACCTGGGCAGCCCGGCATCTCTCGGATTTCAGATCATGCTCCAGTTGCAACAGCAACCACGGGAAGCTCAAGTCCCCTTGATTTGTAACTTTCAGACCGACCTGGGCGCCTACTGCAAAATTTTGTTCCCACCACCTCTGGGCGACTTCACAAGCTGGCTGATTGCTGTGGCCCAGGGTTACCTGTATCAGCAGCCTTCGGTGCAAACCGTCTTCTATCCTTGTACCTTTGTGGGCAACTACCTGAAAGGCGAGCTGGGGGTACCAGAAGCCAAACTGGCGGTGCTCCGACGCGGCGTCGATACCGTGGGCTTCAGCCCTTCGAAAAGGAGCCAGGAGCTGCGCAGGACATGGGCGCCGGACGGCCAGGTCGTCTTGTTCACGTGCTCTCGGCTCGCAGGCGAGAAAAGCTTCGCCTTCCTCGCCGATGCGGCCATGGAATTAGACGCGCGCGGGTTCGACTTCAAACTTGTCATCGTTGGCGGCAACCCCAACCCCACAGTAGAGAAGGAGGTGAAGGGCCTCTTTGCGCCTCTGTCACTCAAGGGCAAGGTTGTCTTTACGGGTTTCAGAGTGGGCGAAGATCTCATGGCACACTACGCGTCGGCCGACATCTTCCTGCACTGCTCTGTTACCGAGACGTTTGGCCTGGTCGTCCTGGAGGCTATGGCCAGCGGCGTCCCGGTGATAGCGCGCGACGAAGGCGGCCCGTCCGACATCATCGAGCACGGCGAGGGCGGCTACCTGGTCCCGCCCCATGATTTGGGCGGCTTTGTGGACAAGGTCTTGAAGCTGGGCACCGACGCGCCACTTCGCGAGCAATTCCGCCGGAAAGCCCGCGCGCAAGCATGCGAGGCGAAGTGGGAAAGAATCAGCAACACGGTGGCCTGGAAGATGGTGGAAACCATCGAGAAGCGCGAGGGAGAGCAGGTCGAATACCAGCGGGCGGCGCACAACCTGATGCGTTCGGGGAACCCCCTGTTTACTTGGAAACTCGCGAGTACCGCAGCACGGCGTCTCCTGGCAGCGAAAATGGTGGATGTCAAACTGGCCTGGGCGTTGTTCCTCGTCTTCTGGGTCTGGGTCGTCGCTGGTGTCTACCTTTTCTCGATCAAAGCCGTGCATTCTGCTAAGAACAAGGCACCTTGGTTGTTCCCCGCCGTTCGGTCGCTTTCGGGGTGAAGGGTACGGGCGTTTTTGAGTAGGTAGGCAACGAACCGGCGTTGAGGCGTTGTAGAAGCCCGAGATTAGCACTAGAAATAGTATCAGTTTTTTGTAACCTGAGTATTGGTGATTTGAATTTCCTGTTCTTCGCGTAAGGTGGAGTATTTCTATTCTTGTTGTTCTTCTTCTTATTATTACACTTCTTCTTGCCCGCAGTTCTCAGTCTCTCAATTTCCCGTGAGCAAGTATCATACCCATTCATCGACAATGTTATCCCATGGGATTTGAACGGCAACGTCTGCTTTGGACGCTATTCAGGTCTGGGCGCAAAAGAGGACCAGAGGATTCCCATACCAATGTCAGGTAGCTTGGTCCTTCTTTCGGCTTGTCCCGCTTGTTTGGTGCAGTAGCTCATCTATTTGGGTTCGACTACAGGCTTGACAGCGGCAGAGCGGGTGCTGCAGTGCGTGCTCTATTCGCGCCAGGGGTGGCTGAGGCTTTGCTGGGTATGTAAATACATGATGTAAGTAAGTATGTATGTTACTTAGTACGTACATAAGGGAAAACGTTCACTGGTCTGCAGCGCATGCGATCCAACCGTTTGAGCCTAGCAAGGTGAATCTACGATGTACCCGCCGTGCATCACGCCCGGGCTTCCATCCAAGTCTCCAAGTCGGCGTTGTCGATGCCTCCTATCGACCGATCTTGGGGCATCATGATGGGCATGGCGGCACCTGAACGGGCCATGCGAAGCCGATCTTGGACGTGCCGTGCAATCCGTACGCCGACATCATTATTCACTCATGGGCCACTTGGGCGAACGCACGCAATGCCTGTTCTTGGGTCTCCTCCCCCCTCCCATCGATCGAGCGAGCAAGCAAGCAAGCGCGCGCGCCTACGACGACGAGGGACCGGAAATGGAGGCTCCCCCCAGACGGAATGGATGCCAGGGCCAGGTTCCAATCCAAAATGCCAGGGTGGCAGGGGCCCTGAAGATGGAAGACGTGGAGTCAGCCGCAGCCCTGACAAGGACGGTGGCCCAATCACAGGCGGTCCAAAGGCCCGAGACTTGCTCTAACTCTTTTGGCCGCGCTGCGACGGTGCCGGTTACATCGTCAACAACATGCGACAGAGGGCCCTGCCCCCCCGTCATACAACAAATGGGAGGGCGTCTCTTGTTCCAGCTCTGTGTCAAGAGCCCGTCGGCGCCAGAGGCCAATCGCAGGGCCTTCCGTGGCGCCATCTGATACCCGTCGGCCTCTGCATCGTCCCATCTGGCCTGCTGCCTCTGCTGGGCGGGCGCTCTCTCTTCGTGTGCCCGCGCCCCGGGCTCCGAGGGCCCAGGACGCCTCGAGACCGCCAGGGGGATTGGTATTATGTGGTAGATAGATGGTCGGGTGATGCGCGTCGTGGGCACACCCCCCCCCTCGCGCAAACATAGCACAAATCGGTCGGCCATTCGGGGGGTTGTTTGGCAGTCCCATTCCACTTCCCGTCCCACGCACGCCCGTCTCGCTCGGCCTCTGCTACCGATCCTGGTGCTTGGCGTGCCTCCGTCAGTGGGCCTCGAACACCCTTTTCTCGTCCTGCGCCTCGCCTCGCCTCGGAAACTAAACAGGGCCGCCTCCCGCTCTGCCGCGCAGATCTCCTTTCCCTCTCTTCCTCGTTGGATACTCGAACGACGGCACCGGATCTGTCCCATTGCTCGACGACGACGCCCCTTCCGTGGACACGCTCATTTCGCGATTTCGATTCTTCACCCACCGCCGGCCGGATTCACCTTCCTTACTGCTTTTGGAGGCTACTCCCACCCTAGCCCCGACCCGACGTCTCTTAAGTAATCTGCCAGGGGGTTTCCTTTGGGGCGAACACACGCGAACTTTCACGACCATGGTAAAGACGATGATTTGGGGCACGGCGCTGGTCACCTCGCTGTTGGCCGCCGGGGCGCAGGCGAGCGTCGGCGCCATGGGAGAACTGGCGCCCGGGAGCGACATGTTGGACGCCGGGATGGACGACCCGGCGCTGTCGATGCTGCAGGCGAGACAGGACGGCGCCGTCAACCTGCCCCAGCCCTCGTCGGCGCCGGGGGGGATGGACATGGCGAAGTGGGATTCCGAGACCATCAAGCTCTGCACCGAGTCGCTGGCCCAGCTCAACGCCGCCTCGAACCCCGCGGGCGCCGCCGTTTGCTACAACCTCATGAGCCTCGACACGAAGGCCGGCTCCTTCATGGCCGACCTGCGCCTGTTCCAGGTCTCCTCGGCCTCGGGCAGCTTCGCCGGCATCCCGCCCGAGAGGATCCAGGTCGGCCTCCAGTACCGCGGCGCCTCGGTCTCGCCGCTCTCGGCCAACAAGACGGCCGCCGCCCCCCAGTCCGCCTCGAGTGGCGTGGCCAAGCGCGCCGACAAGGCCCGGCAGCTGCAGCAGTACCTGCTCGTCGGCCAGATCGACAAGAACGAGATGGACCAGCCCATGACCATGTAAGTTTTCCGTTGCCCTGGCCGCTGCGTGGCCGGTCGCCGTGCTGACAAGCACCCTCCCCAGGGGCCTGCTCGAGGCCTTGGTTCTGCCGCAGGTGACGCTCAACGCCGTGAATGCTGGCGGCATCACCGTCAGCGCCAACATCTCGTCCAACGAGGCCGCCTTCGTGAACGGCGTCTTCTCCAAGGAGGTCATCATGTCGGAAACCTCGAGGGCCCAGGCTGCCGTCAACGACATGAAGGCCGGCCTGGCCAACGGCACCGTGGCCTTCGTTCTGCCGGGTGTCAGCCTCATGATTTTCCCCGTCGGCCTGGTCATCACGGGCCTGTGGACGGTGCTGGGCTTTGCCGCCTACGGCTACGGCACGTACAACCGCATCAACTACCGCCACACCTTCCGCACCCGGTCCCTGATGGCCGGCAAGGGCGTGCAAAAGACCATCTAACCCGGGAAGGGGTGCCCTTTTTCTGCTGGCCTCCTGCACGGGCATGGCGATTGGTGCAGGTGTCGGGGACGGACAGAGATGATCTGGCACCGCTTCCATCCGTGTACGGCCGAAGGCGCTGCAGCGCAGCCCTTGCCGTTTTCCCCCTGTTGGACCGGCTCTTCACGCCCCGCCCTCCCTTCCCCGATCTCGATACCTCCTTACGACCTTTTCCCTTTTCTTCGCCAGATCGCCACGTACATAGCACCGCGAATCAAAGACCTGGTTGTTAATTCCCCCTTTAATAAACCCATGTCCAACGTTACCACCTCTTGCCAAACGGTCTGCCATCACCCCCCCGCCGTGAACAAGGGAGCGCGGGTGTCGGCCCCTCTAAAGTAGGTCTGGGTCCGAATGCGTCCATGCGAAGCCTCCGCGGCTGTTCGTCTGCATATATACTTGTTCGCAGCGACGTGACACTTGCTCGACTACCATTTGGCATTGATCCCGCACTACTCCGGAGACTAGGCGCTTCGAAGGGAGCCTTACAGTCCCGTTCTGCGGACCATCGAGGTCTGGACGACGGCGCGCGGCTATAATTAGAGGCGCACCGGCTTCCTACGGCCGGGGCAGTGTGACCAACTCCATCCGTCGTCACCCAGCCCAAATGAGACGCGGGTGCGTGCCTTATGCCATCTTCCCCCGGCCGCCCGCTCGTCCACATGGCCAGCTCATGCGATGGCGCCCTCCTAATTCCGCCCAGCGAGGCCTCGGGGTGCACGGCGGGCCGGACGCTGCTGACGTGGCAAGGCACCACGCGACGAAGAGAAGACGTCCCTGCTGGGCCGTGGTGATGCCCAGGGTCTGGCCTCTCCGGGTACGGGCCGCCCCTCTGGGGATTGGTAAGGCAATTAGTTATTTGCGTGCTATAGGACATTGGTGTCCCCCCCCCCCCCCCCCGCCCCACCATGGCTACCTAGAGGGACGACAGCGCGGCCGGTGTCGCCGTAGGGCTCTCTCCTATGAATAGAAGCCGCCCTACCACACTAGTCGGCGGCCGCTTTGCTGCCCGTTTTCATGCGTCGGGCCGTAGTGGCCATGTGCACGGAGGATCGAGAGGGCTGAAGGGCCAGGCCATGCCCGTTGATCCCCCTTCCCGAGCCCTCCGCTGCGCGGGCTGCTCTGAGCCCCGGGGCCTGTGCCCACTCGGCGTAGGGCGTGTGGGTTGAGCCCGAACCGCTTGGATGCCCGACCACAAGAACCCTCCGTTTCTCCGGAGGGGGGGGGGCCGCCTTTTGCGCTTCCCTTCCTGTTCACGGTACGAGGGAGCGAACGGCTGGTCACGCGAAGCAGAGGGGATGAACCTGTCGGCGGCACGGGTGGTTGTTACCGGGCCAGTTGGCACGATTTACGGTGCATACCACCCAAGCTGCCTGCCTGCCTGCCCGCTTGGCCACGCTGGCAGTGGTTGCATTCCATCCCAACCTCTCGCCATCGCGCATAAGCCGCACCAACAGCACATTCCCCCGGACGATTGAGGCCGCTGGCAAGAGGACCATATAGCTCAGCACGCGGACAGCACGGCATCATGCGACCGGGAACCAATCGGCCGCGAGCCCACGAGGCTGCAGCGTAGATAGGTAGGTTCTACTAGTGGAGGGAAAGCGTCGTGGCGGGACACAACGCAGCCCAGCCGTTACCGCATATATCTGGTAGCCGTTTATCAATCAATGCCTCTAGCTGCCTGAGGAGGATCGATCGCTGTATATGCCGTGCGCACTGCGTCTTCCAAATCCTCTGTCCCCCCCCCCCCCTCAGCCCCAATGCCTTCAACGCGCAATCGCGGCCCGGTGAGGTGCGTCAGTATACTAGACCCTTCGACCTCGAGACTATTCATTCATGCGCCTCGTTTTTCGGCCGCCCGGCCTATGCCTGTCCTGTGGTCACTGGAGCCAGCAAGCAGAACCTGAAACGCGGCAAAGGACCCCTGGCTGTCCGGGCGGCACTAGCAGTCCAAGCCGGCACACAGGCCCTGTTAGGTACTGCCTGTTTTTTTTTTTTTTCGTAAGCCGCACTAGATCCCATGGGATCCCGTCAGTTCCCCTCCCCACCTTCTTTCTATTCCATCCCAGGCCTCGCGCCAGCCCGGATGGATCCGGTTACCACCTCCCCTCCCCCCTCCCCTTCAATCTCGCTGGTCCAACAGCAAGATCCCACATCGCCCACCCTTCGCCGTGGGGGGAAAACAAGGAGCCGGGCCGTCCACGTCAGTCCCGTCCAGACGAGGCTACCCCGGCGACGCGGCACCACGTCGACGCGACGGGCGGTGGCATCCAAGGCCTTCAGACGCCCAATGCTACGTGCCTGCCTGCCTGCCTGAACTGCCCCGGCCTGGCGAACTATGAACACCCTCTCTCGCGCTCAGGCCCCAAGGGTCTCTCTGGATGCGGACCGGCCGGCCTGCTGGCGGTGCTGGTGCCCCCCAGCCGTCCGCCCACGGGCGCCGGCGCGCTCGCCCAGAAGCCAATGGGCGAACTCCCCCTTTCGCATCGGGCGCGCGTGCGTTTAGTGCCCGGCCCGTGACGACGGCCTCGTCGTTGCTTTCCCTCTAGATGTGACCGCTAAGCCGGGCTTGCATGAACAAGTCAGTGTCCGATAGCCGTGCGATCGACGGCCGCTGGAGTACGAGGGAGACGGCGTGGGGTCGTTTCTGTTCCATCGCCTCCGGGGCTAAGGACCGAAGACTTCTGATATATGTAGCGGCCGTGTTTCACTGCTCTTGGAACACATAGTTTCAGTACCTTGCTCTCCTATGCATCTTTGACTCGTCTGCCCGCCGCTGCCTACTCTCACGCCTACACATTCTCTCTCAATCCTCCCATCTTTCTCTACAGTTCGATTCCGACACCCTCGAACTCGGGCAGCTCGACCGGGACTAGTATTTCGTGATACCCTTTTTTTCTTCTTCTTTACCCCCCATAACACCATCTCCCTCGAGTAGGACGGCCTCAGGAGGCCTCGCAGTAGTAGTTCAAGATGGACGTCGCCACGCTTGTGCAACAGATGCACGACAACCTCGTCGAGATCCACCAGACCATTGCCACGGTCGAATCCAGCGAGCACCATGCGAAGCTGGAGGAGCTGGAGAAGAAGCGGGACGGGCTGCTCGCCTCCCTCCGGGAGGCCTTTGACGAAGAGCACGCCAAAATACGCGACCAGCGCGTCGAGGAGAGCATGAAAATTGCCGACGTGCGCCGGCAGGAGGACGAGGAGCGCGAGCGGAGGCGGCTCGCCGAGGACGCCGAGCTCGAGAGCAAACGCGCCAGCGAGGACGAGGCCAAGCTCAAGAAGCTCGACGACGAGATGGACGTCGTCGAGGACGAGCTGGACGAACAGATGGACGAAATCGAAAAGGCCGCCCACTCGGAAATCGAGGCGGGCGAGCAGAAGATCAAAGAGCTTGAGGACAAGCGACGAGTAAGTCGACCGGCGCCCTTCCCGGGGGCGGAGCTGCTCGGGGGTTTTCACCGACAGGGGGGGCTTGACTGACTGACTGACGTGCCTCCAGGAAATCAACCGCTTGATCGACGAGAAGCTCCAGCAGCCCCTGTTATCGCTTCCCGTGCGGAAGAGAACCCGCTACGCCCGGCGGGCCAGCCGGGCCCGGGCCCGGAGTTCACCGACCCCGCCCAAGGTCGCTTCGGACGAGGCACCCGCTGAGGCCGTGCAGGCTGCCGCCGCCAATGCACCACCGGCGCCGGAGGCGGAGGCGGAGGCTCCTGTCACCGAGTCGCGATCGTTGGCTGTCGAATCCCCGCAAGCAGATTCTTCGGCTGATGCCCCGGCAGAAGCTTCATCATCCGATGTTCCCGCCGTTGTTCCTACCGAAACTGTCGCCGAAGCCCCGAAAGATCTGCCGGCCGACACCCCGGCTGACGCTCCGGTTGATGCTCACTCGGAGGCTTCGACTGCTACTCCCGCTGACATCTCCGCCGCCGATGCCCCCGACGCTATTTCTACTGATACCCCGACTGCCACTTCGAAGGACCTGCCTGATGACGCCCCTACCGACGCTCAGGCTGGTCCCTCAACTGACTCACCGGCCGAAGCCTCATCTGCTGTTCCTGCTGATGTTCCTGCCGCCGCCCCTGCCGATGCTTCTACCGACATCCCGAGTGACGCCCCGAAGGATGTGCCGAATGTCATTCCGACCGATGCCCCCGTTGATGCCCCAGCTTCTTCTTCCGCGGATGCTCCCGTGGAGACTCCTTCGGAAGCTTCGGAAGACGTCCCGACTGCGGCTTCTACTGATTCTCCCGCTGACGTGCCGAGGGAAGTATCGACGAATGCCCCGACCTCAACCCAGACTGATTTGCCCAATGGTCCCTCCGCCGACGCCTCGGAAGAGGCCCCGAAAGAGGCTTCAACTGATGCTCTTGGCGATGTCGCAGCTGAGGCGGTTGACGTGAAATCAGTCGAGGCTGCAAAGCCCGGACAGGAAGAGGAAGACTCTGCAGCTGTTGAAACTTCGGCGGTCAAGGATACCGAAGCGAGTAAAACCATTGAAGAATTCGCGTCGGAGCCGGTAAAGCATGTGGATGGTGGAGCTGAGGAGATCACCAAGGCGGTTACTGAAACCCCTGCCGAGGCCGAGACACTCGAGAAAGTCCCGCAAGACATCGCTGAGCCGGCTGCGGCCTCGGAGGATGCGAAGCCAGAAGAGGCCAGCGATAAGCACGAGGATTCCATCACCGAGGATGCTCCCAAGGACTTGATTCCTGAGCCCAAGATCGTTGCGGATGAGACGGACGCCACCGAGGCGGACCCTGCCACTGGTTCTACTGAATCACCCGCCGCGGAAGTTCCTGTCGAAGCAACTATTAGCGAAGCTCGACCGGCTACAGAAAACGCTATAGGAGCAAAGGACGATGCACCTTTGAAGGACACTCCCACCACTGAGGTGACGGAGGCATCCACCAGCGACAGCCATGCCCCTCTTGAAGAGAGTCTGAGCAAAGACACTGCCGCTGCAGAGTCACCATCCGACAAGGATACAATCGCGAATGAGCCTGCAATGGAAACCATCTCCCAGGAAGCTGGCAAGGACGATCCCTCCGATGCCGAGGCTACAGTCGACGCATCGCCCACTGCGCCCGAAGCGATCTCGGAGAATGCAGCTGAAGCAGCCTCAGAGAAGGCTTCTGAAGAGCCCTCGGCAAAGGTTCCCGGGGAAGCTGCCGCCAAGGACATGCCAGTCGACAGTGCTCCGGCCGAGGCCACAGAGGTTACATCCCCTGAAGCCACTGCCAAGGATGTCTCAGAGGAGCCTGACAGCAGCGATGAGCCCAAGGGGGGCAGCGCTTTGCCCGAGATCTCTGCTAAGGAGGCAGCTCAGGCTGTGCCTGAAGAGCCTGCCACTCCGGAAGTCGATTCGTCTAAGGCCGCCGCCAAGGATGCACCGGTCGATGCGGCAATTGCCAGCGCTGCGCCTCAGCCAGAAGCTACATCTCCCAAAGCTGCCACCCCGGATACACCAGCTGCCAATCTTCCCGCCGAGGCTTCCGAGACCAGCCCCCAAGAACCACCGGAAAAGCTGGCTGAGGAAGCAGTTGCCAAGGATGCGCCCGATGCTACCGTCGCCTCAGAAATTTCTCCTGCCACCCCCGAAGAAGTCATGGAGAAGGTATCTGAGGCAGCTGACACTACACAATCGCTGAAGGCTGCTTCCGCCAGTCACGTCTTCCCATACGTTCCCGAAGAAGCCTCAGAAAAGGCAGTTGAGGGAGCTTCCGCTAAGAGTGTGTCGGAGGTTATCCCCGAAGATCCCGCGGAAGTCACTTCCGAGAAAAGACCGGATGCTGATACCCCTGTCCCATCATCCACGGCGGGCCCCGAAAAGGCTTCTGAGAAGCCGGCAGAAAAGTCTGCGGTTGTAGAAGCATCCGACGCCGGAGCCCCTGTCGAGACTTCTCCTTCTGAAATCGAAGAAACCCCCAAGGTAATCGATGAGGGTGAGATCAATGATTCGCCAGTCGTCGAGACCTCAGTCGAGAGTCGTCTTGATAGCCCGGAAGTTGCTAGCCCGAAAGAGATCTCGGAGAAGGTGACGAAAGAGCCTACCACCAAGGATTCCGCTCTTGTCGTTCCCGAGGGAGCTGCGGATGATGCGGAGGCTACGGCCAAGAATGCCTCGGCTGTTGAGAGTTCAGCTGAGACCCCAGTCGAGACTGCTCAAGCCAACGATGGAGGAGCCGAGGAGAAGGTGGCGGAAGAATCTGCTGCTAAGGAGACACCGGTTTCCGAGTCTCTACAGGAGACCCCATCCGAGATCCCCCAGACCAGTCAGGAAGACGTCTCTACGGAGGCTTCCACTGAAGTCGACGAGAGGTCTACAAGAGACAGCAAGACGTCTGCCGCGCCCGCTGAGGAGAAAGCTTTAGATGACAAGATCCCGTCTGAAGTCAACCTTTCTGGAGAGGCTACAGCTGAAACTACCCCGGCCGACGATCCTGCGCACGAGAAGCTCGATGACAACTTGCCTGGTGTTTCTCAGTCTGTAGAGCCGGAGGCGATACAGAGCAAGATTACAGATGTCCCAGAGGTTTCTGCCGCGGCATCTCTGGACCCTTCCGAGGCAAGCACGGCATCTCAAGAGGAAACACCCGCCATCTCCAAGCCCGCCGTGTCCCCTTTGGCCGTGCACGAAGATTTGGGAATCGGCCAACAAGAACAAGCATCGACAGGGGAAATCGACAAAGATTTGCAACCCGCCTTGCCTTCTGGAAGCAAATCGCTGAAGACCGATGATCAACCACCGGCCAATGACGAACCTGCAGTCGCCGAGATGCCCAAGGCCTCTGAGGATGCTGTCGCTCGAAGCCACAATGTGGACTCCGATGACGCCCTTTCCGATGCGACGGAAGGACCGAATTCTCCCAGGGTTAGCTTGAATGATCCGGACGTCTCTTACACCGGTGGATCTGCGGCTGAGCCCCTTGAGGGCCCCGAGGTTTTGTCCACGGCCACAAAAGAAGAGCCGAGTCAGTCTCCCGTTCCCGTGGAAGCCTCGGCGGCGGCTCCGGGGAAGACTCCCGATGTCATAGAGGCTGAAACTCAGCCGGGGACATCGCATGCCGCCGTTCCCGATGCTGACGAGAGACCAACAGAGGAGAGCGATGTGCGCCGCCTCTCAACTACCGAGGCCAAGGCTCAGGAGCCTTCAGTTGAGAAGCCTGAGCCCCAGCTAAGCAATGTTGAAGCTGCCGGTGTCCCTGAAGCTGCTGTTATCTCGGAGATTGCCCCTACAGGCAACGGAACGCTGCTCACAAGCAAGCCCATCGACAGCGATGACAGTGCAGATGAGTCCGAGGGAGAAAGAGATGCACCTGCAGCTGCAAAGGAGGGACCAGTAGCGGCAACTGACCCCATCAGTGACTCTCCGGCCCCTGTGGCTGGACAGGCCACTGCCACTGAAGAGCTCGCCACTGAGATCGCTCCCAGTGATGAGACCGGAGAGGCCCATGCCTCCAAAGGCACTCTCAACGTACCGTCCATCCGTCTGAATGAAGAAAAGGACGAGGCTGTGGCCCCAGGAACCCCCATCGAAAACATTAATGCTGAGGACACAAAGACAGCTGATGCTGCGGAACATACCCAGCCATCCGGTGTTGAAAGTGTACCCGAAGCAACAGGTCTGGCCTCGGCATCTGGTCAGGATGTCGACCTCGTACCGGCCAGACAGAGCTCCCGCTCGCCGTTGCCAGTGGAGAACACGACAGTCGACGGGCAGGAAGCGCTGTTCGATGATGACAGCGTGGCCACCGATAACGAAGAAGACACCGCAGGCGACAAGATCAAAGAGTCTATCGTCAGCTACGACCCGGAAGAAGACGAAGGGCCTCCGACGGCCCGCCTCCCTGTTGACGGTATAACTCGCTTTCGAGGAAACGAAGTCAAGTCCTACGAGCACCTCCGCGGCGCCGATGGAGAAAAAATCGACCTTGATCAGGAGCAAAGCAGGCACGCGCCCAGCGACAGCCCAGACAGCTCTTCAGAACTTGGCGATTTTACCCCACGAGACGTGACAAACGTAACGTGGCGCGATCGTAGCGAGTCGGTGAACAGCTACAGCACAATGTCGTCGACACCATCATCGCCGGTGCAGTCGATCCTGCATAGCGACAGGCACGAGCCGGCGGGCCGAGATGCCTGGCCTGCGTCCTTGGGGGCGGCCTCGCGGTCCCGCGGCTACTCACAACTGACCAACAATACGAGCGTCGGTAGCGCCACGGATGATTTCGATCCTTTCCGGTACGACGCCAACAACATGGTGACAAAGGCGGGGGGCATTCCTTCGCCGCCGCTTCCCCAATCGCAAGACTACTTCCGGCCCCGGGACATTTCCCAGCCCCGGGAGTTTTACCAGGCACAGGAATCTGGCCAGCCGCGGGAGATGCCCCAAGCGAAGGAGGCCACCTCGCCGAGGGAATTCCCGCTGGCCGCTCCAGAATCACCGGCCGCCGCTAACCGCGGCTCCCTGGCCGGGTCGCCCATGTTTGCTAAGCTCCGCGGCATGTTCGAGGGCCAGCAGAGCGCCAACAACCAATCCGACGCAAACCCGCCGCGGTCCGGAAGCCCCACCCGGTCTCGGCCCCCGTCGGCCCTCTTCGCGCCCGTCGGCCGGGAGCGAAGCTCGTCGCTTCGCAAGTCGGTGAACGCCGGGGACGACAACGGCGAGCAGAGCTCCTTGCTGGGTGCGAACGAGGGTGCCAGCGGCATGGGCCGGCACTGACCACACTCGGGACAGCATACGGACGCCCCCGGTATCAGTGCGCGCCGAGGGTCGACGGACCGCGGCCGGGCCGATGACGACACGTGGTCCATCTCCTCCTTCACCAGTCTGCGGTCGGAATCGAGGCTAGAGCATCAGCAGCAACGGCGGCCGCGGCGGCCGCCGCAGGAGCCGATCAAGGAGGCCGCGGAGGAACCGGCGGGCGAGGCGGCGGGCGAGGCGCGGCTCGCCTGGATGTTTGTGCAAGGCTGGCGGTCGAGGCTGCGCGCGGCCTCGCTTCGGGTCGAGGAGGACCGGTCCGAGGCCGGCGCGGGCGGCGAAACCACGAGCCTTCCGGCTACGGTCCGCCGAAGATCGTCCACCAACACGGCGGCGACGATGACGACGACGCGCGGCGGGCGCGGCGGCGGCGGTTCCACCAGCGGGGGCCCGTCGAGAAAATGGCGCGAGAGGAAGTCGGTTTACTGGAGTTTATGACCTTACGTCGGCACACTCGAAAATGATTCCGTTGTCACGATACACGCCTGCCTATATGAATATTGTTTTTCCCCCCACACCCCCCACCCATTTGGGTTGTTTTTGTGACGTATATGCGATGACCAAAGCCTTGGTGGGATTGTAGGCGAGAGGCATCGCGTTCCCCCCTGGCTTGATATCGGTGAATTCACAAGTACACAAATTCTTTTGAAAAAAGAAAATGATGGAGAGTAGTCCAGTCTGTCGTTAGCCATCTCAGCCCCGAAGGCTACAGGGCGTCTTTTGAATGTCAAACGTAGGGGAGGATTAGCATGCCCACACAGCAGCCGTTCGTACTGTGTGTGCAAGGTGCATGTCTCTCTCATTTCACGGGCGCCGCGGGACATCGGTTTGGAGAGTCGGGTTTACCCATTTCCCCCATCTGGGAAACACTCGAAAGAAAGTAGCCGGTGGTGCCCTCGCGAGAAGGGCAGCGGGCTCGCCGTCTCTCTCTCTCTCCCTCCCTCCCTCTCTCTGTTTCTCTCCATTCCAAGTAGCTGTTTGCGTCCAGACAGTTTGGAACCCATGCCAGAGCAAGCTTCCCCCTCTCTCTGCAAGTCCCATCGCGTTCCCAACTCTGCATGAGAGAGGGGTGTCGGCAGGGAATGGATGTGTGGGCCTCCCAACCACCTTGGGCCCCCCTCTAAGTGACCCCTCCGAGCCGCAAGTCGTCACAGCCTCTCCCCTCTGGAGCCTTGCAGCTTGCCCATCCTCCGGTGACGACCACCATGAACAACTAGCGTAAACTTTTCTCGGTGGCCCAACTAAATGGGTAGACGGGCCGGGAAAAGTTCCCAAGATGGGTTAGTCTGAGCCTGTAGTCGATATAATGTTTCCCATCCGGCGAGGGCGGGTTCGTGGAACCCGGAGTTGAGTTTTCACCGTAGTAAGCGGTTTGCTTCCAGTCCCCCCTTCCCTCCTTTCTTCTGGCACCATCGTTCTACCCGCGGGGTTCGGAGGGAGACAAAGGGGGAAGGTACAGAACACCACGCGAAGTCATCCTACCCCGCCGTTGGGCCGTCCCCGTCGGTGCCGGGGCGCCAACAACGGTCGGTGTGCAGACGTGGCCGTTCGCCCGCTGGGAAACCCCCCCGCCGGGAAGGCAGACAGAGAGAAGGGCCGAGGAAAGGAGGACCCCTACAAACTGGGGCCGTCCCAGGCGTCCCGCGACAGCCGGCACAGCCACGACTGCTTGTGGGGGAAGGTGATCTGGCGCTCGCGGGCGAAGCCGTGCGCCTGCAGATGCCGGATGAATCTAGCGATTGTGAGGGTCAGCCGGGGGTGGTGCTTACGCCCGAAAAAGGATGGTGGGGGGGGGGGGGATGTGTGATCAACGCAGCCGGGGGGAAATACGGCACCTTTCGTTGTCGACGCGGGGCTCGAGGCAGACGTTCATGGTGCGGTAGTCGGCCTGCCAGCAGTAGTGCACGAGGCTCGAGAGCCAGGCGGGCACGAGGCCGCGGGCCCAGTCCTCGCCGACGAGCACGTGGAGGCCGCGGTCGAAGTCGCCGGCGGGGAAGCGGCGGCCGAGGGGGTCCTCCTTGACCCAGTAGAGCTCGAAGTAGCCGAAGGGCACGCCGTCCCAGAGGCCGATGGCGGGGAAGGAGTGGCGGCTGCGCAGCGCGGCCGGCAGGAAGTCGGCGCCGTAGGCGCCCCAGAAGGCCTGGACGCGCGGGGCCGCGAGCCAGCGCCGCAGCAGCGCGTCGTCGGACAGGGCGAGGAGGGCGGCGGCGTTGGCGTTGGCGCCGGGGGGCGCGAACTCGGGCCCGAGGTGCGGCACCGGCTGGGGCGAGGCCGAGGCCACGCGGAAGGAGAGGTACTTGGAGACGCTCGGCACGAAGCGCGAGTAGAAGATCTCGCCCATGCGCGGCGGCTTCGGGCGCACGGGGAAGCGGAGGCCGTCCTCGAGGCGGTACTGCAGCACGGGCGGCGGGTAGTAGGTCGGCAGGTGGGAGGAGGAGTAGTAGGGCCCGATGGGGAAGGCGGGCAGGGCGGCCGGCATGGTCAGGGGGATGGTGCCGCCGGGCATGTCGGCGATGAGGTTGCTGCCGGACGGCTGGGACGCGTGGCCGCGGCCGCCGCCGCTCCGGCCCGTCGGCGTCATCGGCGTCTTCGTCGTCATCGTCGTCGTCGCCGTCGCCGGCGCGTCGGGCCGCAGCGGCGACGTCGGCCGGCTGCCCGGCGGCGACTCGGGCTGCGACGCGGGCCGGCGGGGCTGGAGGGTGAAGAGGAAGAGCCCCGTGGGGATCTGCCAGAAGGCGGCGCGCGTCACGTACATGGCGTCCCAGTCGGCGGCGTCCTCGGTCGTGCTCGTGCCCACGGCGGTGCGCAGCGTGGCGATGAGGCCCATGCGCTCGAGCTTGGGGATCAGGTTGCGCGAGCGGAAGACGCCGTCCCGCTTGATGCGGATGCGCCAGTCGCCGCGCGGCCGCGCCGCCTCGGGCGTCTGCCGCGCCGCCGCGCCGTCGAGGTAGGGCGCCGGCGCCGGCTGCTGGAAGTACCAGTAGAGCGAGACCCACAGCATCATGGCCGTCTGCCGCGACATGCTCTTGGCCGGCTCGAAGTCCATCGAGGACGGGTTGGAGATGCTCGAGATGAAGACGGCGTCGTTCTGCAGCGTCGGCCCCGTCCACTTCCGGACGGGGGGGTCCTCCGCCTCATCCGGCCCCGCGTCCCCCGCGCCGGGGCCGTCGCCGCCGCCGCCGCCGCCGCCGCCGGGGCTCCCGGGCGCCGCGGGGGCATCGTCGAGCTCGGTGTGCAGCACGATGGTCCAGCCGGCGGGGAAGGGCGTCTGGCGATGAAAGGCGTCGGCCGACTTGAAGAAGAGCCCGCCGAAAACGGGCTGCGCCACGAACGTTTGGCCGTCCGGCAGGTGGACCACGGACGAAGGGTTGGGCGCCATGACCGTCTTTTGTATAGGCGACGGGGGTGCTGAGTCGTGTGCTTGCGTCCGAGGTACTGGCGATTGTAGGTAAGTAGGTATGTAGGTAAGAGGTAACCTACTTAGGTACCATGTAGGTAGAGAGGTGTGATCCGGTACTTACGTTACTAAAGGATGTCAGGTACAAGGTTCTGTAGTAATGGATGCGAATGCGGGGTCTAGCCCAACCATGGATGATGGGATTGATAGAGGGCGCGAGGGGGTTGTTTTAAAGGGAGCCAGTCAAAGAGATATCACCCAGCCCATCTAGCAGTTGTGTACCTCTGTATGAATGTGCGATGAACGGGCGTCTCTTACATCAGTTCCTGGGTACTCGCAAAAACCGGGCACACGCATACGACCGCCGCATAAGAGAATGGAGGCGGGAAAGGGGGGGTGATGTCGCAGTCTCACGACCCGGCAACAGCTCGGGTGGAGTGATGATGGCAAATAGCCGGGCTTGACGACAGGGCTGCCCAACGGAAGAGTGAAAGGGAAACTCAAATACCCAGCCACCCAATGGACGATCGTCAGTGTATACAAAGAAAGAACACAAAATTAACAACAACAAAAAGAAGAAGAGGAAGAAGTGGTGACCTCATCTGTGTCGCTAAACTCCGGACGCAGGGGAAACCACATGGGGTAAGTAATAAGATGTAGCCACCAGCCTCTGCTCTAAGTAAAACCCCTGCTGGCCGGGGGGGGGGGGGACCTCCCCTTGCCATATCCCATTTTCCCACCCATCGTTCGTTTTTTTTTTTCGCGGGCGGCCAGTCTGGCGCTTTTTGACGGAATCTGTCGAAACTCGGTTTTGAAATGCCATCTTACCATGCACGCCATGCATGAACGATCCCGGTGTGGTGGGCTCCATGGGCGTCCAATGAGCGCGCGTGTATTGATCAGCCGAGGTGGGAAACAAAAAACCGGTCCGGTACGCATTCCACCGGTCTGGGGACGGGACGGAGAGAGAGAGAGAGAGAGAATTACGCACGGCGGCACGCGGTGGAAAGATGGACCCCGTAAAGACCGTCTTGGAAGGGGGGAACGCCGCATCGTGACAAACGGAAAGAAAATCCGTCCCGCGCGTGCGTCCAGGCCCCGACTTCACCCCCGGCCGCAAACTCGGTGCTGCTCCTTAGCAAACCCCCTCCTTTCGGGTCACCAAGTCATCTAGGGGAATTGGGTGCTTCGTGCCGTCACGTAAGCTCCGAAGTTCGGGGGGGGGGGGGAGTCGGCCCTCATTGTCATTGCCCACTACGAAATAATGCACACACGGGTTTCAT
Organism: Nigrospora osmanthi; assembly: GCA_029489945.1. Taxonomy (NCBI): domain Eukaryota; kingdom Fungi; phylum Ascomycota; class Sordariomycetes; order Amphisphaeriales; family Apiosporaceae; genus Nigrospora; species Nigrospora osmanthi. The sequence continues at coordinate 5,439,026 of CP120494.1, read as the reverse complement.
GCTTCGAACCCGTAGCTCGTGAGCAGATGTGCGGCCACACGCCGACAAAAGTTCCGTGATGGTGTACAGAATATGCTCGCCCCGTAAAGTCACCGTGGGCGGCCCGTCTAAAACAAGGGTGTTCCTTTGCAAGACCCTGTATCATGTCCCCTAAACACCTCCATAAGAACTTGGCCCAGTTCCAGAGCCCTCCCCCCTTCCCTTCCAAACACGCTTTTGTAATACACTTTTTTTTATTGTCCTTTTTCCTTTTCCTTTCTTTCTTTGGTTCCCCTATCCCTGGAGCATCTCGTTGAGGACCCGGATCTGCTCCAGGACGCTCTCCTTGCTGGTGCCGCCCTTGGCCGAGCGCATCTCGACGCTCTTCTCGTAGTCGAAGGCCTGGGCGATGTCCTCGCCGAAGCGGGCGTCGACGGCCCGGAGCTGCTCGTACGTGAGCTGGTCCATGGGCGTGTTGGTCTGCTCCGAGAGGGCGACGACCTGGCCCGAGATGTGGTGGGTCTCGCGGAAGGGCACGCCCTTGCGGACCAGGTAGTCGGCGAGGTCGGTCGCCAGCATGAAGGGGTCGAGGGCCGCCTTCATGCGGTCGGGCCGCGTCTCGAGCGTGGCCAGCACGCCCTCGGAGATGCGGAGGCTGTCGCCCACCGACTTGACCGTGTCGAGCATGGGCTCCCAGCTCTCCTGCAGGTCCTTGTTGTACGTGCTCGCGAGGCCCTTGAGCGTCATCATGAAGCCGGCGGCGCGGCCGAAGACGCGGCCGCTCTTGCCGCGCAGCAGCTCGAGGCTGTCGGGGTTCTTCTTCTGCGGCATGAGCGAGCTGCCCGTCGAGTAGGCGTCGGCGAGGCGGACGAAGCCGAACTCGGCCGTCGAGTAGATGATGAGGTCCTCGGCCCAGCGCGAGACGTGCGTCATGAGCATCGACGCCCACTGCAGCATCTCGGCGACGAAGTCGCGGTCCGCCACGCCGCCCATCGAGTTCCACAGCAGGCCGTCGAAGCCCAGCTCCCGCGCCATCATCTCGCGGTCGATGCCGAACGGGTTGCCGGCCAGGGCGCCGCAGCCCAGCGGGCTCTTGTTGACCCGCTTGATGGTCTCGCGCAGCCGCTCGAGGTCGCCGGCGAAGGCCAGCCCGTACGAGAGCATCCAGTGGCTCCACCGGATCGGCTGCGCCCGCTGCAGGTGCGTGTAGCCCGGCATCACGTACTCGACCTCCTTCTCGGCGCGCGCGGCCAGCACGCGCAGGAAGCTGACGAGGTACTCCTCGATCTTGCGCAGCTCGTCGCGCAGCCACATGCGCATGTCGCAGGCCACCTGCTCGTTGCGGCTGCGGCCCGTGTGCAGCTTGCCGGCGACGTCCTTGCCGATCAGCTCGCCCAGCCGGCGCTCGTTGGCCGTGTGGATGTCCTCGTCCACGCCCGGCACGATCTGGAACCGCTCCTCCTCCCACTCCTTCATCACCTCGCGCAGGCCCGTCTCGATCTTGGCGAACTCGGCCTCGGTCAGGATGCCCCCCTTGGTGTTGGCCCGCGCAAAGGCGATGCTGCCGAGGATGTCCTCCCGGTACAGCGCCTTGTCGAAGTAGATGCTCTCATTGTACTCGACCATGAGGGGGTCGAGGCCGCCTGGCGACCCGTGAGCGCGTTGTTATGGAACCGAATGCGATGCCCGGGGGGGGGGAGCGTGCAACCATAACAAGAACCATCACACACACACACACACACACACACACACACACACACCCCCCCCGCGGCGGGGAAAGAGGGAAAGCGGGACTCACCAGTAAAGCGACCTCCCCAGAGCATGTTCTCACCGGGCTTGGTTGTGGGCGCCATGGTAGCAGATGGGGTAGGACGAGGAATAAGACGTCGTTCTCTCGTTTCACTCTCGCGATACCGGCCGGGGCTTTTGTGAAGACGGAGGGCCGAGTCGGTGAGTCAATCGGCTGGCGGTCGGGCTTCCCAATTTTGCGATCTCGGCGTGTGTTGTCAATTGAGCCTTAAACCTGTCCCGCTCAGGGCTTAGCTGCATGTCGGCGCCCCTGTAAGCGGAACAGAAATGCAGCTAAGCGAAAGTGACGTGCCGATCCACGAAAGCTCCTGCGGCAAGGATTTTCCACGACGCTTTTTCGGCCGGACGAGCCAATCGAGAGACGAGACGAGTCAACTGGGTTTTCTTCCAAAGTACGGCTACGTGATTGGCAAATAATCTATTCCAAACCATCGACGCCAGTCGCTCTGCAATGCACGCCCGTCTCGTATCGTACATGAGTGCCGGTGGCCCCCCGTCGACGGCTTCGCTCGTCAAGTACCCCACAGGCGGGGAGGGGGACATCCATGGGAAGGGGGCGGGAAGCACCAGCCCTTACTCCTTCTTCCCCTTCGAGGCCTCCTTCTTCTTGGACTCCTTGTGTTTCTTCGTCTGGTCCTCCTCGCTGTCCTTGTCCTTGCCGTTCTTCTTTTCGTACTCGTTGTCCAAAACCTCCTGGACGTCGGCGTTCCCCAGGTCCTTCGTCTCGTCGTAATCCACGTCATATTCCTCGGCAATCATGCGGATCTCGGCCCGTAGCGCGTTGGCGTCCTGCACGAGCTGCTCCCACTTCTGGGGGTCGAAGCCCTTGCTCTCGTACAGGGCCTTTTGCCGCCGCGTGATGGTCATGTTCATCGCCGCTCGGTAGCTCAGGTCCTTGCTGATGAACAGGAAGTAGAGATAACCGCCCATGATGGTCGTCAGTCCGGCAAGGTACGTGATGGGCTCGACCAGATCCCAGCCCATGTCGGTATGGAAGGACAGGAAGTACACCGCACCCCACCAGGCTGTCAGGGCGCCGAATCCGGCCTTCGCGATGCGGTGGGCGGCGCGGTGGGCCAACCTGTCGCACTCCTCCTTGATGGTGTTGAGGTCGTTGATGCGCCGCGACATGCGGCGCAGGCGCACCCGCAGATAGTGCGTCCGGTCGCCAAAGCTGGGCACGCCGACGCGCATCTCGGTCCCGTGGCCGGAAATGTCGATGGCGAATTCGCGGCCGCGAGCGGCGTCGCGAATAAAGTCGCCGATCTCGGTGCTGCTGCTCCATCGTACCCAGTCCTTGTGCTCGGCCGGGGTATCGGGGCCTTCGTGGCCCAGCCCCGAGGCCGAGGCGACGTTGGTGTTCTTGTTTTTGTTCAGCACGTCGCCGGATTCGTCCTTCTCCGAAGCCTCGGCGCGGAAGTAGACGTTGGGCATCTTCTCGCGGCCATCCTCGTCTCTGACCGGAGGCAGCTCCGCCTGGATAAGCCGCTCGAGATAAGACAAGGGTTGTTGCGGGTGCACCAGGAGGGCCAAGGGTTGGATATCTTGGTTTTGCGCCAACGAGCGGAACTCGCCCCGGTTTCCTCTTTCATCGTGGGTTGCGTCGACGGGCAAGGGCAGGATCAGCTTGAGGAGTCGTGTCGGCGTCGTCAAGAGTTTGCCTGTGGCGTAGCCGTGGCCGTCAGTGATGGCTTCTTCTTCTCCCGGCTGTTGGCGCCGGCCATGGCCGGTTTCGCTCACCCTTGGTCATCACTCGGTTCAGTTCGCGCGCCTCTTGGTCGGCGGGCGGTTTGTCGGCGCCCTCGCGCTGCCATGGCCTCCGAATCTGCTGCTTGGTCGCGGCTTCGATGCTGGCGTGCACCTCCTGTAGCGTCCGGGATTAGAATGCGCCGCCATGGGGGAGGTGGTCCTGGGGCGCAACTTGCAGATTCGTGAGCATCTTGGTCGCGTTGGTTCGTTTCCCTCGCGGTTTCGTCGCGAAGTTGTTTTTTGAGGAGCGGCGAAGTCTTGAGTCCTCTCCAGATCTGCGGGCCCGAGGGCGCGACTGGCCTGGGTTTCCAAAGGCCAAGGGCCGGCTGGCCGGCTATCGCATGGCTGCGTCCCAGCGGCAGCGTCGTACTCAGTCTGGCGCAGCCTTTCCGCAGCACGAAGCTCATGGCTGTGGTTGCGGCTGGTTTGGGGGGTAGGGAGGGTCGGTCGTCGCGACAATGAGGCTTACGAGGAATTAATTAGATAACTCCTCTGTCCGTGTTTGTCGGGAGATCAACCAGGCACGGCGGCGGTACGGCATCGCAGATCGGATCGTAGGTAGCGCCTGCCCAGGCCTGAACAGCGTCACAGATTCGTGACGTCAGTGGCCCGGGTGACCTCCCGTTCGGGGCCCCACGAGCGCCAGCGCATTGTCCTTCGTCGTCCAGTCGTCCATGTTCCAAGGCAGAAGACCAATCTGGCGATACGGACGGCGTGGCCTTTCCGGGGGAAATTGCCCTTGGGTGGCCCCTTATATCTTATCCGTATTCATCTACCGCTTGCGTACTAAAAGATGATATGTATGCTTTTGTCCGTCGTTTAGGTAGGTATGTACTAACTTAAGCACCTCTTTAATTACCCGGGCTTGCATTCGCACGCCACTTATGCACTCGGTCGGAAGCTTAAGTTGCAGTTGGCTTTTGGGTGCCGCCGCCCAGCGCACGCCATAGGTACAGACAGCCCGTCTATAAGATGTGCGTAAAGCAGCCCCGTCGGCGCGTCCCGGCGCTTTTCAATTCCGGCACTCTGGCCCCTGTGCCTGGCCCGTCGCCCGTGCCGAGATTGCCGCGCGATCTGGGAGGGCACGAACGAGGTGGATGGGGATGGGATGGGATGGATTCTCCCCCTCGCTACCTAGTTGGACATGGCTCCCACAAACCCGTGCCAGGGAAACTCGGCGCCCCCAACTGAGAACAGGCTTCCAGAACCCTTCCACCGTCTGCTTCCGGCCGCGCACTCGGCCGATCCGCCCAGCCCGTTTGGCAGCGGGTGAAAGGGACAACGGGGGGCAACGCCGTTTGCCAAGTTGCGCGACACCACCCTGATGGGTTTTCAAGTAAGGTACTTAATCAAGAGATTGGCAGTCTAGCCGTTGTTTGCTGCCGTGTTGCCGTCGCCAAGACATACTGCGCCCTCCGGATGCCCCCTTGGGTCCAACTTCTCATACGAAGAATAAGCCCTGGTCAAACACGCAGAGATCCGAAGGAAGGAAGGAAGCAAACTATACGGGCAGCAATAAATGATCCAGGAGCCCCCCCCCCCCCCCCCCCCCCCTGCTTCCCCTATGGTTGAGCACGCGACCATCGCCGAGGGATCGCTGCCAGGGTGTCTCGCTTGCCCCTTCGTCCGGCTGCCTAGATCGACCTTGCGATCGCATGTGCTCTGCTGTTGGTCTTTTGCTCTTCATGGACGCTAAGGGGGGAAGGGGGGGAGGCTGGATGACGGCTGCTCGAAGCTGTTACTTACTGCAGCCAACAGCAGAACCAAAAGGCCTTGGCGTCTGCCTTCGGTGTTCGGGGGTCGTGAGGCTGGCTGGCGGCCCGTTTGCCTTTCCCTTCCCAGCAGCCGCGACGGGGAGGGGGAGGGGGGGCCGCAGACGGGCTCGCCCTGGAACACTGCTGGCACAGGGGTACCCTAGCGTTCTCCCAGCTATGGCTGGTGGGTTCGTGAAGCCTCGACCAAAAGTCTGCGTGTTATGGCGGTTTGGCGCTCCACCCCGTTCGGCATGCCGCAAACCCTCGCCGGCGCTGCGGAACCATACGAACCAATCAGGCGCGGCCGTTGCCGTCCAGCACTGCCCTCTTGGGGAGGGGGGGAGCCTATTCTTAGCGGCTGACGGAGATCCCATAAGGCTGTTCTCGGCTGCGGCACAGGCATCAACGCTGTCCTGCTAATTGCGAAATAACGGTGGTTTTCAGGCAGGACGCCATGGGCCGCGTTGGTGAGAGAGAGAGAGGTATGCGGGAACAGGGTCGTCGCCTTCGGGTAGCGCTTACTGTTTGCTGCCGCCGGTCCGCCTGGGGGGGAGAGAGAGAGAGAGAGAGAGAGAGAGAGAGAGGACTTAAGGCTCCTGGTCCGCTGGTACCTGACAGGGCGAATCGGGCCACCGTCCAGCGACTCTTTGTAGTTCCCGAGCAGCTACCTACCTCGCCGTTGGGTCCTTGGTTATCATCGTTCCCGCTACGTGCCTCACTCGACCCCCCGAAGGCCATATCCCCCCCACGTCCGCAAGTATGGCACGGAACACGATGTTCTCGCCGCTCCTCGTTCTGCTCCTCGCCTGCATCCCGCCAGCCATGGCCGAACCCTTCGACAACCCTGCCCAAAACGCCGTATTCTACGCCGCTGTCTGCATTGGTGCCACCGTAGTCGGGACCATCGTGCTCTGCGTCTTCGCCCAGATGGGCCCTCGGATCTTCGGTTACAGACAGCGGGATGAGAAATGGCTGAGCCCCGACGCCGAGGCACCGACGGAGAACGAGAAAAACCAATCGGCACAAGCCCTTCACCCTGCCTATTCATGAGTAGGGAAGTCCTGCAACGGCAGAGAAGCCACACTCGGGGCCCTCTGGAACAAGAGGAATACGGTAGAGACCAGTTCATCCGCCCACGGAGCGAGCCGGCGGTCCCGGAACTACAACTGTCCTCGCTACCAGAGACACCTGCCTGCACTTCCTACCACCCGACGAATCCGAAACACCAGTCATAAGTAGCGATTGTCCTTCGGGAGACACTTCAGCATTGATACCCGCTCCGCCAAGCTCCGCCGAGCGGCGCTGGGGCGGTGCCAGCCGAGGGTCTACGGACAGCAAGCCATCTTGTTGTGTTTTGGAGCATGGATAGGGCAATACGCGGATGGCGGCTACTGCAAGATAGGCACCCTCGCTTGAGTCTGCTCTTTATGCTTCACCTAGGTTTCCCTTGGGATCGGTCGACAGCAGTTGGCGTACTTGGGGGGGGCTCGTTTGCAAGAACAAAACGACACGCCCATGATGGGCAGCATGGACTTGGCCCGTGGGTGGTATGGACTCAGAGGGGAGCGTCATCAGCTTTGATACCCAGAATCAGCAGGAAGGACATGCATCTTCGTCAGCATTGTCTTCTACAATTCAGGCGTTGGGGATAGCGATATGCGGGCTGGCCAATTTGCCGCCAACAAGCGCTTGCTTTATTTGCCCTGAATATTATTTGGGATCACATCCATTTGTGGAAAACCTCACGGCTCCTGAGCGGTCGACTCTATGGAACGAGGTTGTTTTTTCATGTTTCTCCCGTGCTGTCCCTCCTCGTATCGTACCGCCTCTCCGCCAACGGGAAACGATATGCCACCGTTCTTCTTCTGAACAGATAAGAGCCCATCCGCCCGCCCGCCCTCCCTCGCGAGCGCAAGGACGCCGACGTCCATGGGTGGACGACAGAGAGTGAGAACAGGCACCCACCCCCCTTGCTTGGCTCTGGTACGTTATCGCCTGTTTGTCAGCCCAGCACCCAATGGGGGGAAGAAGGGAGCCCATCCCGCGGCCACACGCCCGCCTCCCTTCCACCTTGCGACGTCTACTCCATGCCCGGAGTACACCGAATCATCTACCTACGGAGGCTCCCCCCCCCTCCCCGCGAAAAGTTCATCCGTCCCAGCTCACTCCGGCTTCTCCGCCCGGCCTCTTTCCAGCACCGTGCCCTCTCCCCCGACCAAGGGAAACGTCCGGCCCACCCCCGACCTCTCCTCCTACCCTGAGAGTGACGGGCATTCCACCGCCAAAAGTCCTCTCACCCAGGACCCTTCGCTCAGGTCCATTAGCCAGGGTACCTGCCCCGGCGGGGGGGGCAGGTACCCTGGGCAGCCGTCCAATTTCCCTGTTCTTCTCCTGTCCCATTTCCATGCTTCAAAGAACGCCGGGTAGAAAGAAATATAGCCGCAGAAGAATTCAAACCCTCCTTAAGGTACCACTTGTGTGTTAGTATTGTAGGGGTTAGTTGGTATAAGCCTGGATGTTAAACGACCTAACATGGAGGTGGGGGTGGGATAAGGCTTAATGACTCTAAGTACTTACATCTGTTCGAGTGTTGTAACCCGGGTCCCAAGAGAAGGGGGGTGTGGTACGGGCGATCAGCGCCAGTGGCGACGACGGCGGCGATGGCGGACGCGGAACTTGATGTGCCCACGGACTTGGAAAGCCCCCTTTGATGACGGCTCTTCTTTCGCATCGCTGTCATTCATCCCGTCCCTGATATTGGCTGCGAAGGGCGTATGGCTAAAAAGTCAGTTGTTCGCGAGCTCGGCAATGTAACTAATTCAAGCCTGAGTATGCCATGAGCACCATGCAAGAAAAATATGATCTATCGTAGAACCCAGCAAAAGATGGGTTCCCGGAAACGAGTCAAAGTGCGCGGCAGTGGCAGCTAGAGCGCGGTAGAGAAAACAAGGCCATGAAACACGTTTATAAGCTATTCTGAGCCCCTAGGGCGGTGGGATACCTCGGCAAAAAGCATTTTGCTCGAGCAGTTGGACCAAAACCGCACACAGTACAACTGGGGGCCAGCATATTCCTATTTTTGGATGCTGGCTTCCAAACTTCCGTCCACCATAGCCTTGAGTCTCTCCTGCAATGCCGCAAGTCGGACTCGATTTGCCGACTCCATTATCTGCATGCCTGAAGAGAAACTGGATGGGGATACACAGTAACAGAAATCAGATGGTAGGATCGAAGACGGCTTCTACCGTTTCCCATCCTGCGTGAGGGTAGCCAGCGGCGGCCAAACTCTCCCAAGACAACTAGTAGGTGCGGCCGGGAGGCGGCACTCTCGTGTCAAAATCGCGCCTATCGATTGGTTTGAATTCGAACAGCGCCTCCATCTGGGTCCTGATCTCCATGAGCTCGTTCATGGCCGTCTTGATCTTCTCGGGGTCGTTATCCTCCAGCACCGAGAGCTTCACCTGCAACATCCACTTCAGCTCCGGCTCCATAGGCTGGAGGGCGTTCCACGCCGGCAGGCTCCCTTGGAGTGTCGATTGCTCCGGCAGCCGATACCAGCGGGTGAAGACAAACTCGATATTTTCCCGTACAAATGTAAGGGTTTCAAGGATGAGCTCGCGGGAACACCTGCCGGGCGCATGGTCAATACTCGAGGGGGCCGATCTCGTGCCCGGGGAACAAGACTTACTCGTAGTTGTTGTCGGCCAGGATGGCGGGCAGATTGGCATGGTTTGCAATGTCAATCTTTTTTCTCTGTGTGACGGGGTGGTCTTTCAAGGGTTCCGGGAAATCGGTCCAGTGTAGTGTTCCGGGCTGGGCATTCAAATCCGGCTCTACCCCGCTTCCGAAGTCACTCTCCGAGATCTCATATGCCACTTTTATGATGTACTGCAGAGCTTGGGTCAGTAACCTTTCTGGTCAGAGGGCATGATCCGGAGGGCATGCCGTGCAGGAAGTGACTTCACGAGCTCGGTACACGTCGTTTCCTGGCGAGCATGTTGTACTTCCAAGAGGCCATCGCGTGTATGGGGCTGGTAACGCTTGGGGGTTCGATGGGGCGGGACAGGACCAAGTCCCGGGATGCGCTTACCGAGGAGCGAGAAAATTCCTTGCTCAGGGCCTGCCACGGCAGGGGGATAACGAAGTTGTTGTTCGGGCCGGCGGCCGGGTTGTTGTTGGGTCTCTGGAACAACTTGGTCACGGGCAGACCCTTGGGGCTTGGCTGGCGTGGGCCGGTGTAGAACAGGACCCTCTCAAGGCTGGTGCGGGCTCGCATCCAGGTGAAGCCCTGCAAGACGCCGCAGGTGATTTTAAGGTCGACATCGGCCACGACCGAGGTCAAGAAGAGCTCGTACATGATCGGCCGGTGGCGGCGTGACCGAATAGGCAGCGTGCCTTGCCTGGATCACGAGACCAGAGCCGATGGGGTCGCCGATACTGCCTCCCAGCGATGTGTTTCCGGCCACGCGTGCGAGGGCAGAGACGACTTGATTGGTGTGCTGGGCCACCCGCGGCGTCTTCCGAGTGTCCGTCCGTCGAGCAGCGTATGCCGCAGATAATGAATTGTGCAAAGTTGGGCGATGGAGGTATTTCACGGTGCCGGAGATGGATATCGTTGGTGCAAAGGGCCCAATGAGGTCCAGCAATCAATCAATGGGTGAGTGGGTATCCCATGGGAGATGGGATGGTGGATGTCAGGCACGCACCAGCCACCAACACGCCACTTCTCCCGTCCATAGGCACGAGCCTCACAGCAAAAACGGCACATAGGTACAAGATGTGTCACCAAAAGCCAGTGGGCCTATATGTACCTATAAGAAGAATCTGTTGTCAGGCGCGACACTCACATAGGTCTCCAGGTTGACTGCGTTCTTGTCTTGCGAATCCATTCCTCATGGTCTGTACATTCATACCTAGGAAAGTACCATTCGGACTATTCAGTGCTAGCAATGGCCAATAATATTTTCCTAGAGTGTCGTGCGATTGCTTCGCAACGCCCCGAACACGGGAGCGACCAGGAAAGAGAGACCCTCAGTACTGTGCAGCCGCAGTAAACCGCAATTCCTTGGGTTCCGATGCACCTGGAGCTTCGTCTGGTATACAAGTTTGCACGGCTGCGAGTATCCTGCGGTAAGAGCCCTGCCCTGGAGACCCGGTCCCGGACGACCGAGTCGCAACAGCCACTCCGCGAGGGGAGAGAGGTCCTCGCCTTCCTTAAGCCGCTACCATTTCCAGCTCAGTTCGGCTGGAATGACACCATTTGCAACAAAGAAAAAAGAAACAGGCTCCCACGCGCTTTCATTGTGATGTCCCGCTCTGACTTTGGCGGCCCTTATACGGACCGGATACTGGTTTGGACCCCTCTCCATCCGCGTTGGGAGGGGCCGTTTCCCCGATTAGGCCCGTCCAACAGCCGAAGAACACGCTCTCGCGATATTGGGCCACCATGCGCATAATACCGAAAGAGAAGGCAAAGGCCTTTTCTTGTTGTAGCCCCGCCATCCCGCCCGCCCTCGAGGCTTCACGTTGGCGAAGCAGCCAGCCCTTTCCCGCCATCGACAAGGCGCCCCCCTCCCTCACCTCACGGAGGCGCCATCAGGCACACAAGTTCCTGCAGACGGCCGCGGATACCGCGCTTGGTCCCAACAACCTGTTGACACGGCAGCCGGTTCCGTAAGCAGTAGGGATGTCGGTGCCTGACCGCGTGACGGCGTGTTGCGGTGTGAGACTATCCCGGCGGCCACGCAAACGGGAAGGAAAGGACCGCGCATAGGAGGATTCGATTTACATGAGGCCAAATGGGGTTATGTACTTTTTGGGTAGTCAGCGATCGGCCGCTTACTGCGGGGGGGCGGGCGGAAGGCAAGCGGCCTGCTCGTCTCGCGTTTCTGATGGCGGGTAGTCCTCCTCCCAGGCCGGGCCGTGGCCAGGAATAGCATCCGAAATGCTGCATGCACTGGGAGGGGAGCGGGAGCGGCGGCCGCGATGGCGGCTGGCTCACGACGGCGGCGGCTCAACCAGAGCTGCGGTACAAACCCCCCCCCCCCCCCCCCCTTTTCGCGAAAACTCTGGTCGCAAGAAGGGGTCAGAACGTGCCCGCAGCGGGCGACGGAACTGCTTCTGGGTTGCTGTGCCGCAGCGGTGGTGAGCGGTATGTCCTCGTGACGGGCAGGCCGCTCGCGGGGTAGAAGCCGCAGAGAAGAGAGAGAGGTATGTAGGTAGGCAGGTCGTCCTGCAGTGTTCCGTCACCTGCCGCATCGTAAGTATTGGCCATTCATACTGGCGACGCCGCCTCGCCGGGCGACACGACAACGCATCAGTCTTGCCTGGGCGCCCTGCAGCCCTGCCTGCATGGACCTTATGCAGCAGGTCAGCACCACAGTTCTCCCTTGCAGATAGATATGCTGGGCTGCATGTCCGTCCGTTGTAGCGATGGACGAGGGGGGGGTGAGATGAGATGGGATGCACAAGGGCTGGTGTGCAGGGCGTACAGGGTGTACATAGGGAAGTACACGGGGTTGTACAGTCCAGTGAGCCAGTGTACAGCTAGAGGCAGTCCAGTGTGGTGCAGGGGTCGGGTGGCCGGAGGAGGAGGAGGATAATGATGATGATGATGATGTACAGGCGACTTGCACTTGTTGCCCGCGCGGCAGCGATGCAAGCAAGCAAGACAGGGGGGAAGAACCTTCTTCCCCTTGTTCCAAAAGCGTTCCCTCGGGGCTGCACGCACGAACTGGGCTGTTCTTAGCGGCGATGCCCTTGCAAAGAAACCGCCATCTTTCGCTCCTCGGTGTTTTCACTCCGAGCAACTTGGAAGCGTGTATTGTGCGGTACCCCTCGTGCCTCCCCCAGCCGAGCACCCCAATTGCCGCTTTTACAGCGCCGACGACAAACATCAGCCGAAGAATCGACCCCCTCCACTCTCGGGCCCTCTCCGGACGGTGGAGTGCGAACGGGGCCCTCCCACCCCCAGCTCTGGCAAAGGAGCCTCATTCCCAGCTTTCGGAACGCGTTGCCCTTCGCATCCGGTCCTTCTTCCCAGGGGGGCGGGGGGGCGTGACTCTCGGGGATGGGGAACCCTCTGAGGCTAGATGGCCGGCGGAAGTATGGAAGCGCGCGATATTGGATGTGGCCCTCTTGCCGTCGTCGGCGCCATTCCTTGGGGGGGCGCGTCGAGTGGTCCCGGACCGGCCCCTTCAGCTGGCCTCCAGTATACTCGTATCCCATAGTAAGCCGCGGCGCCCCGTCATTGGGCCGTCGGCTCCCGAGTTCGGGTCCCGAGAGGGGCAACGCGGGCTCATGAGTGGCAGAGAGAGAGAGAGAGAAAGCGGGGGGGTAAGAACAGTCCCCCAAAATGTGTAGGGGCCCGCCGGCCACATGGGCGTTTTTTTGGCCCCGCGCGCGCGCGCTGATGCATGTGTGTAAGCGATAAATACCTCTCAAAGCAACTTAGCACCATGTATAGGTTCGTAAACAGCAACCTCAATCACAGCCCCGGGGAGGGGCAAGACGGACACCCCTGGCAGCCTTGGCAGCCCTAGCGGGCAAACCAGGACCGGGTATGGGGCTCATAGGGCCAGACGACCTCTCTCTCCCTCTTTCGTCTTCTCCCTTCCTCTCGCTTTCGCACTCACACTCTCTCTCGCACTCCCTCTCTCTAGGTTTCTAACTCTTGCCCCTCTCCACTTTCGGCGCTATCATGACGCCCGCCCAACACGAGCTTCGGAACCGACACTAGCAAACAACAGCCTTCGGCTGAAAGAAGCCCCCCCCCCCCCCCCTCCCTGTCCCCGCCTCCATGTAACCCTGGACGGCGGCGGCGGCGACAAGAAAGAAAAAAAAACCGATAGTAAGGCTGAGATCAGGATGCCGACTCGACAGTAGCTCGGCAACTGGAGCCGGACCACTGGGTCTGGGCGAAATCGGCCGCCTGGCCAATGCGATGCCGTCCCGGAGCCCCCAGATTCAGCTTGCATGGTCAAACCCGGCGGTGTGTGAGGCTCTTTTTTCCCCCCCCTTCCCTTAGTCGCCTAGTAAGCAGAGGAGCTGGAACGCCCTCCGGCCAGTCAAAGCTCCCGGCCGGATCCTAGAGGATCTCTCACCACCGCCCCGTTAGCCTCTCTCTTTTCTCTCTTTCGCCCGTAATTCGCACCCGTCATCTGCGTCGCGCATCTTCCCGGGAGGCTGGTACGCCCCAGGGCGGGCCTGCCCCGGCGCTCCATCATCATCATGTGAGAAACGGCTGATCCCTACCCGGGAAACACATGTGTGTGACCACCCGCCAAGGGATGGCATGATTGAACAACCCCCCCCCCCTCCGGGGCTGACACGACCCCTTCCCCCCCGATGGATGAGGCCGCGCCGCGCGCCCCATATTGTGTACGCATTGCAATAATCAGCCCCGGCCCCCGCCCGGGTCCGAGGGTCGTCATTTTTCCTTGTCTTAAGCCGTTATACGGCTGCCTAAAACCATTCGCCCGCCCGCCCCCCCGGTACGTGGACATGGGTCGGCTGCCGCGAGATATTACATCCGCCCGCTTTGTTGGTAGATCGGGGCTGATCAACCAGGGGGGGGGGGGATGGAACTCCCGGGCTTACCAACGGCCGGTGTGGCGTCGCTTTTAGGGGCAGAGATTGGCGCACTGGTTGTGAGGATACGGTGAACCGGCCCAAAAGCCGCCGCGTCAACACTTCATATAGAGACACTAGCCAAACGAAGGAAAGAGAACTAATATATAATTTAATTGAGCTCTGTACCCTGGGGCCCGACCAATGACATCAGTCGATGCTTGCCAGTGTGTATAGGCATAATATAAAAGCTATGTCCCCCATCGAAGGGCCGACCTGGGAGAGAAAAATACTTATTATAAATACTTGAAGTAGTTACTTAAACTGTTCGTACATAGTGCAACCATAAATATAATTTATCATACGCGTAGAAACACTGGTTCGTTCGTTATAAAGTCTCCGTTGGCATTTCTTCGTGAAAAATGAAGATGATGATGACCCAGGTACCAGTTACATCTCTAGGCATCACTTGGCGTGCGGACATGGCACATGGGGCATCTAGCTTAATTATAATACGGAACACTGGAGTCTCACGGTCTTATGTCTGGGGAGAAAGCAGGGGCTTTTGTCCTGGTCAGTTATACTCACTAGTCTCCTAGGGCAGAGTATAGCTGGGCCTCGAACTAAAATCAAGGACGCACAAAACACTCGATCGATTATGGAAAGCCCGGATACAAAGTATTTTCTGAGGAGTTTCTACCCCGACTCAGGGGCCTTCTCCAGGTAGGTTTACCGGGCTACGGCTCCCTTACGACCATGTTCCCGGTCCTTCAGTTCCCCGAGTAAATAGAGACCTTTTTTCCCCTCTTCACTCTTTCAGGAACTAGGAGGTGTTCTAGCCTCGGGATCTAAAGTTTTTATGATTCAGCCCCAAAGCTTGACAAACCCATTATCCTCCACTGCAAGTACCGGGGAAGCTGGCCCCGACTGTGCAGCAGTGGCCTCTGCTCCCAACTCTGACCACGGCGACCAACACAAGGAGAACCTGGCGATGCCTTCACATCCCTTTCCGGGCCTTTCCACACACCCCCGGCCCCCCCAAGGATTGACGACGTTACGGACCGCACCTGGCACGTAGCCGTTGGCACTCGGAGACAGCTGGTTTGGGGTCGTCCTCATCCCATATTCCCTCCCCCCCTCCCCTTCTCTCAGTTGTGGGCGGCGGACGGGACTGCCCAACGTCCGCCCCCACCTCCCCCCCTCAAGCCAAGAAGGGTACATACCTACACAGTAGGCAGGCATCCGTCCCGTACCGGCCGGGACCCTGACTCTCTCGCTCCCTCCTCCCTCTGCCGAGCCCGCCCGTAAGCCAACATTAGACTCTCGACGCCCGCTTGTTTTCCGTTTACCTGTAACAGTTCTGGCTTCACGAGGCCGCACAATCTCTCCCCCCCCCCGGTCCGCCACGCGAAACGGATTCCTATGACTCGGGCATATCGGGCCACGCGCCGCATGCAGCCTAGTCTGATCTGCCAGCACCCTGTTGCTGGTCCCGGGCCCCACCGTAGCCCTGTCCGTATTTTTCTGCCCTCGGGCGGCCCTCGGTGCAGGGCCCCAAAGAACAAAGACCGGGGCGAGGCAGGTTTCTCCGTGTTGGTTCTGCTGGCTCTGCCGTAAGAACCCTGCAGCGAGACGTGGTATGAGGGAGGGGACCAGGTCCTTCCCCCTCCACCCCCCCCCACCCCCCTGCCCCCCTGAACCCCCGAGCCCTGTCGTCCTGCTGTCTCGCCTGACGGGGCGGGGGGGTCCACTTGCCGGCAAACCGGGGGGGTGGGAGGGTCAAGGTGAGAGAATATGAGGCAGAAGAAGAGTAGGCTGGTAGGGAAGGAGGGAGGGAGAAGGACAGTGGGAAGGAAGAAAAGAGGGGGCCCCGGAGCAACGGAGCAAACGGAGCCATACCAGACAGCGGCGTATTGTGGTGTGGCTCTCGGCACCGCGATCTTGGCCCTGATGGGAGCGGAGACGCGAACGGTCGTGCCGCCCGGCAATTGGTTCCCCCTTTATTTGTATCAGGGCGCGCCGGCGGCACCTCGACGCCACTATAATATAAAGTAGCTAGCCGATGCTTCGTACGGTGGACGCTGCTGCGCGATTGTGCCGGGCAGGGCTGCCGCAGCCCTACGGCTCCGTCTGCTCAGGACGGCCGGTAGGTATCGTGTACTTCGCAGGCGATCCCCCCTCCCTCGACGGGGGGCAGCAGCCATTGCCAGCCACTCGCCCCTGCCCTGGACCACCGGAAACCCCTGCCCACAACAAAGGTCGCGGACTGGCAGCGCACAACCCCCGCCGTAAACGCTGGGACCGGCCGAAGCAGCATTACGAGCGTCTCGGGCTTCACGGGCGACACGTGGCGGGCAACTGATGCAAACAAAGTTCGAGCTGGGTCCGATCCCGATGCCAAGCCCCGGCCCTGGGCGGCCGCAATCGCAGAAGGCCAAGCGATCCCTGCCAGGGCCGCCCCCCCTCCCATCGCGGCGCCCCGCGGTCCTCACGGGGGAGGGAGGGGCCATGTGAATGAGCTGCAAACCTTAGAGCCGGAAGGGGAAGGGATTGGAGACACACGGCTCGGTATCGGTATCCCGTTCGAGCGAGCCCGCGGCTGCCCTTGTACTGGGGAACACAGAGTAGCATCTTTCTCCGGCCGGTCTTCCCCGGCCGTCTTGAACTGGGCAAAGCCATGCAAGACCACGCGTCGAAAAACAGGGCCGGTTCTGCCGCGGGCGCAGCAGACGAGGACATTATAAACTTTCGGTCATGCAGACCTGCCACGGTATCGTGCCGTCTTGACTCAGGCGGTTGCAGGCGCGTCCCCTCTTTGGACGGGCCGTAATCTCGGTGCTATCCGCATGAAGCACGGCCGGCACCGCAGCGAGGGGGCCCGGGGATCTGCTCTGCTACAGCGTACATAGTAAGTACAGAGGAAGGGAGCATGGAGGCCTGGTCGGATGTGTGGGGTTTGCGCATATGAGACGACGCCTTCGCCCGGGATCCCCCTCCTCCCGGTCGCGAGGGGATCCCGCGGCTTCGTGGGTGATTGGGATGTTGCCGTGGGCGTGCATATACCCCGAGGTGAGGCTTTGCTGCGCTGCACCTCCACCCTAACGCGCGCATGCAGCGGCACGCGACGCGGTGCAAATGCGCTCCCACGGCGCTCCCGTTGGGTATGGAGAAGTACGGGATGCGTGTAAGTACGTACGAATGCAGCGAGCGGCGACGTATCCACGTTGGAGGGCCGTCTCTGCCGTGCGTGTCCGCTCCGCGGCAGACATCCATAATTGTGCATTGCATTTCCGGGCCAGTCTACTTCTCCGTGTCGAGCTGCTCATGCATTCGCGACGGACAACGGCGGTCCCGTATGCAGATGACATGTACACACAGCGCCCCGCCGCAGCCACGGCCAGGCGTGGCCAGGGCAGGCCGCTCGACTAGAGACGCATAGAACAGGCAAGGGTTGCCAAAAGTACCCATTCCCGAGGCCTTGGGCAACCTGTCAACGTGGGGGCTTGGGGGGGAAGGGTGACGTCTCCAAGGCATCCTTGCCGGACTTGCCAGATCGAGCAATGTTCTAGAAGATTGACCGACAGTTCAGCCGAGACCTCCTCACAGAGGGCTGAGCAGGGTACAAGGTTCCTCCACCGCAGACGATACGCGATGCGTCTTGGGGAAGATTTTCGGTGAAAGCCAGCGGCATGGATCGCTCGTGGCCCCCCGTACGGAGACACACGCACTGCACAGCGGAAACCCGTCTGGTGACTGCTGGACGGCACAGCACGGTCCTGCCGATGAACCACGGAAGCCTCGGTTGTGCTGTAAGTACTGGCGACGGCGGAGGCCCTGGGGCCCCAACACTGCTGTCACCACGCCCCCCCCCCTGAGGTAGGTAGGTAGGTGTACAATCCTAAAGGAAGTTTACTGTGGATGACGTCGATCCCCACGACTCGCGACCCTGTCCGGGTAGCCGCGGGCCCGAAGAGACGAGAAGAATGGGTGCCGCGCGCAATTCCCGGCTCGCCTGCTCGCTTTTGCCGTGTGCACGGCAGTCTGCTGTTTGTGTGCCCGGGATGGAGTGGCAGCCAAAGCCTGGCAAGCCCTCCATGCCTGGGTTTGGTGAGCACCTGGGCGTGTGGGAGGAGGATCTTCAGGGCTGAAGATCGCGCCCGCTAGGGCAATAGGCCCGGCAGCGGCGGTTGCAGGCCCACGTACAACAAACAGATAGACACAGCGCCTAGGGTACATACCTAGTAGCTGGAGGCGAGGGGTGCTCTCGCCCGTGGTGGTGTCGGGCAGGCTGAGGTCCCATGTCGTGCCGAACTGACTGACAGCCCGTGGCAGCCAGTCAGGCAGCTGGGGTTCTTGGGCTGATCAGGGGCGGCGCGATGTTCCGGCATTGCCATCGCTGGTAGCGCGCGGCAGACGTCCGTCTTGCACCACAAGACGAGCCACACCTCATCTCCGGCAGTTCGTCTCAGCTCGCTCGGTGGAGCTCTCAGGACGCCCGGCTCCATTTTTGCGATGAGGTAGTTTCTGGGCATCCAAGTTGCTTTGGGTTAGAGGTCGGCTGCCGCCCGAGCAGCTGTCAGCCAGTGAGTGGGCTGGACCCTCCCCATCGTCACCCTGCCCACCGTCCCCGTAAGTCTGGCCGCTGAGAATGCCGACGGGGCCCCCTACGGTGCTGCTGTACGGAGCACGCTATACCCATCAGGTACGGAGTACGTACGTTCTGGGCACTGACGCTGTAGCGGACAAAAAGCAAATGCACGCATCGTATGTCGGCCGTGACGTTGCTCTGATGCTGCTGCTCCGTGCAAAACGGCCCCCCGAGCGACCAGGCCGCTTCGACAATTACGGAGAAGACCAATCCAATCTACCGCATCTACGGTTCCGGGACTTGGTGGGAACCCAAACTGCCTTGCCGCCCTCCCGGGCTATGTGCCGTGGCATACGGCATATGTCGCCGCAGCGGCCACCTCGGAGGGCGCCAATGCCCCGACCGGTCGAACACCGGGCGACATTGTTGCGAAACTGCCTGTTGAGTTGCTTTCCAGCTGCCGCATAGGGCAATCCGGCTCGCGAGAATTATGCGCCGAGGGGTAAACCGCACGGTCTGTGGGTGGGACTGCAGAGGAGCAGTACCATCAGCGGCGGCGGCGGCGGCGGCAACGGGCGGCTTTGACTGCCCCGAGACGAGCCCGACTGCTAAGAATAAAAGCCCTGATCAAGGTGAAGAACCTTCCAGTTGCCAGAAGGGGCCACGGAGGATACCACGTTGGCTCCTTGGCTGGTTTGGGGTACGAGGTATGCATGCATCAGCACCGTCGTCGCTTGGTTGCAATCGCCACTGCCTTGGAAAAGATGAGGGCGGAATCGTGACTCGTTGGTCGCATTTGCCAGTCCACTGCAGCAAGCACAGCGGCTGCGCCATCGACCCGCGCCGCCGTGCACGATATTGGCTGCCATGACCCGCGAGGAGCCGGCCAGTCGGCTTTTCACCCACTATTGGGTCCCCATTCCACACGGAGAATCATAAGATGCGGCATAAGCAAAAGGGGCTGGCAGGGACACGATGTCGTAGTTGCAACGTTGGGCCCTCATTCTCGCTTGGGGGGCTTGCACAACCGAACGCCGAGTGTACTGATACAGGTACCTGCTTCCTTGGTACCATGGGTTGCTCGTGCATCCCATTCTGGCAGCGTTTTCAGGCGGGCGACCCGACGAGCGGCTGCCCAGTCGCGATTTGCCCGCCTGCCCGCCTGCCCGCCTGCCCGCCCCTTCTGCGGTCTGTCTCCCTCGCTCCCACATTTCAAGCTCCCTTGGTGCTGGACAGGCCAGGGCCGTCTGGAGAAAGCCGACAGGTGGGTATGCAGCTGGTCGCAGGTCGCGTGTTGTCGTTATTGTTGCGGAGCAGGAGATCCCAGTAGAGGCGGGTTGAAGGGCCGCGTAGAGCCCATGCCACTCATCACCCTCAGGGCAGCCCAGGCTGCCAGGGCGCTTCGCCAATGCCGGGGCGATGGTCAGCGAGCAGCGGTGACAGTTTCCTATGTCCTGCAGTGAGAGTCGCTATGAGACATGCACAAAACCTCGCTCAGCAACTGCACGTCGGACTTTAGAAGGGTTCCGATCGGCGATTCGAAACTGAACCTGAATCAGCCTCGTAGGGTTTTGGTGCTGAAGTTGAATCCCTATAGGTCTCGCGGATACTTGCTTTGGGTAGAACGCCGCACGCAGTACACCCCCCTTCCGCTCCTGTAACGGCACTGGTGGCGGCGATGGCGTCGACGACCGCATAAAAAAAAAAGAAGCGACGATGCAGGTTGCAGTGCGTGGTGGTACCGTGGACTTGCCTTCTGCTCAGCCCATAGCCCAGATGAATTGCCACCAGCCGTCCAGGTTGCACATTTTGATAGCCGGTCTCCTGTTAGGCCTCCTCCCCCGACGTGCATGAGTCGTGAGGAGGCGCCTGCGGTGCAAGGCACGCATCATGCTCGCCTGGCCACTGGGATCTATCTCATTTGGACCCTAGCCCGCCCAGCTGAGCAAGTAGGTGGGCGTATGAGCCCGCTGGTCAGCCGCATGCTGTGGGTGGAGTGACTACTTCATGTAGTTAGCGAACTAGGTGCCCAGCCGTCACCGCATGCCCACGACACGAGGCAGGAGGGCGCCAATGGGCGTTTCGCCCGCACCGTCATCACCACCGCCCTGGGCGGTGCGATAAGGAACATCCGCATCAGCCCACGCCGGGGGGTTTCCAGGTACGAAACCTCCCGGGACGAGATTGCACGCGCTGCGCCGGTTGCCGAGTGGACGTATGGGATGAGGTGGCGTGGGAACCGCGCAAGTGTCGGCCTGGGATGATGGGGGTTGGATGGGCGTCCGGACGGAATCGATGCCACGGATGGCCATCTACCTACGACTATGATGAACAGGGCCCTTGTTGGTTGGCTGTTCCCAGCGCGCTGGCTGGCGGGATCGACGTCGGTTCAACGGCCAGGGTCGCACCGGCTCCCTTCGGACCCTGTTGCCCTCAAACAACCACACGCTTCTTTTTCTTTCCGTTCCCCTCATCCAACCCAGGTCGCTGCCCGTCATCCGCGAGCAGGTGCCCATTCGTTGCGTCGGTGATGGGCGGCGCGGGTGCATGCGATTGGCTCGCGTGCAGAGGCCTCCATTGCCGGCGGGGGAGCTGATACAGGCGCCCTCCTCTCCAGAGGGTGGCGGGTGGCTGGCAGTGCTGTATGCGGCGGGACACCAGAGAGAAGCGGCCCAGCACGCAACAGCCGTGCCTCCTACGGGCATCGCGTGTCGTGTTGTGTGCGTCTCTTCTGGCGCAAATCTGGAGGCGGTCGGTAAGGCTGGGGGGAACAGGGAAAAACCCAACTTCGCTGCCTGGGCAGCCGGGACACCGGCCCGGGGGGTGGTTGCCAGGGGATCGATTGCTCGCTAGAGGTATCCCATCCCATGGGATCCAACCTATGTAGGCAGTGGGCGGCCCCAGTGCAACCAACTGCCTACCTACCCTGGCCTGGCTTCGGCAGAAGAACAGAAGTAAGTGTCCATCGGGATGGATGGCGGCATAGATTGAATGGCTGTCAGGGTGTCTCGGGCATGGAGAAGGATGCCGTCTGTCGGTTGCAGGTGCAGGTGAAGAAACCGCGATGTGACGGCGGGCACAAGGCGCACGGATACGCACTAACTATCATGGGGTCCCATCCAGATAAACTCAGTGGTTCCAATGCTTGCTTGCTGTCTTTCTGTGCCGATGGAATGAGCCCGAGCATCCACGGCAAAGGGGCACCCGCCGTTCATTCATTGCACAGTGATGAAGTGTGTTCTTGATCGGCATAGGTATCGTCCAGCGCAGCCGGGCTGCTTGCCCCTCGCCCTCGCCCTCCCCCCATCCCATCCCATCCCATCCCATTCCAGATACCCGACCTTAGGTAAAGTACCTCCTACGCCTGGACATGCCGAATAGTACTAATAGACCGGTAGGCCGGTACATACGAAGTAAAAGCCGGCGCTCCGGCCACTTTGACTAGTGGAGCGGAGTGTCTTCCGCATCTGCCAGATTGTCGGATGAGAATCGATAGCCCGAGGGAGTGAGGGCTGAAGGGCTGTCTACTTAGACATTCCTACATACAGGGAAAATGTCCCCGGTACAGGGACCAGGGCTTGTCATAGTAGTCCCCCCCCCATTTCACCCCGTCACGTCCCATGGGTCCCAATGACGAGTAAAGTGGACAGACACTAGCGAGGCCGGCAGAAGATACCGAACCAGCTGAAGGGCTGGTCGGCCGTTTCTTCAGGTGGGTGCGCCCCAGGGGGGCGAGAGCCCACAGCGGTGTGGTTTCTGGGCAACGCCTTATGGGGGTACCGGGAGACATACACAGTATGGCACTGGGAGGGGGAGGGCTTGCGGCTGGAATTCCGCTGCTTGGCTGCTTTGTATGTACAGCTGAATCCCCATGCCGCCCTGTCTCTGTTGCTGGGGTTGGGATTGCGGCTGTAGGCCAAGGTAGCCCAAGCGCCTGCCCGTGTGTGCGTGGGATGGGCATTGCAGCCCATGGCTCTCTATTCACGGTGCCCGAGAGATCGTAATTCCAGATCGCCATCCTATATCTGCCGGTGGCGCTACCGGCCAAGCGTCCAGGATAGCAGAAGCCCGGCTAGGTCATTGGAAGGGGGGAGGGAGTATACTATGTACGCACCAGAGGATGTACCTCCTTACACCCACCCATAATGCGAGGTACATACTTACTTACCCTGCTCTCCTTGCCGAAAGCCCGCCTGGAGAAGAGGTACGTACATCTATCCGTACGTACGGACAGAGGTACGAACGACCACCCTACCCACACTGGTCCTCCTGCTGGGGCAGCTAGGGCATGCGTGGGCGGACCCAGGCCCTCTCCGCATCACCACCGGCTTTCGCAGGAGTTGACGATTGCTCCAAAAGCCCAAACACCAGTCTGTCCAAGCGGAAGGGCTACTGGTGTTAGCTGGTATCAGGCCGGATTTACCGCTTGCCCGGTGACCAGCGGGAACGGAGCCCCTCCCCCCTTTTGTCTTTATTTCTCCAAGCGCGCGTACGCTTGCGAATCCTAACGAGGGCAGCTGGATCAATGCCGTGCGGATGACGGTAGCCGAGCTCACGGTTCCTCGATCTCCGGGGAGGCTAAAGCCAAGCCATCCTTCCAGGGAATCGCGACGGCTGGCATAAGGTTCAGATCATCCTGGAACCGAAGCGGGACTTCAGCTTGTCTCGGGATGACGCTCTCGACGCTGGCCGCCATCTTCAGTTCATCATCATCTGTCTCTGCCACTAGGAGAGTGGGTTTTTTTTTGGGGGGGGGGGGCTCGGCTACTGGCCTCCTCCCCCCTTTGCCGGGCGCGGATTGAGTCGCTAGGGTCGCCGACCTTACAAGGCAGAAGAGGAGAAGAGCCAGCGTCGGGTAACAGTCCGGAGTCCGCATCTGGGTCAATCAGTACAGATCCGGGCTTCAAGCCCTCCCCTTCCCCTCCCTTCCCCTCCCCTCCCCTCCTCTTCCCCAGGTGTAGGGCAGGGCGTAGGGCAGGCAGGCAGGCAGGCAGGCAGGCAGGCAGTAGAAAGCAAAGGCCGCTGGGCTTGCCGAGCGCCCTTGGCCTCTACACGCCCGAGATAGATATCTCAAATCTAGCTCGGCCAGCCCAGCGCGCCGGGCGAGGGTGCGCATAGGGCTGCGGCTGACTGCACGTGGCTGGCACTGTCCCTTGCGCGGGCTTCCTTTCCCAACTCCGTCGATGGCCATCGGGACAAGGGGGGGGGGGGGGGAGAAAAGCTCTCTGGGCCGGGCTGCCTCTCCCTCCCCCATAACGCACGCCGACGCCCGTGGCCCGTGGGCCCTCCTCTCGCTTGCGCCGGCATCAAGGCCGCGGGCGGCATCGTGTCCGCAGACCACCACACAAAACGTAATCGTCTCTGCGTGCTGAGAGCCCTCCTCCGCCTAGTGTAAAGTATGGCCCGCCGCGTCGGAAATGAGGGAGAAGCACCGAGGAGGCGCCCCCCCCTCGCGGACCGTGATTGGGTCGTCGCGGCCCTACTCGTTGCTAAACATTTCCCATTTCGGATGCCTGCTTTCGCCCTGTCACCGGCCACAAGGCGCTAAACCGTCCCGTCCCTCAGCCCTGTCCAAGGAGATCCAGGCGCCGCGAGGCGCGACGAGGCGTGGGTGGCTTTGGGGCGTTACGCAGGCTTCTTCTGGGACGGCGGCGCCAGCCCCGATACGCTGCCGTGCTATGATGGGAGTGAGTGAGAAGTGTGTCCTTTGTGACAGGGCGGCTGTGTGCTTTTCGTTGTCACCCACACGCGTATACAGACAGACGACACGCGGGCACACAAACACGCGCACACACGCACACACTTACCTCACACACACACACTCTCTCCCCCTCCCCTTCCCGCTTGCGCTTCCCTTCCTCCCCTTCCACAGGGCTCTCTTGGGGGGGTGGGGGTGTACGTTGGCTGGGGCTCCGTATCTGCCTGGCTGACGTCGGCTCAGATGCCCAACCAGCCCTGGCCGTGGTGCCGTCGAACCGCCTTGATCGCCCCGGGCCCGGTCGACAAAGTCAGGAGGAAGGAGTGGCCTCCAGCCTTGGGTTTGCGGGCTCTTACAGGATATTTGCTGACAAGATGATGCCTAAGCCTGCTCGTATACACCACTTACAAGCCCCCCCGAGTCGTACGCCCAGCACCCGCGCGGCGTACTAAGGGTTCCTGCTAATCACCTGCCGGTCCCTTTATTGGAGACGGTTAGTGTGGAAGCCAGTTCTACGGAATGCACGAATCTGGGCGCGGGTGGATCTCCGGCGAGGCTGTGTCGTCTGGGATCGTCAACTAATCATGTCATGGCGTTACGCCGGGAATCGTGACAATGGGCCCTGGGCCTTTTTTCGCTGCGGCACTTGCTGCTGAAGCGGGGACCATCTGGGCCCCGGTTTCCCGTGGGTACGAAAGAGGTACGACCTAACGCCGACGGGCGACGGCCTGGCTACATACCGTCACCATCCCATCCCACAAAGCATCCATCCACGTTGGATTTTCACCTGTAAGCTCTATACTTACAGCCACGGGAATACAGGCTGCCACCCCGTACTACTTTCCTTACTCGAGCGACTAGACACCTTTTATCCGGCGCCGTCCTCTCTGTCCCTGTCTGTCTGTCTGTCTGTCTGCCCGCTCGCGGATCGGGCATGAAACTCCGACTCAGGAGTTAGGTCGACTGCTTGTACCCACGGGAGACCCAGCTTTTGGTGTCATTGCCCTGACTCGGACGTCAATGGGTGATGCTACTTACCGTGGTCATATCGGTCACCTCCACCTCAAGGATGCATAGTTGCTCCGTTAGGTGTAGGTACTATATGGTCCGCACGGAGCGAGAGCGGGCTGGAGAGAGACAAAGCAGGTACCGCGGTACTTGATCTAGAAACGTCCGTGTCCTACTTTACTTTCCATCCACTTTATAGGTACCTTACACAACTGTACTTGAGGTCCTTAGGTTCCGTCCAGCCATCCATGCTGGATTTCTCGGGGGGCGCCCCCCCTCCTCACCCTTCACCCCTCCCACCCAAGCCCTCTTTTGCCGGCATCGCCACCAATAAAGAGCCGGCGGACCCCATTTTAGGCTGTCTTGAGAGTCAAGGTAGGGCTGAAAGCAGCGTCGACTCCTGTTACCATCGAGGCGTACCCCCCCCCCCCCCTTTTTGCAGAGTTTCCCGCATGACCGGCCTTCGCATGTCAGCCAGTTGTCACCTCTGCTGCTTCGGGCGAAGGGGAGGGGCGGGTGGTACGCCAGACTCTGTCCGTCAGTCATTCTTTGATGTAGTCGGCTACTAGTCATAGACCTGCCGGGCGTTGGACGCTATTCCCGGCGCTCGGTCCCCTATACGCAAAGGGGGAAAAACCACCCATCTGGGCGAACAAACCCCCTTCCTCGGAGCCCGTAAATGCACCGCAGCACCGACGGCCCAGGAAAGGGCACCGAGCCCATCCCGCCTGTTTGGAGGAAGGCCACTCGCTAATTGACTTCTTCCTCGGTTGTTCTGCTGTGCGCCCTGTCATGTTCCACCCGAGCATCGAAGCTCCGTGGAAGCCCTGACGGCGGCCCATGCGGGGGGGGGAGCGCAACAGAGTTTGAGATGTCGTGGGCTTCTCCTGGTCGCGCCGGCGCTCGGGATGCCACCAGTCGCTTTTGGGTTTGCTCGTTCCTGTTGAATCCGGGCCCTGTCGCGGATCCAGCTGCCACACCCGGCCGTGGCCCTCGGGAAACAGAGACGGGATGACAGGGACGATCACGTCCTTCTGGTATGTAGCTAAGCTGTACTGCACGGGGTGTCTACCTACCTCTCAATTAGTATACTCCATGTACATCCATGCATACGGGCCACGATGTGGGCGCCCGCCGCAGTGCGGCTCCCCACCCGGTTCTTTTTTTTCGCCTGCTTAATAAGTATCTTTCTTACCTCCTTCACGGCACGGCAAGCGAAAACACTGCATAGGCCTCTCCCCCCCTCCGTCCGGACAGCTTTCGGTGGAAAGCCACGATACATGCACGCCTCTCGGGCCCCGTGAACGGCAAGACGGCCGCCGCTCACCGTATCTTCGCAGGATTAGCCTCGCCCGAAGGACCAAGAACGCCCCGTATAGCAGAGTCGCCAGCTGTTGGTAAGCTGATATCATCCCACCTTCGTTGACCAGGCTGAGCTGGTGCGCGCACCTGACCTTACGCTGCTGTGTTGTATGCATAGGTACCCCCTTCTCTCTACGCCAATATCCGGCATCTTCCTGGCTCGCCGACGAGCGAAACAGCTGGGCGGCGTTCTTGGGACGGGCAGGAACTCGTCCTTGTCTCTCCGATACTCGAACCTTAACCTAGTTAGCTGTAGGGCTGAGTCGTGCTGTAACCCCGCGAGCGTGTGAGTGTATGCACCTGGACGGCTGTGGTTTGACACCGCAGTCACTTCGAAACGTAATCACCCACGCCGGGGGGACACACTGGCCGTCCCGGGGGCCAATGTCGTTATCGGGGACGGCGTCTGTCCCTCTCTCCGTGCCAGCATGGGACCTCCCGCCGGGTATGACAGGACACACACCCCACCACCAGGCACCTCCCCTGTTCCGGGTCACATCTTCAGATGATGCGTGTTTTACGGCCTCGTGATCGCGCCCCGGCGATGTAACTCATCTGTCTGGCAAGGCAGGCAAATCCAAGCCTCCCGTTTGTCTAGAACGTTTCTGCGTGTGATGGCAACCTGTCGACTTGCGTCTGCGTCCCCGGCCGTCCCAAGCCCCAAAAGGGCATACATACTCCAGTACTTTACTTACTTAAGTAGGTTGGTATGTAGGTGGTAGGTACCCTTTAGGTATGTATTAATAGGAGACCTATTAGTACCATTTCGAGCGCGCAGAGCGCATTACTGCTCTCGTGATTCGGGGGGGCAGGTCACCAGCCGTGGAGTTGCTCACCCCTTGTCAGCTAGCTGACATACCGGCCGGTCGCATTGACGATCTTGATGGCCGCGTTAGGCAGCCGATTTAGAAACTATCCGAGATCCGCTACCGAATCGCCTGCATCACTTACAGGGTGCCTCGGGCAAGCAAGCTCGCACGTTCGCACGCGGGCACGCTCTCCCTACACCCTCCCGTATCCTCCTCCTCCTCCTCCTCCTCCCTTTTCCCTCTTGCTTCTCCCACACCCTTGCCGCTAGCGCACCTGTACCAGAATACGTAAGATGAACGTGGCGACGGGATCTAACGTGGAATAAGGAACGAGGTGCGTGCCTCTACAAGCCCCCCCAGGCACAGCACGTCCGATGGGCCAAGAGCCGGCTTGCCGTTGGAGGCTGCATCGCGTATGTATTAGCAGGAGGGGGAGCAGGGGAGCGACGGCACCCTGACGATACTTGTAGCCCGCACCGCACTTTTGGGGCCGGCGCCCGCCTACTAACCCCCGCCGGGGCACCCAGCCAGGCAGACCTGGTCGTCGCGGGCCCCTTCAGATGTTTCGTCTTGCTGGCCCTTGACACGGCTTATCCTGTCAGTGCCGATTTCACCACCAGATGGGCCGCTCCGATTGAGGGGCTGGCCCGGATCGATGTATCCCCTATGTGTGCTAGGCATAGCAGACACGCCCAGATCTCGCACCAGGCTGACTCGGTCTCTTCCTAGTGCCCGATGCACTACTTACGGGTGTCCCGGCGGGGGGCTCCAGTGACGCTGGGGCAGGTTGGGCAACATGAGTGGGAAGAATATTAGTAGACGGCAGGCGGATGCATCCTCGGCCCCAGCCCGGTAGGTTTAGGTAAACACGTAAGGTAAGTTAGGTACTTATAGTAAATACCTACTTAGGTAGGTAAGGCCGGTCAGTCATTAAATCACCACCTCTATCTACCTAGGTAACCCCCATACCCATACCGGCCTAGGCGTTCCAAGTGAGCACAAGGAATAAGCAGTACGTGCTGGTGTTAACAAAAGGGTAGGGGAGGGTTATGCACGTCGAGGGGAGGGGTGGTGTGTATGTGTGCGTGCGTGCGTGCGTGTGTGTGTGTGTGTGTGTGTGTGTGTGTGTGTGTGTGTGTGTGTGTGTGTGTGTGTGTGTGTGTGTGTGTGTGTGTGTGTGTGTGTGTGTGTGTGTGTACTAGTTCGTGGTGATCTAAGCAAACATCTGCTGACGACCTAGACGAGTAGATAAGTACCATCATCCATCGGTGCTTCTTCATGTTTGGCAGGCCGGGGCTGGGCTCGCCTGGGCGGCCGGGGCTGGCTGACAAGCCCAGAAACGGTGGCATCCACACACATGGGCAAACTTCATACTTGGGTTTGTTTCCCAGGACACGCCCCCCCCATCCCCGACCCGGCCCCCTCGTATGTATGTAGTAGGGAATAGCAGCAAAGCAGGATAGAGCGAGCGGCCAGTTGCCGACAGCAAAGGCAATAGCCACGTCCCTCGAAACCTTATACCGACATTATATCGCCAGCACCCTCTTCTTACCACTGCCGCTATACCCTTTAACTCGCTTGGGGGCGGGAAACCCGCCAGGAAAGCCGCCTTTTCTGAGCGGTCCTGTGCGGGTTATACAACTAACTACAAAAACCCCCCCTCCCCACCTCACCCCACCCCCCTTACCCACATGGCAGAAAGAGAGAGATAGTGTGTGTGATTGTGTGGGAGAGAAAGAGAGAGAGTGTGTGTGTGGGAGAGAGTGAGGGGGAGAGTGAGAGAGACAGAAAAAGAGAGAGAGAGAGGGAGAGAGAGAGAGAGAGAGAGAGAGAGAGGGAGAGACAACCGACAGACAGAATGACCCCCGGTCCACGGCGGCTTCGTCCAATAGCCCCCGGTCGGGGTACGTATTGGTTGACTTGGACCACGACCACATGCGTGCTGAGTACAGGGCCAAGTACCGGATACATGTACGTACCGCAGTACTTAAACATAGCCACCCACGAGGTCGGCCAGAGCGTACTCTTTTTTCAGGGATCATCAACATCGAGGGCACACTCGCACCCTGGCTGGAGATGGGGAGGGGGGGGAACTGGACCGGGGCCTGGGAAGTCCCTTCGCTCATCCCAAGAGCCACTTTCTCTCTCTCAGTGCCCACCCACTTTGCAGCCCACGACTCGACAAGGATCCGAGGTGCTCGTCGTCCCTGTAAGGCGCTCGAGCCCAAAACGACACGACGGCTGGAATCCCTGTCCCTGCAAGCCGCCGCCGCGAGAGGGCTGAAGACCAAGCACAGCGGCGTCTTCCTGTGGTGCTCTTCCCTTCCCTGGTGCTTTTGGCCTAATAACCGCCGCCCCTCGCATACTACCCGTGTGTCTTTTGACATTCTGACATGACGCCTCTGTCGCCGTCTTTTCCTTGCCGCCTGTCCAACATTGATTGCCTCCTGCCGTCGTCCTTGTATGCCATTTCCGCCAGCCGCAGTCCGGCTTCCTGTCTTGTTCCGTCTCTGTTGCCTCTCCTCTCTGTCCCCTGCTCGTCGCCGCTTCGACTGCCGCGACGGTGTTGTATCATTGGCTTGGTAGACCTGTCCGCCCGACCACATTCCCCGTGATAGACCCGACGAAGACCTCTCTCTGTGTTTGGCCTCTCTCGCCAGCTGTGCGGTATACTCTGCCCTGGCCAATTTGCCGTGGTTCCATACCCCTCTCCGACGAGGCCCAACGGCACGGCGCACGCAGCCTATACGTCCAGCCGACTACTGCGTCGCTTCCCCCCCCCCTCCCCTCCCAGCGTGCCGGAACCGCCGAGTTGGGCCTTTTGCCACCAGCGTTCCAACGCAAGATCGCTTGGTCGCACACATACAGCTCTTCGAAAACTGTGTTTTTTCCTCCCTCCCCCCCTTGCGCTCGCACGACGTCACCCCGACACAAGGCGCCCCCGATATCGCCCGGCCTCTCGACGTTCTGTCGACGCAACGTGCCGGCCCCGTCACCGCACCCGTGACGAACACGAAAAGCTACAGGGCGTGCCTGGTTGCTGCATCCCGCTCAGCCGCGGCTACTTCACAGCTCGGCGTGGCGACCCATCCATTGGAGCACGTCGCGAGATAGCCCACTGCCTGCGGTTATCTGTCCCAAGGGTTGGAAGGAAGAAGGAAAGAAGGAGCGTGAGGCAAAAGTAATTCAAGATGGAGGACCCACCATCAAGAAGCGGCCCGCCGCCGATATACATCCAGCAGCCCCCGAACCATTTCGATCGCGCAAGAGGAGCAGATGGATCCCGTCCTTACTCGTCGGCGTTCTCGCCCTCGTTCGCATCGGTGCCCAAGGCGATCCCCGGACGATACACTACAGAGGACATGACGGCCCCCCCGCCTCTGCCGCCGCCGAGGTTTGCCCCCGTCAGCGGCCACCTGGAGCCCGGCTCCTCCTACAACACCCCCCACCACAGACGCGACGAGTCTGAGGAGTCGTTACGGTCCTTCCGGTCGGAAAGCTCGGGTTTCGGCAGCATGGACGTGGACCCGCCGTCTTTCATGCGGAAACAGAGCGACGAGACGGTCAAACCAGACCGGGACGAGGGCTACCATAGCCTGGCCTCAACCCTCGGCTCGGCTCCCCAAAAGTTCTTCATGTCCCATAACCAGTACCAGCTTCGGCCGAGGGAAAACGACTACGACAGCTCGCTGCTCAAGAAGTTCAATGCGCAGCCCCCCCGGCGGTCCGGACTCAGTTCGTCGGCAAACGACGCGGCACCCCGACACAGCCCGTCCGAGAACCGCTTGCCGTCGCTCATGACTTCACTGCCGGCGGCGACTTCGCTGCCAATGCGCCCCAGCCAGAAGCACTCGATCGACTCGGCCGGCCCCGTCGACTCGGCGCGTTCGCCCCGTGGCGGCCCCCTTTTGGGCCAGGCCAGCCATGATTACCGCTCTCCCATCGAGCTTGGTGCCGACCGGTCGCCCGTCTTCCGCACCCGACGGCAGAACAGCGGCTCCCTTCCCGACGATGCTACCGTGTCGACGCAGGGAAGCTACGAGAATGCCGACGACGCCGATTTCCACATGGACGAGACGGCAGGCATTGGGCGCCTGCATCTGGGCCAGAAGCGCCGGGCATCTTCGCCGCCCGTTGATGACGTACTGGCGCAAGGCTTGCCCGGGACGGGCGAGCTCCTGCGCCGCCGCGAGGGAGCCTCGCGGTCTTCGCCTACACCCCGCCTTACTGTCGTCCCCCACGGATCCATGTCCTCTATCTCCACGACCGGACGGAGTGGCTCCTTTGCATCCAACAGCTCCCTGACGGCCACCAGCCTGACGAGCATGAACTCGATGGGACGAAGATCGCCCGGCGGCTTCTCGCCCGGTGGCCTTTCGCCTATTGACAGCATCTGCAACTCGCCCTTCAACACCCCCATGACGCTGGGCCACTCTCCCCGCTCTTCCATGTCCCTGGCACCGCCCCACCACCGCAACCTCAGCGGCGACAACCGCCCGCTGGCCTCGCCGCGCAAGCTGTCCGAGGTACCCAAGTCCAGCATGGCGAGGATACAGGGTTTCTTCATGTGCGAGTGCTGCCCCAAGAAGCCAAAGAAGTTTGAGACAGCCGAAGAGCTGAGGTAAGCAAAGTCCGAGTGGTTTTCTTGGCACCCACGTGCGCGCCTTATTGGTGCAATGGAGAGTTTTGCTGACACGGCTTGGGTTGCAGTGCACATGAAGCTGAGAAGCAGTACGAGTGCTCATTCTGCGGCAACCGCTTCAAGAACAAGAACGAGGCGGAGCGTCACCAGAACAGCCTGCACGTGCGTCGTCACAGCTGGTCGTGTTCGGCCCTGCACGTGGCCGGCTACGACAAGGCCTTTCACGACAGCGCGGCGCGACCGGGCGAGTACGATACGTGCGGTTACTGCGGCGACGAGTTCATGCGCACCGGAGCCAGTAGCACCGGGCGCAACCGGCAGATCACGGAGCAGGACTGGGACGAGAGGCTGCGTCACTTGCAGGAGGTGCACAAGTTCCGGGAGTGCAACTCGAGTAAGAAATTCTACCGCGCGGATCACTTCCGCCAGCACCTGAAGCACAGCCATGCGGGCACCAGCGGCAAATGGACCAACATGCTGGAGAGCGCCTGCATGATCGAGGAGGAACCGCCGCAGCTGCGCTGAGTTAACGCAGCGGAAGTACTGGAGCAGCGCGATGGTAGCGTGGCAGTCCTGGCCACGGGGCCGGCACCACTAGACCACGGGACATCCGTCCTGAGTATTATCGGCTGTGGGGTCTGTGGATCTATCGCCGTACAGACGGCGGCTGTCAGAACAGGTTCGGTCCTATTCTGGCTTTGGGTGCGCAGATCTCCCGCGGATCCCTTGGAGGGCCTCGGCAAAGAGCCCCCAGCCAGCCGCTTACGGGAAGAAAACTGGTGGCGTGCGCTGGGCGGTTTGACTGGTCAGAATACGACATGCAACTATCTGGCTGGGTGACAGCACCAACACCAGGCAAACATCCAGACACCGCCGGCCACTGAGTAAGCGGATGATGAACTGTGCTGGGTTGGGCCGAATCGAACCGGATCGGGATTGGGATTGGAACCGGGATTGGAATCAGGAATGGGAAACATCGGAGGTACCCTTGACGGACCGGGTGGTATACGTACCGTATGCTCACCTCGCCGTCGAGAGGACTGGAGTTTACGGCATGGCGCTCGGAGCCCAGGCCGCCCTGCGAGGCCATTGGCGCCTGCACCAGCCACGATGCACCCGCGGTGTCGTGTGTAGGATAAGAACAGGGGCATCGGTGCAGGCTTGGTGGCGGCGGCGGGGGTCAAGGCGCTTTTAGGCGCCGGCACATCGTCGACCACTTCATAAGACAGTCGGTCGAGGCGAAAATGGCCGCCGAACAAAACCGAAAGGGTCTATGGGATCGGCTAACTAGGTACTTAGGTGACAACCTGTTCCCGTGTTTGGGAAGGTTCATCGTATGGGAATGGTGTCAACAGGAATCAAAAAAAGGAACATAACTAAGTAAATATCAATTAAAATCTAGCATCAATAGCAAGAGCGAAGCTCCGTTGAATGTCTTCTACTTGACACGCAATTTTCAGCCCCCGTCCTGTTTTCCCGTATGACGGCCGACGATCAGCGTGCCCGGTTGTGCTTGGCATGAAACCCTCCAGACGCCCCCCTAGGTTGTCCGGTGTTTGCTGACATCAGCACTGGAGGTGCGCGTTAAGAAGGGCGGCGTCCCATGCCTCGGGGGATGGAAGATGCTCGGAACCAAGAAAAGGGCCCCAAGAGAGAGGCCTTTCATTCATCTCTCATATCTATGGATAGAGAGGATTATCTCGGGCCATGGTTAGGTTCATGGGCTTTTCCGACCTAGGTGAACGAAATGGTTGCGAGGATCCAAGTAGGTGTAAAGTTAAGTACTTCGGTATGTAGGCCGTTTTGCCAGCCCCCCCGTTCAGGACCAGGGCCGCCTGTCGTCCACTAAGTACTGTGGAAGAAAGTGTGTGGGACGCCCGCCCGCCCGATTTGGCCCCCACGTGGGCAGCCAGGAGCTGGTTGGGCGGGAAGGTGCGATTCTGTTTGGCCCTAGACGGGAAGGGAAATGGGAGGGAGCCGACAGAGGTACGGGATGTACTACCTACCGCCTACCGGCACTAAATCTGGGCAAGTGTGTATGTACTCTATGTGTGTTGGTACTTCCCTACGGTACGGGTAGGGACTTCCCATGCTTTTCGTTCAGCCTTGTGCGACACGCAGAGATCGATATCCCATCCCCTCCAATACGTCAGTCGATCACATGATTCAGCCCTACGGCCAATGTGGTTAGCGGTTATGGTAAGGTAGCCAAGCGACATGGGCTTGACAGAATTCTACCCCTCCAACGCAGCCTCGCTCACAGGTGTCCCCCCATCCAACAGCAGCAGCTATTGCCGAGCCCGTACAAGCATTTATCAAGGTTCCATTCAGTTTCTGCCTTGGATACTTCGCCCAACACCCAGCAATATCGTAACGAGCACACCCCCCTCCCCCCCTTGCTTTTGGCTGTGCATCGGGCGTGCAAGTGGCGAACCACTCGTCAGACCACGCGTCGCCCTGAGACACCATTCATTCATCGCCTTTCCCTGAGCTCCGGGTCCTTGGCAACACGCGACCTCCGCCCTATAGCGCAGCGCCGACCTTGAATCGCGAGCCGTCCTCGGTCCACAATTGTGTCTGCCCCTCACTAGGTTATCAGCCACTCCTTCCACCACACAGCCCCTCGCTTGCACAGAGAGAGGTACCTGTAACCTCGCTCGCTACCTGAGGTCCGGCATCCGTTCTACTTCCCTCCCCTCACCCTGCGCAACCCCCCTCCCCCTCCCCCGGCCCGTACTACCATCATGGCGCTCGACAGGATACCAGGCCCAGATAATCTTTACATCGGAGGGTAAGCCGTGCCGTCCGTCCCCTGCCACTCATTCCCCCCCTCCCCCCACACCCCTTGCCCCTCTCTCTGCCTCCGCCCCTCTGACAAAGCGCCTGCCTGCAGCATCTTCGCCTTGAGGAGACCAGACATCATCCTGGACAAGAAGGTCAACCGTGTTCTGTCCGTCATCAAGTACTCGTTCGAGGGCTGGGGCGAAGAGGCCAAGCGCTTCCAGCACAAGAGCATCGATGCCGATGACGTTGACGAGCAGGACTTGCTTGGGCACTTTTCCGCCGCCGTGCGCTTCATCGACCAGGGCTTGTATCCCCCTGACGCCGCCGCCAAGCCCGAGCATGACGGCCATAGTGCCGAATCATCGCCCGGTGCCGTCTTTGTACACTGCGCCATGGGCAAGTCGCGCTCGGCCAGCTGTGTCATAGCCTACCTGCTATACAAATACCCTCACCGCTTTGGGGGCGACCACTTTGACCCGGCGACCGCCTCGGCCGCCGACCGGCGAGCCACGGCGGCCGCCGCCGTCCAGAAGGCTCTGGCATTGGTGCGCGAGGGACGGCCCCTGGCCGAGCCCAACGACGGCTTCATGCGCCAGCTGGAGCTCTGGTGGGAAATGGGCTGTCCTGCAGACGCCGACGAGGCCGTCGAGGCCCACCCCACCTACCAAAAGTGGCTCTACGAGTGCAAGCTCAAAGATGCCATCGAACTCGGCATGGCCCCCGAGCCCGAGTGGATTCGTTTCGAAGACGAAGCCAGTGCCACCGGGCAGGACGATGCGGTCGCCCCCGGAGCAGAAGCACCGAAAGCAAGCCATTGCGAGGTGCGTTGCAAAAAGTGCCGACGCGTCCTCGCCAATCCCAAGTTCGTCATTGACCACCGTGGCACCGGTGGTACGGCGAAGAGCTCCAACTGTGCTCATGTGTTCGTCGAGACGCTGTCCTGGATGCGCCCCGCCCTGGAGGAGGGCGCACTCGATGGACGCCTGGTCTGCCCGAACGCCAAGTGCGGCGCTCTCATCGGCCGGTTTGCCTGGCAGGGCTTGAAGTGCAGCTGCGGCGAGTGGATTTGCCCGGCCTTTTCCCTCAACCGGAGCCGAGTGGACGAAGTGGACCGCTCTGCCGGCTTGGGCATACGAATGCCACCGGGGCGTAACGGCAGCCTATGAAAATGGACCATCCAAACCCGCCATGTCCATAGGGGCCCTCCAGGGCATCTCCTATGCGGCTGAGTCAGCTCGCAAAATCCGAAGCTACCCCAAACATCAAGGAAAATGGGGGGGGGGGGGGGGGAGTGGCGCATCCCCATGGACCCAAGCTTCCCGCGGCGAAGGCCCGGCTTCTCTGCCCTACGTATGTCGCCGACACCCAGTACGGGGGTGTGTACGTATGCAGGCTTCGGACGATGCTTTTGAAAGTGCGGACGGTGCCTCTACCCCGGGGTTTCTCTGCGTGGCTTGCCTGTTTGATCACGTATCGCATGTTGTTGGGGCTGTCGAGCAATTTGACAGGATTCCTTCGACGCGCCCGTGTAGATGACGACGCGAGATCTGTGGGTGTGATGCCCGTTTCATCCCGCTTTAGGGCTTACTTCCATGCCCTTGTTCGCTTATACTCTGCCAGCGGGCCACCGCATCATGTGGTAGCTTACTAACGCGAGGGTCTTTTTTTATTTATTCTTCGCTAAAGACAGGGCAAACTGGCAGGTGTGATTCAACATACGCCCCCAGCGCAAGCTCTGCGATCTGAGGCGTCGGGTGTGGTCGCCCCCCCCGGAGTTTGTTTTACCTGCGGCAAGCCGCTACCGCTTACTGGGGGGGCCTGTAGGCTACACGCTCCGGATGGCGCGATGATACGACGGCAACTCTGATGCAAAGCTCTGTATCTATATACCTGCATATTTATGCACGAACGCCTCGGCTGCATGGGAATATTGCTCCTCGTCAAATACACATCACCTCTACGTAGCTGCAATCCAATCTTGCCGGCCTCTCGGCGTCGATCCCGAGCGGGGAAAGAAACGTAACTACAGCATACCGTTGCCTGAGGGCGCAGATGGATGGTGGCCTGATTCCGGGCCTCTGCAGAAGCCTCGAGGACGAAGCTCCCATACTGGACAGTCGGTCAACTGCCTGCCATCACGCCCCCCCCCCCCCCCCCCCCCCCCCGGTATGCCTGGCGTCTCCAGCGTGGGATGTTGCGCCGGATCAGCGAGGACCCCCCAACGCCGCTGCTTGCTGGAAGGATTCTCGGTCTGTCGAGCTTGTCAGCACTTGCCATGGGCAAATACATGATCGTGTGGGTTTGGTCCGGTGGACATTGTGCCAAGCGCAACCCCGCGTGGCACTCATCATCATCCATCCCTATGGGACTCGGTCCTTACCAGATGCGCCCGCCCCGTCTCGACGTACAAGGCTTACCGCTGGCTCTTGCCTCTGGGCAGCGAGTTTTATTTTGGGTTTTACCTTCCCCCGGAGCGAAAGTACATACGTCCCACCCCGGGAGAGCTCGCTCGCACACGCGATAAGTCTTGGGGGGGGGAGGGTTTCGCCCGCGGGACAGAAAAACAAAAAGGCCCATTCCAAGCGGCGACAACAACAACAAGGACCTACCTAAGCGAAATGTCCCCTGCGTTCCCGCCCACCGCGCAGGCTGGAGATCACCATGCGTGTGTGGTTTTGGGGGCCAAAAAAGTCAGCTTTCCCCCGAATACAGTCAGGCCTTCGCGCGCGCGAGGCTCGCCGAGCGATGCCGGATCTCGGCGGCCTGATGCCAATTCTCACACCTTCCCCACGCTAAAAAAGAGAAGAAACAAAAAAAAAACCACACATCTCACACTTCTGCCAGGCTCTTACGCCCCCCGGCTTGCTGAGAATCAGCAAGCAAAAGTCCTACGGCCCGAAGTACCCACGGCAACCGGCAAACTACACACACCCTCTCAGCCGCTTATTTTCTGACTGCGCTTATGCTTCATAGCCGCTGCCTCTCTACTTACCTCTACGGTGGACACCCGCCTAGCAATGAATCCTTGGAAGTCGCGGCCACCTCCCCCCCCCTTTTCGTGCAACAGGTCGGCGACTTCTCAACCTACAGCCCCGCACGGCGATTTGAACCAGGCGTTTTACTGGGGCGAGGTGTGCAAGGGTGATATGTCCATTCCAAGCCATTCGTAGCCTAGCCAGGCCAAGCCCAGGGCTTCGGGACAGATCCCGGGATATGCTGGAAAGCCCGGCATACTGGGAACAAAAAAAAAAAAAAAAAGGCTTCCCTAAATGGGGGACGAGGGTAGCCCCAGCTGACACCAGCGTGGAGTATTGGCTTACTTCGTACATCAACGCCAGCCCCCCCCCCCCAGCGGAACGACGACGACGCCGCTGTACTTCCTGCGACATTGTTCTCCCCTGCCCCCCCTCCCCCCGTCAGGAAACTTGGGACTAGGGATAAAAGCCTGTTCTCCTCTCTCTCGCCTCGTCGATGGCAGATCCCGTCTCGGGATATGAGAAAAGCCCTTGGCCCCGCGCGGATGTTACCGCCGGTCTGCCCGGCTTGGCCCTTCCGGGACACGTACGAGGTGCCCAACTCACCCACGGCCGCTGGCTCTAACCCTCTGCCCTGCCCAAGTGCCTGCTTTTCTGTTGATCGTACGGGATTGTGTACGGACTGTGCGTGTTTTTCTCGGGTATACCTGTCAGAACTCATTATGCTCACACGTCCTTGGGGAGAGGCCGCCATGCACCCGAGAAGGTAGTTAACCAAGCAGTCGCCCAGCCATAGTAGCAAAAACGGAAGCACCGGAAGCATTGCATATTGAGATCCTACCAGGACATGTACTAGGACATGATAGGGAAGAGGGAATGGGACGGAGTGCCAAAAACCCGGCGGGGGGCTCATCCAGTGCATGACAGGCCCCGGCCCAAGGTCGACGGTACATTGGCACTCTCCCCCCCCCCCGCCCCAGGGAACAAAGCAAACACCGAGCACGTACCGCCTGGCTTCCGGGTTTACTCTGAACTGTATCACGAACCCCTAGGCTTCTCGGTCTCAGGTAGACCAGACCACAATGTCCCACCCTATGCAGAGCGACTGGCAACTTAGGAACCGGCCGAGGGGCTGCGCCACCGGGGGTATTGAACTCTGTTGCCCCCACTCCTCGTGCAGGCGGGATCCAGGACGACAGTCACGAGTTGACCCAGGGGGGGGGGGGGGGGGGGGCGTGTCCCGGGCCGTACACCTGGCGATGGTGATATGCCCCTTTGGGCATCGAAGCATGCCCACACCGCCACGGGCCCTGCTTCCTGGGCCGGCCGGCGTGGGCCATGGCCGTGGTTGCTGGTGCCCACCCTTCCCTGACTCGGCCGAAGGGCCACGACTGTCCGGGTTCCCCGGGCCAGTATTCCGCTCCCCATGGCCTGCATACCACGTACTTAAGGCAGGGAAGCGGGCCCTTTCGCCGCCCTGCAAAGGGTATACTTGCCCTTTCGGCTCTCGCGTCGTCTTTGGTTGTGTATTTTCCACGGGAGACAACGGGGACGGGGGGACTGCGCTCCACCCCCGTAGAAGCAATTTGCGGGTCCTCCCCTTCGGTACATAGGCACCCTGGGGCACATTTCCGGGATCGCGGGGGGGAGGAATGGCCTCGTCGGCCGTTATGGGGACTTGGGACTGTTCTCTGTCTCGCTGCCCAACCGCCGAAGCCAAGCCCACCCCTCCCTTCCCCATGGCCAGTTGGCACCGGACCCCTTACGGAGCCAAGTGGAGGCCGCGACAAGTGCTGTCATTTGCCTGTTCCGGGTGCGGGGCCCGAGGGTCCTTCGTCCTCGCCGGCCACCCAGCAGGCAAGCTATTATTACGTGGATTCCTGCGGTAGTCGCCTCAACCACCCTCCCCCCCGGTCGTTGGAGGAACGTACTCAGTCAGTGCCGTTGTGGGCGTGGGCGTGGATGTGAGGGAGAGGGAAGTGGGCGGCGGCTCGAGCTCATTTCGGGCTTCTCCCCCCGGTCCGCGTTTAGCTCCCGCCGAGAACCGTCAGGCCGGGAACGGTCCGTCTCGGCTACTCCCCCACCGCAACGGACGCCGTCGTGGCGCCCCGAGAGGGATGGCCGTCGACCGGGAGGGCCGTGTGATATGCCCCGGGGCTAACTTGACCGTCTCCGAGGACGCGGCACTTCAATTTACGGCGTACGTGCCCACCCAAGTCGGCGTCCGGCAGAAGCGGGCCGGCGTTGCTGACTTATCCCGAAGAGCCACTTTGGGCAGGGAAGGTCTCGTTCTTCTGGAAACGTTTCTCTCTTCGTATTTTCCCTTCTTTCTTTTTGAGCTGGATATCATATTACTGGACAGCTTTACCGGCATGCTTGCCCGAGCTGATGCGCCGCTAGCCCGGGCTGCTACGCTGCAGCCTTGCGTTGTGCTTGTTGCGGCCATGCTGGAAATAACGCAGGGCCCTGGCCCGGCCGCGGCACGTAAGGCCAAAACCGGCATACCGGTGAGGATGGTCCAGCGAGAGAGAGAGAGGGCACCATGGCACAAGCATGTTTGGCGCGCCTCGGTTTCGTGGGGGATGCATATACCGCAAGCGGCAGTCCAGATGCCGTGACCCCCCTCCCCCCCTCCCCGATTCTCTGGTGGTGGCCCGCATCCGTCGGTACAGCGAACTGCGCATACGCCAGCGCGCGGGTCCCCGTACGGCACTGGGCAATAAATTAATTACGCAGCCATGTACGTACGCCGGATGCGTGGCGTCGGTTCATGTCCGACACGGCATGGCTGCGTGACCCCAAACTTCGGGAGGGGGGGACGATATGCGTCTGGGAAAGAAGGCTCAGGGACGTGGCAGTAGACCGGTCCATTCCGGTGTGTCGGTTAGCAGCTGTGCAGCTGAGGAGGGTGCGTATACATGCAGTCTTCACGCCCACTTGTTTCGCCGGGATGGTGGGTAGAGCCATTTCACGGACAGGCCCATTCTGCAAGTCATTGTTGGAGAGGTGCAATGAAACGTTGGCTTCCACTGCAGGCTGAAAGGGGAGGGGATTCCGGGGCCGACGGAAGTCCGACAGCGGCAGACGAGGAGCCCCGTGCCGTTTCGCCCTGTCTGCGACTGGGGGTGCCGCAAGGCCCGGACAATGTGGTATACCACGGACAGGCCAGCGTCCAGTGGCGATTGCAATATCCACGCGTCGCGAAAGCACCGAGCCAAGCCGGAGCCGCCAAGACATGGGCTCACACGCGGCTTGCCCAGAAGACGCTATAGCAGCAGGTAAGCGCAGAAATAGGGCGCACAAGCGGACGTGGAGGATTGCGGGGAATTCCTCCTCCTTCGATAGCCGGAAACACCTACATCCATCGGGCTGGGGATGGAGGGTGCGGTATGGGCTGGGCCGGAGGCTAAGGCGCAAACGCTCCGATCTGTCCCATCAGCATAGTCGAGTACCACTTCTTGGGGGAACGTGCCACCGACGAAGACACGGCCAATCTCTCGTTAGCATGCTGTACGGCGTATCAAGGAGGGAAAAGGCGAGAGTTGTGTGATTCGGCCGTCCGTACGGAGGGGAACCATGGAAGGAGGTTAGTCCCTCCCCCGATCTCCAGTAAAAGGGACAAGTGGGCTCTCGGTGGCTGGCCGTATGATGCTGAGAGAGCCGGACGAGCAAACGCATAGCAGCTCGTGCTATTGCCGGGATGGGGACGACACCTGCCTCGGGAGGACACGGCCGAAAGAACGGCTGATTGCTGGAAGCAAGTCATACAAGTGGTGTGGCTGCCTGTCTGATGCGCATGGTAAGCACTAGTCGCTTTGTTTCTTTCTATGAGGGGTAGAGAAGTTGAGTAGGGCAGTAAAGAGCACGGTAGGGGTGGTGGTGTCGTGATGGTCGCCCTCCTCGTCGGCAACTCCCTGTTCGACTCTAGAAAACGTGCCGCGTGGTATCGCAGAAAAGGGGGGGGGGGGACATATCTCACTTATGTAAGTATGTATCTGCTACCTGGGGGACACCGGCCGCCATATCGCGCGATCGTGGTTGGAACAATGCAACGTCCGTATGCGGTATGCAGCCATGCGTGCAGGCACCCCCCCCCCCCCCTCTCTTGCATAACGGCTCACCTCCTCTCCCCAGGGTCAC
Organism: Nigrospora osmanthi; assembly: GCA_029489945.1. Taxonomy (NCBI): domain Eukaryota; kingdom Fungi; phylum Ascomycota; class Sordariomycetes; order Amphisphaeriales; family Apiosporaceae; genus Nigrospora; species Nigrospora osmanthi. The sequence goes on along the minus strand of CP120494.1, from coordinate 5,397,161 downwards.
GCAGGCGGTTCAGCCGGGTGGTGTCAACGGACTTTGCTGCATAGGGAACCCCCTCCCCCCTTTCGGAGAGTCCTTCGGGGCTGCCCTCGAGGCTCATAGGGCTGCCTCATGTGACGTCGTCAGTGGAAGGGGTGGATGGTGTGTCGAGCCTGGGACCAACCGCCCAGTGAAGAAAGAAGACTTCGCCAAAAGGGGGGCCGTCCTCCGGAGTATCCTGGGCCGACGTGATGCTGAGGACGCATGCCAGCAAGTTTGTCGTCTACTTAATACTGGGCATGGACGGATAAGTGGCCAGGTATACGAGGGCTATATGGCCGGACAGAGACATATACCTCATGACGACAACCGCCTCCCGCCTCTTCGCGCGGTGCAGCCGGAGGGTTGCCGTGGAATTGGGTTGGTTGGCCAACTCGCAGACATGAGACGCTCAACAGCGTCTTTCTCCTAGGGATACAAGGGCGGGCTGTCTCCGCGTAGGCAAGTCATATTCACCGAGTCAAACTAGGAGGGGAAAGCCTAGTCTCCGAGAGACGATGATGGGATGACACGGGGCGCACGGGTGTTGGAAGAAATGCTCGTACGTTCTTGAAGATTTCCCAGTTAACCAGAAGAGGCCAGTGTGGCTCACGGCTGACCTTTGGGCACAGAGGGGAAGAAAGACGGGTTGCTGAGACGCTCGCGGTTCCGCTGCGACATCTCGGCCTGGCGCCTTTTCTCCTCCATTTGGCGCTTCCGGCTGAGGCGCATCTGGTAGAAGTTCCTGAGGGAGATGAAGAGTCAGCAAAGGGGCGGATAATGCCCACGAGGCCGGCCGGAGCAGGGGGAGGGCGAGGCAACCTCTGCAGCTCAAAGACACGGGGCTCGTCGCTGTCTTGCTGATCCGGCGTGGTCGGGGTGCCTTCCTTATCCTAGGTGTCGGGTCAACGAATGTCACGGTTGCGAAAACGTGAACAGGAAGGAGTGGGGGGCGCAGTGAGAAAGAGGAGGGAAAGGGAGAGAACACACCTTGCCGTCGGCCGCGGACTCGTCTTTCTTCTTTCCGTCATCCTCGGCCTTGGGGTCCTTCTCCTTGTCGGCTTCGTCCTTGCCGTCGGTCTTCTTCTCCTGGTCCTTCTCCTTCTCCTTCTTCTTCCGCTGCTTCTCCTCGTACTCCCGGCGGGCCTGGGCGACGATCTCGGCGTCCTTCTCCTTTTGCCTCCGGGCCTCGGCGGCGGCCGCGTCAACGACGGGCTTGCAGAACTTGCTGTCCTTCAGGTGGCCCGGGCAGGCGTAAAAGAAGTCGGCCTTGTCCGGCGTGACCAGCACGCTCGATGTGGGCTTGTGGCAGATGTCGCAGCCCTTGGCGGCCGACTCGGCCACCTTGCGATGATGCCACACGTTGGGTATCGACATGCGGGGCGACGCAGGAGGGTCTCAGACGGGCGCGGGAGGGTACAGTGGTACGAATCGCAGCTCTTTGTCCAAGCGCGTACACGACAGGCCTAAGAGAGATTTGTTTTTTGGCTGATGGATGAGTTTGGCGATGAAAGAGCTCCTGTTAGTGAGAGAGAGTTCAATGGATTCTATGACCGATGAGGAAGGACAAGGGTGGGGTTGGGGTTCAGCTCCTCAGGTGCTGTTCCCACCAGCGAACCCGTTTTTGGGGAGTAGCTTCCCAGGGATCCCTCTGGAGAGCAGCTTCCCTCTGAAGATGCAGCTTCCTTCTGAAGATGCAGGTCGGCCTTTCACCTATCCCAGCTATGAAATACATTGCGATTCAGCTCTTTATCTGGGAATTTGGATGTCCTCCCAATGGCATAATTCTGTGTCGCAAACACCTGGGGATTCCGCCGGCCGTGCAAAATGCCAAACCACTCTTGGCCCAATCCGCTCCCTGCAAAGATGTATATATCTACACAGGTACTCGGGCAAGTATATTGGATTCCAGGTGTGAACATTATGGGATCCTGCGCCCATGATGCCAAGACTTGATTTGATGGCCATGTGTGATAAGGCTGCGCAGCGGCAAACAAAAGGTACATCCACACTCTGTTAGGGTATTTGGCAAAGCTGGTCTACTAGTATGTCCAGGGCCGTGCACGCCATCTTTCGTCATTGGTGGCTGTATAGCATCCTGGATTCCAGGAACTTATTTTCCATTTGCTGTTGTGTGTTGCGCATTGTGTAGCCTCGCCGTCGCGCCTCTTCTTCCATATCCCACATTTGACCTGGGGACAAATCCATCACCTTCCGACTGCCTGTTCGGGGCGCCATTCGGGCCAAGTCGACCCGCTTGTAAAACAGGGACAGCCTTTCCTGCATCCCAGCCGCAACCGCCTCCCGGGCGCGCATCGCCGTCTTGCCCCGACTCATTCCCTCCCACCCGTAATAAAGTACGCGGTGCTGCCGATTCCCACTGCCCTTACCAAGTCGCTACCATGTCGAGTGGGCTGGACAACAAGAAGCTGGGTCTCGTTTTCCAATCGAGACCTGACCTTCTGGCCGGCATCCAAGAGGCTGCCGACACGCCGGCGCGAGTCCAGCTCTTCAACAATATTGCCCAGTTTGTGCACGAGCGCGTGGGCGACGACTCGACAGCCGAGCCCGCCCTCAAGCGCCGACGGGTCGACATCGAGCCCACCAGGAACGGGGCCGTCTCTTCCAACGGCGTTTCCAATGCCAGCGCCGACGTGGCGGCCGAGAGCCTGCTTCTCGAGATCAAGGACATCTCCGTGTCGGTGCCCCAGCGCAAGAAGTTCGACCTCTGCTTCACCGCCCAGCACCTCTATGCCAGGCTACCCAACACCACCGCGCCCGTGCCCGGCATGATCTACGCGTGGAGGGACATTGAATACGCCTTCTACCTGCCTGTGCCGGAGAAGACGCAGGTGCAGTACAACTACGTGCTGTTCCCCGCCGACACCTGCCTCGCCTCTGTTGCGAAGAACACCTCCCCACCCGAGACGGAACCTCTCGTCTTCACCATACCCGCCGGCGCGCCGAAACCCGGCTCCATCGGTGGCCCCAATGCGGGCGCTGCGGCGGCCGTGTCCGACACCTACAGTTCCCTCTTCAACTGGGCCATCAACAAATGTTTGCAGGCGGGGTCGCGGGGCACGCAAATCGTGGCTGCCGACCCCGACAAATTTCACAGCGTGCTCAAACAGTCGCACCGGCCCAAGGAGAAGGCAGTGCACGTGAAAGCCTTCCGAGGCTCCAAGGACGGTTTCCTGTTTTTCCTGGAAAACGGTATCTTGTGGGGCTTCAAGAAGCCTCTTCTCTTCATGCCCCTGAACCGCATCGCCGCCGTGAGTTACACAAGTGTACTCCAGCGCACCTTCAACATGGTGGTGGAGGTTTTCACCAACGAGGGGGGCGACCCCGAAGCGACCGAGGAGCTCGAATTCGCCATGATCGACCAGGAGGACTACGGCGGCATCAACGAGGACTACGTCATGCGGAAACGCTTGCAGGACCGGAGCATGGCGGACCAGCGCAAGGCCAAGCTGGAACTCGCCGAAAACGCCAAGGCGGCGGGCGCGGGCGGCGCGGGCGGAGACGCCGACGTCAAGGCCGAGGACGAGGGCCTGACCGAGATGGAGAAAGCCGCCAAGCTCGAGCAGCAGCTACAGGACGAGGAGGACGAGGACGAGGAAGACTACGACCCGGGCAGCGACGACGAGAGCGACGGGTCCGGGGGTACGAGCTCAGATGACGATGACGACGACGACGACGACGAGGGCGACGAGCAGGACGACGGCGAGGAGGAGGACGACGACATGGGCGAGGGTGGGGGCGACGAGAAAACCAAGGCCTGAAAATGCCATGTTCGGGACCAATACCACATGGACAGTTTAATCGGCAGCCTGCGAGGGCAACTCGCTTGTGTGGGATTCGCCGCCTGTAGGCCTATCTTCCGCTGCCAGGTTGCCTTGCGACCCGACCGACATTAGTGGTGTTCCGTGGACTGGCTTGACTGGGACCAAGTCGACAAGCGCGACGAGACGGGCTCCAGACGCACTGGCTAGCGAACCCACAAAGACCTGCATCAACGAGCCTCGTTCCTGGCGGTGGGTCCCGGAAGGACAAAGCGGACGAGCATCGTGACCCCTCATGCGGCCCTGCGGCGAGTAATATGGGAGGATCTGCATAGTTTAGAGGGGCGGGGACGATGGCCTGATGGATGGGACGAACGAGAACGAAAAAAAAAAATAAAACAACAAATCGTTCGCCGTGTTTGGAAGACAGCACCGCCAACCATTTCCGCGGGCCCAATTGGAGAGAGTGGGAGGAGGAGGAGGAGGAGGAGGAGGAGGAGCAGCAGCAGCAGCAGGCGATTCATGTTGCGCCAACAAATGCTGTGCCTAGCGTTGAGCGAGGGAAGAGAGAAAGCCAGCGAGTGCTCCTGGGTTTTCTTGGTTGCTTGGTTCATACCCGCGAAATCGGGAGCCATTGTGAGCGGAGCCCCCGTCAGGTATCTCTCCATCACGTTAGTAGTCTGTCTGTTAACCATCTAAACCATAGCTAGTACCTTCAGTCCTGAATGCTTGGTCGAATGCCTTTATCTGGTCTCCAATCAACGCCACCTGTGTTCGTACCGCGAGCCTATGGCATTTGACGATGCCTGCCGATTATATATGGGAAGTCCTCCCCTCCCACCAGTGCTTAAAGTACTTAAGTGCCGGGGGCCCCTCTCTCTATAAGTTATACGTAAGCCGCTGCGATACCCACTGCACCCATCGTGCGTGTTCAAGCCCAGGCCCGCCCCATCACACCAATGTTCGTCAGGCCCCTTGGCGTGGGAAGGCTGTGTGCAAGATGCCGTGGTAGGCAGTACAGCGCACTCCGCAAATAGCTTGGGTTCTTACTAAGAAGGTCTTAGCCGGGTGGTGATGTGTTCGCGTCCTGCGTCGGTAGCAACCAGGGACTAACGGCTTATGGGACCTGTGCCGGGCCTACCAGCGGCCACCACACCTGGTTCCCAAGGGCCCGGTCCCAGGCTTCCGGACAACCGCCGAACTGGTGCTTCTGATAGGCGGCATGGCTGGCAATGGAGACGAGACACCCTCCCCCAAGGACAGCATACGCTCCCGCGATCGCCGCCGACGAGGCAAGGGGGCCCGCGAGGAGGGGCGGACGCCATGACTGAACCACTATCCTGTGGCCACGGAGAGCATAGAATCTGGCCTCCTGTCTTTCCGGGCCAGGCAAGGAGGGGGAAACAGTGGGGGGTGGCATATAAAGGGCACGTATCCGGCCCCGTCCGGTTACTCCTCCCCCTTCACCCTAGAGCCCATCCCTTCTGTCATATTTCTCTCGACGTCTCGAAGTTTTTCCACCATGTCCAAGGGAACCATTCTTATCACGGGGGCCACGGGCTTCATCGGCTCCAACCTAATCCTCGCCGCCCTCGGTGCCGGCTACCACGCCAATGTGGTGGTTCGCAGCGAGGCCAAGGCCGGCGCCCTCAAGGACCTCATCGCCGCTAAGAGCCGCACCGACGGCTGCGACTACAACTCGCGCTGCCACTACTTCACCGTGCCGGACCTGACGGCGCCGGGCGCCCTGGACCACGCGGCCGTTGGCACCAACTTCTTCTTCCAGTGAGTGGCCGTGGTCGCGGTAACCCCCTGCCCTCTTGCCTCCCCCCTTTTGACCACCGTGCGCAAAGAGGTGTCGCCGTGAGCTGACCATGGCCCGAACTCTCACAGCTGCGCCACGCCCATGTGCTTTGCCGAAGTGCCGGCCGAGCGCCAGCAGGCGGAGCTCATTGACCCGGCCGTGAACTGCACGCTGCGCGTGCTGGAGAGCGCCAAGAAGGCCGGCACGGTCCGCCGCGTCGTGATGCTGTCGTCTATGGGCGCCTTCGCCTCGCCCGAGCTGGTCGGGCCGGGCTACATCCCCGAGACGGAGGCGGTGGTCAGCGAGGCGTCGCTGAACGAATACAAGAAGCCGCCGTACAGCAATACGTGTAAGTGCGCCCGTCCCCGGTAGAGGCGGGGAGGGAGTTTGGCTGACATGGCGTGCTTGCAGTCGTGGCCTACTGCCAGTCCAAGACGGCGGCGCTGCGGCGGTCGATGGAGTGGATGGCCGAGGCGACGCAGAACGACGCGGCCAAGTTCGACCTGATCAACATCGCGCCGACCTTTGTGTTCGGGCGGCAGCCGCTGGCGCAGAAGGCGGGCGACCTGTTCAGCACGAGCAACGGGCTGCTGCTGCGCGTGGTGGCGGGCAAGGCGGAGGCCGGGCCGCAGCCCGCCGAGCTGGGCGGCGCCTGCGCCGTGGGCGACGTCGTGGCCATGTGCCTGAAGGCGCTGGACCCGCGGGCGGTGCCGACGCCGGCGCGGGGCCCGACCCCGGGCGTCGAGAACTTCTGCGTCGGCATCGACATCCGCTGGAACGACATCAAGGCCATCGTCGAGGACCGCTGGCCCGCCCAGACGGCCCGCGGCATCCTGCCCAACGCCGGCGACTACCCCACCAAGCCCCGGGTCCGCATCGACTGCTCCAAGGCCGAGAGGGTCTTCGGCATGAAGCTGACGGGCCTCGCGCAGATGGTCGAGGAGGTCGTGCCGCAGTACATGGAGCTGCCGCCACAGTGAAGCCGGGCGGGGAGCGGGAGTTGGGGAGTCCAAGTACTTACATAAGGTAGGCAGGCAGGCAGGCAAGCGGGTGAAGTCACCAGTTTGGGAGGGCAAGGGAGGAAAGCATGGATATTTATACCACCGTAAACGCCATGAGCTTGAAAGAAGAGCTCGTGATCAATACCATTGGAAGTGCGGAAGCTGCACATTACGAACATAAAGTACCTACCTACAACTTATGTACCTACTTTCGTACTACTACCACCGACGTGGTATCTGTGAGCACGTAGATTAGTAACCTTTAGTTCTGCATCCATGTGCGGCTCGGTATGAAGGTACCTACTTCTGTATGAATGCAAACTACCGCTTGAACCATCTCTTGCATTTATTTCCCTCTACTGATGTCTATTTTCCCCCCGTGCGAGTATCTATAAGAGGTACTTATGTAAGTGCCTACATACCTACCTACCTAAGCATAGTATGTACTTATGTACTCCAATAGTCCCCTCCCACTGCCCCAACATCTACACCCTCGCACGGACCATCGCGGGGCGGGTCTCCCGTGCCGTCAGCAGTCCAACCCGGGCGAGGCGGCCAAAAATTTCCCAGACGGCCGAGAGACCACTTTTTTTACGCTCTATGGTGCTGGGACTCTCTGGGAAGCTGGAAAGCAAGCAAACCAAACCAAGCCCAGCCCAGCCCAGCCCGCCGACGACGACGACCTTCGTCTTCGAACTTCGAGCCGAGCCGAGTTCGAGTCGAACTTCCTTCGAACCCCCTCCCCCCACCCCGAGCAACACGCCCTTCCTCCGTCCCAGCTCCTCCATCGGTTTGCCCATCATGTCTGGCGTGCCCAAGCCCATCCGCCTGCCGCCCGTCAAGGTCCTGCGCGTCAAGAACCCGAACCGCGCCCCCGAGCGGCCTTGCATGCACCTCATGTCGTCGGTCCTCGGTACGTTTTGCCCCTCTTCTTCTGCCTCTTCTCCAGCTCCGTCATGCCCTCCTCCTCTCCCTTCCTTTCTCCGATACAATTAGCTACGTAGCCAGGGAAAGAAACACCCCCCCCCCCCCCCCCCCAAAAAGGTGCCCTTCCCTTTCACCCCCCCAATCTTTTGCTGACCCCCGCCCCCAATACAGCCTGCTGGGCCTCGGCCGGCTTCAACACGGCCGGCTGCGCCCCGGTCGAGACGGCCCTGCGCGCCTGCATGGACGCCGGCAAGCCGTCGGCCCCGCGCGGCGACGAGATCAACTACCACCTGTCGCGCTTCCACTCGCGCGTCGCCGGCGTCAAGAAGAGATAAGAAGCGCTCGCCCCTCCGGAGGCAACCCCCCACCCGGGCAGCGTTCGCGCGCACGGTGTCCCGCCACGGGCTACCAAGGCGGCGGGAGGGGGGAGAAAGAGGACGGAAGGCGGAGGGGAAAGGGGGCAGGAGGAGGAGGAGGACGGAGGGAGCCTCTGTCGCCATCCGCCATCTCCCTCTCCTCTCCCTTTTTCCCTTGCTGCGTACCCCTTAGGGCTGTTCCGTGACGACCGAGACACGTCATCCTCCACCACCCCCTACGCGCTACGACTCGACAGCTGTGTGTGTGCCCGTTCCTCCTCGACCCGGCCGGAGGGGGGCAAGGCCACAGTCCACCGCACCCCCCGTGCGCTTTGCAGGAAACGCCTCTCCTCTCCGCTGCATAACTACTGTTCTGAAGACTGCCATCGCTATACGACGACGCCGTGTTGAAACAAGGAGGCGGAGGGCGAGAAGGGGAAGGCGAAATATATATGGCGACGGCGTCCTTGGGTAGGTTGAAAAGCCGACGGGGGGTGGGTCTCGTGGTGGCGTCCTAGAGGGCTATGTGTGTATCCTCGCCGTTATTGTACATACAGGTGAAGCCCAGGCAGGCGCAAGACGCTACGTGTCCACACACAGCCGCATTACCCAATACAGCCATATGTCCAATATATTCAGGGTTAAGTACGCACGCATGGGCACGGCTCTCCTTTTGCAATTCTCGATCCGGGCGCGTTTAAAGGCGGCCGATGATGGACCGTCCGTACCTTACCAAGCGAGCGCCGCGGCCCCCACGACCAAAGTCTCCCTTCTCCGCTCCTCCCATATCGCACCCCTACAGCCCCCGTTCCTTGGCCCCGGGAATCCGGACCCCCGGAGGGCCGTGGCCACACCCCGTCACCGCGCTCTTGTATCCCCGCTCAACACAGACACGGCAGGTGCAGCGTCTGGTAGTTGCTGCAGGTGCGACCACTGGGCGTGGCACTGCCGGTCTGCAGATACACCTGCCAGTACGTGGCGTCGTACCGGCACGCCAGGAAGTTGAGTTCTAGGGGAAGGGAGGTCAGCCGTGCCAGTCAAATAAATTCCGGAGCATCGCTTTTGTTTGTTTCTCTCCCTTTCCTCGGAGGGTAATGAGGAGAGAAAAAGAGAGGGAGAGAGAGGAGGGGGGGAGAGAGAGAAATTACGCACGTCGTCCCCAGCTGCTGCCCCGGCCCGTGATGATAGTATCGCCCTCGAGGGCCCAGACATCGCCGCCGGCCGCCGCGTCGGCGAACCGGAGCGTCTTGTAGCTGGTGGCCTCGCCGGCCGCGATGGTGAGGTACGCGCTTGAGTTGGTGCTCCGGATCGTGGTGCCGATGTCGAAGAACTCGGACGTGGCCTCGGGTCCCATGACGGGGAGCGTCGCTAACGAGGCTTTAGTTTTTCTTTTTTTGTTTTCTCTCTCTCCCCCTACATATTGGGAGCCGAAAGGGAGAGAAAAAGGAGAAAGGAGGGGGAAGGGGGAGGGGGAGGAAAGGCATACGATCGTCTGGGTGTGCCTGTAGGTACAAGTGGTAGATGGGGTCCTGTACGCCCCGGATCTGCTCCGGCTTGGCCTGGGCGACCGGCAGGAGGAACCCAGCCGCCGCAACAGCAGCGACGAGGGCGGCGATGGCGCGCGTGAGCATGGTCGGCCGTGTGTGGTTCGACTTGCACAAGGAGGGGGGGGGGGGGGGTGTCCGGGCGAAGAAAAGGGAGGCGTGCGTGCGTGCGTGCGTGCGTGCGTGCGTGCGTGCGTGCGTGCGTGCGTGCGTGCGTGCGTGAGAGAAGTCCCGAAGCATGAGTACTCAAGAGGAAACCAAAGCGACCGATGGATTGCTCATGGCCCTTTTGTTGAAGACGGACCGCGGCCGAAGATTACTTCCCCTCGATCGGGCCCCGACTGTGTCAAGGGTTGTCCGTAACCGGTAATCACGGAGGACGAGGCCCGTCGAGCCACGGGAAAGCGGATCACAGGGACGGCTGGCCGCTGCTGAAATGCTACCGCGATCCGCCTGCTACAGTTGTCTGGCTTTTCCTGGCACAACGAGACGCCATGATCACTTTGCACTGTTGCGAGGCTTGGGAAGAACGGTACTGGAATTTCCATCACTATATATGGACAACTTCGCTCCCTCCTCCACGGCCCTTCGAGTCGCCCAAGAGGCCTCTCTCTCCACCATCTTCGGGCCTTGATTGCCGCCGGCTCCATCCAGCCATTCACATACTGCTCGTTCGAACCGCACCGTAATAGGCCCTTCGTTGGCCGTGTTCGCCCGAGTATTCCAAATCTGCAACAAAAAACCTCCCACCCCCCCACTCCTTGCGTGTGCTGACGATGGCTCAGATCAAGTGAAGAATAAAGCATCCGCCGAAACGAAGACGCCGCCGCCCTATAAACTAGCGCCGAACTCTTGCGGTGCGACATAGGAAATGGTACGATGGTGTGTAAGGGTACTCGCCTGGCCTCCCTTCGCCGGCTGATGCTTCCGAACCTGGCCCCTGTCTTGCCGAGTGAATCACCACCATCTAGATGCACGACCAGGTCCAGGGAGCGCCGAGGACGAGACCCAACCGAAATTCCAAAGAGAGTAGGAGAAAGAAAGGAAAGGAGCGTATCGAGTGAGTCCGATCAGACCCGGTGTCCCAAAAAGGCTCGTGGTATCTCAAAGTATGTCCAAGAACAGTAGTCGTGAAAAGAAGGAGCGTCATCGTCAAAAAGAGAAACTGCAAAGAGGTATTGCTGTCGGCACATGCGAATATAGTGGTTCAAAAAGCGAGTAAAGAGGAAACTTGGTATCAGTGCAGTCGTCGTCTATGCTGAAAAGTGGTACGCCGTTCCTGTGCCATGCAGATGCGATGAATGTCAAGACCGAACTCCGGCCAGCGAAGGCAAGAATTGCTGCCCATGGGACTTTTTGCTTGTCGCGGATCTTGGCCGTCGAGAATGCCAACAAAGGCACGTCGCAGTGGCACCGTCGTCGTTTAGTTGCTGTCCCCGACGCAGAAGAGCTCTATCTCTCCCACGCCACTGGGATTGTACTCGGTTCGCATGCCGTCGCGGAACTCCATGAAGGCGATCTGTATGTCCTCGTCGCTCTCGATGTTGACAAAATCGCCGTCCTCGTCGCGGTAACGCAGCTTCAGGTTGCCCTTGCCGATGGAGCTACTGGTGAAGCGGGAGAGTTTGTTGTCGATGCGGTCGATCATGGACTGGTACGCAATATTGAAGGCGACAACGAGCGTAATGTATGTGCCCGTGTCGTAGAGCACCTTGACCTTGAGCTGCGAAGGGACATCGCCGGGGGGGCTGAACAGCGCACTGCCCGGCGTCGCCGTGCCGAGCGGCGGCGACGCCGCGCCTCGGTTGTCGAGCTGCAGCGGAGGCGGCGGGTGGCCGTTGCCGTTGCCGGGCGTGCTTTGCCGCGGGTAGATGGGCTGCGCCGGGAACTGCGACATCTTGCCACCGTACGAGCCGTTCGACTGGTGGTGCATGCGCTCTCGCTGGGCCCCGGGACTTTGCGTGTTGGTGCGCATGGGGAGCTCCTGCATGGGCGACCCCGACTGGGACCGAGGGATGTTGCCGTCGTTCAGATGGGCCGGAATGCCGGGCACAGCCGGAACGGGGGTGGCGCTGTTGTTCCTCCGGGGGTTCTGTGGTATGTTGATATCGGGGGTGCTGTAAGAACGGTTGCGCTGCTGGGCAGCCAGGCTCTGCTGGGATTGCGATGCCATGGCCGGCAACGAAGGACCTCGGGGGTTTCTTCCATTCATAGGCGAAGGCCCGTCACGCGAAGGTGCCCGCGGCATGGCCGGGGCTGTGAACCGGTTGTTATCTTCCCAGCCGGGCTGGGGAGTGCCCGACTTGGGCGGGAAGGGATAGGCACCCCCGAACTGCATGCTGCCGCCAGTGGTACTAGTGCGCGTCGATGCCGGCGAGTCGGTCGTAGGGGAAAAGTACGACTCACTAGGACCGCGCGGTCCTGGCGACCCTGCACTCGTGGGCACCCCCTGCGTCTGTAGGCTGAGCTGCGTGGGGGGCGCCGGGAGAGGGAAGCGTGGAGGAGGCGCCCGAGCCATGCCCGCCAGGGATGCTGTGCTCTCGCCCGTAGCAGACCGAGCACGCAGACTCGAATAGGAGGGAGCGCGCGTCATGACGCCGCCCGTCGAAACCTGGGGGCCGCCAAAGGCGAGGCTCGATCCCGAGGACGGTGGGATGATGTGAGGTGGTACCTCGTCGTCCTCGTCGCTGTCGTGCTGCGCGTAAGGGTTCTCGATGTCGTTGGCGTTTCGCATCCAGTGGAAGTTGGCCGCCGGCTGTTCTGGGCTGGCTTGCAGGGTGGGCGCGTTCTCTTGCCTCTGCCGGTCCAGCCCTGTCGCCCATTTCTTCATGATTTCCTCGTTGTTGAACTTGATGACGAAGTTCTCCACACCTGGATCTCCCTTCCACCAGATTTGAACAGTATAAGAGCCTGAGGTAAAAAAAAACAATAGAGATCAGCGATGTCAAGATTTAAAAGACGGGGAGAGGCGAAATCATACCTTGACGCGCTATCGAAACCACTTCGGTCACGTTAGTCATAAATATACGCCCCTTGAGCTGCAGTTTGTTGTTCTTGTTGCGTGTTTTGGGAACGGTCGACTTGGTTTTGTCCTTCTTTTCCTTCGACTTGTTAGGTTGTACCTCCTTGCAGCACAACAGGATGCACTCAAAGAGGTAAATCTCGTACTGTAGGAACGGAATGTCAGCAATCCCCAGGTAAGCATAAGCGGTGCAGAACGAGGGGTTCGTACAAATTTCTCCTGATCGGTGCGGCCCGTAATGACAGAGTACATTCCGTGCTGCAACAGCTTTCCGAAGGATTCCACCCTGTGGTTCTTCCAGTCGTCGACTCTCACTACGAGGTCTTCGAGGGCTTCGTCAAGAAGGTCACGATCAACAGCGGCATTAGCTTGAGATAGCACTCTCTCGGCGGCCTCGATGCCCTTGGCAAGGTCTTCCTTCACCTCCGGGTCTTCGGATTTTTTATTTAAGTCCTGGGCGTACGGTTAGATCCGAGCACAACGAGGCACGTCCGGCCGTTTGGCAGGCGGGGGACGCAGGGATACCACGACTCACCTTCAACAAGAGGGGGTATTTGACCAGCCGCTGCATCGGTTTCAACAGGAAACCATCAAGAGTGTTGAAGTCGCATGCAACCGCATTATCGACCTGTTGGATCTTGTCGAAGACGCCCTGGGCGGTCTGGGCCGCCTTGCGCTGGTTGGCAATGAACGGGGTGTAGATGCCGAAGCCGTCCTCGTGCACCACAAACGCGGATCCCCACCGTTGCATATTTTGGGGCTGCGAGTTGGTGGTTTCGATTTTGATCAGGAAACGACGCTGGAAGTCCAGAATCGCGTTGATGTTCAAGAAAATGGCGTGGACCGTGTCGCCGGTCAGAACGCCGTGTTGTTCCAGGGCCTTTTTGAGGTCGTACAAGTTCTCGAGATCCTGAACGTACTTGCGCTCCGTATCGACCATTTCCTTGATGATGTGATCTCGGTATGTCATCTGAGGCGCAGGCGCACCGTCCATAGCACCATCGCCCTCCGGGTAGGGTGCAGCCCTCTCGAGAAGGAGGCCTTTCTCGGCAGCCTGGTCCAGCACCTTATTTATCACCAAGGTCACCTGGATGGGAAGTGTATGTTAGTAAGCCGGGAGCCTCGACTGGGGGAGGGACACAAAAAGCTTACCTTGACGAAACCCGTGGTGTCGTTTCCCATCAAGTCGTTGATGACGAAGCATTCCGTGTTCTTCAGCTGCAACTGCTCGAGGCAGGCTTTGACAAAACGGAAGACGGCCAGCTTCGAGCGCTTGGCATCGCTTCCCTCGGACTCGCTCACGACCAAGGGCACGGCGGGCTGCAAGGAGTTGTAGATGGTGAGGAGAGGGTGGCCGGTCCGCAGCATTTTCCACAACGATTCCACGGGCCCCTCGCCCGTCCCGTCGGCCGCTTGCTCGTCCATCTCCCTAAGGTACACGTCGAATCCGGGAACCTGGGCAAGCCTTTGCTTCAGCGTGACGCATATCTGGTACAAGGACCGCGACGCATCTGCTTTCTGGTTGATGATGTTCCCCGTGGCCATGACGGGGCCGCTGCTGGCGCCCCCGACGGTGGAACCGGTCGACACGGTGGCCAGCGAAGTGCTGGAGGCATGGCCGGCGGACAAGGCGGCCGTGGTGCCAGATAACTGGCTGTCTCGCGTTCCATTCATGCCGGGCGGGAGGACGGGAGCTGTCTGCGTCCTCAGCAGTGCTGGGGCGTGTGCCATGTTACAAGTAGAACTCGATCACCCCATGCGCTCGTACGCACGGTCGCTGGGTGCGAAGTCGTCGCCGCCGTGGAACGGGTCCGAAGCGCAGCAATGCAGCGTTCAGTGGCTGCCAACGCGCGCCGGAAATCGGTTCCCGAGAGTGGGGGGTGTTGCGATCGCTGCGGTCCAGCTGGAAACGACGGGGATCGAAAAGCGGGGGAAATTGGGCGCAACGAGGGCGAATATTAAACCAAGCGCAGGTAGAGGCTGCGCCGTGGTGTGAAAGGAGTTGGGAAAGAGTGTCCGTCCGGGGTGTCGGCGGGTTCGTAACGAAAGTCAATGGGGGTGCGGTCAATGGAGGTGGCAGCGGGTGTCTGCGTGGAGGTGTCGCCACTCTTTTTCGTCGTGAACGGGCGCGGCGGCGGCGATGATGAAGCTGGCAGATTCAGGGTCGTATTCGCAACCCAGGTCGTCGTCGGCAAGGGACGGGGGCGAAGTTTGGTTCCCGGTCGCGCGGACTGCTGTCGGGTGACTCGTTGCCAGCGACCGTCTCTTTGCTCCTGGTCGGTACGGGTGGCGGGACGAGGCCTCGCGATGTCGCTCTCGGCCGGTCGGTCTAGGAGGGCGTCGTGGAGGGGGCGGTGATTCGATGATGCGGTGATGCGAACTGGACAAGCGCCGTGTGTGTCTGGAATGGAATGGAATGGCTACCCCTCAGTCCAGGGGGTGGGCGTTTGGCGTCGACGGTGGTTGTGCTCGTCGTGTTGTTGTTTTCCCGAGCTGGGTCGGTTGGGCCGTCTTTGTCTCTCGTCAGGGTCCGACCGAGTCGATGTGGTCCCTCGAGGGCTTCTTCGGCGCGGGGAGGCAATTACGTCGGGTCGATAGAGTTCAGGTTGCTCGGTGGCTCTGGCAATGAGGGTGTCGTGCGCAGCAGTCCAGCCTTGGTAAGCCAATAAGGCAACTTGAAACGTGGGAAGTCGATGTGACCGAGAGCGGCGGTTAGGAGGCCAATGTCTAACGTCGGGCTACTTCGGACAGCACCCAAACTCTCCACCAGCAAAGGTCAAATAACACAGCACACAGAGGCGCGCGCGCACACGCACACACACGCTTGCTCTCACACACTGGATGGGTACTGGACACACACACTCTCCCTCTCTCTCCTACACCCACACACGCACCCACACACACACACACACTCAGTGCAGGTCACGTTCCGATTTCACTGCAGGCTTGATGGGCGGCTGCAACCCTTCATTTGCTGTGGTTTGTTCGTTCGAGGCCCGGTTTTGTCGAGGGAGCAGGGCGTTTGTTGGTGAGCGTGTCTCCTTGGCGGAATCGATGTGCCTCCTTATTGTTATTAGATGGAGGGAGGTAGGTAGGCTTTCCTATGCTTGGTCCGACCGATCATCACTTAAAGCCCCCCCGGCGACGCCAGAGAGTGGGGTGGGGGAGACCCATGGCCACCACGACTAAAAAAGACGGCAGGCAGGCGGTACTGCAACTCGGATCCCATCCCATCCCATCCTGGGCATCCCAGGTTCAGGTACCTGGACACATCTCTCGACGGGCTACCCAGCACTGTTCTTTGTGTGCGCGCTGCGCACACACCGCAGTGGCCTCCTCCCGTCCCTTGACTCCTCAGGGTTGGTTCTTCTTCCTGTTCCTAGGTCCTCTCTTTTGCTCTTTCCCCCCCTTCTTGTGGACGGCCAGTCTCCAGGTTGGGTACCTGAGTACTTGCTAGGTAACCAAGGCCCGCCCGCCATGTGTTTATCCATGCATCCCTACTCCAAGTACACATACATGGATCCCATTAGGATGTACATACCTCAGCAACCCTATGCCTGTCCGCCATGCAGATAACAATGAAGCATTATGACGACACCAACACCATGAAAAAACCCCGTGTGTGTGTTTTGTGGTGGTTTTCAAAGAGACACCGACGCCTCCTAATACTAGGTATCTGACACGACCCAAGACACATCCATACATCAAACATCCACCCGAAATATGAGGTAGGCTGGAAGTTGCCTACATACAGACTGTATTCCTCTAGAGCGGCGGGCGGGCCAGGTCATTCATTCCTCCCCTACTCCCTTATACGGGCGGGCAGCTTCTTCTACGGCTTCCTACATAGGTACTTAGTTTCCCCCTCTCCCTCGTTGTCTGTAGCGTCAGGAGGGGCTTGACAAACCACAAAGCCTTGTAATCGGCGTCACACGTAACCCATGCACCCACCTACTCGCCTGGGGTGGCCCGGCTGCTGTCCCGGGCACCCATCGTCACCGCGTTCAGACATTCCGAGTTGCTTGGGGTAGGTACCGACAGGGTCCTATCATCGTGGTCCCGTCTCCATGGCGCACGGGGTGAACACACATGTGCTTGAGCATGTACATACACACACACACACATATATAAAGTACAGGACAACAACGAATACTGCTGCTGCTGCTACTGTTGCTGTTGCTGCTGCTGCTGCTACTACTACCGCCGCCACCGCCGCCACCGCCGTCGCACTGCTTCCAGGAGCATAGTGTGGAGGCTTCTACCTTCGTACCTAGCCAGTCATTCTGTGCTCCGGTGCCTGGCTCCCTCTTCAGGCTGGTTCGGTAAGACGTCCCTATGTAACTACTGAACTCTGTCTACCAGGCCTACAGCGGCCCGATGTGTTGCGCTACTCGTATAGCATCTCCGGTAGCGCCCACGCGCGGTTCCCAAGTCGAGAGACAAGACGTACACCCGTACATTGGGCATTGATTGTGAATGAGGTTCTGGTGTTTCAAATTAGCGAGGCCTTGGACTAGACCAAACACAGCCAAGTTCCCGTCACCGTGGGCTAGACCGTGATCGTCGGGCTGCCCGCCGCGTGAGCTCTCTGCATCTGTCATATACCTGGCTCCGGAGCAGCTGACTTCCAAGGAGAAAGAGGTATTGGTGCTTTCACCCGGTAGGTAAGTACCTAAGCGTGCAAGCCTAGGGTCCTTACCTCTTATCCAGACCTTTCTGTTCGTCCGGCTCAACCCCCTTAGAACACCCTCCAGGACCCGAACAAGGGAGGCAATCCGTCTGCCCCCCCCGATGAGGGCGCCGTGCCGGGCTCCGTTTGCGTATTCCAGCCTGCTTTTCCGCACATCATTGTGGACGTCCCGCCCTCATTGGGTCTCGAGGCCAGCCCGCTCTCCCGCCGCTCAGCCCGCTCACACTGGGCGACGACCGACAGGGGGAGCTGGGGGGCGGCCCGCCTTCCTGCACTTCCTTTTTGCATGCAGGCGGGGGCGACTAAAAAACGGTTTCTTCTTTGCTTTCCACGGAATCGGCGGCAGACTTGGGCCCCCTCCCGAAAGGAGCCCGAAGAGGGAGGGGGTTCTTCCCTCATTGCATCGCGCATCTCACGCGCAACGAAATACTCCCCGAGCTGGCCACGGGCGTCATCCCTCTCCCCCGTCCTTGGGGTGTGGCGGGCTGGCATCGTGAAGCGCTGATGCGTCTCCTGCCCACCGTAGCTGCCTTCCTAGCTGGCTGGTTCACTGCCCTAGGCGGCCAAGTACGGTCTAGTTTTCGCTTTGATGGGGGCCGGTAGGGATGGATGGATGGCTTCGGGTCCATCGACTTGTGCCCCCCCTGCCACGCGAACGTCCAGGGGACCTTTCCCTGCGTTGGCGCCATGCTGCATCGTTCCCCTCAGGTGGTGCTGGCATTTTTCGCCCGCTACATCCCACATCCAGACAGGCTGCGAGAACAAGTACAAGTACAGGTACACCCTCGACAATCGAGAACGATGGTTGAAAGGGGGAAAGGGGGGGAAGGGGTCAGTCAGTAGCATACGGGCTAAGAAGTTAGGTGTCTGTCTTTTGCCGGAAGGTCAGGTTTCACCACATCTGTGTGTACCGCCAGCCTACCTCGAGATCAGCATCCCACACCGAACACAGTCAGGTGCCCCAACAGCATCCCATCCCAGGAGCGGGCGGCTTCAGAGGCGCCGTACCGTATCTCCCTGGCTGAAGCAGTGAAGGCCCTGCCGCAGTGCAAAGAAGAAAAGAAACGGTAGATCTTGCTTCTATCCCCTTGGCTTTTTTTTTATCCTATCGTGCCGCGCTGGACGATGGGATTCTGCAAGTTCCCCATGGCGGTCACGCCTTTCACCATGGCTCCAGCGAAAGGCATCGCCAAGGCGTGCGAATTTCCCTCAGGAGATCGACTAGGACGCCCTACTACGTACGCTACCCGTGTGACTAGTGGTATCTCATCTCGACCCAGTTGGCACCCGGGCGGGATGATTGCCCAGCTGTCGGGGCAGGGAGAGGTTAGGCAAGCTTGACTCCTAACCATTCCATTTCTTGAGATGGCGGCGGGCCTCCAGGGGTTTTTTTTTTTTTTGTTCCTCGAGGCTTCCATGCAGGCTTCCATCCATGGCTCCCCTGACAGCAAGCAGCACCTGGCCCAGCAATCTTTTGCCCAAACCCTGAGCATCCATCCTCCACTCCTCCTCCTTGCGACCCAAGTACGCGTCGGCCTTGTTCAGGGACCTTGAAACAGCCCATTCATGCCGATTGAAAATGGTCCGCCTTCGACCTTCAATCCGCAACAGCCGAGGGGATGGATGCCTTTACCCCGCCTTCCCATGTCACAAATCAATCCGGTGCGCCTCGGGGATCCCAACCGGACCCCGAGCCGAGGAAGGGGGGGGAGAGGGGGGACTAGGAGGAAAGCAATTACTGTGTGTGTTTTATGAGCTGGACAGGGCGTGTGTGCTCGCCCGGTCTTGCGCCTGCTGGTGCGGCCGCCTCGCTGCGCCTGGGGATCTGGATGGTGACCTGCTTGCTTCCTCCTTCTCCTTCTCCTCCTCCTCCTCCTCCTCTTCCCCCTCCTCTTCTTTCTTTTCAGGGTTGATTGGGCGAGTATCTGAGCTCCGGGGCCTTGGGCCCCCATGACAAATCGCGTCAGCCCATTGCCCACAGCTGCCCCATGCTCGCCGTCGAGGCTTGCATGACCTGGCGGCCGCATGAAAGGCCGCATTGATCCTCTCTGCGAAAAATATGACAGCTTGCCTGCCAACCCTTGACTCGGGCTCGCAGGCCACCCATCTGCCGTGTATCTGCCTATGAGGGTGCCGCCGGTGGGGACGTAATTGTACATTCATCCAGGGTGTGGATGCATGGATGGATGTAAGTACGGAGCCTGTAGCCCATACGTCGGCGGACTCGTACTTGGCTTCTGGAGGGGCGGGCGAGTGTGCACAGTATGTTTCAGCGATCAGTCCTGTTGACTCCCGAGGCGTCGCTCTGCACATGTTTCTCCGTAGCGAGGCGACGAGGCTCTGCGCCGTATTGCTACGCTATACTCAGCCCGCAGACATAGGTATCTGGACTATGCAAAGCGTAGCTGTTCGCCGATGCCGCTGAACCAGGTGACATCCGGGGCGTACAGCCGCTTCGGGCCCCCGGCTTTGGCAGCCGTCGGGGTAGGGCTGATAAGCGGACAGCATTGTGTCAAAAGCTAGGCCGATCGACATCGGCTGCCAGATAAGTACATGATTCGGGTTGCTTTTGATGCTTCGCGATCTCGTGCCTTGCTGTGAAGCATCCAGAAACTTCCCGTGGCTGACAAGGGGATAAGAGGCAAGCCCTCCAAAACATGAATGGCACCACTTCCACTTCCACTCTACCTACCTACCTCCATCACCATCTCCTCTACAAGCCTGAACTCACTCACCGATGACCTCGGGTTGCCCATGGGCCCATCGCCTCTACGATCATGACATGTCTGCCGCGCCTACCCGTCGGTACTATCGTGGCGAGCGCCTCCTCGGCCTCCGGCACACACCGAGCCCAAGGGCAGACGCCACACTGCCCTGGCCACTTGCCGACTTCTGCATGTACGAGGAACGCGCAAGTCGCAATCATGTGATTTGTCCCTGCGAGCAACCCGTCTTGCCCACCAGCCGCGTTTCGAGCCTGTCATGACGTACGCCGTCCAGCGTTCACGCCCACGGATAGGTCGTCCGCAGACGCATCTGCATCATGATGGTTGCAACTGCGAATGGCGAGCCAGCAGAGCGGTAGAGTGACGGCTCCCAGGCTGGTCGTAGCGTGAGCATCTATATTTAGTGAGCCGCGGCCACCATGGTTCAGTCCCGCATTCGGCTTGAACCTACTGGCCCCCATATATCACCTCACGGCCTCCTCTATTTAACCTCCAGGCCCTGGGGGGTGGATAAATACCCAGAACGTCAAGTACCTCTCATCATCAATCATCAAGTCGAATGGCTCAGTCCATCAACGTGTCAAGTCTCCACCAGTCAGCCCCGACCTGCCCTTTGTCCTGACCATATGTTGTTGCGAGGGAGCAAGGGTGACTGGCAGAAGGCAGTCTTCGGATCGCGGGCCGTAAGGTGCTTGTAAGGCTGGTGGATGAGGACTCACTTTACGTTGCGGGAATAAATAGCAGCACAGGGCTGGCCAACCATGCCCGTCTGCCCCAGGTAGTCTCGTTGCCCAAACAAGGTACATTCATCGACGAGGGCAAGAAAGAAAACCCGGAGGAACTTGGGTTCCGGTGATGCCTGTTGGAAGGTCGCTAATGCCACGACCTGGGTGAAAGAACAGCGCTGATCAAGTGGTAATCCATACGCACCAAGTTTCAGCTCCAGGACCAGGGAAAACCCCAATCAGGTGATAGCTTCAAAAATGCCCTGCTTGTTGTGGCTTCCCAACTTGAATATGTATTGGGGAATATTTAAAGCCTGTTGACAGCTTGACCATCTATTATTCGGGTAAGGTACTCGGTGTTTTCATTGCTTCGCAGGTGTGTAGCTCTACAACCGCTGGCCGTTCCCAACGGCAGGAAGATTTGGTTTCTAACACTCACTTTCCAATACTTCTATAAGCCTAGATATACCCGAGAAACTCATTTACATCCTGGATGCCGTCCTCTGCCGCTGGGGTACACAGTTGAGCTAAGCACAGTAACAACGAAAGCCACCAGCAATATGGCCTCTTAATGCTCGTGTAGGACGTGATGATGCGGGGAAACACCCAGTTGGCTTCGGCTTGGTTGGCTGTTTGGTACCGCGCCGTATTCAGATATTTCAAGGGAGGCCCTGAGAACGTCTTCGGGCGGCCCAGCCGGGAGACGCCGGGCAAGGCCTGCGCTATGGCTGCCATTCATACGGCTACATCCTGTTCATACGCCTACCCAAACTGGACAATATACTTGGGTGTGTTCCTCATGATTTCAGAGAAAGGAGTGAAAGGTCAGAAATTGCAAGACATTGGTGGTCAGCTACTGTACGAGTGAGCACTTGGATCATGTACCAATGCAACGCATTTCTGTCATGCCAAAGTTTTAGATATGTTCACTCGTTCCGGATATGGCGTTGAGAATGTCGTAGGTTCGTTGCCTTGCACCATTACTGCATTCTGTCAATAGCCTCTGTTCCTTTGGACACTCTTATAGAAGTCATCCTGGGCACTGCCAACGATGTTGGGTTGCCATGATCTTTAGTTCCGCTGTTTCTAGCGCCAGAAATGGTAGCCCGGATGTTTGTAGAGAAATCACTGTCCTGTTGTCCGTGCCACGCCGGTGATTGGTGTACATATCAATATACCGATCGGTTCTCCGGCTTTTGGACGCGGAAGGGAGTATGGGCGGGCCGTCTGAGCGGCCAGAGTTGCTGGTAAGACCACGGAAGGAAACGTTGAGAGCGTTGGCCATATTTCGCTGCCACGGACTCGCTCGAAGAGGCGGCGCGCTGAGAGACATAGTCCCTCGGCCGGGCCGTTTGCGGCTTGGGAGGGGGGAAGGTTGGCAAGGTGACCCGGATAGCGGAGGCTGGGCTTCTTCCCTTTGCATCCATGCTTTGTGCGCGGCCTCGGAGATGCAGCACCAAGCCGGTCGTCGCTACGATCATCGGTTCGAGACGAAGGAGATAAGGTGGCTGCTGACGTTGTGCAAGGCCCTATTCGGCCCAGCCATGGGATATCATGCATGCATCACAACTGGGCAAGCCCGCGAATGTGGAACTATAGATGGATTCAGGAGGGTTCGGGAGGAGGACATGTGGGGCCGAATGGGCTGCTGGTTTCGCGGATCTGTGGATGCGCGCCCATGGAACCTTCGTAATGGGACGTTCGTTGTACTTTACGGACATACATACAACCCTTAATGACCAGCTGCGCTCTGGCCGGTGCCGGGCCTCTGCTGAGCTAATTCACCCATGGTTGTCTGGGGATTCCAGGGGAATGGATGGCATGGCCTTCATTATCCCTCGTGTCCATCGTGATGATGAGACGGCAGTTGCTTAGGGACCACCCGCATGGATGTATTCACCTGCACCGCGCCTTTAGGCTTCCAGCAGCCATATTGAATTGGACCGAGCAGGCGGAGACTTCAAGTTGCAGACCGAACGAACACACCACCACGCCTTTGCCTCCTCTGCCTCGGGGCGGCTGCTTATTCCAGGGTCGATGTAGATGTGCCTCCTTGCCTCCTATCTCCCTCCATCCCGCGCTCCCTCGCTTTGAAACCTCCTAGGTAAGGTAGCTCTAGCCTGCCCTCGTTCATCCCTCCGACCGCCTCATATGGGATCATTCCCATACATACTACTTGTACACCAACTAGCCCATCCTTCCACCTCCACCGAGAGCCTCCTCCAGCCCGCCCGGTCTACCCTCCGAGCCTCCATCCATTCTTCCCCACACCACGTCTCTCTCTCTCTCTCTCTCACAGCCGGTGTCTACCTAGGTCTCCTACGCTCCATACACTGCGGTTCGCCGTTCATGGATGGATGTGACTGGGTGTGCGCGGCTTCCCTGCTTATCTCCCTGTCCCTTTTGCCGTCGACAAGGCTGCGGCTTTGGTCTCCCCACAAAGCGCCCGTCCGTCTGACGTCGCCTGCCATCATCCCCTTCGACTCTTCAGGTTCTACCGGTACGTGAAGGCAATTCCGTACGAATCCGGTTTCCATTGCAGCTGTGCCTCGCGCCGCGTTGCAGGGCACTGGTTACCGTATCCTAATACGTCCACTACTGCCGACGACGCCGTCCCTCCCTGTGGGGTCCCGCCGCGGTAGCGACTGGAAGGGACATAAGCTTGGACTAACGCCCCCCCCCCCGGTACTTACTGAGTGTGTTGCGTATGCCAATCGTTCCATGCCGACAACAACAAGCCCGACGACGACATCGCTTGCTGCCTCTTGGAACCGCTTCACGCCTCCTTCTCCTCCTCCCCCCGCCCCCTCCCCCCCCACGACGAGCAGCCTCGGTCGCATTGAAGCCGCCCAGCCGCATCTTTGTACCCGCGTTCCGGTGGCTAGCGCTACCCGATAGGTGCCTTGGCACCGCCCATAGCCCATTGTTTCGTTGTTGTTCTCCTAGTCCTACGGCAACCGCTGCGCGAGTCTCTCGTCGTACCGCCGTCCATCGTCGCAACCCGGCCCCCCTTCTGGCCCAATCAGCGCCCGCGATTGCTGCCTGCTTACATATAACCTCCCATTGCGCCATCATCAACTTCGCCTTCGCCTGGTAACTTTAAAAGCATCGACGAGGCTCTCTGCCCTTGCATCTGGAAAACTGACAACCATATCGCCCTGTCTGTCTGCATCAACCCTGAGCTTGGCTGGCCCGGAACGACGCCCGCGGCGGCTGAGAACACATCTCGCCGTAGTCCCTACGCTCCCCACCCAGGTCGGCCCCAAGCCAAACCCTCCGCCGGCATGGAACCCTTTCCATCCGCTCAGGAACCCGACGAGGGCTATAGCGAACACCCACTCTATCCTTCTGCCGATAGCAGCGCCCTGGGAAACGCCGCGCGCACGCCCACCGAATTCAGCAACTGGCTGGCTCCTCGCATGTCGAATCTTTCCGTCGCCGAAAAGACGCAGCTGGCTATGGCTATCCTCAACGACCTGCCGACCCACGTCATCGCTGACATCGTCCTGACCCATCTGAACCCCCGTTTGTACATCGATTTCGTCGACTACCTCCCCACCGAGATATGCCTGAAGATCTTCGGCTACCTCGACCCTGTCTCCCTCATCCATGTCGCGCAGAGCTGTCGCGGCTGGCATGAGCTGGCCGCCGATCGCAAGTTGTGGGAGAAGCTGTTCTACCTGGAAGGATGGCGCGCCCTGCCGAAAGAGATTGCCCTGGCCGAGGAACGAATGAACGCCGGCCTGTCCAGCACCGACGTCATGCACCCCCAGAGACTGCGCTCATCCGAGTACGGCCATGCCCATAAGAAAAGAGCCATTTCGGACCCGACGCCGCACGACTCGGCCAACGGCGGTGATTCTATGGATCTTGACGGCGACCAGAACGACAGCAGCGGCGGCGACACGGAGATGGCGGGTACAAGTCTATTCGGCGGCCCCGGCGCTCATGGCAGTTCCTCGTCGTCTAAAAGCACGGCCAGCGTTGTCCAGAATCTTGGCCACCTTATGATGGCTTCGCCGAGTCCGTTACCCGACTCGCCGGGGCGCGAAGCGACGCCCCACGCGTCCGATGCCAAGGGCAAGGGCAAGGCGAAGGCCGAAGTGGCACGTGATACCCCTATTCCTTCGGTGGCGTTGCCCGCCCTTCCCAAAGCATCGCTGTGGTCATTCGACACGCGGAATATGCGGTACAAGATCAACTGGCAGTGGCTGTACACTATGCGGAGGAGGCTGGAGTACAATTGGGAGACGGGGAAGTACACAAACTTCCAGCTCCCACACCCCGACTACCCTCAAGAGGGGCATAAAGAGTGCATATACAGCCTCCAGTTCAACTCGGCGTATCTTGTGAGTGGTAGCCGGGACCGGTCTTTGCGCATCTGGAACATGCAAACACGCCGCCTTGTGCGCCAGCCCCTTCGTGGCCACACTGGGTCGGTCCTGTGCTTGCAATTCGACTCAGATCCCGAGGAGGATCTGATCGTGTCAGGAAGCAGTGATTCAGACGTGATCATCTGGAAGTTCTCGACAGGGCAAATGGTCCAGCGCCTCACGAAGGCGCACACCGAGTCTGTGCTCAACGTCAAGTTCGACAAGCGAATTCTGGTGACCTGTTCCAAGGACAAGACCATCAAGATCTTTAATCGGCGGCCACTGCACCCCGGCGACCAAGGCTACGGCGACATTAAGGCTGTCAGTGCCGTACCCACTCACCTCCTGAAGCACCCTGATCACCAAGACTTCATCTTGAGCCGGTTGCCGCTGAAGCCGCCCTATACGCAAATCGGCTGCTTGGAGGGGCACGGGGCTGCTGTCAATGCTGTACAGATATGCGGTAGCGAAATTGTGTCGGCCAGTGGCGACAGACATATCAAAGTCTGGGACTGGCCGAACCAAATTTGTCGAAGGACCTTCTTGGGCCACAACAAAGGCATTGCTTGTGTTCAGTATGACGGCCGCCGTATTGTGAGCGGGAGCAGTGATAACGAGGTCAAGGTGTTCGACCGCGAAACGGGCCTCGAAGTGGCCAGCCTCCGCGCGCATACTAGTCTTGTGCGCACTGTGCAAGCTGGCTTCGGGGACCTGGCGTACAGCGCTGAGGAAGACCGCAATGCCGCAAAGCAGGTCGACGAGGAGTATTTCAAGGCGTTCGAGTCCGGAAAGCTCGGCGACTCTCACCTGGTTCGGGGTAAGGCTCTGAACGCAGGGAGTCGCCGACCTGAGGACATCACCGCGTACGGAGCCAAATTGCCCCCCGGAGGCGGCGGCGGGCCGTATGGACGAATCGTCTCGGGCTCTTACGACCAAACTGTTATCATCTGGCGCCGAGACAAGGAGGGAGTGTGGCGGAGCGCCCATACGCTTCGCCAGGAAGACGCGGCGGCCTCGGCGATGCGACAGCCCTCCATGAGCCGGGCGGCGTCTCCCCCATCTCCAGCAGGCGGCGCGTCTCCTCGTGCAGATACGCAAGCCACGGCGGGGCCTTCGACTCGTCCTCTTCCTTCCGCGAGCGCGCCTCCTGCAATGCACCAGATGCCTACACCCCCTACACATATCATGGAGAACGACGTGATGGCCAGCAGCCCCGGGCCCATCGCCTCTTCGGCCCGCATGATCGACCTCTACGTATCGCAAGGCCCGGCCGCACTCCGCATCGCCCTTGTGCGGTTCCCAGGCCTGCTGAACAGCCATTCCCAAATTCAATCAGCCATCGATCGCGAGCCTAACGCAGCTATACGCGCGCAGCTCAGGCAAGTTGTTACGGCGGCTCTGTTACAAGCCCGGATCGCCCAGAACCGCGCTCAAGTGGCGGCTGCCACCTCTGCGGCCGCGGACCATCCGACACCCCACATGTCCCAGTCGTCATCATCGCAGTCAAATTCCGGCGGCTCATTGCCACCCTCCACGGGCCGGCCTTCGCACCAGCAGGCGAGCGCACCGCCCGCTCCCCACTCGACCCAGTCGCCTGCTGCGGCCCAGGGGTCTTCTTCCCGACTGGGCGCCTTGCTGCAAGCCCGCAACCGGCCCCGGAACCAGGCCTCATCTAGCCGAGCCGCCGCAACCGCCCACACGGTCGACAGCCAGTCCAGCATCGAAGCTGTAGCCGGCTCCTCCTCCTCTGCATCTGCAGGACCACCTGGTCCGAATCAGGGGACACCTCGTGCTCCGTACATTATGCAGCACGCCCCTCAACACCCATCGCTTGTCCAGGATGGTGCACCAACTATGACCCAGTCACCTGCGGCAGCACAGGGCGGGCCGCCGGCTCCAGCTCCGGCCGCACTGCCGGGGCAACATCACCCTCATATTGCTTCAACGGATTCCAACCCACGGGTCTTCAAGCTCCAGTTTGATGCACGCCGCATTATCTGCTGCAGCCAGACGTCGACCATTGTCGGTTGGGATTTCTCTAACGGCGATCCAGAACTCGAGGAGGCTACGCGCTTCTTCGGGCCCATGGAGTAGGAGCAAACACCTTCCAAGCCTTTTTGCTGAGGAGAAGGACTTAAAAGTCGCCGCGAAGGTGTACGAGGAAGATGGGTGGTTTCCGTGTAGCACGGGATCCAACTTCCCGGCCCAGTAGACAGTATGTCGACGCAGTATTGCTGCACAAAGAGTATTGCTAGAACCGGGACGAGAGCGTTCCGGGTGAGAAGCGAGGAGTGATGCATCGGTCGGTTAGCGGAAGGAGGGACATGAGCCTTGATTTTGCACGTATGATAGAAGTAAGAGGGCTAGTCACAAGTCAATGATTTACTCGGGGTTGGACGCTCCAAGAACTGCTCGCTCCCAGGCGGATGAGGTTTTATACAGGCGACTGGGTCCCAATCGGCCGCAGAGCGAAGCTGCTCGACCTGATCGAGAAAGCTACAGGGACCAGCAAGACTGGGTTCCAGAGCACGTGACTATATCACGGCTTCAATATGTCGGAGGCCCCTCGGTGGCGCAGAAGATAAGTTGGATCTCGAAATCCAGGGCGACGCGCGAGGAAGACACGGCCTACTGCTTGCTCGGCATCTTCGAACGTCGGTATGACCCTCTTGTACGGCGACGGCGGGCGCGAGGCAATCCGCAGACTTCAGGAAGAGATTATCAAGGCGTCCAACGACCTATCCCTCTGTGCTTGGATCCAGCCCACCAGAACAGGCCCCTTGTGCCTAAGTGCTTTGGCCGAAAGTCCTTCACAGTTCACCAACTGCTTTGATCTACCGATCACCCCCGCACGCCCAACGTCGCCGACGGCGTTGACCAACGAAGCCATCACGGCCCATCTGGAACTTTGCATCTTCGATCAGAGGCTTCATAGTATACTAGGGGGGGGCGTCGGAAATTGGTGCCTGTGTCTACGCGATTCCCCTTGTTGGGGTGTCGCCGAAGACGTACTTCAGGTCGTCCGGCCAGACGGTCGTGATGCGCACGCAGGCAAAAAGAAAACGCTACGAGGGTCGTCTCCCTCGTGAACAGGGTCAAGAAGCACTTGTCCACCGTCTCCATGTCGCCGGTTACGTACAACCTTTCCGCGGTCGAGCGCCTCCCGCCCGGGTACGTCCTCTCGGAAATCACCCCCTTCCAACCGGCGGCGGCCCTGAGGTCCGGGTGGCCGAGGGCTCATGCGGTTACGATACTCTCATCGGAACCCCCCCCCCCCCCTTCGAAGCCCACGGCCCGACGTGAGGTGGAGATCCACCACCCCCCGACGGAAACTGGTACTTTCGTTTTTTTTTCCCGTGTACCGCCACTTTCCTCGCCAGCGACCCGCGCCAGCAGCTGTCGGTCTCGCGCTCGTCCTCCTAGGGGGGATCCCGGCTCCCGCTGGAGGCCCCGGGCGCCGGCCTGTGCCCGGGGCGCCGGCAGCGCGGAGGCGTACTTGTGCTCACGGTGACGGCTCACGAGCCCTTCGGCGTCACCGTACAAAATGGTCCGTCGACCCCCCCCCCCTTCTCTCTCTGTCTGTCTGCCCTTTTCGCTCCGAAACCTGACTGGATGCAGGCGTGGCTTCTGTGCTGTCATACTTTGGCCAGGTCGCTCTTATCCGCTGGGTAGCCAGTTTTTCAGCCTCTGGCGTTACTTCTTTTCATCTCTTCCACTCTCTATGTCCATATCTCGCCTCGCGCTGGGGTGCTGAAGAAGCTTCCCACCAGCTACCTCAAATTATCACGAGGGCTCGGGACCCTCGCCAGCTTCCATGCTGGCTATGTGGTCCTGATCGTCGACTTATTGCGTGTACTCGGGTCTTTTATGCTTTTCTCCATTGGGTGCATTTTTTTGCTCGTTAAAAGACCATTCGGCTAGCCTAGGGAATAACACTTTTATTTTATTTTATTTTCGTAGTGCATATCGTGTGCGTTATTGATATACCGTACGTGCAAGACCACCCAGGCTCCCCCCTCCCCCCCCTCCCTCGCGAAAATGAATGCCACATTGCAGCTTGGAGGTTGCGCAAACACGGAGTCCCGGGACTGAGTCTCGATGCGCTGTTGTTTCCGGCGTGCCGGGTGGTTGGATGGCCGCAACCTACATGCACCCAGTGGGTTGTGTGCGTTGGCGGTTGGGCAGCACATGAAACAAAGCAACAGCATTGCACAGTCACGACAGCCTCGATGGACAGTTGGCTCCATTTCCCCTTCCGCCCTCCCCTCGCCACTCGTCTTTCCGTGTTCGTGCCAGGCCGGTTGGAATGCTTTGTCGGTGTTGGGTCCTCGGGTCAGCAAACCAAGCACAGAGAACTCCCCCCTGTTTCTTTTTCAAAATGGAACCTTTGACCTGACTTTCCTCCGGTCTTTGCTATCTCGACATTACTGCGTGTCGGAACCGAAATCATCTCCATTACCATGCCGGGCCTCCCTTTTCTCCCGTTGCTGCTTCTCCTCGTTTCTCGGGCCCTATCCGACCCCGTCCCCTTCAACCGAACATGCACGGAGTGGGCACATAATCGCACCCTGCTAACAGGCAACTGCAATGCGCATACCGCCGGAAAGTCCAGCGCTCTCGACTTGAACCAGTGAGCGTTTTGCGTTGGGCCGCCTGGGCCTGGAAGGTGTTTGCCCACGTACTGAAAGCCAGGGTTTTCTTTCTTCGTCCCTAGTTGCTTCGCCAACGTCGACGGCGCCCTCGTGCCGGCCGACGACGGCTTCTTCGGTGACTCCTGCGAGAGCATATCGATCGACGCGTGGCCCGACGGCCGGACGGCCTCGTTCGCCCCGGTCTTCCTCCGCGCCAACTGCCGGGATAAGTCCGGGAAGCTGGTGCCGGCGGTGATGGAGATTAGTGGACGCTTCCCCCCCCCCCCCCCCCCCTTTCGGGTCGGCAGAGCGGCGCCCCGGCGGGCTGGCTAACGCGATACAGGTGCCCCTGGGGCCAACGTGAACAACAACGATGGCCAGCTCCAGTGCTACGACCACAATGCGTGTTTCATAAACATGCTCGAATGCATAGGTTGTAGCGAGGCCGGTGGCCTGAAGCTCCCGTCAACTTGGTCTTGCGATTGATACCCTGGGCTTGAGGCTACCTCGGGAACTCGATACAGAAATCGTCCTTCTCAGTTTACGTTCGGTGTTGACTGGGACCCGACTCTCCATTCTTCGAACAAAATAAAACGTTGTATGGTATCTAGCGACCCGGGAAAATGCTTCCGGGCGGTGGTGGACTGTGACGCACCTCGATAAGAAAAGTAAAAGTATAGAAAAATTGCGCTCGGGGTCTTTTGCCTTGGCCGCCGTGATTGTGCCTCCCCCGCTACTATAGGGGCTCCTAAACAATGCTCCCAGACCTTTCGGACATCCTCTCTGCTCGCTCTCTCTTCAACTGACTCGTCGACGTTTCGGAGCCATTGTCCTCCTCCCCGTCGCGGTGCATGACGCTGATGGTGGTCTCCGTCTTCTTGGTGATCTCGCCCGGCAAGCACTCGTTGTTGCGGTCTTGGTTGGTGGAGTGAACGGCGAACTGGTGCTCGTACTGGCGCTCCGGGTCGCTGGGCCTCTCGTCCTCGGAATCCAGCCGGTAGTGGTCGCGTTGGTTCTGGAAAAGGGTGGCCCGCTTCCGGTTTGTCTGCAACTCGGTGGCCCCCGAGTTCGAGTTGGACTTGCCGACGCCGCCGCTGCCGCCGCCGCCCGTCGCCCGGACGACCTTGGCGATGAGGTCGGCGATGTTCATCTCGATGTAGAGCTTGAGCATGTACACGAGCGGGTGGAACTGCAGGTAGCTGTTGGCTCGGTTACGCGTTAGCCGGCCGTCCGGACCTCCTAACGAGAATGGGAGAGAGACGCATGAAGGGGGCGGTCACGTACACAAAGTCGTTGGGGATCGACATGCTTCCGATCAGGATCACATCCAGGCTCACGGAGACGCCCACCATGAACAGGTTGAATCGGTACAGCGGCATGTACTTGGACAAGCCGTTGGCGATCAGCTTGCTCCGGACGAGGTAGATGAAGTAAAGGTTCAGGCCGGCGTCGACGAGACAGAAGATGACCTTCTCCATGCGGTCCCAGTAGAAGTTGATGGTGACATAGGTGGGGGTGGTCTGCAGGCGAGCGGGAATCCAGATGCAGTAGACACTGATATTGACACAGCCGAGAACGCAGACGACGACCCAGCGGATTTTGACGATGTGTGCTTTCGTCACCACCAGCAGCGCGATCCGGTTGATGATGATCAGGCAGATGCATTGAATCTGGATGGGTGTCAGCCTTGCTGCAAAGACACCGGGTCGACGCCGGAGGGGGGCCCGGTTGCGTCGTGAGGCACGTCGGCGGGCTTGCGTACTTGTATGGTCCAGAAGGTCACTATTGGTTGGGGGGGCACGATTAGTATTCAGGGCCGGCACCGAGAGCAGTGCGGGAGGTTGGCTTACAGATGAAGAAATAGACCCAGAAGCTGGGCTCGATGATATCTTTGATGTGCAGCCAGGCGAGGATGCTGATGACCAAGGAGACGAACCACTCGCTCCAGATAAGCAGAGGGTATCCTGTGATCTTCCCGGACCGCTTCCACATGGCTCTCGACTGATCAAAGGCCTTTGCGGCCGTGAAGAGAGCGCATCCTAGCGTGAAGCCCCATATTACGGTGGCTATAAGGAGCTCGTCCAGCGTAGTCTCCTGGTGCTTGTAGTCGGGAGAGACCCAAAGGCCCGGCATTGTAGGCGTAAGACGAGATGGAAAGAATGGAGAGCGACAGGATGGCAAAGAGGCGGTACTCGGGGACCGTACAGGCAGCTGTTCCCGAGTCGGACAGTGTCGCTCGTATAACGATTTGGATCACAGTGACCTCCAAGAACTGGCGGAACTTGTGGGTGTCCCATGTTAGGAGGTATATATCCTGATGGGGTGCTATATGTTGGTGGCCATGGGTAACGAATCGTTGATCTCCTCACATCTCCTTGCATCTCCGGCACTGGGTATATCTGGTGGGCAAATTCTAGTGTACCCAGCCGGTATCCGGCTCCATACTTCTCGATGCTGGTTCGTCATACCCAGGTTGCCACCTAGGGCCAAATCTCTGGTGGTGATCATCGCCCTAGTTGGTCCTTGTGGGAGGCCAGGGGACGGGGAGGAATGACGGGACTAGCTAATGGATGTTAAGGTTCGACGACGTGTTAGCTAAGCGTTCGTAGTCCACGACCGATGGTCCCACCAGGGGATGCTCGAGGAGGCCGTGCTCGGCCGTGCTTGAGAGTCAAGCTCGTCAGAAAGTCATGATGGCAGTGAGCAAGAGACCCGATCCCAAAGTCGGCGGAGGGGCCAGACGGAGAGGAGACCCATGGCCTGCGCCGATCTCAGCGGCGCCGCTCAGCCGCTTGCTTCCGTTGCCACATAGCCGGCATAGCGGCCTGGGTATTAAACCCCTTCGGCTGATAGCGTCGCCCGAAGGCCCGCAAAGGCCGCCTCGTCTAGTATAGCGGTCCAGGCCAGAGGACCAATGCCAGGACTGCCGCATCGCTTCGCGGCTCTAGCCTCGACTGAACCCTGTCTCTTGGCTTCAGCTGCGTCGTCCAAGACTCTCTCCCCCACCCACAAACTAACTACGAATGCACACTGGCGAGACTGGCCAGTCTCGCTGGACACCCAGCAAGCCACATAAGCCGTACATAGCTGGACCTGGACCTACGTATAGTGTATTGAAGTATGCAGCCCGAGTACGGGGAGCGGACCGCCCTCCATCTCGGTTCGCATCGGTGGTGATTTAGGCCGTCCTTGCATCGGCAGGCAGCTTGTATGGAGACACCGGGGCTCCAGGACCCTTTTCCCCGTGAACCGGTTCAGCTAGAGAAGCTTAACGTCCAGGTGGGAGGGTCTCGTCCAAAGGCAGCCGAGAGGTAGGCATTGTGAGGTAAGGCAGGCAAGGCAGGCAAGGCAGGGGGTCCTATCCCACGAAAGAGACTTCTTCCCCCTGGGGTTCCATCTCAGTTCCTGGGCTAGCCCGTGCCGAGCTCCCGGCCGCTGCGCTGCAACCGAATCGCTGGAACGCCTTTCTCCGACGTGCGCCGTCATGGGGTTACCCTTAAGCGAGAAGAAACGCTCCGGGCCCGGGGTTCCATCTCCCGGGGGAGCCCATGTGCTCCCTCCTCCTCTCCGACGAGCTTCGCCTGCCGGCCAGGGATGGACGGCTCGCTTGACCTCTAGCCCTTTGTGCAATATAACGATGCGCAGCTGTGTGTCCCGAACGAGGGGAGTCTACCCGGCGGCCCGACTGTGGTTCGAAGGCCCCCGAGCATTCACTGGGTTAGGTACCGACTCGCTTACTCGGTCGTTTCCCTCCATTTCATACATAAAGTACCAAAGCGGGCGGCCCCCAAGATCGAAAAGATCAACGCTGTTCATGCCCAGAAGGCCCCTCCCCCGAGAAAATCGGAGTGGAGCCGGCGCTAAGACTGACACCAAGGTACGTAGGAGTATCCATATCGGATGGATACAACCAAGGCTCTGCATGGATACCATCTCGGCTGACATGGAGCATGGGCCCTATGCACTTGTTCTTTTTTTCTGGGCGGTTTTCTTTTTCTTCTGCTCCTTTCCTTTCTTCCTTCAGCCGCTGACGACGTTTTCATCCATCAATGGAACGGCAGTTCATCAACTCCTCAGGATCCAGGGGCTGACCTGGTTGGAGCGAGACTCGACAGCCTGTTGGCGGAAGCTAACAGACATTTTTGAGTCTCTAGTGTTGGCATTAGCTACAAAAAGCGTCGGTCAGGGTCCCGACTCGCTGGGGTCGAGTCATTTGGATGGCGAGGATAGTCAGCTCACAGAACAGATGCGTCCGGCCCTTCGACGGGAGTCGAGAACAGGATAAGGCGCAGATCAAAGGGGGCCTGTTGCGGGCCTCTTTGGGAGGGAGGGGGGGGCACATGAGCAGCCGGAGCTTTCTGGCCTTCGACTGGCGAGGCTGGACTACGCGCACAACGCCTCGTAGCTCTGGCCGAGAACGAATAGGGCGCCAGACGGCGGCCGCCCGTACGACGGTATCGTCCACTTGCCCGCCGTGCACCGACGACGGATAGGGAAAGTCTTGGGGGCGGCGCTTGCGTAGCGTTAATGGTGAAAAGCCACGCCGGGGTCTCGGCCTTCCTTGACAGTCCCGTTGACAAGTGCGCCCTCGGATGCGTGCTCAGCCGTCCCGAGATGCCACGCCTGCCACGCCTGCCACGTTTCGGCTTTCGGCTGCTTGGCTTTGAGCCGTCATTTCCTCCTACTCCGAGTCAGCGATCCTGGTTCAAGGCCCGGCTGGCATCTCAGGGCGAATACCCCTATAGCTTTGTGCACATGCAAAAGATGCCCGGTCACCCCTGTATTCATGCCACCACTGTCATTGCTTATACGGCTTAGCACGTATAATGGGCGTTTTCTACTGGGGGCCCAAGTACGGGTCTCATGCTGCATTTTCACGGATCGCCGACAGATTGGGCCCAATAGCGCGACCTACGATTCGTTTGAATTTATAGAACAATCTTGGTTTAGGGGGGATCTGTCTTCCAATATCCCGGGACTTGGCACTCGGTCCGAATAGGGGAAACCCTTCAGCGCTAAGACATGTGAGTGAAGGTGTGAAGACTGCTACATCGGTCTACTACTCCACTGTTGGGAAAGCTGTGGATAGGAGAAAGCCGCGACTACCCATAGTGTGTCCAGCTAAGCCAAGGAAACATAAGGGGGCTTTGTGATGAAGTAGTAGTGTAGTAGTTGTTGCTGTAGTAGCCGCAATCGCTTTCGGCGCCACATCATCTACTTGGGTCCTCTCGTTACTCAGGCCGAGGGTTTATAGTCAGCCCCTAACCGGAAGTCAGGAGGCGGAAAGATTCTTATGACAAACTCTGACGCCCAAGCTACCCTCATCAATTGACATGTAAGCGAGTCCGGCTGAAATGGGATCGTCTGTGGTTCCAAGGGCAACATTGACTGTCCATACTGCTCTAGGGTGTAATAGTAGTATCTGGGTATTAGCACCTGGACTCCCATTGGACTTCTGCTAGATGAACCACACAAACAGGAGCGTATTTGTCAGGATTGATCGGCGATGCACAACTAGTGCTCCTAATTTCCTCCGCATGACACACTGACTTGTCACGGCCCCTGAAGCCAGAATGGCCAAAGGAGGAAAGCCTCTTTGAGAGAGACAGAGAGAGGGGGGGGCATTCTGACACGACTGGGCATCAAATAGCTATGGCCTATCATCCGCAGATAGAGATTACGGGCTACAGTACTCGGTGATAAATGGAACTAGTATCAAGCCGAATGAACCTTTACATTCAAGAAACATGTTGGACAATTTTGTAGGAACTATCCATATTTTTCTCTTCAGGAACCCTTCGTACTGATTTATGCCTTTCTATTATGAGCTATGTCAAGTACCTACGTGATGGGGGTTCCACATAAACTTCAGAAAGTCTTGAAATACTAGGTCATTTTCCAGACAAAACTGTTAACAGATTATACAACGATACAATATTGTACAGCACAGCACAGCACGGAAAAGAGGAAACGGGGAAAATTCAAATTTACCAAGTGATTAACAGCAAGAATATTCCATTGGTTTCTCTTTTAATACCTATACGGCACTTCTCTGCCATTTGTGTTTCTTAACATGGGCAAATAGAGCCAGAGAGTCATCCTGGTTGAGACAAGTGATAGTCCCTGACTGCGAGGGTCGCAGAGATAGCGGAACCCCGCCCCGTACAGTCTTTTCTTATTTCTACGTAAACCCATCTTGCGAATATTCTACACTTCTGAGTTAATAGGGAGAACCCAGATACGGGTAAAAGGGACCTTCTCACCATTTTATGGGCCACGCTAGATAGAGTGGCCTTTGAAAATTTGTCTTGAATTCTTTCTATTAATATCTCCCCCCTTATTCGCGTATATGCACAAATTTTCCCCTCACTTGGGCCCTCGTCTGGGTTTATTTGGGGGTCTAGAGGGGCCTCACACATAATCTTCTCACCCCTTATCTTTTTTGCTGTAATTGACTCCCATGGCTTTCTTATCTTCTATTTCTTTCTCCACCTGTTGACGCCTTTATCGCTTGACGAGTACATACGTTTTATCGCGCCGTGCCAACTCCGGGTATTTATCCCTGATAACGAAATGCGCTGTCCTGTTTCTCGCTACCATAAGTAATTTTGCTCGATGCCACTTGCCGAGTTTTATTAGCGAAAGAGGTGGATGACGGTGCAGCAAGGGTATTACTGGTGGAATGGAAACACTGTTTCTGAATAGAACCACACTTTGATGAGAAAACAACGTGCGCGCGGCTCTTTTCATCATACCCGCTCAAACCACCCCAATTAGACTTGGGCCGCACGCAAACCATCAGCTGTGGACGCCCTATGTCACACGGCTATTATGTCGATAGGTGTGTATGCGTTTTGCAACGCGCTCATGAGTGTGCTTACGGCCACGGCTACGATTCAACCAGCTATTCGGATAAGGGCATTCTGCAAGCACACATAAGGCCCAGCCTCGCTTACAGTTCCCACACCGCCTCAGTGCATCAATTCAGTAGTCGTCTTTGTATCGTATCTAAGTAGTAATCGTATGGGGACAGTGGCATCCCATGACCGGGTGAGGTGCAAGTCGGGTCAGCCAATGAGGGGTTTGCAGGCCCGACCGCCCTGGTCCGCCCCTGAGGTTTTGGGTCCAAAGTACGGAGTATCAAGTACGCCAAAGGGTTTATTTCCTTTCACTGGGAAAGACCTCGATCCAGAAGCCCGGCGCCGAGAGGTAGATGGGTACATAGTAGGTAAGTATGGAACGGAGGCTATGAAGGGTCAAGGGGTGAGGGTTTAGGAGGGGATGGAGGGGATGGGTGCCACGTGACCTTGTCGAGTTCGAAACGCCCAAACGGGGACAGGCGGATGGGGGGACGCTAGCAATGGAACGTACATGTACGCTAGGAGGTGGCCAACGTCAATGCGAACTTATGTTGGTTGGGGCTGTCGCATGTTTTACCAGTAGAAGCTCGTTCACACTGGTTGTATGGATGGT
The DNA here is from genome assembly GCA_029489945.1 of Nigrospora osmanthi. NCBI lineage: Eukaryota > Fungi > Ascomycota > Sordariomycetes > Amphisphaeriales > Apiosporaceae > Nigrospora > Nigrospora osmanthi. The sequence continues at coordinate 5,360,092 of CP120494.1, read as the reverse complement.
AAGTACCTCAGTTACCCATTCGTCGAGAAGCTGCAGATCAAGTCAATTCAGTACCTCATGTACTTGCCTACTTACATACCTAGCTACTTCGTAGCCACGGTACTTTTGAAGCTGTCACGGCACTCACTCAAAAGGGGGCCATCCCATAGGTACGTTAGGGTATGTAAGCAGCGATAGGGGAAAGAGAGAGAGAGAGAGGGGAGGGAACCAGGGGACTTGCCCCAAGTAGCTTAGCAAGGCCATGTCAGTATGGGACATACTTGTAGCACCTTCCAGGAGGGGAAAGTCTGCGGGTGGGCGGGCAGGCGGAGGTTTGGCCCCCGTCGGGAGGCGCCTGAAAGCGGGGCCCGTGCGATAGAGGATCGGCATTTCAGCGGGTGCCTCTTACTCAGAGAGCCCTACTCGCCTCGCCTTCTCAAGCTGAGCGTCCCAACGTAACGAACCCATCTACATCACCCATCATCCAGCCCGATCATCCAGCCCGCTCGCCTTCGGTTCATAGATCGATCCATCAGATCCGTCCTGTGCACCCGCTTTCTCTCGCAACTACCGTACCCACGCCCTCCTACGTCGCGCAAAGTACCCCAGTTGTCCATCTGGCTGCCTACTTACTTACCTGACGGGCCCTCTCGACCATCTAATCCGCCAGCCCTTCGTATCCATCCAAACCCATCGCTCTTGCGCCCTTCATCGCCCGTTACCCCTCTGCCCACCATGCGCTTCTTCTCTACCATCGTCGCCGCCCTGGCTGTCGCTCAGGGCACCCTGGCCGTCGACGTTCAGAAGTCCGTCATTGTCTCTTTCCCCGAGGGCACCCCCGACGATGTTGTGTCCCGTGCGAAGGACGAGATCCGACAAGCCGGCGGTGTCGTCACCCACGACTACAAACTCTTCAAGTGCGTCTGCCTGGCCCGCCCTGCTCGCCCTTGCGACTCTGCTCCTTTCTCGCGCTTCGTTGCCTTGCTAACCCACTTCCAGAGGCTTTTCCGCCCACGCTCCGCAGAAGATTGTCGAGTCCGTCTCCGTTTGGGCCACCGACTACCAAGGCACCATCGAGGAGGACCAGGTTGTGACCATCTCCGAGAACGGCCCGGCGCTGTAGCCTCACGATCGTAACGAACGTCCTGTGCGAGGAAAGTACACCAGGCGACTTGCAGATACCCCCGTACACCGAATACGTGTTACGGACGCCTGGTGCATCAGTACTGGCCTAGTGGACGGAAATGGACTTGCTATTTCGGGCGTTTACGGGGTTGGATCAGTACTTTGGCGGCAGAACCTCCTATCGCATACCTTTTTTTTTCCAAGAAACAAAAACCCATGTTATCGTCTAAGATTGACAGTGTGACGTGCGCCGGCAGCATTCACCTGTGGCAGGCTGGTGCGGCTGGCTCGCAAGTGAGCCTCGCTCAGGGCATTCTGAATGGTCCAGCTAGGTCTGATATGCATACAGGTATATAACCGTTGAAGTCTTCGCGCGGACGATGCGAAGGGGGGTTACGGCTGGCCTTAGCGGTCATGCATGTCAGCACTGCTTCTCTGTTCATACTATCTACTAGACAGCGCGAATTACATATTCACCAGGTCTGCGCCTCACTACGGCCTCTTGTGGTGCTGTTGGTCTCAAACGCATACGGATATACAACATCTGACCCCGTCCTTCTCAGCGGATCCCGAAACCGGAACATGGCGTCTGGCTCGTACGTTTTGCAACCCTAACACATGGAACCAACTCCAGCCAAAAGCAATTGTACACTGGCAGTTGAAATACCAAGATGGACATCGGTGATCTAACGCTGGCAAGGAGGATGCCGCGCCGTTCAAATAAGTTCACCTAGCGACGCCACACGCCGTGACCCCCACACCGGAGTTCGAAGCCGAGCCGTCCCGAGCTCAAAACCTATGGCCTGCCCGATTAATTGTTGCCACTTTACGAGTGCAAGAAATCCACGGTGCTTCGCATGATGGGGGGCCCTTATAATGATTATGCCTGGCGGTCCTCTGGTGTGAAGCCCCCGGGCAGAAAAGGAGTTTGAGTATACTTGGACGACTGACGCCACGCGGGGCCATAACGGAGCAGCGCAATAGGGATCAAGCCGAAAACCACAGTGACCAAGGCCAGCACGCTGAACCCCCAACCATAACCGAGGTAGCTGGCCATTGCTGCCGTTAGGAGTGGCAGGAACGCGCCTGTTAAACAGCGTGTCACTATGACCCCCGTCAAGGCCGAGGCGGCATAGACACCACATGCATCGACGACATAAGGCATGATGGGCACGAATGCGAGCATCATAGATACGCGAATCCACACAACTGAGAATAGGAAAAGGGGTAAGGGGAGATGATGCTGGGCACACCACCCGTACAGCGCCACTCCACCCGGCAGAGTAAAAACGCCAACAATAGTCAGCGGCAGTCGATATTCGGGCAAGCCGGCACCGTCGGGGTTCGCGGTAGCCAGGCGAACATAGATACGGTCGAGCGACAAGCGGCAAATAGTGACACCTATGAGCGTGCCAAGCCCTGGGGACTTGGTATCAGTCAAATAGTTCGCCGGAAGAGAGGAGAAAAAGCGGCACGGACTCACCGTTTGCCAAAAAGGCTGATCCCGTCGTTCCTGGCTCAAAAGCGTAAACGTTTTCCAAGACGCTGGGCATGGTCGTCGCGATGACGTAGAAGTAGGAGAACATGAGGGCACCGAAGGCGGACAGGGCCATCAGCACGCCGGAGCCGAAGAAGACGACAAAGGGGCGCAGCACCGCGGCCAGCAGGCCCTGGGACCGCGTTTTCTCGGCCTTCGTCCGGGCCAGGGCGACGGGGTAGGTCTCGCGGAAGCAGGCGAGGAACAGGAGCTGGCCCAGGGCGGCGAGGAGGGCGCTGGCCCAGAGGACGGCGCGCCAGCCGAGGGCGGCGGCGACGAGGCTGCTGAAGCCCGGGCCGAGCGAGCTCGCGACGAGGGGGGCGAACATGATGCAGCTCATGGCGGAGCCGCGCTGGGCGGGCGCGAACATGTCGCCCACGACGGCCGGGTTCAGCACGTTGGCGGCCACGGCCGCGCCGGTGAGCGCGCGCGAGGCGACGAGCAGCGCGCTGCCCGGCGCCGCCGCGCCCAGCGCCGTCGCGCCCGCAAAGGCCACGTTGGCCAGCAGGAACAGCGGCCGCCGGCCGCACAGCTCCGACAGGGGCGCGATGAGCAGCGGGCCCGCCGCCTCGCCCACCTCCCAGATGGTCACCAGGATCACCGCCGCCGAACTCCCCGGCCGCCCGTCGTCGCCCGCGGCGCCGTCGCCCGCGCCGTCGAGGTCGTCCACGATGCGCGTCGCCAGGGGCGCCAGCGAGATGCAGCCAAAAGTGCTGGCAGCCCGCGGGGAGGATTAGCCATGGGGGAAGCCGGCCTTGCTTGGGGAAAGGGGGGGGGGGGGGGGGGGGGGGGGCGGGGGCATGAAGGGAGGAGGGCAACACGTACACGGTGAAGGCCGAGTAAGCCAGCAGGGCCACGATGCCCCATTTGAACCTCGGCGACCAGTCGAGCGGCCCGGCAAGGGGATGGTCGGGAGGCTCGCAGACCGGGGCGTCGGGCACCCCGTCGAGATGGCCGCCGATGGAGCTGCGGCAGCTGGGCTTGGGACCGGCCAGCAAAGGCGTCGTCTCGTGCATCCTCGTCGTTTCGTCGGAACAGCGGCCGAGCCCCGCGGGTGAAAGGGTATGAGGTCACGAGCCGAAGAGCTGTTCGACACGTCCGCACACTATCTGTACCGAGTTTTGCTCGTGCGAAGCGGCGGCAAGCATAAACATCCGGGGGAGGGGGAGACTTGATGATGGGGGAAGCGACAGCGGTCCATTGTCATGGCTTTTCTTCGACGTTTTCCATGTCTCTCTCTTCTCGCCTCAATTTCCACCATCGTGCGACTATTGGCACGGCCCGAGTCGACGGATAGCGGCCCCGAGACACCTCGCGTCACTCGAGGGGGACCAGAAGCAAACATCACTTTGAGACCTCGCTCCTATTCGAGCACGAACGTACGTAAAGTCACGCCGCTGAACGTCGGACCGCTCTGTAGTTGTTGAGGCGCATAGTTTGGCAGGTTTCTGCTGGAGTCGAGCAAAAAGTGCATTGCTAAGTGACGTCGTAGTCTAGCTGCTCTTTATTTGTTGACATACACGGTATGATACTGCCGCGCCCTTGTGCCAGCACGCGGCGTACAGCGCGGGCCAGTGCAGTGGTGACGGTGTATGAGTCCTTTTTCGATCGGGCTTTGTGTCCCGTCTTGAGACTTTGTTCTTTTTCGATGGCAAGGAACCCGAGCCAACCGAGCCCGCAAATTGTCGAGAACATTTACTTTTGCCCTCGGCAATGCTGCAAAAATAAGCAACGCCAAAAACGTAGGGGGGGGGGGGGGCAAATACACATATTGGCACCGTTGATCTTCCGGGGAACCAACTCATCCTATGACTTGGACCAAGGTCGCCCATGCGGAAGAGGCGTTGTCTGCTGGGTGCACACGCGCCGTTGTGCCCTTCTTTTACGAACCCCTTTTTTGTGTGACCAAGGACAGTCTCGTGTCTACATGATGCAGTCCTGTCACACATACCGCTGGGACGTAACAGCCTAGGGTCTGGAACCTCTCGCTCCAAAGCTGATGCACTGCAACATTGCGGGCGTTGACGGATTGGACAGCTTCAGAGCCTTGGCTTACTTGACAGCCAAGCAGTGACGAGCGGCCTGACGCCACGCGCGCCGAGGATGGCCCCTCCGCGCGGCGTTCTTGTTGGCCGTGACGTTGGCGAGGTCGAGTTCGAGCCTTTGCCGCGTACGTAGCGCGTTCTAAGTAGGGGGGCAGCCAGCGGCCTCCCTTGGGCTGGGCAACGGCGAAGGACTCGTCTCAATGGCGAGGTATAAGGCGCAGTGTGACACATCCAGTGTTTCCCTCTTTGCAGCCACGACAGGCCATGTTCGACGGAAACTTTGCGTCTTTGGGTGCCAGAACACCTATCCTGCCATTGGCAGCGGAGGAAGCTGACGCGCGAGCAAAGCTTTCTACATGATCCGGGGTCAGCGAATTCTTATAAGAGTCTTGTATTCGCGGAGCCTGGGCCAAAAGACAACAGGAAAGGGGAGCAATGGAAGTATGACCCAGGGGAACTCGCCTTACAAGGGGCAATAAGGAAAGAGAATACCAGACGTTGCTCACAAGAAACGACGAAGGGTCTTCGCGGGCCTTTTTCGTCATGATGCTAGACGAACCGCCATTCGCGTTTGGCTCAGCCGGCTCAGATTTTGTAATGACGATCTTAGAGCCATAGGGCTGACGCCTTCACTTATGAACAGAGCCACAGCAAAATAGCAATTGGCAATTACCAACAAGTAGAATAGAAGCTCGTGGGGGTCTGGCTATGCGTGATTGCCAAAGCTCAGGGTCGCAGATAATAATGTACGTTCGGTACTGAGCCACGGCCAATTCAGTGACAACTATCTGCCAAATCAGCCGGGGACGGTGCCGAATGAAGTGCAGCCAAGTGCCATCCAGGTCATGGAGAAAGGCCCCCAGTGTTCGAGGGGAGACGTGACTGACCATCGAGGCTGTAGTTGCTTGTTCTTACTCCTGGGCCTTGACCAGTGTTCGTGTCCTATTTGCAAAGGAACCTACAAGTTTCATTTCAGCACAACTGGCCTGCAGCACAACTTTGCTTCTGTAAATGCAGTCGCCCCTCTTCGATCGCGTTCGGCAGGTCTGTGATGAGCAGCTGCCCCCAAAGAAGCCCGTCTCCGTCGTGGGGTTTGGCGCTGATTTGGCAACCGAACCTCCCCCCCCCGGTGCTTTTTCCGGCGCAGGGACCGCGAAAGAATGAAAAAAACAACGGTTGACGGGCTGCCGCTTACAGAGCCAAGCCCCAACAAAGCCGCTGTGCTGGCAGGTCGGGCGCGGGGGTGCCAAGCGGTCTGGAATTTGGATATTTCACATTCGGGCTGGGGTCCGGAACGCTTCTGGGCTCCGCGGGCCCGTGTCCGGATGGCTCCCTCCGGGGTAGGGAGATGTGTCTCATAACCCTTAGATGACGGTCTGCTCGAGGAGGTACATAAGTGCGGGCTTGGCAAGCCGTGGCCTCGGCCACTGCGATCAGACCAGATGGCTTTCGCCGCTTCGTTGGCGGGGGAAGCACTTGGGCAGAAGAAAAGTTGCTTTTGACGGCTCGTTCTGGCGGTCTGGACACTGTCGACCACTCAGTAGCCGCGTATTGTGCAACCTGATCCAGAGGTACGTAGGTAGGCAAACAAACCACCCCTGGTGGCTTTTAACGAAGACGCCAATACGGTGCCTGTGTGACTGACGGGCAGCCAAAAGATGAGATTAGAAAAGGAGGGGCAAAATTGGGATGTTGGGATTGGGAAGTGAAGAAGTATGTACGTACTTACTCAAGTTGGATGGATCCATATCTACTCGTATGGATCAAAGGCGGGAGGGTCGTTGTCCACATGGTGCAAGCGATGCGATGCAAGGCGGGAAAGGTACTTAGGTAGGTAAGTAAGTACTTAGGTATCTACTTAAGTTGGACGGAGGATTGATTTATTTACGTCAAGTATGGAATCCGGACATTAAACAGGAGTGCATGTATGTAAGTAAGTAGCCTACCTTAGGTAAGGATGGGAGCAAAGCAATACGGATCGTCGTTGGCATGTGGCCCTGGCTCCTGCCATTTCAGCGGTTTTACCCCCCACGTTAGGATTGGATGGGATCTAAGTACATCCCATGTATGTATGATGGATGTGCGACTCCCGCGCAGGGAATGTCACCCCGTTCACATCGTAATGAAACCTACCCCAACTTCAAGATCGGGACGGCTATCTACATCTGTACATGTAATGTGCTTATGAGGTATGTAGGTAGATAGAATGCTGCTGCTGTCACGCGTACCGGTCTCGTCGGTGCCGGTTTCGGGTTGATCGATTCCTTCCCTTTGATGCGGGCTGCAAGGAACCAACCTGGATCCAAGACATGGATCTATTTACCTATGTACAAATATGTGTATTGAGATACCTACCTCTTCCCGTATTACCGCGCATATGTGTGTGTGCATATACCTACATCAGTACCTAGGTACTTACTTACCTCTCCATTACATCCGTTCCAGTACATACATCTTGCCCGGCTTCCATACGATGTATACTAGGGGAACCCCTACATACCGGCAACCGACCCGCAGCGGCTTCTCGAGGCTCGGCCCTCTCCTGTTCTGGCTCCTTGGCTCATCGTCGCCTCTCTCTCTTCGCTGCCAATCTGCTGGCGCCATTAGCCCTCGAGCTCTGGGGGACGGCTCCAGCTCTAGGGCCCTGGCGGGCTTGGATAGGCCCAACTGGGTCCGAGAAGGGCCCCATCGGAACTTCCATCGTTGATCACCACGGGATTCCAGTCATGTACTGTCCGCGACGACGCCGACAATGCCCTTTGTCATGCATTGAAAAGGAGAACACGCCCGCACAATGAGACATTCCGCAGCTCTTTGACTGGCGAGCTGGATTTCTTCTCCTCAATTACCGCCGGTCCCCCCCCGCTCCGCCCCAGACGGCACCGCGGATTGATCCAGGAAGAAAACAAATCGCATTCGCCTGCAAATTGGACCCAGCCAACTGTCATTGCTCCTTGAACCACCCTCCTACCTAATCCGTACCACCAGTGCCGCGTGCTCCGTAACCCGACCCAGACTCGATTGACTCGGGTCCCCCTCCCCACTAACGCAAGAGGTAGTGCCAGGCCAGGTACTACTGCCCGGCGTTACGTGCCTTTTCCCAGACCCCCAATCCGTCAGTCGAGCAACCCTGCGCGTCCTTCCAACTCGTCAGCAACAACCGACTTCTGGCGCGCCACGAACCCCCTTTGATCCCCATCCTGTCCAGCGCGCCGCCCGCCCTTGGACCTTCATCCTACGCCCCCTTCTCCCACACCAGCACGCAGAGCCGCCGACTCTGCCGGACCTCGAACGGACACTCTGCAGCTACAGCCCGTTCTGCCCGTGGACCGTCAAAGATGCCGCGCACTAGGTTTTCCAAGGACCGCCAGGATGTCCTGCTGGACTGGGTAAGTGCCGCCGCCTCCCTGTACCCCCCCGGAGCTTCTTTGGTGATGATGGTATAGCTAACCGCCCCGGCTGCGTAACAGACCCGCAAGATGATGACGGATGGCAAGCGGAAGCCGGGCCCCTCCAAGATCGAGGACTTCTACGACGCCTCCATTTTCTCCGACCTCCTTTCCATCTTCGACCACGAGTACGACCCCTCAGAACTACAGGAGAACCTGTCCATAGCCGCCTCCTCGGGCGGCCGCCCCGCCGAGGGCCGCCGCCGCAACCTGCACATCATCCACGTCGCCCTGCGCGACTTCATACGGCGAAACTGCGAGGGGGCCGAGGTCCTGGTCACCGACATCAACTTCCAGGCCCTGGACAAGAACCCCGATGTCCAGGGCATGTGCCAGATTCTGGCCGTCTTTCTCATGGCCAGCCTGAACTCCAAGGACAGCCAACTATCCCAAAGCATCCTGTCCGGCATGCAAGACAGCGATGAGGGCCGCGTGCAGCTGGGCAAACTGCTGAGCATTATGGAGGAGTGCCAGGCCAGAATCGAGCAGGGGGCCGAGGCCCCCGAGCCCGGCCATGACATCCCGCCTGCCGCCACGAGCACCCACGCCGCCCCTGCTGTCGAACACGAGGACGACCTGGCCAAGGAGGCCGAGATGGTCCGACTCCGCCGCGAAAACGACCGATACGCCCGCCTGGCTGCAGATATCAAGACAAAGCACGACCACTTGCAGGACAGCTACAACGAACTCAAGTCAATCCACAGCGAGACTGTTGCCGAGAGGGACGAGCTGCAAAGAGAATTGGAATCGGGCGCCTCCAACTCGGAGCTCCTGGCGCGGACAAGACGGGAACGCGACGAGAAGATTCGCCTCATTGACAGCCTCGAGATTCAAATGGAGGAAACGCGCATGCAGAAGGAAGCGTTCGAGCAGCTGGCCAAGCGCCTCGAGGCCGAGAACAAGAAGCTGGCGCCCCTCTTTGGCGAGAACGAAGACTTGAAAAAGATCAACGATGATCTCGCCAAGAAGGCCAACACGGCCGAGCATCTCAAACAGAAGCTCGAGATCATGCGCCCGCTGGAGAACGAAGTCCAGAAACTACGCAGCGAACGGGCCGAGCTCTACAAGGAGCAGGAGAAAATCATCTCGTCGCAGAAGCACCTGGCCCAGCTCAAGGCCGAAAACGACAACTACGCCATGAAGATGCGCTCATATGAAATCCAGGAGAGTGAGTACCGTGACCAGAGAGTCGGCTGGACGATGCAGTACCAGCAGCTCCAGCGACATGCCGAGAGCCTCGAGGCCAAGGCGAAGCATGACGAGGACATGGTCAAAGAACTTCAAGAGAAGATTATGATGCTGGATCCATCTTCGCTGCCCGAGGAGACATCCTACGACGCGCAGCCGCAGGCGCAGGCCATGTCCCTCGAGGACGAGCTGAACGGAAATACGAGCAGCGACATCTCCCTGAAGGATCTCGAGGTCTCTCGTCTGCAGGCGGAGAATGCGCTGCTCAAGGCCAGCATCGGCACCGAGACCGAAAAGGGCCAGCTGCTGCAGCAGATCGAAACCGAACAGGAACTGCGAAAGGCGTTGCAGCAAAAGTACAACGACCTGTTCGAGAAGCATACCATCGAGCAGAGCTCGCTCAACGCGTTGATCGACAACATGGACGCCGAAGGGTTGGTTTACGCCCTCCAAGCGGCGCTCGACGTCGACCATGAATTGCACATACTGACCACCGACCAAATCAACAGTGATGCCTACGCCAACATGCGACAGCAGATACTCGCCGAGGAGAACCGCTCCAAGGACCTTGCCCGCAAGCTCGAGGCGTCTCAAGCCGAGGCCAGGGACAAGGAGCGTGAGCTGCTCGAGGCTCGTGGAGACAGTAAGATCATCTACATGGAATACCTGATGCGACAAGGCGTGGAGGCTGACCTAGAAAACAAAGCCAACGCGATTTCCAAGGAGGGCCAGGATGTGCTTGCGGAGCTCAAGCAGACGGACAACATGCTGGCCGTGTCGCTCCGGGCCGACCTGGATGCTCTGCGCAAGAAGTACGAGACGCTGAAGTGCGACTTTGACGCCAAGCAAGAGCAACTGGTGTCGGCCTTGATCGACAAGGAACAGCTGCGCAAGGATGCTGAGGCGGCCAACAACGAGCTCCAGAAGGCCGTCGACGGCAAGGCCGTCAACCCCGACGTCGTCAAGACGACGGAGAAGATGGAGAAGCTGCGGACCAAGTACAAGAAGTTGAACGAGGTAAGTTCTACTTCTGTCGGTCGTCCCTTGTCGTTGGAACACCCCCCGTCGGACAGCGAGGATGACGGTGATTATGTCAAGATCAAGGTCAAGCACAGCAGCACTGTTTTGGACCACCTGGGGTGGAAGCCCACGGCCATAAAGACCAGCCAGGAGGGGTATCCCGCGTACCAAGCCCCCCCGGACGGGCCCTTTGGCCGGCCCAAGTACCCGACACCAAGCTTCTCGGGCACGGGGGCCAGGGCGGGCGGCCCTCTCGGCGGGGGGGTCCTACGCCCCGGCCCCGGCCTGCCGGAGCGGGGGCTTCAGCCTGGGCGAGAACCTCGGATTGTGCGAGAACCTCGGCCCGTGCGGGAAGCTCTCCTTGCGCGGGACCCTCAGTCTGTCCCTCCTCCGAACCCCAAGTCAAGTGGCTGGGCCGGCTGGTTCGGGATCGCAACGCGTTGAGCGCCGCGGCGCTCGAGATCCAACTTGCTGCTGTGCGGGAGCCTAGCTGACGCATAAACCCCACAGCAATATGAACAATCAGAACAGCAGCGCCATGAGCTCGAGAAGACCATGAAGGCTCTCCGAGCGGGCGGTGCCGAGGGCGAAATGAAGGTACGTAGAGCCGGTTTTGCCTTTTCGCGGCGGGCTCCGGCCCGCCTCTTAGTATGCTGGGCGTACCCGCGAGGCGAGTCGCCGTTCTGCTGTGATGGCTTTGCTATTAAAGAATCCCTCCCGCCCCCCATTCTTTGGCTTTGCGGGGACGTTTTGGCGGTGTCTAGCAGTCTTGTGCCGTTTGGAGCCTCTGCGGCGAAGTGCAAGTGAGTGAAAATGTGTGTGGGGTGCTGACGCGCGCGTGTCTTGCAGACGCAGCAGGACCTTGTGATCAAGAACCTCCAGCGCGAAAACGCCATGATCGCGACGGCTTGGTACGACCTCACCAGCCGTCTGCAGAGCAACCACGTGGTGCTGCAGCGACGCAACGATGCGCCCAAGAGCTGGCTCAACAAGCAGAGACACATGGTCAATGGTACGTCGGGCTCCAGTTGCTCCTTGGCGGCGGGGCGCCGTGACTAACGAGACGATAGCGACGCCGAGGAGATAGGATCCTTGGACCTGACAGCTGCCGGCTCCGCCCTTGGTCGTCTCCTGCTTCTGCGCTGCAGCTCGGGCATCCCGGCAGCGGCGGTTCTAGTCGGCCGGTAGCCAGTCGGGAGGGCACCGGGCCTTTTCCTATCTCTTTTTCCTTGGACATCGCTGGCGTGTTGATGCTATGTTTTAGACCAGCAGATTATATACCCTTCGGAGATACACGCAGCAGTTGCGGATTATATGGCGGGCACAGGAGTCCGGGGCAGGGGGGTGGCATATTAGAATCCGGCAGTAGAGTAGCCGGGGGGGGGGGGGGGGGGGGGGGGGGCCTGCTTGCTTATTGCCATTGAAAGTACATACCTAGCTTCCTGGTACCTATGCAGGTATGTACGTAAAGTATAGAGAGAATGCGGGAGGGCAAGAGGCCCGTGGTCTGGTGGCTGGTGCGCTGGCGGCGGCGCTTTACCTCTCAGGCCGTTTAGTTTGACCGATAGAGAAATGAGACACAATCACCGACGAACCCGGGGAAATGGACGCTTGACAGCGTTGACTGACGTCTGTCATGGATGTCTGACTGGGAAGGTTGTGTGTGTTGTTGTAGTTGTTGTTGTCCCATGGAGAAGAGCCTGGACGGACCGGCAGGCTCCGTAGGCCGCCCAGTTGGTAATAGATCGTAGCCCCGAGCAAATAGCGTGTGGCATTCACGGCGGGCCAGCACGAGCGTAGGCACAAAACGAACGACCCCCTCTCCCCTCCCCCCCTGTTTTCCCACGAGGGTGGCACGTCGATCGTTAAATCAATAGCTCGGGCGTAGGGTTCCCGTCGCTTTGCCAGATGGGACGACCAAGCCGAACGAACGGGCGCCCGTCCGCTCGCTCGCCCGCTCCCCCCCCCCCCCCCCCCCCCGCTGACCACAGAGGAACTTTCGTTCCATTTGTTGCGGGTCGCTCGTCTCGCGCGTTTCAGCCCGTGGGTTGGCGGTTAAGAGTGGATTTGCTCCGTCCCTCGCAAGAGAGAGAGAGAGAGAGAGAGAGAGAGAGAGAGAGAGAGAGAGAGAGAGAGAGAGAGAGAGAGAGAGAGAGAGAGAGAGAGAGAGAGAGAGAGAGAGAGAGGAACACTCGAGCCACCCACCCACTCACCCACTCACCCACTCACCCACACACACGCCCCCCCCAATTGAGAGGCGGAAGCGAAGCGAAGGGGAGACGAGGAGGAGACAAGACAGAAAGAGAGAGAGGGGGGGGGGGGGAGGGGCTTTTTTGTTGCCTGGTCGCTCGGGGCGTCGAGGGGGGGAAGTGGGAGGGGACCGGGGGGGGGGGGTTGGTTTGGGTCCCCCGTTCTCTCCTACCCTTTTCGCCCTTTTGGATAAGAAGGGCCGAAGGAGGCTCTCGTTTCCGGGTTTCTGGTTCTTTTTGTTACTTGCCCGCCCGCTGATCGTTGGTCTTTTTTTCTCTGTTTGGTCTTTTGCTTTTTTTCCCTTTTAAACCCGCCCGGTTTAACGCGCGCGCGCGTGCCGCACCCTCTTCCCACAGTCCCCCCCCACGGTTGAGGCTGTTCCCCCCGGGGAGAGAGGAGAGAGCGCGCTTCATCCCATCCAGGACGACCTACTCCCACCTTTTTACTCTCTCGTCCCTTTCGCCCTATCGACCACACACACCACATCCCTGCGCGCCTCTCTCTCTCTCTCTCTCTCTCTCTCCTCCTTTCTCTCTCTCCCTTCCCTCCCTCCCTCTCTCTCTCTCCCTCTCTTTCCCTCCCTCTCTCGACGCGCCCTCTCCCCGCGCCCCCACATCTTGCCGATCCCTCCCACCCGCCCCCCCCCCCCCCCCCCCCCCCCCAAAAATCATGTCGGTCCGTCCCCTGCTGCTGCTGGCGCTGGCCACGGCGGCGGCGCTGGTGGCCGGCAAGACACCTGCGGGATTTACGCCGGGCACCGACACGGACTTGGTGGTTCGGTACGGACGGGTCGCGCCGCCCGACGGCGCCGTTATGGACAAGGCCGGTACGAGCAAACCATTTTACTTTTTTTCCTCATTCCTCTTCTTTCTTCCCCCCCCTCCCCTCCGCATGAGTACATGTATACGTATCTATATATATTCATTCTCCACCTGTTGGCTGTTTAGTCACGACATGCCTTATTCTTCTTCCACTTCCTGTTTTTTTTTTTTTATATTGCGATGGGCCTCCCCCTCCTTCGCCATAGTTCGCGGGGATGGGATGGTGTATGTATGTATATATGGATGTGTGTGTGTGTGTGTGTGTGTACTTCTTACGTACAGATATCTATCTTATAGACGGGGGAAAATCGGGGAAACACAAAAATGGCTGCTACACAGTACTAACGCGCGCCCGCCCCCTACCCCTTAGTGGTAGGATCGGCGCCGGTCCTGGGCACCGAGAGGCCGCTGCCTCCGGGCCACGAGTACGCCGTCATCATGATCGACCTGGACGTGCCCTTCGACGTGCGCCCGCACGTGCTGTTGCACTGGCTGCAGACGGGGCTCCGGCCGGCGGCGACGGCGAGCGACGACAACGACGAGCGGCGCCCCCTCTTCGCCCTGCACGACGCCGCCGATGATGACGACGAAAACGCCAACGCCGAGGACGACGACGACCGACCACCGCCCCCCACGCTGCTGGCGCCGTACCTGGCGCCCGCGCCCCCGCCCCGCGAGCCCCTCAGCCACCGCTACGTGCAGCTGCTCGTCGACACGACGGCGCTGGCGCCGGCGGGGCGCGCCGCCCTCGCCGACGCCGCCGCCACCCGCCTCGCCTTCGACGTGGCCGCCGTGCTGGCCGCCGCCGGCCTGCAGGACCGCGTCGTCGCCGGCCGCTACTTCAACGTGACGAACCCGGGGCCCGTCGACCGCGACGCGTCGTCCACGACGACGACGACCACCACCACCACCACCACCACCGCCGCCGCCGCCTCCGCCTCCGCCTCCAACACCTCCTCCGGCGCCGCCCCCACGGCCTCCGTCTACCCCGACGACGACGTCGACGACCTGCTGCTCGGCCGCAACTCGACGAGCGCCGGCGCCGCCCAGCCCTCGGGCGTCAACACCGTCTCCGCCGCCGCCATCAGCAGCAAGGCCGCCCTCGCCTTCTCCGCCGCCCCGCCGCGCGCCGCCGCCACCGCCGTGCCGCCGACGCTGCTGCTTTTGCTTCTTGCCGCCGTCACCTTCGGCCACGCCTTATAATTCCCTCCCCCCCCTCCCTCCCTCTCCTCTCCCTCCCCTCAACTCCCTTCTAACCCCCTAACCTTGTACCTACCTACTTACTTGCTATACCTTTTGCATGGGCGATAATTACATTTCTTGTTTTAGCCCGCCCTCACCCTCATATGATACCCCACCCCCCCTTGTTGTGATTTGGTCTTTAGCCGAGGCTGCCTATCGCAACTTAAGACGTACTATAAGAAGCGGAGGAGACGATGCATCCCGCATTCGTCTCGAAACTGTGTATATACCACGCAAAATCTCTCAAGAGCGGTATACTGCCCGTTATTACTGGGAAAGAATGGGTGCAACCCTTCAAGGGTCTTTGCCCCCCTACACTATGCTACCTTGTGCTATTTGGCCCCTTGGGTTTGGTACCGCCGTACGTCAGCAAATGCAGGCTCATAAACGGTCCAGACCTTCGCAGTATAGGGCATGTACCAATGCAATCAAGTATGCAGGATTGACAGCACCCGCCCGGTACACCAAGGGGTCCTTCCGCCGAGTCGCTTTGCCCGGAATAGCGGCACACGCACACACACACACGCCTGTTTGCATACCCGGCTCCCAGACCGCCGGGTGCGGGACGAATGGGGATTTCGAAGCGGGCGAGGGGGTTCAAACGCCCCCAATTGCCACCCCAGACAAAACCAGCCGGGGCTGCCCCTGGTAGCGTCGCACAAGCGAAACGCCCCGTGGTGGTCGCCCGCTGCGTCCCGAACCGTGTACTTCTTCAATGGGCGAAGCGTCGAACCGGCTGAGCCTCCGGCCCGGCAAAAAAAATGGCAATGACCCAGTAGAGGTACCCAATTCCTGCAGTGCTACCGGGTAAAGTGAAGTGCCGCACCGGGATCCATCTCCTTATCTTCTACTGCTTCCAAGCAGAGACGGCCGCTATGTCGTAGTCGCCTATGGCGGGAGGACGTGCGAACGACGATCCCTCGATCCCCCGGCAGCTGGACAGCTGGGCACCGCCTGGACGAAGTAGAGGCAACTGACTCGTCAAAAAGCCCGCCGGCGCGTCACCCCGGAAAGCAAAAGTTAAAAGTTTAGGGGCCGCGCCGTACCCACACAGCACGCAGCCTTATCGTAGGGCCGGCGGCTCGCGCGACAGGACCTGACGATCTGGTCTGGGCCTCTGGAAGCGGACCCGAGGTCCCGAGGCTGGACAGGACGAAGATAGCTATATCCAGGATGGCCAGGCCGCCGACGGAGCGCTCTCAAGAGGCCTATCGACTCGCATCCCTTGAGGCATGGTCGGTTCGACTGTATATGCCTGGCTGGTTGTACATGACGGTCGATGAGGGGGGCATAAAAGACGTCCCGGCACTCAAAAGGGCCGTCTATACAAGCTGGGTAGGGTTGGTATGCGCCCATCAGACATCATGGGATTTCGTCCGAGAGGCGCCGCCGCCGGAGCTCCACGACGTCGTCGTCGCCGGCGGCGAGATGTTGGTAGCCCTTGCGGCGCATCCGGCGCCGGCGGACGCACCGCACGCAGCACACACACGCAAGGACGGAAAAGAATATGGCGGCCGAGAGCTCGGCAACGAACTGAACCCAGTTTTCACCGATCCAAGCCCAGATCCAGTCGTCGCCGGCGCCCCAAGTCCCGCCGTGGCCCTTGTTGTTGAAGAAAACCCAGCGGTCGGCCCCGGGGCGGCCGTCCATGAGCACGCGGTGCAGCGGCGCCCATTGCGACGCCGCCGGGAAGTTGGGTAGTGTGCCGTCCGCACGCAGCCGTGCGTGGTACTTCTCCCAGATCTCCGTCAAGTACCACTGGCCCGAGTTGTACATGACGACGGCGTACGGCAGGAGCCAGTTCCACTTGTAGGCCAGCAGGCTCTCCGTCATCATGACGAGCCACGGATGCTCGGGCTGGCCGCCGATGATGTTGTTGCTCAGCGCCCCGAGCCCGCCGTCGGTCGTGAAGGCCGGCATGTAGCGCAGCGCCTCGAGGCTTTCCTCACAGCCCTGTGTCCGTCCCAGGTTAGCCCACACGATCTTTCCGGGAGGATCCGAAGGTGGCGACGGCACGCCGCCGCACCCGGGCAGGGGAGCGGCACCCACGTTGTCCATGTCTATGTATATGCCGCCGTAGTGGCGGATGAGGAAGTAGCGCATAACATCGATCCGTTGGATGGGGAATTTGTAGCTGTCGTATGTGGACAAGAACCAGTTGAAGTGGTCTTCTATGAAGGTGCGTGACTCTTCGGTGTACCAGATCTATGCGATACGCAGGCCACGTCAGTACCCGTCTCGACTATACCGTGGTTCCACCACATGGAGCCTTCTTTTAAGGCTCGCAACGCCCCTTACGGCGCTTCCTAGAGGAGGATATACCCACGAACATACCTTCATGTCCCATCCCGGGTTCTTGTCAATGCACGACTGCCGCATGCGGGCCCAGTCCTCGGGGATGTCGTGCTTCCCGGGTTCCTTCCAGTTGTGGAAGATATGGTGTACGATCGGGGGGATGAGTGGCGCGCGGGGGTCGGGGTCCGTCGCGTTGTGCAGCATCATGAGCTGCTCCTGCGTGATCTCGACGCCGGCGTGCGGCCCCAACTTGCCAAACAGCTGGGCGAACGCCAGCAGGCGTACCATCACGTAAATCACCAGCGCCGTCAGCACCAGGCCCGCAAGCCAGGGCACGAGGCGCCGCGAGCGCAGCAGCGCGAACATGGCCGGGCCGTGTCGTGCCGTATCGTGTCGTCCTGGGGGAGGGGCGGTGGTGCTCTCCGTCTGATCCCGATCTGATGATTCGGCAGGTTGCTGCGCGGCCGTATGTACATAGATAACACAGTTGCGCCTCCACCCGAGTTAGACGACTCTACGCAGAGGCCATAGACAACGACGACGACGATGACGACGACCTCAACGTGGAGGGAGGATGTGCAGAAGAAATAAAGGCTTTCCCGGGTCCGAAAGAAGAGCGAGGGATAACCGAATGAAACGGCGGATGATCGACAGAACAAGAAGTACGAACGAAGAACGCCTCAAGCCTCAATTTCAGTCCGGAACCGGGGGCGTTCCTGCTTGCCGTAGTGAATGTATGTATACTTTAGTACTCGGCCCGTGCTAAACTATGTGCCTATATTCGCCAACGGCACGAAGCCCTGGCTGGGGTTGTCGGGGCGGTACCGGTACAAGCCGGTCATGACATCCGAGAGACCGAGCCTGGCTTCTTAAAACGGCGGGGGCAGCGGCGGTGGGAAAAAGATCACGTACGAGAAGGTGTCAGGACGAGAGAGAGAGAGAGAGGGCGAGCTAGGCAGGCATGAATGGAAGGGAAGCGACTTGCCCAACCACCCCCCCTCCACCCGAACCGGGTCTGGCATCCATTGGATCCATGGATCCTTCCAGTACCACCGCATCGGAGGGATT
Organism: Nigrospora osmanthi; assembly: GCA_029489945.1. Classification (NCBI taxonomy): domain Eukaryota; kingdom Fungi; phylum Ascomycota; class Sordariomycetes; order Amphisphaeriales; family Apiosporaceae; genus Nigrospora; species Nigrospora osmanthi. Next base: position 5,342,073 of record CP120494.1, on the reverse strand, counting down.
CCATCGTGCCATGTAATATACACGAGTATGGAAGGTAGGCATCCACCTCATGGTTGTACTTCCAGATGCTGGCACAACAAATAGTGGACGTCGGGCCGGCGAAGGTGCCGATACGAGAGACCCAACGAGTCAGGGATTCATCCTTACGTGGGCCGCAGGAGGGGAGGGAAGGGGATGGATCGTGTGGTGGGCGAGCGCGAGCACCGGCCGACGACGGGCGAGCAAGGCCTCTCTCTTTTGTCCCCCGATGGAGACTATGTTTAGCGACGCAGCAGTCGGGGAGATGGGATGCATGGGATGATTGAGCAAATGGATGACGAGTGGATACAAGTCTTGGGTGTTGTTCATCCATGGCGGGAGCCAAAGACCGGGGACTCCACGCCCCAAAACCTTCCGTAAAGGCCCTAGTTTGAAAGGTTGTTGTTGTTTTTCGAAGCCGAGAGGGCCGGAGGGTGGGGTGGTGGTTTTTTTCGACTAAAAGCACATTAGTTTTACTTACACACCACGATCAAGGGGGGGAGAGGGAAAAAAAAAGAGAAAGATGATCCCTGGCATGGGTCCCGGCGTCATGGTAACAACGGGAACGCGATCTAAGTATTGTGCGCGCGGACCTCACGATTTGCTCCCGCCATGTAATGTACCTCTCTGCCTTCATCACGGGGCTGTCTGTCTCTTTACCCAGTATTATTCTGTGGGCCGGAAACCGAAGGCTCTTCGTGGAAAAACTGGATTGCCCATTGTCGTCGTCCCCGGGACCCCGGAGCTCGACGCCAAGCCCCGAGGGCCGGCTCCCCCCCGGTCCTTGGTGTTGTCTGAATCCTTGGAAGCGAATGCCGGTACTGGGAAAAGCGAGCGCCGAGAGCGCGCCATTATTTTTCCCGCCCACACAGTATAGTAGACCCCTGCAAACAACCGCGGATGCTGCGGCGGCCCTCCCCCCTGCCTGCATTTATTTCCCCTCCTGGCCAATGGCGTCCCCCCCGAACCAGCAAATGAGAATATTGCCGCCGTACGGGCAGCCCGGCGTTGTGATAAGTCCCTCCATGCCCCAGCTCTTCATGTCTGCTCCCGGCAAGGTGGTCCCTTCCAAGGGCCAGAAGGCACACATTCGTGGCCACAGTCGGGATGCTGAGGACCAAATGGTTGTTGGTATTGGGGGGGTTCTTCCCTGGTGAGCATCGGGTGCCATTCCCCTATCTATCCCTGATATCATAATAGATCCCTTTCCTAACGCGGCTCAGGCACCGTCGAGTTCCATCATGGCCTCACGGGCTAATTCTTTAGCCCGGCGATGGGGAATGAGATGGTCACTTTCACGACGCGTTCGCGGAGGCCTTGGCGAGCCGCGATTGGGCGCCGGCGGCAAATCGTGGCTGACTGTGTGCATTTGAGACAAGCCTACCAAAGTCATGGATCTCCTGTCTCTGATGCCGCCAGCTAGCTGACGGGGGAAAAAAGAAAAAAAGCACCGCGACGGGCAATTCAGCTGAAACTTCATGTTAATAACCACTCTGGCCTCTTCGGCGGCTTGCCTTTTCCCCCTCTTGGTGCCCGTTTTCCCGCGCTTTCTGTCTCCAGCCGAAACCCCCCCAACATGCGCCTCCTCGCCTGCCGGCACCAGTTTTCCACCGCCGTACAAGAGACGGCGTAGCGGGTAAGAGAAGAGAACGTCCGCCATGCGCGTGGGCAACCTCGGGGGCGCGCCGTCGGCGCTCCTGTGCCGGCCCAAGACCCGGACCTTGCTGGGCACCCTTGCCGTCCTCTCTTTCTTCGTCCTCTTCCTCCTTCTTCCCCGCCACCGGGACTTCTCCCGCCGTCTCACGCAACCGCACCGGCCGCCGCCGCCGCCGCCCTCGGGCCCGGGGGACAACCCGGAGGAGGGTTGGACGTCTCCCATACCCCCCAAGATCTGGCAAATTTTCCTGCCCAAGGATGGGAAGGACGACGGCTTCGTCATCAACCCGATCGTGCTGCAGGACACGCCGTCATGGCTGGCCATGAACCCCGGCGTGGGCTACGTGCTGGCCGGCCCCGAGTGGGCCGGCCGCTTCGTCGACGGCCGCTTCGCCGACGACGAGCCTCTGCGGCGGACGTACCACGCCCTCCGGAACCCCGGCATGAAGTCCGACTTCCTGCGCTACCTCATCCTCGCCCGGGAGGGGGGCGTCTACACCGACATCGACACGGTGGCCCTGCAGCCCCTGGCCCGCTGGGTGCCGGACCACCTCCGGTCGCGCGTCCGCCTCGTCGTCGGCGTCGAGTACGACCGCCTCGACCACAAGCCCTGGGCCGAGTTCCCCTACGACGTGCAGTTCTGCCAGTGGACCATCGCCGCCGCCCCCGGCCACCCCGTCTTCGCCGACATGGCCCGCCGCGCCGTCGCCTCCCTGGACGCCATCGCCGCCGCCCACAACACCACCCTGTCCCAGGTACGGCCCACCGATTTCGAAGTCATAAACTCCACGGGGCCGGTAGCCTGGACCCGCGTCATTTTCGACCATATCCGGATGGCCGACCCCGACGTTACCCATCCGGCAAACCTGTCGTACATGAAGGAGCCCCGGCTCTATGGCGATATCTTGCTTCTGAATATCGACGGTTTTGGCTCGGGCTTGCCGCACTCGGGCGCCACCAATGGCTCGTCGGGCCTTGCCCTAGCCAAGCACAACTTCCGCGGTTCGTGGCGCGATGTGCCCTGGAATCGTCTGATGAGGTAGAATCGCTAGGAGCGAGGGGCGGCAAGGCTTGGAAAATGTCTATATCTTGTGAAGACGCATGCGGTCGTCTCGTAGTTGGCAGCACCCGTGGTCATCTCCTATTTGGCAGCCCGGGTACAATTTCCTACTACCCCAGCCTACAGACACCGAGAGGCTGTGCCATTACACTGGAACACCGTAGATTGGGACATCGATTGGACGTACCATTTATTTTGAAAGCGTGTGTGCTCTAGTGCGCAGCCAGTATACGCTGAAAGCAAAAGTAAAGCATGCTTATGCCCCATGACCCGCCCCTCGGGCATGCTCCAGGTGCGCCACGCAAAGTAACTACTGGGTATCGTAGCAGATGGTTTCATAATACAGTGAGCGATCTATGTCGTTTCCCAAGGGCTGGCTTCGTCCCAACCGCCGTGTAGGCCCCGGTTCTCCTGGTCCTCAAGGCAATCGATACCTCCCGGACGCCCAGCGGGTTTCCGTGGAGCCTCTGTATCCCACCTGGGGTTGAGGAAATCGTCCAGGTTTTGCAGAACGGCCGCTACGTCCACATCAAGAGCATGGGTTTGTGTATCGTTTCGCCATGGTGATTGCGGAGCCTCGGTGCCTTCGTCCCCCTCCTCATTCTCGACGGAGTCTTGCAAGCCAGATGCCGGTGTCGGGCAATCTTCCAAGATGTGAGTGTGGTACGCATCCGTCTCCCTGAAGGCTGTTGCCATAGCACTGATCCCGGGACTCAGTTGTTGCTGGGATTCTGTGGGCAGCAGGCGTTGCAAGCACAACTTCGGCTCTTGGTCGCGGGGCCTTCTCACGGCATTGAAGTGGCTGCTGAACTGGTCGTCCAAGTCCTCACCACCTTCCTGGGTGTCGAACGATGGCGGTGGTGACTTGGGTCTTACGATGCTTTTGACTGGTGATTGCTCATTTGCTGTCTCCTCTTCACCGGGCAAAGGTGCGAAAGACACACGCCGGGTGCCGCGCCGACTGCTACGCCGACTGCCGCGCCGACTCGACTGAGATTGTCCCGTGCTCCAAGGATTCGTATTAGTGACATCAATGAACAGCGGGGTGCTCGGGAGGTGCCTTCCAGACAACATAGGGGATCCATAGCTCCGGTGGCTGGGTTTTAGTGATGGCGTATTGAAATTTGCAAAAGATTTGACCGACAGCTCGAGCTCCAACGTTGCCTCTGGGCCTGTCGAGGCCCAGGGGGTCTGCTGCGAGACTCCGCCAATCCTCTGTCCTGGGCATGGGCTTGGCGTGCTTGTCGGAGCTATGTGCTTTGAGGAAGGCACCCAGCCTTCGAAAGGCTCACTTTGCAGAACCTGGGCATCCGATTCGGCGATCTCTGTGGACGGCGAGATCTGGTCGTCGTCTAAAGCCTTGACTTCTTCTTTTCTGGCGTGTCCGTCCACACCGGGGGTCCTGGACCTCTCTTCGACGCGGTCCTCTTCGGCGGTATATTCCTCCATATCGGGAGTCTTGGGTCTCCTTGCCGGGCAGTCCTTTCCGCCGTTATGTTCATTCGAGTCCGGAGTCCTGGGCCTCTCTTCGACGTGACCTGAAAGTTTTGCTGGCGAGCCCGCTACCTGTTCGGCCACTCCCGGCTCCACTGCCGAAACAGTCCGCTGCGCTGCAGGATCTTCGACGCCTGACTCAGTCTCCGGCGCTTCTTGTGTGACATCTTGGATGAAAGTCGTCTCTGGTCTGGGCGGAGGAGCCGTGAGCCCTGACACGGCGCCTTGGACCAGGGTTGCATTCTGTGTTGCCGAGCATACAACCCCTGCCATGACATCCATTTCTGGGTGCCCGGAGAGAAAGTCGGAAACCCTTGGTTCGTCTGGCGCGTGGGAACACGCATCTTGATATAGCTTGTTACCGCTGTAGGTGACATCTCCAATCAAGGTCGTGTCATCTTCTACCATGAACTTCTCGATAGCTGTATTATGCGTTGGTTGGAGCGCCTCGCATTCGACTCCGGTGATTTCCGTGTTGTTTGTGCTTGCTTCTTTGTTACTTGGCCCTTCCGTTTGCACATCTTGAGCGTCGTCTGCCTCGTCAGCCTGGCTGGGGTTTGGTGTTGCGGCATCTTCCAGGAGCGCTAGAGCAGATTGCTCGGTTAGGTCCATCACCAAATCGCGGTTCTTGGGCATTGTGATATCGCCGGTGGGTACCAGAGCCGCATCGTTATTCGGAAATGCGACCGGCTTGTGTTGTTTCTTGAGCCGATGCTCAGGCCCCCAACTTTTGGCCCGTTGGGTCGCGTGCAGTTCCGCTGTAGCAGTACACCCCCCTGGGCACAGTTGTGATGGCAGGCTTAGAGCCCTATGGTAAGAATCCGTATCATCTGGATGCATTTCTTGGAATCCCTCTATGTTGTCCGCTTGTTCGAGGATTGCGGCAAGTTGATTGTCCTGTACTGGGCGATCTCGTATATATGTAGACTCTGGTATGTCGCACGATCTCGAACGCTGGTTGTTTTCCAGTCTAGAGGGCGTCATTTGTTCTGGCAGTGCACCGGTTTCAACTGTTGTCATTATTGGTGATGCTGACCTGGCGACGTTTTGTCGGATTGGGCGGATCCTGTAATGGAAGCTGTCGTCCATGTGACTTTCGAATGCCATGTCTGCTTCACATAATTCGCCTGCTTCGCCTGCTTGACTCCTTTCGGGGACAGTTGCTAAACGGTCCTCAGAAAACCCAGGAGAGCTGGTTTGAGGGGCATCAGTGTCGACTACCATGTCAGTGGCACCTTGCTGAGAAACGCATGCCTGGCTCTCATCGCCGCTCGCAGACGCACTGTCCCTGGACATGTCGGCATCCTCTTCGTCCGTCACAGGATCGAAAGTCTTTCCCGCCGACTTAGCCGAGCACAGACCTGTGCTAGACGAAGGCGTTGTCATCTCCAGACTGGTAACCGGAAGGTCGGGATCGAAAGCCGTCAATGCTTGCCTTCCAGCCACAGCCGGCATCGTTGTGTGTTTTGTAGACGGCTTTGCGTCGTGGTTCGACATTTTCCTCTTGGACAGTTTGCTCTTCAGCCAATCACTAGCAGCAGGTCGCTTCTTGCTGTTGCAGTGAGGGGCAGGGCCTCTTCCTTGGTCAGGAGCCCAGAACTCGTCCCTGTCCAAAGTATCGGAGGGGACGCTATGGGCCCAGTCATGGATAAGGAAGCGCTTCTCGAGGTCGAGGCTGGCATGGTCGTCGAGTTGGACTTCCCGGTTGCTCTCCGGGCTCGGAAGGTGGCACTGCATGGAGTCCCCAGTCATCGGCGTACCATTCTTGCTTCCAGGCAGCCGGGCGAGGGCTTTCGGGGCCATGGTCTTCACGGCAGGCCTCGGAACGGTCGATCGTGAGACGGAGCTCTTCGTGTTCCGCCGTTTCGGAAGCCAAGGGTTCTGCCAGCCCTTGTCGAACGGGCCCCTTAGGGATGCAGAGATGAGCCGTGGCGGTCGCCCCTCGAGGTACCGCAGACCTTGCTCCTCATAGCGCAGGCGCTTTGCGAGCCTGGCGGGCTCGTCGAGTTCGTCATCAGAGCCCGGGCATAGTATGTCGTGGGGTTCCTGGGGCGCTGCGCAGTATATAGGCTCGATAGGGAGCCGCGCCTGCCTGTTCCGCTTCCAATCCATGGCTGTGCCGGAGGGTGTCACGATGGCAAGCGGTGCCAGGAATTCAATCCATGCATGTCTCGGCGGGCTCGAACGGTGAGGGCGAGGGAGAGGCTGCGGCAGCCGGAGGCAATTGGAACTGGAGAGATCAGATGGCTGACACGGGTAACGGAGACCCCAAGGTTTGTGTGAGGCTCCACTGGCTTGCCCGTTGCCCGACCAGCGAGCGCGGCTGCCAAAGCGCGTCGGCTACGCGTAAAGTGGTGGTGTTTTCGTGAGTGGCATGTGGAGACCGAGGTACTAGAGCAACCTTATTAGGGAGTACTCTTGCATCAGCGGAGGAGAAGGGTATAATGTATGTACTTATCCACAGGTATCACAAGAAGTACGTAGGTACTCCTTGGCTTCCAACCCTGCCCCCCCCCCCCCCCCCCCCCCCGAGAGTGCACTCTCCCATTCACAACTATAAACCGACTGTGAACGGACGCAATGAACGAGATGCTCGACTGCTACTGGTACCGACAGTGACACGAGTTGAAACGGTTATCGAACTCTGATCACAAGTTGCGACGGAGACAGGCTAGGTGCCCAGTCGAGGCGGTACTTGTATTTCACCAATGGATGTACCGAGAGGTGTACCTTGTCCCGCCCAAATCCCCAAGGACGGACGATGGCGGAGTATGGAGATGGATGCTTTCGTACTGCCCAGGATGCATGAGATCCATTCCACTTGACTCCCCTTGCGCTGACGGGCCACCCGCACTCCCGCAGACGGTAGCCTTGTCTGCCCTACGTACCAACTCTATATCATAATAACCCGTGGGGATTTACGGCCTATGTAGTAGTTCGGGATCCATAGGGGACGCAAGTTCAACCGCGGACATCCATCTCTTCGTACCTGGATTTCCGGTTAGCACAGAGCCTATGGGATCCCATGGGATCGCAGTGGAGCATCCAGAACGTCCGCATAAGCACCCAGGCACCGGGCAAGCAGCGGCTGCTTTCCAGATCCGTCGCAACGTCATACGAACTCTTAGCAAACGGGTTGAAGAACCGGAATGCTTGTCTATACGGACGGCTACAAGGGCCACGTGCAGCCCTGGCTACCGCTTGAGAAGTACCTAATAGCACGCTGACCTACGCGTACAGCTACATTCACATCCTCAAGGTTGCATTCGGTACTCATCTAGGTATGTAGTTGCATGCCTTATCCATGCGTGTTCTGTCGGCCTGGGCAAGGCGCCTCAGGGCCTACGAATGTTTTTCGAGATCCAAAATCGCGGCACGTGGTGAAGTGGTTGAGGTACGTATACTATGTACTTACACACATACTTTAGGTACTTTACCTACCTAAGTACCTAGGGACCAAATGGAGTATGTAGTACTGTGTCGTAGCTGCCGCAGGCCGAGATTCAGAGACAAGGATGGTGCTCATCGCCACGGCAACCGGAACATGGCGCCAATTAGATCGACAGAGGGTTGTTGATGCTGAAGGCGCGTCAATGCTTTTTTCAAAGTTATGGTAATAATAAAGTCGGGTTCCATTCCAAGAAGGTCTTCAGAAGCATCGGCAGCACTGCGGGTTGCCAGTTTTCGCTACGCTGACGCGCATGCATCCCCTACGCCGCTCGACCGCACCGCTACGAGTTCCTGCATCCTGTCGTCTTTCTCACCGCCGTCGCCATTGACGACCATCTCGCGCATCCGCGACAACTTGCAGCCATCGTTCGCCCGGCATCTCCAGGCTGGTAGTTTGTACGGACTAGGTTACTACCTACATACATTTACACCTCCATCCGTATATCGGTACTCCCGGGCCCACCCTCGGTAGACCCCGCTGCCTTGCGCGCGAACCAGGGCCACTCTCCATAAACATTTCATCACTGTCGCAAGATCGGCCCAGCCTAACTTTTATCACAACGAAGTCCGTACCTGCTCAGATGGAGGCGCTGGGCGCATAGGTACTGCGCCGTCTCGAAGCCCTTGTCCGTCGCTATCCATCAAAATGGCCCCCGCCTGGCTCGACTCGCTGTCTGAAGACTGGGTTTCGGAACCCAATTCCGATGCCTCGCCCGACAATCAATCGACCTATTCCGACTCGCAGCCCGGTTCGCAACATGGGAGCTCCAGGGGCTCCGTCAGTCGCGCTTCGCGACTGGGCCCAGGCGACACCAAAGTTCACCCGAACACCCGCGACCGAAGCGCCGTCGCACTGAACGAAAGGAGCTCCAACGAGATCAACAAGCGAGGCTCGCAGCGCGCTCCCTCCAAATCGTCGCAGGGAGCCAGGCACTCGCAACAACGAGGGCGCCAGGACGGCCATTCTTACTCCCACTCGACCACATCATCCGTCGTCCACAACACCGTACACCACAAATCCGGCAGTGTGTCGCCCACCAAGAGCAAGGACGAGGCGCCCGAATGGAAGAGGAGGCTCCTCTACGGAGAGATGTCGTACGGCGAGTCGAAGGATTTGTTCAGCTCCGCTGCGAACGGCCTGGAAGGCATCTTCCGGCCTCCTCCCCCGGCACCCAGTGGCCTACAAGGCGACGACGAGGACGCCGACCCTGCCAACGTTACCTTCAACGACATGACGCTTCCGTCCAGCCCGCCACCGTACTGGAAACGTTCACGACAGGCATCGCGGGAAGAGCCGGAGAAGGGAAATAGCAGCGAGTCGTCCAACCACCAACCCCGGTACCGCAAAAAACAAGTCAGGTACTCCCCGAAAGATACGCCATATGTAGACCATAGCAGAATCGACGACTCGACCGCGGAAACCAACCCCCCGGCCCAGGAAACCACGACGCCAAAGGATCCTAGTAGACTTTCCGTGCCGTCGGCGGGCGCCAAGGAGGCGTCACGAAAGACGAGTGGCAAGAGTGTTGGCTTCAACGAAGCCTTCAGTCCCATTTTGCTGTCCCCGCGTAAAGACGACGATGGACGTGTTAGCTTCGCCCCGATGGAGTTGTCTCCGGGCCAGCTCCGGAAACGCCTGGATAAGCTCCGCAAGAACCAGATGATCGTGGACTCGGATTCCAGCAGCCATGCTCAGCACTCCATGGACGAAATTGCGTGCAACCCTGACACGACCGATGACTATGCTAGGAATGGCGGCTTCTTGAACTTCCGACGAGGAGATCAATCCGGTGACAGGTCCTTTCAACGGCGGCCCTTGAGCCCGCCACTGAACAACGACACGTCCGAGATGCTCCCCGAATCCTCGCTTCAGGCTAGCACACCGAAGCAATTTCCTACCTTGCGGACTGAACCTTTCACCTCTACACATTCGGCCGGTCGTCCAACGACACCCCCAAGCCCAGACCTACCGCCTGCACCGAACCCAAGTCCCGAGAAGCAGCCACGGCCTCCCACAGTTGCCCCTCCTGCTGCCGCTGCCGACGCCGCTGCTGCTGCCGCCGCTGCATCCCCGCTCAAGTTGTTTGGCCCCTACGACACCTTCACAAACCAGACTCTGCTGCGGCGGATCAGCCAATTCGAGGACACGGAGAGCCCTCCTCGCCCCACTGACCAGTCAGACCTGTCAACTTCGGAATTACCCTTGAGGCGGAGCTCGCGCAAATCGCAGCAGACGAATCAGACAAGCAATGCCGCCTTGAAGGCGAGGTTCGGCGTGGGTGAGCTGGATGGGTACTCGTTCAGCGAGGACCTTTCGATGAACGACCACTCTGCATTCACCAACAAAGAGAATGTGGCACCCAGAGACTCTCCACTGCGGAGTCACCCCATCAAATTTGACATCAGCCAGCCGTCGGGATCAGAAGACGAGTCGCTCATGATCCCGCCCCGGCGCAACAAGTCCAGTGCCGCAACGGATTCCTCCAAGCAGGCAAAGGGCAGCCCGACAACCCGATCTTTCGCTACCCGTGGCGGCTCGTTGGACCGATTGGTGACCAGATTCGGCCTGCTCGCGACGCCAAAGAGGGATGGATCTGAAAGCAAGCGACCGCGCACCTCGCCATCAAAAGATCCCACCCCAAAAAGGCGGCGGACACTGCACAAGTCCGACATAGCTTTTGGGCTAGAGAGCAAGTACAAGGCTATAGAGTCGGTCCAGGCTTCTCATAGCCACATGCAATACGCTATGGCCAGGAGGCGCAAGGGCCTTCTCCGCTATGGGGAATCGCAGACCGCCTCGAGCCCCTCTGGGGCGGCGCACCAAGCGTTGCGGCAGCGTAGCCCAACGCCAAGCCCCAGGGCCTCTATGCAGCGAGAGCGAGAGCCGCTGGCAGATTTGGAGTTTAGCACCTTGCACGACGAGTCCACGATGCCTGACCAGGAGTCCGAGTTCTTCATACCGGACAGGGCCTCCAATGGGGCACGCAACGGGTCCATCCGGACCCAGGACTTCCTTGTCGAGGCTGAGAAGATCATGGCCATGATTCGGAGCAAGGGTCGACCCCAGCATGGGCTTTCCGTGGTGGACGAATCCACCATGCACCCTTCGGAGCACGACGGTTCCAGCTCCTCCGGTTATGACGAAGACGAGGATTCCTACCAGGACTCTACCCAGGAGTCCTTTTTGAGGCCCCCCAGCCGGGAAGGACGGCCGGCGCGCTCGCGCCAGGCGGCCTGTGCGGACAACCCTGAGCTCGCCAGTAAGCTCAAGCAGTACGAAGAGACCAGCGACATGTCCGATCTGATGACCGGCTCACTACGGCAGAGCGAGATGGCGAAAAGGGCCATCAAACATGGCGGCAAGGCAAGCGACTTTGTTCAGCAATGCCTCCGCAGTGGGGAGTGGCGGCACAACGACTCGGAAGACGACGACGTCATCAGCGACCTATCCAACGTGAGGATATCACGGAACCCCGACGGCCCTTTGGTCGAGGACAGCCATGACGTATGGTCTCACGGCTGGCGCTCTTCTGCATCATCGGCGCCGACGGCATCCTCACGCGGCTCGGCCACGGACTCGAGAAGACTGATCGGACCCGATGTAGTCTCTCAGCTGATCGGTAACCAAGTGGGCAACATGGTCCTTGACGACGAGAACAAGGTCTGGATGAAGGTCAAAACCCCCCGGTCGAGTGCCAAGGACCTCAACATGGTGCCGTCGGAAGACAGCGAGGATGATCCATTCGGCAGCATTCCAGATCTCTCCGTCGACGAGACAAAAGAGATCCAGAATCTCATGATGAGAACCGCGCCAATCGACGACTTTGTGCCGCTTGACGACTATGCGCCCTTGGACGACTTGAACGAGTTCATCAAAGAGGACGACGAGGATGTTCCCTCCACGTCGTCGGGACGGAAGTCCCACACAACCGGCCAAACTGGCTCTACTTCAAGTATGTTGAGCCACACGCGAGAGGCCTTGTCGAAGATCAGACAGACCTTGGTCGATACTGCCGTTGAGAATGACGAAGAGATTGAGCATGAAATAACGATTCACGAAGATCGCGTAAAGAAGATGAGTCCGTCCCGGCGGAGGAATCTCACCATTACGTTTTCCTCGCCCATTGCATCCATTATCCAGGATATGCTGCCGGAACCCTCGGACGAAGAGAACGCGAGAGAAGACAGCGAACGAGAAGAAGAAGAAGACGAAGGAGCCGCCGCAAGCAGGCACGACGAGTCGGTTGGAACCCGTGCCACCGACTCCCTACGGCGCGGCCGCCACCTGCAAGCGGAGCCCAGCACGGCGCGACGCAGCACGCAGTCGAGGTCAAGGAGCAGGTCGCGTAGCGCACGGGGTGTTTCGGCCAAGGGTCGTGCATTTGTTCGGAGGCCGGTATCGAGGATTGACGAGCAAGACGAAGAAAGCATGGTTGATCGTGGTGCGTCGGACCAGCGCCAGCTCAGCCTCCGGGGCGACTCGAGCATCGTCGGGCCCGAGAAGGAGAAGCACCAGACGAGTGTAAGTTTTGTCCTTACCACACCTGCGCCAGCGAGGAAGACTGCTCCACCATGTACAACCCCTGCGGTCTCCCAGAATGTGGGGACGCTGTCTCTGAGTCCTCTGTCCGACTTTACCATGAACCATGGGGACCAGTCGTGTGGCCTGGAGGTCAGCTATGTCGTGGGGAGGAACTATCTTGTCACAGGCGACGGGACGAAGAAACGGATGTCACAGGCGATTCGCACGCTGGTCGAGAAGATCACTGAGGTGCAGCCCTTTGAGCCTGACTGGGGTGCTATGCAAGCCCTGGATATCAGCAGCAAGCAGTTGGCGAGCCTGCACAAGCTGGATGAGTTCTGCGGCAACGTCGTTACTCTCGACGCGTCCGACAACAACATCAGCCAGTTAGAAGGCGTCCCCGAGAGTGTGCGCAACCTCAAGGCGGCGCAAAACTGTCTCTCGGGCCTGACGGCATGGGGTCACCTGATGAACCTACAGTATGTCGACATTTCCAACAACGAGATCGACAGCCTGTACGCCTTCAAGGATCTGGTACACCTCCGCACGCTGCGCGCCGACAACAACCGCATCACCAGCTTGGAGGGCATCAAGTTCCACGATGCCTTGCAGGTGCTCCGCGCCCGCGGCAACCTGATCGAGCACGTCGACCTGGACGGCACCACGATGGACCGCCTGACGGAGCTCGACCTCGAGGGCAACCGCATCCGCGAGATTCACAATCTGGAGCAGCTGCCCTGCCTGGCCACACTGAACCTCGACAAGAACCAGCTCACCTCATTCGCTCCGACCGAGGCCGCAAGCATGCCCTGGCTGCGGTATGCCAAGCTCTCGGGCAACGCCCTCACCACGCTCGACTTGACGGCCTTCCCAGGCCTCCGTCTCTTGCATGCCGACGGGAACCAGATCACGACACTGCTCGGGTGTGCGCGGGCGCGGCGCCTCGACAGCTTGTCGCTGCGCGAGCAAAGGGGCGACGGGCAGCTCGATCTGTCCTTCCTCGGGCAGGCGTGCGAGGTGCGCAAGCTGTTCCTCTCGGGCAACCTGCTGGACGCCTTCGACCCGCCCCTGGACCTCCTCAACCTCCAGTACCTGGAGCTGGCCAACTGCGGCCTGCAGACGCTGCCGCCGCACCTGGGCCAGCTGCTGCCGAACCTGCGCACGCTCAACCTCAACTTCAACGCCGTCGGCGACCTGACGCCGCTGCGCTACATCCCGCGGCTGAAGAAGCTGCTCGCCGCCGGCAACCGCCTGGCTGACGTCGGCGCCCTCGCCGTCGCGCTCGCTGAATTCCCGCACCTGGCCAAGGCCGATCTGCGCAACAACCCGGCCACGCTGGGCTTCTACCCGCCACTGCAGACGCTCGTCGAGGTGGGCGGCGAGCCGCAGCACGGCGATGTCGACCTCTTCGTCCTCCCCGAGGCCTCGTCGGAGCGCGACGGCTCCTACTCGGCCCGCCTCGACGCCCGCACCAAGCAGCGCAAGCGCCTGTACGACCTCGCTCTCGCCCAGCGCTGCCCCCGCCTCCGCCAGCTCGACGGCCTCGCCCTCGACCGCGACGCCGTCATGCGCCGCGACGACGTCTGGGCCGCCCTGGTCGCCTGCGGCGCCGTGTCCGAGAAGCCGGGCCCGCGGCAGCCGACGTCGAGAAAGGCCTGAGAACCGGGAGGGTTGGATGGGACATGAGGACCGCGCGCACTGCGGAAAGGGGAGGGGGGTGATGCACGAGCGCTACCCCCCGGGTTTCTTTTGTTTGTTTTCTTGATTTCTCGTCTTCTCACCTGGCGGCACCGTACGCCGGGGCCGGGGAGGAATTACACGGCGCGGGTTTGATGTACAGATGCGATGACAAAAGAGCGTGTCATGTTGGGAATTACTTATCGGGCACAGCGGGGCTGGGCTCCGTCCGTCCATGACGAGACGCTACGGGGGCGTTATGAGGGGGAAGGAAGCCTTGTATATTGATTTGGCGTGTAGCACTACTACTACACTCGGTGGGCGGGGGGACGGCGGCATCCCATGATATAACGGTAATGAGAGATGAGACGAGCGTTGATACCGCGCGCAAGAATATATTCACCAGTAGACAACACAGCAGCACGCAGCCCGTGTCGTAGGGAGAGTCTGGAAGAAGTGGCACGCTATATTGATGATGCAAATGGGACTCCAGTATATGCCAAACGTGTCTATCGGCGGTTACCCGCATGCCAGCAAGAGGAAAGAGAAAAATGGACAGAATGCCACTCGTTTCCCGCGTTTCCAGGCGAGTCCTGACGCTCATGGTCCTGTTCCACCCTAAGTCGTGGGCCTCCCACATGACAGAATCTGCCTCCCATCGGGCCTTGCGTGCAATAACGACGATGCCGCCTCCAGAAAACAAAAAACACCCAGGCCGCCCACATCAGTTCAGAAGACGGCGTCTCTCATTCCAGCATCATCATCATCTCGCCCATCCCAAAACCGATCGCTTGCTGAACCGTCGACCACCCGGATGCGACAATAACTCCCATAGTATGCTCTACACAGGCCTTCCTAGAAGCGCGTGGTTGGTATAAGAAGAAATGGTAAATTAAAAACATTCGGTGGCGGTGGGAGAGACAGGCGGATCCGCCAGGTCCCTCTACGCCGCCCCCTGCTGCTTGGAAGCAGCCGCGAGGCGCCATCTGCGTGGTTGCAAAATGAATGCATGCCGTCTTTGCTGAGTCTAGTCCGCAAAAAAAAGGAGACCTGTGCGGAAGCGAGGGGTTGGCCTTCGCTGCTTGCGTGGCCTTTGTGCGTATTCGAAGGTGATTGTTGCCCATTGGCGGGGCTAATCATGGTATTCGTGTTGGAGGATGACCTTTTTGGCCGTCTCTGTACTGCCGACACTTGTTTGCGTGTCCCTCCTCTTCATGACGGAGCTATCTCTAGATGGTGGTTGAGGTCCTGATCTTGGTAGATCTTTCCCTGGCGTTTTCCTCTTGGGCTTGATTTCCAGAATTCCGTCGCTGTCACTGTCGTCGTCCTCAACCGTCCCAGACGAGAAGACCGAGGAGGGCGCATAGTGGCGGACAGGACGTTGCATATGCAGGTGAAGGGCATGCTCGTCTTCCAGCGTCTCGAGTGGGAATCCAGAAAGGGGCTCCTTCGCCATAGCAGGGGGCGTCAGCGAGTCCGCCGTGTCAATCAGCGACGCACGGTTCACGGAGCCGGGACGTTGAAGGAATTCGCCCTCGGGGTCAGCCGAGACTGAGCTGGCGCCGCTGAGAAGGGCGGGCAACGACGGATCGGACCGGAAAATTTGAGATCCCTCTTTGTGCCCCGGTAGATTCGTCATACTGACCGGGCTCGTGACTTCGCTCGGGCTGGTCAGGGGTGTCGCTATATTGTCGAGGGACGTAGAGCTGGTCGATACAACCGTCCCCCCCGTGTCACACCTGCAAGGGGGTGGCGGTTTCTCCATGATGTCGTCGTCGGGTGATGGGGGGCATGGAATGTAGGCCGGGTCCACACCAAATCGCGATGTTAGCAGCTGTTTGCGCTTCAATTCATCTTCACGTTCTCGTTGCTGGCGGCGAAGATTCTGTTCCTGCGCCCGGGCAAAGGACTCCGGCGTCGATGAGTTGTAGGTCCGTGGGGGTGGCGTTTTGCCCTCCATCATCAATACCTTTTGCGCCGTCAAGAAGCGGTCCTCTGGGTCCCCGGGAGAGAATGACATCCCAACGAAACTTGTATCCGATCTCGGGGAACCGTTATGGTAGGCCCGGATGGCCTGGGGCGAGAAAAACATGGGCGGTGAGACTGGGACCCCGTCTTCTCTCATGTGCGGCTCACGGAGATGCCTCTTAGGCAACTCGACATTGCCAGGAGCAACGGCCGTGGTCAAAGAGACTTGAGGGCTGGCTCGCTTGTCAAGGCTGGCGAAGAGACCGCGATCAACGGACCGGGAGCGCGAGGAATCGTCCAGAGAGTCGACGTCCCGCGCTTTCCTCAATGCTGCAATCGGGTTTTCGTGAATCGACATATCAGCGGCAGGGGTCGTTGGCATCGGGTGGGAGTCGCGCAGGTAAGGCGTCAGGACAAGAAAGTTGTTGTTCATGGAGCGCGCGCGCAGGTGTTGCGAGGGGGTTTGGGCGAGCGACGAAGACATCCTCGAGGCTGAGCTATCTGTGAGATCTGAGCTTGCGTTAAAATCGTGGGCAGATCCGTTTGCTTGGCCTGGTTGGTCTCCGCCTACCCAAGTCGATTTTGAAGGGCCTCGGCCGTCGTCATCAGCGGCAGGGGAGCCTTGGGGGCTCGCCGTCACGCTCTGCGAGAGAGGGTGCTCATGGTGAACTGGTGCTTCTTTGGCATTGAAGAAATAATCGTCTCCTCGCAGACTCTTTCGTCGAGCATCGCGTATGTGTGGGGTGGTTGAAGCAGTCACCACACTGTCCGCTGTCGAGCTTGCGGCGCTACCGGCCCTCCTCCTGGTCATCCCTTCGGGGCGGTGAGGCATCACCTTGCCAATGGTCTTTTTTACCATTGAGCGAGCGCGTTCCAGAAAGGTCAAGGGGACAACGGCGTGCGACATTTCAGTTTGATCGACTTGGATCTTGCGTCCAGCGGTCTTTCGTGAGGGGTCAGTATCGTCAAGCCAGCCGACCAGGTTGTCTATACCCTGGACAACCCATTCGTGACGCTTGACGTCTCGTAGCCGGATACGTTTCTCCGGGTTCTTGACCAGCATCCGGGACAGGAGGTCGTGAAGGTGTTCGTCAATATCTTCGTAGGCAATCTCGCTATCGTCCCGATAGGGCGCATTGTTGATGCGATGGTAGAGCGAGGTAGCGGCTGGCGACGTTTGCGGGTCGACAGGCTTCAGACGCCGCCGTGGAATGTGCACGTCCTCTTTCGCAATTTTCCGGAACATCTGGAACTCGTCCTCGGCCATGAAAGGGATGCGCGCGAATACAAGGCAGTACAACGTCACACCAAGCGACCAGACGTCAATTTGCTCCGACACCTTGGGTGGCTCCCCATCATCGATGTCAGTGTAGCAGAGCTCGGGCGCAAAAAAGGCCGGTGTGCCGACCGTCTTCGCAAGCTCGAGATCGTCATCGAAATCGCGAGCCTCGGATTCCGAGACGAAGTCGTCCACCTCACCCTCGCGGATCGGCCGGCCGAAGTATGAGACGCCAAAATCCGAGATCTTGACACGATGGTCCCTGGTCCATAGAAGGTTGGCGGGTTTGATGTCACGGTGCACAATGCCCTCATAATGGAGATATTCTAAGCCCAGTACGGTGTCGCGGAAAGTCGCCCGCGCGTCATCAAGAGTGAAGCACGGGACATAGGAGTAATCGTCCGCAAAAGGGTCGTGCGGCTGCGGGTTGAAATCCACAGAGGACATATGGGAAATGATGGAATCGGCCATACTGGGCGACCTGTCGCGGAACATATTCTCGTCCACGTAGGGCCCGTACATGGTACCGTCCAGAGCGGTCGACGAGCCCGGCTGGGAGCACAGGGGGCCGGGCGTCTCGATGTCGCTCGAGTAGTCGGCGCCGACCGAAGACAAGTCGGCCTCGGATGGGATGGGAGTGGCGGCGCGCGATGTCGTTCTCGATCCTCCCCGCGAGGAACCGTGATAGCTTTCGCCGTAGAAGCCCCCCTCGCCATCCCTGGAAAATACACGTGGTAGGGAAGCCGGGTCGCCCTCGCTCGCAGCGCCGTACTCAATGCTCCAGTAGTCGTCGGGGTCTTTTTGTGACTTCTGCTGCATCCTTGCACGCTTCAGTTCGTTGAGGTGGTGTCGCCGCTCGAGAAGTTGTATGTATTGTTTCTCTTCGTCGGTACCCAGGTCCCCGTTCATTTCCCTCTCGACACGCTTTCTTTCCCACGCGCAAATCAAGGGGAGGCCCTTTTTGCGCCATACGATCTCGCCGAGCTCAACATGCTCAAGGACCATGTAGATCTTCTTGAGCTCCGGGTCATCGATGATCTCATGCAACGCGACCACATTGGGGTGACGAATTTTTTTCAGGATGGCAATCTCTTTCTTGGTTTTGTCCTGCGGTGACAGGGCAGTGACTTTCCCAAGGCGTCGCTTCTTGGAGAAGCGGGCAACAATCTTGATGGCCACATTCTCGCCCGTCTCCAGATTCCGGGCCAATTTGACCTTGCCGTGCACACCACGGCCGATCTCTTCAATGACCTCGTATTGGTTGATGATCTTGCGTCCCGTCATTAGGTCGAGATCGACCATGGCCTTGTGCGTCTCGCGGACTTTGTGGCTCTGCAAAGGGTGCAGGTACGGGCTGTTGGTAGGGGGCGCGGGCGTGCTCGTATCCGAATTGGGGTGGGCGGGAAAGATTAGGCCGGAGCGCAAGTTATTAGGGTTGAAGAGGCCAGGCGAAGACATCGGGGTGTTGTTGGTGGTCCGGGAGGCCAGATGGTAAGGCGGAATCTCCGTCCTGAGGTGGGGAGGGGCGTGGGGCCCCGATTGGTGTTGCGAGTCCATAGCGACGGGCAGCAGAAGTGGAAATGGTTAGCAGTTTTTGTCGGCGCCGTCGGCGTCGAGTCTCTCTTTCTCGAGGTGTTGTGACAGTTGTCGCGGCCGTCATGCTGAGCGTCATCGAACCATTTTCCAAATGCGAGGCGTGGGCGTAGGCAGTGCCGCGAGTGCCGTCGTCGCCGTCGTCGTCGTTGTCGTCGTCGTCGTCGTCGTTGTCGTCGAGGCTGCAATGCTGAATGTTCTCCTGCAGAGCTGGGGGGTTATGGGCAGTTTTTGTCGTCTACCGCCCCTCAGAACGTCATTCCACTTAGTGTGCACGGTTTGATTGACGAGTTGCAGGGTGGCGCAGTGGTGGGAAATCGTGGCGGCGACGAGAACGACCGAGCAAGATTCAAGAGCTGTATACGAAGGAGGGGGTAATAGAGGGGTAAGAATCGAAAGGTTGTGGAAGACAAGGGGAGAAGGGGGGGAAGGGGGGGAAGGAAAGAAGGAATGAAAAAAAGAAGAGACGAGATGTTGTTGGTGTCAAGAAACGAGGCAGGCGGTTGGGAGTTGGATAAGAGGGAAGGAAGGGCAGCCAGCCAATGCAAGGCGGGCAGCGGTTTGGCGGCGGTGGTAGTAGTAGTAGTAGTAGTATGGAAGCCCAGCCTATGCGTGCGTAGTGGTGGTGGTAATACTAGTAGTGGTGGTAATACTAGTAGTGGTGGGAGCGGGAATGGGTGGTTCGTGCGACGGGCCCAAGTCGCCCAGTACCCAGGTACAAACGTACCGACCTACTGTGTATGGGTGATGTGGGTGGATGGGTGGGTGAGCACAGCAGCGGGCGCGCACTAGAGGATAAGAAGCAGTGGGTAAAGTATGTACCTAAGGTATGTACTTTAGGTAGGCAGCCCGTCGTACTGCAGCGGGTCGTGGGAATCGATGATTTGGGAGGTAATGCAAAGTACTCAGGTACCACCAAGACGGGCTGGGATACCCAGGTAGGACAGACCGGCCGGAGGGAAGGGAGACCAGGAGAGTGACGGAACAGCAACGAGCCACGGTGGAGCACTGACGAGGGCAAGGGAGAGAAAGAAAGGCGAGAGGGTCGGTCGGTCGGTCGGTCGGTCGGGGGGGTGGTGGATGAACGCCCCCCTCCCCTTCCGTAGGTGGGCGGCCTATGTGGGTGCCAAAGTGGGAGAGATAGGCAGAGAGGGGGGGAAGGGAGAGAAGGGAAGGTCCCACTGATTGACTCTGGCGCCGGTGGAGCTTTTTCGGCTGGGCGTCCTGGAGCCCTGCTCTCCCAAGCTTGGCTTTTGGGGAGCAACAGGGGGGAGAGGGACAGGGGAGGAGGGGCGCTCGCTCGCTCTCTCTCACTCACTCACTCTCTCTCTCTCTCTCTCTCTCTCTCTCTCTCTCTCTCTCTCTCTCTCTCTCTCTACCATAGGTACCTACTATCGACATACCTACCCAGTACGTACATACCTACGTGGTAGTGGTGGTGGTGGTGGTGGTGGTGGGTATAAGTTACTGTGGTGCTCTCCGTAAGTAGCCCGCCCTTCTCGGTGCACTATACTGGAGCCGATGGTTCAGTGGAGGGGTGGGCCTCGCCGTCGCTGTCTACGGCCGGAAGGGGATAGGGAGAGAGATAGGTAGTGGGTTGGGGATACGATGGGATGGATGGATTGAGACGCCATGGGCGGGAGAATGGATGCCCGCCTACTCCATGGATCCTCAACAGTACATAGTGGTAGTACGCTTCGCTACATACCTAAAGTACCTAGCTACTTCTTTGTCCCACTGCCACCTGAAGTGATGATGATAATGATGATATGAGTACCTTCGTCTACCCATCTGGAAGTACTCAAGAGGTTATATTCCATCAATGGCTAGGTAAGGTAGGCAAGTATACAGACCACACGCCCCCTACTGTGGATGGATGGACTTACCATTCTACCTACTTTTTCGGATCCCTGCTCTCCAAACTGGAAAACCATCGACCGCATCTACGCCTCGCACGCTTATCCGGATCTCTGCCTCCTCCTACCCAAGTACGTAGGGACGTATATGCATCCAGCCGTCCACGCCCTGCACGGCGTGCCGATACCAACCCGGGCCGCGGTTTCGAGGGTCCCTGCTCCGTATTTCCATCGTCAGAACCGAACTTACCTTTTGATCCATTGATGACCTACGGAAGCGAATGTACCTAAACGGGACCACACAGGGGCTGGCTCTCCCTTCGGTAAGAGGGGGGGAATATGTACAATTACGCTTGCCATGCGGCTGTCTTCACGCAAGAAGGCGTAGGCAGGTAGCTAAGGTACCTACCTCTCTTTCTTACTTATGTAAACACTTTACATACGCCACGATGCCTGCCGGGCAGGCGGGCGGCCAGCCCTGCGTGCTGTGACGATGCTCCACGTGCATGGGGGGTGGTCCTCCTGAACGCGGGCAAAGAGGATGGAAGCCCGTGCACGTCAGACTAGACATGGGAAGGCAGCCATCTTTGTCGTTGTCGTCGTCGTCGTCGTCGTCGTCGTCGTCGTCGTCGTCGTCGTCGTCCCCCGCCCCCCCGTTCCGGAAGAGGGCGACAGACATTTACTATGTAAGAGCCTCGACACCATCATGGGGGAGGGAGCCTCTCTTTTGGTCATCGGCTTTCCCAGCAGCCCCGGCAGCCCGGCCACCCGAGGAGAGAGGGAAGGGGGGGGGGGGGGGGGGGGGGGACCTGGCACCGTCAGATCGGCCAGCCAAGCACCCTGTACCCAACCGGGGCTAGCCTGACTGCAGCGAATGCCAGGAGTCATGCCTACATGTATGTACGTAGTATGATGATATATCCCGTCCCATACCACCACTGCGTGCAAGAACCTGGGTCGGCAAAGGGGACAGACAACAAGTCAAGACAATGCCCATGTTCCCGCGGGCTCCGCAGCAAGGACCGCGGTGACATTGAGCATGATAATTTACCCACAGCTAATATATACATGCAGTAGCTGACGCCCTCTGGAACATTCTCCCCATCATTGGCCCCCGAGCCCCCCTCGACTGTGTTCGATCTCCCCGCCGGGCCGCGACAAGACGCAACGCCCTGGCACATCACACCCGCAAGAAGCCGGGCAAATCATAAACCAACCTGGCTTATCGTTGATCGAACCGTGGTGATAAGCTCGTTGCTTTTGCTTCACGTTACCAGCCGGGTGATTTTGACGGTCGCCCGCTCCTCTTTCCCCGAGCCGTCTCGAGGGGGGCAGGCAGGGAGGGAGGACAAGGGGACATCGATGGCGCATACGCGCCAGCACCAACACGGGCATCATCGACAGCTTCGTAAGTACCCCCCTGCCGCCGGCAATTGCTGGATCCCGACCGGGTCCTGACAGCATCTGGCAAATGGATAAGCCCCGGGGTGTGTATCTGCCCCGTCAGGTTCACTTATACAGTAGGTAACCACGGAATCCCAGGCAGGCATCGATGGGGGTTGCACGGCCAGACGGCAAAGAAAGCCTTGTAGCCTCGAACCATGTCCGAGGGAACGATTGCCGGCGCGACTGGTGGAGCAATTATACTTTTACAGAAACAAGTTAACGGGGGGGAGGAGGCAAATCGGTAGCCAACGCGCGCGCCGTCCGGTTGCCCATTCTGTGACGTGTGTTGGGGACATTGACGCCCCGGCTTCCACCTCTTCTACCCGCCGTAGTCGTGCCCATGTGCCGTATCTGGAAAGTGGGAAGGTTGTGCATATGGCATGCCTCTTGGTCCAAAATCACTTTTTACGAGGAAGTTATCAGCCCAGCAACGGCCGATGTACATTTGTGTCGCAGTAGATTTGTGTGTTGTCTTCCCACCCACTTGGGTAAACATTCGGCCCCCCTTGATCAATCAGTAGTACTTCCTATCGGCGCGCGCACGTACGGAGGCTATGGTTGCCTGCCTCTACGGAGTAGCGCAACAGGGATAAAACGGGAGTTGCAATGCCAAGAGACGACCCACCAACGCACCCTGGAGGAGGTTTCGACACGGCTGCTGGGCGTCGAGGAACCTCTTGAAAGCGTCGCCGACACGCACACTCGCAGGGTCGCACTCGGCTCAGGGACCCAGGAGAATGCAATCTTGGACGGCCGATATTTTTTTCGATTGGGTGTTGCCTCGGGACCACTGATAGCTTCTCAAGGGAAAAACGGTTGCGAGCAAGGGGGGGCAAGCGGGAGAGGGGGCCAAGAAACGCAGTATCGTACCTCGCCGGCGGGAAAATCTTGGACGGGCAGGGGGGGTGGTTTGCTGCAAAGTACTTACCTGTTGCCGATGTTTGTTGTTGGGCAGCGTCACTGCTGGTCGCAGAACCGCCTTGGCGGGCTTCCCACAGTCGCAGGAGGATGGGGTTCTTTTTTCCCAGTCGATGGCGGGGGCCTTGCTTGAAATGCATGGCAACTTGGCTTGAATGGCCCGATCACGGCAGCGACGGGCAGATAACACCGGCTCGGCACCAGTCGCGTGCGACGGACGGCGGAGGGGGGGAGAGAGATACGTAGCTGTCGGGCTGTGTGGGTGTGACGGATGAGTACGGCCTCGCATGGCCCCGAGGGCCGTCACCCACAACCTACCTACGTAGCCAGAAGCGACGGGTCGTTTCTCCCCATTCAAGCCCATGATGGTTCGACGTCTCTCGAAGATGCTCACTGACCATTGGCACGCCGTCGGCTGGCAACGGCCTTTTCTCCCCCCCCCCGCCTCTCTACACTTTGGCATGGATGGGAGGAGGAGGGGATGACAGGCCCAGAGAGCATGGCTGCATGGCACAGAGGTGTGTGTTGTCGCTTTTGCTCGCGTCCAAGCGCGCACACACATACACACACACGACAACTCATGTCGCACCGCAGGTGAAGCAGCTGCCTACTACTCGTCGTGTAGGTTCGGGAGGGGGGCGGTCTACAAATCACGCCGGCGCGTTGGAACAGCAGCTGGATCTCCACTTACCAGACGAGCCCCAGGATGGATGGAATCGAAACAGACGAATGGATAATGAATAGAGGTGGATGGATGGATGTTTGGCCCTTCCCCCCCGCCCCCCTACTCAGCTCGTAAGTTGCGCGCCTCGGGGATGTGCGACTACTGCACCGTGTCTACGTGTTTTTTTGTTTGTACTTCCCAACCCGATGCCTGCTGTACCTGCCTACTTACCTACCTCCAAACTGGATGCCACGAGGTGCGCGAGCAAGCCCTGCCGGGGCGTTGGGCTGCTTTCGGTCGCTGAAACGACGGGGCCAGTCGTCAACGTCGCGGTTGCAGTCAACCGCTGCCCTCGCTATCCAGTCCGGCTCATCGTCGACGGGCGAAAAAGGATGACTCGTCACATTGAAGCCAAGCGCAGCCTATGCCGTGGGCGATGGCATCACCCAATGAAGCCGCCCCGTGGGTAGGCCGGAGGCATGTCCGGCCTCTCCCATCATCGCCTTTCCCCCGTCGTCACCCTCGCCATCGCCAAAGGGAGAGAGAGAGACGCACCTTACGAACGGGCACGACAGGGCCCGTCTACGGGTTCTAGCGTAAGTAGTAGTAGCCCTGTACGAGTAGGCCCGTAGGGTAGTGAATGTACTTCCATACATCCATCCCATACCACCTCCTCCATCCTAGTGCCGGGGCTCCAGGAGAGTGGAAGGGCAGAGCTGGGGCCCGACGTCCGCGACGATCCGCCGTGGCGCGGTACCTACATAAAGTACCTACCACACGGATACCTCTTCATCATCCAGGTCCCAATCTCTCTCTCCATCGTGCAATCGCCAGGCCTCCATGGGTCGTGAGTGGGCGGCGGCTGCACTGAGGGTTACGTTGGGCCGGGCGCTATGACTCGATGGGGCCCGCGGCGACAAAGTACATACATGGGAGGGGGGGCAACACGGACAGGGGGGGGCATCTCATACCAAACCACCACCTGGGCGAGCTGGCTCTCTCTCTCTCTGCCTGCCTGCCATCGTCACCCTGATCGTCACCACCCAAGGCCGTTCCAAGGCCATCCCCCCGATCCCTGGCGCATCGGCGGCCTGGCAAACTCTAAAGCCGCGATGGATCGACAACGGCACCACTTTGGGATGGGCACGCACGCGGGCGGCCGGCGGGCGGGCGCCATGCGACTAGGTAGTTTAGTCATTACGTCGAATCCTGCCCCCCCCCCCCCCCGTATCCGGAGCCTGTCAGCGTGGGTTGCGCCTCGTCGTCGGCCGAGCGGCCCCTTGAGCCTCCTTCGTCGTCGTCGTCGCCTCCTCCTCCTCCTCCTCCTTCTTTTTAATCGGGGCCGGCATTGGGCCCCTCCATGATGATCGCTGACGGCACAGCCGGTCGGTCGTACGTCGTTCGCTACGAACAGAGCACCGGAAGAAGCCGGCGGGGTGGGTTCCCAAATGCCCTCCGTCATCATAGACTGGGGGGGGAGGGGGGAAGGGGGGCCCAAAAGGCTGTTTGTTTCCTTCAGTGCGTGCGTGCCGGGAAGGGATGCCAACCTCGCCAAACCCGTACCCAACGATGAAGAATCCGCCGCCCCCTTCTCCCCTTTCCCCCTCTCTTTGCCCACCGCCTGGGCCCGCGACGTTGGGCATCACGGGGCTCAGGAGGACAAAGGGCCCGCGGCCGTAGTCGGCGCGTAGCGAGAGCGGCACTGCACTTCACGATGTGCCACGCACACCGCGCAGCCAGAGCGCGCGCGCTCGCCGTCTTGGGCAACCGCCAGGTCTAGACCGCGTCCACCGGCATGCCCAAAGCGGCCGAGGCTCCCCCGGTTCACGATGATGGCCTGGGCCCCGGGGACGGGAAGGGAGGGGGGTGTGGCCAGTCGACGCACCCCCAAGTACTATGTCTACTATGTAGTAACGTCAGCGCCGGGGCTCCGCCTCCGCATCTTCGTGCCCATGGGAGGAGAACGGCTAATGTGAGGGCATCGTGGCCCCGGGGCTGGATCTGGGCGGGCGCGTTCCCTCCCCTCGAGCAGGGCCTGCCGCACCGTCGCCCGCCGACCAATGAGCCCCCCTCGTAGTCGGCGGCCACATGCATCTCTGGCATCTCTGTATTCCACTCTCCCCTTGGTGTGTCCTCGGCGACGGAGCTAACTACCTTACCTCCATACCTAACCACTCCTGCCGGTCCGTACTCGCTTCACAGCTCGGGCGGATGGAGTCTTGCCTTGCTTGATTCCCACCCCGCGTCGTATAGGATGGAGGCCGAGGCGGTGCATTGAGATGCGTGCACGCAACCACGGCTGCGCAACAGCCAGTCGCTTCGCTGCCAGCTTATTTGCCCCCCTCGTCGAGGGGAACCAGGACCAGCCAGGGCCGCCACGAAGCGCTTTGCCCAAATCTGTTTGGAGCTGCATGCTGACCTATGCCGGATGCAACCAAGGTCGACAATTTAACATTCAAGGGGGCGCTCATCGCTTGTCTCTTTCAGCGCCAGCCGTGTTGCAGCGTCATCCGTACCTAAGGTACCTATCAGATATACAGGGCTCCTCGCCTCCCATACTACCTACCTGGCAGCACCATCCATCCGTATGGAGCTAGGTACGGTACTGATTGTAGAAGGCTTGCTTACATTGGAGGCCACGCGCATCCATAGCATCCATCTTCCGCCTTGGGAAGGAAGGGGTGTGCCTCGTCGTGCCGAAACCTACTTCTCTTTTGCCTGCCCATCCGGCCCCCCATGTACCTACTAGCCGGCCTGCCAGGCACTCCTCACGCACGCAATAATTCCCTCGTTAGGGTGACACGGCCGGTAAGACCTAGCCGAAGCGAGGGCTTCATTCGTCGGCGCCGCCCATGAATCCACGGATGGATGTTTGGGCTCCGCCATCTACAAACCCCGTAGGGAGGGTTCTTGGCTTCCCGGCCGCGGCCCTTTTTCGTTCGCTGCAAGTTGCCAACACGGACGCGTGCAGATATATGCCGGGTCGGGGACAGGTTGCGTATGTCATCCGCGCAGCTCCTGGATTTGCCCGAAGGGACGGACATTGCATTACCTACTACCTCCTACCTATCTAAGAGGTACCTACCTAGGTAGGCACCCAGACAGGCGGGCAGGCAGGCGAGGCAGGTGCAGGCGTGACAGGCAAGGACCCTGGCTGGCTGGCTGGCTGCACGACTAAGTGCATGCTTGATGGGTTAATGAAAATCACGATTTAAATCTGGAACGTACAGTTTACACGTTTGACTTAGTCAGGCGGTGGTGATACGCACATGCGTCGTGATACAACTAAAAAACTATCGCGACCCGCGGAGGAGTGGCACGGGCCTTGACGGCGACGTCGAGTCCCTATCTCTGGCCAATTGTACCCAGGAAGGCAGGAAACGGCAAGCCAAGCCATTCCAGCATCCCGTTCGGATCAGCCTGGAAGCTATGGGAAGTATGGATATGAGATGTACATGCCTCTTCCCTACTATACCTTCCATCTACATCCATACCTACCATCCATGGACTTCCTTGTGCTACTTGCGTACTTATTTTACTTACCGTACTGGTTAACTTCTGTTCATCCTGGATGCTTGGTTGTGTTTGTAATGTGTATGTACAACTACATACCTACTTAAGTATGTAACCACTTACACGGTCGATCCACTTGCCGCCGTGAGCATTTGCCGTCCCGCCTCAAGCGCCATCTGATCCCCGATGTCCACGATCAACCACCCACAGCAAGACAAACCCGGTGTACCAGTAGCAAGCAGCACCCTGTTGCGTCTGCCCGCGGCAAAATAAATAAATAAAAAACCCACCGTGCCAAGCGACGCTTCATGACACTATCGCTGCCACTCGCCCGCGGGCACAGCGACGACTGGCTCGCTCGCGTTCCCAATGTACATACATATCAGGATTATGGTCGGTGCCCATGCCCGCATCGAACCTGGTCGCATGTCTATCCAGTACCGGGGCGTGGAAAGAAAGTATTGACAAGAAGGGGGGGAGGGGTGTCAAACAGTATACGGCAGCACCGAACGCAAGAAGCGGTACTGGAATAGCCATCGTCCGACGCGCCTTACTCGCCCCTAAAATAACCCCCCGTCCCAGGCATTCATCTTCGTATAGACAGGCCCGAGGCAAAGGGGGCTGCAGGTACGCTGAAAGATCAGCGTAGGGGCGAGTCGTCGGTAAGAAGGGGGGGGGGGGGGCACGTAAGCAGTGGAAAGAAGGCCAGGCCGGTGATGGGCGTTTTCTCCGGCCCAGGCGAGATTGTCTGGTCACGCAGGTCGGCCCTACCAAATGCATGGGATGTCTCTTCGACTAAAGAGAGGGCTTGACGGCGCGCGCGGCGTAGTTAACTACCCAGCAGCCCACCCGGAGATACGTCGATTGCGGTCCCCTAGAACAAAGCACGAATCCCGCCCAGAGTAGTTCGGCTCCAAGGAAACGTCGCCGCGCCGCTAACACTACAACGTACGTATGTAGTATACACTGCCGAGCTGCTCGACCGCCCCGGGAAAGGCGATGGGTGGTTTCGCTGCTCGGGCGGACTCGCTCGTCATGGCCCCGGCCGACTCGCGAATGTCATGTTGGGCTGCAAGATCATCATCGTCATCGCCATCATCACCACCCCGGTTTTTTTGCGTGTGTGTCTCTCTCTCCCTCTCTCTCTCTCTTGCTCTCCCGTCCCTCCCACGGCTCCCTCTCCGAATGGTGACACCACTATCCACTCTACCACGAGACACCATGCTGTTTCAGGCATTTCCGGAGAAATAAACGACATATCACATTTTGGCCAGTGGCCGGCCGGGGTTTCTGTTTGGTTTGCGCAAGAGCCGTTCGTGCAACGGCCCAGCATGTCTGTCAGATGTGACCAAGCCCGCTCTCGTCGCCTGCACACCCCGGACAATTTGGCCCCAGTGGCCCCTGGTCGGTCCATCGTGAGAACCCCTCGCCCCTCACACACACACACACACACACACACACACACCCTCCCGCCCCCCTTCGGGGTCTGTCGAACCCCGGTGATGGAACAAGGCATAGGTATGTAGTATGGAGTATCAGCAGTAGCAGTAGTGGTATGGGGTTGTAGATGGGTGTGTCTCCTTCCCTGAACCTGATGGGTCCCCCGAGACGGCAGTGCTTCGGGCCTTGAAGCTGAAAAGAAAGGTCCTCTTCTGGCTGCCCCGCCCCCCTCTCCCTGGTTGGTTCCTCCCGGTGCCCCCGGCTATGTACGAATCCTCAAGACTCAGGCACGGTTAAACACCCGCGTCCTCAAAGCGAAAGCGCAGACGCTTGGGCTGGCGGGCAGCACTTCGCGAGCCAGGCGCGCGGATTGGGAAGGGGGTTGTGGTGGGCTTTTCCATATCCACCAACACACACACACACACACACATGTTCTCTCTTTCTCTCTCTCTCTCCCTTCACCCATCAATGTGTGACGAAGTCGGCCGAGGTCCCCCGTCGTAGGAAGGCGTTGGACGGGCGACCGGGGGAGGGGCATTGTGAGTGAGCCCAGGGCGCGGCCTTGGGGGGAGTGAGTACATAGCTTGTACGAGCACACGGGGTACGACATATGGGAGGGATCGTCCAGGCTGTTCGTGCCCTGTGTACACGCCCAACTTCGATGAGGGCAGTTACGTACTTGCATCTATACCTACCTACTTACTTACATCCATGTACTTACTTGACTTGCTGACTAGATTACCTAAGTTAACCTGGTTGAGATTATTCTGCGGTATAAATAACGCAGAAAAGGACCGACAGGAAGGTGGCGCCAATCGATTGAGAGGCGGGCTTGGTCGTCTCTCCTCGAAGAGAAGAAGAACATACGCACGCGACGGCGGGCGTCATGACCGGGGGGGGGTGGGTGAAGGAGTAGAGCGGCCGTGGGTTGGGATGACGATGCAGCGCGATGGATGGGACTGAGGCCCTCATGCACGTCATACTCTGGACTGAATGAGGATTGGGGGAGGGATCGCGGGCGAAAGGACACACGCACAATGGACGGTAACACACACGACCCCCCTCCCCATCATATCATACCCCATCATCATGCATGCATGCACGCCGTCCCAGAAGTGCAGACAGCTGCATGCCTCTCATATCCATCACTCCGCAAGAAGGAGAGAGTGAGTGTGTGAGTGTGAGTGTGGGTGAGAGTGAGAGAGTGAGAGAGAGAGAGAGAGAGCCCCGTAGCCCCGTTTTGCCCCGATGCCCGCTTCCCCCCTCCTCTCCCATCCTGGCTGTCACGGTCCCCGGTCCTGGACGGAAATCACG
Source organism: Nigrospora osmanthi (assembly GCA_029489945.1). Lineage (NCBI taxonomy): Eukaryota > Fungi > Ascomycota > Sordariomycetes > Amphisphaeriales > Apiosporaceae > Nigrospora > Nigrospora osmanthi. The sequence goes on along the minus strand of CP120494.1, from coordinate 5,312,205 downwards.
GTGCAAGCCCAACTATCCATCTCTACCTCTTACACACATACCTCTACCTACCTACCTAGGTATGTACTTACATACATACCTGCTTACCTCCTCCTCTGATGGGTTTGGGTAGTCGTAGCGCTCGCTCTTGGAGGAGTGGAACGGGGTCCCCCGGTCCATGAGGGTGAGTGAGATGGATCCCCCTCCATCCATCCCATCCATCCATTTCCCCGGTCTCCATGTGCTCGGACCTTTGCAGATCGTCTTGGGGGGTGCCGGGGGAGGCTCCAACTTGCATGGTGGTATACGAACGAATAGGTCAACATCACGAACTGCGCGAGGCCGCCGCCCCCTCTTCATGTCAATTCCACACAAACCTGCCTCTTTTCTCTCTATCTCTCTATGTATCTCGCTTCCAGCTGGGCGCGTCCACTGTTTCAGACGCGCTATTGTGAGACCAACATGTCGGTCCTACAGCCACGAACCCTCCACACACCCCCCCCCCCTCCCCCCATGCAGCCACCACCATCTATTTATTTTTTTCCCCAGGCGGACGGATGCTTCTTCCCTGGCCGGCCAACCTGTCCCAAGGTTCGGTCCCTTCCCATCCTTCACGGCCCATCATTTCCGCCGCACGCCAAGCCGTCGTCCTGCGACGGAGGTATGTATGTAGGTATGGATGTACTGTCCCCGTCCTTGTCTTATCCGGAAGGCAAGGAAAGGGGGGCATGTGATGTCCCGACGCCCACACCCGTGCCCATGCGGCCCCAGAGACACACACACACACACACACACACACACACACACACACACATACGAGCCACACCAGTTCGTGCTCACCCCCAACGTGCACCTGTTCGCTCGTTCGCGCCGCGCGCGCGCGCGCGCGCACCGTGGCGCCCTCCGAGACCCTGATCCGACGCGTTTCGCCGCCAACCCCCCCTTCCCCAAAAATCCCTCCCCCTTCGCGATCCCCCGGGCAGGCCGGGGCTTTGCTGCTGCTGCTGCTGCCGCTGCTGCTGTTGCTGCTTGGACCCAGTGACCCCTCGGCCCTGCGGTGACGAGCGCGCGACGACGAAGCCAAGCCACACGGCGCGCAACTAACCCTCCCCCATCTCACTACCCGCTCTCTCTCTCTCTCTTTTCGACGGTGCTAACGAAACCCCGTGCTTATAAGTCGCGAACTAGCACGCGTGCGTTCCGGGGCATGATTGGCCCCCTGGCGCCCTTCCCACACCCAACCCACGGCACTTGCAGCCACACACACACACACACTCTCTCTCTCTCTCTCTCTTTCTCTCTCTCTGTGGTCGCCCCCTTCGTGCCCTTTCCTCGTCATCATGATGACGACGGCCGGACCTGCGTGTCGGCCGGCTGAGACTTGCCGCATTCGAGCGCCTGCATGGCCCCTTCCCAGACTTGGCGCTGGCTCGGGAGGGGCCCCTCATGTCCTGTCGCTTGTGCGTCCTGCCGCAAGGCTGACGGGACAGAGACGAGAGCAGAAATAAATATTTTAAAAAGAGAGAGAAAGAGGGGACCAAGACAGCAAGCAAGGGTCCGGCTTTCGAGGGAGGGCCTGTTGATCGCCGGTCCCTTCCATCGATGCCCGTCAACGTGTTTGCGAATACATAGTGGACAAAAGCGAACCCCCCCGGGTAAGAGCTATGTTCCGAAGATGAAAGTGACAAAAATTAACCCTTGTCTTCCGCGTCTTCGGATGGCAGCGCATCCGCTGCGACATCCGCCCTCGCCATATCAGCTGCCCCGTTCCGAACCCCCCTCCCCCCTCCGTCCTGAGCGTGCAAGTATGACGAGCATGCGGGTGCGGAGACGTCGCTTGCCGTGTGGGCTAGCCACTTGATCGTTTTCCACGGGAACCTAAGTAGGGAGAGATGGGGGGGGGGGGGGGGGCTCCTCGGAAATCTGCGTCGCGTACACGCCCGCGCGGGCAATACGGGACCGCGAGCGGCCCAGGCCTTTTCTCCCCTCATCCATCCCTTGCCTCGACGATATCCCCCCCCCCCCGCTGGCAGAGAGTCACGAAGGTAAGACCTAGGCTGCGGACAGCCGGTCCCCTCCTCCCCCAGACCATGCCTTCTGGGGACAAGGCACGGGACGCATGCTTTGGGGGTTGGCATCTTCAAGGTTTCCATGTGGCCGTTCCCCGGACAGCTAGCGGTAGACTTGACCTGTGGATGCCCGCCCAAGGGAACTTTGGGTTGGAACCGCCGCCACTTTCTATGGCGCGAGTCGTCGGCCCTAGGCAGCCCTCTGGGGGGGGGGGGGGGGGGTTCCGGTCCCTGAACTGCCCGACCGTTCTGATACGGGCAGACGGGTACCTCCAACAACGGACAATACTATAAGTTCGCCCGCGCCGGGGCTTGTGTGTGGCACCACCCATAGCCGCCGAGCCCCGCCACTCCTCCGTCATGGCCTGTCACCGCCCAGCTAGTTGTGGTAGTGGTAGTAGCAGTGGCGGCGGCGGCAAATATCAGCATCAGCATCAGTAGCAGTTAGCAGTAGTAGTCCCGCCGCACACATTATCGGCAGCACGCCCGAGGGGACGAGACGAGACCCCCCCCCCCTCAAAACGCCGTCGGTTCCGCGATCAACTGTTAGCCCGCCATCATAATAGTCGAGCCACCCAAGTAAACGCACACCGCGCTTTCAACCGGTGTAGCCGGCTAACTGCGGCTGTGGCTGTAAGGTTCCTTTTTCCCGGGGGGGGAGGAGTGGTCTCGCCGGCCTGAGACTTCGACGCCGTCCAGGACATGCTTTGGGGAATCGACCGGAGGGGAAGGAGAGACAGGACGGGAAACGAAGACGTTGCCAAAAAAGAGACCGAAATCAAGCCCTTCCTTGCCCCCCCTCCCTTCGCACCCTCGCCCCTGTAGGGCCCCTACCAACTATGTGTCCCCCCTCCCCCCCCCTTTGGGCGCCCGGCCGGTCCCTTTCTCCTGCGCTGTCCTAAAGGCTGCGGGCCTGGCCTCGTCCAGCCGCCTCGGCCGCATCGTGCGAGGCAACATTTCGCGGGTCCACGGCCGGCCAGGCGCCCTCCCGCGCGCCCCCCCCCCCTCCGCCATGGCGACTTGAGACGGCCGCCAGCCACGCCTCTCGGGCAGACCCCGTGGGTTTCTTCCCAAAGTCGCCTCTGTCGCGTTTAAGGGAGCTGGAGCGCTCGTGGGAAAGAGACGGGGGGGGGGGGGGGGGGGGGTCGGCGCCACCGGTAGAGAGTGACTACCCTTTTTCCCGAGACAGGTCCTGCTGGCCGTCCCTTCTGTTACCTTGCGGGCCATGAACCGCGGTAGGTAACCCTCTAGCCCCTGTTCTCTCCCGAGGCGGAGAACGGTCCGTAGAGGGGCATCGCCGGAGGGGGGGGGGGGGGCCTGAGCTGGAGGCTTTGGCGTGCCAGAATCTTCATATGCCGTGCTGATGCGTTGGTTCTTCAGCAGTATGTTAAGCCGTCCAGATAAGACGTCCCCCGCGGTGCTCTCTGGTTTCGGGGCTTCCGAAAAAGGGGGACACGAGGGATACGCCGCCTCGAAAGCCCGCCTCGCCCGCTCGCGGCCGTGGGCCCTATGCGTTCATTCCCATGTGCTGGGGCGTCCGTGCTAGCCATTGCTTATTGCAGCGCCTGCGTGATGGACCGTCTGTTCTGAGCTAGCGGTGCGGCCCTTGTGGTCATGATGGTCTGATGTTCGCAGTTCGCGGTTCGGTGGCACTGAGCAGCCAGCCATACATGTCAACTTGAGGATAATACGGGAAAGACTATACCCAGAACTACCCAACAGAACCAACAAATGAGTCAGCCCTTCTCGGTCCGGAAGAGAGGGGCCGAGGGGTGGCGGCTGGACGAATCACCCGAGGTTCAACGAATCTGACACCAGTCTGTTCCCAAGGTCCGAAGCCTTGACTGTGGCCCGTAAGAATATTCCTTCTTGTTAGAAGGTAGCTTCGCTACAAACCGGCACTATCCCTATTGGCACTTTTTGCAACAATGTGTACACGCAGATAGCTTCACGTGCGAGTTCGCGCCCATCTGTACTAGTTCAACTGGAAATCACCTCTTCTCGCTCACTATCTCTGGTGGGTTTGTGTTGAGCATGTAACAGCGGCCTGGGCAGTATTATGGTAAGGCGAACGGGAAAAAGGTCTTCAGGCCTTTCCGCCCCATCTCGGTCTATTGGACTGCCTAGATTGCTCGCCCCATCATGTGCATGTCCCCCAGCCACCATCCATGCCGGGACTGACAGGTCTCCTGGGGGAATTTATTCAACATTGGCCAGGCCACTGTCCATGACTCCTTGGCCGAACCACTGCGTGACTGTCTTGAATCGTTCGTCGCCAGGCTTGCTCTTCTCCAAAGCTTCTTTGAACAGATCGTGTCGATCCGCTCGCTCCTCCTGGCTCCTCTTCATCGCCCGGACCGCCATGTTACTGGGAGCACAGGCCGGACACTCGGTCTCCGATCCGTCGTCACCGCTCTGCTTGAGGCAGCGCTGATGGAAGCTGTGTTTGCAGAGGAAATGAACGGCTGGTAGCTCGAGGGCACCACCACACCCCGGGCACCGCTGCGGCTGGAAGACGGCGGGTTTCGACCCAAGCTCGACTATCTCGGCGCGTTTCTGCTCCGTCTCCTTGCGGAAGCTGTTGATCTGCCGACGGTTGGCGGCAATTTCGCGGCGCTCCCGCGTGATGCTGTCAGTCAAATACGGCTTGATCATGCCCATCGTAGCAACAGCGTTGGTTCCCAGCGTCTGGATCACCTGCAGTGGCGCCATGAGACCATCCTCGTCGATGCGCTTCAATACGCCGGCTAGCTCCTCGGGCCCCGCCTCTTCGAGAACCTGCGAGTCTGAGGTGAAGTAGGCAAGAGCCGCAGGATACAGCTGCGGCTCCTCAGCACCATACTTGCGAAGCGCCTTGATGGCCCCCCGCGTGTCTTTGGCACTGGTATAGGAGCGAAAAATGTCGAAGACAAGGCCGGACTGTTCCTTTACCAGCGTCGTTCCTTCCCGGAAGTTGGACAGATGGGACAGAAGAAGGACATTCGAGTTCTCGATGGGCAGGTCGCGACCGGATATGAGATCTTTGGCCTTGAGCTCCCACTCCTCTCGCTCCTCGCCCTTCTTCTGGCTAGCCTTGTGCAGATACATCTCGAACAAGGTTGTGCAGAGATCCGATTTATCCGTTTCCCCGACATAGTCTTCTTCCAGGCAGGCCTCGAGAAATACGATAAACTCGTCGGCGTGATCGATGAAGGAGGAAAATGCTGTCCGGGGAGCTGGGGGCGTGTATTTAGGCGGCTCAGCCAGCTCCGACTCGACGCTTTTTGAGGCTTCGCTCGTTTTGGCTCGGTTCGGCTCCCCCGAGGGCGGAGTGGGCAGCGAAGGGGTGTTCATGTAAGGAAGCGGTAGTAGGTTGGTAAGGTTCTGCACCGCACTGGCTGTCCCCGCGGCGAAGCCCCCGAGAGCACCAGCGCCCACGCCTGCGGAGGGCACCTCCAGCTCAGGAGAGGCAACGTAAATTCTGGGCCTATAGTTGCCTGTATAGTAGTCGATGAACAACTGGGTAGCATCCTTGGAGCAATGCTCCAGCAGCACCCGGGCATACTTCATCAAAGCCGGGTAAGCCTAGTCGGAGGTCAGCAGTCATCATACTGAACGGCGCTTTCACTACTCACCACTTCCGGTTCGAGATGCCAGATGAAGTCCAGGGCATCGCGGTAGTTCTTGGAGTCTTCGATTAGTATGTCGACAACCAGGTCGCTTTCGCCGTGCTTCGTCGCCAGATATGCAGCTTGTTCGTAGTAGCCGCCCTGTCTGCACATTGTGATGGCAGTATCCAGATCGAACTTGAGGTCCCCCTCCGACTTGATAAACTTTTCCAGTTTCTCAACATCTTTCAGCTTGGCGTAGCAGTTGAGGAGCAACGTGGTGTGATCAGCCGTTGCTTTGTGATGCTCATGGAGCTCCTCGAGATATTCGATGAGGTTATGGATTCGTTGGGTATCAAGAAACTGACCAGGTCAGTCACGGGTCCTCCGGAGCGTGGGAGATGACATACTTTACGGATCACTTGAGACGGCTCTGTGTTGTCGATCGCTTTGATGTACTGGGACATTGCGCTATCATAGTCACCCTTTTGATAAAGGTGGTCACCGTATTTCCGGTATATGATATTTTGCTGTTGCACGTCCATTCCGGATTTCTGTGCGAGGCTGATAGCCAAAGGGTACAGGTTGCGCTGGTAGAGCAGGTCGAGTCTCTGTTGAAGCGGCTTCTCGTGATATCGGTTAATCTGGCAATGGTTAGCTCTCCGCGGCCGGCGCAGCTGTCGCAGTATGTGGTCCTCCTACCTTGCCATCCTGGGTGAGGATAAACAAGTCCCCCCAGATCTGGAAGATGGACTGGACCTTGGAGATCAAAGTCTCGGTGTGCGCAACGATCTGCAAGTTCGGGTCGACCAGGGTGAAAGTCGAAGCACTGAAAAGCGACTCTGTGCTTGCACCACCAAATCTGCGGCCGTATGTTTCCCCATTTCTCGCCGAGTTTGGCGGAGAGACGAGGGCCACATAATCTTGATAAGTGCAGGCGAAGGAGGTGGTCCCGTCATTGGCGAAACAGAGTCCCCTGCCATCCATGTTGTAGTAGTACACGGCATCGTCCCGGACCACAATGATGTCGCCCGTCTTCTTGTTGACAGTCATGCAGCCGACCGCACATCCCGAGTCCTCGACCGTCCGTGGTGGCTGCCCTTGGCCCTTGCCAGATATCACGAGCCTCAGCAACCGGGCCGTGGTTGCGACGAACAGGGTTGTGAGCTTGGAATCGCCGAGGAACTCAATGGCCGTCACGGGCTCTTCGGACTCGTGTACGATGCGCTGCTTGGTGCCTCGGTCGTGTATCAGGTCGCCCCGGATGACCGTCACGGCTCCATTCGCAAAGCCAACAGCCAGCTGGGACAGGTCGTCGAGCGCCGCGAAGGCGGATATCTAGCTTCCCATCAGCACCCCTCTCCAGTGCGCAGCGAGGCCATCCAGCGTCGCTGTCACCCACCGGAAATGGCTTGCGCCCGTTGTGTATATTCAGCGTGCTCAGGCATGTCGGCAAGCCGGTCTTCTTGACGGGCTTGTCGAGTGCCCAGACCTTCAAGACGGGTTCGCTGCTTAGGTCCTCCTGTTGCGTGTCAGCACCAGAAGGGGAGCGGCCGGGTGCCAGGCGCTTGGGAGCCACATACCGCAACCGTGACCAGCCAGCTTGTCCCCTCGATCTGGCGCATGTGGGTGATGCGGCCGACATCGTGGGCTAGGAAGCTGCGTACAATCCGCCAGCTCGCCCCAATGATGCGCACATATCCGTCGAAGGTGCCCAGGAACAAGCTGTCGGAGCCCGAGCAAACACTGGATATCTCGTTGTTCTCGAAGAAGGACCGCGTTTCGTCGTCGCCCAGCCGGACCTGGCTGACTTCGAAGAAGTCGAACGCTTTCCACTGCGCCGCGGCGTGTCAGTAGGGGCTCTCGTCACTCGGCGCGGGGCGGAGCGAGGGATTCGGAAACATACCAGCAGCAAGGCCATGGTCACATAGGCGAACAGAAGCCCAATCTATCGCGATCCCATTGCACTCGTTGTCGTCCTCACGATCGCCAGCCAGTAAAGCACGGAGCTGCAACCTTTGTATTCGCCTAGGCTAGAGGTACCCTCTTGACAGCGCGCCCTTGATGGATGGATGGATGGGTGGATGGATGGACGGACGGACTGTCGTCACGGGCGGGCGGTGGAGCCCACCAGTGTTGGATTTGAGGTGCAAGTACCGAAGTACCTACAACTTAAGGTACTAAGGTACTTAGGCTGGCGGTGTCAGCCCCGGCTTTACCTTCGAGGGTAACCTACCTCTTCTTGTGTTTCCTATGCTATGTAATTCCGGATATCTTCCCCCAGTCTCCCGGGAATCTGCGTCCGTACAGGCTGCAAATGCGCCGGACACATATCTGTTTGGCTTTGAAACAGTAAGAGTAAAGATAAAGTACATGTCGCTCCAATGTGCCCCCCCAATACTGTCGACTGCGCCATCAATGTGCAAGGCTGCCTTTGAACCATTATTGCCCTCTACTGCCCATCTTGGCCGCTCTCCAGCGCTTGAACTGCTTTCCAAAGCACTCCCGGTGCTTTTCCTCGGCTGTGCGGGTTACCAAGTGGTCCGAGTCGCCCAGATCCACCAGCGGCACTATCGCTGGGCGCCCGTGAGCACATTGGAATGGAAAGGCGCAATCCGCCAGGCGTCGGAGCAAGTCCTTGCAGTCCTCGAGGGCAAGGACGTCGTTGAACATGATGGCGCTCCGGCAAGCCCGCGAGTTCATCATATCTTGGATGCCCTGGGGGCAACCATGCAACCAGGAAAGCCATTGCATTTCCGTCTTATCAGCCTTTCCGGGACTCTGGGTCTTCGCAAAAGCCCGACCACCACGAAAGCGGCCGTGTTCCTCGAATTCCCAGACCTCTTTCCTGAGCAGGTCAATGAGCAGCCGCGGCTCGAGTCGGCATCGCTCAGAAATGCTGGGAGGAAGGCTCAGAACCCTCAGAAACGTCACGTGTGTACGGCCGCTCCTAGGAGCTCCCGTTCTTGGTATAGTAACAGGGGGTACCTCATAGACGATGCCCCAATGCCGGAATTCGGAGGAATATCTTTCGAACAAAATGTGTTCCTGTGCTGAAATTTCGAACTGAAGCGGTCGCTCCAGATAATCTGTCTGAGCTCTGGGTACCGTGACAATATCAGAATCTTTCGTTGCGAAATAACTTCTCATCAGTGCCTCGACAAGGCAACGCTCATCTGCGGCATGCTGGTCAACCATTATCAAGAGGGATGGGGTGCTGCCCTGGGGACCAATGCCCAGCCCATGGCCAGTATGCAATGGAACCCTGGCGAAAATGAACTTCCGATCGACTTGAGCAATGACTTCTGCATTCCGTAGAGCATCTCTGGAAACTTTGCCTGTGATGCTCGTAAAGCCCATGCCTCCATTTGGGTTGGCATTCTGCCATCCACAGCAGCCGGCCTCCATCGCAAGACTACCATAGCTCAGAAGTCTGTCGACATTGGATGCCACTGGAATCGGAGCTTCGACTGCAGCGAAAACAGGATTCTGCCAATTGGAGAGTAAGTCTTGGAGCCAGGGGCTTACATCCTCTGCCCCCTGCGGTTCCCGCATTTGGGAGGGCTCTTTAGCAGAAAAATGTTCTGATATGGGCCTGCTAGCCTGCGTCTGACAAGCCTCTCCTCCGCGTGGCGAAATGACGAAGCCTGTATGCCGGCTGATCGAAATCTTCTTTTTAGTCAAGGGATTGACCCAAGTCAAACAGTCCCCATCATCTGCGCCCACGCCTTCCCGAGCAGGTTGCTCTTTAGATTCGACGGAACTTTGTGCACTGGCGGTCGACGGAACATCACGATCTATGAACGGCACTCGGAGAAGGTTTCCTGCTGCGTCAAAGAGTGAAGACGAATCGTCTTCCGGCAACTCTGGCGTTGGGGCTTTTCTGTCATCATGGGAAGTAAGGTCGACAACATCCGGACCCGGCCGTCCGCTCTTCACCCTTATCCACGGGGTAAATGGTGAATCGGCCCTGGATCCTGTGATGATGGGAGGCGGCCGGAAGCGTGTAGTTGCCAAATCAGGAACTATGGTGCGGCTTCGAGACTCGACGTCGACGATGCCATGTTTCCCCTCGCTATTTTGCGAAGACGAAGCAGTGGGCAGAGCTGGACTCTTGTTCCTTGGAGGAGCAGCGCCCTGATTACCATTGTGTTTCCGGGACAGGCTAGCCCTGGTTGGCCTGGCGAACTTTGGGCGAAAATGATGCTTCCTCAAAAACTCGTATACTGTCGCCCGAAGAGTGTTGATAATGGCTGTGAGGGTTTGCCGGCGCTCGTCAAGAGCTTCCTCGACATCGCAAACTGTACCATCTTGCGCGTGGATGTCGATGTTCAAATAGAACACGGGCCAACGGTCGATACTCTTCTTGGCCCTCAGTTCTCGGCTCGTATAGCCGTCCGTCTTGTACCGCCTGTCCTCGGCTCTTCTGGCTCTCTCGGCGCCGTCGATTTCAGTGGCTTCCCCTTCAACACCGAAACTCGAATTTGAAAAGAGCCGGTTTGTTTCTTCATACAGAATATTCGACCCGCGTTCGTTGAGCACGGGTAGGACGCCGATGCTGATAAATTGCGCACGTTTAGTAGCACTGGGCACCAGGCACACGGCGCCACTTAGATGCAAATTGCCGGCAGACGCCTTGATAGCTACCCATGAATCCACCGAGCTTTCGTCGGACAGGCCGGCCTGGCATAGTACTCGGCAGACATGAGAAGCCATGTGGGCACGTTGTTCTTTCTCCGAGGCATCCGCTGGTGGTGGTTGGCTACTTCGTATGGCACTAGTTTGATGTGCCCAGGGATCGCGAAGAGATACTGTCACGCAAGTCGGCCAGGCCAGCAACAGGGCCGTGACTGCGTGTTTAAGCAGCGCATAGTCTCTGCTGGCCGTGGCTTTGTCGGCGGCGGACTGGGCACGCTGCTTGACTCGAACGGGCATAGAACCGAAAAGATTCCGTACGGTGACGCGAGTTCCGTGTGGAAAGACAAGCAGTCTCTGGTCAGGCGGGGACGGAGTATGGCGTGCCAGGACGTCCGAATTGTGAATCTTGATCGAGTTATGAGAGTTATAGCCCTGGTGATGAGAGGTGATGGACAACAAGGACAGGGCTGCCAACGATGACAAGAATGTCCCACTCCTCCCGTGCACAGCAGGTAGGGGAGGAAATCTAGATGTATCTAGGGGGGGCTGTTAGCTCCGGACCACCCCCTCGACAAGGTGAGGGTATTGGTGCTCACAGTACAGCTTGCCAAGACCGCCGCTGGGCAGGAACTCGGTGGGGAGAATTCCGGCCCCGTTGTCCTCGACAGAACAGTTACCCCGGGCGAAATCGACCGAGACGGTGATTTTCGTAGCGCCGGCATCCAGTGAATTCTTCACCAGGCCGTAGACAGCGCTGCTCAGCGAGGTGATGGTGGCAGAAGACTTGATTTGTGCAATGACATTGTCCGGGAGCTGCTGGATCGACATGATTGCGGAGCAGACGGGCAGGGGCAGTAGAATGCATCCATCTTGGTTTTGGCCCAACAACACAACCAGGCTCGAGGTGTGCTTCCAAGATGGCGGTTGGGTTGGGCTGGTGGCAGTGGCCGTACCGACCCAGCGCGCGATCGGCAGGCAGGCTTGACCACTTAATGAGCGACGATAGGTGATCGGTGAGACGTCGGGGGTGGGCGTTGTGTCATTAATTGCCGTTGGGCCCAGCGCGATAAGCTCGAGAGGACCCTGAAAGTGCAAGAGGGCAAAGGGAGAGAGGCGGCCAAGGCGAACGGAAAGTCGAAAAAATCACGTGCCTGTCGTGGTGATGTTATTTGGCAGGCGTGCTCTCCATGGGAAGAAGTACCTGCGAATGCGCTATTGGCCACCTGGGCTCGGTACATGGATCTGTCACCAAGGCAGGTCCCCTACCTTCCCTACTATGTACATACCTTCCCGTGTCAGCCAGGAGATGAAAGTCGCGAGCACTGGGATTGGTAGCCCTCGGTTCGATGACGCTTATCGGCAGGGGTCGTTCTGAGGGAACGGTGTAAATGGCCTAGAACCCTTCCCCGAATTGGGTACAGCCCATTCATTTGGTGCTAGGTTATGGGAGGTTGCTGACGGATGGGCAGATGGCACATAAAGTGTGGGGCTCTGCACGGGCACCTCGACTTTCCGCTCCCCGACATGGAGATTGGTGATCAGTGGTTTGTGACGACGGAGAATTGATGGACTGGAAGTCCAATGTCCTCCCCTCCCATGTGCCCATCCAGCCATCCAGTCAAGCCGGTCCGCCCGGCGCCAGTCGACCTATGCACTGACAAGTCAGGGAGCACCACGAGCGAGCCATTCCTTCGGGCGGCTGTGTTTTGTCGCGGGTGGGCGTTCGTGGAGGTATCCAGGCAGTGGAGAGACATCCATTGGAAGCCCGATGTACCCACATACCTTGAGTACCTACATAGGTACATCTCACTCGGGTCGTACGTCCACTTCGCATTACGAGGCACCCGTACTGGAGAGGCCCGATGGCTTGACAGGGCGACTCCATTGCCCGGGAACTTAGTAGGTACCGCTTATAGGTACATCTATTCCCACCCGGTGCATGCAACTCCCCCTCGCGATCCATTCATTCATCCTTACATCCAGCTCCCTAACCACACATACACTTTGCCCACCCCATCTCTCCTCTGCCAGACGACCCGACCGCAACTTCCCGCACCCGCTGCTCCTTCGGCTATTTTTCTCGTACCATTGCGTGTGGCATCCTCACCCGTATTCCGTCTTCATCCCATCCCATCTCCTTGGCTCGTGTGCTGGTCCCGTCTTTCTGTTCGCCCTGCCCACGATCTCAAGTTGGTTCGGACGTCGCAGTCCCAGTCTTTATTAGGCACCGACACACAGCAGCAACCTTCGCAATCTCGGCGCTAGCCAAGCGATACACAATCGCCTTCACAGCCATAGCCTCACTACCACGCCCCGGCTGCCGCCGAAGCTGACACCAAGGTTTCCGTCACCCACACAGCCTGACTGCCTGCCCAGTTATTTCGGCTGGTGTTAGCCGCAAAACCATATTCGCCAGCCGGCGTGTCTCAGTGGCCCGGCCCCTGTCGCCATCGACCTGGGGACTTGCGCGTCGCTTTCCTAACCCGCTACTATTGCCGTGAGGCCACCGACACCTATCTCCCCTCTTGCTCTCCGACCAGGTCACCACCGATGGCCATGACAGAAACCACGTCCCAACCAGCTGGTAATGCCCCGTTCGTCCTGCACCGCTACTCGCTTCGCCTAACCCGGCTCGCAGATGGCCCGGAGCGCTCGACGCGGAGGCGCCCTTTCTCAACCTGGGTGAAGAAGCTCGCCAGCTTCAAAAATGGCTCGTCGTCGAACGACAGCGGCCTTAGAAACGGTCATTCCAAGCGTGACGGCACCCAGAAGACCTCCAAGAAACGCACAGCCAAGCTGAACAACCCGTATCCCCAATCCGGTCGCGTGGGAGATCCGAACAACCGCCACAGCCACCCCTCCTTATCAACGAACCACACAGGCGTGGTGTCGGATGCCTCTTCAGATCCGAGCCGCGCATCGTTACACTCGTCCGTGGACGGCATAGCACCACCCCGCTCCGCTGCCCATACCGTGTCTACCGAGCATGATGCTACGCCCTCGATCCATGCGCCCTCGCACTTGGCATCCTCTGTCGCCGGCACCAGCAGAACAGCGAACGGCAGGAAGGGAGGGGATAGCACATTCTCGTCGCCCGCCCCCTCTGTGCGGTCTCTGACGACCACCTTGACGACTATCCAGTCTATGGCGGCCAATGGCAACCCGAACCAAAGCCAGGCCGCCCCCCAGAATAACAACAACCTACAGGCAGTCCAGTTCACACAGCCCTTCCCATCGAGCTCGCCCGCATCCGCCATCCCTCCTCACATGGCGCCGCACGGCGTAAACCCTACGACCTATAATACAGCCACGGCCAACAACCTCCTCACCGACAACGCTTCCATACTCACACTGGCGTCCTCCAGCAAGAGGCGCCGGCGTCGCTCGTTTGACACAGACGCCTCAGTTCGAGCCCTGGCACCGTCATCGCTTTGGGGAGGCTCGCGCGAGAGTTTGCCTCTGAGTGTCCTGAGTGCCAACATCGAGAGCAGCAACAATATGCCTACAACGCCGGGGTTGCACCAAACAACATCGAGGATGAATCCCACCAACGAACGCGCCAGTATCTACTCGGCTACTGGCGTGGCTCCGGCACTGCCGAGCGAGAGAAACAGCTTCTATGCCAAACAAAGTCTTGCTGGGGACGCGGCAAGTGTACGAAGCGGCTTGCTTGGTCACGGCCGAGCAGAAAGCATCAGTGGGAGCGTAGGGGGCGTGGCGAGCCCCTTGGCCAGTCCGATGGAGGTATCGGAGAAGGACCCCGTCGCCGAGAAAGGCGCGTCGATTGTTCTCGAAGACAAGCCGGACCCGAAGGACAAGCCGAAGGACGCCTGATTACTATATGACTTATCATGGCTAGCAAGCCGTCCGACTACTGCCTGCGACAGGACCGTGTCGCTTAGCAACACGACTGCTTCGCCGCAAGGCGAAGTAGCGTACCAAGACTGATGAATTCTCACATTGCACACACGATCGTTTTAAGCGTGGAGATCGAGGGAAAATGACCGGCAGCGAATGGATCAAGGGACATTGACCGAACATGACTGAATAGATACCCGTTTACAGGCTGGAATTCAAACTGTTTCTGCAACCTCTCTGTTTATTCTTTGCTTGGCTAGTGTGCCTCGGGGCCATGTGAGTTAACCAGGCCCAAAGGGCAACGCGCTCAAACAAATACGGCTATCGAGTTCTTCAATTTGGATGTACGAGTCTTGATTAGTAGCGTGCTGGCTTATCCCGGCCAAGGGAAGAACGAGGCATGCTTTGCACTGCACTCGCGCGTGGCCCAAGTTACGAGACCAAGCGTTGTGTGTTGTGGAGAGTGGGCAAGTGCTTTGATACGCACTCCGTTTAGCTAACGTGCCTACGTAAACCAATATGACAAGTTTAGCTGGCCAAGCCGGAGGCAGCATCGGGGAACGAGTGGTCAGGCAGTCTCAAGGTAGAAAGACATGTTTTGGTCGTCTGATATAACTATCGGGTATCAGATTGCTCAGTATGGCAGTGGATCGAGATCCAGACCTTCCACGGAAAATTTGAACGAGTCGTTCCTAGAGCTCGTGGTCAGTCCAGGGCCTAGCGACGGCAGCGGGAGCAGACAGGCAAGAAGGGAAGGGGAGGGGGGATGGCCAGCCAGCGCCCAGCTGGCGTTGGGGGGGGGGGGGGAATACCTGGAGTAACTTCCCGCGGCATCGAGGTCCAGCCGGCCCCGGATGCAGTCTTCGAAGTCGACGTCGGCGTAGAGGAGACCGTCGGCGTCTTCCCACTGGGGGCCGGCGAGCACGTCACCCATGGGCGAGACGATGCTCGAGCCCCCGCGCGACACGAAGCCGGCCGACGGCGGGCGGGCGGCCTGGCCGCCGCCGCCGCCGCCGCCGCCGCCGTTCGCCGGGCCGCGGCCCGCGGTGGTCTCCGGGGCCGAGGGCTTCGTCGTGGTTCCGCCGCCGGCATCCTCCTCGTCCACCGCGGCGATGGGGGACACGCCGTCTTCGCGGCCCAACACGATCTCGTTGCCGTCCTCGTCGAATACGGATCGTCTCCGCCCCTTCCTCGCCTCCTTCCCGGGCCCGCCGCCCGCGGGGATAGCGCCGGGGAGAGCGATCTCGAAGCCCTCCTCGGTGAGGCAAGAGTTCCGTCGCCGGGGGCTACTGTGGTGTCCTGTCGCGTGGGTTGGGATCGGGGAATGGCGAGTGGTGCTCTCCGCCACTCCGCCACTGGTCGTCGTCGTCGACGGCGGCGGCTGCTGCTGCTGGTCGCCTCGCACACACATGTTGGAGCTGACAACGAAACAGCGTCCCTCGAGCGCGATTGTTCGCATGAGCGCGAGCCAGGCATCGCGCCCGTCTGCCGTGGGCGCCAGATAGAGATTGATGTTCTGCTGGTAGAGTGCCTGGCGCAGCAGAGGCATGTAGCTTTCCCAGCAAATCGCGGCGGCGAGATTGATGCGAACCCCGCGGATGGTCGTGGTCACCGCTTTCAAGGTGGCGGGCGAGCCTTGCGCCCAAATCAGGCGTTCTGTACCAGTCTGTAAGCTGTTAGCAAGGTTCATTTTTCCCAGGCGCCTGAGGGTTTCGTCGCGACTGCTGCCAGTTCTGCGGCTCGCGACGATGAATCTGCTTCACGCCGGTCCTCTCCTCTACATCGAATGGCTCCCGTATAACTTTCATCATCTCCAAGGTAGGTTCACCGGGGCGCGTATAAGGCGACACAAACCCCCGGCGCTCATCGTTGCGGTATGACGGTCGTCGTCGTGTATTGGCCGTTATAACGGGAACTCCTTTGGGCATCGAACCGCCATCCGGCCGATAAGGCTGTTGGGTTTTCTTTGGCTTTTGTTTTTTCGTGGCTCTGGAAAATAGTCTTGGAGGCTGGATAGGTTCTCTACCCGATCAAGAGATCCATTGGCCCAGGCAGTCTTCTCTTGTTTCGATGAACAGGCGGCGGATGTTCCTGTCCTCCGACACGCAAAACAGCCATGCCTCAACCAGAGAGCACCCCTGCTTGATCCGAGTGGGCATGGACACCATCTGGAACCCGCTGGTCCCAGGCCACAATTATCGTGTTGCCGTCGTGCCGGCACCGTCTTTTTCGTCTTGGCATCTTTGCCGTGCCATGGACGCCGAGTCCAGTACGTCGGCAGGGACAGAAGATTTATCCATCAAGGAGTATAGTTCCGCGCGAGGGAGAAGCAGAAAGGCCCACCACGGACGCCGGGTCAAGCGCGGGGATGTCGGTGAATTCAGAATCGAGGTCAGGTGTGCCGCCTCCTCCATCTGCGTACTCGAGAGATATCCCCTACCCTTAGATGACGGGAAACGATACCGTGACCCGCTTAATATCCCCCTCCCTTTCCCCCCCTTTCCCCCCCTTTCGACCGAACCGGGCAGTGAAATGGCATAAGGGTGCCAATAAGAAAGAAAGAAGAGGGACTCACCGGCTGCACTTTTCTCCTTTTCCCGATGATGCCCCGTCTGGGGCATACGTAAGCGGCGGCGCAATACAAGCTGCCTCCCGCCTTCTCGACCAGCCCCACGACGATGAAGACGTTGGTATCGCGGGCGATCTCCTCCAGGGCCTCGCGGGTCCCGTCGCCGCGCGGCGGCCTCGAGCCCCCGTCGCCGGCGCCGGGGTCCACCGCCGGGCTGGCCACGCCGGGCAGCCGCCTCTGCACCCAGGCCTCGCCGGCGCCGGCGCCGTTGCCCACCGTGTCGCCGAGGTCCACGGCGGCGTGGAAGTACTGCAGGAAGTCGTCGCGGCCCCCGGCCGTGCGGGCGCCGACCTTGCAGCCAAAGTCGGCGCCCCGCGGGTAGCCGCCCAGGTAGGCCTCCGGGAGGAGGAGGATGTCGGCCTTGTTCGAGGCCGCCTTGGCCGCGATCTGGCGGAGCTGCGCGAGCGTCTCCTGGGTGGTCGCCTGCGTTCCCGGCGAGGCCGTGGCCAGGCGAATCTTGGAGGTGGCCATGGCTGTCGTCGTGCTAACAGATTACGGACGGGTGAGGAATGGGCCGGTAGGTGGGATGATGGCTGGCCTTCGGTCCCTGCACTTATACATGGATAGTAGAAGTGAGGGGTCAGGAACCCCGCGAGATCAACCTAGGTAGGTACTTTATTTAGCCCACTTCTGTGCATTGCTGAGAGTCCGGTGACAATGACGACGCCATGTAATCGCCTGCAGTCTGGTTCAAATTACCCTCGTCACATTCGTAGACATCTCAAAACTAGTGCTTCTGCCAGCATAGTCGGCAGGCACGAATGAATTCATTGCACACCGAGTGAGTAAGTTGGCTCTTTGCGTAGGTATGCACTTGATGCACCGAGGACTCGAGATGTCGACCACTCCACACTAGGGACTCGAGAATTCGGTTCTACATCCTTTCCCTCGCCTGTTGCTGTAAGATATCTTAGGCCATGTCATAAGAGAGGTGGCTAATACAAGGCCGATCATATTGAGGTCAAACAATCATGGCCCTTCACATGTTTGGTTGGCGGGTTGAACCGGGCTGCTTGAGCAATGTGTGCATGCCGTGGTAAGCCGTGCCCGAACCGCAACAGCTGAGCCAGGCAGGTTGACGATATTTAGATGATTCGGCCGTTTACAAACCAAATTACACGAGTCGAACGTTGTTGACTACCGGGCATAGACATTTGTTTGCTCACAGCTCGACCTGGGTATCACTCCCGAGACCAGCACCGTGTATATGTCCCTGATACACGGTGCAAAGTACTGTAATGAGGCATGAACATTCTACGCGCTTCTGCCTCTGAACTCAACGTCCTGAAAACCGGCGCCCTAGGGCAGAGTCCACGACCAGAAGGCAATCTGAGCTAGATCGTAAACACCCGTCTCGAATCTTCACTCCAGCCTCCGCTTCTCTTACCTCTAGTCTCGAGCGTCAAACATACATTCCTGTTATTTCCCCTTGGTGTCTCCGCAACAGGCCACCCGCAACCTCCCCGAATACTCTTCATCTTCCGCGGCTCCTACCTGTCCCTCTTTTATGCGTGTGTGAGCATGAGAGCTCGCCTCCTCTGCCGCGACCTTGTAAAAGCCACACGTCGCCCGGCCTTGACCCCGCTCCCCGCCGTCCGCCGGTCCATCATGTCCCAGACCCAGCCCGTCCAGCAGCAGCAGTCCGCCGGCGGCAGCGGCCGCCCTGCCCCCTCTCCGGCGGCGCCGGGCGAGGCTGCCCCGGCACAACCGGAAAAGCAGCCATCAATTCCTGCGCTTCCCGAACCGCCCAAGGAAGGGGGCGAGCCCGTCACGAATCTGAGCGTGGGGGGCGAGGGCGTGAAGCTCGACCACCTGGGACCCTTGGTCGTCAACCAGGACGGCACCATGAGCCGCATCTCCAACTGGGAGGCGATGAGCGAGATCGAGCGGCAGAATACTTTACGTATCCTGGGAAAACGGAACCAGCTGCGTCTGAAGAAGTTGCGCGATGACGCCGGAGTCAGCGGAGAGGAGCCAGCCTCGGCATCGCACTGATGAACAGGAGCTGAATTGACTGTCGGGACGGCGAAAAAAGAGCCCGGGTCGGGTGGAATGATTCGCATTGCCACTTGGGGCAGAGAAGAAGGCAGGGGCAGCTCATTCGAATGTCGTATTACACCACTGCGGCTACTGTCACTCCTTTGGGGGCGCAGTACTTCTATGCAGAAAGAGGGAATGATCAAGGGCTGACGATGGCAAGCATCGCCGAGGCCGCTGATACTGTATTGGTTGAAAACACCCCTATACCTGACAACTGCGTCAAACAGGTCAAAAGTCAAATCTGGCCTACCGATGCCGCTCTAGCTCATACATAACCGTTAAATGCATACAATGACGTGATGAACCGCCCAATCCCACCTGTGCCGCCCCCGTAAAACGCCTTCTCGTGTGTAAATGCCCGTCTGAGCACTCATGCCACCGGGGCGGCTCTCTCATGCTCTGCTGACTTCGTCTTTTCCGAACTGTCCCCCGAGTCTGAGCTCCTGCTCAGAGCCTCGAGCGCCTCGGCGAGTTTGGCATCGAATTTAGACTCCTTGGTGCCGGTCTTCTCGACTACCAGGTTTTTCAGGAACTTGTTCTCCGTCTCAAGCTGCATGATCCGCTTGTTCAACGCCGAGACCTCGTCAGACAGCTCCTTCTCCCGCTTCTCCAGCGCCTGCTCACGAATCTTCTTCTTGACTCGGAATCGAGCGCTGGCGGCAGTGTTCCGTCGCCGCTTGTCTTCCTCGGCGGCGATGCGAGACTGCTCCTCCAGACTGATCTGGCGAGATGCGGTGCGCTTAGACGCATTTGCCGGCTTTTTAGCCGGTGCCGGAGACTGCGCACCGTAGGCGGGAGGCTGCCCCCCTGAAGACGGGTAGTTCTGCGCAAGGTTGGGATGCAACGGTTGCGAGTGGCCAAATCCCTCGGAGAAAGGAGGTACGGCAGAGCTTGAGTAATGGTTGAAGTCAAAGCCAAAATCGTCTAGAGACATGAGGTCAGAGCCTGATGAATAGAAAAGGAGGGCGACGACTGGCGAAGCCTTGGGAGGAGATGTAGCATATCGCGGGCGGGTCGAGCACCGCCCAGGGCTCCCCGCAAAGGTGGAGGACTCTCCGCGATGCTTATGTCTTGACTAACATGGGGTTGACTTTCCCCAAGCTAGTAGCTGAGATCACGGGGTATGGCACCATAATTGCGCCATGACCCGGCTCATTTGCAAAGGCATTGCAAAGGCACTTGCCGCTGCGACCCCAATGCCATAAGAACCTGAGCCTGCCAATCAAAGCAAACAAAATACGCAAGCCTTTCTTCCTCGTGAGCCGGGCCAAAGCATACACGGCAGCATCTCTGATAAGTGGCCATGTTCCGCCTTGGCTGCTCGTCTCTGGTTGGCCAGGCCGAGCGAGCCAGGTTGCGGCCGCCCACCACCCGCTGCGATAGAGCGGGGGTGATAAAAGTGACGCTTTGAAGCAACAACGACATATCCAAGGGATGGGGGGACTCGACAGAAGAGATCATTCATGGCTCACCTCCAGGCAGGCTGAAGTCCATGGCCAACCCTCCAGACGTGCCGTCTACAGACATGGCCATCGGCGGGTTGGCATCCGCCTCTGCAGGCGGCTGAAATTCCAGCTGGGACTGCGCGCCGCCATCCCAGTCGATGAAGTTCGCGTTTTCGAAAAGAGACAGGTCGTGATCGATCGAGGTGTCCTCGGGCGACAGCCCTGAGGGCGAAACCTCCTCGTTCAAGTTTTGGAGGTATTGCGACATGTTGACGCTGAGCCGTCGGCCACTGTAACCCGGCATGGACCCGTCGGCCAGCAGTCACCCAAACTCGTAATGAATATGCTCGTGCGCAGGCAAGGGTCGAGGTCGAATCGCGATGATGTCGAGGGTGGTTTTTTTCCGTTCAAGCCACCGTTGCCGAGACGTTGTGGCCGGATGGTGGGTCAACCGACGCAAGGCCAGCGGAGCCAGTACTTTCGTCTGACGACAATGCTCGCTTCGAGGTATTCAAGGGTTCGAGGGCCCTGACGCTTCCGGCGAGCGTGAGCAGATGGGGAGGGGTTGCGAAAGCGTGGGTAGGTGGTGATGGGATGCTAGCAAAGCGCGCACTCGAGATTCCGGGGGCGTCGTGGAATAAGTTGCCTTCTTTGATGGTGGGTGAATGGAGAAGGAGTAAAATCGGAGCAGGCTCGGGCAGAGTGGGAATGCCATCTATTCGCGTGGGTTGCAAATCCACCTCTGCCGCTGACACGTCCGGGTCTTTTAGTCAAATCCAGTACAAAAGGGCGCATCACCATGTGGGGGTGGTTGAGGCGGACTGGGTCAGGACCGCCGTTGATTCGCCCGATAAGAAAGCAATCCCCACGCCCCACGGCAGATTCCATCCACACAATTGGTGGCCTCGGTGGCTATGGAGGAGGGTACTTGGGTACGAAGCAGCACCGCCGGGCTCACCCGTAAGGAAAGTCTGGAAAGTCTAAGAGGGAAACAAACTGGTTCTCAGATGTACACCGCCCTACAGACCTCTCCCGCTTACTCGTTGCATAGGGATTCAGTAGCACAAGAAGAATAGGAGATCACTAAGTTTCATGTTTCGTCTGTTGTTGTTGTTGTTGTTTTCTTCTGGCAAGAAGGAAATGACACAGTTTGTGTGCGGTAAGTTGGGGTCTAACGGGGAGAGATGGATGGCGAGAACGGTTTCCAAACTGGATCCATCCATCCATCCCAGCCTGAGCCGGCCAACAGGGCTCGGCGCTTCCTAACCTCCGAGCAGGCAGAACCCGGGCTGAAAAAGAAAGCGGCCAGACTGCCACTGCCAGGGTGTTCGTTCATTCTTGCACGTGCTTGGCTGCTTGGCTCCTTGGTACTTAGTGCCGGGCGCATCTATGATGCACGATCGCAAGCCCCTCAGCCCCTGCCCAGAGTAGCACCAGGATCGGGGACAGGGCCAAAGCCATTCAACACAACCCCGCCTCCCATGCCATCCCATTTTGTTGATGTAAGACTGACAACTGGAGATGGCGGGCAACGACGTTGGAACAACGCGTCACGGCGGCTGCTTGCACGGCACCGATCCAATTGGCAACTGGCGGGACCATGGCCATCCATCCGTATCCCGCAGTCGTACGAGTCTCGAACCGACACCCCCGGTCACAGTCAGCGCAGTGCAGCCCCGTGTCTCACCTGGCTGACCTGCACTGCGGGGTGGGTGGTGGTTTCTGGCGGCGCTGGAATGCGCTCGTAGGCTGACAGCTTAGAAATCAGAATGTGCAACGCCCCGCACTGGTATACCGTCGACCGTGTGCCATACATACATAGTATGATGTGTGTGGACGGTGGTACTGGTTGCCCAGCCCCCGTGCCCCGCGAGCGGCCGGAGAATAAGGCCGTCGGGTACGCATACTGGATCCGGTGTGGAGGAGCCAAAGCCAGGCGGATGGAGTGGAGGGAAAGCGTCTGCGTGGCCTAGATCGTCAAGGAAATTGCACCAAACAAGCGGACGCTCCTACGTTGCGTTGTACACATATTTTTTACATCTATCGTGGTTGACTGCTTACAAATTCGATCTGCCCGCCCTCAGTAGCGTTGTTCCTGAACCTTGGTGTTGTGCTATGGGATCCCAATGGATCTCTGCATCCCCTCCCATCGTACGTAGCGCCGAGACGCCTACCTTCGAACGCCATCCCATGCAATTGTACTCAAGAGAGACAGACAGACGACGGACCTCAACATCCACATGTCTCCATGTCCATACACAGTAGAGTGGCGATAGCCGGCTGGCCATCGGTGAGGCCCTCAAGCAGGCAAGCAGACATCTACCAACATACACACATCTGCACCACCATACGATACTCCCGTTTGTCCCTTACGGCGCAGCAAGGTGCGAATTGATCGTAGCCTGTACGTCACAGCATGATTCATCACTTCGGGTGCTGGTCTGCTTGGTACTATTAATATCGCTCTCTCGGGGCCAAGCAACTAATTAGTGGTTGGAGTTTGCTGCACACAGCGCAAGGGGAAGGGCACGAACCAGGTCCCAGGGTCAAATCCCGTTGGTCCGTGCTAGACAGTGTAATAACCCCCACTGTTTACACGCTTCGCACTGTACAGATCTCCGGACCACTCTAGACGCGTCGACGCGACTGACTCCTCCCAGCTCGTACGCATCCGTATTAGAAGGGACCCAGTCGAGGCTCACGATACCTAATTCAGCAGCGTGCAACCCAGCCCGGAGAGGATGGCACGTCTCTCTGTTCCAACGACAGCCCGTCTGCCATCGTCCCTACGGGTAGAAGCGGCGAATGCGGCCGTCCTAAAGCTGCTGAACCGTCTGTCCCGTTCGTCTCTCCTGTCGCTAGTCTTGGACTGGCTGGACCCAACGAACCAGGCAATATGCCCCCCGCTTCTGCGAGACCGGGAGGATCCGGACGATGAGGACGACGACTTCTATCCTCCAGCACAGTCGCTGGCCGACCTCGTGGGTCTCTACAGCGACATGCAGGCCCGGAAGGGCAGCAGGAGGGAGGTTCTCGACAGGATTGTCGAAGGAGATTGGCGTAGGGGCTTGACACTATACCAGCTGGCCATGGCCGACTTGCAGTATCTCTACGACCATCCCGGGTCTATGAAATGGACTGCCTATAAGATACAGCGTCTCAAAACCCCCTCATCAGAGGAGGACGCCGAGGGTGCTGAGCAGATTGACAAGGAGTCGTTGTCCGTTCCGCGCTTCCACCCGTCGACCTTCGTGCAGAACCTGCAGGCCGAGGTGCTGCCAGATGTCAAAGCCCACTACAACAGTGATCGTCCCAAGGGCATGTCACTATGGCTTTTGCGGATATTCCTTCTTGATTCACCATACAACACCGGGCTCGCCGTGTCGAACCGGACGGGCGAGCGGGCCGCCACGAGCTTTGATGCCTCGAGGACCATCTACATCGCCTTCCCCGACGCCTCGCCGCATATCTACATCTCCAAGTCCCAGAGTACGGGCTCGACGACGATTGGCGAGTCCAAGAGTCTGCGCGCCCTGATCGTCGACGGCATCCCCAAGGCCTTGTCGCGTCCGCGCGAGCGTTACACCCTGAGAAGTACCAATTTGACGACCAAAAACCTGACGGAGCTTTTGCATGCCAAGGGCGCCAGTCGAACCAACGCGGCTGGTGGCGGTTGGAGTATCTATGCTGAGGAAAACAAGATGGACTCGCCCCTCCACCCTGGTTTGCCCACACCGCCGCTATCAGATGCGTCCCCGGCCGAGGATCCCGAGCCCAAAGGACGCAAGAGAATTCAGGTTCCTGCCGAAGCAAGGCGTGAACGTGAGGCTAAACGCGCCAAAACCATCGCCCAAGGTCGTTTCGGAAACTCGGCCAAGCTCGGCGACGGACGCGGGATCGAGCGTGTAGACATCATGATAGAAGACCCTTTCCCCATCGCAACCGTAGGAGACGAAGGCGGAAATGCGGACCAGGACGGCCCGGCGCGAAGGCGGTCGCAAACCCGGAGGAGTGGCCTTCACCAGGAGTTGGCGGAGGCCCAGGACACGGATGACAGTGATGCCGACGCCGAAGGGGAAGAGAGCTGGAAGCCCCAAGTTCGGCTTACCTTGCACGGACCTCACGTATTTGCAGGCGTCAGGCAGCTCGTCGAGGCAGGCGTCATCGATGGCGAGCGGATGCCGGGCTGGATGACTGGCGACGAGGGCGTCACCATCGGAGCTGTGAGACATGGGCGAATAAGAGGCCACAAGGGATCGGGCTTGTGAGCCTCGCTACAACCGTCCTCGGGCCCACGAATGGAGGACATGCACTGTATATCATGGCGGCAATGGTAGATACCCAATCCAGGAGTCGGTCGGTTTTCAGCGTTGCCAGACTGGCGGAGTCTTTGGGCATCTGAAGGGCTCTCTAATGCTCTATCTTTCTTAGTCTTGCGTGGCTCAAGTCTATCCGTCCAATGCAAAAACCTTGGTGGTGTTCTTCCAAGCCGCTTCGCAGACCTCCTCTATACTAACACCTTTGATCCCAGCAACAATCTTGCCCACACGCTCGATGGAGCAGGGCTCGTTGCGCCCCTTCACCATGGCACCCTCCACCCACTTCTCCTTCTTTACGACCTTCCATCGCTCCGGAACCTCGGGCTCCTTCTTCTGCGGCTTCTTGGACTTCTTTGGAGGCGGCTGAGGCTGCCCCTCGGCCGGCGGCGTGGCCGCGGCATCGGTCGTCGATTCGGAGGAAGGCGGCTTGGGCTCGATCAGGTACTTCCAGCCTTCGTGACTGGGGCGGACCTCACACCAGGGCCCGTCCGTCTCCAGCATGAGCCGGTCGAGGTGGATGGCCTTGACCACGTCGCAGTTCTCGGCCGTCTTGAAACTGCAGCCGTTGGTGCCGATGTACAGGCCCAGCTCCATGAGCTCTTGCATCTCGGCGGCGGTGCCCGTGAAGCTGTGCACTACGCCGCCCCTCTCCAACTTCTCCAGCCCGTTGCCGAATTTCTGCTTCAGGAGCGACACGAAGTCCTGGTGGGCCGCCCGCGAGTGTAGGAACAGCGGGAGCTGTGGCTTCATCGCGAGAACAAGGTCCAACTGGGCCGCAAACGAGTGTAGCTGGACTTTCCTGGAGCAATAATGCAACCGGTCGTAGTCGAGCCCGAACTCGCCAAAGGCTACCAGAGCCCCCGGGGCATCCCTCCTGGCGTCCTCGATGAGCTTTTGCAGATCCGAGATGATATTCAGCGTCCTCTTGTGGTCCGGCTCCTCATCTTCCGGGATGGGCTTCGTAGGGTCAGGGTCACAGGGCATGGAGTGCCCATCAGTATCCTGGTCCTTGCTGGAGGTACTGAAGATGGCGCTTGAGCATGGATGAATTCCCGCCGTGGTGTAGACGGTTCCCGCTGGCCCCCGGGTTAGCTACGGTAGAGGCAGGAGGCCACGAAGGCACCACTCACGATGCTCCTTCGCAATCTCGAGCGCCTCTCGGGAACTTGTGAAGTCCGACCCGGTGACGATCAATTTGGTGCAGCCAACCTCCCGCGCCCGGGAGACAACGGCGCTGAGATCATCGGGGTG
Source organism: Nigrospora osmanthi (assembly GCA_029489945.1). Taxonomy (NCBI): domain Eukaryota; kingdom Fungi; phylum Ascomycota; class Sordariomycetes; order Amphisphaeriales; family Apiosporaceae; genus Nigrospora; species Nigrospora osmanthi. The sequence goes on along the minus strand of CP120494.1, from coordinate 5,286,390 downwards.
GCGTTGCGTGCCGTGGTACTTGCCCCGGAAGATGGGGTCGGCAAGGTTGATTCCGATCTACGGGGGAATGTCAACCAGAGGAAGAGGCCGGCACGGCGGGAGCACGTACGTCAATGTAGCGAGGCGTGTAGGAGGAGGCATGGCCGGCCTGCTCAGGGGCTGGCGCTGTAGCCGCGGCTTCAGATGACGCCATCTTGGAGACGGAACAGATGGCTCTTGCGGGAAAAGCGAAAACAGATCTAGATCTAGAGAAAAGAGGCCTCGGGGTTGCGGGCACGAAGAACAGAAATTGCCGCCGTATCATGGAGCCCTGGATGCCTGCCTCGACCGGATGACTCAGAATGCCCAATATGGGATGCGAGATCTTGATGGTTGTGGGAGGCCAATCGACTATGGGAGCTGGAATAGGCGTACCAGATGCCGCCCGGTGTTGCAGCTGCACCACACATTGGAATCCTGTATGGATCCAGCTTCTCGCCCAATAAGTTTAGTCTCGTCAGGTACGGGCTACCTACTTCTTCCTAGTGGTAGTATCTTACTTCATTACGGACCTATGCTGGCCCCAGTAAACACCAAAAGCAAGACGATGCGGCGATGCACATCTGTGCATAAGCCGCTTGCCCAACAGGCATGAGGGTAGATTGCAGTAGGTGAAGACGAGGCGGGTTCATTGTGAACTTGACAACGACTGTTCGGGTTGTCTACCTAACCTATCAATCCATCTTACCGTCGCGTTTGTCTGTCTGCACCTCCCGGCCCATGGACTTCGTAAAGGAGAAAAGGTGAGTCACGAGGGCCCGGCCAAGACAGCCCCAGCCATCCAGTCTCACCCTGAGACAGCAGCGGCTGATGTTCGCGCGTCGGCTCCCCAGGCAACCAGGGAAACAGCCCCGTACATGTATACTGGATGGGTGTAGAACAGAGCGCCAGACACCGATTGCCCGGGCGGCAGGCACAAACTCACAGGAAAAGATTTGCCCACATGGCTGCTTGCAATCTCTCGTGCCGAGCTCGGTGTTATCAGGTCGAGTCCATCATCAACTAGGCAAATCCGGCCCCGATGCTGGCAGGGAAACGGCCTGGCAACGACTGAAAATGCAAGGATGCTCGCTCCGGTCACCTTTTTTCCGGCCCCAAGGCGGGCCGGACGGCGCGGCCTGCACCTGACGATAGGGGCCTGCAAGATGCCTGTAACGACTGGAGTAGCCTGCATGCATTCTCCCGTTTGTCTGCGGAATACATCATGAATACTCCATGTCCTGCAAGTGTTCCTGTGCGAAGAGACGGGATCGGATCGCCTACGGGCACGCGAAAACGCGGGGCTAAAACTGCCTGCCTGTTCCCCCACCTCCAACGCGTGCAGGAGCCCTGGATCGTTAAGTGGTTTTCCAGGGACGCGAGTCGAGGCGTCTGAGCGCGTCGGTGACGCTAGCTGATTAATTCCCGGGGGGATTGTACCCTCAAGCGGGCAATACCAAATTCTCCCTCTGTACGGACGGGAGACAGCTGTACCGGTAAACAACTTATGTACTTTCATCCAGCTTTAGGAAGAGGTACCGTATGGGCTGGCCAGCCCACCAACCCGATCAGATAATCCTCGACGCGTCCCACTTTGCAACGCGTGAAACCGCGAATTTCCATTTAAGCAGCAAAGTCAAGTGTTTGCTTCCCCAACCCACCATCTTCCCACAACAACAACACCACCGCGCAAAACAGTCTACCCAGCTAGACTGATTGCCTCTTGACCCAGACTCTCGAGGCTCCAGCCCATTCCTTCTTGGGCCCTTTCCTCTCGCTGGTCGTGTGCATTGTCCTTTCTATCCTCACTACTCGACATCCTCTCTTCATCCCCCTCCCCGGGTCTGCCACCACCCGCCCTTCGAGATGTATGTCAAGAAGCGCGGTATGTACTTACACCTCACTCCCCCAAACGAGCGCGAAACCTGACTGCCATGCCAGATGGACGCCAGGAGCGTGTCCAGTTCGACAAGATCACCGCTCGGGTCTCGAGGCTGTGTTACGGCCTCGATCCCGACCATGTCGACCCTGTAGCCATCACACAGAAGGTCATCTCGGGTGTCTACGGGGGTGTCACCACTATCCAGCTTGACGATCTTGTATGCACTCCTCTCTCCGCATCCTCTCTGACTCCGATCTGACCTTTCTTGCGTCCCAGGCTGCCGAGACCGCCGCCTACATGACCGTCACCCACCCCGACTATGCCATCCTGGCCGCGCGTATCGCCGTGTCCAACCTCCACAAACAAACCAAGAAGCAGTGGTCTTCTGTAGTCAGTGACCTGTACCACTACGTCAACCCGAAAAACGGGAAGCCGTCGCCCATGATTGCCAAGGAGACATACGAGTGTGTCTTGCGGCATAAGGAGGAGCTTGACTCTGCGATTGTCTACGACCGAGATTTCAACTACCAGTACTTCGGGTTCAAGACCCTTGAGCGGTCCTACCTTCTCAAGCTCGACGGCAAGATTGCCGAGCGGCCTCAACACATGATCATGCGTGTCGCCGTCGGCATCTGGGGCGATGACGTGGAGAAGGTCATCGAGACGTACAACCTCATGTCTAACAAATGCTTCACCCACGCCTCCCCCACTCTTTTCAACGCTGGTACTCCTCAGGCCCAGCTGTCCTCATGCTTCCTCGTCGATATGAAGGAAGACAGCATCGAGGGAATCTATGACACCCTAAAGACTTGCGCTATGATCTCAAAGATGGCGGGTGGTATAGGGCTCAATGTGCACCGCATTCGAGCCACTGGTTCCTACATCGCCGGTACCAACGGCACCTCCAATGGCATCACGCCCATGCTTCGTGTCTTCAACAACACTGCCAGATACGTCGACCAGGGTGGCAACAAGCGCCCCGGCGCCTTCGCCATCTACCTGGAACCCTGGCACGCTGATGTCTTTGAGTTCCTCGACCTCCGCAAGAACCACGGCAAGGAGGAGGTCCGTGCCCGTGACCTCTTCCTCGCCCTCTGGATCCCCGATCTGTTCATGAAGCGTGTCGAGAAGAACGGCGACTGGACTCTGATGTGCCCCAACGAGTGCCCCGGTCTGGCCGAAGTGTATGGCGACGAGTTTGAAGCTCTGTACGAGAAGTACGAGGCTGAGGGCCGTGGTCGTAAGACGATGAAGGCGCAAAAGCTCTGGTACGCCATCCTGGAGGCCCAGACTGAGACTGGCAACCCCTTCATGCTCTACAAGGATCACTGCAACCGCAAGAGCAACCAGAAGAACCTCGGCACCATCCGCAGCTCCAACCTCTGCACCGAGATCATCGAGTACTCGGCTCCTGACGAAGTTGCTGTCTGCAACTTGGCCTCCCTGGCCCTGCCGGCCTTTGTGGACTACAACACAAACACGTACAACTTCCAGCAGCTGCACGATGTCACCCAGGTGGTGGTCCGCAACCTGAACAGGATCATCGATGTCAACCACTACCCTGTCATCGAGGCACGCAACAGCAACATGCGCCACCGTCCCATTGGCCTCGGTGTCCAGGGTCTTGCCGATGCCTTCCTCGCGCTCCGCATGCCCTTCGAGTCGCCCGAGGCTAGGCAGCTGAACAAGCAGATCTTTGAGACCATCTACCACGCCGCCTTGACTGAATCGTCCAACATCGCTAAGATCGATGGCCCGTACTCGACGTACGAAGGATCTCCCGTCTCTCAGGGCATCTTGCAGTACGATATGTGGGATGTCACCCCCTCTGACCTGTGGGACTGGGCATCCTTGAAGGAGCAGATCAAGCAAACTGGCGTGCGCAACAGCTTGTTGTTGGCTCCCATGCCCACTGCCTCGACTTCTCAGATCTTGGGCAACAACGAGTGTTTCGAACCTTACACGTCCAACATCTACTCTCGCCGTGTCCTGGCTGGCGAGTTCCAGGTCGTCAACCCTTGGCTGCTCAAGGACCTGGTGGACATGGGTCTCTGGTCTGACAACATGAAAAACCGCATCATCGCCGAGGGCGGCTCGATCCAAAACATCCCCAACATCCCGGATGACACCAAAGCTCTGTACAAGACTGTTTGGGAAATCTCGCAGCGCGTTGTCGTCCAGATGGCCGCTGACCGTGGTGCTTTCATCGACCAGTCCCAATCTCTCAACATCCACATGCGGGAGCCTACAATGGGCAAAATCACCAGCATGCACTTCGCTGGCTGGAAGCTTGGTCTCAAGACGGGCATGTACTACCTGAGAACTCAGGCAGCCGCCGCTCCTATCCAGTTCACTGTCGATCAGGAGGCCCTGAAAGTGCAAGACGGACAATCGGGCAGGATAGCTCCTCTGAAGAAGCGCGCGCCCCCGAGCAGCTATGTTTCTTCCCCCCCTGCGTCCTCATCGGGACCCCGGCCGATGGCCAACAGCAACGGCGCCACCAGCCTGAACGGCGTCCCGACGCCCAGCACAACCCCACCCCCTGCGACTGAGGCCAAGCGTCCCGTCGCTTCGCCCATGAAGCCTGTGCCGTTCAAGGCGGACGTGGCCGAGGGCGAGAGCCCCAAGGCTCTTCCCACGGACCCAACGGATAAGCCGAAAGACACGGAACTTCTCGAGCCTGCTGCGAAGGACGCCAAGGCGCCTAACCAGGACGAGGACAAGGATGATGCGACCAAGGAGCGCGAGTATGATATCTACAACGAAGCCGTACTGGCTTGTAAGTCGCCCCAAGGCCCCCTTTGCATGAGCACAGGGTACTGATATATCCACAGGCAGCATTGAGAACCCCGAGTCATGTCTGATGTGCAGCGGCTGAGCGCGCCACGTGCAAAGCAGCATTTGGAGAAGTGATGATGCTACGAGATGGTTTGATGACAGGTATAATGTACCGGCGGAGACGTTCTCCCCGTGAGGTTTGTTGTCTGCGGCGTTGGGGGGAGCTGACGACCATGCACCACGTATCGCGCGCATCGTTGCATTTGGTTTATGGATGGGTCTGAGCATCGCGTTTTGCCTCTGCTCACTGGATTGTCAAGGAGCCTTGCGTTTCTGGTATTTGTTTTTCTGGGATTTTCATGTTTAGGTAGATAGTCCTCGTCACCAGCGCTGGTACTCGGACCCTCCGAGTTGACAGAATAGGCTTGATGAATTGCTACTGTTCCACGTTCTAAGAATCGTGTCATTAATGCCGCGCAGTGCATTTGCACCATGAGCAAGTCCAGTAGTATCTGATGCGGGCACTATGGAGGAGAGCGTTCAGCCCACCCCCTGAGAATTTGATCACGATGATGCCGCACTCAGGCCGGGCCTCCTATGAACAAACATATTTGCATGTTGATCACGGCAGCCACCCCTCACACAGACAGACAGACAGGCAGGCAGGCGGGCAGGCGGCGGCGGCGGCCTCAAGTCGTCGCTACACATTATGAATCTCAGACTGCGACACTGGCGATGGAGCACAGCCATTGGCCGGTGCGGCGGTACAGCAATCTTTGCCGTGGCCCCTCAGCCACCGGACGGCGAGATTCCCATCTCAGTGACGTCTGCGCAGCGAAGGGCACCCCGAACCGGCGGCAGCCAGGGCGGTTACGCAGCCGGTTCACAGGCACCGCTAATCGTAGGTTCCTTCTACGCCGCGAGAGCACGACGTTCACGCGGGGCCAGAGGGGAAATGAGCTGCGGGTCGGCCGAAAAGTTCAAACTACGTCCAAGGAAAGAAAGAAAGCAAAAAAAGACCGAAAGCAATAGTAACTTGACCCAACCCACACAGCTGCCAGGCTTGCGCGCCCGCCGTCAAGACAAGCAGCAGCAGCAGCCGCCGTTGGGCGCCACTCCCAACGGGCGCCAGCACGGGCGGCATGGCTTGATGGCTCTGGCGGCCGTGCCGTCATACCATGAAAGAGGCGAGAGTCTGTGCTTGGTTGCCTCCGGGCGGCCAAAAAAAAAAGGAAAAAGGAGGCCGCCGGCGGTTGGGCTGAATCACGCACGAGAGCGAGGCCTCGCCTTAACTGGCTAACTGACTGGGCTGGCTGGCTGCTGGCCAACCACAAGTGTATTCCGTTCCACCGTGTCGCGACCGTACTCTCGCCAGCTGTTTCACTTCGCGGTGCGGATGACCCTTTCCCTAGGGGGGGGGGGGGGGGGGCAAAGAGGACCGGGAAAAGCGTGCCGCTCGCTCGCTCGGTCGGTCGGCTTCAGGGGGGCGGACGCAGCCAAAAAAGTGGGCGGCCCTGGATGGACCGGCGCCGGCGCCGGCGCCGGTGTTGTAAGCTAAGGGAGGAGGGCCAGGAACGCCATTGCCTCTATACTATGTACGAACGGCGGGAGACGGGCAAAGTGGGCAAGGTTAGGGTAAGACGCCGGGCGCCTGGCGGGCGCATCGTTCACTTTTGACTGGACTGGCTGACGGTAATTACTTGAACAGCCCCCTCCCCCCCCCCCCACCGTTCAGGGTCGAGAGGAAAGAGGAGGTTGTCAGCTTGTCGATCCCGCACTGACATACCCATGGATCTCAGCCATCGGGGGGCCAGGCGGACGGACCACGCATGGACGCCTGGGCTCCGCTGAAAAGAGTGTGACGAGGTCTAACCCACCCGGTACAAGCCCCCCCCGGCCCGAGTTGGCATCGAGTGTCGTCACCGCGGGCTCGCCGAAGACGGGGGGCAGGAGGGCATACAGGTGGTGGTGTACGATGGGAGGTAGTCAGTAGTGACACGCAGGCGAGACAGGGTGAAAGGCAGCCGAGGTATTGCCCATCGACTCACGTACACAGTCACGATGCATCCAAAACCACCTAACGCCGGCGGCGGTATGCAGGGCATGGGAACCGAACCTTTTACCCCGCGAGGCTCGAATCTTGACCTTCTAGAAGACACAATGGAAGAAGGGTGTGTGTGTGTGTGGGATTTACGTCTCGGCCGGCTCCCCCCCCTCCCAAAACAAGGTTGACTTTCGTGCCAGCATCGAGACACTTCAGGGTCTCGTTTCACGCACATGAGATTACCTACAGGCCCGGATGACAATGGACACACACCCTGACGATCCCGTACCCCCATGCGACTCTCCCGTGCCGAAAGTGCGGATAGGCAGAGAGTCGGAGCCACATGGTCAAGAGAAAATGAGAGGGAGGCAGGTGTCGTGGCCAGGGCCAGAGCGACGGAATCCCGTGGTCAGGGAAGAGGAATGGAACGAATAATACCGAAGTTGCATACTGGATATACTCCACGGCGGGCAGGGGTGGACGCTGGAAGCAGCCGGGCGGACTTAGTCCGAATAGGGAAAAGCACGCAAATCTTGTGGTAGCGGACTACGCAGTACCAACGCCCAGGTCATAGTAGTACCTCAATGAAAGGATGGGATGCATGACATCAGAGTCGTCGAGCCCGTCTTGCCGACTTGCCGAGCCTAGCAGTCCATCATTCGCGCCCGAAAGGCCCGGCGGTCGACGGACGGATAGAATAGGTACACACACAGTAAAGGAAAGGGGTTTTGGACCAGAGACTGGGGAGACTGGAGGTTTGCGTCTTCTTTCTTGGCTTCTTCTTCTCCCCGTCTCTCTGCCCGTCAAACCTCACTGCAGGGAAAGGCTTCAAAATGCCCGACCGCCTGCCTGCTTGCATAAAGAAGTATGTACCTACCCTATGTACATACCCGCCCGCTCTTGCCTTCCACCATGACAACCACTGTGCCTTCGAGTAGGTAAGGTACCTAAGGTACCTTTAGTATGTTGATATGTAAGTATGCAGCCCTTGCCTTCATGCCTCCCATCCATCCATCCATCCATCCATGCTCTTACCGCCATGCCGCCGCCGCGCAGCGTCGTATGGCATCCCATGGGATCCAGGATGGATGGATCCCATCGCATGGCGCGAAAGCCAGTCCAGCTGGCCTGGGAAACGGGCATGCGGGCATCTCGTCGCGAGCCTTGGTTTTTTTTCCCCAGCGTCGTGCAACCCACCCCCCCCCTCCTGTCTCTGAGGTAACATCGGCAGACCGCTCTGATCGTCGCGCGATGGGACGGCAGGCCGACATGTTCTAGCGCCATGGCTCCCCCCCAGCCCCGGCCCAATGAACACAACACTCCAGCCACATGGGCTTGTCATCTTGGCCTCATCCACTTTGTCCCAAAAACCTGCCTTGGTTTTCCGGTTCGGCAGCTGCCATGATTTTTCGTCCTTGCGTTGGCTCTCCTCCCCCCTAAGATTGCGACTTGCGGTCGGGCCTGTTGCCGGGACCGTGGGATGATGGCGATGATGCAGTGCGTACATAAGCAAGTGCCTAGGTTACTTACCTAGGCACAAGGCTGATCAATCAATCAATCAATTAGCTAGGGATAGACACCCAACGCCCACCGAGGAATCGAAGCCGGCAGAGGAAGAGGAGTACTAGTAGTAGTAGTAGTGGTAGCAGTGGTAGTAGTAGTAGCAGTAGTAGTAGCAGTAGCACACAAACATCCATGGTACAAGCACACACGTCCACGGCGCTGGCAGTCAGTCCCGCACAGAAGAAGCCTGGCCGTGTGCTTTCGGATGTGACCAGTCTTGGAGGGGCATGGCGATCCTCAAGCTCCGGTCCTCACCGCGCACGGCCAGTGGTTCTTTTGGATCGATGATGTACGTTTGGCTTCTCTCTCTCTCCCGAGTCGACTGGCATCCACCATCCATGCACAATACTAACTACTATCCAGTATGTACTCTCAAGTGTGGAACCGAACTACTTTTACCTACCCACCTCTGCTGGCACCACGACCGACCGGGGCTTCTCAATGGAAGAAGAGCTGGCAAGCAGGTTCTTCCTCGGGCAGCCCACCCACCTCAATTGTCTCTATCTCTTTCCCTCCAGGGGAGGCGGTGTCTGTGTCATGGAGTAGACCAAAGCCGGGTAACGAGAATGGAAACAGGGCGAAGTGGCTACCTACCTACCTTACCTCTTGCCCAGAGGACTCCCAGGAGGTATCTATTCTATGGGTATCCGCGAGCTGGCACGGTGGAAAAGGAAGAAAGAGAGAGAGAGAGAGAGAGGGAGAGAGCCCTTACCTCATACGCAGGGAGCGATATCGACACGTGCAGTCTCGATCCGGCCGTCTTAGCCGTGCTCCAATGTCGATGGGCAAGATGGGCCATCACAATTGGACCGTGTGGCTTGGGCGAAATGCGAATCTGATATCATGGCCGGCCTTCTGCCCAGCTTCCAAGCGGGCAGCCGAGCAGACGGACGGGGGGGAGTGGCGCGGTCCCATGCGTGTATGTGCGCGCGCGCGCCCGCATACTAACTACGCGGTCGCTACTGTGTGTACGCGGGAAACCCATGTGGGGTTTTCCTTTCTTTTTCTCGCCGGCGAGAGGAGGTCGGGAACAGCAGCAGCGTACCTGGTCGGGGGTCTGTCTGCATGGCAACCGGCTCTATAGCCTGGCAGAGAACAAGGCCTCCCCCCCTTCCACCCCCCCCACCGTATGAGCTCAACGACTGGCCGACTGGGCGGCTGGGCCTGGCCGGGTTGTCTTTGCCTAGTGCGCTTTTTGCCCGCTGGGCAGCAGAGAGGCCGTGGCCGTGGCCATGTACACTTGGTCGTGCAGGGATGGGGCGTTGCTAGCCGGTGGTTGGAGGGTCACGATGAAATACTGAACCTCCACTCTGGGGTGACATCTCCGGGCTAGCCCACAATCGGCGAGAAGCGAATACTGTCTACGTCGATCTGCATCGCCCGTCAAGCTTGAAAATCCCGGTATGACAACAGCAACTGCTTGCCCCGGCCCCGTGGATTGTTATATAACTGTCCCTTCTTCTGTCCCATGAGTCAGTCTTCCAGTCTCCTCACCTCACCATTACCCAAGCAGTTCAGCCCGGCCGCCCGTCTCGACCTCTCCCCAACCGAGATTAAGAAGCACAAAGCCACCAACACGTGTGAAGAAGGCACCGATCCAACCTCCCCCGTCAACCGACCTCGTTATAAACCACTTTTGGTGAGTGATGCTTTCCTTTTCTGCCACCAGGTCTCGGTCTTGTTTGCCGCCCGCGGGAGAGACCCCCCCTTCTCTCCTCCCCCCAGCCGCCGATCCTTAATTGGTACCTACCGGCAGGCAGGTCCTACTGGATCTTGAGGATGGAACAGCCAGACACATACATGCATCCACATACGGAGGGATGGATGAAGGGGAGGGGTTCACGCCGTCCTTCCGGCTTCCATTCTCGAATCGCATGCGGATGTTACTGCCCAGCCCCTGTTTCTTCCCTGCCTGCATGATTTGTCTTGCCCCACGATTTTGTTCATCCCCCCCTCATATACACACCTACACAGACGTGCCTGTTGTACGCCTTCCATTCGGGATATCAGGCAAACAAACCCACTTGAAACCACTTCGGCCGTTTGCACCTTCTCAACCTACCTCCATACAACATCCCCCGGCACTGAAGTTCAAAAGCCACGCCCTCCATTCCCCCTCCGCATCACTTCAAGTCGTTCTTCATTCTCCTTTACCATCAAGGCTCCCGCAAAGACCGGCAATACAACACGATTTTTAATCATACATTCTCCCCGTCACATTTCTAACGAGAACTCCCGTACACAGACACTCCCGGATCAACAACATCACCCAAGATGAAGACTGCCGCCATCGTTCTCGGCGCCTCTGCCATGGTTGCTGCCCAGGCCTCGCTGCCTGATGGGTTCCCTCAGTGTGGTGTGAGTATTTGCCCTTCTGCATGCCGGCATTCCCGCACCCACCGGCAACAACACCAGCACAATGCGGGGTGTCGCCAGTGTCGCCGGACAGGGAGTCTGGAAAATTCGATAGTTGCTGACCTTGCTTGCCTTTAGGTTGTCTGCGTTACCAACATGATGAATGCGGCCGACGCTCTGGGCTGCGACGCCAACAACGTCGCCTGCCTTTGCTCCCAGCCCAGATTCGTCTATGGCGTCAGGGACTGCTCCAACGAGTACTGCTCCAACAGCGGAGACGCCAACACCGTTCAGGAGTTCGGCAAGAACATGTGTGCCAGTGCCGGTGTTGCTATTAGCGGTATCCCCGGCGAGGTCACTGCTTCCGGCACTCAGAGCACCACGGTCGTGGCCACCGCCTCCCCCACTGTAAGCAGCTTCCCCAACTCTCATCTTGCCAATCACCAAACTGACGCGCTGCCAAGAAGTCCATGGGTGCCGGTACTAGCCAGGCTGCCAGCGGCTCTGCCAGCGAGACTGTCAGCAAGACTGTTTCCGCTTCTGGCTCCGCTGTTACTACTTCGGCTGTTGTGTCGGAAATCGTGTCCACCATTACTAGCGACGGTACCGCCATCCCGACCACCATCGGCACTACCACCATGATGCCTAGCGACGGCACTGGCGCTGGCGGCCCCGTTGCCATTGCCACGTCCGCTATTGTGTCGGTCATCGAGACCGACGGCTCTTCGGTGACTACCACTATCGGCTCCACCACCATCTACTCGAGCCTCGCCAGCATTAGCGGGTCGGGTACTACCATGACCATGACCACCACTTCCGATGGCAACACGATGACCATGACCTCCACTTCTGGTGGTCCCGAGCCCACCGAGTCCGGCAGCAACGGCGACGGTGACAACAACGACAACAACGGTGGCGGTGACAACAACGCCGACAACAACGGCGACAACAACAACGCTGACGAGAACAACGGGGACGCCCCTGATGACAGCGCTGCTTCCATTGCCACTGCTGCTCCCATGGCCATGATCGCTGCCGCTGCCGTGGCTGTTTTCTTCCTGTAACAGGTTTCCCTGTGCAGCTTTTCTCGTTCGGCGAGCATTGTGCATTTTCACCAGGTCCACTGAGAGCATTACCGGCCCGGAGTGCGATTATTTGTGGTGGTATAATGGTTTGGGAAGAGGAGGGTTTTCACGAGCTTGACGAGCAATGACTTCACACCAAAGGAGCCAGATGACTGGTTCCAATATTCATGTATAAATGAGGCGATGGCCAGGGACTGGCCCTAATTACTATTTGATACCCACCTTGGCCATAGGCCTTGGGCTGTGGGACATGCTTTCTCAGACGCGAAAGCACTTTTAATGATTATTCTTGCTCTTTGCAGCACAACACAACTCAATTCTTCTGATCTATTCTCGTGAATCGATGGGCTGGCAACTCGAGTCCTTCCGGATTGACTCCGAGAAACGGCGAGGTGCCCTATGTTTGGATACGGTAACAAGTGAAAACGTCAAGACCGCAAGGTGATGTGACATTTGACAACCTTCATCCCCCTTTCGCCGCCTTCGAGCCCAAGTCGCGTACCACGCTACGGTGGTCGGTGCACACGATACCGGGCCCTTCAAGGTCCTGGTGGTGAAGAAAGACAAGTCACTGATGGAGGAGGTATCCAGTGTGCTTATCCAATGCCCGTTTGCCATTGCCACTGCTCAAGCTGTATACGGGTCTGGTTAGGACGAGCCGATCTCTACTTTTAGCCATGTAAACATTGCCCACCCAGCATGCCCAAGCCCCTATAGAACATGATTTTTTTCGGGCCCATAGACCGCCACGGCTTCGACCCCCGAATTGATATTGCATGCCGTCATAATACTTGGCCTCGTAGAGTGTCCCCCGTATGAGTGAACACGGTAGGAGAGAGGGGACACCCGGAACAAGTATGAGACGTCTCTTCCACTCATCATCCACACCAACCGCCCTCCGAAACCATCCCTCCCCCGCCAACATGTATCCAAATAAAGCACATCCTTTCGTTCGACCTGCATCCCTCGGGCAGCAGCACCTATCCAGAGAGAGGAAAACGGGGGCCCGAGGGGGGGGGGGGCAGACAAGAACAGAAAGGGGATTGACGAATATACCCCCGGGATACCTCCAACCAAAAGGAGCCTCGTTCGCGGGTATACCCAAGAAAAGAATAAATGTCGCCACAACAAAGAATCCAAGCGCCATAAACCAAAATGAGCCACCGAGCGCCGAGTAGCTGCTAAAATATATACAAGCGAACAGGGATGGTTAGAGCAAGAAGGGGCGGGGAAAAGAGTCCCGAGTTGAGAAAGAGGGGGGGAGTATTTATCGCGGGCTGAGTGGGCTCTTTCCGAGCCCCTGGGCTTTCTTGAGTGCGCGAAGTTCTTCCTCCAGCTTCCTGCGGCCAGCTTGCTCGTTCTGCAATGCGTGTCAGTATCTCCTGTCCGAAACCGTAGGGATGAGCACAACGTACCCTGAGTTGCTCGTCGTGTTTCTTCCTTTCGGCCTTGAGGGCCTCGCGGTAGGTGCTCGTCAGGATCGAGCTGCTGCGCCCGCCCGGCGACAAGGGCCCGTTGGGCCCGTTGTCCGCACTGGGAACACGTAGCCTCTCCCCGTCGAGGGCATCCTGGAGCTGCTCCTTCTCCCGGCGGGCCGCCTGCGTGACCTTGTCGAGCTCCGTCTCCAGATCGGCAATCTTGGTTTCGGCATCGATGGCCTGCTTCGTGATGTCCTTGAGGTCCCGGGCGGTGCCGCGAAGTTCCTTCTCCAGCTCCTCGCAGCGCGGCTGGAGGACAGCCACCTGGGACTGTAGCTTGTTCATCTCGGCATTGTCGTATAGAGCGGCGGCTTCGGCGGCTCGCTCGCGGCGACTACCGTAGGCGCCGTCCAGCTCGGCCTTGGCCATCATGGCCTCCATCTTGAACTCGGCCACCATGCCCATCGACTCGTCGAGTTCGTTCTGCTTGGATTTGAGCTCTTCCTCCTTGGAGGTGAGCTCGGCCTCCTTGGCCGCGACGGCCTTGTCCGCCTCGGCCTTGGCACTCTGAGCTTCTTTCAGCTGGACGGTGATGGTGGCGATGTTGGCTTCGGCTGCCGAGAGTCGCATGTCGTTCTCTCTGCTGCTTGCTTCCAACGACGCTATCCTCGCGTTGCGCTCCTTGAGTTTCTCTGTTGCCTCCTGGATAGCAGCGTCTTGCTCGGAGCTCGAGTGCTTCGTCTGATCTTGGGCCGCGTCGAGATCGGCATACGCCGTGGACAGTTGGCCTCGGAGTTCGTCTGCTTCCAGTTCCACGCGATGCAAAGCCGCCCGCGCCTGCTCCACTTCCTCAACTCGGAGCCGGATGGCTTCGTCCTTTTCGCTATCGGATTTGCTGTTCAGGTCTCGCTGCTGCTTGACCTGTCGCTTCAAGACAGCCTTCTGCTCCTTGAGCTTCGTGGCTTGCGTGTATAGCCATTGCACCTTGGTAGAGAAGGCTGGCAGCGAATATTGTTCATTCGGATCGAAGTTCTCCACGTCCGACATGTCATCGTCGTCGTCCTTGATTCCCTTCTCAAGTCGCGTCTTCCTGCGGTCGCGGGCCCGCTGATGGATGTCAGCATAGCCTGCCTGTATGATATCCCAGAGGCCCATGAGCACAGCCTCGAATTGCTCTCCCTTTTGCTTCTCTGCTGTGCCCTTGGTCGAGAATTCTGCCGCCTTGTGTAGCAGGTCCTCAACGACTTGGACAGAGTCGTAGATATAGCCCATCTGCTCATCGAGCACAGCGTTGTCTTCAACAGGGGCAGGGTGAGTGGGTGCGCCATTGGCGAGGACAAGTTCATGCAAGCGGTGGCCAAGTTTCTGCACGGCTTCCGAGGCTTCGGCGTGGTTGCCAGGGTTAGGGTTCTCGGCCACAGCTGCCAGGGCCTTCTCGAGGTAGTCCAACTGGCTGGTAATATGGTCGCCTGGCGCCCCTTGACCTGGCGCAGGCTCTCCCAGCTCATCGGCCTTGGCGGCGTTGCTTTTAACAAGTAATTGTCGTAAGCGGGCGTTGGCCATTTCCAGCTTGCGCTCGATGTCTGCTAAGAGGGCCGACTGGCCCATGCTTTGGCTCTTGATATCTTCGATCTGAGCACTGAGGGATTCCGCCTGTGACCTCAGCGTATCGGCTTCCTGCTTGAGCTGAGTGTTCTCCAGTCGTAACCTGTCGCTTTCCTCGGTAAGCTCCTTTGTCTGTTGCCGAACGGGCGACTTCATGGGGATCTCGATGGGGTTCGGCCTCGCCGGCCCGCTGGGCGCACTGCTGTCGAAAGAGCTCGCCCCGTCCAGGGACCGATACACACTTCCATCATCCCAAAGCAAGTCGTCCGGAGGTTCCATACTATCCCTTCCGTTGGAACCGGTAAACATGCTCTCCGGGCTCGCTGGGACGCCGTTGACCAGCGTCACCTTGGGCGTGGGGGTGGCCGCCTTGCGAGGGGCAGCCTTGTGTGTAAGCTGCAGAATACCGGCCGTGTGCTCCAGCAGCCTCCTCTGGGGCTCGATGGCTCGCTTTTCCAAGTCCCAGAGCTGGGCAGCCAAATCTTCGCATTTGCTCTGTATGGCCTCGCGCTCGGCTTCGGCCTCGCGGGCGGCCTCTCCGCCGCTAGCTCGATTCCCCAGAAGGCTCTTGCGCCTCGAGGACCTTGGCGAGTACAGCCTCGACATGGACACGGCGGCATCGCGGTACTTGGACTGGATCGCGAGGTTGGAGCGCGTGTGTTCGATACGTTGCTTGAGGATCTCGCATTGCTTTTTGAGGTCGTCGACCTCCTCTGTGGACAATATCTCGTACTGCCGGCTGTCGAACAGGGCCGTCTCGGCCAGCAGGTGGATTTGAACCGAGTCCTTGAGGTCGACCAACGTGGAGCTCTGGACTCTGTCTGGGTTCATCTACGCGCGGCACGGTTAGAGAATCGCCGTCATTTTCTGGCTTGTGTGGCCCCTGGGGGAGAAGAGGGGGACCGGGGGGCCGTACAGGGTTGTAGGCGCGCGGCGTCGTGCGCATCTCGTTGTCGGCGGCCTCCTGGTTGTAGCGATTGATCATGACATCGCCTTTGGGCGCCATCGCTGGCCGTGACCGTGGCGGGCGGGCCCCTTCGTAGCCGTCGACATCCATGGTTCGGGCCGGCGGGCGGACGATACCGGCCGGACTTTGAAGCAAAGCGAATCGCGCGCCGTCGTCACGCAAGAGACATTACTGTACAACAGAGCAGGGCCGTTGTAGCAGAAGTTCGGAGCCTGCGGACGGAGTCGATGGATATATGGCCCAGGGCTGGTCGCGCCGGTCCCGCGGGATCCTGACCGACTCGACGGGGCTAATTTCCGGACGCGATGTACTGGTACCGCCAACGACGCAGCCCCCGGCGAAGCAAACCGAGAAGACGAATTGCGGAGGGGAGAGCAAGCGAAACGGCGCCACCGAGCGGCTACCCAGGTTAAGAGCAGTAGGAGCGGTAGGGAATGTATTAGGAAAGGTCGTCGTCGATCCAAAGAAGAAAAACAAAAAGACGAGAGCGTGGAAGAGAGGAAGTTTGGAGAAAAGGAGATTGGCCGGGCTGGTTGATTGACATGAATTCATTTGAGTCCATCGAGTGCCCCGGCGTCTTTGCTGGGCAGGCACGCCGGGCAGGCGGCGCCGCGGCTGGGGGGGCTTGTAATGGATGTTAGTAACCTAGTACCTGAGTAACCTATGGATCGCCTCCCTCCGTCCCTCTTCCAACTATAGTATCCATACCAGGAGTATGTACATGTACGTAAGTTAGTACTGGATACTAACCTACGTACATTACTTTAGTAGTCTTGAGGAAAGTGTCGTACCTGGCGAGGCCTCGCCTGGCAACTCGGGGGCTGGCAAGTCTGGCTCCTGGGAGAGAGAAAGAGAGTCTGGAGGCAGGGGGAGCGGCGGGTAGCACTCTCAAACTCCTGTACCGGTGTCGACTTAAACCTTTTCCCGTATAGCGTCCCCTCCCTGCGCTGCGCACGCCCTCCTGAGCTAAGCCGCAACGGGTGCTAGCCCGGCTGTCATGCCCTCTCTTTCTGGTAAGGCGACTCCATTCCAGCTCGGGGCTTCCAGTGGTTCAGCTGCCGCTCGCTCGCTCGCCACAGAGCACAATGGTTGATCGGCGGCTCGCCATCGCGGCCCCTGCTAATCTACTGCACGTAAATCGTATATCCGTCTCCTAGTTTAGCACCTCTACTATGTAACTTGTAGCCGCTGGCTGGATTTGGTAGGAGCAAGCGCGGCTGCGCTGTGCGTCGAGGGAAGTAAGTCCACGGGCAGGAAGTTATCATGTCCTTAAGTACCTACATACATACCTTCAGCTTCGTTCCCCCGCCCCCTCTCAAGGCTCAAGGGGGCTCTCAAGGTCAGGGCTCCAGGTCTCTTTCCCCATTCTCTTGTGGGGTTATGGGTGTCTTGAATCCATAGCCGAAAAGGGAGAAGGGGGGATGGGGGGCCAGGGGCGCTCAACGACGTCCAAACACACACACACATACACCCACTCACACATACACCCACTCACACATACACCCACTCACACATACACCCACTCACACATACACACATTTGCTTAGAACCTACCTACGAATCAACTACATTACCTCCCTTAGCAAAGACTTCCACGGTGTTTGCGAGGCCGGTTTCACGAAGCAAAGGTACGTGCGTACTGCCTCTTGATATCATAACATCGGGCTTATAATAACGGTTTTCGAGCCCGGACCCAACCTTAAGTTAGGATTATTATGCAAAGCCGTGGGTGATGGCGGGCCAACGGCCTTGCCTTTGCTTCTGGTCAGATGAGGTCGCGGCGCATGTACACATCGATGCGTGGGATACGATTACGGTCCGCCGGCAACGTCGTGCATTATCAAGTGTAGTACCAGGTTATTTCTCCGCATATATACTGTAGGTACATTTCGCTCTGCATCGGGGCCCCGGTCGCCACAACCTGTGCCGTGGCTAAAAATACACGGACCCGACTTATTCATTTATAGGCACAGGTGCAGAGGCACCCTGGAGCCCGGATGGATAGATGGATAGATGGATGGATGGATGGATAGATGGGCTTGCCAGCAAGATCCCATATTCGATGACTGCGGCCCTTGGGGGTTGCACCATCCTCACGAGCTCCTAAGCGTCAGGCTTGCGAGGCGTTCCATGCCAACGTGGTGTCGGTCAACCTGCTTCTTTCCTGCTGACCAAGTTTTGACCGTTTCACCCACTGGTAGAGGTCTGTCACGTAGTTCGACCTCTTCTTTTTACAGCGCCTTCCGGTTAGAAATCGTCCGTGTCTCATCATGAAGTGCTCAAGACATCTTCTGCACGCGCGAGAACGTCTCCGGCCCTAAGAAGGAAGCAGCAGCTGCCGATCACGTACAAGAAGCCCCGTAGTGCAAACGAACAATGTTGCGGCATCACGGGCACCCTGGTACCCCCCCGCAAACTCGACGCTGAAAATCCTAGTTGTCTAATTCCTAAGTACTTACCTACCTAGGCATGGATGCTTTCTCCCCGGGTGGCTCAAAAAGCTCCCCTGAAATTGTCCATGAATTGCTGGCCCATTGTTCTCCGTCGTCCCGCATCGCCCCCCACCTGACTCTGGACGCCTGTCGTAGTAGCCCCTTCTCCCTCGAGTCGCCGTCTCAGCCCCTCGAATTCTTCGCTTCTGCGTTGGGTACGGATGCCCACCATCCAGCCTGGAATTCGCCATCGCGTCATCGACTTGGGCAGAATCTCCATCCTCCACGAGTAACCAATGACCCAGCCGATCACGGTGCCCAGCAAGGAGCCCGGCCACTGCGAAAGCGCGAGCTGCGTAGCTAGAAGGTAGACATACGACTTATTGGAGAAGGTGATGCCCTGGACCTGTTCGTTCGTGGGCGGGGATGCCGATGTGGCCAGCTTGTACTTGTACATGTGCGGGACCATGGCATGGTATTGGGCCAGGATGGCGAAGACTACCGGCGTAGGTCCGGCAGGCAGGTAGTTGAAGATACCGAGGGTAAGAGGTCGCAGCACGAGGGCGAGGGCGGCCGGCGCCAGCAGGCTGGTCGAGAGCCAGGCCACAACGACGAAGGACTGGCCAGCGATGCCGTCAGATACGACCGTAGGCCACACGTTGCGGGCGCGACGGGTCAACTTACAGCATATTTGCGAGACCCCCACATGCGTTCGACCATGCGCAGGTTGTATAGGGTCATGGCCGCAAACAGCACCTCGGAGGAGTTGGTGTAGCAGAGCTGGAAGACGAGGGCCCGCCACGTCTGATGGAAGCGCCATAGGTGCAGATCGACGAGGATGTAGAAGTAGTGCTTCACATCGAAGAGGCTGGCGGCGACCGAGGTGCCAATCAGCCCGTAGACCAGACCGCGCGAGACGGGGGCGTTGGTGAAAGACATGGTGAAGCTCGGCGGGCGTGGGCGACTACCGAGGGTGCATGGCCAGTGGACGGAGAGGGTGCGCTGAAGGCCGACGAGGACGCGGGGGACAATGGACACGGCGGATCGGAAGATTCGGTCTTGGCGTTCGCTGGCCGGACGAGGCTGTCCACGTCGATGAGGTTGAGTTGCCAGATTGCGAGACGGGGATTGGGGATACGACGGATACGTGCGACAGCCAGACAGCGGGCGGCGAGTCGGCAGGGGCGGCCCCGCTTATGGACCCGAAGCTCAAGGACTGGGAAGCTGCAGGTGGGAGATGGACTCGTGGCTCGTATGTGTATGTGGGATGGGTGGAAGTTAATTGCACCCCAGCCAGATCCAAATTACATCCCGAGCCAGCAACAATCCGACTACGGCACCCGCTCTTTGCGTACGACCCGACCTAAACATTGTGCCGAGGTAGCCCTGCATCGTACCCAGGCCGTCGGCGCGAGGCAGGAAGTCTCGACACTCTTGTGTGTGCGCGTACCCCGAATTCGCGCAAGCAACCCCCCCGTTCACGAGTGCGTCATCCCAACCTAAGGTGCATTGTTGCATTGCAGCCTTACGAGGTGGAGGGGGAGGTATGGATGTAGGTACGAAGGTAGCCTCGCTGCCGAAGTAAGTATGTATGTCATCTAATAAGAATACAACCGGGCCGCACACGTAGCTTTCCCGGCACTGAATTCCATGGTAGCAATACCCATTTCCATCCCATCGGGAATGTGCACCGTTCAAGCATCTCCCGTGATGATTGTATTGCAGGCGGGTGGGTGGCAATGACAAGGGGGCCACATCGGCCGTTCACATGCCGCAAATGGATGTAAGTGACGGCCCAGGCTATGCAAGTAATTAAGCATCCATAGGTCAGTGGTATGGATGTTAGGTAGGCCCTTGTCATCCACCTTAGCATTAGTTAGTTACATCCATACTCAACTACTTCCTACATGGATATACTCTGTGTTGGAACTCGAAGGGGCCCGTTTGGGTGAGATCCGGTACATAGAGTACGATAGGTAATCCATAGGGCTCTGCAGGTAAACAAAACCTACGGCACCGTCCGACAGTCCATCATATGGAAGGGACGGCACGACAGGGGTACCGGGATCGTCTCCATAGTCGTGGCCTTAGCTCGCGCGCGCAGCTGCTCAGCTCCCCCATCCATTCTCGTCTATGGCACGCTCGGTGTCTGGCCACTGGCAGACCGGGCAGGCATCTTGGCATCCGTCCTCCAGTAAGAGCGCCGTCCCCAAGGCTCTAAGCCTCGAAGAACAACGCAAGCATCCAAATTACCTGCCTTGAGTACCTGTTTTTTTCCCTTTTCACGATTTCAGCGGCCGAGAATCCCTTCTCTCTCTAATAACTACCTACCTACCTTGCCTTCCGCCGGTAAAGGGCCTTTCCTGCCTCTGTCCGTCACCCCTCCGCACCATTGTTTCCTGCATCGTCGCTCGCTCGCTCCATCTTCGTTTCTGCGACCACGACCGTTTACCTAGCTACAACACCCACCCGCACGGCCGAGAACGACGCCTGCTATTACCCGGACCGCCGTCGACGAGCCCGCGCGCTCTGCCCTGCACTGCCGCCGTCATGTCGTCCCGGACAGACGCTTCAGTCATGCGGTGGCTGTTGACCTCGCCACCCATCGAGTGGGTGCTCAAGAACGCCCGCGAGCTACTTATCGGCACCCTGCGCCAGGGCCCTATACCGCAGCACGTCGCTTTCGAGATGGACGGAAACCGCCGATTCGCTAAAGACCACCACATCGAGACCATTGAGGGTCACAACATGGGCTTCGAGGCGCTGGCAAGGGTAGGTGTCCCAACCATGGCCGTGACGCCGCCACCAGGCTGACGTCGTTCCGCCGCCACCAAGATCCTTGAAGTATGCTACAAGTGCGGCGTGAAGGTCGTGACTGTCTACGCCTTCAGCATCGAGAACTTCAACCGGCCACGGGCCGAGGTCAGTGGGCTCATGCAGATGGCCAAGATCAAGCTGGAGCAACTGTGTCAGCACGGCGCATTACTCGACCGCTACGGCGCCGGCATCCGCATCCTGGGCGAGCGCGATCTGATTCCCGCCGACGTGTTGCCGTTTGTCGACAGGGCGGTCGAGATGACGAAACACAACAAAGAGTATGGTTTCGACCCCGGAGTGCTGGGTCCCTGGGCGAGCTGACCACATATCTAGCGCCGTCCTCAACATCTGCTTCCCGTACACCTCGCGCGCCGAGATGACGGCCGCCATCAAAGCTACCGTGGACGAATTCACGACCCCGCCAGAGCCGGCGGCAGCCTCGTTCTCGCAGGCGAGGATCACCCAGACCATTCGGTCTAACCAGCTGATGCGATCGGGCTCCTCGACGTCGCTTCGAGAGTCGTCGCCGGAGCCCGGCGCCAAGTCGGACGTGGACGATTCGGTGTCCTCCACGACGACGCTGAACCCGGATTCGCCCCAGACGACGCCCCAGAAGAAGGGCAGGACAGCCGCACTCAAGGATCCCGAATCGATCACCGTCAAGACCATCAACAGCCACATGTACACGGCTGACTGCCCGCCACTTGATATATTCATACGGACTAGTAACGTCATGCGGCTGAGCGACTTCATGCTGTGGCAGTGCCATGAAAATACCCACATCTTCTTCTTGAAGTGCTTCTGGCCCGAGATGGATTTGTGGCATTTCATTCCCGTGCTTCTGGAATGGCAGTGGCGGCAGAAGAAAGAGCGCGATGACCGGGCAGCACGACAGGTGAAAATGGAGTAGGAGCAGAAAACGGGGGAGGACGAGCCGGTGCCTCTTAATGACCTCACTCTTGGCGTCGACAAGTCCTCCCCGCCGTTGTCCTCGGAGTTGGGGATCATCTTCAAGTCAGGTTAGAAACTAGACGGGCAGTTTAGAAAATGCGTAACTGTCGGCGCGCGCCTACCTTTCCATGGTGTAACTGGATTTAACATGGATTTCCCTCGTCGTTACCGTTCGATGCCACGGCTTATGCCGTTGGTTTTTTTTTTTTTTTCTCCTTTCATCTAGTTTTGGGCGGGGGATGTACCTTTTAACTGACACTGAAGGGCTGCTAGTTGATGCAAGGCTCCCAGTGCGCGCGGTTGTAAGAAGCATATCGGATATACCTGCAAGACACGAAACACAGCCAAGTACATACATGACCTAGGTATGTAGGAGGCTAAATCTCCCGGCTGGGTAGTGCCATTTTACTGGGAACCTCATCTTTATCGACGCTTCCGTGTGACCTTACGTCCGCGTGGTCTCTGCTTAGTTAGACCGATACGCGACATGGACACGAGGCGTCCACATGCAACCTAGTTGGGCGCGTTTCCCATCCATTGATCGCATTGGCGACGGCGGGTCAAGCTCCGATGACATCAACCCGCGATGGATGGAGGAGGTTTTAGTATGTAGCAGATACGGGCGACTCAAGTACTTACTCAGGTAAGGTACTGGGTTCGTCGGTGGGCTGGTAGGGATAAAAGGGAATGGGGGGTGGTACATTAGGTACTGCGTACGAATACCCGAGCACCACCGGCGTCATACTGCGACCAATCATATAGCCGCCGGTACCGGATTATTCGAGCCTCCAGCCAGTGAGCGGCTTCCATGCCCGGGGGGACTTCCAGAGCTTGCTGCCGGGGCCGTACGGTAGGTACATACCCGACTTGAGTACCCACCATTTTCCTTATCTTATCTGTCGGATAAACCTGCTGTCCATCTCTTCGAGGCCCGCTGCAGGTGGACGGGGGCGCCGTAGGTTGGCGGAGACGATGGGCAGAATCCCCCATGGCCCAGTCGGCAGGCCAGGTTGGGAACCAAAAGAGAGAGTCCAGTACAGCAAAGTGTAGGTGGGCGGGCGGGTAGTGCCATGTACCGCGGCGCGCGTGGTGCAAACGGGCAGGGTGATGGCTCGGTACCTCTTTTGCTGTGCTGCCGCGACTGCTAGTCACTGCTACCACGGCCGCTGCTGCTGCGCTGCTTGCTCCTCCTGCTGCCGCCGCCGCCGCCTTTGCTCTCTCTCGTACCTGCAACCCAAGTGCCTCTGATCTCTGATCTCCAGTCGGTCGAGCAACTCCTCCCCACGACCGGCGACACTTCGACTTTTTTGCGCCTCCTCTCTCCCACACTCTCGTTGCCTCTATGTCTTTGCGCAGCAGTCTCTATCCCCCCCCCTGCAACATGATCCCGCTCGCCTCTTAAAGATTTCCGGAATCGACTTGTTGTTTTCGCAGAACCCAATCTTGCCTCCCGCGCGTTGCGAGCTGGACGCATCTCTCCCCTCCCGTCTGAGCGATCTTCCCGCACACATTTCGACTGTGAACCCTGCCCACGCTCACGCTCCCGACCCACGCCCACGCCCACGCTCACGACCTCGACCACGACACGATACACCACGACCAGTCACGACCGCCTCCCCAACTTCACCATGAAAACCGCCAAACCGCCTCAAGCAGAGGCTGGGCCTGGGCCCGCCACCGCGGCCTCGAATCGTCGAGCGCAGCCAGCTCGTCAGGCCCGCACCAATCCCCCGAGGTCCTCGTCTGGCCTCGGTGCTTCGGCCATGGCTACGCGAGAGTCCCACGGCCATGACCAGCCGATCGACATCTTTCCTGCCATAACCCACTTTACCGACGCCATTACCTCCCTTCCCAAAGACCTCGTCCGCCATTTCACGCTTCTGAAAGAGGTGGACGCCAAGATCTTTGCTCCCGAGGAGACCCTCTTCCAGCTTGTCGACGCTGCCTTGAAGTCCAATCCTCCCGAGGCCCGGCAGACCAGCGACGCCGCCAGCAGCGGTGCGCCCGCGTCGGCGCCCATGAGCGCGCAGAGTAGCGCCCACGGCTTCGCTACGAACGGGGGCCTGCCATCAGCACCATCCGCCGACGAGCAGTACAACGCCTCGCTCTACGATCAGGCCAACCTGCCCCGGCGCCAACTGTTTCGCCAGACCGCGTTCAAGATACAAGAGATGCTCGTGTCGCTCGAGGAGAAGAACCATGTCATCTCCACCGCCAATGAGGCTCTTTCCAAGCAGCTCGCCCGCATCGACGATGTTTGGCCCCACCTCGAGGGCGAGTTCAGCGACGAAGCCAAATGGGGTAGTACAACACACTGGGCGTACCCCGAGAATCGGATCAGTAGAGCCAACGCAGCCGAACGCTCGCGACGCGACGGCGCCTCCGCTATCACCGCAGCCGCACAACAGCTTGCCGAAGAGGCAGCCGCCAGAAGCGACGCCCGAAAGCAAGCTGTCGCGGCCAAGAAGGGCCTCAAGACCCAGCAGCAGCAGCAGCAGCAGCAGCAGCAGCAGCAGCAACAGCAGCAGCAACAGCAACAGCAACAATTACTACAGCAGCAGCAGCAGCAACAGCAGCAGCAGCAGCAGCAACAACAGCAGCAACAACCACCACAACACCACGAATCCGACGTTGACGCCGACCACGATAACAATAACAACACTAACAACACCCCCTCTCATAATAAGAACCACAGGAGCGAGCCAGCCAAAAAGGCGAATGGCAACAACAAGTCACGAAAAGCAGCCGAGCCGACTGCTCCTGTTGGATTGGGTATCACTACAGGCCCACCCGCTAATGGCAATCCGCCGCCGAAGAAACGCAAAGTCGATAATAACAAGGACAAAGCACAGAACGGCGGACAGCCCATGGAACGCGCTCTGAGCGGGGTGCTCGGAAATAATGCCCCCAAAGGGAGAACCTCGAGTCCACGGGCGACGCCAACCCCCGATGCAGGGTCGGCGGCGCCCTCGAAGAAACGGAAGGCGTTGCCAACGGTCAACGGTCAAGCTAAGAAGAGGTATGTGCCAGCCATCCACGCGGGCATCTCTGACGACTGACCAGTACTAGTAAGAATGGAGTTCCGTCTACGCTCTCGCCTCAAATCGGCGCCAGCTCCCCTGTTACCTCCAACTTTCCTGAGCCGAAGACGGTGGGCAGAAGCTCGCCAGCGCCTCCGAGTACTGCCGCGGCGCGTCCTAGCTCGTCGCGAGCCCGACAGAACTCGACAGCATCGAACGCGGATACTGCCAAGATCCGACCGCCTGCTGTCCCCCACAGACCTAATGGGGCGGTTGCGCCCACACCTGACGCCACGCCTCAGCAAAACGGCTCCAAGCCTTCCACACACGAAGTCAAACCGCCAAAGGAGATCCCGGCGCCGGTCAAGATTGAGAGTATCAAAGAGACTACACCGCAGCCCGTTGTAACAGTCAGCGCAGCAACAAGTGGGAGCCGCAAGAGCTCGATAGCCAAGGAAGATACCGACCCCAAGGCTGACAACTCTCTGGCCGTTCAGCAAACCGTCACCACAATAGTCACGACCAAGAGCGGAAGGGCGAGCAAACCATCGACGCCCGCACTCGGGAACTTCCCCGAGCATGCCAGAGCGCGATCAGCTCGCAACAGCCAGACTGACAAGGCCAAACGGAGTCACAAAAAGGGCGCCTCGCTACAGGCGGCGTTGGCGGCGCAAGCCGTCGACGAGGACGCCGACGGTGGCGCCCATGGAGACGACGATGCAGATATCGATGCCAACGAGCCTCGGTACTGCTACTGCAACGGTGTCTCATACGGCGAGATGGTGGCTTGCGATGCTGATGACTGCGAGAAGGAAT
Organism: Nigrospora osmanthi; assembly: GCA_029489945.1. Lineage (NCBI taxonomy): Eukaryota > Fungi > Ascomycota > Sordariomycetes > Amphisphaeriales > Apiosporaceae > Nigrospora > Nigrospora osmanthi. The sequence goes on along the minus strand of CP120494.1, from coordinate 5,260,639 downwards.
GGTTCCACCTTGGCTGTGTCGGTCTCAAGTCGGCGCCCAGCTCGAGCAGTAAGTCCCCAGACGCGGTGCGGTAGCTTCCGGTTCCCTGGCTAACACTGAATGCGCGTGTAGCGAAATGGTACTGCGACAATTGCAAAAATCGCATGAAGAACGGGAAGAAAGTGAATGGCAGGTAGCGCCATCTGCCGGGCCACATTCGTCCCTTTGGTTTGCAGAGTTCCGAGCGATGATTCAAGCATTCACGGAGTTACGGAGTTGTCCCAAGCCCGAGCTGAGCGCAGCGGCGTCGGCGAATGATGGGCAGGACATTACGGATTGGGGGTCGGAGTCGCGGTCGGCGTCGAGGTTGGGAAGAGCGGCCCGATCCTTTGGCATGGTGCCCAAGGGGTCTCGGGGTGGCGTTGCCGCCTTGGTGCAAACTACTGGATACGATAGAGTGAGCGCCTTGGTGATGCGTCAAAGACTCCTGGCGGGAGTTACTGACAGCGTGTATGTATCAAAGCTAAAAATCAGTCGGAAGGAGGGCCCGGTGGCGTACAAACTTTGTACGATGAGAGCTATGAATATGCAGGCAACTTGCTGACGGGCCGTCCTCGTTCGCCTGCGGGATTGCGCAATGTGTACCCATGTGTGGGCTTCGAAGTCGGTGAGTTTCGTGGGTTGGGTCGCGGTGCTCGAGAGGTGGTATGGCGCAACGTATGACGTGTCGAACGACATGATGGCGACAGGTATGGGGGAGACGGCGGTGGTGTTGTTGGGCTGGCGGGCCTTGCGCGGGCGGCGGACGACGATGCTGGGGCCCCCGAGGAGATGTTCGTTTTGCCATATACAAGCTGTGGTCGCACAGGGGGCACGCAAGGGTCAAGAGGGGGGGGGGGGGGGAGGTGAGGTGTGACTTGCAAATGCGTGTTGGACGCCGTGCCGTGTGCCCATGCTTTTTTTTCTTTCTTGCCTGCCTGCTGGGCCTACCGGCATGTGATGGGATGCATTTGCGCATGTATCTTTTGCATTGTAGGTCTCGGGCGTCGGTCAGTACCCCTTGGCTGCTTACCTCTTTACTTTACTTATTCGTGACCTGCCTACTTGGGCAAGTTTGGCAGTATGCATGTTGGCTTGCGTCCCATGGCGTTGGCAGTCTGAAGTAGGTTGGAGAACACGGAAAGTTTGCTCTTGGGGTAGGTAACGTTCATAAAAGTATCCAGTGCTTGCTTGGGTGAAGTGAATATGCTTTTCACCACGCACCCCTTCGTCGCTTGGGGATGGATGGATGGATGGGTGACCCCTAATGGTATGGGACGTAGCTGGTAGGCTGGTTCGTTTCCCCGGACCCTAGAGCTAAAACTCCAGCCGCATACCTCCATACATAGGTAGTACTTATGTATCAAGTATGTAGCCCCCCATCCAGCGGCACCGGCCGCAAAGGGAGTTTACCACTATGGAAACAAGTTCCCCGGCGGGGTTCCCAAAGGATACACGCCCGAAGTACACGTGTAAGTAGAGAGAGGCGCGAGCACCGAGATGGGTCGGGGAGCCTCCCGGCCTCGGCTTGGCGTAACCGGACGGAATATAGAAGAAGAACACGTTCAATGGTGTGTGAAAGACGGAATGGACGGATAAGAGATGCAATGATTGGTTCGGGCAGAGCCCAGCACAGCACCAGCATCCCTTCCCCCCCCCCCCCCCCCCCCCCCCCGACAGCTTTCTCCGCAAAGGCAAGCGACGGCTATGCAAGTCTTCACCGGGGGCCCCGTCGTCCGTTCCCCCATCCCCGCCAGCTGGTTTGGGGAAACCTGGGCATGGGAGGGCCGGGGTCTCTCCTCTCCTCTTCTTCTCCGTCTCTCTTCCTTCTCTCCCTCCCTTCGGATTCGGGTGATTCAAAGATGGACAGACGAAAGGGGGCCAGCCAGCCAACCCCTCCAGCTCTCTCTCAGTTGCCTCCCCCGGACGTATGTAGTTACGGATGGGCGTATGTACTCGCATCCGCTGGCCGCTACGGCGGGCTAGTGGTCCGGAAGGGGACGGTTAGACAGGAAATAGTGCCGGGTCTGGGTTGCAAGGTCCAGGGCGGTGAGTGCGTGGACGAGTTCTCCCATCTGACCTGCGCATACCGTTATATTCGACGAGAGGGACCTTGGGTCGGGCCAATCACGACTCTGGGAAGGGGGAACGCGGCGCGCCGCGAACCCCATTAAAGTATACGCAGGCGCCCACGTGAGCCTCTTTTCGCGCTGAGGCTGGCTCGTTCTGCTGGCTCTTCCTTCTCCCCCCCCCCCTGCCGGGCCCCCGGCCCCCGGCCCCCCTTTTTTGGTTGGTGGTTTTCGGCTGGCGACGGCCGAGCCAGCGAGGCCCAGCGTGCATTAAGCTTTGGGCTTCTCGTCCATGTTCCTGAGCTGGTCGTCGCAGAAACGCGCACTGGACTGACTCGGCGAGGGGGAGTCTCCTTGTGGTTCAGGTGGCCCGCGACCCAGGGCGGCGGCGGCGGCGGCGGCCCCCCCTAACATCCCCGGGACGCGCGTGGTGGCCAGCCATGGGGAACGGATGGATGAATGAAGGGGCACGATGGGCTATCCTGGGCCTGCCCGAGGGGAAGGGGGTGATATTCTCCTGCCTTCTTTGCTACTCTTCCTGCCCACATGACCGCAAAGGTGCAGTCAGGGGGCCCATCAAAAAGCTTGTCCTCTGGAGGCTGGCCGGGTTGGCCTCGCAAGTCGCCGCTGCGATGTCGCAGACGCAAATGTTTGTACTATGCAGGCAGCCCCCCCAGGCGTTTTGCGCCACTTTGCATGAGTACCGTACATGATTGCAGGACACTTCGTCGCGTCTGCCGCCAGGGAATGAATATGTATGTACACATAGGTGCGACAGGAAAACACCGAGGGCCATGACGTTGGCGTTGGAGAAGTGTATGCGCAGGAAGGTTGATCGCTGCCCCTACGAAGGTTGCATGGGAGCGGGCCAATCAAACCGACCTTCCGCCCGCCTGCCGACTGCCCAATCGAGGAAGAAGGAAAAAGGCATTCATTCCCGACCCCCCGGGTTGAATCTGGACTTCTCACGGCCCGGGCAGGTAAGGGCATGTAAGTAGGCTCAACTCAGGCAGGGCAGGCCCGACGTTCACGGCGTCGGAGGTAAAAGGCCAGTAAGGTTGCTAAGGTTTCGTGTAGGAGCCGCTTACCCCGGATTCCGCTTGTCAGGTTTTTTTTTCTTTCTTAATCGAGAAACCCACCTTCTGTGCGACGGGACGGACTGAGTTTTTTCTGGTTTTGTTCTTCCCCTTCTCCATTTCGGCGCTTCTCGTCCAATTTTTCTCTTTCATCCCATTCTCTCTCTCCTCTTCCCACTCTCCTTCCTCCACCCGATGGCGTCTTATGTAATCTAGCTCCGAGCCTGGCGGCGCGCGAACAGGCCACCCAGGGGTTCCCATTACCCAATATTCACCCAATGGAAAGAAAAGATGCGTCGGCCTTGGCTCTCTCTCTTTGCCACGGCACCCCGTTGCCGCCCGCCGTGGGTTTGGGGATGAGTCGAGACGTGCTCAGGTGACAAAGAAAGCGTTCGCTAGTTTCCATTACCCAATCTGTGATCAATAGAAACCCCCCCTTGGGCCGCCCCCTCCCCTTGACTACTATTACACGCACCACCACCACCACCACCACCCCCCCGGCAGAGGAAGAAGTGGTGCCTGCGTGCCCGCGTACGGCTCTGTTACACTTCTATTCGCTTGACATCATCCGGCCTCGTCCGGTGTCGAGCTAGCCCCTTGCTGTTACGTACACGGATTCCCGGCGCACATTCTGCCTCGTCTGTCGCTCGCTTCCGTTTTCCACGGCCGGGCCCAGCACCACCAGACCGGTTCCCCCCCTGCTTCCTCGATCCGACCTGCCAACCAGCCTGCCTGCCTCGCGTCGGGGGCGGGAAGACACCCAGACGACGACAACTACCTACTAACTACTTACATACACACAACCAACAACCTCACACAGCCTGCCGACGTGTCACGCATCTTCTCAACCCTTCGCCAGGCCCCATCCCCATCCCAGACCGTCCCCTAGCGCCTGGAGGCCACTTCTGTTCCCCGCATTGCGCTTGCGATACTCTTACCTAAGACTCGGGCCCCTTGACTAATAGAAAGACCCCTTCCAGGCTACTTGCGCCTCTGCCACCAAGGTCGAGACACGAGGAGGAGCCTGGGCGACAGAGCGCGAGAGAGGGACAGAAAGAGGGGAGCGCCCACCCATAGCCAAGGCAAACCTTCATTTCCCACGAACAACCACATCCGCCCAGTACCGATTTTGCTCGGCGCTAGCACTGCATTGTGAACCCAGGGGAGCCCGGGGCTGGAATTGGCGGCTCCATCTACATACGGAGTACCTCTCTCTTTCTCTCTTCCCCTCCAGCTACCTATCCATCTGTTCCAATCCCGAGCCGCAGGCCATGGTCCCGCGGCCTGCCACTGCTGGCACCACCACGGAGCCAGGGCCAGAGCCCGAGCCCGAGCGGCCTCGTGCCACCGCAGAGGCTACGGCGGCGGCTATTAAAGCCATGCCCTCACCCTGCGCCGCCGCCCCCGACGGCGGGCTCGACTTGTCCCAGACGTCCCAGAAAACATCTTCGCCCCGGGACAAGAGCAGCCGTTCGTCCTTCTCATCGGTGCGGGAGAACGACTCGGACCTGGCCCAGACCTTTACGAGCACCAAGGTCTCCTCCTACCTGCACCTGCCCGAGGCCGCCGTCGACAGCGCCGGCCCCGACCCTGACATGGCCACCACCGTGACCCAGTTCCTGCCGCCGCGGACCCAGCCCGCCAGCAGGCTCCATGGCGGCTGGTTTCCGGCCGTGGCCGCCGAGGCCTTCCAGGGCTGGAAGCAGATCGACGTCAAGGGCCGGACCGCCAGCCGTAGCTTCGGCGACTTGCAAGCCCTGAAGCTCGTGTGGTCCTCGCCCGCTGCCGTGCGCTCCCCGCCCCCGCCTCCCCCAGCGCGACGGAGCCGCCGCCCCTGCGCCCCTCGCCGGGCCAGTCCCCCATTGAGAAGCTGCCCCTCGAGCTGCTGGGTAAGTTCCCCTTCGTGCCGCGCCGTCCCGAGCCCGCCGCAGGGTAGGTCGCTGCGCGATTCGAGGCTGCCGAGGCTGACCTTTCACCGTAGGGCCCATTATTGACCTCCTCGTGTTGGACGTCCCTACCGATGGCATCACTACCCGCAACAAGGACCTGATGTCGCTGCTGTGCACCTCGAGGACCCTGCACACGGCCACGCTGCATGCACTGTACAGAAACATCACCATCCCGCACTCGACCATCTACCGGAAGTTCCTGGGCCACCTGTCGCAGAACCCGGAGCTTGGCACCATTGTGCGGCGGTTGGACTTCAGCCACTTCAACCCCACCAGCCTGTTCACCACGGCCGCCGAACGCGCCACCACACAGAACCTGACGCCCGAGAAGCTTCTGCAGTGCCTCGAGCTCACGCCCTACCTGCGCGAGTTCCTGGGCCAGGAGTACATCGACGACGAGATCGACGTGAACGTGCTGCGCAAGCTGTTCCTGGGCCTGCCTCGGCTGCAGGCCCTCGACTTCGCCGGCTGCTCGTCCAGCGCGTTCAAGGCCTCCATGGAGTCGGTGGTCCTGTCGTCCGAATGGCCCGATATCCTCTCCATCTCCCGCTTGTCCTTCCACAAATGTATCAACTTGCCGTCCTCCGTCTTCGCCACCATCCTCCCCAAGCTGACCAGACTGACCCATCTGGACGTCGCGGGCACCCGCATCACGGACGAGGCCCTAGAGTCCATTCCAGAGACGGCCCGGCTTACCCACTTGAACCTGGCCAAGTGCACTTGGCTGTCGGCCGACAGGGTCGTCAATTTCCTCACAAATCACCCCGCTGTCAACAGGTCCCTCGTCGTCCTCAGCGTGGCGTCGGATGCACGGAGCCACCAGCTGATGGATGTCGATGACGTGACCCGATTGCTGCCGGTGCTGCCGTCCACTCTGCGGTCGCTCAGTCTGAAGGGCAGCAGGATGGATGCCGCCCACATCGATCTGCTCCGTCCCCTAACCAAGCACTTGGAGGAGCTTGCTCTGGGCCGATCGTTGAAGATCTCCGACATCGACCGGCTGTTCGTTCCGGACGAGGACGACGAGAACCTAGATGCCCAGCTCGAATGGGTGCCGCACACGCTGAAGTACATTGACTTGTCAGACTACTGGGCCTCGGAGCTCGATCTCGTCACTTTGTTCAGCAGCAGCATCTCCATCATGCGGAAGTTCTCGGCGCCGTTGGAAGTGATTGAGGTCGCCGACGACCTCTACACACGGCTCTCCAAATCGACTGTCGTGAAGCGGATGGGCTGGACTGTCACGGAGTTCGGCAGCAGAGCATGGCTCGTCCGGCTGCACGCGCCGGAAGACGGACCACGCGACGCGGGCCTGCGGTCCTGGAAGCTGGGCGCTTCGTTTTGGGGCATGCGCAAGATACCCGTGGCCAACGCCGAGGTTGGCGGCATGTACGGCTCGTACATGTTCAAGAGGAAGCTGTAATTATCGTGTATGATTTTTTTTGGGCGACGGCAGGCTGGTCACCGAACAGGCCGTCCGGATGTGCCGCGGCGTTCTTGGGATATTTTTGGGGGGCGGGTTTTGGTCGTCAGGCGTTCGGATTGTTACGAGAGATCATCACTCTGGAGCGCAAAACCGGGTGGGAAAACAGCAAACTCATCTGTAGATATCCGTATTGCATGGCGAAGCGACAAGGCACCGGTAGGCAGGAACAGCGATTGTGTATATATATCCATCAAATCGCGATGACCTCGATTGCATAGGCCCGGTGTGAAGAAGGAGTACATGGTCGCGACGAACGCTGAGTGCTTGAAGGTTTCACGGTTCAGTCATGGTAGCCTCATCGTTACTGTCGGTTCGAACGCGAAGAGACGGTCTTGAGGCCCTCCCCCGCAGTAAGAATACAGTTTCGCGGGCACATGATGTTGCTCAACGCTGATTTGACGACGGCGTTGTTGCTTGCGAAGTAGGTAGTATGTACATCTGCTGGTAGGCCGTCTAATACGAAGTCCCGACTGTAGTATCCATTGGGAAGTACGGAGTACAAGGATGAAACCTATATTAGTAGAGGCCTAGGTACATGGTTACCTTACTTCTTTTAGCGGGTACTTTACTGAAATGGAAAGCTCTTTCAGCCACCGCCACAAAGTAGCCACACAGCCGTCCGCCTCACCTGACGCTCTGGCGGTTGGCCTGGGTGACGCCAAATGTCATTAAACTCCGGAGTTAGTCCGAACGCTCGCTCTCCCCAGCCTTGGAAGCTTCCGGGAAACTGGACCTGGACCTGACCTGACCTCTCAACCGCGCGTCACCATCGGGACAGCTTGGACTTGGAGCCTGGCTGCCATCATCATCACCACCCATCATGGCTCCATCCAATACGTCCATGTTCCGCTCGGCGGACATGAGTATGGTGCAGCTGTACATTTCCAATGAAATCGGTCGGGAAGTCGTCAACGCTCTGGGAGAAGTTGGACTGGTCCAATTTCGCGATGTACGTGGTTGCGGCAGCTGCCGTCATGGTTTCCATCGTCGCTTGTCGACTGCCTTTATCCAGCCCTGCTGACCCAGCCCGCAGCTCAACGGCGATGTCAGCGCCTTCCAGCGCACCTTTACCCAGGAGATCCGTCGCCTCGACAACGTCGAACGTCAGCTCCGTAAGTCGCCCGCCGCACCTCGCCGCCGACCGAACGCCCCGGGGCTAACCGGGAAACAGGCTACTTCCACAACCAGATGGACAAGTCGGGCATCCCCCTCAGGAAGCTGGACCTCGATGTCGAAACCCTGGCTGCCCCGAGCACCACCGAGATCGATGAGCTGGCCGAACGCGGACAGAGCCTCGAGGCTCGCATCCAACAGCTCAACGACAGCTACGAGACCCTCAAGAAGCGCGAGGTTGACCTGACCGAGTGGCGCTGGGTCCTCCGCGAGGCCGGCGGCTTCTTCGACCGCGCTCACGGCAACGTCGAGGAGATCCGGGCGTCGACCGAGGACGACGACGCTCCGCTCCTGCAGGACGTCGAGCAACACCACCAGGCCCCCGATGTCGAGCGCTCTTTTGGCGGCATGAACATCGGCTTCGTGGCTGGTGTCATCGGCCGGGATCGCATCGCCGCCTTCGAGCGTATCCTCTGGCGAACGTTGCGTGGCAACCTGTACATGAACCAGTCCGAGATCCCTGAGCCCCTGATCGATCCCACCACCAACGAGGCCGTGAACAAGAACGTCTTTGTCATCTTCGCTCACGGCAAGGAGATCCTGGCCAAGATTCGCAAGATTTCCGAGTCGATGGGCGCCGACATCTACAACGTTGACGAGAACAGCGACCTCCGCCGGGACCAGATCCACGAGGTCAATGCTCGCCTGAACGATGTCCAGAACGTCCTCCGGAACACGCAGCAGACGCTCGAGGCTGAGCTCACCCAGATCGCCCAGTCTCTGTCTGCCTGGATGATCCTCGTCACCAAGGAGAAGGCCACCTACCAGACGCTCAACCTCTTCTCCTTTGATCGGCAGCGACGCACGCTGATCGCCGAGGGCTGGTGTCCTACCAACGATTTGGCCTTGATCCGCAGCACGCTGCAGGACGTCACGAACCGTGCCGGTCTCTCTATCCCCTCTATTATCAACGAGATCCGCACCAACAAGACGCCCCCCACTTACCTCAAGACAAACAAGTTTACCGAGGCTTTCCAGACCATCATTAATGCCTACGGCACGGCCACGTACCAAGAGGTCAACCCGGCCCTCCCTGCCATCGTTACCTTCCCCTTCCTGTTCGCCGTCATGTTTGGTGACTTTGGCCACGCCGTTGTCATGCTGCTGGCCTCGCTGGCCATGATCTACTGGGAGCGACCTCTCAAGAAGGTCACTTTCGAGCTGTTCGCCATGATCTACTACGGTCGCTACATCGCCCTCATCATGTCCATTTTCTCCCTCTACACGGGTCTCATGTACAACGATGCCTTTTCCAAGTCCCTGACTCTCTTCGACAGTGCTTGGCAGTGGAAGGTCCCCGAGGGCTGGAGCGAGGGCGACGTGCTTGTCGGCGAGCTCAAGAGTTCGTACAGGTACCCCTTCGGCCTGGACTGGAGATGGCACGAAACCGAGAACGACCTGCTGTTCAGCAACAGTTACAAGATGAAGATGAGTATCATCCTCGGTTGGGCTCACATGACGTACTCGTTGGTTCTCTCGTGGTACAACGCGCGCCACTTCAAGAAGCCGATTGATATCTGGGGCAACTTTGTGCCGGGCATGATCTTCTTCCAGTCCATCTTCGGCTACCTGGTGATCTGCATCATCTACAAGTGGTCTGTCGACTGGGCGGCTGCTGACGCGCCGCCTCCGGGCCTGCTCAACATGTTGATCTACATGTTCCTCCAGCCTGGCTACATCGACGTGCGTCTGTACGCGGGTCAGGAGTACGTGCAGAAGATTTTGCTGCTGCTGGCCTTTGTCCAGGTTCCTATTCTCCTGTTCTTGAAGCCCTTCTACCTGCGCTGGGAGCACAACCGCGCGCGTGCCAAGGGCTACCGCGGCATTGGCGAGCAGTCGAGAGTGTCGGCGCTCGACGACGAGGACGGCAACCACGGAGCCGGAAACGGACGCGCCAGCGTTGATAGCGATGGCGAGGGTGTGGCTATGCTCGCCCAGGACCACGGTGACGACGACGAGGAAGGCCACCACGAATTCGAGTTCAGCGAGGTCATGATCCACCAGGTCATCCACACTATTGGTAAGATGAACTCTTCTTTTTCCCCCCTCACCCACCAAACCCCGGGCCTCCTTGCTGACTCGTGGCAGAATTCTGTCTGAACTGTGTCTCCCACACGGCTTCCTACCTTCGTCTCTGGGCCCTGTCGCTTGCCCACCAGCAACTCAGCGTGGTGCTTTGGTCCATGACGCTGGGTCCCACTCTTAAGATGGGCGGCGTTATTGGCGTCATTGCTATTGTGTGCGGATTCTGGCTGTGGTTCTTCCTTACTTGCTGCATTTTGATTGCCATGGAAGGCTGTTCGGCCATGGTAAGTTTTCCCCTGGCACCACCAGCTTGGTGTTGGTCGTGCGATGGCACTAACGCGCATCACAGTTGCACTCGCTTCGTTTGCAGTGGGTTGAGGCGCAATCCAAGTACGCCGAGTTCTCGGGCCACATGTTCACGCCGTTTTCTTTCCCTACGTTGTTGGAGGAGGACGAGGGTTTGGCTGAGTTCAGGGGTTAAACAGGTTGTAGACAGGGGTCCTGTGTCCCTAGGAAGAATCGTGTACGATTGGTTCGGAGCTGTAGACAATCAAACCGCATGCTTATTCATTAGTTCCAGATGGAACAGCCGGTATACCGGCCACAGTGACGCCCGCATATCCTATCTTGGTTGTGAAGTGCCGCACCGAGATATGGGGGGCCGAGGAGGGGGCCGACGGCATGAGGGCGCCATACGTGCTACAAACCGAGCAGGTCCTACGAAGCTGGTCCGTCGGGGTCGACAGTCCGGGGGTCAAAAGCTTCACGGGGCGTGCGACGGGATTGCATTGGTAATTTGGATTGTACCCCTCTACGGAAGGTGTTTTCTCTATTGTTCTTGGTTCATGGACACGCCGTTGTCGGCGGGCTCGGTGGTGCGGCTCAGGGGGGGCAGGTGGCGGCGGGCCTCGTGGCGGGACATTTGCTGCAGCAGGGTGTCGATGACGACGAGGGCGGACATGGCCTCGACGATGGGGACGGCGCGGGGCACGACGCAGGGGTCGTGGCGGCCCTTGGCGGCGAGGACGCCCTCGGCCTCGCCGTCGTAGGTGGCGGTGGTCTGCTCCTGGCCGATGGTGGCGGCGGGCTTGAAGGCGACGCGGAAGTAGATGGGGGCGCCGTTGGTGATGCCGCCCTGGATGCCGCCCGAGTTGTTGGTCTTGGTGGTGAGGCGGGGGCGCGGGACGCCGTCGCGCACGGGGGCCTCGGCGGAGCGCACGAAGGCGTCGTTGTGGGCGGAGCCGGGCACCTCGCAGCCGCCGAAGCCGGAGCCGATCTCGAAGCCCTTGGTGGCGGGGATGCTCAGCATGGCGTGGGCGAGGGCGGCCTCCATCTTGTCGAAGCAGGGCTCGCCGAGGCCGCTGGGCACGTTGCGGATGACGCAGGTGACGGTGCCGCCGATGCTGTCGCTGCGGTCGCGGAAGCCGGCGATGTAGTCGGCCATGGCGGCCGAGGCGGCGGCGTCGGGGCAGCGCACGGGCAGGAAGCGGTCGACGGTGTCGCGGTCGACGGTCTCGAGCAGGCGCAGGAAGTCGGGGTTGCGGCTGGGCGTCGGGCAGGCGGGCGTGGGCGGGAAGAGGTGGACGGCGCCGACGGAGCTGACGAAGGCGGTGATCTCGACGCCGTAGGCGAGGCGCAGGTACTTCTCGGCGACGGCGCCGGCGGCGACGCGGCCGATGGTCTCGCGGGCGGAGCTGCGGCCGCCGCCGCTGCTGGCCTTGACGCCGTACTTCTCGAGGTAGGTCCAGTCGGCGTGGCTGGGCCGCGGGTACAGGTCCATGGTGCGGTTGCCGTAGTCGTGCGGCCGCTGGTCCTCGTTGAGCACGAGCAGCCCGATGGGCGTGCCCAGCGTCACGCCGAACTCGGTGCCCGACTGGATCGCCACGCGGTCCTTCTCGTCGCGCGGCGTCGTGATGGCCGACTGCCCCGGCCGCCGCCGCGTCATCTGCGGCTGGATGTCGGCCTCGCTCAGCTCCATGCCCGGCGGGCACCCGTCGATGATGCACCCGACCGACCGGCAGTGCGACTCGCCGTAGGTCGTGACCCGGAAGGCGTGGCCGAAGGTCGACATGGCGGGCGGGTTGTTTTGTGTGGAGGAGGGAGGGAGGGAGGGGTGGTTACTATTAAACTTTTTTCTTTGGTTTTACCTTCTTTTAATGGAAAAGGGATCGCTCTCCTGTTCCGTCCAAGGCGGGCAAAAGTATGGAAATAGCAGAGTTACTATAAAGCAACACCAAATTGATCGCGTCAATGGGGGGGGAGAGGGAGACGGAGAAGGGGAGATAATATTGGGCCAAAGGGAGGACGAGGGCCTCACCGACGTCGGTCCTCCCCGAGTCACGAAATTTTGCGCCGCCCGTACGATGGGCAGTGGGTGGTCATAAAGTACATACAATGGTGGGGGATCCGTCCGCCCTTCCCGATTGAGACCCCCCGCGATGGGGGGCCGTCCATGTACGTATGTACCGCTCCTGCCAAACTTTGGTAAGAGAGTACATACATCCCACTACCGTGCCTGCAGGGAGACCATGTACCTATTGAACCTTATGTACTTACATCCCTCATCTTCTTCAGTTCGACCGGCCCCCGGCGCTTCATCCCAGGCCTTCTTCATCCTCTCTCTTTCTCTGTTCGTTCGCCAATGCGGATCGTCGGTACCCGAGCATCGCCTTGCTGGATCGATGATACTACATACAGTAAGTAGTATATCCCAAGTTCTGCATTCGCTTGTTGCCGTGGTGTTGCGCGCGGGTGTCCGAGCTTCCCACGGGACGGGCGGGATGGAAATGCGCTCTCTGGTTTTGCTGGGGGGCCGGGCGGTGGATTTCCTCCCCAGACTCCATCCGTGTGCATATAACACAGCACCGAGCGAGTGAGTGACCGCGACGTCCCGGACCGGCCCTGCAGGCGGTGGATAATAGCTTTTCTCTCTCTTTCTCTCTCTCTCTCTCTCTCTCTCTCTCTCTTATAACCCCCGTCGCCCCGTCACAATTCTTCCTTCTCCCCGCCCCCCTCCCTCCCGAGCCAGTCATGACTTTGGCCGTCAGCCGGCTCCTGGTCCGGCCGAGGGCGCGAGCCGGGGCTCCTCCCTACGCCCGCGTCGTCGCCGCCGCCGGGGGAAGCACCGGCGGCGGGCGCGGGCACCGCCGTCTGTTCTCGGCCGACGCCGCCGCCCGCCCGGTGCAGGTCTACGTGTCGCGGAGCCCCGACCCGTTCCTCAACCTGTCCATCGAGCACTACCTGCTGCAGAAGTCGGCCCCCGAGTCCGTCGTGCTGTTCCTGTACACCAACCGGCCGTGCGTCGTCATCGGCCGGAACCAGAACCCCTGGCTCGAGGTGAACCTGGCCCTGCTCGACCGCCCGGGGCTCCTGGCCCCCTCCCCCGCCGACGGTGGCGGCGGCGGCGGCGACGACGACGACGCGGGGGTGCGCCTGGTGCGGCGGCGCTCGGGCGGCGGCACCGTCTTCCACGACCACGGCAACGTGAACTACAGCGTCCTCTGCCCACCGGCCGCCTTCGACCGCAACAAGCACGCCGAGATGGTGGTGCGCGCGCTGCGGGGCCTCGGCGTGCCGACGGCGCGCGTGAACGAGCGCCACGACATCGTCGTCGCGGCGGCCGACGCCGACGCCGGCGCCGCGGGGGCCTTCAAGGTCTCGGGCTCGGCCTACAAGCTCACGCGCCTGCGCTCGCTCCACCACGGCACGTGTCTGCTGTCGACGCCCAACCTAGACCACATCGGCTGCTTCCTGCGCTCGCCCGCCGAGCCCTACATCAAGGCTCGCGGCGTCGAGAGCGTCCGCTCGCCCATCCGCAACGTGGGCCTGCCCGGCGCCGCCTTCGAGGCCGCCGTCGTCGCCGAGTTCGCCGCCATGTACGGCCGCGTCGACGTCGAGACCGTCGGCGGCGCGGAGCTGAAGCTTCCCGAGGTGGCCAAGGGCTACGCCGAGCTCAAGGTGCGAAACCCGCCGCCCCGCGTCGGGGCTGCTGTGCCCGACCGCATGCTGACATGGCCGCACAGTCGCCCGAGTGGCTCTATACGCAGACCCCGCAGTTCACCTTTTCTACGCAGCCGTCCGACGAAGACCCCCGGGCGAGACCAGCCCTCCCGGACTACCTACCAGAAGGCGTACGTTTCCCCCCTTGTCCTATCCATGGCTGCGTGAGCGCTGCCCTCTGATGCCTGCACAGTTCCACCTCTCCCTTACAGCCCGCCATGGGCAAATCACCCAGGCCCGCGGTAGTACGGTAACGCCCTCGTCTCTGGACTCGCTACATCTACACAAGATCGGCGACTGGCGCAGTCTGATCGGCGAGCCGGCCGGTAAATGGTTGAACAACATGTTCGGCCTGAGGCAACAAGGCTGAAGTATGTCGTCTGCCTTGCAAGCGTAGCACATCAGGACAGCAGTGGGGAGGCTTCCTACCATCTGACAACACTTTTGTATAGACGAGATACCCTTGCCACGCGTGGCCACTGCGTGATCGGGTTTCAGGTGCCGCGAATGAATATTGGAAATGCATTTGGTGGCGCCAAGCTCCTTCGGCACGCCTGTCTTCTCAGTTACCATGCGAGTCCAGAAGGTAAGCATTTTATTAATTACTAAAGATACAGGGTTTCCGGCCTGGTATGTGAAGTGAAGAAATACTTGGCAATGGGCCAATCAGATGCTGAAAAAGCTGCCGCCGCCGCCGCTGGCAGTAGCATGGCAAAATCAAAAATCATGCAGGGGTATCAAGTGGGAAACGAAACCAAACTCCGTCGCCAATGCCAGTCGTGGCCGCGGGCCAGCTAATAACGCACGATAGGGGCGCCATGATGGAAAGAGGAAGAAAGACGTCATTATCAGAGGGTATACTGGTCGCGCCTCTCGGAATCCTGGGGAGCAGGCCAAGACGCAAATACTCCCCGCGTTCCAACGCTACGGCCCAGCTCGGATCCCAAGGTCAAGCGCCAGTCGGTATTCCGCGACTCCGTTGCTGGTTGAGGAGAGTGAATATCCTGCAGCATGAAGGTTGAGTGGCCGTCGATGATTGGGGAAAGGGGGTCTTCCGCGTAGCTTGTGGGGGTGGGCGACAATTTGCCGGGCAAGCTCGTGGTCGATGTGGGTAGGAGGTGGCCGGTGGATTGGGCCGCCGCCGCCGCCGCCGCTCTCCGTGTACGTCGCCTGAGGCGCTTCGGCACGACGGCGTGCCGAATCGTGTTCAGGAACGCCTTGGTTGTCCCGAAGAACAAAAACACAAGGAGGCTGGCGGTACAGCCTGGCATGAAGAGGAGGAAATCGACCCGGGCTCGCTCGACGCTCAAATCGGCGCTCGGCCCCAGGCGCTGGTTCGAATAGTTCTCCATGGACGACAGCTGGAACCATATCTGGAAGACCTCAAAGACACCGAGGAAAATAAAAGCGATAGTGAAGCGGATCATTAGCCACGAGTCATAAATGGTATCGCGCTGCGGAGGTGTGGCGTCCAGTTTCAAATCCGAAGTCCATGACTGCACCGACCGTCCATACTGGACGTCCCAGTTCTGAAGCCGCCACCGTGTGTGGACGTATTTGATCAATATGATGATCAAGAGCAGGCATCCAATGATGAGGCTGAAGAACACTGCAAAGACACGGTAAGGACAAATCGCACACTCGGTTCAGTAGGCAGGGATACACTCACGGTTGATGTTGGCGATAATCAGGAAGAGCCAAAATGACGATTTAACAACAGGGGTGTGCAGCATGCTGATCAGAATTGCTGGCAGGAGTATGGTCACAAATTTGGCCACAACACCGGCCTGGCGTCGAAGCGCTCTCACGGACACGCTATCGGCGAACCCGTATATGGAGCGCAGAAGAGCAAAGGCCCTACATGCGGCAAGAATGTTAGCAACCGACAGGAGGACGTGGTAACGGTGGAGGCGTACCAGAAAACGGCCAAAAGAGCCTCTACGTTGTAGCTGTAATATTCTGTTGACAACAAGTCAGAGAAAGCTTCGACTGGACGAGGGCGTGGAGACGGGCGTACGTATGTAGAAGAGAACCTTGTCCAGGCCCGTCGACGGACCAGCGATGACGAGTTCAACTTGTCCCTGATTCGCGACAGCGTTCTTGTATTGGTCGACCTTGATATCCCGCCAGGCGATAATGGTGTGGATTTGTTGGGTCACGCTCCCCAGGGTGCTGAGAAGCGTAAAGTAGGAGAGTAAGGCGACATAGGAGAAGCGTTCGCGGTGAACCCAGACCAGCCAGATCATCAGACAGCTGCTGAGGAGGCAGACAGTCGAGTATGCGAGCACGCCGGCGGCTGTCCCGACGGCTCCCTGAATCAGCTGAGCCACCATCTCGACGGGGGGCTACGCCGAGGTGCCATGTGTAAGGTTGGTTTACTGAGCAGGTGTTGGGAGGGACGGGGCGGCGTTGGGAGGGCGATTAGGGCGAAGAATTGGGCAGTAGGGGAACTGCCACGATGAATAAGAAAAGTCCGAGACGAGGATGACTGAGGGCAGCAACGAGCGGCACGGCGTGGGCAGTGTTCAGCTAAGAGTGGCTGACTGGAGCGAAGGTTCCCGGCCATCTGGTGCAGTCCCGTTGATCTCCAGGGACATGGTCATGCAGTGGCCACTCGGCGTCTCATCCGGCTCACATGGGGACAGGGTGATGCTTGCCACGATCGGCCAAGGGCCAGCGCCCGCGGCTGCATGAAGGGCCACGGACTCGCGAGGGTGCCCACGTCGTGGGCGGTTGTGGCAGAGGGTCGGGCAAGAACAGCAGGCAGCATCTCGATTGGGCCGGTGCCAGATTGGGTCCATTGCCGATCCGGGCGACGTGCAACACGACGGTGGGGGTGAAGGATGGGTCTGCCTGGCATCGCGGCGCAATGGGGACGCTTTTCTTGGGTCCGTGGCCTCCAGGTCGCCGGCGAGACCCGGCGCCGGGCTTCTGCCGGCAGTCGGAGGCCATGTGCACGAGGGTGGACCAGGGGATGAAGGAGGGTCGGAGATCTGTACCAAGGAGGATGGATGGGAACACGGGAGTCGCGCAGTCACCCGTGATCCATGACGAGAGGGGATGGGGATGCAGCTGAGTCAACTGGCTGTTGTTGAGGGCTGTCTGGAAATGGATGATGGCTCCAGTCAGTCCACTCCTCGTTAGTCCTCCTGCCCAGTGTCGCCCGCCGTCGTCGTGCCTTCCTCGCGCCTCGCTTTCCCCGGAGGCCCGAGAGTTGGATGCTCGGACAGCAACTGCCCTGTTCGGGCGCTAGTTGGGACGGCGGTGCGTACGCTAAACAGGATGGACGGCGAGTGCTGGGGTTTTCAGCAGCGTCACCCGGGAGGGAACTTTACCCTTTACTTTCCCGCGCTGGATTCGTCGAGTTTCCCGGCCGGGTGAACCCTACGAGGAGCGACAAGCCAGGGCTAGCTGGGTCTCGGCCATCTCATACTTACAAAGCGGCAGCCCCAACCGCCCGGCGTCGGCAGGGTTGCGCTCGTCGGATGGATGGCGGGGCGACGGCAGGCAGCCTGCGAACAGTGGCGATCCATCCATCCATCCCACGATGGCAATCAATATACGCGCACACTAGAACACGCACGACGTACGTACGGGGTACGGATCTGTCGGTTTGTGCAAAAGTTTACCTAGGTAGTCGCCAACGGCGGGCGTAGAGGTGGCATGGGATCCAGGATGGGATGGGATGGGAATGGTGCCATCGAGAGGGGCAAGTATTCGCGTGTGCCAGGTTGACCGATTTCAGATGAAACAAGCGTGGCTGTAACGAATTGCGAGTCAGTATCCAACGGCCTATACCGCTTATGGAGCCTAAATCGTGGTGAACAAGGCCCGCGATTGGTGCAGCATGTTTGCATCAAGGCCTGCCACTTCCTAATTCGGCTTGTTCTCATCCCAGGGGGGGCTGCTGTTTATGGGTTGCGGCGCTGCTATTTCAGGACTCGCTCTCTACGTGCCGCATCTTATGCCGAGGCTAATATGGATGGATGGGATCCTACTTGAAGTACTTTACACCCATCGAGTTCAAGTGAGTCCCCCCCCGCCTTTCGCCGCTGGGGAGGGAACCTTCCAACCTTCCTACCTAGAAAGCCCGTTCAGATGGCGTCAGCGTCCACGCGTGGGGCTGCACCGACAACAGCACGCACCCGGTGATCGTGCATTGGATCAATCCCGTATCCATGAGAGGCCGGGTGCTGCCATCCCATCGCGCACGGCAGTTCCGCCGATCGACTAGCTGAACCAAGTGTCTGAGGAATCTGGCAGCTCTGGTACGCGCCGTGGTGCCCATGCTTCCAATCTCAATTTCCCTCCACCAGCAGCCTAAGCTCAAGCTTAGTCCGGCCTCCATCAGACACAAAAAAAAAAAAAAACAGATCAGATCTAGACCCCTCTCCAGCTGTCATCCCATGTGGAAAGCAGCCCAGCCAGGGTGCCGATAGATGGTTTCATGCATGAAAGGAGGCAACTTCCGAGATGCACACATGTACCTGCATGTCTCATCGGGACAAGGCAAACCCCCTACGCTCTGTAAAGTACCAACTTCCGCAAGTACCTTACCTAGGCAGCTAAGGTAAGTAGGTACTTTGGTGGATATAGAAGCAGCTGGTGGTGGTGGTACGACCATCACGGAACGGACGTGCCTGCCACTGCATTCTGCTCCTCCAAGTTGACTTCATGTGCCGCGGACCGTTTGCCATCCATCCATGGATAGCTCTCAATCCCTATACAAACAAACACCGTCTGCCAAGCACCGGCTGCAGCAATGTAGACAAAGAAGATGTAGCACACCCCGGGTGGTTTTCTCATTTCACCGAACAACACCAACACCTGCGGGCAGGTCAGGTGGAGAGAGCCCCCGGGAGGTCAAGAGCATGGGCGTTTCCAGTTCACGAAGCCGGGCCTCATATCCGGTCCGGACTGGGAAGAGCGTTGACGTGTCATAATTCCACCAGCAGACATGATAACCCAAGCTGGAGATAAACGTTTGTTAGCCTGCCATGCCATTGGCCTGGTGAATTTAATCCAAGAGCTGACTTGCATCCACCCGTGATCTATTCCAGCCAAGTGCTTACTTCACCCACCGAGCAGTACTATATGGATGTTCAGCTCCAGGTCGAGCGGCCTTGGCATGGATCCGCCGGTTGCTTTTGACGGGAAGTGCGCATCTATATATCCATTCAAGCTGCGAGCTGACCGATACAGCCTCATGCCAAGCTGCGGTAGACGATGCAGGTAGGGGAGGATAAATGGGTGAATCTTACGCCCGCATCAGCTTTCCATCCTCCAGTGCGAGGAGGATGTGGATGGAGCATGGCGAGCTGAGGGGGTTTCCTGTGGTTAATTGAATGGGAAAGGGACTGGACTTGATATCCAGAGGATAGGCAATTGAATGGCACGAGAAGAGCTGGACAATGGATGCCTGACGCACCTTCCGTAACTTCCATTGTTCACTAGGTCTCAAACAAGCAAACGAGAAGCGCTCGTTTGTGCTCACACCAATACATTTGCAAATATAAATAATATTCCAGAAACCAGATACCTGAGAGTTGCCTAACTCCTCGGCAGCCCTGCTACTGGATTTTCTGTGCCGGCTGAACAGCAACCACGGACAGAGCAACAACAACAACATCCTCCAGTCGCCATCAAGCCTCTCGAGAGAGGTAAGTGATATAATCACCTCGAGACGATAAAGAAACCCCATCGTCCATCATGAGAGTCGCCGTCGTTGGTGGCGGCCCTTCCGGCCTGGCCACCTTGAAGTACTTGAAGACGGCGCACCTGTACTTCGATATCGATCCCATCGACGCCACCCTCTACGAGGCCGAGCCCAGCATCGGCGGCACTTTCGTGTACCGAGTCTACGAGGATGCCGAGGCAAGTGCTTGCTTTATTCTATACCCTTCCTGCCCCCCTTCCCCCCCCCCCCTCCTTCCCCCCGCGGGTTGTTCGTCGTCGTCTTGCCGGACCGCCACATGTTGACCTGTAATATGGAATGCAGTTGGTGTCGTCCAAGTACCTCACGGCCTTCTCGGACTTCCGCTTCGAGCCCTACAAGCCCGACTTCGTCACGCCCCAGGACTACGTCGACTATCTCGAGAGCTACGCCCTGGAGTTCGGCCTGCTGCCTCACATCCACTGCTCGACCAAGGTCTCGCGGATCCGCCGCAAGGAAGATGGGCAGCATCTCGTGACGCTCTTGCGCCAGGGCGACTCCACCGACCAGCTCTTCGACGCCGTTGCCGTCTGCAGCGGCCTGAACGTCGAGCCTGCCCGCCCGCCCGTGCCGGGCCTCTACCACGCGCCCACCGTCTTGCACTCGTCCGAGTTCCATTCCCGCAAGCAGCTCCTCGCCTCGCGCCAGGATCCCACCGTTGTCGTCATGGGCATTGGTGAGACCGGCATGGATCTGGGCCACCTCGCCGTCACGACGCCGGGAGTCAAGTCGGTCATCATGTGCCACCAGCAGGGCTTCTTCTGCGCCCCCAAGGTAAGTTGTGTATCCGAACAAACCTCCCAGGCAGCTTGACTGACGCTCGATAGCGTATTCCTGAGCCCACGCTCTTCGGCTTCTGGTCGCGATGCAAGCGCCAGCCGCCCAAGCCCATCGACGCCTCCACGGCCAGCCTGTTCGACACGGCCTATGTGCACCCTTACCTCCAGCGGGGATCGCTGCTCTGGCGCTACTATACCTGGTCTATCCGCTCGCTCCTGTTCTTGGCCACGGGCACCAGTCGTGGCTACGACCAATGGGTCGGCGGCCTGTCCGACGAGCGGATGAATGCTAATGGCAGTAAGTCGGCCCCTTCTGTGATGCTTTTTGTAGTGCAATGGTCCCCCGAACGCGCGGTTTTAGTGTACGCAGGTTGACTGACGGCTGGTAGTCTTCCTCTGCAAGTCGGACCGAGCCATGCCGTACCTGTCGGCTCCCTACCGATCCGGCTCCCTTGCGCACCGGATCCGGGCCGCCTTCTGCAACATGCCGATCCCCAGCACCGGCGGTCGCCACATCGACCTTGCCCCTTGGCCCACGCACATCGACGACGATGGCTTCATGCACTTTGAGCACACGAATCGGCCCGAGTCGCAGAAGTTCCAGGACGCCGTGGTGAAGCCCGACGTTGTCCTTCTCGCCACAGGATACACCCAACGCTTCGGCTTCCTGGACGGCACGTACACGACCCCCCAGAAGGCCAACGTGCGCGGCATCTACCACGAGGACGATGTTTCTGTCGGATTCATTGGCTTCGTCCGCCCCTCCATTGGCGCCATTCCCCCTCTGGCCGAGCTCCAGGCTCAGCTGTGGGTGCTCCGTCTCGTCCAGTCAGCCAGCCGCCAATACGGCGTGGCCAAGGCGGATGCGCGACTGCACTCACTCGACGTCAACGCTCTGCCCCCGTATGAGCTTGACTACGCCCTGCACCCGCGTGGCAACCACGACATGTACGAGGAGAAGCTGGGTGTCGACCACGAGAGCTACGCCTACCAGCTCGCGCTGGACATGGGCACTGCACCCACCTTTACCTTTATGGTGCGCCAGGGTCCCAAGATGCTCTGGACCTGGGCCATGGGCAGCAACTTCAACACCAAGTTCCGCCTCGTGGGCCCCTGGAAGGACCGCAACCGCGCGCTCGCTATCATGCGGGGTGAGCTGTACCCCGTTACGAAGCGCTTCGGCGGCTTTGTCTTCTTCTTCCTTTACACCATCGTGCCCTTCATCGCATTCGGTACCGTCAGCATGATTCTCTATGCTTGGGACGCCATTCGGGGCTTGTTCGTCCGCAAGCGAGAGACGGCCAGATCCTAAGCAATCTGAAGCCGCCCCGGGGCAAGAAGATGGGACTTGTACATTGGATGGCGATTGACTTTGAAAAGGGCATCTCCCGCGTGAACGCCGTCCATGATGGATGATGGCCGAGGACTCTCGGCTCGACTACCGGGATCGGGTAAGACCCTGACATATGGCAGCTCAGAAAAAGAAAAGCCCGTGCATATAGCTCTGCAGTTGTCAGCACGATAAATGAAATGCAAAGACTTGAACAGAGCTTCGCCGACCCAGGCAGTATTGAGTGTTTATTCGTGAGCAGATGCCCACCTCTCGTTGGCTTCGAGCACCCGATAGTCTTGAAGGTCCGCAAGCACGTGTCAAGTAGCAACCATGGTTTGGGGGGCAATATTTGTTTTGGCCGGAAAACCCCGCAGCCTGCGTGGCCTTCGAAGGCATGACGTATCCTCCTTCCTTCCCCTTTTCCCTAACGTCCGAGGCCCCCAATGCCGGCAACATACTCTGCACCCCCTCTGAAAGCGCCTGGCTTGGGTATTCTGTAGCTGCTCCAGACTTCCCTTACCATGCATGGCTTTTGTTCAGGATGCTGGCATATCGTATGTACTGTAAGCTGAGTGGTCATGGCGCCGTGGCGCAGGGCGGGGAACGGCCCGTCTCCCGTTCCCGCTGGCCCGTGGCGTGAGCCTTTGGTGGATGAGCATGTACATACATACATACGTGCATGGTACTAAGTTACGTAGTAATCGGTCTCGGCCTATAGGCCCCGGGTCTAGGGGACATGGTACGGTAAGAACGATCAACCGGGGCCAGGACGATGCCGCTGTACAGCCCGGGTTCCTTTGGGGGTGTTCAACTTTTTTTTCTTTCCCACTTCGTCTTTCTTTCCTCGGCCCGAGCGTGGCGGTCTCGGGAACGAGCTAGATGTGCTATACAGTACTACAGGCGACCAACGTGGCAGCGATGGATTCTAATCGGCCATCCAGTTCTTGCCCCAGTTGCCCCCGACGTTTCCGGGACTCTTCGTTATGTCCCAGTCGCGCTCCAGCTGCCAGGCGTCTTCGGCGTTGATGTCCATGTCCAGCAAGTCGCAGCCGCGGTGGCCCCATTTGTCGGCAAACACGCGGCGCCCGGCGTCGACGAGGGTTTCGAGGCCGGCCGAGAAGCCTTCGGGGTCCTGGTAGAAGGGTTCCCCCTCGCCGCCGGCCTGGCGCGCCTGCCACGAGTTTCTCCGAACGCTGCGCTGGGCCAGCTTGAGCTCCTGCATCCGACCGGCGATCTCGATCAGGTGCTGGTGCGTTTCGCCCTCCTTCTCGACCCACGTCCGTAGTTCGTTCTCCTGCTCCAGCTGAGCCTCGTAGACGGGGCTCGCGGGGTCCAGGCCGGCGAAGCCGCCGTCGAAGGTGGCATGCGCGCCGGGCAGCCGGAACAAGGCACCGACGTCGTCGAGGGCGGTGTTGACGTCGAACACCAAGCCGGCCTCGCTCTGGGGCTGCCAGTACCCGGCCCAGTGCAGGCGCAAGTACATATCGCAGTCGCTGGCGTAGTAGGGAATGTGGGTGTCCCAGGCACCGACATCGAGATAGGCATCGCGCTTCACCAGGGCGAAGTGGTCGTAGGCGAAGAAGTGCGTTGACCAGGGCGGCATATCGGGGCCGTTCAGGTAGCGAAGCAGGCCCACGGAGCGCTCATAGATGGTGGCGTAGGGGTCATGATCGTGGTCGTGGTCCCGGTCCTTCTTGCGGACCTCCTCGTCCGAGAAGACCAGGACGTCCTGGTGGGTCCAGAAGAAGTGCTCCCAGCCCCGCAGCTTGGCCGTGTGCAGGTAGAAGTTCTGCAGCTGGGCGAAGCTCAGCAGGGTCGGGGTGGTCAGGACGCGCACATCCATCTGGTGCAGTTGGGTGTAGTTTAGAAAGAAGGGGTTCTGCAGGCTCAGCTCCCGGTCCTTGTTGGCGGTGAAGGTGCCCGTGTTCTCGACGACGTAGATGTCGTTGGGCGGCCAGCCGGCGGCGATGTAGCTGGCCACGCACTGCAGCAGCATGGGCCAGTTGCGCGTGAAGCCGATCAAGAGCGGCGTGGACTCGGGCACGTGCGGGTCCGGCGGGATGTTGTTGGCGAGGACGGGCGGCGGCCCGCCGTTGCGCGTCAGCCAGGGAAAGGGGTCATCAATGGGCGCGTAGGGCGGCGGATCAGGCTTGTAGACCTTGGCAGGGCGGGTTTCCTGCATGGGCGTCTGCTGCTGGGGCAGCTGCTTCTGGTGCTCGCGAAAGGCGGCGGCGGCGGCGGCGGGCCCGCGGGGGGCGTTATCGTCTACCGGCGCGGCGGCGGCAGCAGCAGCAGCTCCAACCCCGTCGGCGCCGGGAGACGGCGGTCCCTGCGCGGCGGCGGCGGCGGCCTGCTGGCCGTGCTGCAGGCGCGCGACAGCCAGGTTGACGGGCTCGTGGATCACATAGAAGACGAGCAGGACGGCCACAAGGACGGCGCCGTACCGCGCCAGCAGCGGCACCAGCCGGCCGGGGAGCGCTCTCATCAACATAACCGCGATGTCTAAGAGCCACTACACATGCCGGGCGTGGAGGAAAGGGGTGGCAGGCAGGCGGTCCAGCAGGCGCGGAGAAAGCCGGGGCGCTCGTCGTGATCTCGGCGTGGAGCGCAAACACTGCCGGGGGGTTCCCAATGCCTGGAGGGCAACGGCGAGGTTGGAAAGATAGCAAGAAGCGAGGGGGGGGGGGAAGGAGCGTGGATGAAGGAACGACGATACCCCAGGAAGATGAGGGTGGAGTATGGGATTTGGATGTAGTATGGGAGAGTAGGATAGCAACCTGGAGCACTGGAAGCAACAGCAGCGGCGGCAGCAGCAGCAGCAAGCAATGGAGCGTTGGGGCAAAAGCAGGTAAGCGAGCAAAGCAAACAATCAACCAACGGGTATCAGTAACGGCAGCCGCGACCTGGACAGCGGGCGTAAGGGGACGGGACCCAGACCTCCCTCATCCCTCCCCCCCCAAATATATATATAGACAGCGTCACATCAAGATGAAACATGGAAACATGTGGTGGCCGGGCAATGTGCCTAATCAAAGCGGCCGCGAGCGCCAAGGCGGCAGATCTTGGTCGATAAAACGTGATTTGACCGTTTCTGCCCCCTCCCCATCTGGCCATTGATCTTCACGCCCCCGTGGACCCCCTCCCCCCCGTGGGTCCCCACTGCTCGTGCCTCAGGTTCGGCACCCGGTTTGATTGTGTGCGCCTCCAAAAGCTGCGTGTGCTGTGTGAGTGAGTGTGTGTATGCGCGAGCGCTCGTCTTGGTGGTTTGGTGCCTGGTCGCTTTTGCTATAGGGCGGGCCCGCGGTTGGGACGCGCCCGGGGGGGGGGATGCCACGGAGGTGAGACCGGCCGGCCGGCGAGCCGCATTCGAAACCGGTACGGGCTACTACCACTTACTACTGCTGCTACTATTGCCGTTGAAAGACTAAAGGGGAAAGGGAAAGGGAAAGGGAAAGGAGGGGGGCAATGACGTGTTGATGGGCGCGTCTTCAATAAATATGCGTACACGAACCACGAGGCGCGACCCCGTGGACGGGGTGGTGATCCCCTTCGGGATCACCACAAGGCCAAAAGAAAAAAGGTTGGTGAGGCTCTAACACGGCCCAAGATAGTAAGAGAGGTATTCAACCAATAGGTTGAATACCTACCCTACCCTAGCACCTACACAGTAGGTTCAGGGGCTCTCTCTTCCATTTCCTTTCTTCCCCCCCCCCCTCTCCCCCCCTTCCCCCGCTCTTTTTCTCGGTCATCCATCCCGGACCCGGACCATCAAGCGGGAACAAAAAAACATACATAAAAAAGGGTCGCTGGTTGGAGCGCGGGTGGTCGTCGCGGCCACCTAAAAAGCTTGGCCTCATTTTAAAAAAGCACCCGCCGCGCTCCGTAGGGGAGAGAAGAAAACTGCGCCCAGGGTGACCCCCCGTTCAGCTTTTTTTTTTTTGTGCCCTCTCCTCCAGGCGGGCAAATATCCTGGGCCGCGCCCTCGCATCCATGTTGCCGGTCGCCTACTCGAGTAAGGACCCGGGCGCTGGCAGGGCAAACATTTGACCATTTTATGTACGGGGCTCCGTACTTGCGTGCTTAGGGTAACCATAATAGTGAACAGATAGTGTCTCCGGCTGATTTGGGGCCCGGGCATTTACTTAGGCCCCCTCCCCCCGCGCACCCGCGCGCCCGAGGCCGATCACCGCCGCTCGCTGCCCTCTACGTCGCATCTCGGAGCGCATTCTTCCATATTATCCCCCTCCTCCTCCTCTCCTCCCCCTACTTACAGCTGCTGGTGGGGGTGGGATGCCAATCACCCGCCTCGCCCGTTCATCCTCCTCCCCCCCCCCTTCATAGTGACCAAACCAGGGGCCGCCTCGGCAGCCCGGCGGCGTCTGCCAGTTTCGGCATTTCCGTTCGTTCCGTCCTCAAAACCGGGCCAAGCGTGCCGTCTGGCCCGGCCGCTGTCCACTTTACGGAGCACCATTCATCACCAACCCAGGTGCTTGGGTCCATCCATTTGCTTCCCTCCCCCCTTCGTAGCCTCGGTGCGCGGTGGGGCGGCGGAGGGCCTGGGAGGCCCGCTGTTGGGGCGGGAACGAGGGAAACAAAACAGCCGCTTGTATACCTGCTCTTCCTACATACCTACCTCCCTCTCTCTTGGATGGGCGCACTGGTCTCGCTGTGTGTTTGTGGTACTCGGCCTGTGTCAGTGCTACACCCCCTACTACTTACTTCCTTCGCCTCATATCCTTATCCTGTACGCTGCACACCATGGCACCGGCATAGCACGGCGTGTAACAACTCAATCTTCGGTGCAAATTGGCTACATCCATCTTGCCCTACCCCCCCCGCCACCGGCCTCTGTAAATTGCTATGGTATATATAAAACTCGACAGCCTCTGCCCCCTCCTCCCCACTCAGACACAAAAAAAAAAAAGGTACCAAAAAGAGTGAAGAAAAACGGGTGACAGAAACCGCGAGAGTCTTGTCCTGTACACAACCAGGAGGTGAAATGACGAATCCTCCCAGTGTAAAGAAGAAGAAGAGGAGGAAGAAGAAGAAGAAGAAGAAGAAGAAGAAGAACGTAATACACGACGCTTCCCCTACCAGACAAAAGGCAAGTGCCACCTCCCCTCCCCCCGAAGAAAACGAAGAGGAGCTCCACAAACCGGACCCCTCTCTACCGATGCTTTTGCTTTCATATCCTGTTTCTCTGCCGTGGTATCATACGAACGCCGAAAGTTGTGACCGCAATGCTCGCTCGCCTACTCCTCCAGATCCCCCATGGTCCCCGTCCGGGGCAGCTTCTTCCCGCCAATCTTCAGCATACTAAGCCGTTTGCGGACGCTGCCCATCCTGGGGGGCCCCTGGTCGAACGCTTTCTCGTGGCCCTTGTCCACCACCTCCGTAACCTCGCTATTCTTGCGGGACAGCCCATCCGGCCCGTCCGGCCCCGTCGGCTCGCTGTTCCATGTCGGGTGCGTGAACGGGTTTATGCTGCTGTTGGTGTCGGTCGACTGCACCCGGAAAAAGCTTTTCCGGTTGCCCTCCTTGCCCCGGCTGCTGATGCTGTTCGTGTCCGCATCGCCAACCGACAGCCCGTTTTCGCCGCTGTTCCACTCCTTGGACTCCTTCCTGCGCCCGTTCAGAAAGCTCAACCGCGCGCCTCGCTGCTTCACCGACATCGAATGCGCCGCCGACGCCTCCTCCACCACCGCATGGCCGTTGGTCAGCCCCCCGCTGGTGCCCAGGTCCGGCGATGCCATCTCCGCCGTCGGCGATGACCTCTGCCATGTGGGCGAGGGCTGCGACGAAGTCGTCTCTCGCGTTGGCTGTGGCGGGTTGAAGACCTCTATCTCGGGGGCGTACACCGACTCGAAACCTGCTGCTGTTTAGTCCCTTGGCCATTCCCTCTGGTCAGCGGGTTGGTGACACTTACGCTCATGCAGGTCTGCGTGGCCTTGCGCGAGGATCTTGTTCGAGCTGCGCGAGAAGCTGCCGAGACACCTCTTGATCATGATGGCGTGGTCCACCAGCGCCATCTTGATGGCCGTCTCCTGGGCGTCCAGTTCTACCTCGTCGTTCTCCACTCCCTCGGACATCGATGCCGACGCCCCGCTTTGAGGCAGCAGTTCCCGGTAGCGCACAATGCTGTTCTCCGACTCGGGATTGAGTGAAATACGGACGGCATCCAAAAGCAGTTGGGCCAGCTCGTCGTCGTCTTCGTTGGCCAGCCGCTTTTCCACCGCCGCCATCTCCTGGGTTTTCCGGACGATGCGCTCCAGTGCCGTCTCCTTGGCGCTCAGCGTCAGCTCCCGGACCTCAACAACCTCGCTGCGGCGCAGAATCGTCGGAAACGGTTCCGCCGTCGTGTACAGTATTTTCTCGGCGTAATGTTCAGCCACCGGTCCAGAGGTGTTACGCTTTGACGAGACGGAGAACATCTGTGGGTGCGCTGAAAGAAGATAGTCCCGAATCACCTGGGGAACCCGCGCTCGCTGGAAGACGTGGTGGGACAAGTCGCGATGAGGCGTGAGTGCCGAGATAACCAGGAACTGTCCCTCGGCCTCGCCGTCGACATCGCCCGAGGTGAGCAGTTGGGCTGACTGGAACTGCTCCTGCATTCGGTCCGTGAAGGCCGTCGTCCGCTCCGTCGGCGAGCCTTCGTAAATGTACTCCTTGTTCCGCATGCCCTGCGGGAACCCAAGCCCCCGGAAGACGACCCTGAAATACTTGGGCACCAGCTTGTCGCTCTTGGCCAAAGTCTCGTAGATGGTGGCGATGGCGCGTTCTGTCCGGGCCAGCTTGGAGAAGTCGTAGACGTTGTGTTCGTACTGGTATTGCAGCTCCTTGTACGCCGCCAGTGCGCTGCTCCATGCGTCGCCGTCCTCGAAGTGCTTGATCATGTCAAAATAGATACGCTCCTTACGGTCAAAGTGCGATTGTGCCGGCAGATCCGGATCTTGCAGAGCCGGTGCCATCTTGAGCGGACTCCACTCGTACAGCTCAGCGTGCAAACGCAACGCCAGGCCAGCCTCGGTATGGTTCCGAGCGTCGGCCTGGAGCGTTGCCAGCTGGTGAACATAGCGGACGAATATCTCTTCCTTCTGCATGTCCCGGAGGAACTCCATCAGACGCAGCCGGTTGATGAGCTGCGAAGCAGCACTGGTGCTTTCACCGCTATGTACGGCCACCAGCAGATCCAGGTACACATCGATGGTCCCGATAAGCTCTTGGAGCGCTGTGTAGAGAGCATCGCCCTCGCCCAGGTCCATGGGCTGGAAACGTTGCAACAACTCGTTGACGAAGAGCTTCTGGAGAATGCTCTCTGTCATCTGTTTGTCCTTGAAGAAGTGGTCCATGTAGTCAATCATTTCCGTCTGGATAACGGAGAGATCCTCGCTCAACGTCCATTCGCTCACAATCATGGTCTGCAGTACTTCGACCGCCATCTTCCTCAGGCCTTCGTGGACACTGAGACACAACTCCACAATGGGCCCCACGAGGGTAGGCACATACTGAACCTGGTACCCGCCCATCTTGCTTAGGCCGAAGCGCGTTCGTTCGTCCTGGGTCGTATCCCAACCTATCGCCTCCCAAGTTCGCCGCAGGAGCTCGGCGCCATGTTCCCGGACATCTCCGGCGATCTTCCAGACAGCGCGGCGTTTCTGCTCAGGGAAGGTCTCAAGAGCCAAGCAACCACTACCGACGAGCTTGAGTAGGGTGCTGAAGAACATCTTCCACAGCTCCGTGTTAAAGTTTTCGGCATCGTCGGGGTGCGGGAGAAAGGACTCCAGGAGGATGCCGGATAAGTACTGAAGCGTCCGCATAACCGACTTGTGGTGAAAAATGTACACGCTGAGCCACGTGGTGGGGAAGGCCTCGCCCTGCAGTATGCTCATGTGAACGTGGAGGGTATTCTGAATAAGCGCGCCGAGGTCGTCCTCGGCTAATTCTAGTTGCATCCCGCTAGGCGAATTCGAAAGGGCCGACAACACTGCGGAAAGCTCGATGAGAGCCTCGTCGAAGGCTGTGGGTGTCGAAATGGGCTTGGTGGGAAAGGGGTACGAGGTCGGAAAGAGAAGCGACAGGCGTGTCTTTGGCTTCAAAGTTGTCTGTTGTATGGCGAGGTACGAGTCGATTATTTTGGGGATGTAGTCGGGGATCTCCGATCCGAGGTAATCAATCTGGCTGGCGAGCACCGAGCAGCACAGCCGCACTTGCTCCTTCCAGAGATCCGATACCTCATCAGCCCGTCCCCAATGCGGCGCAATCCACCGGACAGTATTGGCGCTGAGGGCGGCCCGTTGCTCCGGGTGGGAGAAAAGGTCCAGCTTGGAGTAATTGATGATCAACACAAGTTTGTAGAGGACGAGTTTGCCTTTGACCAATGAGCAAGAGTCCATAAAGTCGATGGCGATGTGTAGAATCTCCTCGGTCGAAAGCAGGCCCGTCAGCTCGGGGAGCCAGGTATGAAAATGCTGGACGGCTAAAGTCTGGCTTCCGACGAGCACCGGAGCAGTACTGCGCATCATGGAATCCAATGCTTTGAAAATCGTTTGCAGGTGCCGGGTGAAGATGGGATTGGTACTGGTAATGCCGATGTCGGCCTCCTTCACTCGCTGCTGACCACGGGCATGGGTGATGAACTTCAGAATATGGCGAACCACTTTAAGGGTTGCACGCAGTTTCCTCGCGATATCAGGTTCGGTGGGGTTCGAAAGCAGCCGGGTGAAGGATCGGACCAAGCAGGGTGTTGCGTAAGGGTAGTTGAACTTGGTCTCGGCGTACTGGTCGACCAAGGGTCCCAGGTTGAAGCGGCGGTCATGGACGGTGCCCAGAACCCGCACCAGCGCGGTGAAGACCAGATCCTCATACTCGTCTTTGCCCGAGTTGTCGCATAGAATGCCGAAGAGCGCGTCCAGAACGTCGTCGAGGAGTTTTACAATCTCAATTTCGGGCACAAACATGAACTGTTTCAGGAGGTCGGGGATCTCGTCCTTGGGGTGGTCCTTCCAACGGAGAAGTCCAAGAACTACCCGGTCCTGCGAGAACTTGGTGCTGCAGAGATAAGTCTCGATCCTCAGGGCCGCGAGCGGACCGGTAACGTCGCTGGGGTCTCCACGCGTGCTCCAGGGCAGCGAGAGGTAGCCACCGCGGCCCGTCGCGCCGGGTTGCGCCGTCTGGGTGTATTCATCGAGCTTGTACAGCAGCAGGGAATGCAGCCCGTCGCTGACGAAAGCATCCTTTTCCCACAACGGAATGTGCGCGACAGCGAAGGGTGCGTTCGGCAGGTCGGCCAGTGTCATCACAAGATGGCACGAGGACGCCTCTTGGGGCGCGAGAGAGAGCCGCAGCGTCTGGTTCCACGCCTCGCCACGCTCCACGACGAAGGACTTCCAGGTAGTCAAGGCGGGCCCGTTGGACGCCGGGACGATGCAGTTCTCGATTCGCTCGCCCGACTGCCGTCGCACCTCCAAGGTGACCATCAGGTTGCCGCCGGAAACCTGGTTGGCGAGTGACACGGCACTCCCCCCAAAGCGAGATATCAAATTCTGCCGCGAGACGAAAGCCTGGCCGAGGGTTACGTATATATCGGATCGCGGTTTCGTCGGAGCACCCGAGAAGCCGATTTTATTGGCCTTGTTGACTCCGGAAAGGAGCGTGGGCGTCGCCTTGATGAGGGCGTCGGCATCGAGGTTGTTGAAGGATTTCAAGTGTACTTGTAAGCGCTCAGCCCGGCGGGACTTCTCGTACTGTCCCGACTTGCTGTCCAGGAGATGGTTGATCAAGTCGTCCCACTCTTCCCCGCCGTGGTCGAGTTTGTCCGAGTTGCCCAGCTTGGTTGACGGGGCCCAAACGGTCATTAGGTGTTCGGTCTCGTCGGTTTGCTTGACGAGGTTATTCAGCTTCAGAACGCCCATACCCACCATCCGGTCCGCCGTCACCTGCGTAGGCTGTGGGCCGTCTGTGGAGCTACGGGGCCCCCGTGACCCGGCGGTGCTTGGCGGTTGGCCGCCGTCGCGGCTGCCGGAGACGTCTGATTCGGGTCGCTCCTCGGGCTGCTCCGACAGGGCATCGAGTTTCGTTCCACCCCTCGAAAAGGGCGATCTCGTCGAGTTCCACATCATGCTCCGCCTCGACGACTTGCTTCCGCTGGTCGAGGGCGGCTTTTCCCTGGAGAAGCCGCCCGACACGGCTTGCGAGACGGACCCCGATCGCGAGGACGACGGCTTGCCCACGGTAACCTGCTGCGGAGCACGGACTTTGACGACCAAGTAGAGCTCCGTGTCGGACGAGGGTACATCGCCCACATCGGCCGATGTCAGGTCGGTGAACAAGGTGCGCATATGCGAGTTTTTTGCCATGTGCCCCATTGTACCACCGGCCGGGACCTCGACCATGTAGCTTTCCGACAAGGCTCGCGGGAAGCCACCCACGGGCTTGCTGACCAGATAGACGACCAGGGTGGTGGGCTCGCTTGATGAACCGACAAAACTCCTTATATCCACCAAAAGGTGATGCAGAGCAGTGAGTTCTACAACAGGCTGGGGAGGGTCGTCCAGCAGACACATGGTAGACTGCAGTTTTGTGATATCCACCACCGAATCATCGCCCGTCAAAACCCGTCCTCGCTGTGTTGGGTCGCGCACGATGACCTCGCCTCCGCACAGCTTGTTCCCCTTGACCAGATCCCAGACAGTCTTCTCGCGCAAAAGGTCGTACTCGTGGGCCGTGAGGACATTGTGCAGGAACTGGCGGCGGGACAGATCCAGGGCGTGGATCAGCTGCGAGAGCCGCTCCAGCTTGGTGTACTCGCGCGCCAGAAGCAGGCCGTGAAGGTTGGTGGAATGCCACTCGCGGAGGCAGGAGGCAATCTCGTCTATCAGGGGCTCCGAGGCCGAGGTTGCCGTCTCGTCGCCGACTTTCAGCATGGGCACTGGCGCCGCCGGCTTGGGCGCATGCGGGTCCCGGCTTGTCAGATCACCATGGTCTTCCAGCGCGCCTCCTATGCCGGGGGTGGAGCGCACGCCGTTCAATCGGCCCAGGGCGGGCTTGGGACGCTTCTTCTCGATGGAGGCCACGCCGCTCTTCCCGGAGTCGCTCCCCAGCTGCGCCGCCTCGTCGTCACCGGCATAGCTCGCGTTGTCGTCCGAGGACAGCTCGTCGGTCTCGCCCAGCACCTCGCGTATCTCGACACAGCTCCGGGGAAATATGCCCGAGAAGACGCGTGCCTCGAGCGTTTGGCCCTTGGTGGAGGTGAGACCGGCCAGCAGCGACGGGGGCGCCAGCAGGTAGCCCCGCAGCCATTGGCCGTCGGGGGTCTGTTCGATTATGTAGAGGTCATCGCCGATTTCCAGAGGCAGCTCGTTGTCGGCCTCGGTGGTGAAGGGGTATGTCGCGACGGCGAAGGCGATGCGGGACAGGGGTTGCCAGGGCATTGAATCAGAGCGGCCGAGGCTGCGGGCCGCACCGTAGCTGCGCGCGCGCTGTCAATCGCATGCAGAGGACCGAGGATGGCCGTCGTCGTCTTGGTCGCCGCCGGCGAAGAGGTGGTCGACGGTTCGGGGGGAGCGGGCGGGCGTCGTCGTGGTGTTTTTGGCCAGGGAGCTCAGTGCGCAAGGTGCTACACGGGCCGGGCGATAGGGAAGGGTCGGGTCGGGGGGTACAAGTGTGCAGCGCGGCACGTTGCCAACATCCGTTCGTCGGGGGGGAGGGGGCACCACTGGGTTGGGAGTCAGTAATCTTCAACTCTCGCGGCATGTTTGTGGCTGGGACTACCGAAAGTCTGGCAGGCAGGCAGGCAGGCAGGCAGGCAGGCAGCAAGGGTGCTAGCAGTGCAGGACGAGGCGATGGGAGGCGATGGGATGCGCTGCGATGCGCTGCGGTGCGGTGCTTGACGGTTGCGCTGTGGCGTGCGGTGCGTCTCAGAGCGCTTGCAAGAATCACAAGTAGATGACAGAAGCAACGGGAGCTCGCAAACCACCTACCCTTCAAAGGGACGTGCTCACCCAATATCCGGAGACTATAGCTTGCCGGGTGGGGAATCGGTTCCGGGACAGTATCACGAAACGGTGCCAAAGCGCACCAGGGGGGGGGGGGCCGGAAGAGGAACGATTAAGAAGAGGTAGGGATTAGGGGGGAAAAAATTACAAGGGCGGCTGGGTCCAGAATCGCCGTCGATAGCATGGGGAGGAATGAGCGAGCACCTGGAAGTTTGTACTAAGGGATGGAGTCCAAGTCAACAACAACGGGCAGGCATTGATCAACAGGGCGAGGAGGACGGGCAGGCAGAGCTGCTTAGTATAGCACCTAATCGGCAAGCGGTACGATCATCGAGGGGGGAGAGAGAGAGAGGCACAACGATAGATCCGTCCAGACCAAAGTCAAAAGCCGCCCAAGATCAGGGGCGCCGACAACGGGCGAGGAAAACGACGACACAAAAGAGAAAGGGATAAAAAAAAAAGGGCAGACAGAGAGGGCAAGGTTGTTTGGTTCGGTTCCATTGCGACTGTGAGCGGCAGCAGCAGCAGCAGCAGCAACAGGAGCAACAGTAGCAGCAGGTACCAGCGGCAGCGGCAGTGGGTGGCGGCAGCGCCAACGGTTGTGGATGCCAGGTACTCGGTACCTCCTATACGTACATAGTCGTTAGTGCTGGCGTTGGTTCTTCTGTTCGGGCTGGGCGCCCGTCCACCAAGTCTTCTGGCCTTCCAGTTTGAGAGGCGAGAGAGGGTCTTGTCGTGTCGTGTTCGTGCCGTGCCGTGTCGTGTCGTGTCGTGTCGTGTCGTGTCGTGTTGTGCCCCTCCCCGTTCCCCTGATGCGCAACAAACACCCGACTGGAGCAGCGTCAAACGTCCAGTCGATTAATGAGTGTGGAGGAACCCTTCCCATCACACATTAATTCCCATCCATCTCCCATCTCCCCGGCTCTCCCCCCTCCACCGGCCCAGCGAATAGGGAGGGCCCCAGCACGGCCAAGAGGGCGTCGCGAGGGGCTTGGCGGGCGTCCACCCTGCCACCCGAAATCCAGCCATCCATGCTTAGCGTTCGCTGGCCTCTGGGGTGGGCCTGACTGCCCGTGTGTGTGTGTGTGTGTGTGTGTATGGTCACACCGGGATTCACATGGTGGATGGCAGTAGCAGCAGCCCTTTTGGGCAGATTCCAGGCGGAGGCGTCTCTGCCCGTTTGCGCCCTGCCATTCGTCGGATCATCCGGCTCGCTCTCCAACCTAGCACGGGCAGGTTTCTGACGGATGGGATGGAAGGGGGGTTCTGCATGGAGGGAGGGCAACGGGATGGATGACAGGCACGGGCACCACGGGCTAGGTCTGGATGGGACAGTCGGACGAGTGCCGGGCCCCATCACCCATCATCGTCGTAGGGCCATAAGAGAGAGAGAGTGTGTGTGGAAAGAGAGGAAACACGATCCATCCACTGTACGGAGTAATGCTCGGGCCTCCCCACCTACTTACATAGGGATGGATCCATGGAGGACCTAGCCATACTGCCACTACTACTGTTTAAACAATAAGTACTCACCTCACTTAACCCCGACTTAAGAAGACGCCATATAGACCTTTGGAAGGTGCACGAGGTGTTACCTACCTACTTACCTACACAGGTACCTAAGGATCCTTTCATCCCATCCCCCGGGAGCCCCAGCGCAGTGTGTCACACGAGAGAATGGAAGAGGGTGGGTAAAGAGGGCTACCGCAGGCACAATCGCCCGTACCTGCGCTAGGGCAGAAGGTGGGAATCCGATATGGGTGGCCTCCATTCCACCGTCGGGCCCAATGAATATCACCATGGGATGGGACGGTGGTGGAGGATGGCTTTTGCACATGGGATCCATTCCCTCCAGCCCTGAATTGTATGTACAAGATGCGCTCGCCGTGGTGGTTGCTTACCCGGGCACGTACGGATGGCCTCTATCGAACTTTGAACGCCCCGCCGCTGACCGGCCGTGATGACGCTGTGGCAGGTCTTCATGACCTGGGCGGCTGTGCGCATTAAAGGGGGGGGGGGGGAAGAAGCACCCAGACCAGAAAAGATAAAAGTATGGGATGTATCTACATCTTACCTCATGACGTGGCTTTTCCCAGGCCCTTCCAGCACGTCGTGTTCCCCAGCTCCTCCTCCTCCTCCTCTTCTTCTTCTTTCCTGCCCCCTTCCAATCTCTTTCCCACCTGACGGTTGGCGGCTCCGACCGAACAACATTTGTTCATCAAACTCCAAGATGACTGTTCGCCCTCAGCTCATCACATGGCAGGGGTTGGCTAAAATTACCACCGTCCCGATGCGGCCAACGCCACTGCTGCTGCTGCACTGTCTCGGAGCCCGACCCGGCACGTTGGGCTGGTCCGGAACCGCCCTCGTGGTCCACAGCCCCAACGTTCCCCATGCGCAGGGACCTCGTCGACTGCGCGAAACAGCCCATCGTACATACATCCATCCATACATGCCCAAGTACTTTTTTTTTTTTTTTTTTTTTTTTTTTTTTTTTTTTTGCCTACTCTACATACAAGCTGCTGAAGGGCAAGATGCATGTACTTTTGTCGTCGTCGTAGACCGATCGTGGTATGGCGACCTCAGGCGGGCGGCAGGAACCCAACCGCCGTCCCCACTGCTTATCTCTCGTGCCGCCGCCGACGCCATCCGTGGTCAAGCTTCTGACCGCGTCTCGACTCCGATTGCTCACTCACTCTCACCCAGGCCATGCTTGACGTTATTGTTTTTTTTTTTTTTCCTTCCTTCTCTTCCCCCCCCGTTCGGACCCCTAGCGAGTGCCTTGGGCTTTCTGGTGCCACAGCCTTGAAAAACGCCAACGGGCCTCCCCTGCCCAGGGCTGCCCTTACAATACCTCGTGCATTCCGTACCACGTTGAACAGAGATGTGTCTGAGACTCCGGCGCAAACCCAGTCGAGAGATCTCGGTCTTGCCCGTCACGTGCACAACGGCCCCTTCCTCCCGACGCCCTGTCCGCGTCTCCCCTGCCGCTGCGCTGTGACAAGGATCGAGCAGCCAGACAAACAGAACTCGCTAGTGCACACACACACACACACACACACACACACACACACACACCGGCAGCCCTCTGTTTCGTGCGTGCGTGCCTATCGTTTCCCCCCATGTCACACACACTGCCACCCCCCCTTGGGGATCGGAATCGACGCCTCCCCCGTGTGGCTGACGGGCGTTGGCGTGCATCTCCCGCCACCGTTTCCGCCCCGGCCGCTTGCCAGCCACGCTTTCCGGCCAGATGTACTTGCAACTTGCATACTTACCTATGTACCTACAGCGTTATGCACAGCCCAGCCGCGGTGCGTCGGGTAGGGTTTGCGTCGGGGCTGAGGTCAACTCTCTCTCTCTAGGGGGGCGTTGTTCGTGGGCCGCAGCTGTTGGGGTACAGTCATGGATTCCTTCATACGGGGGCGGCGGACATGCGCGCCTCGGCTTATCGAGACGATACATAAAACCGCTAGCAAACGTCGAAGCTAAAGACCAAACACAGATCGCGCAGGGCAAGCCCGGGACTCCCCGGCCGTCGCAACGCCGTCGTGACATCGTGCTAAGCTTTGTACCCGCGCACCAAGGCGCGCAAGAGCTGCTCCCCACGTTGCAAGCGAGACGGGGCCGGCCCTCGGGCCTCCCTTACCCCCCGCGGGTCGCGAAGGTGAGGGAAAAGGAAAAGAGAACGAAGGAAAGTCGCGAGAGCCCATCCACCCCGCCCCTCCGTGACCACCTCACTGCCGGCTTTCGCCACAGGTGCCGCTGCCCAGGCTGGTGGACGAGTACCCCGAGTCCGACTTTCTGTCGCCCATCCAGCACTCCCCGTTGTCCGTGAAGGCGAAGTCCAAGTCGCTGTACTCGAGGAGGAAGGCGTCGGGGAGGAGGGACAGGTCGGGCATGCCGTGGAACTCGTCCGCCGCCACGAACGGCGGCGTCCGGGGGCGCGGCGCCGGCGACGGCGGCGGCGGCGGCGAGTCCGAAAGGGGGCGCTGGTGCAGCTGGTGCAGCACGTCGCGCACAATGTCGCTGAAGCCGTCGAGCAGCTCCTCCCCGAACGACTCGAACTCCCGCTCGACCCGCTGCCGCACCAGGGTCGGGAGCTCCGTCTCGACCCGCGCTCGGTACTGCGCGAATTGCGCGGCCGACTTGGCCAGTTCGCGGGTGTCCAGCTGATCATAATCTGCACTCGTACGTCAGCCACCTCCGTCTTCGCGCACACGCGTGGGAGGCTCGGGGCTTACAGGGACTCGGCACGGCGTTCCGGCTGGCCTTGGGGAACAGAATCAGGTAGATCTCCCGCCATCTCTCGGCCTCGTCCGTGGTCGATCCTGATTTCTTACGCTCCTTGAGCCTCTTCTCCTGGCTCTCGTCGATGCCCAGTGCGGCCACCAGGTCCCTCTTCTGGCACGGCTCGTCGGACCGGAGGTGCCTGTTCAGGTCTTGCGCCTCCTTGAATATGCTGCCGCAGCGGGGACAGGTATGCTTGGGGAGCATGTGACGGCGGTAGAGGTGTTCCCTGTTCCCGTCTTGTAAGCGCCGGCATCGAAGTGAACAGACTTTGGGGTGGCAGGGTGGCAGCTTACTTGAGTCGGTGAATCGAGCTCCAGCCCGGACCAGAACAGCTTCGTTGGCAGCCGTAGCGTTTCGGGTCGTGCTTGAAGTAGGGGCAGGCGAAATAAGGCCCCTTGACTCCATCCGTCTTGGCGCGCTTGTTCCCCCCTTTATCTTGATCCTCGCCCGGGCCCCCGGATGCCGAATGGCCTTGGTCGTCGTCGTCGTCGTCGTTCAACTGGCGTTTGCGCGCCGGTGGCCTCCTGGACGGCCCGCCCCCGGGGCTCGGGCCGTGGCCGTCGTGCGCGGCCCCGGACGCACATGACGACTCCAGTGCGTAACTAATCGTGTCCAGTTGCTTTGCGAGCCGTTCTTGGAAGACGGCCATCACTCTTTCGACGGCCTCCCGCCTCTTCGCGGCGATGTACTGGTCGGGATCTTGTCCCGCGTCGCTTCGTGGACCGAGTTGGCTCTTGCTGGATCTGTGGGCAGCGCCTGGCGTCTTGTGGTTGTCCATAGAGTCGACGGTGAGAGGTGCCTGAGACCTATGATCAACACCGTTCCCGGGTCCAGAGATCTGCGCGTTGAATGCTTCGGGGGGCGCCTCAACACCCGAAGGACATGACGCGGGCGCTTGCCAGGTGGGAATGACCGTTCCGCTTAGCCTGCGCGTGGGTATTCAATGCCAGATCCTCTCGGCCGACGTTGTGCACTGCTTACCTCCGGCCTTGGTTTGCGTCTGGACTCTCGAAGAGACCCGGCTGACCACCCGGTTCTGGGCAATTGGACAACGGGCTCAGACGGCCGCGAATAAGAAGTCGCTTCAGCCGGCGAAGGTCACGAGTGTGTTTCCAGGATGCCCCAAGTCTCTTGGTCACGGAAGTCCAAGGGAGATTGGAGCGGAAAGGGGTGTTGCAAGAGTCGCTGCGAGGGTTGAGGGGTAATTCAACAAAGCTATTGTAGGGGAACCTAGGATGGTGTCGGGCCAGTTGGAGCATTGTTTGCGCACATCCGGGTCAGGTAGCGGGAGTCGCGCCGTCACTGAGGTCTGACAGAAGCACCTCCCGCGGGGACGGTTCCTCCACAAGGCTGGGGGACTATGAAGGAGTGCCAGGCTCCTAATAGATCAGATAGGGAAGGGGGAGGGGGATATACACGGGTAATATCCCTGGGACCTGGACTGGCCGGAGAGAGCGTATAGGGAGGAAGAGAGGCGCGCGAGCGTCCGTCCCGTGCGCTCACTGCAAGGCGCCGGAAGTCGAGGCCATGACGGGGGGGCCTTTTATGGTCATCTGGGCTGGTGGTTTGCGCCGATGCGCACAACGCTGCGGAGAGCGTGCGCAATGCGAAGGACCCAATCAAGCGTGCAGCGATAGTCTGCGAGCTGATTGTGCCGAGCCTCGGGGCGGCCTGGGACGCATGATGACACCGGGACCTTTCGTTTTGCGCGTCGGCGAGGACGAGGACGAGGCGGGCAGCGCTTCACTCGGGGGGAGGGGGCGGCGCGTCTCCCCAGGTCGCCGCGAGAACTGCCGACACTCCGTTGGCCCTCCTTCGGGGTAGGGGGGGCGGAAACGAGGCCTTGAGCGATGCGCGTCGCGTGCATGCGGCGATGGCGACGAGACGCCTCCTGCGCGCAGCGGCGCCGATACCTTCGCCCTGGATTAAAATGAGAACGATGGCCGCATTCGCATCGAGGGCGTGATTCAGTGCGCGAGTGAAAAAGGAACCCAGGTCGTTCTTCGTGTGCCTTCTTTCGCCGACGGTCAAGCCCCCCAATCGCATATTCCGCAGCTCGGCCTTTGCCCGCACAGCACACGCACATATACCCGCTCGTCTGCACGCCATTCGGCCTCTGCCCGCTGCCATGTCACAAGTGTCGGCAAACGCCTCCCTTCGATCTGGCGACATGTCAGTAACCTCTCGCGCCCCCTTTTCTGCCGTCGGACACTTCTAATTTGACTCACCGCAGAGGCGCTGGCAACCGGACCACGGTATCTCTCGAAACCTACCTCACCAGCAAATCCTCCGTCACCGAGAGAATTGCATCGGGCCATACAGCCTCGCCCCAGGAGGTGCTGAGGCGATTGCAGGCAAAAGAGCGTGCCGTGGATGCCTTGGTGCAGAAAGTGAAGGGGCAGTGACATCGGGCGTCTACTACCGGCGGCGTTCCGATGAGTGTTGCGTTGCGCATACAAGAAAGAGGTTATGGAAAGCACATACATGGATGAAGAAGATAGACCGGTCGACCAGAGAGCAAAGAGCCAGAAGAGGTATCTATATATATATGCTACGGCTCTGGCACACCGTGGTTTCTCGTGGCGGTGTGTGTGGGAGTGCTAAGGAGTGCCCTTGTCCGTCCCCGCGCTTAAGTCCAAGGGGGCACTCGATGAACTCGGGCCGGAGTACCGAAAACGCTCAAGTACATACTGCCAAGCCCACAAAGGAGAAGACAGGACATGATGAGAGTTAATGACGGAGCAAGTTGGCGGTATATAAAACACACACGCTGTGGCCGTTGCAAGCGTTAGAAAGACTTCGTACCAGTCAGAACATGCCACCCAGCGAAGCCCTGAGCCCACTCTTTGCTATCCGGACATTGGCTCAACCCCGTCGATTGTTTGTTGCTGCCCAACGCAGACAAGATGTGATGAAACCCTGGGAATCAATGTCATTTGGCGTACCAAACTTGAGCTTGAGAAACGCGAGCCCGAGGAACTGTGGAGAGCCATCCATCGCTCCCGGCGCCCTGTCATCACGGCTGCTCTCATGGACGTGGCGTCGCGCAAGCCTGTTGGCACCCCCACCCAGCATGCACCATTTCCACGCGGCGAAGAACCACCTATCTACGCTCTATACAAATCGCGCTTCTAAGTCAACTGCCGGGTACTTTCTCTAGCCATGCCATCTCAGTCTGCCGTCGTGTCCATTGCCTCACCACCTGCAGCCTTAGCCTTGGCTGCGGCAACTCGCTCGGCCTTCCATGCTTCAACGCGCGCGCGCAAAGCATCGTCGGGCACCACATCATCAATCGACATGGGCTGTCTGGTGAATGGGTCGAGCGGGTTGGAGAGCAACTGCTGCACGATCGTCGATCGATCCACGACGTTGTTGGACGGTAGTATGACGGGGTCCGTCATCAAGATACCCATGAGCTGGTCTTCGAACTCCTCCGGGATATCTCCGAGGTCGAGTTCTGCCTGATCCGCAATCTCCTTTGCTTCGGCCACCTTCGTCTTGAGCGTTTCCCACTTGCTGAGCTCCTCGGGAGACTTAAGTGACCGGTTGCCCAAGATGCGGGACGCCTCGTTAAAGTTCGCCGGCTTGTACGATCGGCCATCGGCTGCTACGGCTTCGATGAAGGATGTCTTGTGGCCGAGATTGAGGTATATGTCAATGAAGGCCGACAGAAGCTCCTTGGCGTCGAAGTTGTACTTCTTCGCATCTTCGACCTTGAGGTTGCCCCTCTTGGGCCCAACAAGCGAATCGAGATTGTAGTTGAGCATGTTGGCCAGGCGAACTACTATTTCCGGCATCGTGAAGGCGTCAGCTAAAGTCTCGGTGAAGAGCTTCATCATGGCCATGGTCTCGTTGACGAGCTGCATCCAGCTCTGGCATTGCTTCTCAGCCTGGTCGAGATCATTTTGTGTCTGCTCCCGCTCTTCTCCCGAGAGGCCTTGGTCTTGCAGCTTCTTCTGGTAGCCATGAATGGAAACGAGCTTCGACAGCGCCTCGTCAAGCAGGTAAGTCGCATCGTTCAGAAGCAGGTTGACAAACTGCACGAAGAATTGCCGGTTTACACTGCGCCGCGTCAGGCTTGGCTCGGGACACTACCCAATAGGATTTGGTGACTTACGTGCTCTCCTTCAGAAGCTGCTCCTTGTAAACCTGGTTTGGCCAGACGCACTTGATGACCTGGAAGATCTCGTACCGGATATTAAACCTGTCGTAGAAGGCCGTGCTGACTCCACTGTGTTCGCATTCAATGTAAAACTGCATCAGCGCATGAAGTAGATGTTCGTTAGCGAATTCTGTGCCGACCAAGATGTCACCCAGTATCCCTCGGCTGAGATGATACATGGGGTACGTCCCGGCAAAGAGCACCGTGACCAGCGAGGCCTTGAGGTACGGGTTCTTGATGTAGTCGGAAGATCTGAGGAACGTGATACAGAGGGCAGCTATCTCGTCTCCGACCGTCGACATCATGATCTGCGGCATGAACCGCAGGACAAACTTGAAATTGTCCACAACGTCCTGAAGCGCGTACTCGGGCAAGCAACTGAACTCGTCTGCTCGCTGAGCGGGCAGAGGAAGCTGGAGTTTCTGGCCTGGAACGTAGTTGGACTGGCTTGCCACCCGCAGCAGCCAGACGGTAACGTACCGCATGAACTGCAGTGACAGGGTTTGCATGGCCTTGTCGGTGAGCACGCCTTCAATCGAGTGTCGAAGAGCAATAGCCTTTTCCAAGACGTCGACGACCTTATCGTACTGCCTCTGCGCTAAGGGTAGTTGCATGGGGGTCTGGCTTTTCATCAGCACTGGCACCACATGCACCGCGACTTGGCATCAGAACGCGACTCACTAATTTCTTCATTTGCTCGCTGAGCTCCCGCTCGACCTTCTTGAAGTGCTTGATGTCTTTGTCCAAATCTTTCATCTTGGCGTTGGTAGCCTCGCTGCCATAGTGGTGTGCAGCCAGGTTCAGAAAAAACACCTCGGAGATGAAGTTCGAAGTTCCCTCGACCGTCTTGCCGTAGAAAGCCTCCGACGTGGCTTGGTCGGCATTTAGCTTCGTCTCGTCGCTCATATCGACCCGCGGGTTTCGACGCAGATAATCTATGTCGATTTTAGACACCTTGGAGAAGGTTGCGTCCATGAACGGCTCGCATAGCTGGTCGAGGATAGACGTGATGTTGACCATGAAGCCGTCGGAAGCCACATGATTGGGGTCCACTCTCAGGGCGCGCCTCTTGTGGTTTGTGTTCACAACGAAGGCAAACCAATCCAGGGTCCTGTTCCGCGCTGTCTGGCCAGCTCGCACAAAGGCGTTAGTGATACCAATCAGATCGAGCTGATGGGCCTTCAGCGTCATCTGCAGGGCACTCTGGGAGT
Source organism: Nigrospora osmanthi (assembly GCA_029489945.1). Lineage (NCBI taxonomy): Eukaryota > Fungi > Ascomycota > Sordariomycetes > Amphisphaeriales > Apiosporaceae > Nigrospora > Nigrospora osmanthi. Next base: position 5,217,360 of record CP120494.1, on the reverse strand, counting down.
TTTTGATGTGCGCGGGTTCCAGGTTGCGCGGGTTAGAGAAGTAGGTCTTGGTGACCTCGGTCTGCAGGGGAGAGATCCGGAAGAATGGTCCCAGAATGGTCTGCTTCTCGCTCGACACGGCAAAATCTTCTTTGCTCATCTCCGGAGTTGTCTGTATCACGAAGCGTGGGTGTTGTGCTAACGCATCAAGCAAGACTGGGTATCTGGCGTAGGTGACGAGGCACTATCATGTGTTAGCAAGTGATGCGCTATTCGGTCACTTCCTTCTCAACTGGCTTACGTTCACATATGGCTTGAAGTTGTCGTTCATGCTCAAGGTGGCCAGTTTCTGGCTGAGCTGGACCATAGCCTCTGTGAAGATGGGGGCTACCGAGTCATCCTCCTTACAGCGCTCGACAGCCTCGTTAAAGAAATCGAGACAAAGACCCTCTTCGTTGTCGTGGCTGCGAAGGAGGTAGGGGACCAGAGTGTCGTGGTTCGGGTTGGGCTCGCGTCTGTTGCACGGTCAGTAGCAGCTCGGCGTTCGGCAGAACCCACGGTGTTGCTTACCCAAACAACTCTGGCATCGTGAGACAGAATAGGCAGTTGCTCATACACAACCGCCGGGCCTCGTCCAGAATAGCCTGCTTCTCGGGGGTGGGGCGTCTCGCGGACGAAGCAGCTCGCACCAGTCGCTTGAAGCAGGGAAGGAGGTAGGATAGGACGGGCTTGGTGGCAGGCACAGCACTTGCAGCCTCGAGGATGGCCTGGTCGATGTTCTGGGCACTCAGCTTCAGGGGATCACCGCTCTGCTGGAGCTCCTCTGCGAGACCCGCCAGATACGTCAACTTGGCACCGCTGCGGCTGTCGACAGTGCGGCTAGGGTCGAGGGTGACGAGGAAGACCTCGGAGAGCACCTTGTCGGACCAGTCCTCTATCGGCTCTTCCTTGACCTGGATCTTTTTGGCCGGCGGCGCTTCGTTCTGCTGCGCCTTGCTTGTGACAACCGACTTGTTTTTCAACCCCGACTGTGATGATTTGGCATCCTCGTTGTTCCGCGGGCTCTCAGTGGGCGTTGCGGCCGGGGCCGGGCTGGATGGCGATTGCGTCACCGGCGCCGGAGTTTGGGAGGGAGATGGGTTGTTCGGAGGACTGCTGGTCGCGCTGGTCCGGTTCAGCATGGCTAGGCGCTTCTGGCGCATCTAGGCGCGGAAATGCGTCAGTTTCTTCGTTCAGAAGCACGGGGTGGTTGCCGGTGACAGAGGCAACTGGGACTCACCTGCTCTGCCGGAGGCAGCGTCGGCTCTGGCTGCTCGTTGGGATCCATGGTCGGCGGGCGATGAGGGACGGCGAGCCAAACAGTAGCGATGTGTGGAAGACTGGATCAGATACTCGATAGAAAGAGGGAATGGACTGCCCTGAGCGAAGGAACACTGGTGCTTCGGATTGATGCTGGAGGTGATGGGGGCCTGTCGCAGCGAGGCTATCGGCGTTTATGACATGGAATCCCATGGGTTATGAATAGCGTAATCAGGCAGTAGGGATGTAAGTAAGTACTTTAGATAGGCAGCTCGGCACTGGAGGTACATACTATCTATCGATAACGGAGGGCAGGTACCTGACTAGGCATCAAGCTCCATTGGCGGGGTCACAGCTGGAATCTACTGTACTATGTAAGTACACATACAGGAAGGCACATGAACCCCGAGGTGAATGGAGTCGTAGACAATAGCTATGGGTAGGTTAGTAGACAAAGCATGGGATACTTGAATCATGTACTATGTATTCACCACCTCACTGGTTCATTGGTTTGGGGATATATCGGAGAGACCCAATTTATAAAAACACGCTTCCAATGCTCCTTCTTACACATTTCCTCTGGCCCTAGTCCTTCCGTGACGTTCAAGAAACCATGCGTTGTCTTGACCTAGGGACCAACTTCCGTTAGAGACGAGAGTCTCTCGTAGGCACAGGGGCATTCCCGCCGTGGGGTGTTGTTAACCTTTGGTATACCCGGGCAGGTTTAAAAGACTGACCCCTTCGGGCTTCCCTGATTGCTGCTCCTTGTCACGAGCGAGCAAGGATCGGCTCGGGAATTTATCAACACCGAGGCTTCCATCCCATTGCCATGGCGGCGCCGGCATCCTCTTGCTGATGCGCATGCTTTAGGGGACTTCGGGGTCTCTTTCCACTGCGGGAAGCACCCACGCCGGATTCTTCGGAATCGCTGAGCCACAGCCCTTTTCACACCGGCCCTACGTCACCTCCCATACCCTTACTTTATGTGCGCAGGGGAGATTCACGCAAGTGATAGGGGCACTTTGACAGCGACGCCACGCATCCGCCAGGGGCCAACCCGGGCTTTTATCCCACGTGGTCCAGTTTCCGACATCGGCACAGTGAGCAGGGGATGTACTATGGTAAGTCGGCGATGTTCCGCATGACCGCCACCACGGGTACCGGCGCGGCTTGCCAACCGGTTTTTTTTTTCCTCTTCCCAGCACACGTGGTGGCCGCTGCGCCACCGGAACTTCGGCGTGCTTTCAACCCAGTCCGTCTCTATGGCGTCTGCAAGATTCTATCGATAACATCGTATACCCGTGTTCAAGCCAGCCACAACCGTCGATCCGGGCCCGAAGGGAATGGTGGCACAGCGGGCACAGTATTGTCGGGCTTTAACTGAATAGGTACTGAGGTTGGTGCTCATACGATGAGTCCTTCCGACGCCCGACGTCCGGATACCCGCCCCTGCGATGCCGTATGCCCAGCCGATCTTCTCCAGGCTGAGGACAAGCTTGATTCTTATCTCTTCGCGGTTTCCATTGTGGCCGCCTGGGTGTCTCGTGTATTTCGATACACTGGCTTGGGAGACCTATCTGAGTCAACCTGTGCCCCCTGATGGTCGATCCGCGATGCGTGTCTCAAGTGGCACGTTGAGGCGCAAGAGCAAACAACCACGCTCTCTGGAGACGAAGGCCGTGAGGCAAACATTGGCACCACCGGGGCCCGCTTGTCACTCCCCCTTCACGACCCTGCCACGAGAGCGTCACACACACCCAGCTCGGGGAAGGCTAGAGTACTACGGTGCCTTGTGGTGGCTCGCCTAGCAAGTGAAGCCATTGGGCCCCCGTCGTGCTTGGGGCCGGCGAAGCCGAGCTGAAGTCGCCGGTGGCAATCGCGCATCTCACCTGGGTCGGATCGAAGCGGACGCCGCGGCTACGGGGCAGCCGGTGGCAGAATCAGCCCCGACGAGCTGGTGCCGGTGCCTTGACACGACGGGGCCATCTCGGCGTAAGAGTCTCTTCGTGCAGCTCCAAGCATAGCTGGGAAGGCTGGGTGTATGCTGCTGAAGCAATGGATCACCCGTCTCAAATGATGGTCAACCAATCAAGGTGGTAAGAGGGCCACGGGCTGTGCCAGGCATCGTCCGACTGTGAATCTGTCCGCAGCCAGTCGTGTCCAGCTATCAGCCAAGACGGCCAGCTGACTGGGTCGTCTGCATTGCGGTGAAGCGCAGGTGCCGGCTCGCTCCATGCACCGCAGCGATTCTCTGCGAGCTGACGATGCGCCCGGCAGCGTCGCGAGACTTGAACGGTGGACCGCACGTAAGGCTCTGGGATGCAGGCCACGGGTTCGCACATGGCATTGTGCTGGCATTTGTAGAGCTGGCCCGGGGGGCAGGGGGTTCATATCCATCACTGCATGGTCCGCCAGCAGCCTCAGCCCGTCTCCCAAAAAAAGATGGACTGGGTAATTGCAGTGTTCCCGGTCCTCTATTGGCGATGCTGTGTCACCGCTCCTCTGGACGCCATACGAGGAGCACAATTCTCGTCGGCCACGGAAGCGCGCAGCCCTTGTGTCGCCGTCCAGTCTCGCATGTCTGTCCTAGGCCCTTGGTGCTCCGCTCGAATGCCTCCCCCTCTCCCTCCCCCTTTACCCCCATTGTCCGCCCTCTCCCTCCCCACGCGGCATCCTGTCGTGGAAGGCATCATGGGTCGGTAGTGACGGCAGCAAGGGCACCAGTATATAGTTGACCCTCAATGGCGGGCCAAGCGCCGCCCTCGGGTCGCTCAATAGCCTGATGCGTGCAAGGATCCTCGGCAGATATTGTCTTGCGTCGCTCTACCCACCAGCCATACGGAGAATTGCCTCTCCACGACACTCGTTTCGTCTCCGCCACATCATAGACCTACTTATTTCCCCAACTCTAACGCAGGCCAAGCATCGTATCATCCTCGATCCCTCATGTCTCGCTGAGTCTCCGCTATCTATATGACTGATTCAGGCAACCCCTTCGCTTTGCCCTACCAGAAATGGTTACCCTGGAAAGTCATGGACGAAGCTGGCATACGGCGGCCAGAAAATCCCATCGACTCCCTATTACAGATACCGAGATACCCACAAGAGCCCGCTTCGTCTCCGTTGAGACGTGCTTGGAGACCTGTCGGGCAGAGTTTATCGCGAGCGACCTGGGATTCAGGCCGGGTGTCGCATTCGCCGACATCTGCTCCGCCCTGACGTTCTCCCCAACGCACGAAGTGTTTTGGAATCTATATTGCTGTGATTCTAGCAGATGCGGAGTCCATATAGACCGCGGCGGACCACTGGAACAAAGTCGTAGGTGGCCTGGGGAGGGGCGCATCCTTGGCCGTAGGTGCTGACTCTGTCCAGCCAGCGTCGACTTGCTTATCAATCAGTGCAGAGAGTAAGAACACGACGCTTCGCTGCCATGGGAGTATACTGATGATGGGAAGCCATGGGTTCTACGATATCTGCGACCCGGGACCTCCTGCCGTTACGTGTGGGAAGCCGTCCTCCTTCGTGCTGCCAGGCCAACCAAGTCCTTCTTCGTCTGGCGGTATACCGAGCTTTCCGGCCCCAACCCCCCAAGAGTCGCCGGTACCAGCAAAATCCAACCCACCTGAATCCGCCGCCATAACCGTGTCGACGGGTACTTTCGCCTACTACGCCCCGGCTGTGGCGGCACAGAACATTCCACCGAGTCCCGGCGGGTTGAGTCCAGGGGCCAAAGCGGCCATTGGGATATGCTGTGCCGTGGCCATGCTAGCGCTTCTCGCGGCGCTTTGGCTCGTGAGACGACGCCGCCGAGGCAAAAGGGGTTACCTGAAAAGCGCATCGTCGCCCCGACACCACCATACACGGGCGGCACCCGGGCCCCAGAGCGGCTCCCATAGTCCGCTGCTCACGCCGCCACCCTCCTCTTCCTCCAAGACCATGCCGGTCACCCCGCCACCGCCGAGACTCAGTGATCGCAGGTACCTGGTATCCATGACCCTCGGCCCCGATCCGACCACCGAGTTCGCACGCACGAGCAGCCCGGCCGCCGCGGCCTTTCCGCGGGCCCCGATTTGCTCTCCGACGGGCAAGAAGCTGGCGCCCCGCCCGGAGAACCCCACGGCAACTTCATCATCGGGACATGCAATCCTCTCTGACCCGACGCTACAAGTACCGTCGCCAGCGGGAGCGCCGCCCCGCGGCAGTCCAAATGGCCAGAACGGCATCACGGGCGCCTCTTCTTCGGCTGCCGAGTACAGCAACCCCCGGGCGATAGATTCCGCAAGTCTGCCGAGGACCCCGCCCTTGTCGCCCTCGCGGCCGCGGCGCCCCCACGATAGCCTCCTGGAAGTCGGGACGGTGCGGCCGGCCGGCCGGCCACCCAACTGGGCCCTGCCCGCGCCGCCACGGAGCATTCGGCATACGCGGGCGCCAGCGTCACCCGTACTCCCCGTTTCGCCCCTATCGACCACAGGCTCGGTTAAACTCCCGCCCGGCTCGTCTCTGGCCGCCACACGTCCGCAGCACAGTGGGGCAGCTACTGCCCCCGAGCCTGAGAGAAATCCTCCGGCTTCTAGGAGCGCCCAATCTGGGCCGTCGACTGACAGTAACGAACTCAACAAGTCAAACGTGAGAAAGAAGCGGGATACGAGTGTGAGCTGGGGCAGCTGGGGTGGTACTGGCGCGGGCGGCCGGTCCAGGACGGCCGAAAAGAGGCCCCAGGGCGCAGGCGATAAGGAGGGAACAGGGGGCGCAGCCATGCCGCTGCAAGAGCTGAACTTGGAAGCTCTGGGGGGCAGTTACTAGGACGCCACAAAGAGCAAACGGGTTCGGGGGCACTTGAGATAGCGGGCTATCGTATATGATAATGCAGACTTAGACGAGTAACGAGGTAATTGTATAATTGTGCTTGCGAGAAGAAAAGGACGATAGTGTAGTGACCTAAGTCAACCGATTCCTCCCTCCGGCTTTGCCTCGACACGTGCGGCGGACGGCCTACGCGCCCACCGCCTGCAAGCTCTTGATGGTGTCGACGGTGCTCTTCTCGAGGGGGATCCAGTCGATCCCCAGCACCTGGGTAGCGCGCGAGTTATCGTACTACAACACCCCGAGTCAGTAAGTCCTGAAAAAAGGTGTTCCTCGAGCATATCTCGGAGCACGTCCAAGCTGGAACGACCGAAGCCAAAAATAACTGGCGTGGGGGGGGGGGGTTTTTTGAGCCAAAAGGGGTAGCAAAGAAGACCGGGTGCTACTTACGCCAGGGAAGCCAGCCTCGGGGTAGTCGCCGCCCTTGGCGTCCTCGGCGGGCAGCTTGTCCTGCAGCTCGGGGAAGTTCTTGCGGGCGGCGGCGACGAGCTCGCGGTTGCTGAACTTGCCGGCCGTCACGAAGAAGCGCTGGCCGGCGGCGGCGGGCCGCGCCATGGCCTCGACGTGGGCGAGGGCGACGTCGCGGACGTCGACCCAGAAGTGGACGCCGGTGGGCGCGATCTCGTCCTTCATCTTGCCCTGGATGAGGTCCACGAACCGCGCGTTGGACGTGTTGATGGCGGCCAGCGAGTTGAGGTGGTGCACCACGGGGCCGAAGACCAGCGGCGGGCAGATGGTGGCCAGGTCGAAGCCGGGCTTCTCCCGGTCGACAAAGTCCCAGCCCGCCCGCTCGGCCAGCGTCTTGGACACGCGGTACGAGGTGGCCTTGTTGCCCTTCAGGCCGTCCTCGTACGTGTTGGGGTTCCAGTCCGCCTCGCTGAAGACCTTGGCGGGGTCCTGGAGCCCGGCCTCGGAGAGGATGGAGGCGAAGGAGCTGGTGATGACGACCCGCTTGACGCCGGGGGCGAACTTCTTGATGGCCTGGAGGATCGAGGTTGTCCCCACGATGGCGGGATCCAGAAGCTCCGTCTTCGGGTCCGTCCAGTTGTAATGGAAGGGCGAGGCGGCTCAAGCGCGGCCGTGTTAGTTCACCCGAGACAGAGCGCAGTTTCCCTCTGGGACTGCGGGGAAACTCACTGTGCAGAACGGCCTCCAAGCCGGGCGTCTTGACAACCTCGTCAAACGCATCAGGCTGGGCGATATCAGGGACGATGACCACCGAGAGCTTCGCATCGGGGTGCGCGGAGCGGATCTTTGCGGCCTTGTCTTCCGACCGGACCGTGGTTACGACCTCATGGCCTCGCTGGAGCAGAAGCTCGAGGATGTGGGCTGTGCCGTTCGTTCAGCGAGGACCGTCAGCTTGAGCACGCGTGCCGGACCTACCGGCAATGAAGCCAGATCCTCCTATTCACAACACGGCGTCAGCTTCTGCACGCCCCAGTCATGGGCACGAAGTGGCGATGCGGCGGCATACCTGTAAGTAAGACTTTGGTCATGTTGAAAACTGAACGAGGTGGTCTATGTGGCAAGGCAACCGGTCTAATCTCAATGAAAACTCAGGGACTGAAAACCGCTTTCTATTAGGCTTCTTCTCACGGCCGTCGCTGTCTGTTCGGGGTCCTGTTTGTTGCTATGAAGCTCTATCCATCTCTCCCGCCCGCACTTGCTCGCCCGCGCAATCGCGGGGTAGTAATAGGACATAACGTCATCCCCGCCGGCCATCGGCGTTAAGCGGGCGAAAGCCGACCTGCCAGCCAGTCTGCAGGCCCTTGGAGGGTTTTCGTACCTGCATCCCTTCCCATTCCATCATCCCATGGCATGGCCCATCTGTATGGAAAAGTAGGCTGTTGGCAGGATAGCTCCCCATCTCACCCTCACCCTCACTTTGGGGAGGGCAAGCCGTCGGATCGCAAGGGAGGGCGGGCGGCAGCACCGTCCAAGCCGCCAAGGACGGTTTCGACCGACAGGAAAACGGACGGCGGACCTCGACCAGCGCAATGGCCGGCAGAACGGCGCTTCCCGGCAGTTGCGGCACCTCGTCAGCAAGCTATTAACAGCCACGATGACTTATTCAGGCAATCTTGGCCGGTGCCATGCAAGCCGGTGTCGATGCCCCACGGCGCGAACGCTTAGTCGTACTTGGCCGGTCAGCCTGAAGCGGAGGAAACCCACGGTCGCGTGGCCGCACGTTCTCCAAGGGGGGGGGAGTCGGGGTCGCCCTGTTGCCCTGCCCGCGACGTAAGCCTCCCCTTCGGGGGACCATCAGTAATCTTTTTCGGATGGGGTTCTCGGCAGTTGTGGGACGACGCGCCTTCACTAGCTACTTCATTAACCAGAGCGCTAGAGCCCATCCAAGCTTCGGGGGTCGTGATCAAGACACTGGGAGGAATGGCCGCCGCCCCTCTCGCGCGCGCCGTCGTTTCCTCCGGTGTGGGGGGGCTTCCTCGATAGCTCGAGGACGGATCGCCGGCTGGACGGGCGAGGCACCAAAAGCCGAATAGACACAAGTCCACCAGGGGGAAAACCACGCACCCACCCACAAGCGCGCCCCTCCTCTCCTGGCCACGCGCACGCTGTTCCTCCACGCCGGCGAGCAGCAACTCCCGGGGCCGATGACGAGATCGGCCTAGCACGCCCAATATCCCGTGCGGGCCCTCTCCGCACGGGGCCGGACCGGGCAATCGCGCGCCCCACGACGGTGGAGTTGACTCAGCAGAGGCCGAGGCAGCTGTTGGCTTGTGGGCGACGCCGTGCAGACTCGAGCCGTCGCTTTCTCGTGTGCCGATCTGCTCGCCCGCCGGTTGACCGGGCGGCGGCGGCGCAGCCTGGTCTGTGGATGTGCCTGCCGCCGGCTTTCCTTGGGGAACGCGGGTGAAGGAGGGCGGCCCAACGCAAAAGGCATCCGTCCTGTAGGGAGCCATGCGAGCCATGTACAGTCGAGCCCGTCCATCGTCGCCCCGGCCCATGTACTGGCCCAAGGGAATCCCACCCCGACACCCGGATGGATGGGCCGGTGCTTCCCAACACGAACTGGGGAAGCCCCTAAGGCGGCGAGGGGCGCGCGTAGGGGCGCATGACTTGAGGCACCTCGGACGAGGATCCATCCCTTCAAGGGGAGCGTCGACACGCAGCTACAACGCCAGCCCTGCTCACTTGGCGCATCGCTCGTCGCGGTGCTATTCCGTCTGGACCCGGAGCGTCTTCTAGCCCAACGACGGTGGTGCTAGGTAGGACTAGCACTATACGGAGCTATAGGCCCCATGGTACGTTGCTTGAATACGGGACAGCCCCATCCCACTGCCTACAGTAGCGCCAGGGGTCCCTATCACGGATGTACATACACCAGAGGGGGGAGAAAAAAAAGAAAAGAAAAAAGAAATACATGGATCCCCCCTGTTGTTGGTTGTGACGGATGAGTTCTCCTGTCTCCAAAAGCGTAACGACTTCACCCGCCTCGTTCCTGAGTTACCCCGGCGGCACCTGGGAGGGTTCCTGAGCTACCCCGGTGGCACCTAGGAGGGTTTCCAAAGGAGTACCAGGCCCGGCCGGCTCGCGTCGCATAGTATGCTGGACGGAAACAACGGCCTCCTGGGACCACGGGCTTTCGATGTTTGGGCGGCGACGGGCCTGCCTACCTCGGAATGTGACATGGCGAATCATGCGGATCGTCGCCCACGCCAGGCCGTCAGACGACACTATGGACAAGTACGTATGCGTATTGCGGCATGGGGTTGACTGACGGCCCAATCGTCGATGGCCACGATCTTGCATGGCAGATCGCATCCGCCGGGATCGAGTCGTGCGCGCCTCAACTCCAGGCCGTCGAGAAGGGCCAGCAGCAGGCAGCTACTGTACCAACATGGCTACCTGTCCGTCTAAGTGAGTAGGGGGGGTGGCAGCGTCCCTCCCCGGCCCCCCCTTCCCTCCTCCTACAAGCCGCGCCTCCGGGAACTGACAGCTCAGACGGCCCTCGTGTTCTCTCGGCTTCTCGGTCATGCCCGCGGGCGACCCGGCGAGCGAGGGCGGCACCTTTCATTTGGGCGAATGTGATAGCTCGCGCTGGTGGTGTTTCAACGGGCCATCCGGTACGGATATTCGGTATGTAAGTGCAAGTCGGTATTTCGATAGGTCGGTTTCTCCCATGCAAGCCCTTGCAAGCTGGCTGGGCCGGGGCCCCTGTCGGGCAACCAGGCTCCCTGGCTTGTCAAGATTCGACGTGCGACCAAAACACGTGCAGATCTGGGTCGACTCCTCCGTAGCAGCAACCAGCTTTTTTTTTTTTGCATACCGACTCCGCAAGCAGAACCACGACGAACGAACCCCCCCACAGGCCGCTGCTGTCACAGGATTTGCGGACTTGGGGACCGGGAGGAGGAGAGGGGGGCGACTTCTTCGTCGTCGTATGTACCTCTATAGGGAAAGCAGGGAGACACAGACCCTCTCCACTGGGTGCCGAAGACAGCAATCATCGTTGCGCGCACTCCGCCCGTACGGACGAGCAACCTGGGCGTTGTGCATGATGCTGCGTGCCGCCGGGTAGTAGCTCGCTGGTCGCATGGGTACTGACTGCATCGGGGAGTTCCTGAGGGCCAGCACGGCGCCAAGTTGCCAAGGAGTGGTTGTTGCTATTCCCATGATCCCCGCCGCGGATCGGGCACGGCCTCTGGGGGAATTGGGAAAAGAAAGCAAAAGCCACCGAGGGGGGGCGAGGGGGCGCGACCCCTTGGCCGGTGCGCTCCCCCATGCTCTATATGAGAGCCACTATAGAAATAAGCAGTGTGGCCAATATCGCCGAGTCCCAGGTAGAGCAGAAAGTGAAAGCGAGGGTTTTGCGGCGCGAGTATAATGGGATACCATGTACCTAACCTAGGTAGGTACCTTCTTACACTGGGAAGCCATGGGATCCCATGGGATCCCATGCGTCAGGGGAGCCGCGCCCCTTCTGTAAGTAGCTGGTCAGTGGCTCTGGAGTCTGGGAGGCGCCTGCCCAGCAAATGCAAGGGAGCGCCGGAAGGGGTATAGCCCCGACCCGACTATAGGCCACTAGACCGACGGCGGTGTGAATGTGCTCATTCGTCACTTCTCACCTGCAACTGGAGGAGGCGAGGCCCTGGTAGACATCGACTACCTCTCCCACACATAACCATCGAGGCCGACCCTCCCTCCTCTTGGCGGAGCCTCGCCGCCGCCCGCCCCGGCCGTGATTTCTTTTGATTGCCTACGGGCCATATCGCATGTGGCCGCGGCCGCTGCAGTTTGCGTGCGCGGTCCCTTCGTTCCGTGGTGATGGCGCGAATGGGTCATGCACGATGCAGCAGTCCCCAACTCTCTCTCTCCCTCCCTCGCTCTCCCACTCTTTTCCTCTCTGTGTCTCTCCCCACACTGGCTGGGTCCCGGTGGTGGGCTCCGGGTCCCCCCTCCCCAGGAAAAAAAAAAAAACCTCCGTCGCCCGCGTCCCCGATAGGCAGAAGGGAGCACATGGGGAGGAAAAGCTGCGAACTGCATCTGCGTGAGGCTCCCGTCATTTCCCATTCCTGGCGAGCAACTGGTCACGCAACGGGGTTTGCCGCCCTCGTCCGCCGAGCCCTCCATCCGCAAAGCCATCGTCATTTCGGGGTGGGACTCGAGTCAAGCGGTCAAGGCTCATGCTCGAATATCTACCAAACATTGACCGCGCCTGGTTCATCGGAACAACAGGCGGAGCATTTTGTCTGCAGGCCGGCTTCGCTCGGCCGGCTCATTTGCCCATCGAGTGACGGCATGAACAACCGCAAAGAGAGGTTCCCCCCTCCCTCCCTCCCTTCTCTCTTTGCCTCCCCGCCGCCGCCGCCGCCGCCGCGTCGCCTAGGTTGGCTTTCGTTGGGGAAGCGCGCGACAGGTCAGTAATCACGGGGTCCGCTTCAAGCCCCGAGGACCTGTCGCTTTTCGCCTTTTTTTTCTCTCCATTGGATACCCGACTTGGTTAGAGGAGCGCGCTGCTGTCTGGCAAGGGCTGACCGACCGTAGACAATGGAAAGGTGAGCTTGGTCTGTCACCCGGTCGAGGTGAGAGTCCTGGAACGATCTTCGCAGGACCATGACGCAGACGCATGGAGACCAGCGGCGCCCTGCTCTCGGACTTGTCGATCCGTTTATCCCCTTCTTGGTGATACGGCCCTCATCTGGGACCTTTATGCTGCCTTGTCATGGCGAGCTCCGGTCGTTGTACGAGGTAGTTGTCGAGCATGCAAGGATGAGCAGGCCATCGTCCCTCCGCCTCCACCCCCCTGAGGACCCAATCGCCTTCGCCAGTGACTGTGGGCGGGCCAAGAGAATCGACCGGTTGTTTCTTTTCATCCTGATGACACATGCGCTAACGGTTAAGGGACGGGGGCGCGCTGTATCACCAGGGAACGGCCTCTGGGTCGTCCTGTTCGCGCGCGCGGCCCCTACACCTTACGCGCTCCGCTAACAAGTGCCTCGGTCTGTGCCAACGGGAGGCCGTTCACGCGTGACAGCCCGCTCGCACGAACATACGCACAGCATGGCGTTCGTCCCCGCAGGTTCGCCTCTACTGCTAGGCAGCTGTCAGATGGGGCTCCTGAGACAAGGCCCTGCGGCCTGGCTAAACAGGTGACGGGTCGAAGCACATACCAGGCGTCCGGCGGGCCAGGGAGGCCGCGTTCCGGGGGGAAGCCAAGAAAAGGAGCACCCGTGGCTGACAAGATGGCATGTTTGGGCCAAACGGGGCATGCCAATGACCAGATGCGGGCTGGCCTGGATGCGAGCATAGTATGTGCCACCAGTCTGGCCCCTGTTGTCGTCCCTATCTCCGCCGTTTTCGCCATGAATACCACGGATGGCTAGAAAGCATCATGCAACTGGGGATCGGCGCTCAGCAGGATTAGGTAGTCGTGATAGTTCCGGGCCCTGACTGACCAAAGAGGTAGAGCGCCTGTGCTGGCCGGGTGTGCCCTCTCCAGCTTCAATCTGCACCCCCTGGATCACCCTAGGGGGCACACCGTCGGGTAAGGCTGGCCTAACCAGTGGCGGATAGGCGATATCCAGGTGATGCCGGGCACGGAACCTGTACCCCAGGAGGCACTCTGCACCAGCCGCTTCTTAGTCAGGACACGACCTTCGCGCCGCGCTTCATGATTCTGACAGGAGTTTAAGAGCACAGACTCTCCAGGCCCGCGCGCCTCGTGATCACGTAACGGCCCTGATCGACCAAGGGAGGGCAGAGGCCAGTTGCCCATCCATTGCGAAGTGGGTACGGGTGCGGCCGGTACGAGCATGGCCTCACAAGGGGATCCCGGGTTGAGCGGCATCTGGAAGATGAGGGCAAAGCGGGATGGTCCTAATGGCAAACCGCCCACGCTTGATCAATGCACCTGCGTCGGCGGGAGCAGGGTTGGAGTTGGGGGCGCCGAGGCCAGAGAGGGGCCGGAAGGGGTGGTCGAAGGGCAGGAATCCGGCACGGGGCCTGGATCTATCTACGCGACGATGATGTCGAGTTCTTCCGGCCTGCGTAGTTCTCACGATTCATGCGGAACGGGACCGCGGCATCGACAATCGACTGTACGAGTTGTCGATCGGCAGAACTGAGGAGATGAAGCCTGGGGGGGCAGCCGAGTATCCCACACGATAGGGCGCTCGCGTGCGCGCGCTAGGGGAAGAAGCCATGGCCACAGGAAAGTCACGAGCCCTTCACGCCACGACGAGTCGCGCGTGTTATGATGGGGGGGGGGAGGGCTGTAACGTTTCTTTTGGGTGGGACGTTCCTCGACTAGGCGCTGTAGTCTCACAGATTCTGGTGGTCACATTCTTCTCGCATTTTCCACTAGGATACGCCTGCTGGCTTTAGAAGGGGCCCCGAAGTCGCATCGAACCACGTCCCGGAAGCAGCCATTGCGGCATCCGGCTCGCAAACCCCCTCGCATAGGGTTAACGATCAACAGAACTCCCCTCCACGGGGGAGGGGAAATTTCCACAGGCACGACGGTGGCGCGGCCCAGGGACAGGCTGGGCTCGCCCGGTGTGGGCAGGGAGGGCGAGGGCGCGTATCGGCCGGAGGACATGGTGCGTGAGGTGACGGGCTCATTTCCCACGCCCGCTCACATCGGACTGACGCAACCATGGGCGGATGGGATGCCTGCTAATAGCCCACCAGACAGTAATCCGCCAGGTAGAGCAGAGGTTAAAAAGAGGAGGCCGGCCGATGGGCGACTAGCGCCCCCTCCTCCCCAGGGATCTCCGCGGACGTTGGCTGCCGTCTCGACCACTGGGAGGCGGGAGATCATCAGGGAAATGCCGAGGCGGGCGAGCGCAAGCCAGTCCCTGCGTCGGCCGCCGAGCCGTCGGGGGAGGGGAGGGGGGCGCAGATCGCCAGGACGGCCGTCGCGGACGGGGAGCATACGAGGATGAACCTGGAGACGGGGGGTGGGACGAATCAGCAGGCCCGCCCGCCGGAATCTGGATCCGCGGCGAACGACTCGGGGGGGGGGGGGGGGGGGCTGCCTCCGGAGAAGCTCCAGCAGGGCCCTTCCTTCTTCGCGAGGCGACCACGATGGATGATGCTTCTTCGCAAGCCGGCGGGCACTAGACGGCAGATGAATGGGTCAAGCCGAACCGTCCCTCGGCCTTCGGTGGCTGCCGGAGGTTGTGATGTGGAGATACGGTGGGTGGTGCCGGGCCCAGTCGGTACTTGGAGCACCGCGTACGTACAGACTTAGTATGGGCTATACTCGTAGAGGGTGTAGCTACCAAGATAGTGAGCGACGGTCTATCTGTCAGATTGGGCAGGTTCGCGCTACGTCGGCACTACTGTCGATGCATGTACCAACCATAACCAAACTGGAGATGGGCGCGGAAACCCTGAAGAAGAGGTTAATCATTTCTAATTCAACCTGAGGGGTCCCCCCTCCCCTCCCCTCTTGGTAGTGTCATCCGCCAGGCTCGCATCCATCCATGCTGTCACAAAGCGGACTGTGAGCAGCTCTCCGTCGTATACGTATACCTTAGATACATACCTCGCAATCCCAAGGAACGAACAGCCAAAGAAGTAGACAGGTAGGGTAGGTATACACACCTGCGTACCCGGGCTCGTCATTTGAGCTGCTGTAGCCTCCCGTGCCCAGTCTGCCGGGGCTGCGGGGGGAAGGGGGAGCCCGGCTCGCCTGCCTTGCATTATTACCACGTTGGGTATGGACGGGTGACGAGAGTCTGGTAGCGAGGACCAAGCCTCAGAATCTGGTAGCGAGCTGAGCGCCGCACCCAATCATGCCCACGTCCCGGCGCCCATCGCTCTGCGCCATCGCTACGCAATCCAATCGAAGGGCTCGCATTCGTACATGTACTACATCCCATCGTGGAATTCGGCAAGCACCCGTCAGCGCCCCCGACCAGCCCCCACGTCGTGGGCGTGGCTTTCGTTGCCCGCCGCGTGGTGTGCCTGGCAGACCTGCCCCTCCCCCCGGCTGCGTCTCGGGCGCGGCCATGGGGGGTGATGGTGGTTGTGGTAGTGGTGCAGGTGGCTGGCTGACCTTCTTCACCTGACACAAGAAGCTGCCCGCCGAAGACCTGCAAAGTAACAGCAATGTCGCCGGACTGCATATACGAAGGCCTCACATTGGTCAACCCCAAATGAACAACCGCCATGCCTCGGTGGCCGGTCGCAACGGCCCAAACCTTATTGTCGTCCCGGTTTTGGCATCCCTAGCAGCCAGGCAGCCAGGCAGCCAGGCCTCTCGCCAGGCGCAGTTCCAAGGCCTCCGGGTACCGACAGGTGTGTAAGGAGGTATGGAGGTAGCCTCCACCCCCTGCCCCGGTCTGTTTGCCATCCAGCCCACTCCGCATGGCAGGTCGACGCCGGCCGGCTGATGTCGTAGCCGTGCCTATAGCACGGAACGGATAATGACAGGGAGCGCCGGTCCGCGCATTGTGAGACGATGCACGCTTCTCTTCAGTGGCGCCATATGTTGGTCGAATTGGCTGGCATGCCGATCGTTCCTCCCACTCCCGTACCCACCATGTTCGGGTTGCAGCGGCGGCCAACCGGGCAGCGCGAGTGCTGACGGGGAAAAGGGGGGGGGGGGGGGGGGGGGGGGAGCCTCTCGGCTGCCAACGTCAGCAGTTTGTTTCTTCCATCTATTCTCGGCCCCCGGCCCTCCCGTAGAAACAACCGCCAGGTGCCAGCAGTTAGGTAGTTTCCATACTTACTAGCTCCCGGGGCCTGGGGGGGTGGACAGGAAACCCCCCGTGGCTAGCGAAACCACCCGCGTCCGCTAGCGTACCATGTTGCCGCCGCGGTATTCAGCACCCACGAGGACGCCTTCGCCCACGGGCTGACCAGATGCGCGCTGTACATGCCGGGCTGTAGATGGCTAAGTATGTACTCAGTAAAGGAGGAAGGATGCCGGCCAGGGATCTCGGCGGTACACACCTGCGGCCAACGCCGTTTCGCACGCGGCAGAGCAGACGTCAACTTGCCAGACCATCCCCGGGGGTGGCGTCGAGTCTTCAGACGAACCCGGCGCCTGGGAAAAACGCGCTTGTCCTCGTAGGTAGTACTGGCCGTGCTCCCGCTCCCGCTCCGGCGCCGTCGCTGCGTCCTGACACGGTGGGCAGTAAGCTGGGTAAGAAGTAGGGAGTAGGGTATGCGTAAAGTTTATGTACTTGAGGCGTCATCTCGCAGCTCCGACAGAATCCTGCCTCAGTCTCGGCGGCAGACGACCGTAGCCCTAAAAACGGAGCAAAAACCTGTCGATGGATGGATTAGTCGGATCTTGCACGTTTGCCTTCTTCCGCGTGGAACCGAATAAGGGGAAAATGGCGACGAGGCTTTCCGGCCTGGACCCTTCGAGTCATGCCATCCGGGAAAACACGAGGGCTTTCGAGATCGGTTTGGACGGCGAGAAGGGGGGAAGAGGACGCTGAGTGTCAATCCTTAGGCGTGTAGGGTAGCCTTTGGGGGAGACCAGGTAACCCGTCCGCCAGGTCGGTGGCGTGGGCGTTTGATGACCTGCATTCAGCCCAGCGAGCGCGAAGTGTTGAAGGATCGCGTTTTCCGGTCTCATGGGAGCGCCAATCGCGACCTGTACCCCCAAAAGAGGCAGCAAGCGTCAGCAGATGGCAGTCATGGGCTTGCGTCTCACCGAGGGACACTCGCCAAGTCACCTACTTAGCCTGCCTACCTACCTCTAACCACCTAAAGAGGTACTTACCTTGAACTTTGCTGGTCCGGCCTGAGGCCCAAGTTGGCGAACGACAGGACGGGTAGCTCCAAGCAAAAAAGAAAAGCCCCGTGTGCGGCGGAAGCGGGCTTTCGTTTGGTGGGCGAGAGCAAAAGCAATGGATTTACACTTTGAAGCTTCACCGGCATTCAGGATGTAAGTCCAGGTGGGCGAGAGGCGACGAGGTCGGCCAAAGCCCGTCTGGCACGGAATGACCAGATCATAGCAGCGCCCAGCTGATCCGGACGCCTCTTGATTTCTACCTACCTACTTACCTAATGGCATACATACCGCCTCGTATATTTTGTCGGAGGAGGACCGACACGCCATGGTTCGACCCCCGGGGTCTCGAAGCGATCTAGATACAAAGCGAATCGCGGCAAATAGTATAGAGGGCCCCCACCCGCGCAACGAAACGCAGCATCTGCGAACGCCTGCGAACTACTGCATGCGTATCTGGGCAGACCTTTCTCGGACTCCAGTCATGTCCGTCATAAGGGGGGCGAGGAGGCTGCGGAGGAGGTGGAACGGGCTGTATGTGCCCATGGTGATGATGAGGTACGTATGTAGTGAGGACGCTCGCTGTATCACCCTGGTCCCGTAGCGTGGGCTTTCCTCGCATCCGAAACGTCATTGACAGGTATGGAATGAGGAACCAAGGAAGACCACGTGAAGGCACAAAAAAAGAGAGCCTGCAGCGAAAAGACCAGGGGGGGGGCGAAACAGGATGGGATGTGGCCCTCAATCGCACACACACACACACACACACACGGAGACTCGACGCTCACCCTCCGTGTTTAGTGCCTGCATACGGAGTACAACTAGGACCAATGAGGTCCTCTCGGGCCAAAGGCCTATTGCAGCAACGGGGCTGAGGATCGTCCACGGCCCCAAGTTATGGTGTCAACTAACTGCGTGAACATGGGTCCCCAGTGCGCCATGTATTTTGGAGAGGGAGAGAGAGAGGAGGGGGGGGGGGGGTCGCCGGAGTGATCGTCGGTCCGACGCAGAGGCAGCCTCATTGAGCGGCTACCGTTTCAACTGACCTGTGAGGTACATGGCCCAACAGCCACGACGCACGCAACAGCCAGGTATTTGTCAATGGCGGGATCATCGTTTGATTACCGTTGTGACAGATTTACTGGAACCTTTTTTTTTTTCACTCTTCTTTCTTCGGACGTCTATCCCTTGTCGTCGAATAGAGGAGGGGAGGGGGGTTGCTGACAGCCCCGAGTCCATCAAAGATGGATGGACACACGGGCGGGCGTGGATGGATATCTCTTTCCAGATACGGCCGAGGGGGGGGTCTCCGCCAGCCGAGCCGAGGTGGTCAGTAACATCCACCCACTGACGATGGGAACCTAGTAGCTACCTACCTCTTTTACTCTCGAGCAGGTAGGAGGAGCTCTTCGTACGTACCTCGTCCTAAGGCAGGAGTAGAAGGTAAGATGAATGCCGCAGGTATCGTAAGGGATGGATCGTCTCTGCATGTACGGCCAAGGGTGGGTGTTGATTATTCATGTACGTGTGTGGCTCCGCAACTCCGCCAGCCTCCAGGACCCCCGGTCCGTAGTTGGATCTGCGTGCCCTGGAGGCCAGCGACTGTAGATAACAAGGGTGGAAAGTAAGAGGTATGTAGGTAAGTACTTAGCTAGGTAGGTACTTGCTTGCTTTACAGGCTCCCTACGGATACGACTGTGTGCATAGACACGATGCTCAATATAGGTAAATAAATGTAAGGTAGTAGCTGCGGCGTCTGCTTGGCCCGAATGATTGACGCGCGCATCCTCCGGGACACATCCGCGTTTTGAGTGGGATGGGAGTGGGATGTTACATCGGCAGAGCCATCACCTCCCAACACTGCCCGGGAGAGCCTTGTCCATAGTATACCAACTATGAACAATGGCAGCCACTAAATACCACCTCTCTCAGCTTGCCATGGGGCCATTTCGTCGCCCTCCCCCCCCCTGTGATTATCAACACATGCGGCCGGCCGGCTTCCATGCAGGGACCGGGTTGGCCGAAGGGGGAAGGGGGGGGGGGGATTGCCGGAACCGCGACCGGGTCTTGAGGGATAGACGCGAAGCGAGGGAAGAAAAGCGACGTCCCGCGGTGTCGCGTTCTTGACGTCGCCCGTCCTGGGGCTGCAGGGCCCGCGGGAGTCGGACAAGGAACATCCCTTTACCCAAGCGCGCGAGCAAACGATCGAATCTCGCGCGGCGGTTTTCGTGCCGCCAACGTTTTCCGCCTCCACGGGCCCGTAATCTCTCGTGGCCCCCTTCGTTCGGTGGTGCGGACAAGCGGGTGGTGGTCCAAACCCCTCCCCGCCCGCGCAGCGATGACGACGGCGAGGGTGGCGGTGGTGGTGGCGGCGACGACAGTGCTGACGACGACGATCTCCTAGAACGCTACCCAACGATGTGCTTGCCAGATTGAACCGGGCATTTTTGGGGATTAAAGTTCCTGTCGTCACCCGGAATGCGACTCTCCTGCAAGATACAGCAGTAAAAAAGCAGTAGCGCCCTGCAACGCCAGGTACCGGGCCAGTCTCTGTGGGCAATCCTTCCGGCCCCACACAGCTTTGCTTTGCTTTCTATGCTCAGATAGGCGTATCAGGGCTTAACAGGCGACCTGCCCATCCATCCACTGTCGTAGGGTTATTAACGGAGCAGTAGTCAGGGATGACAGCCCCTCCCCCCATCGCTTCAGCGGGGTCAATCCTTCTGCCGTCCACTGGAGTCAGAAATACCGGGCGAACAGGAGACCGGTGCCGGGACCAGGGACGTCGGACGGGGAGGTGAACTCACGACGAATGCCTTAGGTACAGGTCTGTATGGTGGTCCGCACGCGGCCGTGGCCCCTCTCCTCCCCCCCACCAGACTTGAAAGTACGAAGTGTGCATTGATGTTTGGCCGTGGAGACAGTTCACCAGCCAGACGCAGCCACATGCCAAACTAACATGGGTATTCTCGTACGCCTGTACGGCAGTGGCCCGGCAGATGAACGAACCCATGGCGCAGCTGCCGGCTGGTTGCCCGTTTCCGCTGCCAAACGCCCGCCACGTGAACCAGCAACCACAATAACAACCGGTTTCACCTTTGGGTATAGTCATGACCGGGCCAGAAGGTAGCCATCCATCTTTCTCACTTGCCCTGCCTGTAAAACTGACGGTTAGCGCTGACCTTTGTTAACTCTGCCGGTTCATTCCAAAAGTCATTGTTTTCCTTACCTATAGTCGTTGTACGTGAAGTGGCCGTGCACAAGGTGGGGCTGCAGATATTTCACAGTCAGGGGATTAGAGAGGGGGGGGTTTCTTCTTCTGTGGCCAGAGGAGGAGCCCAGACCGGGCCAGGGATGGAAAAGATAGATCTTTACCTGACTGCCGCCCTCCATGCTTGTCCCGGTGTGGCCAAGTGACGAAAAGTACGAGGCGTGTCTCGTGTAGGTAGGTAGGTAGGTACATGGCAACCGCATATAGAGAGAAATGTCTCTAGTATGGGTGTATACACAGTAGTATGCGATTCGATTCATGGGGCGGTTATCGATCAGCACGCAGTCGAAATAGGATAGCTTGTCGCCGGCGGGGCTCTCCCCTCCTCCGCCTCTCACGTGTCCAGGGCTCTCTGGTACATTTACCTGCCTCGGCGCCGTGTCCTGGCGCGGCCGCCGCGTACAATGACTTTGCCAGGACGGCGCGACCCATGCACAGCGTCGCATTCTCGTCGCACGGCTGCAGGACCCGACGGGCGCAGGCGTTACAACCTTATGCTGACCCTGGGCCGTCGAAGAGGGCACACTCCACAGTCGCCCTCCTGCTCCGCCTGGACTGCCCTGGACCGCATGGACCTCTGAACCTGGTGGTGCAGCCGATATCCGAGCCGTCGACATCCACAGCAGAGGCCCCCTGTGGGCTCTCGACCGCCTGGATTTCCCTACGTAGTTGCCTAAGGGTTGGAGCCGACCGACTACCTGCCGACAGGCATTTACCCTGTGTTGTTCCGTGTTGCCCTGGCGCCCTTGCCTTGACAGCGCATCTGCTGTGCAGGGGGCCTAGACGGAGTCTTCATGGTTCGTGCGTCTCCGAAAGTACTACGGCAGTTCGGGTGGTGAAGGAGGCCGCTAGGTAGTATGGGGATACCAAGTCGCAGGGCTAGGCGAGTAAGCATCATTACCGCGTTCTCGGCCCGCGGCTTTGGTCGTATGTGAAAGGTTGCGCCCCTGGCCGGTGCTGTCAGCCTCGACCTTGTGCGTCGTCGTCTAGAGGGAAAAAAGGCATGGGCATGCTTCTGGGGCCGGTCATGCGCTCTGGTGTGGCGGCCGTTGAGCATGCGGCGCAGTGACTGGAGGCTGGTCCGGCCACCAAAAGCAACCTTAGGAATCTCCAGCAGCTCAAGGCTATGTACCAGCACAACGGCGCGCGCTGGGGTTACCGCGCACAGGGTCCTCCTCCTCCAGCTTGGCAGCTGAAGACCGGAAGGCGTGAGGGCTGAAAACGGGCCAGGAACGTGAAGCTTTCTTCATTCTTCCCTTCTCTCCGTGCGGCGGAGCCGAGCGGAATACCGGAAATACAAGCTGCATAACGACTAAGAGTCAGCTCGCATGAGCCTCGAAGCGCGCGAGGGCTTCCTCAGTCTGGGGATACCGACCTTGGCGCGGGGGCTCTCGGGCGAACACCGACAACGTAGCACCGCCACTTAGCGGGAGGTTTCCCACTGCGTCTCGGATCACGAGATGTACTCAAGGCATCATCCATCCATCCCTTGGTAGGTACTTACCTAGGTGGGTATCTCTTACCTAGGTGTGAGGCGCGTCTGCGGAGCCGGATGTCGTGCCCGAAGTAGTCGTCCCGTTTTCTCCTGCTTTCCGCGGCGGCCCTGGCCCCCCCGGTTAATCTGTGCCGGTTTGCAGGTGCTCGTTAACAAAGCCGAGGAATCACACGGGGGCGGGTAGACGCAAGTCTAGATCCATCCGTCCATCCCACTGGCCACACGTGTTGCCAGCAGTAGAAAACCCACTGCCGGCATCGGTCGCCGCCCGTTTGTGGTGCTAGCTCGCACTGCCGGCATTGGTGCGTCGCGATTGTTTATGGTGGTGTTGCAACGCTAGGTCGACGCTACTGCATTGCAGCATCAGAATTATTCGAGAAGGATGGATGCTAAGCAACCTGTGTGTAGTAATGCTCGATATGCACAGCGTGCTTATTGTGGACCGAGGGCATGGATGGATGGATGGATGGGGGTGTACCATCTGCCTTGCTGGCAACATCTCATCTCGGTTATCTGACGGGCAGACGGCGTGTTGGGGAGGAGGGGGCATGCGGAAGGTGCTCCGGTGCGTTTCGCCGTCTTCGGCGATCCTCTTTCGCTCTCTCTATGGCTCAATCTCTCTTCTCTCTTCCCTCTTCCCTCTCCCTCTTTCGCCGAGAACAGTTTGTGGGGTGGGGGGGGGGGGGGGGCTTTAAAAAGTACTTACATGAAGAGCCCTGTAGATTAGGAGGTACATATTCCGCACTACCAATGGGAACGAACTTGAACCTTCCTCTTCAAGTACTCTCTGCAGATGCCCTGGTTGCTGGAGGCTGGGATTAGGCTGACTCGGGTACATAGTATGGAGGTGGTGACGGAGCGGGTGTGGGGCTGACGGCCTGGCCCCCTTTGGCAGTAGCAGCCCTGGCAGCTGGAGCCCCGAGTAAAAGTGCGCCTGGGGGAACCCTCTTTTCCAAGCCCCGTGAACAATGAGCGCACCTGAGTTATCAAGCACACAAGCGCCTGTACAGATCTGGAGCGAGCTCCGTATACATCTATGTACTATGATCCATGCATGCAGCCGGACTGCGCAGGTGAGCTGAGCTCAAGAGCGGGATATTCCGCCATAGGGCCATTTCCGGGCCTATCTCGGTCGCGACATGTTGTAGGTTAAGTAGGTACATACCGAGGCAAGTAACGTACCTAGGCAGACTGAGTTTATCGAAGCTGGCGGACAGGTTCTTGTCTCCCCCCCACTTCCCAGTTTCGCGTGTACTTGCGTTCCATGGGAAGAGAGGTATACACACGCCACGAGGGGGGTTTTCCGCTGGCTGGCTGGCGCCGTGCCATGAACCCGTGGCCCGAGTGCCGTCCGGTTGTCTGTTTCCTTTGGGCCAGACCTAATGCCTCGCCGACGCTTCGTACGGGATTCTGTCTCTCTTCTGGCCTGGGGCAGGCCCGCCCGGAGGATCCTTGGAAACCTCCTCAACTGGAGAAGAACCCCGTCGGGGTTTCGGACAATGCCCGGTGCCTGTCTGGTGATCGACAAGGGCCTCCTGTCGATTGGCAGACTGCTTGTATCCGAGTGTGCACCGCACGCAGGCCTCGTGCGGGAAGACCCCCGTCGAACCCATTGGCGCCGCCCACCAGGGCGTGAGGACTCCCCCTCCTGCGCCGATCCTACAGTGGGGAGCCCAAGCGTATCGCATCATCCATCATCCATGGGCGGGCGGCTCACAGGCATGGATGACAGGCGCGGGTGCCACCTTACCCATTCTTAGAGCTGAAGGGAGACAGACGCAGTACAGGGGACTCCTCAGGCCATGTGATACCGCGTCACTTGACCTACTTACATAGGGTACCTACAGAGAGCTGAATTGGGGCATGCGTGAAACATGTCGGCGCATCTGTGATGCGTAGCGGGGCTCCTTTGGCCCAGGGAGTGGACGCGGAGGCGGCCCGTCGATCCGCTTTTGAACTCAACTCTCCTCCCCTTTGTAACTGATATGGAAGCCTTTTATACTATAGATAGTGTGGGCTTTGGTAAAAATGGTGGCTCGGCGGGCAGCTCAGGGCAGTCGTCGAGCGTGGCGGCGTATTGGGTGGCTAGGTTTGGAAAAGGGGGTGCAGTGAAGGGACGATTACGAATGTCAGGCGAGTCCCTATAACGGCCCACGCCCTTGAGTATAACTGCCATTCACCTATTCCGCATATACGTCTGTGTTCAACCCCCTTTCATTGCATATTAGCATCGTGTATCTTATTCGGCCCCAAGACGGCCACGCCACTCGGGGCCCATCCATTTCACGCCCGCTTTGACCAGCGGTCGGGCTGTCCGTGGAGGGCGAGAGATCGCACAGCCGCCTCCATCCACGGCTGCATGATGGAAGGCCCGAAAGAATTTTCTACGAATAGCCGGGGACTTTGCCGCGGTAAACGCGTGGGTGAGCCACAAGGTGCAACCGGCGCCCATGCCACCATTTTGAAGTTTCACTCGTTTGCTCTGCTGAAACCAGTCCATCCGAAGCATCTATCTATACTGGGAACGTTGTGGTTTGGGAAGCGGGATCAGGAGTCGCTTCCTGCAGGACCCCACTGTTCCCGACTGACGCACCGGGTCGCGAAAGGCGGAAGGGGAAAAGGGCGAAGAAAGGGGGGGGGATGAACGGCAGCAGAGGAGACGCAGAGCAATGCGAATCCGAGTACGTGTGTCCGAGCCGGAGATCGCTATTTTCATCTAGCCTCCAGTCCGTCCGTCCCATTGGTGCGGAGAGGTAGGTTGGTTGTCGACGCCTGCGCAACCCCCTTTACGAGCATGGACGTTCCCAGTCCGTAATGGGACCCCAGCCGGATGCATACGACTGAGACTGTACACTACAACCTTGGACAAAGGGGGTACTTGGTAAGTGCTTACATACTTTGACGTATGTACGTGGCGGGGGGAAGGGGGGCAACCAGTTTGCTCGTTGTTGGTCTCAAGACCGTCTGCTGCTCGGTTTCCCCCGCAAGTTTCGGTCCCCCGAGCTTGGGAGCACTGACAGGCCCGGGTGAATGCCGAATTTTTTATTTTTCGACCCAAGCCTCGAGGACCCAGGTCTGGAGACTGCAGGTCATCCTTTGAACCAAGATCTAGACTGCCCACCTGAGCACGTTGCGGCCGGCGGCCCAGTGCATGGAGTCCCGGGCTAGCAAGGGAAAGGCACTGAGGTAGGTAGGTAAAGTAGGAAGTAGGTAGAAGTACGTACCCGTGGCCCCGTATTAGCTGGTCAGGCAGGTCAGGTCCCTTACCCACGATAGTGTGGAAAGCCCAGGTTGAAAAAACCAAAAAAACCAAAAAAAAAAAAAAAACATGTGGTTACCCTACCTACCTATTCTTAGCCGGCCGGCACTTGGCCAAGCTTCCCCGGCACTCTCAATCCCCAGGCGCCCAAAAGGCAGATGGCACACTTGGTATTGTGAGGGCAGCCAACGACCGCCCGTGGACTGCCTCGACAGGGGCGGAGGGAACTTTTGTGTTCCCTTCGGGCTCGGGATCTCGCATGGAACATTCTGGGTCGTTGCGAGGGCGACCCGAAACAACGGTTACCCATCCATCACAGGTCCCAGGTGGCGTAGCAACAGCACCCCCTTTTTGGTGCGCATCCTCCGGTCGTGGAGGATGGAGGTGGCTTGCTTGGTGTCGCCGTCCGCCTTCCTCTGCTCCCCATTCCCCAAGTACCTACCTACTTACTTACCTAAGTACCTACTAAGCAACCTACCTACCTCTTACCTACCTCTGCCATGACTCCGAGCCTGCAAGTTCCTTGGCGAGCGAACAGCCCTGCTAAGCCCCTCCGCTGGGGACAGCCTAGAAGGGCTGGCTGAAGAGCATCCACACAGGATCGTACGAGCTAACATTGTAGACTGGGGGGGCACTCAGATAGGCGAACGGAGGCCAGGCCGAGCCAGAGAACAACCTAGATGCCATCCAAGCCGGTCCATGGAGGTTCTCTCTACCTACTCTGATCCTGTAGATTCTCCACATGAGAGACCAGGTACAGAGCTCGGCTCCCCGCCGCGCCAAACCGTACCCGAAGTCTTTGGTCCCTGAGACGGGATTCCTCGCGCCCAAATCCCGCCCGTATCGCGTAATGTCCTATTACTCAGCCATTACTTGAGATCCATCGATGGATACATGCCTTCCATTCTCTCCTCGGGTTGCCAGCCCTGGCGGAGCACGAGTGGACATGTCACCACCCCCTCCGCATTGCCGTCAGCGATTCAGCAGCAGCGAAGCAGCGCCCCCCCATGCCAGCGGCCCCTGTCGGTATTGCGGCTGGGCTGACTTGGGCCACCTATCCATGCCCTCAGCTGGATAAGAACCCTGGGAAAAAAAACCCGCTCTAACCCCGCCCCCTCCGGATTCGCGGGCCCAGCCACGCACGGCGTGCCAAAAAAGGGCCTGCCAAAGCTGCATGTGGCGAGACGCATAGCGCTGAACGAGGGGGAAGAAAAAAAAAAAGGGCGCGCGGGAACCTCACGACCCGGCCTCGCTCGGTTTGCGAATCCTTCGCCCGCCGCCGGCCGTCCAGGGGTCTCGCGGTCACTCCCCCCCTCCCCCAAGCTCAAACCGGCTACGCCAGGCAACCACGTGCGCCCAGCCGTCGCACGTTCGACAAGAGGCGTCGTCGTTATCTCAGTCCCCGGCACAATCTCGCCGTTGGGGTTTTGATTCGAGATGGGCCGACCAGGTGGCCTTCTGCTCCCGCCCAGCCCGCGGAGAGCTGATTCACGATCCACCCACCCGGTAGGCTGGGGCGCGATGTTAGCGGTAAGATGGATGGCTGGCTGGCCGTGGGCAACCTCCGGCCGGCCTCGCGCGGCCTGGATTGCCTGTCGCTCGGTTTCCGATATTGTATTGGCAGCATGAACAATTCCCCACGGGATACGAGCTGCTGCAGGTTCCACAATCGCACGGCTCAGGACAGCAACCCGCCTGGGTGTATGGCCTTATCTTTCGGGGGACCTGCAGGTATGCGAATGATCGGTAATATCCAGCACTTATCGTCGTTGGGAATTTGTGCTGTACTCCTTTTTATTTTTATTTCTTTTTTTCCCCGACCGCCATGGGCGAGCAGGTCCCCAGTGCCCAATCAAGAAAATTCCCATCTGCCACGTGCACGTGCGCCTGCGAGTGCTCGCCTTCTCGTCTTCGCCTCCGCGGGCGCAATCGAAGGGGCGCCTCGTCATCCGATTGGAGGCTTCCCGGGTGTATCTTCCAATGGAACCTCAATCAACCTACCCTTTCCCAGCCGCTATCGGCATCCCCAACCCTGCTCCCCTGGACCTCAAGCTGGTCTGGGATACCTAGGTATCTACCTGACAAGTGCGTATACGGGCTACCTATGTAAGCAAGTCCGTATGTACTTAGCAAGGTAGGTATAGCAAGTAATATGAGGCTAGTTAAGTATCTACTATAGGTAAGGTAAGTAGGTAGTGACAATCCCCCCCCCCTGCCTGCCACCTCACCCCGCGCACACTGACACACACACACACACACACACACTTACACCTGCGCGCAGAGAAAACCTGCCTGCGTCTCTGTCACGTTCCATTTACCAGCATCCAGACATACAACTAGGTACTCCCTGCAGCCACACCTGCAGAGAGCAAGATTTGGCAACGGAGCCGGTGGATCGGTCGTTCACCAATCGGATTATGCTCAAATTCCCGATGCCCTTGCAGTAGCCGGATTGGGCACTCCATTAGCTAAGAATCTGCATTCCATCTCGCATTGGGCCGCTCACGATGCATTCGGTAGCTGTGCACAACGTGGGGTTGGGTCACACCAGCAGCCGGAAACGAGCTATATAGGTACTTTTACATACCAACTTGGTTATATAGAGTCCAAGCAGACACGCCGGCGCCTTTAGTCCACAGAAATATAGGAAGACAGACTTTAGGCGTTGATGATGTGTTTGTTTCACCAAATGACAAGCCAAGCCCACTGGGCTAAGGTCTGCCGACGGCAATGAAGGTGGTGCTACATTAGTTTGTGATGGACGCGATCTACAAGGCAGAGGATCGGATGGCCTCTCGTGGGAGGTATCGTCAGCCCAGCTGCGACGAAACATTTACCCGAACGGCCTGCAGCGGGCGACGTAGATTACTTCTTCGCTGGCTCTCACTTATCTCGATTCATCACCTGCCCTCCATGTTATACGATGAGGTGGGGCCGGCTGGGGAGTCTGGGCAGAGGGCCTTGTCGACCTCTCCTAGGGGGATGCGGTCCCCAGCTCGCCCAGCTCAACCTAGCCAACAGGGGGCCTCAGGTTCGCCGGGCCAAGCGTCTGACAGCCGGGCAGCCCGTCCATCTCAACATGTGCTGTGGTGGGCGGGGCGGCAGGAAGAACTATTCACAGCTCCGTACGGATACACCGACCGTAACGGCCAACTTTAGGCAGCGTGATCGTTGTAGTATAGCCTCCATCCATGCTTGCTGCTTGCCGTCGGCTGCGCTGGAAGCATGCCTCTGGCCTATCATGCCCCCGTGGCCAACAGCCACAGGGAGGCCTGTGTGCGCAATATTGATTGGCCTCACGAGTCGTGCGCGCAATACAGGTCCCGCCGCTCGTCACTCGCACCCCCTGACGGCACTGCGCTATCTGAAGGTGGACGGCCATCGCCAGTGCAGGCGCGGCTTGGCTGCAGCTTTGTGTGCGAAGGCTGCAGCATCGGTGACGATGTTTGGGGGTCCCCGGTTTCAGGCCATCATCCCATGTAGCTAGATGTGACGAACATCCTGCCGCTAGTTCCCCAGCTGCTGCATCGGAGAGGAGACTGCGGTTCTCATCGCTGTCCCTTCTTCCTTCTTGCCTGGAGAGTGTTGCGAGACGCTGAGGGTCCCCAACGGCCCGTCCATGTCACTTGTCTGGGCGAACGCCCCCGTGCCTTTGCCCCCCCCCTTCCGAATAGGCCAGGCGAGCGGCAGCGAGTGTAGTGGGGACACGCACGGGCAGCCGAGCAGAAGAAATCCAACCGGGGGGGGGGGGGGGCGAAACATCGGGAATGTACGATACTTGTATATACGGCCTGTCCTTTTCGACTCCTCATGTTGAGGGGTTGGCAGAGCCCACTCACAAGAAGCAAAGGCGCAGTCGCAGGCGCGAGGGGAACTGCATACCGACCAAGGACGGGCCGCACATGAGCTGAATGACGGTATGCCAACGGGCGCCAAGCCGTCCTCGTGGACAGCAAACAAATACCAGACAGGGAATCGGGGCGACGCGTGGAGCCCGGAGATGTAGACGGCCCACGCCATGCGCGAGCAACGAAAAGGAAGGGGGCAAAGCCGATGCGTCGTATGGCCTCGACCAGAAGGGCCCTGAGAGGAAGCCAACTGGAAAGGTTGGCGTGCCTACCTATGTCATGGGATGCCAGGTGTAAGCGAGGGAACGGGCGGCCGGCAAGGCGGTGGAAAAGCCGGTGCTGGGCCGAAGGCCTAATGGGCGTGGCCGGCGGGCCGGATGCGGTTTAGCGCCTCCCTCTGAAACATCGGGGCTCGCCCTGCCTGTACGACGACATTGCCCGACTAGGGTAAAGAACACCACAAGGGCGCGGTCGCGCATAACGAGACCCTCGTCGGCCAATAATAACTGGGTCGCGCAGGCAGGCAGGAACGGTCCCCGGCCGGTGGTGGCCATTCCGCCTCCCTCCCGAATTATCCGGGCTGTGGAGGGAGGATCCTTGGATCCATGCCCAAGCGGTTTGGCCAAGGCAGTTCGGGGTAGTTACATCCCTGCTTTAGTGCGTGGAAAGACGAGCAGGGTACATCTAAATCCGATTAGTATTAGTAGATGGATCCGATAGTAGGTAAGTACACCGTAGGTAGGCAGGCTCCAGGTTGGCAAGATAGCGAGCAACCCTCCCCCTTCCCCTCCCATGGCGGCCCGTCATCGCCTCGAGGTAATAGTACGAACAACACGAGCCCGCTGAGTCGGTGATGAATGGGTCTGGACCGGCGGGCGTTGACTCGGCGCATTTATACCGGGTGCATTAGCCAGCCGGCTGGGGAGGTGCCAGATCTCCAGATGGTAACAAGATTAGCTTCGGGCTCTCCCTAGGGAAGAAGGAGGTGATTCTGGCGAATCAAACTCTATCGCGAAATCTGCGGTGGACGGGGCACCGCCAGCCGGCAGCGTTTTAGAGTTGATTCTGTACAGATACGCAACGGGGATGACGATGATGAATGGGAAACAGGCCAGATGAATGTTTCAGAAGCAATAGGCCTGCCTGGCGGCCAATGACGGCGAGCGGCGCGCCCCTGCAGCAACCGATGCGGCTGCATTTGACCAGCTGCGTGGCCCGTCGTGCCCTGTCGGGGGGTGCCCAGGGGAGGGAAGAGGACTGCCCCGAAGCCGCCCCCCCCCCCTCCTCAGGGCAGAACCTGGCAACACAGGCCGGGGAGCCGGGCGTGGTAGGCATGGGAAACAGGGAAGGGCGGCCGGCAGCTAGTCAGTCAGTCAGTCACCCTGCCGTGCAACCTGGGTGGGCAGACATGGGGGAGGGAGAAGCCGAGGGACGAGGGGAGCGA
Source organism: Nigrospora osmanthi (assembly GCA_029489945.1). NCBI lineage: Eukaryota > Fungi > Ascomycota > Sordariomycetes > Amphisphaeriales > Apiosporaceae > Nigrospora > Nigrospora osmanthi. Next base: position 5,186,690 of record CP120494.1, on the reverse strand, counting down.
GGGGTTCAGCGAGCTCATCCATGGCTGCTTTGAGTTGAGTTCCGCTGGTCTTGTGACGACTGCCGTCCCGTCCGGTACCGGTTGACTACAACTTTAACGGTGCGGCATCAGGCGACGCATCCCGCTAGGTCTGGCTGGATGGCACGCTTTTGCCCGGCAGTGGGCGGGGAGGGGGAGGGGGGGAGAACGGAGGCCGACCGAGCAGGGACTGGAGGAGGGCATCCTGGAATGGATCGCAGAGCCGGGGCGGGGGCAGATTGGCTACCTACCCAGTCGATGCCAGAACTGACTGGACTGACTGCCATTGGAAAGTTGCGGCTTGTATGGCAAGCAGTTGCCCAAAGTAGGTAGGTAGGTAGACAGACAGCCAGCTAGCACTCACATGCGACCTCTCTGCCGACAAAATACAACCTCATCCGGGGTCTGGGGCGGAGAATGATGGATGGACTGGCACCCACCATGATTCAAGCACACAGGACCCCCATTCTTCGCTTCGGCACCGCAACTCCAGCGCGGGAGCGCTATCAAACAGGTATGGATGTCGTGATGCGCAGCTGGGGGTCGGATGCTAGCCTGCCAACCTTGGCCACTTGTCCCAAGGCGATGTGACGGTGCATCAGGAGGCCATTGGAGGCTACAGTCCAGGGAGGGATGGGCGCAACTTGCGCAGGCGTGTGGGATCGGGCATCCATCCCACTATCGGCCAGCAAAAAACCCTCGAGCTGCCGACCGCTCTTCCCTCTATCGCATCCCACTTGTCCATCATCTTCGACACCCAAAGTACATCCCATAGGTCTAGCTACATACCTACCTAGGTATTTTATTTTACCTATGCGATCCAGCACCAGCCAGCGCTGCGCCACCAGCTGCTCATGGCGTGGCATCCAGGGCGGGCAAGAGGCGCCTAATACTGCAAGTGCCGACCGAGCGATCCTCTCTGCTTGTCCTCCTGGATGGGGTACCACTCTGCCACTGCCGGCTTCCCGCGGAAACGCTGGCGCGCGCTCGCAGTAGTGCGAAACCGCACGAGAACGGCGCGTCCGCCGTTTCCCCCCGCCTCTTTCGCGCCGGTCGACACTCTGAAGTTGCGTCCGCGGTCGGCCTGTCTGCCCACCGCCCTCCGTCGCGTAACATTGGAAGCGTGTCTACCTCCCAAGTCCGCGCACAGCTGTACCTGCGCCTGCGTTCGTCGTAGGTAGCTTTGGTGTGCCGTGCCGGGCTGGTAGTCGCGCGCGGCTCGTGCGCAGGTAGTCAGTCGGTTGTTGCCGGGCTGTTTGGTCGTTGCTGCTGCTACTGCTGCTACTGCTGCTGCTGCTGCTGCCATAACTCTCTGCACTATGGGATCGGGTCGTTGCCGCGTCTGGCGGTATGCCTCCCACCCACCCTCGCTCCCGTTCCGTCCCCGTAACCCCCCCCGGTGTCGTCAGTCTTCTCTCGCCGTCGCGTCTGGCGGTATGCCTCCCACCCACCCTCGTTCCCGTTCCGTCCCCGTAACCCCCCCGGTGTCGTCAACGTTCTCTCTCGCCGCCGCCCCCGCTCCCGTCCCCTCCCCCTCTCCCCCAAAGCACCTTAGCCTCGAAGGACGTGGCACCTCGTCGTCGTGACCTGCAGCAGCCGGCACCCGCATGCAGGCACTTAACGACATGTGGTCATGACCGCCCGCTAAACGGTGGGCCAGCATGAGATTGCCGCGATCGCAGGCTTGAGACTCCTGTAAGGGGAAAGCCGCCGACCTTCGTCTCCCATGTCTCTACAAACCCAATGTTGGGCGTGCCATCTAAGCGCTCTGTCTGATGGGGCGGCGAGACGGCAATGGTGCGCGGCGATCTTCACTCGAATTCGTCGTGCTCATCTGGCAGCCGCCTGTCTCGGTGCCTTTGTCCCGCCACCTACGTGATGCAACCTGTTTCATTGTCCATGGCTGACGGTTACTCTTGTTCGTCGCATGGCCCAAATGTCCGCCGAAATCACCCCCAACCTCTGGCTAGGCGGTGGGAAAAGTAGGTACGCATGGGTTTGCGCTGCATACCTATTGCGTGTCTTTGGCGATTGAGTGGGAGCAGACCTCATCCGGGCCGTCATGGAGACCCATTCTGGATAAGGTACCCAGATGCATCGGATGACTGGCTGGCCGGCTGGCAGGACGCCCGCTGGACAATCTGCCCGTTTGGTCATTCACCTGGGACGCCATGACAGCCCACACCACGACGGCGTGGATGCGACTTCTCATCCGCCTCGCTGCCATCTGCTTCAACAGGGCGGCAGACCCTCCGGCAATATCAACGGCACTCATCCGGGCAGGGCGCGGAACGAGGTGATGATGCCCACCGCCCTCACCCGCCCACGCTGGATAACAGGCTAACCCCTCCCCTCCCCATCCTGTCGCCTCCAGACAGGGCCTGCGATCCATCGGTTACCACTTATGTTGTTGTAGCGTTATTACATGATGCAGGCCTTCTTCTGCCCCGCAAGCACCCTGGCCCCCTGGTCGTCGTCTTGTACCTTACCCAACGAGACCATCCTGGCCCGTGTCAATTTTCCTGCACCCTTGCTGCTCCAGTTCTACATCCCGGTCACCCGCTAGTACATACTTACCTAGATAGTCTTAGTGCTGCTGCGACCTATGAGTAAGTACATACGTACCCAGGCCCCCGCCCCGGGGGGTGGTCTCCAGCAGCAGCCGCGACCAAGATGGATTTGTGTACATGGCGATGTACACGCCTGCACTGGACCTGCATCTGCGGCCCCCCACCCCCTGGACCACGCACGAACTCCTTTGGTGTACCACCACTGCTGACAGGGCAGGAGCCGCAGGGATAACCCCAGAACATCGAGACCACCCATCCATCTGAATGCATGCCAAACGAGGTTAGTCGGACGACACCCGCCCACGACAACATTTACGTCCGTCCACTTCTGCGAGGAGAAGGTCACGGCTGGCAGACCTGGACGAGGAGGACATTGGTAATTGGCCGTCGGCATGTACTCCCGTACAGCATGGACTTGTGATTATGGACAGTCAGATACGGGCCAGGGCTGTTTGATTTCGTTTTTTTTTTGTCCCTGGTCTCGCGCTCGCCTCGACTCGAGCCCTGTCGAAAGCTTTCGATGCTCGCTCGCCGCCGCTCTTGCTTCCAAAACGCCCACCCACGTTTTTTGGTCTCCTTTCTTCTGCTGGGCGTGGGCGCCATCGCTTCCATCTGCACAGCCTGGCCTGTCACAGCCCTGGAGGTGCTCGAGCACGCCGGAGCTGCTGTTTCCAGTCGTCTTCTCCTTGACCCCACGACAGACAGACTCGGGGCTTAGTCTCTTTGGTACCTACCCAGAAATACACGCCATCCATCTCTCTCCTGTGAGACTCACGGACTTGGATCACACACAGACCCGTCCAGACGAGGCAAGGCCCCTCCTCCGAACGCATGTACCCTTCTTCGGCCACACAACCCGTGTGAATTTATCTCGGCGCTAGCCCATCTCGTCATCTTCCGCACCTCCTACGCCCTCACGTTCTGACCAGGAACCCACATCCCATCCCGAGGGGATCGCCGCCGGTCTGAACCTACTGGCGACTGCTGCGGCTCCTGCGTTGAACCCCTTCCGTCTAGTCTAGTCCCTTCTTTTTCTCTGGCAACCTGCCCGGTCAGGCACATGTCCCCACAAGCCCTCGGTGCTCGAGCAACAGGTACATAGGGCCCTTTTCCTTGCCCTGGCCAGCGACGACCGAAGGGGCTCCATAGGTAGGACCCCCCCCGGAGGGGGGACCGCAGGCCAGGCAGAGGTACCGCTAATACGACCCCTCAAAGACGCCCGGCGGACCTCTGGTACCTGGTATACCACACGGCATATATACCCACCGCAGAATTGCACCCTGGGCGGGCCTATATGGACACTGATTCTCTTGGACCGCCACTCGCCATTCATCTTTACTTAACTCGTCGTCAGGCACGCCATCGTATACCCTCCGACTTTCTAGACAACCATACACATCCTCCTCCTGCCCCGACCACAATTGTCCTGTCACAGTTGCCTCCAGACCATCGCGCCTTGCCGTTGGTCGTTGCCTCGTGGATTTGGCTTCCAGACGCCCAGTATCAAGCCCGACTAGCTGACCGTTTGCGCCGAGTCAAAGACTCTCGTCTGACGCAGCCTCTCGCTAGACGCCTTCTCAGACAAAAAGGATCAACCCCCCACTGGCGCTGAAGCCCGTGTCTGCCGGCCTCCTCGCACCCGCAACCCACCCCCCTCCTCCTCATATACCTAGCCAACTCGCTCGCCCGGCAAACCTCTGTGCGCCCCGGCCGACCAACTGAGACGGTTCTAAAGGCAGAGAGGACAGCCGAATTTGGGTGGTGCGGCTTCACGCCCTGGGCTCATCAGACTTCGCACCAAGGAGCACCGCAGACTAGCGACCAGTCTCCGGTCTTCAACGTCCAATACGTATCCGAGCGCTCCCAGCCGGCGATCGCATTACTCTGCCAACTAGGCCCAATTATGCTTCTCGTTTCCGGAACCTAACACACGCCGCCATCCCGTCTTTGGAATTCGAAACAGCAGGCAATACGCGCCACTCAGCCCAGCTCTCCTAGCCTTGCCTTCCCACCCTCCTCCGTCCACGAGCGTACAGGACGGTTGCTGCTGCCGCCGCCGCCGCCGCCGTTGTTCCTGCAGGACGCCCATCAGCCATCATTTCGCCCACCAGTTGGCCGATCCAGCCCGTCCGCGCCGCCCTAGTGCCTTGTCGACTGCTAATTTACAACCTCGAAGCATTCTGACCTCGAGTGCTCGTGCGCAGAAGGCTGCTGTTTCTCCATGTAAGTTGCGATCTCCACCTCTTTAAACAAGCTACCTACGCTTTGCTCTACCCACTCTCTTCTCGACGGCCATGGTATATCAGACCGGCCCTGCGCCTCTTTGCCCCCAGACACACTGACATCTGCACACCAGGCCCACGACCAGCCGTGTATAATATTGCATACCCGAGCACCTGCTTGTCTGTCCGCCTTGCCTGTCTATTGCTTTGTTCTCTCGTCTGCCGTCATCTCATATATCCTCCCATCCTCCCCCCCCCATCTCCCCCCTTCGCTCGTTGCTACCCCCTTCCTGCGTCCGGTCTTCGCCGAACCTACCTAATACACACCCCCCCTTCCGCCCTTCGTACATATATCCTTCAGGATCACAGTCGCCACTCTCGCTACCTGCGCTGGCCGCCGCACTGTGTCCTGGCCCTCCTCTTTTCCGTTGCCGCATTTGTCTATACGCCTCGTCGAACATCAATTGGTCGGTTTTTGGGACGAAGTTGTGTACGCAGACGCCTAGACTTTACCTTTCAGAGCGGTATTGAATCAGACCTGGCTCCAGTACCCTTCCGAGCAAGGGTGATTTCGACAGACGGAGTCATCCTCGAACCATCCGGAATACCCTGGTCGCCCGATCCTCCTGGTCATCGGTGCCCTACCTTGTCACACTAGCATCTCTGCTCGCCACCACCCTGCCCACCCGTGGGAAGTTTATAAGTGGCTGCACCCGCTCACACAGAGAGTTTGCTTCCCCCCCCCCGAACCTGGTCCCTCGACAGCAAACGTCACCCAAGATGGAATTAATGGAACTCGTGGAGAACGAGCCTACGGCTCGCCCTTTCCAGTGCGACTGGCAGTCGTGTAATAAGGTATGTTGCGCAGCCGTCCTGGGCTTCATCGTTCTCGACATGGTCACTGTCGCCTCCGTGGTCGAGCTTTGCTAACAAGAGACGCAGAGCTTTAATCGTAAATCCGACCTGCAACGGCACTACCGCATACACACCAACGAGAGGCCGTACTCGTGCGCCACTCCGGGCTGTGGCAAGAGCTTTATCCAACGCAGTGCCTTGACGGTTCACATTCGGACTCACACGGGCGAGAAACCTCACCAGTGTCAGCACATTGGATGCGGCAAACGCTTCTCGGATGTAAGTTGTCTCTGGATTCGAGAGTCGTAGGGAACGACGTGCTGACTGTCCTTCACAGTCGTCGAGTCTTGCGCGGCATCGACGTATTCACACCGGCAAGCGGCCCTACAAGTGTGCCCACGAAGGCTGTCTCAAGAGCTTTTGCCGGAAGACGACCATGGTCAAGCACCAGCGACGCTCTCACCAGCGTGGCATCCACTCGTCGGAGCTGGACGACTGCTCCTCGGACTCGGACGGTGGCGAGTCGCCTCCCACGCCGAAGTTGTCTGAGATGCAATGGTCGCAGGCCGTGGGCATGGCAGGTGGCCACCCGGGCATCCATGCCCATGGTCTTCACCGGGCCGCATCCTTTGCCGACTTTGGCCATCCTCTCCACGGCTATGGCGTTCAACAGCAGTACAACAACCACCGCCACAGCACCTCCACGGGCGCGTCCCACGAGTACCACGGCCAGTCAGTGCAGGAGCAGCACCACCCGGGCGCCCACATGCTTCACCGGACCGCCAGCATGCCCCAGCACTCTTACTACGTAACGGAACACAGCAACCCGGGCGTGGCCACGATGAACACGACGCCAATGCAGACCTACCAGGTGCCGAGGCAACAAGTTGACCGACTGCCCTTGGACATTCCGTACAGCGCGGCCGCCCTTACGGGCTCGATCCAGAGCAGCCCGAGCACTTTCTCGCCGGCTTCGGGCCGGAGTCCGTCGACACACCAGGACGGTTTCTACACGCACCAGCCGACCCAGACGGCCACGTATGCGTTGCACAGCACCTCGCCGGTCGTGGAGCAGCCATCACAGCAGCCTTCCATGGTACAATACGCGCAACAGATGGCGCAGCCTATGCCCGCGCCCCAGACAGTGCCCTCGCAAGCCGCGACGGCACACCAGGTCCAAGAGCAGTACCAGACGTCGGCACCGCAGCAGGAAGACCAATGGTACAGCAGTATGCCGTACCAGCCGCCCGTCGAGGTTGCTACCATCGGTCAGCTGCCCACGTACGGCTCCAGTGTCTACGATCCCTGGGCCATCAAGGCCGACTTCGAAGACCCGTCCATGCAACTGCCCAGCGCACGACTCGAAACTATGTAATCGACCCAACATTCCGACTTTGTTTTGTGTAATACGCCTATCGATACCCGTCGCTTGCTTTTGACGCGCCTGCCAGCAGCATGCCCTAATAACCACCGACGGCCCTGGGCGGCCGACACCCTATTAGTATTTATACCGAGCCATCGTTTCCGGCCCGCGGATTCCGCGCCAAAACCAAGGCGGCCGGGAAACCACGGGACCCGCCGCCGCGGGTTGAGTACGCGCGCAGAGGCAGGGGAGAGGCTCGTCGGCGGAGCTTTTGCTCACGCCTGCCCACCCCTCTGCTGGGCTTCCTCTCTCCGAAGCGCCCTGCCGAATCCGCGGTACACAATGGCGGCTCAGAGACGGACTCGGACGCGGAGAAGGCGCCAGTTGTGTATACGTCGACGCCACGCGATGAAAACGACCTTTCTCATTCATTCTTCCCACTGCATCATATCATCACTATAATCACTGGGCGGTGCGCGTTGCATTTCCCTGCTCTGTTCCCTTTGTCTCACCCTCATACTTGGGAGGCGCAATTTGGCGGTTCTAGTCGTTCTTGTTCCGCAATTTCGCACACTCCCCCGACGTAATGCCCAGTTGGGGGAAAGGAAACACGATTTACAGCATATCCCGGCAATCACACGAAGTCGACGAAGGCGTATGAATGAGAAGCGTTTTCTTAATCGACGCGACAGCCAGGAAGGCGGCGCAACGCAAGAATGGACACATGACCCGACGCGGTCACGGATCAACCAGCGCCGGCGGGTGCTGGTGGGAAGAAGTGGGCGACTGGACTGGCCGGCACGTTTATGGGCGGGACAGACAGCCAAGGAATCCGGCTTCCCGGCCATGGAGGTGTCTGGCTAGCTGCCGCACGCGCGTTGGCGGGGATTGTGCCCACGCCACTGGTTGTGACGATATTGGAGAGACGTGTAATGTATGGTTCGGATTTGGATCCAAATGGCAGGAAAGGTAATGGATCCGGGTTGGTTAAGGGGAATAAGGGGCGGACAGTACCTCGTAATGACATCGAGACACGCCGTCCCAGTGTAACAGTATGCCACCACGAGGTGGCCCAGCTTCTTCCAAGACAAAAAAAAGTTGCGACATGACTGGAGGGGCTTTCTTCTTTCTTTTTTTGGCGGCGTGGCGCGTTTTTGGAAACGGCGGGTGGGACAGGGCGGCTTTTTTCTGTCTCGGCATCGTCTCTTGATGTCCTGCTCTCCCGCCATGTGGTGTTCTTGTGAAACGGGGGACGGACGGATACCCCGTCTGGTATGACGGACCGAAAGGGGGATTGATTGGGATTGATTGAATGATTTGAACATATATCTGTACGTCTAGCTGCTCTTTGTGTGTCTTTATTTGAATTTGGGGACGAACCTCCTGCCCGGCGAGGATTCCCGCGGGGTGAAACCACCAGCCGCTTGCACACACACACCTATTCTCCGATATCCCTCGACGGTGACCTCGCTCTTGTCGGAGGGACTTACTGCCTGCGGCCAAGGGCCGACGACCTCGTGGCCCCGGGATACACGGATCATATATACGTGCCCTCGTTTGTGCATACGCATGTGCCTGGAGGAGCGGGCGGGCGGGCATTTTCCGGAGAGGGAGAGGGAGAAAGCAAGCGCCCATCTAATACTGATTCTATACAGGCCCGGCCCGTTCTGGCAAAATACCACTTCGAACACCAGACGCGGGTGGTCCAGACTGGCCGCGAGATAGAGGAGCATGTCCGTGGTTTTTTTTTTTCTTCGCATGTGAAATGGATAACTAGGCATACATATAACATACACAGCAATCCACCCCCGGGGCCGTATCCGTATTGCGAGGCCGCAATGCCCCGAGGGGCTCGAGCCCGGATGCCCGTCATCACGGCGCTCCCATGGCCGAGGCCCCCGGGCGGGCAGGTGATAACCCTCCCCAGGCCGATCCCGGAGTCATGCCGAACAATGACTGACGCTTTCTGGCAACGCCTCGCTGATGTAGTGATTCTGATGCAATCTTCCCATCCGCACGTGGCGTTGCGACAGGCACTGCAGAGCTCATCCGTCCCGGATACGACATCTTCTTCACCCTTTATTTCTCACTCTTGAACTTTCGCTTCCCCTTTCAGCTCATGAGGGCACGCCGCCGGGGGCCGGAGGCGGCGGTGGCGGCGGCGGTCGCGGCTCATTGCCTCCGGGGGCTACGTCGCCCGGCACCGGTGCATTCACGGGTTGAGGCACCACCATGGGACCCCGGGGTATGGAGATGCGGTTGGTGAGCTTTTCGCCACGGATGACCTTGACAACCTCGTCCTTGTCCAACGTCTCATACTCGACGAGCGCCTGGGCAAGCAAATCCAGTTCTTTGCGGTGGTCAGTGAGAAGTTTCCGGCAGCGCTCGTAGGATTCATCCAGGAGCCGTTGAACTTCGGTTTCGATCTGTGCCTTGGTTTCGCTGCTCAGCGTGTCGTATCGGCTCGCGTAATCCATGTGGCCCAGCTGTTTCGACATACCCAGTGAGGCCACCATCGTGAAGGCGGTGCGAGTCGCGCTTTTCAAGTCCTGCCATCGTCTGTGTCAGTCATCCATAGTCTCGCTCTTTCTCCTGGGTGCGCAACACTTACACTGGAAGCCCCACTGCTAACATTGTCCAGGCCGTACACAATCTCCTCGGCAAGCTTGCCGCCGAGGGCCACGTCGATCTGGGACCGGTAGTTTTGTACAGAGAAGGAGTACTTGTCCATCTGGGGAAGGTAGGCAGTGTGACCCAGGGAGGGGCCGCGGGCCAGCACGGTTACTTTGTAGAGCGAGCTGGCCGAGCTCTTAGCCTCATCGCTCCACAGCATGAGCAGGGCGTGGCCCGCTTCGTGGTAGGCCGTCATAAGCTTCTCCTCGGGGGTGATGACCATGGTCTTACGCTCGGCACCCATGATGACCCTGTCCTTGGCCCAGTCGAAGTCCTTGAGGGAGACAAACTGCGCCTTGGCCCGACTGGCATGTACGGCGGCTTGGTTGACGATGTTTTCCAGCTCAGCGCCCGAGAGGCCCCCCGTGGTCATGGCGATGGCTTTCAAGTCGACGTCCTTGGCGGCCTTGATCTTCTTGGCGTGGTGCTGGAGAATGGCGAGCCGACCACGCACGTCGGGCAACTCCACGTTGACGTGCCGATCGAACCGGCCTGGCCGCGTCAGAGCCTTGTCCAGTGATTCCGGGAAGTTGGTGGCGCCCATGATGATGACACCGCTAGTCTGATCGAAGCCGTCAAGTTCGGTGAGAAGCTGGTTGAGAGTCTGCTTCACATAGGCAGCGTCGCGGGCATTTCGTTTACCACCAATGGCGTCAAGCTCGTCGATGAAGACAATGGACGGCGACTTGGCCTTGGCAGCGGCGAAAAGTTCCCGGACTCGCTTCGCACCGACGCCGACATAGACCTCATCGAACTCGGAGCCGGACATGTAGAAGAAGGGTACTCCGGCCTCGCCGGCCACGGCCCGTGCCAGCAACGTCTTTCCGGTTCCCGGAGGACCGACCAGAAGAACACCCTTGGGCAGCTTGCCTCCGAGAGCGGAGAACCTGTCCGGGTTGCGCAAAAAGTCGACCATTTCCTGTAGCTCCTCCTTGGCGTCGTCACAGCCATGCACGTCGGCGAAGCGTGTCTTTTGGTTCTCGGCTTTCGCCTCGCTGTCCACCTTGCCACCAGGGCGCTTGAAAACACTCAGGCTTTCAACCAGCATGGTGATGACGATCAAACTGAGGTAAGTAAAGAGACAGAACCAGAGAACGAACTTAACCCATCGAAAAAGAGTGCTTCCAAAGCTTTCATCAACGATGACGTGGAGGGGCCCGTCTTTACCGCCAGCACCAGACGTAGTCTTATTAACGGCCATGTTGCCACCACGAGATCGGGCAGCCAGAGCCTGTTTCACGGCTTGGAGCTGGGTTGGTGTCAGATCGCCAGGAAGCTTTTCTTCAATGTTCTCGGAAGCGCCCGGAAGGCCGGCAGGGCTCAATGCAGCCAGGGCCTTTTGGTAGACCTCATCCACGGCGGCATTGGAGGCGAAGCGGCCGGAGCGGTATCGCTCCACGATGATAGCGGGCATGTTCGCCTTCAGAAGGGCCTGGTAGAAAGCGTTCTGGGCGGTGGCGCTACTGGGGTTCCGGTTGGCGGTCTGCTCCATATGAGCCAAGAGGTTTCTCGACAGGCCGCCCGACTGGAAGCATCTTTTCTGAGCCAAGAGGGTGCGCGACAAGAGGGAAGTCGATGGCCCAGGCGAGCCGGAGGAAACAGACGTGCGGGGGACGAGGTGCGAGTAGAGGCGACGAGTCAGGGGGGCGGAGGCCAGAAGGGCGCCGCCCGGCCTGCTCGCCACGGACCGGTGGATGTTCAGGCCGGGGGCCACGTACGGCAGCGCGAGGCGGGTGGTGGCAGGCGCGTCGCGCGGGCAGTCGGACCGAGAGAACTTGGGGGCGGCAACAGCGGCGGTCGACTGCGAGCGCCGCTGCATCGGGGTGGCGAGGCGCCTCGGCTCGATGGCGGGCCGCGCAGCCCACGAGGCAGAGGGCGCGCCGAAGGACGCGAGGATGGAGGCGGCCGTCGAAGGCCAGAGGCCCTTGGCCGCGGCGGCGCCGAGGCCCGGGCGGGCTGGCATGGGCAATGCCATGGTGAGTTGGGTGTGCACAGGCAGGCTGCGCCCGTCGGCCCGGGTTGAGGAGGTCCGATGGCTGGGTGGCGGTGATGGGCGAGTCGGCACCCGTTCGTTGCGTGGTGAGTCGGGTGTGGGTGGTGTGGAGGACGGGAGAGGGAGAGAGTGTCGTCAATCAAGACGCCGGCGGCCGCGGGACACTAGCGTGGCCGTTGTCAGAAGAGGCGGAATCATAAGCCCGTTGGTCGTTGCATTCTAGGCTGCGCGCGCTCGCGGGCTATCGATACCGATAGTGGGAAGGAGTGGGAGGGAGAGGACAGAGAGAGAGGGAGAGAGGGAGAGAGAGAGAGGCGACTGCGGCTGCGGCATCGGGAGTTGGGGAAAGACCCGGAGCTGGATGAATGAACAACCCTTGGCACCACGAAACTGTCCCCTCCATCGTCTACGGGTCCTTCCATACATACATACGTCTCGTACATATGTACATACACGTGCCTAACGCATGGAAACACGTAGCCATTGCACGCTCAACTTAAAGTAAATACCTAAGTATTTCTGCGAGAATCCAAATACATACACCTATGTACGCAAGTAAGTCTGTACACAAGAGGCGATCCAACGGTTTCCCCAAGGGAACCTACACAAGCTTCCCATGGCCAGTACACTAGGCTGTCGTCGGGCCAAAGAAAGTTCCAGCACCGATAGCTGGGGGGCGGCGCCATTTGTATGGGAAGTAGGTAGCACCTGCTCCAACCAACCCCGCCCTCTGACTATCCATCGACTTAGTAGCTAGGATTTGAAGTCATGCTTGCTTTGTCCGTATACTGACTACACCATCGACACTTTCAAAGTCTTCCTATGGAGACCTTCGTTCGTCGTGGTGGGCGCCGTCGGTGGGGAGAGCACGTACTTTCCGGTGATGTAATTTATGGAGGGCCGCACCCACTTCTCATCCACCTGCAGTATCTATGTACTGTGTAGGCAGGTTAGTAGGTACCAATGTAGGTAGATAGGTGTCTACTGTGTATCACGCTCTCGCCGCTTCGAGGCCGGATGGGAACGTCTTGAAGCTTTTGCTGCATGTGTACATTTCCCTATGAACCTGGGGTGCCTGAGCATGTTGCGACGAACAGGTACACAGGACCCGAGTCCCAGGAGCCGACTTCGCGGGCCCCCGTCGTTGGCAAACATCCCGACGGCATCGCCCGTCCCCCTTTTCAATCCCGCCGACGTTGCGGTCGGTCTGCCACATCAGTCCTCAGCACCCAAGATACATTCACTTCATCCCCGTCACCCACGGGCTATGGCGTTTGGTTGAACTTCCGCTGGCATGCCAGTGTTGCCCGAGACCTCTTACGCAGCCACCGTAGTACTGCAGTTGGCCTTCGATGCCCCGTCTACCACAACCCCCGACGGCTTCGTCATCTCCGACGGCGCTTCTTCCACTTTGTCTTCGGCCGCGCGAGACTCGTCCTTGGTGAGACCTTTCCGGATAGCAAGGACGTTGTCAACAATCACCGCGTCTATGCCCTCGCGAACTTGGCGCTGCACGACATCTGTTAGTACGTGCGATGCTTCCATCGAGAGAACGGCTTACCTGGACCAATATGGGGTCGTTATTCTGCGCCCCGTAGCTCACACAAACCAGTCCGCTCTGTTTGACCACCCGCACCAGACGGGGGCTGTTAATCAGCGGCCGGGCGACGCTGACGATGCCCAGCAGGTTCCACCGGCTGGCAAAGCGAACCGCCTCCTGCAGGCTGCTGGCCCGAATATCACCCACAGGCGACGCCCCTGCGTCGGTCAGGAACATGATGGGGATGCTGGGCTGCTTGAAGCTTAGGCAGAGGCAGATATCCGGGTTGAAGCTGCTGAAAATGATGTTACGGTGCTGCACCAAGTCGTACACCTTGGCGAGTACCGTGTCGCAGAACGAATTCAGTTCGACGGCGTAGATATCCATCTCTTGTTCCTCGCTTTCGTGCAACATGGGATACTTCAGCTCGATGTTAAAACCGATGCTCTCGGGAAGCGCTCGGAAGAGATCCTCCAGAGTGGCGAATGGAGCCTGGATAAAGTTGCCTCGGGTGTTGGCCTTGAAACCTTTAGCCTTGAAGTCGCGCGTGTGCTTCATGCGCTCATCCAAGTGCATGCTGCTATCGCCTGCGAAGCCCATCGACAAAGATCGTTGTCGCGGTCCGGGTGAGCGCGACTGCGCCTTGTCGGCCGCCGCCGGTCTTTCCGTCTCGTGTGCCTCCCGTCGGCTCCTTGACTCCGGGTTGATGTGGAGAAATTGTTCCAAAGTCAAAGTATGCACCGGCGCATCTATGCCCGTTTCGCTGACCAGGAAATCGTGATAGATGACGGGAACGTGGTCCTTGGTAAGCTGTACGTCGAACTCGACGTAGTTGGCCCCCAGGTTGGCGGCGGCAATAAAGGACGGGATCGTGTTCTCTCCCAACTGCAACGACTTGTTCGTAGTGAGGTTCTTGCCGAGGCCGCGGTGTCCAAAGACCATGGTGGAAGACATCTTCTTCCAGTACGTCTGTTGCGAGTTGATTTCCATATTCGGATGCGAAAAGGGGGTGATGACCAGGAAGTTGAAGTTTACCGTCCCAATCACCTCAAGGTTGGCAGCCATGATGGGGACACACACGTCGCCCTTCAGGCTCATCCGCTTGCTGCTCAGAGAGGGCCGCACCGTAGATAGCAGGGCCACGCCTCGCCCGACCTTGTTCTTCTCGTTGCCAGAATACGTCGGAACAATATCAAAGAGGATCTTGACTTTGGCAACGTCGGACGTGTGGAACATGATGGGCTCCGTGGCAATGTTCTCGTGTACAGGGAGATCGATGATGGTCGGCTCGCCCTGGGCGCCTTGTGCAGACACGACAACAGAAAGCGCCGTGTCGAGCTGATTCGTGTGAGCCTCTGCCAACGGGACACGGTCCAGATTGACAGCGGTATTGCCCCTCCGCATGTCCATCGACCCTAGACTGACCAACACGAGGCTGGTGTCTTTCAGGTAGCGATGGCCGAACGACTTGACAGGCTCGGCAACACGCGTGCTGCCGTTGGATTGCCTGCTCTCCAGAGATTGTGTCTCAGGAGGTGATGTGCCGGGTTTCGAGGGGTCCGATTCATCCACATTGCTGCCCAGATCTTCGGGGTCCATGTGCTTCAGGAGCAGATCGGCAATGTCAAGATGGCCTCGCAGTGCCGCGTGCTCTTTCGCCGTCCAACCGAAAGAATCCATCTTGTTGACATCGGCCCCCGCCTCCACCAACAGCTCGGCCACACCCAAATGCCCATCGACAGCCGCAATGTGGAGAGGGGTCCATGCGAATGATTTCTCCGTCAGTTCCAATTGGGGCTTTTGGTCATCGGATCCTTGCAGCAGTATCTTCACGCAATCGAGGTGGCCGAAACGCGCAGCAATATGCAGCGCCGTCTCGCCAGTCTCGTCTTGCCAATTGATGTCCACACCAGCTTGCACAAGCATGTCAACAATCTCCCGATAGTTTGACTTGACGGCAATGGCAAGCACGACACTCGACTTGGACACAGCGCCACGAGAGTGGGCGATGGTTGAGCCGTTGCCCCGCCAGTCCTCTCCCTGGAGCAAGGCCTTGGTGGCCAGTGGATGGCCGCCAATGACAGCCAGATGCAAGGGGGCATTGCCTTCCTTGTCCTGCCATTCAGGGGCGTCGATACCAGACTCGACGTTGAATTGGCCCCATTCCTGCATCTTGGCCATAACGACCTGGCAAAGCACAACAAGTCCGAATTGAGCGGCATAGTGGAGTGGCAGCCGGCCCAGGGAATCCCTGCTGGCGAGTGCTGGACGCTGGGCGGGCTGCAGGCTGTCGAGGACAAATATCAAGGTTTGGACCGCCTCGTCATCCTTGCCCAGAAGTTTCTCCTTGGTCCCATACTCGGGCCGGCCTATAGGAGTTGCGTAGTGGCTGTTGAAGTGGGAGCCGACAGGGAATGTGACCGCGTTGGAATCGGTATCACCGGCGTCCGCCGACTTGGTCCTGCCGATGTGAATGACCAGGCGATGAATACAATTGCGCTCATTCAAATCTTCCGTCTCGTCCAGAGACTGGATCTGTTGGAGAAGGTACGCAATGCACGCCTTTGACCGGGCTGAGATGGCTCTCTGCAGCAAATTGAGCAGCATGGCCTGGCAGGCGGGCTCCGCATTCAATAGGCTCGCCTCTGTTAGGCTAGCTTGCATGGTGGCCTTGTCGTTGGCCCTGATGGACTGATCCAGCTTGTCGTACACGGCCTGCGGCACGTTGAGCATAGCTTTGGCGGATGCCCTGCCGATGGAGCGCGCCGAACGCACCGACTTGTCGGACATGTTATCATCGATGTTCTGCGAGTCGCCCAGAATAGAGAGCCACCTGTTGATCTCGGTAACCAGTCTCGCAATGGTCTGGTCCTTGGCGAAGGGTTTCGGGTCAACTTTGGTGGTAATGTACCGGTGTTGGGTGGTGGTGTTGGTAGGGATCTTCTTGTCTAGCTTCTTGGTGATTTTCACGAAGCCCCGACGGTTGATCTCTCCGAACCACTGGAGATTCCTCAGCTGGTTGCGCAGCTCCAGCAGGGCACCCATCAGCTCCTCGACCTCATTGTCGTCCAAATCGGCGACCAGATCTGGGTTTCTGCCATAGCGGTCCTGGAGAAGCCGCAGTCGGCGATGGGCCTCGTTGAACTTTTTGTTGTAGAAGTCGTCCACATCCTCCAGGTTACGGTCCAGAGCGAAGAAGAACTCTGTGGGTATAGGTTAGGTGACACGCTCACAGCCTCGGTAGGTGCCCGAGGGAGGTAGCCCACCTGCTAGATCTGCCTCGTCTCCGGTCTTGGCCGTCGCGGCAGCGGCGGCCTTGATCAGTTTTTTAAGACCCTTGTAGTCGATGTATGACGAGGCCCATTCAGGGACTTGGTTGCGCGGAAGGCTGGAGGGGCGCATGAGCTTATGGGGGCCAAGCACAAGGGGCTGCCGTTCAACGAATGGCAGATGGTAAGAGGCGACGTACTTTCTTCCAAACTTCATGTTTGCGAATGCCGCGGTGTCACGGCGTGTGGTTGCACAACAACGGTATATCCGGTTCCTTCCGCACCTGTCTATACTCTAACCCGGCCCTCCAGGTTCTGAATGTTTCGGTTTTTCCCCGTAGGCGCAATGGGCGGCAGCGGGTCGCGACTGTCGCACTTCAGCTCAAGCGGTAGCTGCGAAGGACGGGAAGCGGTCGGCTGTCGTGGGTGTATGTCTCTACCTGCTGTGGTTTGTCAGAGCGGGCTTGGATGTAGAAGAAGAAGAAGAAGGACGAGGAGGAGAACAAAAAGAGAAAAGATTCTGTGGAGGGCAGTGAAGGGCGAGGTTATGAGGTATTGAAGGGAGTTCAAGCATACCCACCAAAGCAGTCCCGATGTTCTTGCTCCACGGCCAGAACGGGGGTTACGAGAAGCCGGCGGGCCAGGTCTTGGTGTTAAAACGGAGGCCGAGGGCAGTCGCCATTGAACATGCGGCAGGGCACGGTACAGTAGTTGAGCCAAGAGGACTGAATACTGAGGCCGGTTCGCGGCGGAGGGTCGGTGGGTATGGAAGAGACGAGGGATGGAGGTTAAGTAGTGTCAGCAGGTGGCCCATCCACGCTACTTGATAGGTCCTTGCGAAACGGGCGCGCCACGCGATTCGTCCAGGACGACAGAGCCGAGTTGCACCTAATCGTACTGTAGTAAGGGACGGACACGCAGCTTGGCCACAGGGGTGGAGAAGAAGACTGGAAGACAGGGCAGGAGGGTCGCGACCGGAGGGGCAGGACTTCTGAGGATGGCCCCTTGAATGGCGGGTGGAGGGGAGGGGTCCTGGAGCCGTTGTTGGCAGACTGAAGACGCGAGAATGAACTGGCCGGCTCACTGGCCAACTGGCCAGGAACGGAAGGGTGACAGAGGCCCAGAGGGGGGAGTGAAGAGGGAGGGGAGGGCATTCCGCAGACAGACAGACAGACAGACAAACAGACAGACGCAAGTAGTCCATCTCATGCCGATGTCATTGGCAGCATCCAGGCAGGCAGGCAGGCAGGCACCTCCGAAATAAGAAGCACCTGCAGACAGGAGGGAGTTGCGCGCATCATCACATCAGCGCACATCCCTCCGTCTCCTCTACCCTCCATCCATCCATGTACATACAGTCCATCATCCAAAACACCCAGCCGGGACCCTGGATCTCCCACACGCTGTCCGGCGGGGTGCATCGATTGGCCCGTCCCTCCCCTCCATCCCGGCCGGGCTTCCAACCCCCCCCAGCGGCTGACCATGCCGGCTTTCGCTCAAGCTTCGTCACTGCGCTAGGCCAAAGCCAGCAGCTGCAACTCGGCAAACCCTCGCCAGTTGTTCTAAACGTACTCCGTACTTGGGTCCGTCAATGGGTAGAGTGGTATATGGTACGGTACCTAGTAGTAGTCGAGAGAACAGCCACAACATATCCCATTACACATCTTGTACACATGCATCGTGCCCCAGCGTTGGCGACGTACAACCTAAATTCCCCCCTCGGTGATGTTGTTGATGATGGTAGAGCCGCAATAGTCCCACCCGGGCTCTAACCTAAGTGGTACCTACCTACTCGCCTACATCTTATGCGAGGACTTACTTACCTCATATGTGCCGATGAGACGAATGAACACAGCATTTAGTCTCCATCGGAAGGATGATGAGCCGGCTTTTTTTTCTTTCTCCCTCGACAGTCCAATCTGGGTGCAGACAACGACCCTTCTTTTGTCGCGTGGGTGGACGTCCCGTAACCGAGGGGGGGGGATTCCCGTCGACTCCGTCCAGGCGCATAACGTAGCGCATACGTCAGTCAGCAACGCAGTACGGAGCGCCACACGGCCAACAGGGCAGGGATGGGGTACCTGAATATCCCTTGTCCCCTTGTCCGATCCCGGGGGGAGGGGGACGTCAATGCTTCCACCCATATGCCACGGTACCTATACTGTGAACTATGGAACATGGACCCCAAGACACACTTACCACGCGCTCACGATACCCACAGACACGACGCTACTACGCAAGCATGCATGCATGCCCTGGAATTCTGCACCGTCGCACCGGCCGAACAGAGAGAGAGAGAGAGAGAGAGAGAGAGAGAGAGAGAGAGAGAGAGAGAGAGAGAGAGAGAGAGAGAGAGAGAGAGAGAGAGAGAGAGAGAGAGAGAGAGAGAGAGAGAGAGTCCTTTGCGGCAACGTGACCTGGCCCCGCCACCCTCAACCCTCAGGGGGGGCCATCAGGGCCTGGATGCCGTGCGGATGCAAGTCCGAACCAAACCAAACTCACTCCTGTCGTTTGCCAAGCCCGCATGGGCTAAAACCCTATACTCATACAACGCAGTACAGCAACCGACCAGGTTACGGGGGACTCCCGAAAGTGTGCACGAGACGATTGGTAGGCGGGCTTGAGTGTCTACAGTGCTCTTCTCTCCCTCTCTCTCACATATTGATGGCTCCGATATTAGTACCGAGGCACCTTGATAGCACCACTCTGCGGCAGTATCCAACTAGCACTCTGTCAATGTGCTGGCACTGTTTTTTTCCCTTCCCTTCTTTTTATGGTTTGACCGATTGTATGGTATGCATTCACCGCCCTCCATGTCCTTTTCCTCGCCGCCGGAGGTATACGACGATGTCGGGGGTGCATGGGTGTGGTATCAGCCGCCTCCCTATCCCCTCCGCCGGATGCGGCGCTGGCCGTCACCGACACGTACAGCTGTAATTCTCACAGCCAATAGTCTCAAGGCTTCTCGCTACCATGGCAATATCTTGACCACGGACGACAATTAAAGCCTGAGACAGCTGACGTCCTAAGGTGCAAGGTTTCCTCAGTACAGCTCCTTGTGTGCAGAAATGATAGGTAGGTTTTTGTGATTGCCTGCCAGCCAAGCATACGCTCGCAATTATTAGAGCCGAGCTGCCCTGAATCTCACCCCCCCCCATCATCTATCGAAAAGGGGGCAGATACCACCAGACGCACAGTATGTCTACGCGGGTATATACATGCGCATTCCGTGTACTCAGGAGTCCAGGCCATGCCATCTCCGGTCTGCCAATTCCGATTGCCCCGTGCGTGGTGGGCTGGGGCAAAAAAAAAAAAGGGTGCAGCTCCTTGCAGGCTTGTTGGTCGCGTGCGCATATGCCCCGCCGCCAACACCCTGTGACTACATCCACCATGGCAATATAGTAAGTCCAGACCCGGGCCATGGCCACCGTCGCCTACGCAAAGGCGAGATAGCTCGCGTGACCACAGTTGCGCCATCACTTCGTATAGGGACGGGCGGCACCACCAGTCGCTTCGCAGCATCGCATCGCCTGCTGGTTGCACGGCGTGCTGCATCATGCCACCGCCATGGCTCTCTCTTGGGGGTATCCATCTTCAAAGGGTAGATCCAGTTGGGTATTCGAGTTTGCCATGCTGCTGACCCCAGCATCTAATTCTGGTGTATGGTCCCTGGCAAGTTCCTCGTCGTCGGGAGGCCCCGGCGGCCCCCATTCGTCAGCCCACTCTCGGTACGCATCTGCGTCGAAACGTGGTCTGCGGATGCGAAGTGCTTTCCCTTCCAACAAGAACTCCTTGGGCTGTAACTGCGCTGCCTCTGACCTGGCGGGGAAAAGGTGGAGCAAACTGTTCCTCAGGTTCCTCGTATCCAGAAGTAGATCTTCCCACCGAAGGCGTGAAAGCTTGTGGAATATAGGAGGGTACGGTTCCACGCGGCCGCGATTTTGCCAGTCGATAGGGGGCAACTCCGAGTCGGGATCCCAGTCCATCCCGGTGAGCGAGTTCAAGGCCAAGACCTTGGCGTGCGCATCGATTCTCTTTGTTTTGTGATACAGAGCCTGGCCGAGCCGGTAGAGAGATGCGACCCTAGCCAAGCTCTTGAACTCCAACATCGTATCAATGTCTCTTTGCCCGCCGTTCTGCTTCACCTGGAGTTGGTGAAGTGCCATGACCGCCGGTCGTCTAGGCGGGTTCGGTGAATCCAGGAGCGGGGCCAGGTCAACCATGGATGTCTTGACATCCTCGAGCTCTAGGTCGTGTCTGACTGTAAGATTATGCAGCAACTCGAACGTCTGCGAGATGTCCTCGTACAAGTGCCGAACACGCTGGAGGGCCTTTGCGTACGGAACCCCGCAAAGGTCAAAGAGCGATCTGAACATGGAAGCAATCTTCAGGGCCAAGCGTGTCGACGAGTTGGCTTCGGCATGTTTCAGGAGAGGCCGGAAGTGTTCGGGCTTCTTCACCAGGCCCTTCAGCAGAGAACGGGCACACTTCTGGTCGAGGGTGCTGAGGCATGCAGCCATGACCTGGTAGATGGTGTCGGCGGTCACAAAGTGTCCGTTGCGGATGCACGCCACGAAGGCCATGCAGGCCGCGGTGAGGTTACCGAAATGGAGCCAGCCCCGAACCAAGCTGTCGTAAACCTCGTCGCCACGCTGCGCTCTCTCCACCCAGGCGTGTTTCCGGCCAGCGCAGTATTTCCGGACATATTGCTCTCCTCTTTCGTCGTAAATGGCACTCCTGCGGAAAATGCGAATGTGCAGCCCGTCCTCCTGCACTCCTCGCATGCGCGCGATGATCTCGCGAAACTGGTCCAGGTCGTTTGACGCCCTGGCGTGGTTCAAGAGACAGACCATGGTTTGCTGGGTTGCTGGCCACGGGGTGTCGTCGAGGTACGAGTTGACGACGGCTTGGGCCAGGTCCTGGCGCCCTATACGATTGAAGCCTGCGATAAGTGTGTTGTAATGATGGATGTTCGGAGCCGAGTTGGTCAGCAAAAGGTTGTAGCAGATCTTGCCGACCATCTCTCGGGCGTCCAATGCCTTGTTAAATATACGCCGAAAGGACGCGCTCAAGAGATCACCCCTCGTCTTCGTCGCATCGGGGTTAAAGTGCGGGAGTTCGTAACTTGGATAGTGAGGGCTACGTCGAATATTTTCCACCTCTTCCAGGAGCCTTGCATTCTTGGCATCGCGCGAGGAATTCGGCGTGTTCTGGGCTGCGGCATGCTCGCAACGCCAAAGTAGCTCCTGCACGAGTGACTCGATGGTCGTCGCCGTCATTTGCATCTTGGCCGGCGAGTAGGGGTGCCGAAGCGGGATCGAGCCATCTTGCTCTTCGCTCGCAATCGCAGCTTCCACTGCCACCCAGTCGATTTGTTGTTGTAGCCACGAACGGCGCGGGGCCCGACTGAAATGGAATGCAGCCACATCGTTCAGTTCCCTAATGTGCTTTTCGATGCTCTTGTTCGCCTCACATTCGCCGCGGCCCCTGTGGTCGCTCGAGGCCGCCCCCGGATGCTGCGAGTCTGGTCTTGGCTCGAGGGACACATCGCCGGAGTCTTTGCTGGGCGTGGGGCTCTCGGGGACTGCGAGGGAGCTCAACGAGGCTCGGGCCTGGTCCAGCTTGTGGTCGAGCTCTTTCCTCCTACTGTCCTTCCTCCGGGCGTCGAGCACGGCGGCGGTGCCTAGGATGGTCGTGTAGCATGCCGTGAAGATGTCAGCTGCCGTCAGCTTCCTCCTCGGGGCGGCGGTGGTGGTTCGTCGTATCAAGGTATTGGCGAGAGGCAGGCATGTTCCGCAACGACAAGACGATGGGGCCTGGACTGCTCGTGACCATAGTGCGTGCATTCTTGGGGCATCTCGTCGGCCCCGGTGACGACGTCGGCGTTTGGACGGCCGGAGGAGCGTGGCGGACGGTGGAATGTATCGGCCCTACGATGCACGGCACGGCGCATGGGTGTCGATCGCATAGAGTCGTGAACAATTCAATTGACGCATGCCGCCGGGAGAAGCGGTGCGCGAGGTATTGTGACGTCGCCCTAGCGCCCCGTTTATGGCATGCGCGGACCGACGCTCAGCTCGCCTGTATTGCATCGGGCTCAGCCTTACATAAGTCGTCTAATGGAGTACAGCAGCAGCAGCTGCTGCTGCTGCCCAATTCAAGTCGCCAACGGCCAAGCGAGCACCGAGGGGTTCCTGTTATTTTTCATACCTACCTCACTCTCCGCACTCACAGAACACCCGTTCCGCAACCATCCATGTTCGCGCTCACACTCAAGGCCGAGTTGGTGGGGTAGGCCTTCCAAGCTCACGAGGCAGCTCCTGTCTATTCTCGTGCTGCACCGATGCTGACAGCCCTCTAGCGTCACCAACCTCCGACCCAAGGACACCGAGGAGAACCCGTTCTGGTATACTTTCACCGTCCAGTGCACGTCATGCCGGGAGACGCACCCGAACACGGTCGCCGTGAGCCGGTTTGTATGTTTGCTCGATGTGTTCCTCGTGCCGGGACCAGGCGGCTGATGGCAGCCCAGGAAAACAACGAGATGAGTGGCAGCAGGGGCGAGGCCAACTTCGTGTGGAAATGCAAGAACTGCAAGGTATGGGATGCCGAAGCGCTTACCGGGTCTTGCGCTTCGCTTTCGCCAGTGTGCTGATGGCTATCTTCGATTCAACTATTACAGCGGGAGTCATCGGCCTCGATCAAGACGGCGCCCAAATCATACGAGCAGGGAGAGCCGGCCAAGCCGCAGACTGTCATCGAGTTTGACTGCCGAGGCCTGGAATTCACCAAGTTCCACCCCGAAGTAAGACAGCGCCGAGTGGTGAGGGGCTACGAAGCAGAGAGCTTACACTGAATCTACAGGGGATCTGGGTCGCGGATGGAATCGACTCGAGCACCAAATTTGAGGAAATTGAGTTGGAAGAGGGCGAGTGGTTTGACTACGATGAGAAGGCCGGGGAGGAGGTCAGCATCAAGGACCTGGTATGGGACATTCGTAGGGCATGAAGAAAAAGGGCGGAGTAAGAGTAAGATGTCGTCCGACGGAATCAAGGCTCACTTCTACTTCGTAACGAAAAAATGCCCGAGGTTACATGCTATGTAGGGTGCCTATGAGCCTGGTGGCATGGGAGCACAGCGAAACGGAGGAGGTTCTCTAGGTGAGGTCATTCATGTTCTGTGCCATGTACATACTTCCTAAAGCGGAAGATGTACGGAAAGGAGCATTTATGCAAATAGAAGGGCACGCCGACTGCGGCTCTGAGCTGATGTTCCCTTGTGATGTATGTACTTCAACTTATGCGGTACATGCATATAGTACCTGCCTAATAACCCCCCACTGTCCTGTCGATGCCGGTCGCATTGAACGAGCTTGAGCCGCCGGTTGGTCGAAAAAGTTCCCCAGCACGAGCGCGAAGCTGCTGCCCACCAGCGCGATACCTACCTACATACATACCTGCCTGAAGCACAGGTTCGAAAGCGAAGGCATCCCATTCCGCCTCAACCCGGCCTAGTCATTGCCTACTTGCCTGCACCACGACACGCTCCACTGCACGCTGAACACACCGGCAAACATGAGTGTAAGCCCTCTCAAGGCTCTCTCGGAATCTCGGAAAGGACTTGCTAACAGCGCCTCGCCCGCAGTTCGTGCCAATCAACCCGCGGCCCATGCTGCAAGACCTGTACGCGACGCGACCCTCCTCCCCCCCCCCCGGGCTCGCCTGCGCCCAGTCATCCGTTCCTCGGTGCGGGCCAGCGCGACACGATCGCCGCCGGGGGCAGACCGACTGACCTTTTTCTTTTTCTCTGCGCAGTGTCAACAAGGACATCGTAGTGCGACTCAAATGGTAACAAAGGACCACCATACCCATTCCGTTCTGCGCGCGCGCGGCGGCGGCGGCGACGACAACAGACAGACGACGGAGCAAGCGCTAACCCGGGCCGGCCGCACAGGGGCGAGACCGAGTACAAGGGCAGGCTGGTCAGCATCGACAGCTACATGAACATCCAGCTCAGCAACGCCCAGGAGTTCATCGACGCCAAGTTCACGAGCGACCTCGGCCAGATCCTGATCCGGTGTAACAACGTGCTCTGGATCAAGGGTGCCGACCAGGGCGAGAACCCCGACGTCAAGATGGAAGGCTGAGGGCGCGGCGGGCCAAGGCGGCGATAGAAGAAGACTTCCCCGGGGGGCGCGGGGATGGGCGACGCGGATGCCCACGGCGAGGGCGTGGGTTGTCGGGAGAAGGGCTCTCTTCCGCAAATGCATGGGGGCAAAGCCTCTATATTACGGGACGCGTGGACAGCGGTAGCAAGAGCAACCCCGAGTTATGAATACGGCGTCTTGGACAGGCATGGTTATCATTCATCATGGAAAAGGGGAACCCGGTTGGTTTCCGGGCAAGCTTCGCAAGAACCCACAACAAAGCCGCTTCCTCCCGGTCCCTCAGGACCGCCTCCTCTACCACCTATTCTCTGAAAGCCTTTTCCCGCTTCCTTCGGGGTTTTTTTTTTTATTTGTTTCACCCGAGCCAAAAGTCCTCACATCAAACAGGCAACCTTCCGACTGGAGCACATCTCGGAACCCCCGACCTTGATACGTTGTTCCGGGCCGACCCATGCAAATGCCTCAACCATCCATTCGTACCATACCTTGGCGTCGTCGGTCTGTCGCCACATGCTAACCTCCAAAACCGAGTCGGGAGGGAAGTACAGCGGTTGCTGGGCTTGTTAGTCTGGGTCCCTGGGTGAAGAAGGTGACACGTAGATTATCCGACGAACCTTGAGGGGAAAGAAGATGGGGAACCACGATATCATGTCCTTGCTCTTCTGGTCAATATTGTTGGGAAGCGTGCTCAGCTCCACGAGGGCTTTGTCGCTTGCCGCCGGCGCGTACAACACGGATTCGAAGTAGCCAGCGAGCCCGTGGATCACGCCCCGGGACTTGCAGACGAAACTCAAGTGGCAGTGTCGCGAGTTGTGGTCGTTGGCGCCCACGCCACCAGCCATAGAGCCGCCGCCGCCGCCCACGACGCCACCCGAACGCCTGGCCTCGATCAACTTCATGGTAGACTCGGGCAGGGGGTGGACAAACTCCCACGCCTGTTGGAAGCGTGGGTGGCCGGGCACTTTCTGCGCCACGAAATCCAGCTGGAAGAGGCGTACCACCCAGGGAATCTCGAAGGCGTTGGCATCCATGGGCAAGCGCTGGGAAATATCCGCATGGAGGCGGGGCGTGGAGATGGGGCTCATGTGCGCCGTGTAGGACTTGGGGATCGAGATACCATGCGGTTTCGCCAGAACGTGTTGTATGCCATCGAGACACTCGGGGGACAACTCATTGTCACCAAAGGAACCGAGTAGTTCGGACACCAGGATGTCTACCTGGCCGTAAACGGGCTCCTCGTCGGTGGAGCCCGAGACGCGAGGGCCCTGCCACGCTCTCATATCCGTCTTCACGACGGTAACGCGGCCACCCCACTGCAGCTGATTCTGGCGCAGAAGGTAAACGTAGGCATTGGGGTTCTTCTCCACCGCCCAAACCTGGACCGGAACGCCCGTGGTCTCGCTGGCTTTCAAGGCTCGGGTAACCAGCGGTCCACGGCCAGAGCCTGCCACCGCAATGACAACAGCGCCATCGGGCGACGAAGTCGGCTTGTTCTGGCTGGACCAGTCCGACAGTGCCTCGGCGATAGCCTTCTCGTACTGGTTGTACTTGACGGGATCTCCCTCGAAGACCTCGTACGTGATGGACTCCAAGTTGTCGGACAGGGGCTGAAGGGGGGACTGCAGCCAGTCCTGGAAGTTGGTCAGAGTGGACCGCTCCAGAGACGTGAGCGGCGCCTGTTGGCTCTCGATGTGGCGAAGGTACGAGGCGTAGGTATTGGCTTTGGTGTACGCCGGGCCCGACTTGGCGGGTTGCTGGGCAGCCTCGGCGAGAGAGGGCCAGGCGCCTTCATCCGTGGATGCCACATCCGCGGCCGCACTGCCCAAGCTCGTGACGTCGGGCCCTACATCGCACAGCAGGAAGTAAGGAGCATTCTTGAGCGTCATGTAGGTCATAATCATGTCCTGGTGGTATTTGCCCAAAGCCGGGTTGCCCGACTTGTTGGACTGGAATGAGCGGGGGCCCAAGGTCAAGTATTGCAGAGGCTCGGAGAACCACCTGCTCTGGACTTCCTTCTCCGGCAGCACACGGGGCACCCGGACCGCTGTCTCGAATGTGAGCCTGACTGGAACCGGTAACGTGCGGGTGGCCCGTCTATGCCACTCGGGGGAGATGTGGGGGGCAACGGCCGTGACTTACCAACAAAGAGCCTGGCATCATAGCCACATACGGTACGTATGACGTGCCAGGAGTCCCAGCTGCTGAATATATCAATCTCATCCCCTGTCTGGCGGCTGGCTGGGCTGGTCGTGTCCGGCAGTAGGGATGACAGTGTTTCTACGGTCTCCTCAAGGCCAGGCTCACGGTACATGGGGAGGTGGACGATGAAGTTGAGCCGAGTCCCGATCACGATGGCCTCCTGGATGGCACGGGCATACTGGGCTACGCCTCGACCGCTGCCGGCCTGGCACGCATCTTCCCTCGGGCCGGGGATGATGATGCTGCGCGCGCCGCAGAAGTTGGCGTACGCCACTTCAAGGTTCAGGACCTGACGCGAGATGCTGGAGACGACCGGGCTGGGGGAGCACAGGTCGATCCATGGGCTGGCATAGGCAACGAGACCACTAGTGTAAGTGCCCGGGAAGAGGTTTGTGTCCTGGGTGGTCAGGGGAGGCACAATCGGGTCGGGATGACAGCTCGGGATCTCCGACTTGGCCAAGCCATCCAGGCTCTGGGACGTCAGGTCCTTGATGCGCTGGTGGAAATGGCTGTTGGTGACAGGTGTGGTCACGTAGCTGAACTGCGCGCGGTGGGGGATGAGTAGGTGGGTCTGGCGGGCGAGGGCTACAGAGATCTAATAGTAGCCCTGAGATATAATACTCGATGCACTTACACCCGAGTTCAGGATATGGCCATATTGCAAGTCGGTGAGCGTCTCGGTCCGCGTCGAGTCGTGCTGGCCAATGTAGAAGACGGGCCTGATCTCGTCGTAGCCTTCAAAGGACTCCTCCACGTGGTCTTGAGCCATTCTGGTCCTGTTAAGGCGACGAATGGTCGCCTGGGGAATGGGCAGAAGGGTGCTTCAGCGGCGGAGAGCAGACCAAACGGACGGGCAGTTTTGTGGTCGGCAAAATATCCGATCCTATACGGGCACTTCCTCAAAGAGACAAGAATGTGTGCGCAGCGCGGCGGTTTTCGTCTTATTGAGCCCGGCTGTCGTCGCACCTGCCACTGAGTACGCGGGAGATGTGAAGCCGGGAAAACTAAGGTAACAAAAATCTCGAGTAGGGTCTGCTTAGTGGTGGTGGATCAGGCCGCCGCATCCCCAATGGACAATACATGGATACTTACCCTGGGTGCTTAAGTAGGTAAGTACTTATGGATGGGCTACTTTAGATGTATGTACTGTACATACTTTGCCGGTGCTTACTTACACAAAGACCAGGCACCACCAGCGGTTTTTTTCTTCTTCTTGGTTTCCTTTTTGGACAATATACTTAGGTATCTGTTTGTATAAACTCATCCTCCAGGAATATCATCCATTGCCCGTATCTGCTGGTTCAAGTGACAAGAGGATGAATTATCTAGTGTAGCAACGGCCCGTCCAGTCCAGAGCAGAGGTAGCTTCCCCCGGGGCTATGTACTAGTAAAGCCAGCTTTTTGGCTGACCATCGCAGAAACCAAGAGGAATTAGGGCCTTGCTACGATCCATTGACTTGCTATAAAGAGGTACCTACTATAGGTGAGATACCTATGTTTAAAATGTAGGTAAGTACCTATGTGATTTGGATCCATATCAATATCGTCCAGACCTTCAGCTACATACTTACCTACCTCATTCTTCCATCTAAGGGTTCGGAGGTGAGCTAATACGTGCCCCACACTGAAGCAATAAGTCGCGACTGGGCATTGGAACCGCGGGGAACATTTTGGGCGGGAACAAGGCACATCCATACGCCCCCCGTACACCTGGCGTCGCCTGTCTCGTTGCTGCTTCCACCTTTTGGACAGAAATCTGGCGTCACAGAGCATCGCAACCACGATGAACCGGCGCATGGTGCGTGGCATTCGCCCTGCCCTCCCCGGGCCCGCTTACTGACAGCCGCATGGCAGCTTTCCAAAGACGACGAGGTCGCTGCGGGCGACGAGGTCGAGGTCCGCCGCGAGGACCAGGAGAAGATCAACAAGTTCAGCCGTCTGCACCAGAGGGAAGAAGCGCTCCAGGAAGAGCTGAAGCTCAAGAACGTACGCCCTCGCGATCCCTCCCCGCTATCGCCGTCTCCGTCCCCCTAGGCTCACACCGGCGACGCGCGCAGAAAGAGAAGGAGGAACTCGACGACGTCTCGACGGAGCTGGAGCTCGCCGACGAGGAAGAACTTGTCCCGTAAGACGACCTTAACCTCCCACCCCGACCATGACGCCGGCGGCCCCTCTGCACTCTGCCTCGGACGGCGCATCCGGACCAACGACCTGTGATCTGTCGGCGGCTGACTGGGGGGGCACCCTGAGCAACAGGTACAAGATCGGCGACGCCTTCTTCAACATCCCCCTCGAGCAGGCGCAGGAGATGCTGGCGACGTCGAATTCGCAGGCCGAGGAGGACATCGCGGCCCTTGAGGACAGGCTCGGCTCGCTGCGGGACGAGATGTCGCAGCTCAAGGTGCATCTGTATGCGCGGTTCGGCCGCAGCATCAACCTCGAGACGTGAGAGACGGGCCAGCTGACACTTCCCACGCACGGACCGGGGGAGGCCGGACAAGGCCCAAGGGGTCCATGGGACGGCGGCGGTGCGTGTCCATGGCTACGTGGAGGTGCCGTAGGCCAGCCATACCGTGGGCGGCTAGCTCCCGCGGAACGCGGTGGTCGGAGCCGGCGAGGCCGGTAGTCCAGTAGGTATTCAGGCGGTGGTGGTGCAACGATGACAGAGGCCAAGAGGCGGGTTGTTGTTGACATGCATCCGTCTCATCCCATCCCATCCCTCGCAACTTGTGTAACCTGGAACTCTTCAAGTATGTACATCAGGTAGTGGCCTCGCTCGACGGAGCACCCTGGGAGGGAGTACCCAACGGCGCTGGCCATGCCCGTTACCGTGCCGTGCCGCACTCCCACTTTGCACGATTCCCCAGCCCCGCGATGGGGGTGATAGCCCGCCACCTGGGAGCTGGGCACGCGGACACGGAGGGGACGGGCGGCATTGACGAAATTTGAAACAAGCACAGCTCCTCTATCCAACGGGTCCCCATCACCTGTCCGTCCATCGATCGTCCTCCGATCCGGGTGTTAAGGTTCCCATCAGCTCTCTCCCCTGGCTCCTATTTTCCCCTCCAAAGTGGGGCCGCCCACTGTACCTGAGTCCGACCGGTTTTTCGGGACTTCCGACCTACTAAGCCACAAGAATACTTCAGGTACAGCCACAGTGGAAGCAGCTATAACTACGCGCCGTCCGTGCAGCCTCGCGCACTTATTCCGCGAAACGAGTTGAATAAGGGTATTAAGGGTCGACTGCAGAAGCACTAAAGTAACTAGTTAGGCCACAAGGCTATAAAAAGTCCTCAGTGTCATTGTTAATAGTATTGGATATGTCCTTGAATCTTCGGCGTGCCCGGTGTATAGATAGGTAGGTTCTTAGATAAACGGGACTTGGACGTATGTACATACCTGGCGGTGGCGCTTAGTCGGAAGTCCCCTAAAAAACAGTCGGAATTAGCGCTCCCCTGCCCAGCCTCCTCTGCCGGCTTGGTACTAAGGTACTGGCGCTTTGCCAGCGCCTGCAGGCTAGTACTTGTAGTTTCAGCAGGGTTGTCGGGACGACTCTGATATGATGTCATTCCCGCGATGCCCTGCCTCCTTGCAAGTTGAGCCGGTGACTATGATTCCTGACGAGTTCAGAGTACTCCGTTCCCCTGTAAAGCGGTAGTAATTGGCACCTGGCCCGCCAGCTTTCCTTCGTTCTCTCCTGTCCACCCTTTTAAAAAAGGAGGCTTCTTCTTCTCTACTGGCACAGGCGCGTTCAGAGCACGAAAGACTTGCCTGCCCCGCACCCCCTGCCTGCACGCGATCGGTGCATTTTCCCCATCGTTCAGTCCCGACCGGTCTACGGACACACCTTCGCGTTGCCTGCGTCTCCGTCTCCGGAATGGCTCTCGTGCGCGCCTCTTTGCCCTTTTGGGCGCTGTTTGCCGTCGCGGTTCACGCCGTGCCACAGCCCATGATCACCCCTGCCCCCATCCTGCCGCGAGATTTCAGTCCGAGCGACTTTTACCACAGCGTCATCAGCGGCATAGGGAAGGAGTACAGCGACGTGAAGAGCTACGTGATCTCGGGTGTCCCTCAGTACTTCCAGGACCTCCCCACCGGCGACAAGGTCAAGGAGAAGCTGGGCATTCATGACGACGACCTGAAGGCCAAGCCCACCCAGGTCCTCAACCTCCCGTAAGCCCATCTTTGCCATCCCATGCCGTCCACCGCCCCGGAGACTAACGCGCCCGCCGCAGGGCCTATGCCAACTGGACCGACGAAGGCTGGAACGTCCGGGTTCACGGCAATGTCTTCAAGCAGCCCGACATCAAGCAGGAGAAGGTCGACGATCTCGCCAATGTCTTCCTGGTCGGCACCGACATTGAGGATCTCCCCCAGGACCAGCAGGAGCAGGCACGAAACTTGACCAGGTCCATTTTCGTCGTGCAGCAGGGCGACGTCAACGTCACCATCAACTTCCAGAACGATGTCTCGATCCGGCCAGACGCCAGCGGCGGCGTGATTAACGCCAAGGGCGGCGCTCAAAGCCTCCAGATGCCGTACCCTACCACGTTCGAGGGCGACTTTGAGGCCTTCGTCAAGCTGGCCAACACCAGCGGCCCCGACGGAGGCTACTTGATGGCGGGTAACGCGACCAGCTCGATTCAAGCCCTGAACATGTACGTCAACGGCACCGACACTGGCAATGCCACGGCATACCTGGTGCCTCCGAAGGGCCTGACCGTCATCTCGGACATCGACGACACCCTGCGAATCACCAAGATCTACCAGCCCAAGGAGGGCTTGCTGAACTCGTTTGCTCGGGCCTTCCGGCCTTGGATGGACATGCCGGAGATCTACAGCAACTGGTCCGCCAGCATCCCCGACTTCCACTTCCACTATCTCACTACGACCCCGGAGCAGGTCACCAGAAACTACATGGAGTGAGTAGAGCCCCGTCCCTGTGCCACCAGCCACGTCTAACCCGGGCGCCTCAGGTATATTTTCAAGACGTACCCGCTCGGTTCGTTCGACACGCGGCCGCTCAACTTTTCCGACGTCGAGGCTACGCTGTCCATCCGGCGCACGATGCTGGACAAGATCTTCCAGACGTTCCCGGAGCGCAAGTTCGTCCTCGTGGGAGACACGAGCAACTCGGACGTGATGAAGGCCTACCCCGCCCTGGCCAAGGACTACCCCGGCCAAGTCCAGTGCATCTTCCTGCGCAACGTGACGGCCACGGATGAGAAGGACCTCTTCCCCTACGACACGTCGGGGTTCGAGGGGCTCGACCAGAAGCAGTGGATGTTCTTCAACGTTGCCGACGATCTCCGCAACCTGGACATCGTCAACGGCAATTGTTACAATGCCTCGGTCAAGCAGAACGTGACCTACGGCTACCAGGGCCGGGGCTGGGGCAACGCAGCCGGACGCACCGTTTCGGGCTCTTCTTGGTTGCTGGTATGGGCGCTGTGCTGGGGATTGATGGGCTGGGCCACCTTGTAATGAAGCGGAGCTCGTTGAATCTGGAGGATCAACTTGAGTTTACCACCCCCAATACTCACCACCCAGAGGCGCTGGGCTAGGCGCTTGGGGGTGCCCCTCGGCATGCTTTACCCTATTCACGGCATACGGCTTGGGGCGGCCGGATTAGTCTTACGAAATATGCAATATACCCAGGTACCTGATGTCCTAGCGTCTGACGTCTCGCAGTGAAGTATGTTGATGCTAGAGGAGGGTGCACGGCCAGGGCAGAGAAACCGGTGCCAAGCTCCCCTGAGGGCCACTACATATGTCGCACGGTCGGTATCCTTTGCCGCCTGGCTTGCCCGGTTCGGTTGTGGCCGGATGCTCGTCGTGGTAACCAATCTCCGGGGATCGGGCAGCGCTCGCACTCGGATAAGGTAGGTGCTTGAGGTCTGTGTACTCGTATAGTAGGGGCGGGGCGGATGCAGGAATACATACAACAACCTTGACTAGGTCGCGAGTCACGTCGTATACAGCCGGAGCGGATGAAGCCAGGCACGTCCCGGTTGGTTGCTCAGCGTCGAATCAAAATAAAAAGGGAAGCCGGAGGGGGTAAAAAAAACAATACAGGCATATACTACTACTACTACGACGACGACGACGACGACGCGCCTTTCGCAGACATATAGTCCGGGCACGTATAGGCGGCACCGACCACCCGTCCAATTCTCCAACGCAACAGCAGCGCAGATTTTGGGGAGGGGGGGGGATGGGGGATGGGGTCACATCGCGCGTGGAAGACGGGCCAGGTTCCGCGCGGCGGGCCGCGGTTGTGTGTGTGTACTATTATGTGTGTGTGTGTGTGTGTGTGTGGGCGTGTTTACACAGTATTGTGTTCAGGTTACCCATGTACGTGTTGGGGGCATGTGATGTAGGGAGTTGACGCGACGCGACGGCGGCGGTGGGTAGTGGCCAGGCTATAAGGCAGGTGAAAAGAGAGAGGGGGAGAGAGAGAGAGAGAGCATACCAGGTGTGCCTGCTGCTGCTGCTGCTGCTGCTGCTGCTGTGCGAGGGACCTGTCCCGGGGTGAGGGGGGGAAGGGGGGTCGTCTTGCCAACAGAGGCAACGTCGCTGCGGTGACTCTCGACGACGAAGACGACGACGACAACAACGGACGCCTACATGAAGCGTCGTCGTCGTCGTCGTCGTCGCCCACAAGGGAGTGGGTCCCTGCGCGGCCCGCGTCGCGTTGCATGCCGCCAAAATATGACGATGGGGAGGGGGGTCTTCGTCTTGCATGCTGGCGGCGGCGGCGGCGGCGGCGGCGGAGGCCAATTATGCAGTCAATGGGGAGCCAAGCCGGCCTGTCTGCCCTCGATCGTGGTTCGTCCGCTCGGCTGGTGTCACAAAGTGCGAAATAATGGATGCCGCCGCCGCCGCCGCCGCCGCTGCTGCTGCATGGCGGGTTTCCAGGCATGTAGCGTGTGTGCATGGGGAGGCGGGCGAAACCTCCTGGACTGGATTTGGGAAAACATGGGCCACGCGGGGCTTTTTTTTTTGGTCGGAGCGGAGTTGTTATAGCCACTTACTTACAAGTACAAGCCCTAGTACTGGGAATTGCCTACAGATCATAGCAGTATACGTAATCTCCCGGTTTTTTTCTTGGGCTGGCTGGGATCTTTGCATAAGAAGGCCTGGAAAACCATGGTCGAGTTCGACGATGCGTGGATTCTCTTCCGCCCCCTCCCCTCCCCTCCACCCGGGCTGGGGTGGAATCCAAATAAGGTGATAGGAAGCATGTGCATACTACATAGAGAGGTATCTAAGATGTAGTATGGGAGGTATGCAGTCCATAATAGCTCCGCAACCCCTCCAAGCGGCCGGCCCATCCAGCCCGATTTGGCGACCAGCAGCTGTACTATATCATCCGTCCCAGGTTGGATAGCAGCAGCAGCAGCAACTACATCCCATACAACAACAAGACGTCCAGGTACCTACTCGGTCCTGTAGGACGACGGAATGCCAAGTGTGGCGGGACGACATGCGGTTCGATATTAGTTCCCGGTGCAGCTATGTACATACTGTGATAGAGAAGAAAAAAAAGGTGGGATAGTTCCCGGAAGCCAAGTGGGACCCCGGGGCATTTTCCACAGTAGTCGCCCGGGTTAGAGCTTGTCGTACAAATAGAACCGGCTGGACAGGCTTGGCACGTCGTCGGCTACCTATGTAAGCAGGTCTTCACGTAGGGCAGTCCGTCGTGCTTTGCGAGAGCCCCCCCATACTTGCCGGATCCCGTCTCCCACGTCCGCACGTCCAAGAGCCAGCGGGAAGAGAAGAGGAAAAAAAAAATCTAGCACGCTGGGGCCGCATGTGGAGGTTGGGCGCCTGCGTTGTTGCCAACTCCTCTCTGGTTCATGGACTCCAGCTGACTCGACGGGCGGGACCCCGAGCGGGGGGTGGGAGGGGAGGGAAAATAGTTGCCGGTAGTGCTCATACACGGAGCAGCCGAGGTGGTGGTGGCGGTGACTCACTGGGTATAGAGAGAGAGAAAGAGGAAAGAGAGGGAGAGAGAGGACACGCACAACTATAGCCACGGCCTTGTCGTATCCTGTGAACTTATCGCTTCCCTCCCAAGCCGGGAGAGGAAGGGGGGGGAGGAGGAAAGAAACCCCCGCGCTTCCGGATCCTCCTCCGGGATCACTGTCGCATTCGAGACGACGCTGGCTCTCTGGCCAGTTGTCTTTCCGCGGACTCCCCTCGCGTCCGGGCGGGAAGCAGGGGGGGTGAGCGGGCGGGCGCGGTGCAGAGCGCGCCTACGAACAAGGAATCACGACAGCAAGCTTGGGGGGGGACCGCTATCGCTCCGGGCACCCGCTCAGGAGAAGGTCCCCCTCCCCGCGATGGATCGACAAGGCCAGCGAGCCGTGCCTTGGTTGATTTTGCCACGCCGTCGGAACCAGGCTTCTCTTCCCCCTCCTCTGCCTTGCCTCGGGCACACCCACCCCTCTCATCGTCACACGAGAGACGTACCACATCGTGTGGCCCTGCGAAAAAAGCCATCTGCGTATACGCCCACCTTGCCTATAGCTCTCCCGTTTTCCCCCCCCTTCTTCATCGGAGGCCGACCTGTCCCGGGCTCCGGTGGTATAGGAGTGCATGTGATACTGGCCGGCCCCAGGTCGCACGCGGTTCCCAGAACAGGAAGAGGAGGAAAGAGAGACAGACAGTCGCGTAACGGCCGGAGCGCGTCCGCGGAGGGCAGCGTAGCATCCCATGCGGCCTGTGTGACCACCCGGAGCCTCTTCAAACAACCCCTGCGGCGTGCTATAGGCCGGGCTTGTGCCTGACGCGAGGGGGGGAGGGGGGAATGGGAATGGGAAATGACACGGCGCTGGACTGTAGTCCGTCACCTTTTTCCCTACGAGTGCCGGCGTCTCTGCCCGCAGGTGCCCAGCCCAATCGGGCTCGGAACCATGTAACGTCGGAGTTCGGTTCGCTCTGCTGCACCGAGCAGAATGCGGCAGGCAGCATCGCACTTATGTAACCTCGTTTCTCGAGTGTGAGCATGTACGCAATACGGAATACGTTGGCTTATCTGTATGGCATTTTCGAGGGACGAAGCAGAGAAGCGGGAGCGCGAGCGAGGGGGAAGTGGGAAAAAAGGCCAGCAGCAAGCAGCCTTTTTGCCTGCCGCGAGCTTCTCGTGTCCTCGCCCCGGGCTTCCATGAGCGCCCAATGGGTTCGTACGGCCCATCCCCGCCGCGCCACTCGCCCGCACTGGGTCGCAACAGCCGCTGACGCCGCCGCCATGGGTCGTGGGTGAATTGGCTGGCGTGAACGATGGATGGCTGGATATTTCTTGGGTGGGTAAACGCCGTGCCACGACCCCAGCAACTCGACTCGTCCCCTATGGGTCATCCTGGGGCAGACAGCCAGCCGGGCGAGCCCACGTTGGCTTGGCAAGGCAATGACAGCATCGAGCCCGTGGCCCAGCCGGAGAGAGAGGAGGCGGAGGGAGAGAGAGAGAGAGGAAAACCCCAGTGCAAAATAAATTGTGTGCGTGTGTGTTCCCTCCAGGGCCATGGAGGTGGGATAGCTAGGGGGCCCCCTGAAACCCCCCTCGGTACAGAACCAAGCCTCCGGAACAGGCTTACTCAACAGACCTTCAACACGGCTTTGATCGTCCTCCCCTCGAATCGCGACAGTTCGAAATCAGCCCTGTCGCCCTTCAATTTGCCCCCTGCTTTCTGCTTTCTCAACCCCCGGCGTATTCGTTGGGGAGGTAGCAAGCCAGGCCCCAACCCAATTCACCTCAAAAGGTCGTCGCCGGCATCGGCGCCCCCGGGATGGCACTGGTGGTGGCGACCGTTTGCGCCAAACGCGGGGGGTGAGACGAGGACGGCGGCGGCCGGGGTGCCAACGGCTCCTGGGCCGCGTACTGCAGGGTCCAGTCGGGCTGGTCGCTCCCGGTCCCGGCCACCAGCTCCATGGCCGTGTAGTACAACATGCCGTCCTCCGCCCGGGGCACAAAAATGTCCCGGGGGCGCGGCCAGGCGGTTCCCAGCGGGACGACGTCGCCGTCCCGTCCCTCGGCCTGGCAGGGCCGTCAGCAAGCAGGCCAAGTATAGGGGGAGGAGGAGGAGGAGGAGGAGGGGGGGGAGCGGAAATAGGCTCAAGTCAACACTTACACAGCAGGTGGCGCAGACTGAGTTGTTCACATAGACCCAGTTGTTGCAATTGTACGTATAGAAGTTCTTGCAACGAAACTTGTAGAAGCCTCCGCTACTCATGGTGACGGATCTGGGCGGGCAACAGGGTGAAACTTGGGCGAACGATGGAAGAAAGAAGGTTGAGGGCGGGAGGGAGCCGGAGGTTTTTGCTATTTTTTTCGGCGGGCACAAAGGCAACGGTGATATAGTGACGCGCGGGTTGCTTTCAAGTGGACTGTCCGCTGACAGCCAAGCGGCAATGCTGCGCGGGGATCCGGCGGTTGCTGAGTTGGGGAGCCTATAAAGGGCGCATGGGTCGGTGGGCCAAGCACTGGACCAGATGGGGTTCCGAATGAGAAACGAAGTGATCTGCCCAGGGATCATCCGGCTCTCGTGGAAGGGTCGCTGCCGGCCTATTTATCCCCAGGGGGCCCGCAGCTATAGGCAAGAGATACGTCGCAGCCCCGACGACGTCAAGGTATAGATAGTCAGGCGTGCCATAGCGTGACTTGCATACCGGCCGCGCCCCTCCCCCCCCGGCCAGCACGCAGGGGTTCCCACCCGCCATACAGCTCGTCGAACGGCAAACGCAGACCTGGGGCTGCCGGGATCGTGATGGGGCCGACGGCGTTGGGAGCAAAACCGCCGGTGCATGTGAAGATGGAGGGCACACGATCCAGAGAGTGGCCAACTCTGGTCGAGAGCCCGTCCTTGCACGACCTCTCGACTCTCATTGGCATGAGGGGGGTCGTCCTGGATTGCCCATAACAAAAACACAGGACGTTAATATTAGTTTCGGCCCCCATCTGGCCAGTGGCGCCGTGGCCCAGAGGGCAATCATCCGGGTTTGTCCGGACCAACGGGGCAATCCCACCCACGAAGGGGCCAACTGGAGACCGACCCGTTGGTCCGTCCGTCCGGATGCCGTCGTCGAGTCGAGGCCGGGATGCTGGCAGGTATAATAGGCTCGAGCTATTGCACACACGGGTGTATTCCGATAGCTAGCGCCGGGAGGGAGAACAGGCCCCAGACCACCGACTACCACGGGGCTCAGGTCCCGTGGGAGAGGGGTACAAGGGGACGGCAGAAGAGCGGCCAATATAGAAAGAAACCACGACACGGCATCGGTGGCAAGACAAGACGGGGGTTTTCTGGACGGCGAGGCCGACGATGCACGGGATGGGGGGGGGGAGGACTGGTGGTTTGTGATGTGCGTGACCTGCCACAGCGTCGTCTGTAATGCACGATCGAGGGTCCGGTCAAACTTGGGGGCCGAAAACAACAAGAAAAGCTAGGGAGAGGAAGCGGGCGCGGGATGGTGAGGAGATTATTTCCGACGTCAAACTCCGTAGCGGCGGCCTGGATGCAGGCCAGACGTTCCCCGGTGCATTGAAGGCGGCTGACGACGTCCCGTCGGCAGGGATTCACCGAACGACGACCTGGAAGGTAACATCACGATTGACCTTTCTGCAAGCACATGTGTAAGAGGTTGATGGAAAGGTAAGTAAGAGGTATGGAGGGTAGGTACTTACTTACCAGGTCATTAGATAGCACGATACTACTACCTAAGTAGGTACATTAAATGTAGGCACCTTGTATGTAAGTACTTGAGGTCGGGTCCTTCCTTCCCTACCTCGGTACATACCTACGTAGGTGCTCATGACATGGATGGAACGGAATCAAGGGGTATAACCAGAATGTTGGTGGGCCGATCTACAAAGCACTAGGCGGGAAGCGACGGCCGAGTCACCAATCAGGGCGACCACAAACTGCCCGGATTAGGCGCCCTGCATATGATTAGCATGCATTGTATCTTCGGATGACGCTAAAGGGAAGGAAGTGCCTTTCTTTCCCAGGGCCAGCACGCGCTTGCCAGAACCGACCGGGGGGTTCGTTCTTTTGTTCTAGTGAGTAATGTACCTTCTTTTACTACATCCATCCATACCTCCTATGCGCGCCTGATGTTATGGGATGACACCGGAGGAGACGAGAAAGTGGATGGATGTCAACCAACCTAACAGGGCTCTTTATCCCATACCGAGCTCGACCCGGCAACTTCTTCCTTACTTCGCCGATCCGTACATACCTCCCTCCCTTCATCCCCGGGCATAGAGAGATAACTCGAGGAGGCCCTGCAAGGGCGACCACGGCTCTTTCACGACGTCGTCGTCCATGGCAAGCAACGTGTGCCCTTTCCCCCCAGCGCCTCCTGGCTTTTTTTTTTTTTTTTTTTCATCGGCCCACGTCCAGCCCTGATCCTGGTCGCTGCGCTTCTCGGCTACGCCGTGGGACGCTGGCGGCTTGGGCAATGAATGAATGTCCTTACTTCCAAATCCGGCAGTTCGACGCCGTTCCGGGTGTTGGTCGGAATCAAGAATGCGGCCCCTCTCTATTCTCGGATCCACCCCCTCCCCTCTCCGTCCAGGGTTGTTAGCCGGCATATCATTATACCACCATGTCCGTTTCATGGCCATGCCCACTCATACGTGCAGATGGCGAGTGCCAGTGAGTGAGCCTTCTTCAGTCGTGTTGCTGTTTCAGGCTCGTTCCTCCCGGCCACAATCCGACTGGCCCCCTCCCCCTCCCCCCTTTCCACCTGCAAGCGACGCTCCGCCCGGGTCTTGAAGCCGACAGTCTCGACGTACAGGGTCCCATGCGGACAGCCCAAGCAGGCAAACGAGGACGGTTTGCCTTGGCTTTCGGTGAGGAACCCCCAGCCGTTGGGCCAATGACCGCCACCGTAATTAAAAGCGTCCAATGAGTCGCATTTTTGGTTTTTGGAACTACATCCGTATGCCAGAGCGTGAAACGGGCGTCCTATAGGAAACGCTGCAAAGGAGAGAGAAAAATGTTGGAAGGAATCAACATCTTAGCGGACGGGAGGAAACTCTCAGCTATGTTGGCCGACGCATGGCTAATCTATAGTGGACAGAGGGCAGAAGAGGAGGTAGGTAAAAGGAAAAGAGAGAAACACGTTGTTTCGCCCATGCCAGTCAGTCCCTTCCTGGTGGTGCGAGATTGTGCGGGAGCCTATGGATCTGGGACTCTTTACTGTTGACCTGGGCTCAGGACACAAAGCCCCGCCGACAAGCCGAGAAGACCAAGGGACGGATAAGAAGACAGCCCTCTCAGAATGCCGTCCGTCCCGTCCGCACCTCGTGCAGCATGCCGTCGCGGGCTAGCCGCTCCCACATGTCCCACAGCACGAAGTCGCAGCCGCGGCGGGCGATGACGTTCACGGTCACGGGCACCATCTCCTCGACGAGCGTGACGCGGCTACGGTAGGGCACCTGGCCGATGGGGATGGTCATGTCGACGCAGCCGTAGATGGGGCAGAGGGAGTCGCCGTTGATGCCGGCCGTGGGTGGCCGCACGTCGAGGAAGGCGGCCTCGTCGTCGCCCTCGATGAGCACGCGCTCCCGGTACGACGGCCGCCCGCCCGTCCCGATGTCCCAGAGCATGACCGCCTCGGAGCACGACCGTGCCGTCCGCCGGAGCACCTCGGCCTCGAACCAGTCCACCGCCCGCCGCTTCGTGGCCAGCGCCCGCGCGTACCGCTCGTCCGTGTACGCGCTCTCGTTGTACGCCGACCAGTGGCGACGCGCCGGGTCGATGGGCGGGAAACGTCCGTCATAGCGCGCGGCCCAGCCTTCGACCAGCGGTTTGCCCACCTCCTTCCACTGGGTGACTCGGTTGAGGACCGTCATGTCCTCGCGCAGCTCGGGATACTTGGGGACTCCGTCTGGGGCGCTGCCCACGCGCGCCGTGAGGTTCATTTCCTCGACCGTCATGCCAAACATGCTCGTCATATTCCCCAGGAAGGACTGAAGAAGCGCCTCGGCCGCTGGGTTGTGCAAGGGCAGGTAGTCGGTCAGGTAGAGGATGCGCGTCGGGAAGCCCGAGGGGGCGTCGGGGATGTCGAGGGGCGTGAGACCGGTGATGGAGGGATCCGCGTGAAGCGACGGCGCGTACCAGTGCTTGGCGAAATGCGCCCAGGCGCGAGGGTTGCGGGCGAACACGCCGGCCGTGTCCGTGGCGGCGCCCAGCGGCATCACATTTGCCAGCGTCATCAAGCCCTGGCTCGGGCGGTTGCCGTAGGTGCCCGAAACGGCGGCGGGCCGGCGCATCGAGGACCCCGTGTCGGAGCCGATGGCGAAGTCCAGCCAGTCGTAGGCCGCCACGGCGCAGCCGCCGCCGGAAGACGAGGCCGAGCACGTGAGCCAGCCGTCCCCCCGGGGGTTGAAGGGGTACTGCTCGTCCTGCCAGCCCCAAGGGTCGGCGCCCGAGGCAAACTGCGCCAGCGTGTTCTTGCCGACGAGGACGCCGCCCAGGTCGACAATGCGCTGGATCGAGGGCGCCGTCGCGTTGGCAGCCTGGGCCAACTCGCTCCACGCCCGGGACCCCCCCGACGTGATGAGGCCCTGCATGTCGAACAGGTCCTTGATACCCACGCGGTACCCGGCAAGGGGGCGGGGGTCGTTCCAGCTGTAGATGCGCGAGGGCACGGGGATCAAAGCCGCTCCCTCTCTGGCGTCGCGAACTTCCACCGGGTGGAAAGACGCGGTGCCGTCGTTGGACTCGTATGTGCCGTACAAGAAGTCGCGGTACGTGTCCGGGTAGAGACGGTACACCTTATGGATGGAAACCAAGCCGCTCGCTACCGACGCCACGTACGGCCCGGGGGCGAGCTTGGCTCCTTCCGAGGGGCTCGTGACGTAGTTGACGGCGAGGCCCTCACAGCCTGGGGTGACAGTGGTTAGTTGGGGTGTTTTGGAAGGCGCCGAGTATCGAGGCAGGGGGGGCGTGTATACTCACAAGAAGTCGCGGCAGCGCCGAGGTTGCTGTCCAGGAACACGCTTCCCACCTCCAGACTCCGCAAGTAGTCCAGGGCGCTTTCGTCCAGGCGGGAGGGCCCGGTGCCGTTCCGGGCCACGAGCACGGCCTCGAGGAAGTGGTCGGAAAAGACATCGTCGCCCTCTCGGTAGCGCTGCAGGACGGCGCGCAGGAAGTCGCCCGTCACCACACCGTCCGGGGCGTAGACGACGGTGAGCGGCACCAGCGCCCCCTCGCTGCCGCCGTCCGGGCGCGACGCGGCGGGTGCCCCCTCGGACGGGTCGCCCGCCCAGGCCGCGATGGGGTGCGCGGCGTCGGCGAGGTAGCGGGTGTCGGCGAGGGCGAAGACGACGGCGCCGCGCCCGGTCGTCTGGACGGCGCGGTACGGCGCCCGTCCCGTCGGCGCCGCCGCCACGCCCGCGGGCCACGCCAGCCACCCCAAGAGGATGTGTGAGAGCCGGCCGGGGAGGACCATGACAAGTCGGATCTGCGTATTCGTGCCCGCGCCTTGACTGGGCCTGGGCCGGGGATAGACCTAAAGACACCTTTTATACCGTGAGAACCCCCCGTCGGAGGGCCCGCTGGCCTGCTTGCTCTCCTGCAACGCCGGAGGCAGGGTATCATCTCGTCCACCCCACGCCCAACACCCCGTACTGAGTACACACACAGAGAGGCACTCTCATCCTCCACCATGGATGGCCATGGCCTCCATGATCCAAGGGCCCCGCGCTGGGCATGGGGCGCGCCTTATCTTTGGAGGCTTTCCCTTGCCGGGAACCTATCAACAGCGACTGGCCAAGACCTCCCTCCCTCCTGGAGCGGCAAGAACATATGCGGTGGACTGCCGACATATGGAGACGTCTCCAAGCCAGAGAGGGGTTCATCTTGGCACCAACACTGGCCGAAGCTCCGCCACCGGGGCTCTACATCATCCCCGACAAGCTCTCCATCTCTTCTCCAAATCTCCGTCTTCCGAGTCCCGGTGCCCGGGCTCGAGAGATAAGCTCAGTAGGTGCCTACTTTCTCGAGATGCCATGCCACCAAAACGTCCGACGTCGCTTCGATGCCCATTTCTTGGGCCGTCTATTCGGTTACTCTATGCTGGCATGATACGTCCTGTACTCGTCCATCTTTCCCTGGGGTACATGCGTCAGAATCTCGGCCCTGGAATCATCCTCGTGCCTCTCTTCCCGAGGATGGCCGGTTCCACCATGCAGTAGATGCAATTGCGCTCTCACCGTCTCCTCTCGCGTCCATTCCCATCCCTCAACAGCTGGTGCCATTTGGGCAGGCGTTGCCTTGGTCCGCCTTGCCAAAACCTGCAGCCCAAAGTCTAGCCCCGTGCGTACCGTGCAGCTTCACTGCCGTATACTCGCTCCATGCCATCACGGACGCCTCCCTTTGGTGCTCGTCGTTTCCATTTGCAGAGAGGCGCCCACAGGCCTTCGAAATCAAGCTAAGAGTTCACTCCTCAAACCACTCAGCGACCGGACTTCAGTGCTTGTCGTCGACGCATCTTCTCCATCACATTCTTGAGTGCCGTCTTGACGTCAGACTGGCCATCCCACGACGAGATGTCATAATAGTTGGGGGCAATTTCCTAGCGCCGGCCGTCAGTCCTCATTTTCCACATCGAAGGGGCAAATACTGCCATCACTTACCAGAAGCCACTCCGGCTTGATACCAGTGACCGTGCGGATATACTGTTTGGTCGTCAGGACGAACTCGTTGTACAGCACCCATTCGTAGTCGACCTGGAGAACCGTGCTAGGGTGAAGCATGACGGCCTGGTTGTTGTCCTTCATGGTGCGGTAAATCTTGCCGTTGCCCTCCTTCTTGGCCACCTGCATGAAGAAACCGGAGACAAGAGCACGACGGATGTTGACGTAATAGTCCTTGTCCTCGAACGAAGTACTGATCAGCTCCACATCATGCGTCTCCATGATACGCTTGAGTTGCATGCGAACATTGTCGGCACTGC
This sequence comes from Nigrospora osmanthi, assembly GCA_029489945.1. Taxonomy (NCBI): domain Eukaryota; kingdom Fungi; phylum Ascomycota; class Sordariomycetes; order Amphisphaeriales; family Apiosporaceae; genus Nigrospora; species Nigrospora osmanthi. Next base: position 5,142,853 of record CP120494.1, on the reverse strand, counting down.
TCAAGTGCCTATGTGACAGGTAGTGCCGGTGGCACCACTGCTTTGGGTCGTCGTTGCTGTTCTGAATGCCCTTGAAGGCGTGATAGACATTCAGCATGGTGAGGTGATCTCCGTCAGGGTGGCGGAACTGGTTCTTCATTTCGTCGGCCTCGCGCCGCTTGTTGGCCGGCCGCACGAAAACGTTGGGCACCGAGAGCAGCGCCGTGATGGAGAGGATCTCGTTGGAACAGTAGAACTCAGGGCTCGAGATCAACATGACGGCAAGCGCCGGGTCGAGCGGAAACTCCGAGGCCATGCTGCCCAGCGTCGTGAGCTCACCCTCGTCGTCGAGACAGGCGAGATAGTTGAGCTCCTCCAGCGCCCGCATCATGGTCTCGGGCGCCGGCGGATCCATGAGGTCGAAGTGAACGAGGTCTTCGACTCCGAGCTTCTTCAACTCCAACACTGTATTGGACAGGTTCGAGCGCAAGATCTCGGGGTATGTCTGCTCAATGAGCTCCTCCTTGAAGGCTTTCTCGGTGTACAGCCTGAAACACTTTCCGGGCTTCGTTCGACCAGCTCGTCCGGCACGCTGTTGTGCCGACGCCTTGGAAATGGCCGAGACCAAGAGCGACTCGACCCGAATCCGGGGGTTGTAGATCTTTTGTTTGCTGAAGCCCGGGTCCACTACGTAAACAATACCGTCGATGGTCAGGGACGTCTCGGCGATGTTGGTGGAAACAATGCACTTGCGCCCTGGTCGGCCGCCCTTCTTGGTCGCCTGTGGCGCGGGGTCAAAGATCTTTTGTTGTTGGTGAGGAGGCAAGGTGCCGTACAGCGGATAGACCGCCATAGGGCCACAATCAGCCTCTCGAATCATGTCATCCACCTCAAGAGATATCTTGCGGCATGTATCCTCAATCTCCTCCTCGCCCGTCAGGAAGAGAAGAATATCTCCCTCGGGCTCACCGGCGTGGATCTGCAGGACGGTCCGGATGGCGGCTTCAACATAATCCTTCTCAGCCTCGGGTGTGTAATAGATCTCGACAGGGTGGGTACGACCGGGCACGGCCAGGAGCGGGGCATCGTGGAAGTATTTCTGAAATTTCTCGGCGTCGAGGGTGGCCGACATGACGATGATCTTGAGGTCTGGTCTGCGCGTTGCGAGCTGCTTCAACAAAGCCATCAGGATATCGGTGGCAAGAGTGCGCTCGTGGGCCTCGTCGAGAATGATGCAGCTGTAGCGCGACATCATGTGGTCGTGCATGGCCTCGCGGAGCAACATGCCGTCCGTCATGTACTTGAGGACCGTGTTCGGGCCCGTCCTGTCCTCGAATCGGATGCTGTAGCCCACCTGCTCGCCCAGCTTGACGTCGAGCTCGTCAGCAACACGCTGGGCAACCGACATGGCGGCCACTCGTCGCGGTTGCGTGCAGGCAACCAGCTTGTTGTTGAGCTGCGGCAGCTCGTCGTACAGCACGTACTGCGGAATCTGGGTGGTCTTGCCAGAGCCCGTCTCACCGACAAAGACAAGAATCTGCGTACTGTGGTACATGTCGAGGAACTCTTGCCTTTGCTTGTGCACCGGGAGGTCCCGGCGGCCCTTGAGAATCTTGAAGTACTGGGCCGAGTGAGGTTCGCCCGTGAACGGGTTGTTGTCGCCATCCTCAGCCTTAGCGGCTTGCTTGGCCGTCGTCTCGCGGCGGGTAAAATCGTGAAAGGCCGATCCAGCGACCATCTTGCTCGAGCCGGCGCCGTTCTGTTTTCCATCGGTGTTGAGGTGCGCCAGGTACGGGTTGTCCTCCTGCTTGACCCGTTTTACCGAGCCATCCTCCTGTTCCGTGCTCTGTCGCTTCTTATCGCCGGCCATGGTTCAAAAGAGGCCGCAGCGCAATGGCCCGGGAGAATGAGGACTAAGTGGTGTTGGGGACAAGAAATGATGAAGAGGCTCGCGCGACCAAGAAAAGTCTAGGATGCGCCAGACTTGCCTGCAACTTCGCCCGCGATGAATTATTTGGTCTTATCTTATCGCGCCTGAAGGAGGTAGCGCGTAGATGTGGTACCTGCGTACCTTCCCGAGTGGGGAATGTAATATGTAGGTTACTCTTAGTGAGTTCTACGATCCATGGACAGTAACGGCCAAGAGGCACTGCCTGGTAGAGACTTGACACATTGATTGACTGAGCCATTCGACTTGATAATAGATGATGAGAGAGGTACTTGACGTCTGTACGTTTATCCACCCCTTAGTACCCTAGAAGGACGCTTTGTTAGGTGGGCTGGCACTGCACGACATGTGCCCATACTCAGACCGGATCCGTAAAGCCTGAGTAGTTACTTCCACTCTCCAACATGGTCGCCCTTTCAGGGCAGGCGCATGCGTGAGTGTTTCTTCCCCACGCCATCCTGTATTGTTCAAACACATGTGTGGCTTCCCTCCTTCGGGCCAAAACCAGCTGGAAATAGGAGACCGCAACAGCAGTAACGGCTATGGATGGTACCGGCCGCTTCAGAACGTACCGGCCGGAATAATTCACACGCAAGTCGTCTGCTTCCATAGTTGCTGGGGCAAGACTTCCATGGGAAATGCAAGTTTGTTGGTGTTTCAACCCAACGCGCTGTTCCTTCGCCGTATTGAGTATTACTAATACATGCATACATAAGTACATACAGGGTATACCCGACCCCGAGTTCCTTTCGCCTATCTGTGCAGAATTTCCCAGTGTCGGGGAAACGAAGAGCGCTGCCGCTCAGATATACTGAGCAAACGGTACAAAATCCCTAGTTGCATTCCGCTCGGCATGCTGGATGGCCATCCCGGCAGTCAAAATGCCCGAATGCCCGAGTCAAGCGCAACCAGAGCAACTGTCATGCATTTGGAGTATCAACGCCGGAACCATGTGGGAAGAAGTCGAGAAGCTATCTTCTCTGGTCGTCAATCACGTATCAAAACAATCCTGCCCCTTCCGAACTCGTGGCGTTCGCTTCGTAAAAAACCGTAAGAAGATCATGGATCAAGGTGCGAACTTCGAACCGCTGGCCCTTCGTGCATTCCGGATGATGTCCTCTACCAAGGCAAATGACTCCGCAGGTACTTCGGGGATCTCCTTGGCTGGCGAAGATTCCGGCGCCGGGGCTGCAACGTCTAGCGGTGGGCCGTTTTGCACTGTGTTGGGTCGGGACTGGACGACGCCTGGCTGTGACTATTGCTATTAGGCACGGCCTGTGAGAGCTTCTGCCGATGTGGTCCGCTTACATGATGTGGATGGAACCCTTGGCCCTGAACGGGTTGTGGGCCATTAGTAGTCGTTGGCGGTCCGGGTGCCGTTTTTGGGTTTTGCGGCGACTGGGGGGCTTTTTGTAGTCGTTCCCATGGCCGAGGAGGGGGGACGAAGGTCTGCTTCGGAGCTGATGGACGTGTCTGTGCTGTCAACGGGCTCGTTTTTTGCGCTTGATGGCCCCGGCAGTCACGAGCGGCCGAGGGTTGGATATCTGGACTTGGACTCATGCCGTTACTAGCAGTGGCTTGGGGCAGAAGCGCGCCAGGAACTCCTTGTGCATGTGGCTGCCTTGGAGACTGCGGTTGCAGCTGAGTAAGAGACAGCTGTTGAACCTGCGGGGATTGCTGCGCCCGCGGCGATACGTGTTGTGAGGAAGGCTGCATGTTCGCCGAGGATGACGCAGGATTGTGATGTGAACGGTGCTGCTCATGTGTAGACGGATGTGAAACCTGCTGCTGTACTGGTGAAGACGAGGCCTCAGAGTTGCAATGTGCAGGCGGACAGTTATTTTGGGCTGCTGTCCAAAGGTATGCCGGCACTGAGGGTTGCGACCTCGACTGCGGCTGAGGGCTCTGCTTTTGTAGCATGGTCGCATATTGAGAGCGAATTGCTGGATGCAGCTGTGAAGCTGTGCAATCGGGGTCCCATGAACCACTGGGAGTTCCCATGCCACCCTCACCAGATGGCGTGGGGGCACCACTGGGCGGTCCATAGACGTCCTGAGAACCCATGCCGCTCGAAGACATTTTTGAAGACGTGTTCGGCGTGGACTTCCTGGCTACATTGTGGGAACTCGGATGCTGCATGGGCGACCCGCCCGTCATACGCGGTACATCGTTCGGGTTTCGTTGCATACCGAATAAAGCATCGGGATTCTTCATCGGATGTGCCCTCAAGTTGTCTTCATATCCGTTCGTAAAGCCCCCCCAAGGAGCATAGGGTGTCCGATATTGAGTTGGATCCCTACGAGAGTCAGCAAAGTCATGGATTCCAGAGTACCTGGGAAAGGATACTCGCCTGTTGTGACGCCCTTGAAAGTAGCTGTACTTCTGTACCACACTTGGAGGCGTAGGTCCTTGAGCGGGCGAAAGGTTGCCAATTGGTGGCTGCCCAACCATGCCCTCGCTCGCTGACGAGGAAGGCCGGATCGCCGACGATGTCATTGGCGTATTGAGCGACTTCGCGGAGGCAGACGACATGGACCTTGCTCGGGCCTGGGCTTGAAATAGCTGCCCGTTCTGCGGCGAAGGAGACGTGCCCAGGCCAGGTGGTTGCATAAAACCAAAGCTGAAAGGTGAGCTTGAATTTAGATCATATCGAGCGGAGGCATACGTTGAAGACGGGGTTCTGAACCGCGGGTCCGAACCATAAGGTAACGATCTGTGGCGCGAATGGGCTGTGTGTGGTGGTGTGGTCTTGCGCAGTCCCGGAGTACTTGGCGTGGCCGGAGGTGGAAACATGGGCTGCGCGGCCATGGGATGTGTCGCGCCAGGTGCCGGCTGCGTGGGAGGACGGACTGCCGACTGGGTGACTGTCTCGGGGGCAAGCCACGGCGTTGGTCCCGATTGCGGAGAATAAGGAGTGTTTGTGGCAGATTGAGGCGCATATGGCGGCCGCGGAGCGAATGTCGCCGTGGTGGTGGGAAAGGACGTTCCATTGTACGCAAGGCTCTGGTTCGTGTATACCGAGGGGTGCGCCGGAGTTTCGCCATAGGACGGTTGCACGGGGTGCTTCGGCTTGTACTGGTACGGCTTGTCCGCCTTGCCACCAGCGGGGCCTTGCGCGAGTTGCTTGGGGTACGTAGGAGTCAACACCTTGCGCGGTTGGCCGATGGGTGGTGCAGGTTTCGGCACCGACTCCAAAAAGTTGCTCTTGTAATTATGCACCGGCTTCCGGGGGTCATCCGTGTACTGGGCCCGGGCTTCCGTGGACGTCTTTCCCAAGTAGTGCCATATCTGGTTTTCCTTGCTGAGATCGACTTTGGCCTGCACTCTGTTAATACACTCGGTGTGGTGGAACTCGGCCCATGTGAAGCCTTCGATGAAGATGTCCTGGGCTCGGGGTAGTTCTTGTATAGTTTGCTTGGTGGCATTGATTTCTTCCTTGGCTTTCCGTGATGTGGGCATGGGTATGGCGTTTGCCGACGCTTTCGGGAGATGGTAGTCGGCGGGGTCTGACGGGACCAGCCACTTCCACTCAACCTCGATCCGGTCACTATACGAAGTTAGCTCGGGAGTTCGCGTGTTATTGTTGAAGCTAGAGGCGCCGCACCCGTTGGGAATGGTTTCGAGGAGCAACATTTGCTCGTCCCGGCGGTTTTCAACAACAAGTCCGGCGAAAATGTCAGACTTGTGGAGATACTGCATTTGAGCAATATCTCCCGCCTTGAGGGCCTCCGCGGCTTTGCGGATTGTAGGGCAGTCGTCCAGAGCAGTGCTGTCGAGCTTCTTGTCGCGCTTGGCCCTGTGAAACCGACATGTGAAGTCAAAAGCTTGCTCCTTATACTCGGTGCCGTCTTCGCTGAAGATGGGTACTTCAGCCTCTTCGACAGACACTCCAGCGGCGGCAGCACAAGTGGCGTGGTAAGACCTCAGGCACTTTCTGTGGGAGCATTGGAAACAGGCCCCACGCTTCGACCGGCAGAACAGGCACTTAAGCCCCAGGCGGTCCTTGTTGAGGTTTGTGATGTTGGCCACTCTATCCTTCCCGTCCACTGTCTCGATCCATGTCTCTGCGCCGTAAAGGGCACAGGTGCGGTGAGCCCGGCGCCCGTCATCAGTCTCGAGCAGCTCCTCGTGATGAAAGTTGTTCGGGCACAAGCAGCAAGGATAATCAACTTGAGCCTTTGGTCGCACGCGGAGGCGAATCTTCTTCCCAGCTTGCTCACACCGGTCTTCGGGAGCTCGCTTGCGTTTGTGGCTGGGTTGCTTGACCTTGATGAGATGTGGTGCTCGAGGCGAACCAACGCCTGTTTCATCATCATCTTCGTCCTCATCCTCGTCATCATCATCGGTCTCCTCGTAATCGGTCTCCTCACCACGCAGTTTGCGCTCGATCTCGTACACATCAACCCAAACGCTGTCTTGAGCTTGGGCACATTCACAACGTTTGGCGATCTTGCCCATAGGCAACCACGAGTCTAAAGCGAAATTGACGGCTTCGGCACAATTATACCCGAGGTTGTAGCCAGAGTGGTACCCGTATGGATAGGTAACGACAAACTCGCCGGGGTAGGAGACGCACTTGTTGACTTTGATGTTGTAGTACTGCTGAAGGTGGTTTGGCGAAATGAGAAAGGCTTTGTGGCGCAAAAACTGGTCGCAGGCCTTTGCGTCCGTTGGCCAGATACTCTTCATTGCCGCTTCAAAGCGGCGGGCGTCGCCCTGTGAGATACTGTACCACTGTTTGGGAGCCCCAAAATGGAGATAGTTGATGCTGTACAAATCGACGTCTTCCAGGTGCCAGGCAAACGTCGCTTTCCACATACCCAAGTAGAGATACGCCGTGTTGACGCCGGGGACTTTGGTGCCCAGGACATCCAAAAGATTGGGCAGTTTGTTGAGATTCCATGTGTCCGAATCGTCCTCGAAGAGCGTGCCCGGAAGATCAGCACCGTATAGCGGGGGTGCGTACGTGAGGGTTTTCCAGTAGATGCGCTCGAGCTCTTCACATCTTTCCGGCGTGTAGTCCGAGATATCCATTCGGTAGTCCCAATCCCTGAAGGCTTCCTCGTCGATTCTGGCGGACGCCTCGCGCCTGGCGAATTTCCTGCGGGCGGATACTGACTGCGTTTTGGGCTTGGCTTGTTTGCTCGCGCCCATTCTGCCCATTCTGCTGACTACGGGAGCGCCGTCATCGTCATCTTCTTCGGGCTCGGCGCCGGGGTCCTTTTCGACCGATTCCATAACGTCGTCGTTATTCGGTCTCGGAGATACGGGAGTCATGGGGCGGCCCTCCTGGCCGGCAGCGCTCTCCTGAGCGACATTTTTGGCTTTGCTTCTGGTGGTTCTGCCACTGCGGGCTCGCGAACTAGAGGCGGCAGAAACCCGGGGCCGGGGGGGAGCTTGCGCGCGGCGCTCGCCTCGTCTTGCCGGGGGCTGGTGTTCGCTTTGATCGCACAACTGACGCCATTGGGGTAGGTTATAGGAGCGCTGGTGGAGGATGTTGACCTGTCTGTAGGTGCCGTTGGAGCCCATAATGTCCTGCTTGATGGGTTCCTTGACTCTGATCTGCTTCACCATGTCGTGCAACTCCGGAAGGCGGTCCTTCCACTCCTGGGGGGGGACAACCTTGACAATGCCCGACTTCATGCCATAAGAGTCGATCTTGTTCATCTGCGTAAGACAAGGCTGGGTTAGCATGGCGCACAGCGACGCAGCGCAGGGGGGGCGGAGGGAGCGCCTACGAATTTCTTAAAGTCCTTGAATTGATGCATGTCCGGTTTGAAGACGGGGACCGTGCCGGACCACTCGGCGGGTGTAATGTCGCCGATGTCGTCGTCGTCGTCCTCCTCCTCCTCCTCCGCCTCCGTAGCGGCGGCGGCGTCTTCCGTCCTGACCTGGTCGTCATGGGTGGCAACATGATTGAATGGCGAAGGTGGCTGGTCAAGGCAAATGGCGGGATCGGACTCGTCCAGCTCGCTGAGTTCGGATTCGTCGTCGCTGTCGTCCAGTTTCATTGCGCTGTTACTATCGGGGGGCGAATGCAGGCCAGTGGGTTTGGGCGAATCTTTGGGCTTGGCCGAATCCTTGGAGGCCGAGTCGCTTGCGACCTCGACTTGAGGCTGCTCCGGCGCCGTCTGGGCCATCGCTTCGACCGACATGATGTTGGAGACTACATGCGACCAGGTGTGTTGTCAGGAGCGTCCAAGGCGACCCGGGCGAAACCACCAGGGTTGGTGCTGATGCAAGCGAGGGCAGGAAGTTGGTTCGGGCGGCTTGGTACGGTGCAGCGGAGGGCGGCTGGTTGACGGGGCGGGAATGGAGGTGATGCGGAGGTGAGATGGATGGGTAAGTTGCAGGCTGCTCGTCGGCCGTGTGGACCTTGCACTGGACCGGGTATTCTGCGCTTGAACTGGAGCCGCACAGACAACGGGCCAGGACCGCACGATTGACGACGGGATGATGGAAGACGGGAGGCAGGGCTGGACTTGCTATGGCCAGTAAGTATGTAAGTACGGCGGACCCGACCTACTACACATACGGGGGCAGGTAGAGAGAGAGAGAGAGAGGGAGGGAGGGAGGGAGAGCGCGCCCAGGATGGACGATGGAGAGCAGTTAACGTGCTCCTACATAGCACCCGACGTTCGTACTTGTAGATTGTAAGTACCCTACCCACTACGCCCAGGATCTCCCGCCTAGGATAATGTGGGGATCTGAGAGAAAATGCTCGCTAGGTTCGAAGGCAAGAGGGAAAAACTAAATACTCAAGTATCCATAGAGAAAGCACCCTCCAGTTTGTCATGGAGGTACACACCTCCAGTCTAGAGACAATGGCTGAAGTGCTTAGGTACCTATTTCGCTGGACGAGCGTTCAATAACAATTGCCCGACGCCGGGAACAGAAGGCAGATTGGTGGGTGGGCGATGGATCTTCGCTAGGTAGGCGGTAGGTACCTGGTAGGTTGCAAAGCTCTGCGCGGACGGCTACGGAAATCGGCGCATGATCGAACCACTTGCACCCCCATATCTGTCATCCATGGAAGGCAGGTTGGGTTCGCTATAGGCCCAGATAAGTAAGTAATGTATGTAGGTACTTCACCTACATACATACCTATGTACTTACATACGTCTTTGCATGCAATTTGCTTCCTCTCGTCTCCAAGTAGTCCGCCGTGAGTGTTAACCTGCACACCCCCTGGGATACGAAGTACGACCCAGATAGGCAGGTGCTAGGGAAGATAGTATATTGAGTACATGTGTGTAGAGCATGTAGTAGCATCCCTGGACGTGCCTCATTGCCCGTGAGGAGGAGGTGGGTTCTCGTGGCTCCCATCCCACCCCTTCGACCTAGCGACCACGCTCCTACGGTGGGCGGAGGGGTGGACGGAGGGCAGGCAGGGGCAGAATCAGACTAGCAGCCCTCCTTTCGGGAGAGATATTTAGACCCAGTACTTACATCTGTACTTGTAGTAGAGCACATCGTCATATTCTGCCTCTGCCTATGGTACCTACCTACTTAGGTACTTAACCTATGCACCTACCTATGTACCTCTTAATGAGCTCCGAGGGGAGAGACTTGCATAAGTTCTGTCTCCCCGGGGCAGTGCCCGAAGTTCATCTTATTTCCTCTGCGATTCCTGTGTAGGTGCGTGTAAGCGCATCCAAACCACCCACTAAATGTCTTCCGAAGGTATATCGCGGGCTAGGTAGTGCAAGTGCGGAGGCGAAGCACATGGGAACCTCCTCCCGGTCCCAGTCGCGGCTCCAGTGCTTCGCATTCCCGTTGGAGATGGAGCCCGCCTGCCCGCGAGCCTCAAGGCTGCCTATCCGGGCACGCACCCATCGAATCTGCGAGGTCAGTCAGGGCTGGCTAGCTCGGGACTGCCCCATCCCTGTGCATGCAACCTACCTACTTACCTAGGTACACAGTATGGGTTGGTAGAGGCTCAGTACGGAGCATCCATGGATCGTAAAGCAGAACAGCCATGCCACACACCGTCCAATCAGTGGCTTTTCGTAGTCGTTAGGGTTGTCTCACGCTGCTAATGTATGCATCTACATACTCGTCGGCTGGAGACTAACCAGTCAAGACGGCTGTCAAGAACACGCAGGGCAAAAGACACTGCATGTGCGTCATTGTTCTCAATAGGATGGAAGAGGTAGGTAGGTACTACGCGCTGGATTGGGCGCCGGCTTGCAACCCCACCTACGAGTACAGCGGTTGCGTTCAACCTAATCTCTGAATGGAAAAATTCATGAGAGTAGAAGGGACCTGATTTATTGCGTGGTTTGCTCATACATACCAGAGGTGAGCCGTACTGAGTACTTACTTACCTGGAATACATATTAAATACGGGCCGAGTATTAGTAGGAACTCGAGTGTGTAAGTAGGTTGAATGTCGAGGTGGTGATAAGTAACCTGCTCGTTGGGGAAGGGAAGAGGTAATATGTACCTAATGTACTTTTAGTGTGTTTTGGCCCAAGCTCCCCAATCCTTCTCAAATCCGGGGTCCCAACTACATACACGCCGCCCGCCGCCAAGGGACGCGCTTTCGCGCTCTCATCACAAACGCCCCCAAGCCCGAGTATCCAGAATCGCTTCATCATGGCACCCGGCCAGAAATTGTACCCTAGGGCGACAGTCAAGAAAATCGTCAAGGCGCACTCGAACCGAAATGTCAGCAAGAATGTTGATGTCATGGTACGATTGCCGTGCCCCGACGACGCGGAGAGAGGCGTGGCCTAACCTGCGCTCACTACAGGTCTTCCTCGACTACGTGCTGTTCATGCAATCGTACGGGACCCCAATGGCTGCAAGCAGTGTGTTTTAACCGGGTCAAGATACTGACGGCGCCACAGACTCATGAAGGAGGCAGCCATCGATTCCAAGCAGGCGGGCGAGAGAGGAATCAGTGCCAAAAGCATCAAGAAAGTCACTGCTGTGAGTCCTGTGACCACGCGACCTTGTGGCAACTGCTAAGTCAAGATTGACTTGATAGGATACCCTCGCCAAGTTCAAGGGCTGAAGATACGCGCGAAAGCAGTCCAAATCTCACCTTGTCTGTCCAACCCACAATACCCAAGTGCCACAGGAGGACGTACTGGTCTGGTACATGGTCGTCACTACCTTAGTCCTGCCGAGTACTCACTCGGGCGGGTTGTCGAAGGCGGTCTGTCTGTCTGGTAGCGGGCACTTTGCCGGGCGAGCACGCTCCAGGAGATGCGGCCAGGTAAGGGGTCCCGCCAAGAAATAGCCGGATGGGTGCCCACCGTGGTCGTGTGGGATCTCAGAGGGTTCGGGGGGGATGAGCACAATACATAGCAGAGCCTCCGTCGAAGCACTCGGGCATTTGGGCGGCGCGCGTAAAGCAGGGGCTGGCAGAAAGCGCTCGGCCGAGAGGCCTCGGGATGCTGGATGTAGCTAGGGTACCCTCCACAACTTACATCACCCATCTGTCTTCTGCCGGCGTGGGTTCCTCTACCGTGCTCCTTGAAGAATGCAAGGCACGGATGGTATAAAGATGCACTTGATAGGGGACACGTTGTGAGCACCTCTCGTCCGAGACACAAACAGATTGCCCGTTGGTTCGTTCCCCATGAACCTGAATGCAACCACGTTCAATAAAGTTTTCCATCCTCCACCATGAGCCGAGCGCAAGCGCTCCCCTTCCCACGGTGGATGCCACGATGGTGAATGGTCTCGTGACCGGCGCAAATCTTCTCAGTTTGGCGCTGTTTAGCAGGCATTCTCCCTCACATCCAGTGCGTACCTCTTATTAACCATATGTATGCGTACATAGGTGCTGGCTGGGCTGTGCGGTACGAGCATTCCTGCGCCGCGAAGGGGGGCATGGATGTTAGGGCGAGGGCAGTGGAAGCTGGCGGATGGGGCCGGGCCAAGCTGTTTGTTTTGTTTGACTTCACTCGTCTAGGTCTATACAAGCTTGTGTAAAAATAAAATAAAAAATTCCGAGACGCCCAATTTCAGTCCCGTCGCGTCCCGTCGCCTGAACCCGAGTAACAGGCTTCCTAGCTCTTCCTGCGGTCTCCATCTTGTCCCGCCTGCCAGCCCGACTTATTCGTGAGCTGTCCCTGTACAACTTCCCTCTTCCAGCACCTCGACTCCACCTGCCTGTCCCTCCCCCCCGTTCATCCTCCAGCACAGCATTCATCCTTTCCATCCGCCCTTCCTAGGCAACACACCACGACAAAACATCTGGGCTGACGCCGTCCTCCTTGTCTCCCTTTCCTCCCATCTACCGCCTGTCTGCTGCCAGACCGCCCCCCCCTTGCGCCCTCCGACCATCCCACCACGACCCGACTTCTGAGCTCCTAAGCTTTCTAAGTACCCGACACACGAACCCGCCCACTGCCCACGATGCCTTCTCCTGCCGTTCAGAACCCCCCGGCCCAGACCGAGTCCAAGTCGGCCAAGAAGAAGAAGGCTGCGGCCGCCGCCGCTGCACGCACCGAGTCCCCGGCCCCCTGCGCCTCTCCTGCGCCCGACAAGTCCGTGTCCGGGGAAGATGCCTCCGAGAGCCCCTACGTTCGGGAGCTGCAGAAGTGAGCCCGCCTCCCAGCTTATGCCTTGACCTAGCTGTTTCTGACCAGCCTGCCCTTCTAGGAACATCCGTAACCTGAACAAGAAGATTGTGAGTGCCTGCTTAGCTTCCCAACTGCCCGTTACGCGGTTTCAATTGTGCCAGCTAACCCAGTCCCCTCTCCAGTCCAATGCCGCCAAGACCAGTGTTGTTCTCGAACAGCACCAGGGCAAAGACCTCGATGACCTGGTCGCAGCCAAGATTATCAACGCAGACCAGAAGAGCCAAATGCTGAAGAAGCCCCAACTCGAGTCGCAAGTTCGCCAGCTTGAGGAACAGCTGGCCCAGTACCGCAAGATCGACGACGAATACCGAGCCCGCGGCGCTGCCGACAAAGCCAAGATCGAGAAGGACCTGACTGAGAAGCTGGAGAAGGAGAAGGCCGACGCCCTCGTTGCTGCCACCGAAAAGGCCGCCGCTGATATCAAGACCGTCCAGCATGACAGCCTTCTGGTGCTCTCCCAATTCTTGCGACTTGCTGCCGCCCGACGAGCCGAGGATGCCGACCCCAGCGCCGACGAGAACATGGCTTTGGAGGGTGTGTTGCTGAACGTCTACTCGGGGGACGAGAACGCTGTGGCCACCATGATGAAGCTCATCGACGGCTCGGACGAGAAGACTCGGAGCGTCGGTGGCGATGAGCTGCAGACCACTTGTATGTCTTCCGGCCACGTGATCTACGTACAAAGAGTCTGACCAAGTTATTACAGTTGCCCAGGTTAAGACTGCCTCTATGGCTCACGTCCAGGCCCTCGCTCCCGCCGAGGAAACTGTCCCCGAGGTGTCCGAGGCCCCCGCCGGGCCCGCTGATGCTCCCGCCACCGATCCTACCGTTGCCCACGCCGGCTTGACCGAAATCAACACTACTGCGCCCCAGGTCAACGGCCACGACGAGCCCAGCTCAGGTGTTCCTAACGCCAGCGTCGCTGATGACGCCGCTAACGCCGCCGCTGAGTCCCAATGGGACAGCACGAATGAGACGGCAGCCTCTCCTGACGACTGGGTCAAGGTCCCCCGTGACCCCACCGAGACGGAGACGGGCTTGAATGCCACCCCCGCAGCGGCAGGCCCTGTGCAGTCCTGGGCCGATGATCAGCCCGAGACGGACCTGGCACCCGAGGTAAGTATCACGACACCAGGCTTGGCAGTTACAGGAAAGAGGAAATACGGAGTCGAGGCTAACACTACCAAAGGCCAATGCATCTCAGGCAGATGACGGCTTCCACCAGGTCCAGCGAAACCGGACACGTGGCCAGAACGAGTCGGGCGGTTTCCGTGGCCGTGGACGCGGCGGACGAGGTGATTTCCGAGGCCGCCGAGGCGACGGCCGGGGACGCGGCCAAGGCCGCGGTGGCAACCCTCGTGGTGGCCGACGGAATGGCGGGGATTCGTAGAGGCCACTTCGTCGTCTCACGTCGCCCGCACGGATCCACAGGCCAAGAGAGCTTCTGCGTGCCAGGCCATCCTGGCGAAGCACCTGGCCCGATTTGCCTCGGCGGGGATTCAACGGCGGTTGCTTGTACGAAGGCGCTACTTCGGCCTGTCGTAGTTGAGCCGGGGGTGGCGCAGAAAGGGGGGAGGGAGGGGGGGATCCTCCCCCCCCAAAAAGCATTTGGCAGCCTGGTCTTTGGCATTTCAGGCAGCACTAGAGTTGGCGTTCCTTCCGGCGTTGGCTTGGCTTCTGTATGATGATACGAGATTGGCCCTGGGATGGGTTCTTGTAACCTGTATAAAAGTCTTACGAAATGCATAAAGTGAGCGGGTGTAGATGGGAAAAGGAAAAGGAAAAAAGACATGAAGATAATGAGGTATTCAGTACTGCATATTTGAAACACGGCTTTCCGTGTCTTTCGCTTCTTTTTTTTACCCTGCCGTTTTTCGGTTACTAGCATCTTGGGTGCTGCTGTTCCTGTAGTACCTCGAAGTTCTGCAAACAGAGAATAGGTATATTCAAGCAATCGTCGTACTAGGCCTCCGAGACTTGGTATTGGGCTCGGCTCATCGTCCTAGGTGGAAGCACCGCCTGCCTATGGCAGTGCGGTGCTCCCATCGGGCAAGGGGCATCGAGGCCATAGATGCCCTCCCAACTTAGGCAAGGTACCCGTTTGCAGAGAGCCACTCCTTGATTACGGCCGCGTCCCTTTGCCGGTACGCGGCGCGCGTCCGAATCGAGTCCTTTACCTGCTCCAGGGTGCGATCGAAAGACGACGTATCCTTATCTTTGAAGAAAGCATCGATTTCGTCGAGGTACTTCAGGTCGGTAAACTTGCCGAGTGTCAACCGGACAAAACGGTCCAAGACCACGGGGTTCGCCATCTTCTTGGTGACTTGATCCCAGTTCTCTTGCATCCACTTCCAGAGAAGAGGACGTGCTACCGTGTTCGAGGCCAGCGGGCCGCCCAGCATGTGCATGTCGCCGCTGGGCACCGAGTCTGAAGCAGGCGCAGGGGGCGAAATGTTGAAGAGGAAGGGAATGATCTTGTCGGTGATCATGTCCCGGTCACGAATGTGGCCCATTGAGGAAAGACACAGGTCCTTGCCGTCAACCGAAGCGCCTGCTGCCCACTCTTTCTTGAGTGCTTCGTAAGCCTTGGGCGCATCCTTCTTGATGCCAGCACGGTACACGACGGTACGCAGACTGGGGTTCAGGGCCGTGCCAGCACTGCTCCACGAATCGAAGAGTTGGGTAGCTTGTTCCAGAGCCCTGCATTCGTGTTAGCTTGCACCAGCTCGGAGGGCAGACTTCGAAATTGGAAGCAGGACTCACTTTGAATGGCCATTGACAACGGCCGCCAACAGGAGCCGCTTGCGCAGAAGGCCAGTAAGATAGTCCTCATTTGCAGCGGGCTCCCACCCTACCTTCTCCACGGCATCGCTGATGAGCTTCAAAGTAAAACTCTCCAGGCCTTTCTTGATGTCCTCATCCTCGCCAAAGACGGACTTAACGTAGTTGAGCGAATCCAAAGCCTGTGCCCACACAATCTGGCTAGTTTCACCGCCAAAGCCCTGAAGGAAGGCCAGAAGTGCAGGGGTCTTGCCGTACCCGGCCGCAGCAAGATCGGCGGCAGAACCGATTGTCGCAATCTTGTCTTCAATGCTCAACTTGTCAAGCTGAGAGGCAAGTTTCGCCAGACGAGCAGGGGGGTAGTTGGTGCGATAGAATCCAAATCCGTTGTGGTTCAGCTTGTAGAAATTATCGTCTATGTCTCGGATAGTGTCTTCCTTGGTAGTAAGTGCAAGTTCCTAGCGAAAAGCCGAGGTCAGTACTCAGTCTGAGTGGGAAGGTCAAGATGGGGTCCCAATGGGTGCACGGGACCCCTCGCCCCGAGAGTACAACAACCCAAGATAGAGCTCAAGGTGATTGGATGCTTACTTGTACTTCCTGTGTGCCCGACTTGCCCTGGAGACCAAGAGGCACCCACCAGACGGTCTCATCCTCTTCAGGCTTCACATCGCCAGTGGACAAGAAACGGGATTGCTTGACGGAAATCTGCCCAGGCTCCTCTGCGACGGTGAGCATAGGAAAGCCAATCTTCTGGACCCAAGTGGACATGAGGGCGTTGACGTCAGCGCCCGAAGCTTCAGCCAAGCCTGCCCACAAAGCCTCTGTTTTGGCGTTGGAATAGGCATGCTTCTTGAGGTAGCGGGAGACGCCATCAAGGAACCTCTTCTCCCCGAGATGGTTGGCCAGCATTCTCAGGGTAGAGCAGCCCTTGAGGTAACTGATGGCGTCGAAGATTTGGTTGACGTCGAGGGCATCCTTGACAGGGACATGGATGGGGTGAGAAGCGCGGATGGAGTCCAGAGTAAATGCCTGTTCCATGCCCTCGTTGACGAACTTGGCCCACACGTTCCAATCGGGATGGAACTGGTTGACGGCATACCACCCAGCCCACGTCGCAAAGGACTCGTTGAGCCACAGTTCATCCCACCAGTCCATGGTCACGAGGTTGCCAAACCATTGGTGGGCGAGCTCGTGAGCGACGACGTAGGCAATCCGAACCTTGTATTGCGCATCCGACGTCTTCTCATCGAACAGAACGGCAGTGGTACGGTATGTCACCAAGCCCCAGTTCTCCATGGCGCCGTGGGTGAACTCGTGCACGGCGAGGAGGTCCGACTTGGGTAGGGGATAGTCAATGCCAAAGCTCTCCGAGAACAGGTCGATGGTTTTGGGGGCGTGCTCCAACGCCCAGCGACCTTGCTCTTTGAGACCGCGGGTTGTGTAAACGCGGACGGGGAGCTGTTTGCCATTGTACCGGCGCTCCGTGTGGGCCTCGACATATTCAAAGTCTCCAACAGCCCAGGCCAGCAGGTAAGTGCTCATGACAGGAGTACGCTCGAAGACCACTTTCTGGAGTCCGTCGCCCGTCTTGGAGGCAGTCTTGACGGGCATGTTGGACAGGGCCACCTGGTCATCCGGGATCTCGATATCGAAGTCGAAGGTGGCCTTCAAGCGGGGCTCATCAAAGCAAGGGAAAGCACGGCGGGCATCACAGGCTTCAAACTGGGTGCTGAGCATGTAATGGAACTCTTCGTCCCTGGGCACAGAGGCGGCAGCCGGCACGGTGGGCTTGTACTTGCTTCGGTAGAAGCCGGCCATGTCGTTGTTGATGACTCCCTCGAAGGCGATCTCGAGAGTCGCCTTCTTGGAGGCGGGGATCTCATCGGGGAAGGCGATGGTGGCGCGCTGCTTCTTCTCATCGTAGCTGAACTTGGCCGAGTCGAAAGACTGCTCGGCCTTGCTGTGCGCCACGACCAGCTTGGCCGAGGCCAGCTTGAGCTCTAGGGCGTTGAGGACGACATTCCGGGTGGGCTCCACGACCTCGACGTCGATGCTAGATTGCGGGGCTGGTGTGAGTAAGCCGGGACGAAGGGCCGGGCAGGGCCGCTGACGGGTGGCCGGCGCGACTTACGTGACCTTGCCCTGGTACGACCAGTTCTTGAAGTCGAGGGAGCTCAGGGAGAGGGCATAGTGGGAGGGCTTGATAGCCGAGGGCAGCACGTCTCTGTCAGCCATGATGGAAGAGGGTATGATGGAGGAACACGAGGCGCGCGACGAGGTGGAGAAGGGCCGAGGAATTATACGGGCTCGCGGGGCAGTCGAGGCCAGGTGGGGTCGCCGTGGGAACGGGATCCCAAGCAGTTTCGATTTGGCAGGTGGTGCGGGCGAGGGCCGAAGCAGAAGGTCGCCCGGGCGCTGGATCGGGCAACTGCGAAGAATACCAGGAGCTGCCGGATGGGGCAATTCGTTGCTGACGATGGTGGTGGACAGTAGCTGGAGAGTCGGACTGGGACTGGGACTGGGACTGAGGCCAGCAGGAGAAGACGAGGGGCGGGAGGGAATGCCCCTCGCCTTCACTCCATGATGAAAAACGGATGATGCACACGGCCGTTGCAGCAGATGCGCCGCCCGCCGCCCAATGAGGTCCATGGCGGATGGTGCACCGGCTAGCGGTGGCACGCGCGACAGCAGCTCGGCTTCTTCAGCAGCCCGGTAGAATAGGTAAATACCTGTTACCTGGGTAGGTATGTAGGTTAGGATGTATGTACCTACCTACCTGAGGTTATTTCTACCTGAGGGACGGAGCCTCAAGAGTCGGCCAGCCTCAAGAGAGCGAGCGCCCGCCCGTTTTGCAGCAGCTTGCCCTCCAGGCTTGGCCGAGCATTCGGCTGTTTCCAGGACGAGGTGACCAGGTTCGACGAGAACGAGACCGCCTGGTACCCGCCAGACCGAGGGTTAGGTACGCTGACTTGCGTGGAAAGAAGGAGGCAAGGGCGAGCTCGCTGTTGAGGTGATCAATGGCACTCGAGTCTTGAATCAATAATTTGCTGAGGCCCGCAGGTGCCGAGCTTCTCCCTCCCGTCCCTCCCCCTCTCCCAACATGGCTTAATACGATATATCAATTTAAGAAGAAGGCAAAGCGCCGATTGCATCCATTGCCCCTCCAAAACAGCCGCTTTATGCGAATTTCCCCATTGCATTGCTTAGGTGTACCCGTATGCATCTCTTCCTTCAACTTCATCCCGGTCGCCTATCTCTAGACCTACCTACCTACCTATGTAGGTAGTAGTACCCTTTACTGGCTTCCACTTACACCCGCCTCCACGAAAGCAACCTCTACCTACCTCCCCGTCCCTTGTTGTTGCTTCACTTCAATCCACCTACATACCTACCTCTCTCCCCAAGAGCCCCTGTAATGACTGCCGGCCCTTGGCTATTCCCCGGCCTGCCAATATAACCACAAGGCCGGTGTTGCTGTGGCATCCTCACGGTATTGACCAGCCACATATCAACACGCCAAGTCGCCCATGCTCCCCTGCAATAAACGTAACCCGCAGAGCCTTGATGCTTCAGAGGAACCTCCCTCCGTCGCCATTGGAACCTTTTGCTACTTGTGTCGCTGCCAACCTTGGAAATAAACCCAGGACAAACCCATAGCTCTGCTGAGAATGGAAAGCCGCAGGGCACATCTCCGAGCTGCTCGTCGGGAACACCACTCATTCCGTTCATCCCAGTCTACCCATTCTCCCAGCAACCCGTGGTCTTCCAACTCGCTCGATGTTCGGGCAGGTCTCGCATC
Source organism: Nigrospora osmanthi (assembly GCA_029489945.1). Taxonomy (NCBI): domain Eukaryota; kingdom Fungi; phylum Ascomycota; class Sordariomycetes; order Amphisphaeriales; family Apiosporaceae; genus Nigrospora; species Nigrospora osmanthi. The sequence continues at coordinate 5,123,748 of CP120494.1, read as the reverse complement.
TCCTCAGTGGGCGGGGGAACATACCGAAGGTCAGTCGACATGCGAATTTTTGTTTTCCGTCGTTGCTTCCCTTTCTCTTGGATGTCGCTAGAAGCTCCCCGCCCCTTTGTTACCGCCACCAGCTCCTGCCATCCGCCCACCAGTAATCCCCCACCTTACCTCCCACCCTCGCATAAGATCTCCGTCCATTATCGTGCACACAGCCCACTGGGCAGGGAGCCTCCGAGCGGAATGGCCCCGAGATCTCCGTGGCGCGTTCCGGCCCCCCGTCTGGCTTCCTCCCTGCCCGTTGCGCCCACTCCAGAGCAGCTTGGGGCCGTGGAAATCCACGAGGATGACCTGGGACCGCCGGACGAGCAGGCAGGACGGTTTCACACCAGCTTCGCCAACCTCTCGCGGTATCCTGGTCACGACGAGCAGGAGCGCGGTGCCGAGACCGAGTATGAAGAAGAAACTGACACCTCCATGAGTGAAGGCAGCATAGACGACCCGGAGCTTGATGAGAATTATGACGGCGTCGAGGTGGACGACGCCGAGGTCGATGGCGAGGAGGCGGAAGAGGGCAACGAAACCCAAGACGATGTGCTCTTCGATCCAGCCGCCGTAGGACTGAAGGAGATCAGCAATCTTGCCAGCTTCACCGTCAGCAGCTATAAACCTGGCTGCGGAGTGAAGGAACTCCGCGACGACGATGTCCATCAATACTGGCAGTAAGTCCACTATGCGCAGCTGGCTAGGCGTTGCGTCTTGCTGACCTCCACCAGGTCCGACGGGCCCCAGCCGCACCGTCTCAATATTCACTTCATCAAGCGCGTGGAAATCCGCGCGCTGCGTCTCTACTTGGACTTTGAGCTCGACGAAAGCTACACCCCTACCAAGATCCAGATCACTGCGGGAACGGGCCCCAACCTCACCATACCCTTCACCACCATGGAGCTCAATGTGCCCAAGGGCTGGATCGATGTTCCTATTGCTGGCGCCGGTGGTGGGCCTGATGGCAACTCGCTCTGCTGCTGGTTCATCCGCGTCATCATCCTCGAAAACCACCAGAACGGCAAGGACACGCACCTTCGCGGCATCAAGGTTTATGCGCTGGACGACAGTGCCGATACGGCGGAGAACAACCCTGTCGAAGACATGGTCGAGGCTATCAATGACTATAGGGACCGAACTGTCCGACGGGATATTCAGGACCATGATCCCGATGCCCTTCTGAAGCACGAGGCCGCTGCTGCCGGTCGGAAGGCCGGGGCGAAGAAGTTCGCGCCCGGCGATGGCGGCTTGACCATTCCAGATTTCATGAGGGAGCCTGAGATACGCTGATCGTGGATGAAAAGTCGTGGAGACCGGCCAAGAACCATGAGGTGCCGTTTTGTCAATGGGTGAAGAAAAACTTCTCTCGTGATGTAGTCTGCCTCGGCCAAGGAGGCCGTCGATACCGTAGTGTCGTTACAATTTGGAACGGAGGCCATAGCATCGTACCTATTCATTGACCGGTCCCCTCGGTGTACAGCCCGGCTTGCCTCACCCACTCGGCTACACCCTCGCTCACCAATGTCCTTAGCCTTTCCCAGTCTTGTTTGCCCACCGCCTCTCTGACCTTGGTGCTACTGATGGCCTCTTCTTCCTCCCGCCGCGCCTGTACCATATCCACCTTGTCAGCCCACTCGGCTCTGCCGCCGTGGGCTTCCAACTCGCCGTTCCGCAGTCCCTCCAGGTAGGCGACCTGATCGGCCGCGGTGCCCCAGTCGGCGTGCGTCCGCATGGTGACGCGGAGCCGCGAGTGCGCAAAGAAGGGGTCCAGAGCGTCGCGCATCGAGTCCCCGGGATAGTACTTGGCGTCGAAGACGCGGATGAGCGTGTCGTAGCCGGTGAGGTAGAGCTGCTCCATGGGCGGCGCGTCGCCCGGCTCCTCCTGGCCGCGGTAGAAGGGGCACGAGGCGACGGCCGCGCTCTTGGAGTGGAAGTAGGGCTCGGTGGTGACGGCGATGTCCACCGCCACGCCGTCGTCGTCGCCGTCGCCGGCGCCCCGCGCCTCCCGGGCGGCGGCCAGCAGGTCGAGGGCGAAGACGTACATCATGGCGAGCCGCTGCGGGAAGGCGGCGGGGCGGGGCGCTTTGTCGGCGTTGTTGATGGCCAGCAGCAGGAGGAGGCGCGGCGGGACGGCGGGGGCCGGCGCCCGGGTCCCCGCGTCGGCCAGCGCCGACAGGGCCATGCGCTGGTGCGCCCGCGTCGGCGGGTTGAAGGAGGAGTCCAGCACCAGCAGGGAAGCCGGGCGTTGCCGCGGCGGCGCCGGCGCCGGCGGCACGTCGCCGCGCGCGGGCAGCGAGCACAGCACCGCGAACGGGGCCCCGGCGCGCTGGAAGGTCTGCAGCGCCTGCGCGAAAAAGGCCACGAGCCGCGGGGCGGGCGGCAGACGGGCCATGGTGTCGCGGTCCGGCGACGACGGCATGCCCGTGGGTTCTCTCGGTGGGCTACGCACAGCGGGGCGAATAGATCAGCGGCTGGAGCGTGGGCACGGCGTGGTGGCGTGGAGGTGAGTAGAATGGATGGAAGGTCGAGACATGTCATGCATGGAGCCCTCGGCTTCACGGCGGCGTGCGGGTGCTACCACCGGCCCCGCGCGCGTTACGTGATTTCCCCGGCTGCCGGCGTCCAGTCACGAAGCACCGGGACCGCTCGGTACATCTTGTGCGAAGGCAGATATGGCATGGGACTACAACATATGTATTCGTCTTCATAACAGGTGGCCTAGGTGAATAGGTACGTCATACAAGGTGGGTGCGAATGCATTGACCACAGGTGCAACTCAAGTACACCAGCACAAACGCGAGGTTGGAAGAGCTCCCCGCCATCGTCGAACTGCCAAAGGGGTGCTAGAATAATCCCTGACTCTGCCCTCAAGACGATGCGCATATTGGTGTGGTAGCCACATCGCGAGCGGGTGCCCAACAACCTCCCATTACGAGGCCAAAAGATGAACGTTTCCCTCGTCAGAGGGTAGGAACAACCAGGCCCGCGAGCAAAAAAAGAAGGGCTTCTTCCTCACTGCCAGAGAACACGCTCCAGCAAGCAACGAAAAAGAGGAAAAGAACACGCCTGTCAGACTTCGACCGCTACCCACCCCGGCCACGCGCCCGAGGGCAGACCATGACGAATCGGGGTTGAGATCATCACCACTCTCTATACAGCGCCCGAAGGCACCGCCATCCTTGCGGACAGGGCGAGAGTAAACCGGCCACGCGAGGTGGCCGAGAGCAAAAAAGCTTCACTCTAGGGCAGCGGCGATGTGAATCATCAACCAGGGTGGGATCTGATGGCTCTCTTGGAGAAATCAGAGAAGGACGACTACTATAGAAATGATTCTCTAGAGTATTGTCGACATGAAGAGAAAAGGAAAAAGAGAAATCAGATTCCGGGGAGCAGAGGCGTGTATTTATACCTTTTCCCGCCGAGGCTTTGGTGCCGCCGTTTGCCGGGTGGGCGTCGAGGCCCGACGCGCTAGGAAGGCGCGTCGCCCACCCGCTGCAAATTCTGCTCGGCCCTTCTGGAGGCAAACGGACTTCACATTGGCCGGTTCTTGGATCAGCCTTGGATGGGCCGTCAACCTACTCCAGATGCGTCGTGATTCTATCCACTCTCCCAGGTCCAGACCTCGAAACAGCAGTCATGTACACAGGCACATAGGCTTGCAGGGAAACATCATCCGGATAACTGGAAACTCTTTAGTCACTTGAACGTCGCTGGGACGACCTTCTCGAGTCAAGTGGGCAGCAGCATCGTCCCGGGCATCGTAGCTATACCCGTGCGCAGTATGAGTACGAAAGGATCGCGTGGGGCATATGACTACTTCATCTACATCGTGCGCCGCTCCGTGCTCCGTACCTCGCTCCGGTTGATCACCAGGCTTACTACTCTGCACACCCTGCTGCTGTGTACCTAGCTGTGTGTTGCAGGTCGTACGTGATGCTCATCTGGAGAAGACTCATGCGCCCACCAGCGCAGGTAGCCTTCGTAGCACATCTTGCCACGCAACGCAGTACTACGTGATGCCAAATCGGTGAGAACCGGAACTACCTGTGCTGCTCAAGTGCATGTGCAAACGACCGGGAATCGATTGAACACTCGCCCAACAAAGAGGTATTCTACTTGACAAAAGAAAATATGAATCTCCCCAGAACCGTAACACAGCAAAGTACAGCCGACGCAAGCTCCCCCGCCTGGGTCCCGCTTACCAAAGAAGTACTTGATATATCACCACCTCACCCTCGACTCGATGACACCGGTCTATTACTTCACGCGCCTCCATCTTCTTGAAACGCCCCTTCTCGGTGTAGTCGCATGCTGAAGATTGCCGCCTCGTCCGTCTTAGAACGCCATCCCACCGGTACGTTGTCCGATTGTCTTGTACGTAGTCCACCCCTCCTCAACCGTGTATGTGTCGAACCGGGCCGTGCCCATGTTGTTGCTGTCCGTGTAGCCCGAGAAATAGAAGCCGATGATGACCACCAGGTACGTCAACAGAAGAATGCTACCCTTGAAGTAATTGCTCTTGCCTTCTCCGTAGACGTAGCTCAGCAGGAACACGCACAGGATGACCGTCACCATGTCCCACTGAGGGAACAGAAGGGTGAAGGTATACCGTGCAACATCCGGCTCCTCAACGGTTGGCAGAACAGGGTACAAGGCCGAGAAAAGGACCAACGCTGGAATCTGCAAGAGGCAAACCTGCAAGGCGTAGGCCGACCCAATCTCCATGGAGAGAGCAATGTTGCCGTTCATGGCGAACGAGATGGCATTCTGTGCATTTGAGTGTCAGCACAACGGCGCCAAGGAAACGCGCCATTGGGTGGGGGTGGGGTGGTTGGGGGTTTTCTTACCAGAAATTCCGTGGTATTCGGGACCAATGCGAACAGGGTGATGCCCAGGAACTTCTCGTCGATGGCAAAGTTTTGCAGCACGACGTCCACAGTGTCCACCAAGATTTCAGCAACAATGGCATAGAGAATCGTCGCTCCCATCAGAATGACGGCGCTCTTCGTCCGGCTCCAGTTGGGAGCATCGTGACCGCCCTGCTGTGCCTGTACGTGTTCCGCAGTTTCTTCCATGTCGGGGAAAGTGTGGGTGCGTACGGGCGTGGGCCGAGCCGGAGTATGAGCGTTGCTGTTGTTCGGCCCCTGGGCGGACGTGCGACGGGGCGGATACCGGGCGTCCCGAGCGGCAATAGCAGCGGCCGTGGCTGCAAGCTCCGTCACACCTCGGATGAGGTTGTTGTTCTCCTGTTCCGAAAGCCCATTGAAGTGAACATGCGAGCGGACGCTGTCCCCGTCGGCACCACTACCGCCGGCCCTCGGAGGCACTATGTGAGGAGTCTGCGCAGTACCGTTGGATGGCATAACGCCCGACGGCCGCCGGGAATGGTGGGTGCTAGAAGTCCCCGAAAGCCCGACTTGCTTGAGAGACTGCCCCAGGATACGCTTATACAGGTGGCTGTCCCGAATATCAGCGCCGCTCGCGTCGACAAACGAACGTTGTTCCGACAGCCGGGGTACAGCCGCGTGTTCCTCGTTCTTCTTCTCCTCCACTTCCGTGTTCCAAATCACGGCAGCGTGGGTTCTCAGAGTGAACCACAAGCCCGTGGCATAGGACAGAAACAGGAACATGGCGGCAGCATAGCAGTACGGGCGCACGGCTTCCAGATAGAACCGATCGTCGACCTTGGGTGTTTGGGAAAAGTAGCAGCGACGGCAGTCACGGTCCTTCTCCCCGGCCATGTGGGTGGTTACACACTCGGTACAGCTCAGCTCATGCGTACCGTAAATCTGGTAGAACAGAGTAGGACCAAAAGCTGCGACCACGGCAAACAGCAGCATGGTCGAAGTGACGCCGGCAGACCGAGCATTGAAGCGCTGTGTCTTGCGCTTGATGGCGCCAAAGCACATGGACAGAGCGGGAAGGAAAAGAACACCCGCGAAGATGCTTCCAATAATGCTTCCTTCTACGAGGGCTCCTTTGCCCTGACTGAGGGCGACACAGTAGAGGAAGACCTCGACGATGGTGGAGAAGAAGGCGTTGATAGCCGCTCCCAGGCCCATGGAAGACTGAGCTGAGATGGAGGCGACGGCCTGACCAATGAAGTAGGCCAGGGGGATAATGGACAGCAGACCAGCCACGAACAGGAAGCCGGGAGAGGTGAGAAAGTTCTCCACGTGCAGGACTCCTTCCAACACCAGCCAGTCGAAGATGACGAAAACGACGACGGCCATGAGGTTGATGAGGAAGATGTTGGTGCCGTCAATGGTATACTTCCAGTACTTGGAGCCCACGGCCCTGTAGGTACAGAGCAGAATCGACGCTTGCGGACCGTCGTGATCGCGTGCCGAGGTGATATCCGACTCAAAGGACAACGCCAACGGGTGCCGCTTAAGGTGATCGAAGAGGAGTACCGTGACCTTGCCCATAGGAATCCAGAAGACCAATAGCCAGCAGATACCCGAGACGATAATCAGCGAGGGGGTGATCAAACCCCAGAAGAAAATGAAGAAGATGACTCGCCCCACGTTCCATTCGCCTCGGCCAAAAAGGCGTCGCTTGAGGCGTGGGCCTTGGTCCTCAAGATGGCCGGGGTGGTGCGAGTGACGCCCGAGGAGGCTATCGGTCTCGCTGGGTTCCGAGTCGATGCTCCTCCTCGACCGACCCACGATGGAACGGTCGCGTTCAGGACCAAAGAAGAGTCTCCCGTACTCCAAGTCGCCGCTCTGCCATTGCTCGTACTCGCTGATGCTTCGGCCTTCGCCGAGGTCCTCCTCAAGGTAGGCCTCGTCCTGCTCCAGCCGTACAAACTTGCCAAAGGGGTAGAACAAATAGCCAGCTAGCCCCCAGAGCACTCGGCCATATTCCCTTGCGCTGGGTGCCGCAGCGAAGCAGAAGCAGATGCTGGCGCCGAGCGCCGCAATCAAGGCCATCCACCAGCCGAAGGCGAGAGTCCAGATGAGGTTGAAGAACAGAAGCCAGGCGCTAACACGGCCTCCGGGGGTCGAGTGAATGTCCCCCTCGGCCGTCTTCTGAACCGAGCGGTCCTTTTTGTACAAGGCCGGCTTCCATATTCTGATACCAAAGGGATGGGTTTCGTTGATGGCTTGCTGTCGGTCTTTGAGGGTGAAGCTCTCGGCATCGCTGACATCGTCGTCTTCGTCTTCAATTGGCGTCTCCTCGTCTTCGACGCCTTCCTGCACGGCCGGAGACTGATCCAGTGACTCGGCAGCATCAGCGACTTCCTCGGGTTGTTCATCGATGCCCACGTCGTCTCCGGCGTCGCCACGAGCGGGCTGGGCTCGAGTCGAAGCGGAAGCGGCCATGTTGCGGCGGCGCAGCGTTGATGGCTGGCGGTTCGAGTCGGCGCTGTAAGCAGGCCGCTGCGCAGAATAGGTCTGGGCCCTCTCGGCGGCCTCTTCCTCCTCCACCTCGTCTACAGCATCGTCGGTCGAGAAGACACCGCCGCGGTGGGGGGCTTGGGCATTTGAGGACGCACGCCGGGTCATGGGTGGTTTCTTGGGACGCGATCTACCGCGTTCGGGGCCGGGAGGGCGAAGCTGCTGTTGGCTACCAGCTCGGGACTGAGTACGTTCGTGGATGGAGGTGCTGGCGGAGGCGCTGAAAGACGACGGCTCGCCCTGTTGGGTGCTAACGCCCGGGGTCGCGGTCGAGAGGGTGCCTATTGGAACGATGGCCCCGTCAGCTCGAGGCACGCGCAGCGGGGACTCGGTGATGCGGCACTATTCTGGGTCGGGTTTGGGAGTCTCACTAACCGTACGAGGAGACATCGGCTCTTCTCCGCACCGTATCGCTAGACTGGTAGCTTTCCGACCTGGCATTCTCATCTCGACTGGCGCTCTGGCGGACGTGGGCAGGCGAATGCGCGGCCGGGTCGTGTGTATCGCGAGCGGGCGGGTCCATGTTGGGCGCCGGTCTCGAGTGCTCGTGTTTGCTATTGCCAGAAGTCGGGGACAGATTAAGCGTGCTGACGACGCCTTCGACAGCCCATTACCGACTAGCCCAAAAGAACCGGTTGGGGTTTGTTTGTGAGACAAATGCTTCCGCGGCCTGTGGTGTCTTGGGCCCTCTCGCGCCGTGAGCGGGAGTAATCTTGTTGGTTCAGGACCCGGACCCCAGAGTGGAAGGAAGATCCGTGTGGGAACGGAGAGTTGGGCGACGCGGACGTTGCTACTGGACAACGCTCCTTGGACGTATCGTCGAGCCACGTGCTTGCCGCGCAAAGGAATCGAGGGCGAGAAGGCGGCGGCGACGGTTCTAATAACCTACCTACTGAGCAGGCGAAGCGGAGCCGAAACCGACGGAACAGGTGGGCGGCGGCGGTACGTAGAGGTAGTGAGTGGGTGTATGTACTTGAGTTGCAACACCACTACTGGGACTAGGAGGGCATGGCATGGGTAGACGGCACACCACCAACCCGGGATCACAAGCAGCCAAGCACGGGATTGCACGCTCCTAGTCCTGCTTGTCCTGTAAGATATCCCACATCGCGAGCGGAGGGCGGTGCTATGGCAGGGTAGGGATCTGGCCGTGGTCAACTGAGTCGTAGTGGCCCCGCGTGATGGCTTGCCGGTGCCCCCAGACACACCCTCCGGCTCTGCTAGTTGGACGGTGGTGCATGCTAGAAACCTCGAGCGCCCTGGCTCCATTGCATGCAAGCCCTTTTCGGGGCGCCTTCTCCCGCTGCTGTTGTACCTACCTACCGTCTTTGTCGCTTCTCGTGATGCGTGATGCCTGAAACTGCGGCTGCCGGTGATTCACTTGGTCACTGCCAGACAGCATCCATGCATAAGTATGCTCTTGGGCCGGTAGCCTCAGGTAGGCGCGCACCTGGGCATCGTCAGCCTCTTCTTCCTGTCGTCCTGGATGGCAGCCCGGCGCCGCTAGGCCGCACCCATGAACGGAGGAAGTACGGTGAAGCTCGCCAGGGGGTCCCACTCGGCCATCAGTGATCTCCGTCGAGCCCCTCCACCAGCCGCCGGCAAGTATGGATGGATGCTTACCTGGAGCCTGCTTACCTCGTTTACGCAGTAGTTCGTGGAGCGTGCCTACTACAACTACTACTACGTCGTCGTCCGTCTCCCAACCAGCAGCTGCTGCGGATACACATCATATCTCACCCGCAGAGAGGCGCGCATCCTGTATAGGTACTTCTTCGTATGGGCCATCGGTCGTGGCCTCTCCCCAACAGCCCTGAAAGCACCTTCCAGCTCGCCTGGCTCTCTAACTTAAGGGAGGCACTCCGTACGGCCTTTCCTGGCGTCGACCTGTCTGATAGGGCCCCTTCGTACACGATTTGTGGATCGGAAGAGCTCACGGGCGGGCTGGTGGTTTGCTTGGCAGCAGTGTGGAATTGGCCCTCGCCCAACCCGAATGGTGCGGCAAAGCCCGAAAGACAAGTGCAGGTTGGGCTTGCCGCGTGTGCAGGCTCCGGTAGATCTCCTACCACACGGTACTAGTCGCGGGTTCATGGTGCCGAAGTGGTTGTCTATCTGATGGGACGAAGTGAGCGGGCAGTCCGATCAGGGAGCAGGCCAGCAGGCGTCGAGAGTTCATAGCACTGGGCTGTGCCGATCAAGGTAACAAGACACCGCAGGGCAACCCCAGTCGGCTGGAAAGGGCACATCTCGCGTGAGAGGCTGGAGATTAGAAGGTAGGTACATGCAGTCTAGCAGCTGGAGCACGAAGCGCAGAGCCGCCGTAGGCGTTGTTGGGACACATATTCCCTACCTCTCGTACATGCGTCGTACGGGATATGCGCCGACGTTGGCCATGCGGGCTGGCAGTGACTTCATTCTGCATGGCGAGGCGTGCCCGTCAACCAGCGCTAATCAGGATCTAGGGTGGACAAGAGGTCTCGAGGTCCACACTCACCCAAGCCCATCCTCTGGCCAGTATCTGCGGCTGGCAAACGGGGGGGTCCGGTCCTTGGTCCTTTGATGCCGCCATCCCGTTTGTGAGCATGGATGAAATCCACGATGGCGCTAGTCGTGCCCCGGTTATAGTATGGATTCCCATGGTGGGAAGCTGACGGCGGAGGCGGGACTCTCTGCCTCGTCTGTGCCCGTTAGGTAAGCAATGGGTCCATCAACTTTGAAGCCTGCACGCTACGTCAAGTGCCTACGTTGGTACCTAAGTACCCAGGAGCCAGATCACTCCCAGCCACAGTATGATCGGTCGAGTCTCTCTCCAGCCTCAGAGTCCAAGTGGCGCAGATCTCTCCAAGCATGTAGCACCTTACGTAAGTAAGTAAGATCCCATGGGAGATACATACATACGGTGCTGCTGTGCCTGCACAGTATGTCCCGTCCATCCCTGGTGACGGACCGGCATGTACTATTGGGCGCTGGGTGGGTAGAGCTCTACCTAAGTCTAGTACACACAGGTACATTTCCAGCTCTCCTAGTTGACGCGTTGGCCTTCAACTGCCTAACAGCTGCACTGCGGCAAAGCTCCTCTACCAATAGTAGCACCCCTGCGCCTGGTCCGTGGCCTTGCGACCTCACCACCCATCACTGTCGTCGCCGCCGCCGCCATCACCGCCAACACCAGCAAGCATCATCAATACCGCCGTCGTCATCAGCCCAGTCGACACTTGCCCGACCAGCTTTCATCTCCCTCCGTAACCATCCGATCCGACTCGAGCGCGAGCAGGCACCCCACCCGCGGATTGCTCAGCGCCGCCGCCCCCCCCTCCTCGTCCGGACCAATACGTGCACCCCAAGCCGTCGAAGCCCCCGGAGCTGCCAACCACCATGGCGCTCGACAACTACTATGCCAACAAGATCGAGGCCATGAAGCTTGAGATCCTCAAGGGTCAAGCTGTCCTGCGCCGACTCGAAGCCCAGAGAAACGACTACAACTCAAGGGTGCGGTTACTACGGGAAGAGCTCGGCTTGCTTCAACAGCCCGGCTCCTATGTCGGCGAGGTTGTCAAGGTCATGGGCACGAAGAAAGTCCTCGTCAAAGTCCACCCCGAGGGCAAATATGGTAGGCCGGCTTGGACTTGCTCATCGCTTACGGCCCGGCTGCCCTGCTAACCTTCATCGCAGTTGTTGACATTGCCGATTCTGTCGACATTGCCAAGCTCACCGTCGGCAAGCGGGTGACCTTGCTGTCCGACTCGTACAAACTCGAGAAGATGCTTCCCTCCTCCGTCGACCCCCTCGTGTCCCTCATGATGGTAGAGAAGGTACCCGACAGCACATACGACATGATTGGTGGTCTGGACCAGCAGATCAAGGAAATCAAGGAGGTCATCGAGCTTGGTCTCAAGCATCCCGAGCTGTTCGAGTCGCTCGGCATTGCCCAACCGAAAGGTGTCCTTCTCTACGGCCCTCCCGGAACGGGCAAGACGCTCTTGGCCCGAGCTGTTGCTCACCATACCGACTGCAAGTTCATTCGAGTGTCGGGTTCCGAATTGGTGCAGAAGTACATCGGCGAAGGTTCGCGCATGGTTCGCGAGCTGTTCGTTATGGCTCGGGAGCACGCCCCCTCCATCATCTTCATGGACGAGATCGACTCCATCGGCTCATCTCGCGTGGAGGGCTCGTCTGGTGGCGACTCGGAGGTCCAGCGAACCATGCTGGAACTGCTGAACCAGCTCGATGGTTTCGAGCCCACCAAGAACATCAAGGTCATCATGGCCACGAATCGTCTGGATATTCTCGATCCCGCGCTGCTGCGCCCGGGTCGTATTGACCGGAAGATCGAGTTCCCCCCGCCCAGTATCGAGGCCCGTGCCGACATCTTGCGCATCCACAGCCGTAAGATGAACCTGACGCGCGGTATCAACCTCACCAAGATCGCCGAGAAGATGAACGGGTGCTCAGGCGCTGAGCTCAAGGGTGTGTGCACCGAGGCGGGCATGTACGCGCTGAGGGAACGCCGAGTCCATGTGACGCAAGAGGATTTCGAGCTGGCAACAGCCAAGATCCTGAACAAGCACGATGACAAGGAGGTCTCGCTCCAGAAGTTCTGGAAATAAGCTTGCGCTTGTGTGCGTCTTTTCTAGGGCGACTACCGCCTCGTGGGAAGGGATTCCGGCTCGGGACGGTGTCATAAGAGCTGTCAAAGCAGAGGCGGCTCATGGGCGCCGTGTATTATTATTACTAGAGAGGGCCGGGGCCGAAGATTCAAATACGAGATTGCTTGCAGCTTCCGGACGCCCACGGCACGTTCCACTAGCCGGTTCTTCCAGCGTATATCGCCTCGATACTATGGAGTCAATGTGCGAGTTGTTTCCCACATGCCACATATGGAAGCTATCCTCCATGTCGCCACGGGGACGCCTATGAGACAGGGTCCAGTCCATCACCGTACTCACTTCGATCTCAACAATCGCTCAGTGTGCCTTCTCAAGGGGTGGGCGGACGATGCCAGATCACTTGAGCAGTAAGGAGAGGGTTGGCTAGACTGTGCCGTGGTTTTCTGGCTTCATAAGTACAGAATTGTTACATTCGATTTTCTAGATGAACGAATTACATTCTGCAGGATATCCCGGGGCGTTACAATGCTCGTGTGTGCGATGGCACCGAGGGGGATTACCTTTTGCTCCCAAATAACGGAACACTAAACCGGACCATGATGCATGCCCATGCCGCACAGTCTCTCCATCGTCTACGACATATCGCCCTAGGTCCCCGAACGACCCTCCCCGTCGCGTGCCGAAAGCTTGTCAGCCTCGCTGCCCAAGTTCGAGAGCCTCATGGGTAACAGTTATGTCATATTTGGATGTGTACAAATGCAAGTGCTCATATATGCAGCCAAGCCGGCCGGTATAGCCCAGCCGTGCATGTCGTCACCATGGGATAGGGCTGGTAATGGTTATCTCCTGCTGGGGGCCTCACTCTCACTCCTAAAATGCCCCCTTCTTCCACTGGCATTAATTTGTTCCTGCAAACGCCACACCCATTCGGTGATAGTCTCGTAGCAAAGAACAAACTGTCTCAGACTCTGGACCATGCTCAGCCTCTGCTCCCGGAAGTCTTCTACCGTCTTCGCGATCAGGTCAATGCTGTCATCGCCGACCCATTGGGTGTCCAGGCAGTTGCTGTTGGGCTGACGGCCGTGGGCGTGTGCGTTGTTGTTCTGTGTTCCGGGGTAGCCGGCGCTGGACGAAAAGAACGAGGCTGAGTCGCCCATAGAAACGTCGCCGTCCGCATCGCGCTTCCGCTTTGCTGCCACCGAGGCCAGCCGCTGGCGTTTTAACATGTCGATGACACTGTCGACAGTGCAAAAGGTACCGGTGCGGCCACAGCCAGCAGAGCAGTGAACCAGCATGGGTCTTACGTTGCGGTCATTCTCCGGCTCCTCGTACCAACTGGGCGTGGTCTGGCGGTCCCCGGCTACCGACGCGGCGATGCGGTTAGCATCTACGGGCAAAGCCGAGCGCTGCATGACGTTTGCCAGCTCCACGAGGGCAAGAAGATGCGAAGGCTGCGCCGGCACGCCGAAGTCGGGCCACGACGGGTAGTGGAGATGGGTCACCTCGCGCATCGGGGCGAAAGGGTGGGAGGCGTGAGACATGGCAAATTTTCGGATCACCACATATGGCGCTTCGGACTGCGGAGGTTGCGCAGCCGGTGCAGACGAGTCCAGAGTCGTGGTGGTGTTCGCGCGGCGACGACCGGAGTCGGGCTGGCTGGGGGTGGCCGATGACCCAGCTTTATGCTTGTCGATATCCAAAGACACCTTCTTCTCCGAAAGAGGCTTGAGCTTGACAGGTCCATATTCTCTGTCGTTCCAGTAAGAGTGGCACTTGAGCTGCCCGCCCTCGGACTCGGCAGTAAGCATGACAATGACGCGGACATCTTGATCCCATATGACCGACCAAAAGTCCTGCGGGGCGGATTAGCAAAAGTTGAGCCGAGATGGGCAATAGGCTTACTTCAAAGGTGGCCGGCAAGGGTCCCTGGGATGCGATGTACCGCTTGTTGCTTCGCGGAGCGCGAACGTGACTGGCGTTGATGTAGTCGCAAGCCCCTCTGGGCTTGTTCGCCAACACCACGCGGGCGTGGTCGAAAGGGAGAATATCCTTGTACCGATTCTTGACTCCTTTTTCGATACCAGATAGAGAAACCCGAGTTGTCGGCGTTTGGGGCGCGGCGGAAGCATTGAAGGCCGAATACGCCTCCTTCATGCGCGCCTGCTCGCTGCGTTCGATACTTAAGAATTTGTTGGCAACTCCCTTGCCATGGTCGCCTCTGGAAGTCGCCTCACGCAGCCACCGCGGCAGCGTCGTCTCATCCATGTTGTTGGGAACGGCAATGTCCATCTGGCCAACGCCGTCTGCGAGATCCATATTCTGTCGGATGTTGCTGAAGAACGGGTTGGGATTGTTGGCTGTGGCCGGCAGGGAGACACCCCCGATGACGGGAGCGAAGGTCGGCCGCCCTCCGGCCGAAGATGTATCGGCCGGGTGTCCAGCTCGCTCGGCAGGCGACCGAGTGTCAACGAGCTCCGGGTGAGCCTCGGCGAAAGCATTGAAGCCTCCTCTAAGTAAATAGGATTCCTTGGAGAAACCCTCGTTGGTGAACTTCTTAAACATGTTCATGGCTGACATGGCGTCCCGCTTCTCTGAAGACGCAGCGTCGTAGATGATAAGGTACTTCACGCGATCCCAATCCGAGAATTTCTCTTGGTCCTCCTCTGTCTGTAGCGTTTTCTTCAACTTCTGGATGTCAAAAGTAGCGCGCTTGAGAAGAGTGGTAGGGATGCAAAGATTTAACGCGCTCTGGATACGCGACTGTGCATAGTGCGTGGCGACCCGCACGTCTAGTAACAGATAGTCAGACTCGGATTTGGTTTTGATGATGTCTCTCAGTTGGTCGGGCATTAGCAAACTCGGGCCGCCGCTATCGAGCGCAGGAGGCAACGTCTCAGACCGCGGCTTGGCGGTATCCTGCGTTGGGCGGTCCAACTTGTTCTGGGGAAGCGAAAGCCGTGGATGAGCGTCCTCGACTTGCGACAGATTGGACCGCCGTAGGGGGTGGAACGGAGAGCCAGTCTGCGCGGGAGACTCGTGCTTGGGCGCATCGAAGAATGACGGCGCATTGAGGGACACCTCGGAGTTTCTCTTGGAATCCGAGGAGACATAGGCCGAGTCGTGCAAGCTGTCGGCGTCCAAATCCATCCGGCTCCCGGTGGTCTCGCGAGACCGGGTCAAGACGGGCCTCGGTCCCGTCGAGTCCAGTGCGGCATCGCTTTGCTCGGTGGTCCTGCGCGCCGGTCTGGGCCTCAGCGAAGGATTCGGCGGCGGCGGCATCGCGGCGAAATGTGCCGAGCCCAGGGCGAACGACTTTCCCCTGTTCAAATCCGCCTGTCGCCTGAAGGCCTCAAAGTCCGGGTTGGCGTCCAGGGGCACCTGCTTGGGAATGGCAGCGCCAAACGACTTCACCGACGAAGTTGCCGGACTCCAGTTGTCGCGGGGGAGGGCGCCCGAGTCCCTGGGGTCCGCGCCGGGGTCAATGTTGAGCCCGAAGTAGTTCGGGCTAGGTGTACGGCCATCGCGAGCTGCAGCTGGGGAGAGCTGCGTCCCGGGCGGATATGGCTGTCCGACGGAATGAGGCAGACGTGGCGAGGTGATGGGCGTTGTTGACTTGGCCCCGTGGGCCTGCCGGGGGTGGTGGGCGTGATGCGGGTGAGACGAGGTCATCGTGGGCCGCGATGAGGTCCTCATGGTGTGGCGAGAAATGCTTACGGGTGGTTGGGTGGTGGCAGGCAATGCTGGGGGGAGGGATGGAAGGTGAATGACTACTGTTCTGGAACGTTGTCTCGTGGGCGCGGGTCGTTCTGGATTTCCGATGACGTCGTTTCCGTATCGGTTGCCTCTCCCGTTAAGGGGGGGGGGAAAGACGGCAGGTAAACCCCCTCGGTCTCTACGAGCACGACATGGCGAGCGTGTGGATGCAAGCGACAGTACGGTGGATGGTTGGGATCGAGGTTGCAAGGACGAAATAGCGGCCCCTCCCGGACACTGGCGGGTTAGCTGGGCTGTTGCCGTCCGTGGTGGGCGTGGCCGATGACGGCCTCGGTGCGCGAGAGAGAGAGAGAGAGAAAGAGAGAGATGGGACGGGATGGGATGCGTCGCCGCCAGACAGGGAGTGCGCGCGCCGACGCAGAAACGGAAAAGGGCTAGGTTGGCTGACAGCCGGTGGCAGTCGGAACAGAGAGAGGGATGGGATTTTGTCTTATAATCGCGGGAGACGCGAGTGAAGGCGGGCGGGCGGGCGGGCGGGCAGAAACACAACAGAGAGCTCAGCTCCTGGTCGGGAAACAGGACAGCGGCACACGTCGTCCCGGCAGAGAGGCAAAAGAGGGGGAAGGGGCAATAAGAAAGAATCTATCAGAGGACCCTGAGATTTTGTGTGGTCTGGACCTGGACGATCTCAGAAGGAGGGAGGTATGGATGTTAGGTAGGTGGCACGCTTCGAAGCAGGCGCCGCGTCCAGTTGGGGGGCGGTTTGACTTTGTTGGAAACGGGGGGTGGATGAAGCAGCGAGTAGATGTCATTATTGGAGCAGCCATAGGAGCGGCAGGGCCCTGATAGGCCGGCGCGCGAGCCATAGCGGATCTGATCGTGTGAGGCAATGATCTACAAGCAGCGGCGCCTGAGAAACGAACCGGGCACAGGGGTGGATTGCGTGACTTGACGGGGCGAACAGCGCTGGAAAGCCCCTCTGGCCGTCTCGGGGGGCGGGCGGGTGGACATGCATTATCATCTGCCTCATACCCGGTACGGCAGACAGAGCCATCACATCGCCGGTGGAAACCGGGACGTGAGAAGGGTTCCCGAGGTCCTTGACGGGATCTCGACCCCAGTCCGCCGTGTGGGCGGCAAACAATGACGATGTTGGACCCTGAAAAGCTAAAACGTTCTGCCGCCGCCGTTCTTACGGTACATGGCGTATGTTGTACTTGCATCGTACATGAATGGGGAGGTGAGGGACCAATTACGGTAAGAATGGAAGTAAGCAGGTAGGTAGGAAGATGCTGTTGGTTTGGGCGGCCTTGCCGCCTCGGGATCTGAGTACTTGCCCGCTTACTGCCCGAGCCGGATGTATTACAAAGTACGGAAGCCATGATGATGATGATGATGATGATGATGGGTACTTACCTAGGCAGGTAGGTAGGTAGGTACTTTTAGCAGGAGGCCACACCATGAATGCGCACGCGCACGCACACACACATTTGGAAAACGAGATGAGAAAACGACGGGCAAGCAGGTACTGTCGGGGGTATGTCCATCTCTATTGTGTGATGGATGTCGGAAGGGTGGGTGGTGTATGTGGGTGGTGTATGTGTGTGTGTGTGTGTTCGTGTGTGTGTGTGTGTGTGTGTGTGTGTGTGTGTGTGTGTGTGTTGTGTGTGGGTGGGCGTGTGGGCATAGTCTTTTCTCTGTTGGCCGAGACTGGGGGCCACGTTTCGGCCCAAAAGAGCAGCAGCCTCCTCCCCCCCTCCTCCCCAGGATGCGGGCCGTTCACCAAAACAGGCAACCAACAATCAGCCGCCCGAGGGACGTCTCGTGGCGGGCATTGGGTTTCGGTATCGAGAAAGACGGGACGATGATCTCGTCACTGTGGTGCAATCCGCCGGTGGGCACAAAATCCCGAAGAATATTCCATCCATTCGCAGCTTCGTCACTCCCCGTTGGCCGACCGAGTGGCACCGACCACGAGGAAAAAACCCACGTCATCGGACAGGGTGGGCACCTGCATAGCTGCTGGTCTAGAAGCCGATGGCCCCCCCCTCCATCCGTCAGGGGGCTATTGTTTCCTTGCCCCCGAGTCGGCATCCCATCTTACAGGGCAGTACAGTACCTAAGTACAGGGCTCTTCGTGGGCTTCCCAGAATGGCACCCACCCACCCTCCTGCATACAGTGCCTAAGTACTTCCGATCCCAGTGGCAGTCGGGGCGGGCGGGGAGACGATACAAAAGTTTGGTAGCGAGCCCTGATAATGGATGCGCGTACGAAAGGTCCTATGCTATGGGATGCGGCACGGGCTGGCTGACAAAAACGAAGCGCGCATGTAGGGCGTTCGTTCCGTTCTGCGACTAAGTAGGTACCTATGTACTTACTTGAAGTACAAAGCCGGGCCTCTCGCCCTGAGCCCTGTAAGTACGCCCATCCATACTTACAGCCTGTCCTGTCGTATTCTCCACACCGAGGTCATCTGCTGGTCACTCGATGGATCCTTGATACGGAGGGAGTGTAGCCCGTATGCAGCCCCGATCAACAGATGGACGCCGTGCCGGAACCTCTGAGCCTCTTTCTCCCTGCGAACACAGAAAACCTGACCCTGGCCCGCTCCCCATCCCCCCCCACCCCCTCGCCAGTCCGATCCGGACGCTGTTTCGTTACGAGTCAGCGCCGAAATGAGGCGGCGAGCCTCCCAGTTACGTCGTTTTTTGGTCTGTTCTCAACGAGTAACTGGCTGCATAACCAAGAGATTCGGGCCCTTTAAGGGTGAGACGTGAAGGTTACTTGGTACCTAAGTAGGTAGGTAGCTGGGTTTGCCCTACTTTATCCAGATGGTAGGATCCCATGTCAGGGGTCACCGGCTGGCTGCCCAGATAGCGCAGCCCTGACATCCAATGTGTATATCACCAATAAAAAAAACCGATTCTGAGGTGAACCAGTCAGGCCTCAACCCCCCGTGCACAGTACCGTGAAGACACGAGGTATACATTTGCGTACTGGGGGACTGGATAAGTAGAGTACTTACCTCCTCCATCCACAATGCCTAAAGTACCTGTCGTATGGGGGCCCGGCCCCTGGCACTAGGGTAAGGCAGGCGCAGATTCCCAACTACGAACTCCACACGGCTGCCGGCCATCGCTGTCAACCACTACAGCTCGAGTGGCCTCCCCTGAAACATTGTATGAGACAGCTGCTGCTTCCCAACCTGCCGGCTTTGCCTCTATACCGAGCACTATATTGCTTGTGCGATCGAGGGATAATTATCCCTTCCCAGGCCCGCCGCCTGTCGCTCGCTCGTGCGGTCGGCCCTATCGCCCCCGACCGTACACGCCGGCCATCCATGCCTCTTCTTCTACTGCTGCTGCTGCTGCTGCTGCTTCTTCTTCTTCCTCTTCTTCTTCCTTTTGCCTCCTCCAGTGAGGCGGTAACCTTTAGCCCTTCGCGCACAGCGCGCTTACCCGCATCACGAATACGTCACCGCGTGTGGCCCTTTTAGCCCGAGAGGGGACAAGAACGTTAGCCTCTGGGGCTACTTGGACGTGGACAGGCCTAGAAGCCTTCCACGATTTCTGGACTGGGACGAGGCCGTGGGTTGCCCTGTCCTGTGTAGTCGCAACGACCCAGGCCAAGGCTTGCCAGGTTGGCAAAGGAGGGCCCGATCCCTGCGGCTGCGCAGGAAAAAAAAACCCCCCACTTTCCCAATCCAGCCTGCCAACTTGGAAACATGGGATTCTCCTTGTCAGAATCGCAATGCCCATCGCGGTGCCGCATGCCGCGCGCCGCGCGCCGCGTGCCGCTCTCCGCGGCCTCTCCGTTGCTCGTGCCAGAGGAGGGGGGAAAAGCACGGGGTCGCCCTCTCCATGTCTACCCGATCACCCGACCTACCTAAACGTATGGGGACCCTTATACGGGTACATACCCGAGCAGCTCCTGAATCCTGCACCCCAAGGAACAAACGTCCCTCTGCCGAGCCGCAAACTCAGGTGTGCCCGGAAGGCTCTGCGTCTATTCCGTTTCTTTCGTTTACCTCACTGCAGGAGCGTGGGTAACAAACATTGAGGCAATGTGTGAGCCAGGCGGGACTGGAGGGATGGGTTTTGTTCCGATACAGAGGCAGCCATGCGAGCATGATCTACCTCTTATTTGGTTGTTCCTGGATAGGTGACTGCCAAGTTTGGCTGGGAGTGAGCGGCATACAGAACGCATAACTTTCCGATGCATCTCTACCTACCTACTAATCCATACCTGCACACCCTCCCTCATTCGGTAGCCTTTCAGCTGGGTTGCCAGAATACCTGGAGGTGTCTGTCGCATAGCACCAGGATTGCCGGCGGGCCCTTGCCGCTTTCTCCTGCTGGTTTGTACCTAGAGCGGTCATTCGGTGTAAGTCATCATTGGTTCCTTCGGGCGGGTCGCCAGGACGGTGACCCTCTTCGACCCTCTTTAAAAGCAAAGGCTCCGACTTTCACTGGCACTCAACGTCATGGGGCTATCATCGCTCTCCTTCATGCCGGGTTTGGTAACTTGCTTTAGCACCTGGAACTCTAAAGAGCGGGCATGAGCCGGGCGAGTTGCATACCCATTGCATCGGCGTCGTATTGATCCGGATGGGGCTGTACTTGGATTTCCGAAAGATCGGCTTTCGTACCTTGCTTCTTCTCTGCCGCGTCAAGCCTCGTCGGGTGCTTGCTTGCCTGCTTCCGTGGCTGACAAGGACTGCTGGGCTGGAGGCAGCATAGTGAGGACCACCTGGGTTGTCCCACCGCCTCTCATGCACACTCTCTGCTCTTGCCGACCTCGGCCATCAAAACCGGCGAGAATGGTTTACAACTCCAGCTGGCTTGTTGTACGGAGGTCTCTACTGGATAGCCCAGCATAATGCCCAGGCACTTTTCTGATATTAAAATCCCTGTATGGCCCCGGGGAATCGGGAGCCCGCCAGGCCATCCGGAATCACCTGGAAAATAGAAGACTGGACTGAACTTCATTGGGCGTCCCTACGACATAGCTTAAATAAGAAAGCCATGATATCATAATACTCTACTGTCTCCCATTCGCGGTTCCTTCTCCCAGTCATTCACGTCCTTGGAACCGCCCTACTAAAGCCAACACAAGCATGGGCGATCTTGATGGACGAGCATCGGTGAATGCCCGAGTAAGATCACTGGCAACTGGACTGGAAGAAACCGAGCGTCTAATTGGCTTGTCTGTGTTCAGAGGCGATCCCGCAGTGTTGTTTATCTTCTCCTACGCATGAGGAATTCCAGCCGAACAAGTTTCCGTCGAGCAAACCGTTCTTGGCATTCAAAGGGTACTCAAGCTGGATTGTTGCTCCTGACGTGGTTAAGGTCTGGGATATGCACGTACTATCCCACCCTGTTCTGCACAAAGTCGCGTTCATATACTAACCTGCCATTGGTTTAGGAGTGACTAGGAGAGTTGGTGAACCTGTTCCAGTGGTAACCTACTTATATAGACCGAGGCTGGCGAATGCAGTGTACCTATGAGTCCTATTATTGAATTGGGAGATTGGCTCGTGGTGAAAAATATCTACGAAGGTACTGATAGACTGACTACTCGTGTGCCATGTGCACTGCACCAGCACCCTGGACTTACTGCACCTGGGTGGTGTAAAACCAATGTACGCCTTTCACTTCGTCTACTAAAATACCCAACCGTCTCCTTCTACTCTAACACCGATCCAGTACTCCCGGAGCGATGCCCGGCAAATTGTACCCAAGAGCCCGTTACACGGCGGGGTCCTCCGACTCGGACCATCTGCGAACCCGGAGATTCAGCTGGCCTCTCCGAGTGCCCCTCATATTTTGCTCTATTACCCTTGGCAGCCCGTTGTGGCCATGGCAAGGCAACAGCCACTTCCGACCTAGAACCAGGGCATCGAGGAACTACACACGGGCTCGCATACTTTTAGATTCTTGCTGTTTACTGTGGACTATGGTGTGTGATGTTATATCCACCAGTCTCCGCTCGGCTGCGGTGTTATCGACCCACCAATGGCGAGCGCTATGAGGACTTGCTCAAATTAGGCCGCATAGGTAGAGCCTCAGGGCAGACCGCCATGGAATCATCTTCCTAATACGGCGAGAAGCGAAGTGATGATTGGAGACAAAGCAGCGTACTAAGATTAACATCATACCAACGCGGTTCAACAGCGGTTGGGCACATTTATCCGACCCCATAAGTGTGGACTCGGATTTATCAGCAACTCATCCTGGCCAAGGGGGCCAGATACATACCTCCATAGCTTCCGGCAGGTGTAGCCGAGACGGGTACTGTAGTCGCATGCAGGGCTGACGGGGTGTTATCCAAGCGTAGTGGATAGGGTTGATTATCGTTCCATGGGAGACTGGGCTCACTTAGGTAGGTAGTCAAGTACCTAGGGTAAAGCAGGCAAATAGATACATAGCCCGGTATAAGCCATAGTCCAGAAACTAACAGGTATGAGAGGAGCCCGAGGTATTTCGTGTCCGGCTGCATGCGGGTGAAGCGTCGGGTAGGGTGCTCACTAAGCACAGAAAAAGAGAGTTCAAACGGATTGGGATGCCATGGGATGGATGCGTGTGGGCGTTTTAGAAGAAGGGGGGAGGGCAGTTTTGGACAGGCCGTTCGGCACGGCAGGGACATAGCAGGGACAGCAAGGCTGTTGCTGCTGCTAGGGATCGATCCCATCCCCATGGAAGATCCGCCGTCAACCATTGGGGAGGAAAGAGATGCGACGTCCCTCCATCCAGCAAGAGTCCGTTTCGCGCGGACTCGACAGACGACGCCCCCCCTCCTTTCCCAGGATGGATGTAGGAGGCACCTTCGAGTATCATCCGTACAGGCAGGCAGGCAGGCAGGTGCTCAGCTGACGGCCTGTCAGGCGTCGGGTGTTAGGTACATACTTACCTACCTCTTGTACGGCACGCGGTTGGGCACATGGGAACGGTGCACGTAAGTTGATCCCATCCGGCAGGGGATCGTCCGGCTTAGTAGGAAGTGGAAGTGAACGGAAACGGACAGTGCGCCAACTCGCTAACTAAGCCCGGGCAAGACTGGAAAGCTGGAACGAACTACCTTCGCTACCTTAGTACGCTCCTCATGCCCTCCCTCACCTACCTACCCACGGATCCGAAGTACTTGTTTCCCCTTCCCATCCCATCCCAACCGTGGAAGAGAGGCACAAGGCACACACCCGCTGGGCGCTCCCTGCCTGCCTGCCTGACTGTCTGAGCCCATAACCTAGGTACCCAGTTGTACCTATGTATGTATGTAGGTACATCCATAGTTAGTTCGTTTCGTCATGCCCTGCAGCGGCGCCCATGCCCGTCCTGTCGCATGGGATCAGTCTGGCGCAATTCCCGAGTACTGCCTCCATCGGACATAGTTGCTTACAAGAAACGTGCATACGAGCCTTCGTTGCCTTGGGTAGGTGGTATACAGGCTCTCCCCTCCCCATCGCGCTCCCGCCGGCTCCCTCCAGGTCTTCTTTCCCGTCTTGATCCCTCCCTCGTCCCCCCCGTACGCCGTTGGGATCCGAAAGCTCCGTCCCTGCCCAGCCACCCTTTGTTATCGCGCCTGGCTCCATCCATATCCGTCTTGGGCATGGCCATCGTTTCCGGCGGGTAGTGCACAGAGACTCCGTCGCCTTTCGTTTACTCTCCTCGTGCTCGCATTTTGCGCTGCGTCATCTGCTGGGATCGTCCGCGGCCCGTGATCCCCTCCAGCCCTGTTCTGGTTGGCCCGACCCATCCTCTGTGTCAGATCCCTTGGCTGCCCCGACGGGAACGGCCTTGTCTGAGCCTGACGGTTTTCCGACGCCCCAAGACCTATCCGCCGCGTCCAACAAAGAGACAGCAGCAGAGAAAGAGAGGAAGCGAGCTCGCCTGCCAGCGCCCGTCGACCCAGAACCACCGCCATCATGCGTCGCGCATCCGCCGACTTGACCGACCCGTCTCGGAACCTCGAGGAGTCCATCGGCACCCCTTCGCCCGTCGCCATCGACCCCGAGATGGACTTGTCGCTGCCCATCGAAGAAGAAGAAGAGGAAGAAGACCAGAGCCAGTATACGCCGCCCTCGCGCATCGCCGCCCGCTTCTACCGCCCGACGCAGTCTCGGCGCAAAGACTCGGCCGCCTCGTCGCGCAGGAACTCCATATCATCCGTCCACTCGCGGTCCTCGCATGGCTTTGGCCGTGGCGAGGACACCCAAAGCAAGTACATTGCCCAGCAGCTGCGTCGTGCCTCTATACTCGAGGACCGCAAGGCGCGCCTGGCCGACCGGGCAGCCCATGCCGAGAAGGTCCGCCTGCGGGCCGCCATGGCCAAAGCCGCCCAACAGAAGAATTCCAACTCGGAAGAGCGTGCCCTGGCTGCCGCGCAAGCAAGGGAGATCAAGCTGGCCGAGATCGTTGCGGCCTGTGCCGAGGAGGTCAAACGGGCCAAGGCCGTCGCCGAAAGCATGAAGGAGAAAAGGGAGCAAAACTTGCGCAAATTGAAGGAGCAGATGGAGGAGCGTCTCGCGGAAGCCGACAGGCGACGCGAAGAACTGCGCAGCAGGCATGCTTCCAAGCGCTCGCGGGGCCAGAGTATGACGTCCAAGAAGCCCGAGGACGAGACGTCCCCCGAACCCCGCGAACTGAAGGCTCCCATGAGCCACGATGTTGCCGTCTCCAAGCTCCAGTGGTGGTGGCGAGGCGTTCTGCGGCGGAAGGCGGTGCGCGAGTTTTCAGAGCTGGGCTTGACCATCGATACTGTGAGGGACACCTCGTTCGAGAAGGTAGTTGAGCTTCTCTCTCGAGAGAAGGTGCTCACTACGACGGCCCGCGTTCTTCGTATCAGCGGCCTTGAGGAGGGCGAGGCTAGCTCCATTAACGAGATGGCTGCTGTCCGCACCTTTTTGAGCGCCTTCTTGATCCTGGGCCACCCTACGCAGGTGTTGAGCAACAAGGACAACAATGGAGAACAGGAGGAGGTTGGACCCGCTCAAGGCCAGCCCATGCCTCGTGGCGATTTGGCTAACCCGCAGTTGCAGGATCTCGTGGGCAAGGCGCGGGACCTTCTCATCTCCTTTGAAACCATATTGTCGCGCCTTACTATAATGAACAACTACACCCCACCGCCCTCACTGCGGGACACGCTGCCCGAGGCATATGCCACCTTCCACAATGCATTCATCGCGTGGAAGGCGCGGGACTCGAATGCTCTCATCGAGGTCATGATCCTCCAGTTTGTCGAACTGGACGCCATCCTCGAAACAGTCAAGGAGGGAACGGAGGAACACGTCACAGATGCCTATCGGCAAAGCATCAAAGACAACCAGCTGATGCTGATGGTTCGCATCAAAAGACTGGCAGGCCCTCAGCGCGGCAAGAAATTGATATTTGACGCCGTGAGAGAGGCACGCAAAGCGAGGGCAGCCAAAAAACCTGCCGGTGATACCCGACCACGGGTTGCTGAGCACTCCCCTGACAATGAAAACCCCTCGAACGACCAGTCTTCAGCCGAAAACGTGGTGGCGGCTCATCTGCGGACACTCACCCCACCGCCAACCCCAACGCCGTCGGGCAAGACGGCCAAACGCAGTCCCCTGCAGCTGGCCTACCCGCCAATCCTGCCTGACAACCGGGTCATCGTTCACGAGCTTGCCATAAACCGCGAGTACCGGATCGAGTACCAGCACTTCCAGGAACAACATAAAATGCGCATGGACCCCCTCTTCCAAGACCTGAAGTCCGGCGACAGGAATGAGGAGAAGGAATTCCACTACCTCATCGTCATGTCCAACTACATTAAAGATCGTCTCCAACATCTAGTCAAGCCCGGCTCGTCCATGCACACCTTCATTGGGGAGATTCTCGATACTGAGGTTGCGCAACAGCAGTTCATGACCGGTAGCTTCTCATATGAGAAGTTCTTCTCCGCCATGGGTTCTCTGCTGCCAAAGCTCTGTGCGCCCGTCCGTGACGCAGAGGTCAAGGAGCTGGCGGAGACGAAACTGGCCGAGGGGCATGTGGTGGAACGCCTGGAGGCGTTACTCTCGTTCATCGATACGATGCTGTACGACTATGCGAACTACATGATGCAGGTCGCGGCCCCGAACTTGATCGAGCACGCTTCTTTGTACGAGGCGAAGCGATTTACCGAGGAGCTGGAAAGCGGCTCTCTGTCGCTGACCCGTGCCGAAGCGTCGTGGCGATCCGCTCGTGCCAAGGTCCACGCCGAGGCGGCCCGCCGTGACCCCGAGGGCGTAAACCACCCAAAGTCACGACCTACACCTGACAAAATCTACTGGCAGATGCTCCTCGACGAATTCACCCAGCCGTCGCCGTCGGCTGACTCTGTGCCCGAGCCGCTCGCTCTAGACACCAAACGTCGCGCCCGACTGGGGTCGCAAACACTCCGTATCGTGACGGCCGGTGCTATCCTTCTTCAGTGCAAGAACATCCTAAAGCGTGACGTGAGGGCACCGTGGCGAACGGAAGCGGGTCGCATCTTTACCGTTCTAGAAGCCATAGAGGACCCGAACAAACCTCTTCCCCAGTCGGCTGCGATTGATGGTATCATGGCGGCACTCGAAGCCGGTCGTTCCATGCCGCAGGCAACCAAGGGTCACCTTCGGGCTCTGGTGACCAAGGTTGTCACCGCGAGCTGCGAGGCGAAACGAGACAACGCCGAGCCAGGAGAGCCGGTACTGCGGCTTCTTCTCACCCGCGTGCGGGGGCACATCCTTGGCAGGTTGCAGGCTGGTTCGGCTAGCGAGAAAGTCAAGGCGACGAGCGTTGCGGGCGAGAAGCTTGCGGGCCTGGGTCTTCCCGAGTTCGTAGAGAAGGTTCGGGAGATGGTGGATGAGCTCGCCAAGGTCGGCGCCGTCGACCGGGAGGCACACGGCATCTGGTGGGAGAAAGTGGCTCAGAAGGTTGGCGAAGAGGCCGCGACCGGGTGAGCGGGTGGGTTATTTCGAAAGCAACACAGCGGTGCGAATGGATCGTATTGGGGAATATCAGGAGGGAATTCTGCGCCATTGAGGCCCGTCCGGTCACAGGTCTTGCGCATAGCTGGCCACATGGCGGCTTGATGTTCCGAAGGGTTCCAAGCACAGTTCCTCCATGGGTGGATCCAAGGGGCGTCGGCGTTCAGGTTGGTCACTGGGACTTACTCGCGAAGGGAATGGGCACGGACAGTGACGGGACAGGTTGGTGTTTTGTTTCTGTAGAACAGTCTTGCATGGTCTGCGATGCGCACACTGGGTTGGTTGCTTTCACCATGGCAATACGAGTTATCGTTAGCGAGACAGCGAGATGGGAAATAAGTATTCGCACGGATTTCCTCAGCAACAATATGCATTCAGCTTTACGAATCCAAACTCATATATGTACGAGAGGCCATCATGCCCACTGTGACTAGATGGCCCTGATCTGGGCGATGCATACCTAGGCAAGTATGTAAGGTAGATAGATGCCTTGTGCTGTGCATCTAGGTAGATGTACTTCATACATGGTAGTATGTAGTACATGTATTCCATCCCATGCCCGAAAGGGCTAAAGTGGTCGGTCACGTGGTGACGCGGCGTGGCTTCCACCTAGAGACGGAACGCGCTCCGCGTTCGTTTCCCTCTGACGTTTGCGTGTGTGTGTGTGTGTGTGTGTTCGCATGGATCCATCCCATAGAAAGAGGAGGTACCTCTTATACAGCTCGCCTTGAGTATCAGCCAGGGCCGCTACTGCCAGCCCCAGCTGCCTGGCCGTCTGCCTAAACGTCCATTGCAGCCCGACCGAACAAATAGACCGAGGGGCCTGCAAAGAGATCCTCGATTGCAAGGGACGGCTCGCATCTGACTCTCGCCGTGGGCACTGACTGCGCCTTCCCGTCTCCCAAGAAGGGCTCGTTGAGCGGCTGCGTCGTCGTCGCCCAGGCTCGCCATGTCGTCCCAATTCACTGGTACGGCCCACGGTACGCAGTCGGCATGCTGGTCCTCGATGCTGACTTTGCGCGACAGAAGCAGATGCCATCCGCATCCTGGTCGCCACGGACAACCACGTGGGCTACGAGGAGCGCGACCCCATTCGGAAAAACGACAGTTGGAGGACGTTTGACGAAGTCATCAACCTGGCCCGCAAGGAGGATGTGGACATGGTGCTTCTCGCGGGCGATCTCTTCCATGACAACAAGCCGTCGCGGCAAGCCATGTTCCAGGTCATGAGGACGCTGCGCAAAAACTGCCTGGGCATGAAGCCGTGCGAGCTCCAGTTCATGAGCGACGGCAACGAGGTCTTTGCCGGCGCCTTCAGCCACGTCAACTACGAGGACCCCGACATCAACATCTCCATCCCTGTCTTTTCCATCCATGGCAACCATGACGATCCCACGGGCGATGGCTACCTTTGCTCCTTGGACCTGCTGCAGGTCGCCGGTTTGGTCAACTACTTCGGCCGCATCCAGGAGGTCGACAACATCCAGGCCAAGCCCATCCTGCTCCAGAAGGGCCAGACCAAGCTCGCGCTCTACGGCCTGAGCAACGTGCGAGACGAGCGGATGCACAGGTCGTTCCGAGACAACCAGGTCAAGTGGTTCCGGCCCAATGTCCAGTCGAGCGACTGGTTCAACCTCCTGGCCGTCCACCAGAACCACCACGCGCATACACCGACGAGCTATCTCCCCGAGAGCTTCCTCCCCGAGTGGCTGGACCTGGTCGTCTGGGGGCACGAACATGAATGCCTCATCGACCCCGCCCACAATCCCGAGGCGGGGTTCCATGTCATGCAGCCCGGGTCCTCGGTGGCCACGTCGCTCGTTGCTGGCGAGGCTGTGGCCAAGCACGTAGCCATTGTCACCGTGACGGGCAAAGATTTCAAAGTGGACAAGCGACGGCTCAAGACCGTCCGGCCGTTCGTGACCAGGGACGTTATTCTGGCCAAAGACGAGCGGTTCAAAGGTCTCGACAAGAAGAAAGACAACCAGCAAGAACTCACACGCCGGCTCACGGTCGTGGTGGAGGAGATGATCGTCCAGGCCAACAAGGACTGGGAGTCGATGCACGATGGGGACATAAGCGAGCAGGAGCGTCCGCTGCCGCTGATCCGCCTCAAGGTCGATTTCACACCGCCCGAGGGGGGCCACTACGAATGCGAGAACCCCCAACGGTTCTCGAACCGGTTTCTCGGCAAGGTAGCCAATACCAACGATGTAGTCTCCTTCCATCGTAAAAAAAGGGCATCGAGTAAGTCCTTGGCTATGAGGCGCAAAGCTGCGACTGGCTATAATGCTGACAGTACGACTTGGCAGAGTCGAATCAGATCGGGGACATACCCGACGAAGTCTTGCAGGCCATGGGCTTGGACGCCATCGAGGTCGATCGGCTGGTCAACGAATACCTGGAGAACCAAACGCTCAAGATCCTGCCACAGGCTCCCTTTGGCGATGCCGTCACTCAGTTCGTGTCCAAACAGGACAAGCACGCCATGGAGGAATTCGTGAAAGACTCCTTGTCGAGCCAGATGAAGCAAATGATGTCGCTGGGCGACGACGACGATGACGAGGACGAGGACGAGAATCTCGATAAGGTCATGGAACAATGCAAGCAAAGGCTAGAGGAGCAGTTCAAGGCTGGCTTGGTTAAGCAGTCGAAAAGGAGATACAAGCCCAAGCCGGATAACTGGGATTCCGATATGGACGGCCATTGGCTGGATCAGGAGGGCGCCGTCGAGTACGAGCCCGCGGCCGCCGGCCTGCCGCAGGCCACACGCTCCAGGAGTCGTGGCAGTACTTCGATGATCTCCGACGAGAACGAGGAGATGGAGGACGAGGCGATGGAGGACGCAGAGTCCGAGGAAGTTGCGCCCAAGAAACGAGGCCGGCCGAAAGCAGCGGCGGTCAAGCCAGCGCCCGCCAAGAAGGCACCCACGAAGAAAGCGCCCGCCAAGAAGGCACCTGCGAAGAAAGCATCAGGCAAGGGACGCGGACGCAAGACGGGGCCTTTTCTGGAGGATAGCGACGAGGAAGACGATGTTTTCATGGAAGACAATGACGACGACGTCGAAGAAGCGGCACCGCCACCCAAGCGTGCCGCGGCCACGCGATCGCAACCAACGAGATCACAGCCATCACGCGGTGCGCCCATGACGCAGACCAAACTCAACTTCTCGCAGAAAGGGTCCCAAAATCAGCCGTTGGAAGTAAGCGATGACATGATTTCGGATGACGATGACGACCCATTCGAGCCCATGCCTGCGAAGAACACGGGGCGGAGGCGTTGAGGGCCATGCTGGCGGGCTGGCGCGGATTGCACATGAATCGATAACGGAAGAAATAGGATGACTCGGGCTGGTTTGGTCAGAGAGAGGCTGGCGGCTCGAATATCGCTCCCACTTTCTCGGTGATTGTCACGCGGGCGTGCAGTTCAAGGGTGGATGGAACCGGGTTCCATCTCATGGGGAGATAGATGCTGGGCGAAAGATAATAGATCCTTGCTGTTTCACCACTGCCTTGGCTACCTGGTAACCGCGCAAGGCGCGAGCGGAGCGTTCCTTTTCACGAACCTCCTTGAGTTGACGATGATGGTAAGAATGGCCCCCTAGCCGGCGTGCTTATATGTACCTTTCACTGGCACGGGTGCCGAGCCTTTCTACAGGACGTACCGAGGCGGTACAAGGGAAGCGCCGAGACTATATTGAGGATCCAGGTGTTATACCGTGCGGCCATTTTCTAGAATCGCAGGATATACGGACTGACTGACTGAATGCAAGTCTGGGGCTTTGTTGGTTAACTTCTATGGTAAGTGTTCTTATATACCGGCTAGGTACCTAGGTAAGTACATGATGTAAGTACCTACATAGGTATGTACTTATGTAACCCCCACCCAATCAGTCCCCTGCAGAAGCCATCCGGAGCTCATGGCCGAGAATTATCCGGCGCGCGTACCTACTTCAGCAAATCGCGGCCGCGGCCACTTTTGCTTGGTTTTTCTTCCCTTTTTCTCTCCCATAAATTGTACACGGGCACACTTTATTGTAGGTGAGCTTGGGCGAGCCGAATCCCCCCCTCTCTGGAGGGGGGGACTCGCTCGCTGCAGTCGAGTCTTCCTCTATCTTGTGCCCAAGAGCATTCACCTATTGACGCCGATTATGGAAGCACGTGAGGGGTTCCCCCCTCCGGAGGGGGGCCGCGAGGATCGATGCCTCTTACCGCCGGTCGTTACATTTACTGGGAGGAAAGCGACGACGCTTACTGTGGGCGCATGAGCCGAGGGGGGCCAGCCCAACGAGGTGGGACGGGCGTGCGAGGATTGAGTGGAGGGCAAGCGTAGTAAATGCTTTCTTGGGCTCTCTCTCTCTCTCTTTCATCTCTACCCACCCGCCCGTACGCGGGACGCCCTCGGGGACCGGCTGATTGTCCCGCCACCACGTCCCTCGCCCCGCGCCTGTAGATGGTCTTCGTTCCGCATCTGCGCGCGCGTACATGCCGTTGACTAGACGGTGCCGTGAGGGGGTCCGCCGTCCGATAGTCGGGCGGGTTGGCGGTCGGCAGAGGCGCGGCGCAGCGCCTCGGCCTCGGGTAGTGAAGCGCCCACTGGCCGCCGTACTGCCGCGTAGTATGTATGACGGAAAGTACAGTCTGGGAAACTTGGGACGAAGAGTCCCGGATTATTGGACGCGGGGCCTATTCCGTCTGTCTCTTTGATTGTCCCCAGCCAAATGTGGGCATAATATCCCCGAGTGGGCATCGGAGGGGGGGGAACCACGCAAGAAGAACTACGACATGACGCCAACGTAACTTCGGCGGCCATATACTCTCTCTACGGAAACGCTGCTGCCGGTCTTACACGCGGCTTGACCTCGGCGTATCTTTCCCTTGCCGTCTCTCGGAGGCACGCTTACGACATAGGAACGCACACACCGACCTTGGTCTTTAAGGGAGCTGGCGGCACTGGGTGTTACCATCGATAGTCGGGCACGGCGCCGCTGTGGCTGGTCACCCTCCCCGGGGATCGGCACAGCGGGGTCACGAAACACCCCATACGCCAAGGGCGTTCCGCTTGTGGCCATCGACCTGGGCGGCCGAGCTTTGAGCCTCCAGCCTTTTGACCCGGCGCACCAAGAGGCCCACGCACAAGGGGCCGAGGATCGTGCAGAGCACGATGGCCCACGTGACGATGAGGAATATCTCGGAAACGTCACCGGCACCGGCACCGGCGGCGGCGGGGCCCTCGCGGAAGACGCCCTTGGTCTCCGCCACGGACGATATCAAAAAACCCGATTTCCCCGCGCGCCGTCATGGCGCACGAGATGATGCCCGCCGGGTAGAGCGACAGGGGCGCCGGGGACTCTGGCTGTTTCTCCTGAACCGGGGCGGAAGGGGGGCCCGCCACCTGGCTTTGCTGTCGGCTGCTGCCCTCAGCAGATGGTGTCGGCACCCCCTTGGGCGAGGCATTCTTGGACTTGTGCACCAGGCGTCCAGGCCTGACGCGACGCGTCAAGGACCGTACGGCGGAGGCAAAAGCGGTAGAGGCACCCGCGCCTATCCTTTTGGTGGCCGGAATGCGTATGAGCCTGTGGCGCAGCTTGAGTTAGCCGCTTCCGTACGGACGAAATTGCAAATGCGAAAAAGGGGGCAGGTAAAGGTCTGCTTACCAAGCACCACAAGCAACTTTCCCAAGTATCATGAGTACAGTGTAGATGATGCCCCGCCACAACACGGGCCCTGTAAACATCTGACTGATGGGAATGGAAAACCCGACCGAGGCCTGCGTTGTTAGCTTGTTGTTCGGCGTTACTGCAGAGTAGGGGGGCACTCACAAAGAAGAAAGGCTTCAGCACTCGCTCGACTGCCTGTTGGTAGTATTTCTCGTACACATCCACCGTCTCATTCGGGGGCGAGGCCGGCTCTGGCTCATCGACGGGGTCAGCAGGCCTGTCAGCTCCGCCGGACGCACGCGTCGGCGTGCCTGCGGGGTCCTGGCGGGTTTCCGCGCTCTGCGCCGGCTGCTTCTGGGCCGCGCGCGCGAGGCGGACACGTTCTTCGCGCCACCAGCTGCCGGTGACGCCGGCGAGGTAGGCGGCCAGGAGGACCGAGGCCCCGGCGTAGGCCGCCCCGGCGAAGTACGCCAGGAGGACGGCGGTGTGGAGCGCAAAGGCCGCCGGCGCCCCCTCGGCCCGGCGGAAGAAGGCGGCCGCCCGGGGCCGCCGGGCGGCGCGCCGCCTCCCCAGGCGGCCCAGCAGCGGGCGGGCGGCGAAGCGGCAGGCCAGCGGGATGACGGTGGCGAAGGCGACCGAGACGAGGACGGGCCGGACGACCAGGGCGGGCGTGAAGCCGGCGGCGGCGGCGCCGTCGCCCGCGCCCAGGCGCGACACGACCTGGACCATGACCAGGCCGACGACGTCGTCCATCATGGCCGCCGTGCTCAGGATGCTGCCGAGCCGCGTCCGGACCAGGCCGCTCGTGCTCAGCACCGCGAACGTCGTGCCCAGGCTGGTGGCGCAGAGCGCCGCGCCGGCCGCGAAGCACTGCAGCGGCGACGCCCCCGCCAGGGGCCCCAGCACGAACGAGAGGCCCATGGGGACGCCGATGCCCGTGAGCGCCACGCCCGTCGAGAGGGCCAGGTTGGCCGTGATGCCCGGGATGGTCGCCGAAAGCCCCCCTGCGACCGCCGTTAGCTATGGGTGGGAAAAGGGGAGGGGGGAGGGGGGACTTCTTGACTTGCCTTCAAAGACCATCATGATCAGGCCCAGGTAGCCCAGCTGGACGACCGCGTGCTCCAGCTCCGGGGAGAGCCATTTCCCGCCCGGCGTGCCCCAGGCAATACCCACAAGCACCTGGCCGACGAGGCCGCAGTAGAGCGTACGGTCCAGCAACGAGTTGATGGCGTTGAGGGCGAGTAGGAATGTGGACAGGATGAGGATGTCCTCGATGCCAGGCTCGTGATATGGCAGAGACGGTGTCATCCCTACCCCCCCCCCCCCCCCATTCCCGTAATGACCGTTGCTTTGGTATCGAAACCTAGGCTTTGGAAGCACCTGTTCGAGTACCAGAAGACCTGTCGAGGTACTTAAGGTACCGCAAGCAAGGCGGCCAGGATGAAAAAGGGGAGTGAAGGTACAAATGCCAAGGCACGAACCTTGGCCCCTAAAAGCAATGGGTGTCTCCGCAATCCTTGGCGACCGACACCAACCGGGGGCATATGACGTCAGGTAGAGAAAGAGAACGAGAGTTTCAAGAGTATAGGTACGCTTTTGCGCAGTTCACATCAATCAGCCATTCTCAACTCTATACTAATACACGTGCTCCTCGGGTATCGCTTTCATACAGCTCCGTGTCTATACTCTGTAGATGCAAAACGCCAAATAAATCCATAACCAACAGAAGCCCACCAAGTTTTCCTACAGAACCCGAAACAGGACCAGAGGGAATCATGGCATCGCCACGGTCGGTTGTTTATTTTTGTGATTCTGCGACTCGCTGGTTGCAAGTGTGTATCAGTCGTTCTCCGGATCTTTTGGGAACATAATGTCACGGTCCCAGAGGCCCTTGAGCATACGGACAAAAACGCCAGCCCACACCAGTATCAAGATCCCCGTCTTGACACAACCAACAATCCGAAGGGCTTCGTTGTCGAAGGCCTTGGCCAATGCGAACGTGGCGGATACCATTGCCGTGTTGGGGAAGACGAAGCTCCACCAGTTCATCTGGAAGGGCATGGCGTACCCCTTGCGCACATACTTGTGCAGAGAACCAACCGACACCATGAAGAACCAGATGGTCAAGCCCCAGAACCAAAGCCCCATCACGATGGACATGAACTTGAGGCTGTACTGGGCATAGACACGGCCCTCCATATCCTCTGGGAGAATCTGGTTCACGCTCGAGCCGAGCATGACGACACCACCACATGTGAAGCCAGGGGGTCCGATGGAGATGAAGACACCCGGGCGCTGCGTGTCGCGAGGGAGCTTCTGTGTCATCAGCCGGTACATGAAGGCGGCGCTGATAAGACTAGACGAACAAGTGTCAGCAACCTAACGACCCAGGCCGCCGATGGTGGAGCCGAACAGAACGCCGATACTGTTCTGAAAGCAACCAGATTGGGACGAAAGAACCAACAGCATAAAGCTGTGGGGAAGCGAATGGGCAGGGGGTGGGTGGCAGAACCCTGGAGACCTTACAGGCTGATGAGGAACCCGGTTCCCTGCGCTGTCAGGCCAGCGAGGGCGATGGCTAGTCTACGGGCGATAACGGGCGATGACGGATCGAGACCAGAAATGATGTTACCGGCGAACGTGGCCCCCAGAAGAAGAGGGTATGCCGGGAAGACCCAGGCAGGGGTCATGGTGTGAATGGGGAATATTCTGTAAAGATTAGCGGCGACGCTGGCGGCGCGGCCGGGGGGAGGCATACTGCGTCGACCAAAGGATCAAGTACATGCCGCAACTGGCAATAACGCTGAAGGGGATGTAAATCCAATAAAGCACCTCGATGGCACGCTGAAGCCAGGGGCCAGTCTCAGAAAAGCCGTATTGGCAGAAATTGATGAGAATAATGGCCGTGCTGCGCCGGTTAGAACACGAGACTGATCCTCTCCGAGCTGCCCTGCAACTTACGAGACGACCTACGACGGGTGAGTATGATGGGCGAGCCGGGGCTGGCAGACAGCGTGGGATGGATGCAACTTACTATGGAGGGGATGAATAGACATTCCATCTGGTCGGTGAAGGAATGGATGAAGCTTCCCGGAGGCGAAAGGGCAAAGCGCATGGCCATCAAACCACAATTGGTGACGAACAAAAACACATTGAACAACGTGAAGACAACACCGACGGAGTAGAGCCATTGCGATTTGTAGGGCACTGGTTTTGCGTTAGACAGGGAGACCGTAGGTGGTGCTCCGTCTTGAGGGGGGGCACGAACCTGTATGCAGCACATTGGCTATACCACCCGTCGCCTGTTCAGCGGGAGGTTAGGAGGGGAGGCGGAGGCGGAGTAGGATCTCGGCTTGCTCACCATAGTCTGGAGCGGGGGGGTCAGCACACGAAGTCATCAAGGAGCCCTGAAAGGGGGCGAGGGCGCGGGGGGGTAGGGTACCATGGTGAACCAGTTCCATTGGTGGCAGCATATGCGATCCCGCAGGCTGACCTTCTTGCCGGCGCGGTGCTTTTTGGCGTTGGAGAGCATGCGGGCGAGACTCGTGGGGCTCGGGGTCTGGTGCATGGCGGTGCCGTTGAAGCGCCTCTCGGGTCGCTGGCCTGACTCCAAAGGCGAAGCACCGGACATGAAGTTGTCTTCGCGCGGCGTCACGTAGCCATTGACGGCGTCCTCGAACCTGTCGGTGCTCACGGGTCGAGGCATCCTGCCAGGCAAAAGTCGTCGGGGGTGCGGGCGAGCAGCTTGGAGAATATATAGAGGCCGATGAGGGCTATGGGCTCGACATGCAAAAGCGCCGTGTTAAAGTTCACCAGCGTGGTCACAAAGACGACCGACTGGAGGACGAGAGAGCCGATGTTGACAATCGACATGATCCTGGTTACGCCGCGGCTTTCACGGGATGGTCGTCTTAAGGCGGGAAGAGCGAGCGTAGGTGCGCAAGTACCAGGAGGACCCAGACGACCAGACTCTATGACCAGGAAGGTACGTTGCAGGGGGTACGACTTAGTGGGTCGCCGGCGGTTAGACAGGCTAGGCCCAAACAGTTTCGAGGGGACGGCCCACGGCTTGTACACACCAGAGAGAGAGAGAGAGAGAGAGAGAGAGAGAGAGAGAGAGAGAGGAAGAGAGGTATCTAGGCCGGGAATGGATGGGTGGCGCGTGGTGGATGTGTGTCGGGTTCGCGTGCTTTGCGTGGGTGTATGTGTGTGTGCGTGTGTGTGTGTGTGTGTGTGTATGTGTGTGTATGGCTGTGTATGAGTGAGTGTGTGTGGGTGTGGGTGGACGGACGGAGATGCCGTATGTCGTCGGTGACGAGGGTGCGCACAAAGTCACCAGGGCTCTTTGTTGCCGTCATCCGCCTGCCGGATCGGCATCGAACTTCGCAACCGCCCAGCCGGGGAGGCTACATATGATTAGGTGGCTAAGGCTGGCGGGCACCTATACAACCTAGGTACAGCAGCATCTTGGCCGACTGTCCGCCGGCCATCAGGTCTTGACGGTCTCGAAGGTATGCGACGCTAGTCATGCACTTGAACTTCCGTGTCGTATGTAGCAGCCCGTTACCCGCGTGGCCGAGTAATGGACTTCCCAGGGCCAACCGTTTTTTTCCCCCCTTCTTTCCTGAACAAGTCGTTGAAGAACTTCGAGGTGGTACGAAAAGTAGTCATTTGGGTAACCTGGTCTTGGTTCCTTCTCTAGGTAGGGAAAACAATGCAGGGTGCGTTACACATGTACAACTGGATGATAAGTGAGATGGGACAGATCTAGATAGCCCTGTAGGGTGGGCATTTAAGAGGTAGGTAAGTACCTACCACATACTCAAAATAGGGCTGGTAATAACCACCTACCTTCCATGGGATATGACTGACTACCCTAACGTGCTTACACTACTAACATTTCTACATGACACCCGTACCAACTTCTTGAAGTGCTATGGGATGGGAGAACATTGGTAAGGTATAGACCTACCTAAGTACCTAATGGGTTCCTTCTATCCAGCCCGGGCGCTGTTGTTGCTTGGCATATGCCGTCTGGCGTCTGGCTGGCTGGGCGACTGAGCTCTATCTACCTGGTCCTGTTTTTACCGGAGCAAACCCCGCGGTACAGGGCTGCTTGGGGGCCCATTCAGTCCATGTCATCTCGGGCGTGCTTCCTTGAATTGATCCCTTGGAGATGCTGTCATCGATCCCTCCAATCCGGCTGTGACGGCAGGCCGGTTCTCCGTCCGTCGCGAACCTCCCTCCCCCCGGCATGGATGCAAGTGCTTCCCGTCCTCGACTCCCGTCCAATTACCTCATCTTACTTCCCCTGCCCGTCTGCTTTGGGTAAAATGCATATGGGTATGGGATGTAACCATTGGAGAAAGTTGATCAGTTGGACCTCTGCCGCACCTCGGGCGCATCAGCCCGTTCGTTCACCCCTGTATTCGCACCACAGTACGGGCAGCATTTGCAAAGACTTGTTGCCATCTATGCTGGATGCCAAATAGTCACTTCTTTACCTTTTTTTTTTGGTCAATCCTTCGTACTTCACGTAAACGCCTCTTTTCTTCGGGCTCTCCCCAGGCGCTCAAGTGGCACCGCCACCAATCCTAGCCCAGCCCCAAGTGTTGCACCGGACCAGAGGTATTTGCTGGTAAAAAAAAAAAAAAAAAAAAAAAAGACTTAAAGCGGACCGGCAGGTTAGGTAAGTTCCAATGGCCGTTGTCAGAACAGCGGTCCCTAACCGGTTTGCGTTGGTGAACACTCTGGCAGACACTCTGCTGTCAATGTCTGAGTCGCCATGTCTGGAGCAGAACAACAACGTCGAGGATCAAGTCAAAAGAGACATACATGGCCGTCCTTATGCTACCGGACCGACATGCAAATACCCCTCAAAAAACACCGTCAAGAGGAATAGCACGGCGCCCAAGCAAGAATACGTGGACGGAGGTAGGCCAATCCAGGAGGTGGGTTACCTACATGACCTAATAATACCATGCACTTAAGTAAGAAATATGCACCCAAGTATGGAAAGAGACAGGTAGGCGGGCAGCACGTCCACTACTTTTCCCTTCCAATACCACTTCCCCATGCGTGGGGATGCCCGGTGTCGTTTGTTTGCCCTTGCATCCCATCGTTACACGGCGACCCGTGGCTCCGGAATTGACGGTCCCCCGGTTTGTCTCCCCCTCCCCCTGGTCTGGTCGCGTTCCCGCCGCTTGAGCGACGACATCGGAATCTCGTCCCAACATCCCGCCAATTGCCATCCCGACCTGGGCCAACTTCCACCACCCACCTCCTCCCACCCCATGGCCCGTCGCACATTCTCTGTTCCTCCGCCCAAGTCACACTCTGTCTCTCCGCACCCCGACGGCAAATGTCTCTACGTACACGGCCACCGGGACAGTGGTCCCTGAAGGACAGCTATGGTGAGGCGCTCCTTGCTCTTCGCTCGCCGCTCGCCCCGATGCGGCGCGGTTGCCACACGGTCTGCTAACGGGGAACGCCGTGAAGGCTTCATTGCCAGTTACGTCGAGGCGCACGCGCAAATGCCCACCTACGCACAGAAGAGGCCTGTCATACGTCCGCCGCAGACCCCCTCCTCTCAGGGCCTCCCGGCGGCGAGGCCGATAGTGACCAGCCGAAAGGCGAGGGCCACCGCCGCCGTCGCCAGCTCCTCGGAACACCAGCAGTCGCCGCACAACCGCCCCTCGTCCGTACCGGCGTCGCACACTGCTCGACGCGATTTCCACAACTACTTTGTCACCCACCTGCCCTCCTCGTCGATGCATCCGGATTCGCGCGTGTCCATGGGCTCGCACCACAAATTGCCGCGGTCGGCTGCCACGCGCCATGTGCCCAGTCCCGGTTCCTTGCCCGCCGCCGCTCCCCCCAACCTGTCGTCGGGCCGCGATATGACGGTCGTGCGCATCCCGTTACGCAGTGCCAAGCACCACTTCGGCGTTGGCGAGTCCCGGGGCCAGCGCCCCTACAACGAGGACACATACCAGGCCGGCACCATAGACATGCCCGCTTTCGCGAAGCGACCCCCTATCAGTCTGGTGCGGAGTGCCATGAAGAGGAGCGGGGAGGGTACGTCGGCAGACAGCGTCTTTGGGGACCCTCAGGTATTCTATTACGCCGTCTTTGATGGGCATGGCGGCACCCAGTGCAGCGACTTCCTCCGAGAGGAGCTTCATGGCTACATTGAAGAAGCCGCCAATGAATTCGAGCTCAAGAGCAGCGTGAAGTCACTGAAGCGGAGGCAGGCTTCTGCCACGGGCCAAGACCCGGAACGAGCCAAGGCGTCTGCTTCACCTGACAGCCAGGGCGGTACGGCTGAAGACATGGCCCAACCGGACATCAAAGAGCCAGATCAAGTGCCAAAGGACGGTATACCTCGAGCCAACGAAGACGGTATGATTCAGGAAGTCGAGAAAGCCGACGCGGTCCCCGGATCGCAGCCCAAGCCGATGAACGCGAATGTGCCAAGGGCCATCCGGCTTCAGGAGGAGCTCGTCAAGGAATACAAGGCGACGGTAGGGGGCTACTTCCGTCGCTTCAACCCCCCGCACTTTACTCTAGGACGAGAGGACCAAACGCCCAAGCCCATGGTTTCTATCGAGACAGTTCTCACCTACGCCTTCTTGCGCGCCGATTTAGACTTCATCACGGCACAAGCACGAAAGCCTGACCCGGACGACCCCTACGTCTCGGATTCGGCTCTGAACGACAATGAAATTCTCGGATCGCCGAGCCACATGCCGCCTTTGGGCCATGGCCTTGGTGGCGGCGAGCGCTTCAAAGGCGGTTCGACGGCCTCGGTGGCGCTGATCTCCACGCCCACTCCCTCCCCCTACTGGCATCCGGCAGCAACCAGTACGCTGCTGGTTGGCCACGTTGGAGACTCACGCGTTCTTCTGTGCGATACATCGACGGGTCTGGCAGTCCCACTGACCAGCGACCACCACCCCAGCTCCCCTGGCGAAGCTCAACGCCTACGTCGCTACGCCGCCTCGTTCGTGACGGATTCCTTCGGCGAGGAACGTATCCAGGGGCTGGCCAACTCCCGAGCGTTCGGCGACATGGGCTCAAAGCGGCTGGGCGTGTCCGCCGAGCCCGAAATCACGCGGACCGAGATGGGTCCCGCGCAATACAGCTTTCTTGTGCTCATGTCGGACGGCGTCTCCGGCACCCTCAGTGACCAGGAGATTGTCGACATCGTCAAGGAAGCCAAGACGCCCGAGCAGGGCAGCCGGAACGTCGTGAGCTACGCCACCGAGGTCACCAGTAACGGCGATAACGCGACATGCCTTGTTATTAGGCTCGGCGGTTGGGAGCGGCGAAGCGAAGGTGGCCTGGGCAGCCTGGGGACCAAGGAGATCCGGGATTTCCGGCGAAACGAGGCCAATGATCCCCGGAGGGGACGTCGATGAACATAACGGGGTGGTCGCCCCATGGCGTTTCTGGGGCGAGGCCCGTTTACTCTTAGTACAGACAAGGGGGTATCTGAATGGCGGCGCCATAAGCCAGCACAATATAAATCATCCGCGGCTATAGCCACCAAAAGCCACAAAAGACGTATTCAGAATGGATATTGTCATACATCCAGGCGAGATGCCGCACAAAGGTTGCCAATGCCTGTGGAAAAGGTGTGGGAGGGGGTACCAGCAGGACCTGCGATTAAGTATATAAAAAGTCGACGGCAGGTCATCTCATCATACCTCGATAGACGACGTACATAAAAAAAATGCATACAGGCCAAAAAGGAGTAGCCGTCAAGCCGCCTGCCATCAGAAACTTGCTGTACACAAGAGAGTCAAGCCTTCTCTTTCCCCCCTTTTACCAGCAAGGACGCGGCGTCCTGCCTGCCTACCTGCCTGCTTCCGTTGCCTCCCCACCCCCCCAGCGGCTGTGCTCGCGCAGTAAGCGTGGTAAAAACCAAAAAAAAAAAAAAAAGTGTCAGCGCCAGAGCACGCCCGGCCTCTTTCCTTCCCCCGGCACGGCAACGGGACCCGGTCACCTCTTCAGGTTCAGCTTCTCCAAACGTTTACAGCTGGGGCGCTCGTAATTCCGGGCGGCCTGCAGCTTTTCGGGGTCGGGGAAGAACCAGCCCTGGGCCTTGTCGACCATGTCCTGGCGCGTGCGCGTCTCGGCCTCGCACTGGCTCCGCATCAGGCTGACGAACTTGACGTCGGCCTGCCGGTCGAGCTGGCCGAGGCTGTGGTCGGACCAGCCCGCCACCTCATGCGGGTTCACGTAGTAGGGCACGGCGAGCTTGGACGAGGAGCGGCGCAGCACGTGGTGCGGCGGCTTCTCCTGGTCGAAGACGACGCTGGGCATCGAGGGCTGCGACTCGCCCGACGAGAAGAGGGACGTGAGCAGGGGGAAGAGGAAGAGGAAGATGATGGGCAGCAGCGACACCAGCGTGTCCCAGCCGCTCGCCTCCCGCCGCTGGGCGTTGGCGGCGGCGGCCGCCGCCGCCGCGTCGCGTGGCCGCCTCCGCGGGCCCGCGCCGCCCATCTGGTGTACGCGGAAGCCGCGGTTGCCGCCGAGGTTGAAGACGAACTGGGGCCCCGTGTCGAAACCTGCAACGTGCGCGTCAGCATTTCGGTCCGTGGCATAGATCTCGGCGGGGGGGAAGGAGGGGTCGTCCGGGAGGTCGAGACAATCCTCCTCTCGCCTGGCGCAGGGAGGATGCGTGCGCATTGAGGACGGGGGACGGGGGGGCGGGGGGGGGGGGATGCGGCTTACCTCCAAAGGGCCCTCCGAAGCCACCGCCGAAAAAGCGCTGGAACATCTCCTCGGGGCTCATCTCGTCCTCCCACATGTTGCCGCCGCCGAAGCCGGCGGGGCCGCCGCCGGGGGCGCGGCCGCCGAAGCCGCTGAAGGGGTTGGACTGGGCGCGCGCGCTCTCGAAGCGCGAGTCGGGGTCGGTGCCGAAGCGGTCGAACTTTTCCCTCTTCTCCTTGTCGCCCAGCACGCCGAAGGCGCGGCTCACCATCTTGAAGGCCTCGTCGGCGTGCTCGTGGCCGTTCTTGTCGGGGTGGGTCAGCAGGGACTGCTTGCGGTAGGCCTTCTTGACCTCGGCGTCGGAGCACGACGCCTTGACGGCCTCGAGGCCCAGGATGTCGTAGAAGGCCGTGGGCGAGCAGCGGCGGATGCGCAGAACGGCGGCCTTTTGCTCGACCGTGTACTTGCGGTCCTGGTTGCCCTGCTTGTGGTCCCGGTTGCGCGCCGAGTCGCTGCCGCCCGTGTCGGCCCCCGAGGCGGTTGCGCTGGGCATAGCCGCGGTGTGGAAGGTGTGGAATGTGCGGTGGTGGTGATGGTGGTGAAGGGTGCGACGCGCGGTCGATGGCTCGTGGTCGAGACGAGGGCCAGGCGTGCGTTGACGAGAGGGCGGGCGGGCGGGCGGCTAGAAATGATCACACATATCCCGGGGGTCGTCGTGGGTGAGGCTGGATACTACCCAAGTACCCTGGATAGGTGGGTAGGTAGGTATGTAATAGGTGGTAACTTATGTAGGCACTGCTTTGGGCCCGCGATAACTTGGCGTGACCCGGGTTGCACTGGGGTTTTTTAAACCCGTCCAAGTGCCAGACAGGCAGAAAACGAGGGCGGCAGCAAAGAGTCGTTGGTGCTGGACGGGGCACCCAAGGAAGGGCGGCAAGAGGGTCGTCGGTTGGGGTACCTGCACCGATAACGAACGGGTGAGGCTGATGATGAGGGGGGGCTGGCGGGCGGTTTGCTTGGAGCACAATGGATGGGCCGGCCACAAGGACTGGAGGGCAGTCGCAGGCGTGTTGTGCTCCCCGTGACGCAGGTAAATAGTACCTTAGTATGTGAGTACTAATGGATGGTGGAGAGTATGGAAGCTGGAGGCCGGTATGCAATTACTGGGTGTACGTTGTAGGTACGCCGAGCAGACACGGATCGCAGCGGGACATGCAGGTTGAAACAGAGGTCGTGTGTGCGGGCGGTTCTGCAATGCTGCCACCTAAGAGGTAAGTAAGTAAGTATCTATGGTCTGCAGCAGCATCGTCTGACATCGCCCACAGTCAGAAGAGTCCCGTCGGCCCCTCCCACCCCCCCCCAAGTTTGGTTAGTTGCCCGGGCTCGGGCCCGTGAAATCCGTCCGTCTACATAGGCAGGTAGGTCCCATACCAGCAGGGCCTTTTCGCGTCCCGATGGACACCGATACAGACACCGAGAGAGACACTGGATGGATATCCGGGCACACACAGCCAGTTATCGCAGGCACGGATTGGGTCAGGTCGATGAGGCCACCGCCGGCCTCATCAGCCTGTTCGGCTTATTATAAAGCTGGCAGCTGCCACGCAGCTGCATCTTCGCGACTTTTGGGGGCTTTCCGATGGGGTGATGTTCCGTCGTGGTGGTCGCCGTCGATTACCTAACACGCTGGTTTTGTTCGCTCAGCAACAGCTTTACAGGGATCACCCCACCACGGCTTGCAGAGCTATGACGGACGGTCCAGGGGAGCGGGCGGTAGCAGAAAAGAAAGATGGAATGACGATATCCAATTGACTGACGCGCGCCCATTTGGGTGACGACTTTCTCTACCATCGCCAGCCGTGTTGCTGCTGCTGCTGCTTGTGTATCGACCCCTCCCCCTCCGCGTGCGCGCACCGTCTTATTCGCCGGCATATACATACCGCTTTGCCTCTTCCCTGGTCTACCCACATTCTTCTGCTGTGGCTGACGATACGCGCGTAAACCACCACCACCCCCGGTCGTCACCCTTCATCGCCCACCATGGCGTCGCCCGAGCCTTCGAAAACGTCCTCGCTGGCCGTCCTGTCCGCCTGGGGAAGTGCGTATCGCCCAGCCAACGGCCCCCTTCCCCCCCCCTGTGGGTTTACCCGAAGCTGACCTGTGCTTGTAGGACACTCCATGGCCCCCACGGGCCTGGCCACCATGATCACGGCACTGCACATGCGGCCTCTCCAGGTCCGTCCCATGCTCTTCGTGCCCGTCCTGATGTTCTCCAGCTACATCAACCTGCAAGGGTTCAAGAAGGACAGCGCCGGCATCTCGGCTGCGGCAAGCGGCACCTACGCGCTGCTTGCTCTGCGACGCAGCCCGGGCGCCTTTCTCAAGAGGTTCACCGTCCGCGGCGCAGTGCGTGGTGTCGCCGTGGGCCTGGCCTTGATGAATGCCGCAGGCTGTGGATGGGTCTATGCTACAACCGACCGCAAGGCCGAGGCTGAGGAGAGACGAGACAATCCCAAATGGGTCGAGTGAGGATGAGTTGGGTTGATAATGCCGTATGAGCCACGGCCTGAGGTTCAGACTGCCAAAGCCTTTGCGGCAGAAGCAAGCAT
Organism: Nigrospora osmanthi; assembly: GCA_029489945.1. Taxonomy (NCBI): domain Eukaryota; kingdom Fungi; phylum Ascomycota; class Sordariomycetes; order Amphisphaeriales; family Apiosporaceae; genus Nigrospora; species Nigrospora osmanthi. The sequence continues at coordinate 5,079,036 of CP120494.1, read as the reverse complement.
CTGGCCACTGTATACATATATATATATATATATGTGTGTGTGTGTATGTGTGTGTGTGTGGATGTGTGTGTGTGTGTACTCACGCCACTATACACCACCATCCTACTCCCAATGGAGATGGACATTCAACCCCAACCTGCGAACCGCGCTAGTGGCACAGTCCCGCTAGTAGTATACAGCTATTGTCTGCTCCGTATTCTTGTATAACGGCAGCATAACCACAATGCCTACCAAAACGCCAAGGAGACTCTTCAGCACTTGAGTGGCCTCCATGTTAGGTGGTCCCTGAACATGACAAAGGAAATACAGAGGGGAAGAAAAAAACGCCGGAACAAGCAATAACCCAAACAGAAGACATCCGGTGTCCCCTACCATGAGCCCAAGTAATGGATTTGGCTAGGTGACTCCGTATGGCAATCGTCAGCTTCCATAGTCGCCTTCCTGCGACGCGAGAAGCTGTTCCAATTTTGGTCGCCTATAGTTGCTGCTCGCTCACGGATTGTCTAGGCGGCAGGGGTGGGTGAGTAGTCTGCGGACTCGTTATGGTTTTCGCCGTGAGAAGCCAGACAAAGAGGCACACGGCTGCGACGACAGTGAAGTAGAAAAACTGCCCGGCAGTGAAAGAGGGGGTCGGCAGCTTCTTCTCGATGATGTGCCGCACGTGGGCAAGCTGGAAGTCGCTGAGATATTGAATGTCGGTCGGACGAGCCTTGGGCTCGGCAAATCGGTTGTACTCGGCCAGGATGGAGGACGAGTCCCAGCCCTTCCATTTCCGGTACACGCCCACCACACAACCCGTTCTGTGTTTGCCGTGGTTGCAGTGGATGAGCAGCGGGTGGTTTCTCTCATCAGCAACGAGTCCGATGATGGATTGCATCAGGGGCAAAGGGATCTCGGCCTTCTTGGTGCCTGCCATGTCGAAAACGTAGTGGCGAATTCCATTGCCGTCGATGAAGTCCTGGAACTCCCGGGGTATATCTTTCTGGACGAGGGTGATGATGGTCTTCAGCCCCAGGTTGCTGAGGTAGGAGAAGTCGGCGGCCTGTGGATAGCTGCTGCGGTAGACACCAGGCGCCACACGGCCAAAGTTCTCGGGCTGTGCGAGAGAGACGGGCAGAGGGCGCGGGTTGCCCACGATATCCTTCGCCGACTCGTAGACTGGAGCAGAAGGTTAGCACACACGACAGTGGACCGCGGGGAGGGGAATCGAGACGAACCATCTTGAAGTGCATTCTCGGCCATCTCCGGCGTTCGAGCAGCGTGCTCAAGAGAAACGAGGGGGACGTGGGTGGCACGGCAGCTTCCGGGCACGTCCGAGTGACAAGGGTCGAGGTCGTTCATGGAGGCGGGCAGGCTGGCCTCAGTAGTCGAGGCCACGGGGAGCTCCATGGCGAAGACGGGCGCGTCGGGGTCGTAATGGGAGTGTAGAGGTTGTCGCGGTGGGCAAATATTACTTTGGGTTGGTTGTTTTGCGGCTGAGTCTGGCTCACGAGAGCAGAGGGGAGGAAGCGAGGTCGCGGGAGCAACACAAACGTGGATGCAGTCTACAGACCACAAATGGGACGGACGAACTTGAAATTGAGAAGATCCATCTTGTCCAAAGGTACGGGTGTGAAATGGGGGTGTAGAAGCACGGTTGGTGATCAGAAGAGGACGGAGGGCATTTTTCTGTCCACTGTCCAAGGTCCGGGGCGAAGAGGTTACAGTTGGGGGAGCTGGCTTCCATGTCGTGGGTCGGAGTTAAGTGAGTTTATGTACGCGGGCATACAGAGCGAGCGCGAACATGGGCGAGGCGGAGAGTGGGCTGACGGCGCCCGTGTGGAGAGAGAGTCACGGGTACCGAGGATACATTCCCTACGCGAGTACCTTTACCTGGGTGTGCAAAGTAAGGGAAGAGGTAAGCAAGTACTTGGGTAGGTAGCTGTACTATGGAATGTACAAAGTATTTGCAGCGGGAGGTCGGTAGGGGGGGAGGGAGAGGGAGAGAGAGAAAGGGAAGAGACGAGAGGCGTCCCGGATGGGGAACAATAGTCGCAGTGTGCGAAGACTTGGGGCCCCAGCTAAGCAGCGCCCTCGCTTAAGCACAGCAAGAAAGCCCGCGCCGTCCCCGCCAGGTACACAAGTAACCTGTAGGGTAGGTACCTACTTACTTAAGTACCTACCTCAGTAGGTAAGTACTTGGGCGTGGGAGGCATGTAGTCGGGATGGGATGTACCTACCTACCTACCTCTATGCGTACGTTCAATAGTACCTGTCCGTATGGGATCCCAGTGGTTTGTGGGCGCTGCAAGCTCGGCGGCACTCCGTACAAGCACAGGGCCTATCTGTAGCTAGTAGGGTTTTAGGGGACCTCGTCGAAAGGTTCCGAGTGGTTTTGCGCCGCCCAGGCGGGCGTGGGGGGCGGATCGTCGTCAATCTCCCAATCTCCGTCGCGCAGCACAGCACTGCGCTGTTCACAGCGAGCATGGATGGATGGATGGCACATGGGTTTGCATACCTGGAGAAGAGGCCAATGTAGGAGATGTGGACCCGCTGCTGTCCCAGATGATGATGGCAGTGGACAGGGAGGGTCGTCACGCGAGTGCTCGAGAGGGAGGGCTGGCACGGCTTTTCTTTCCATTTCCTCGTGCCTGTTTGTTTTGCCAGGTTGCGGCGGCATCCCATGTCATTACCTACCTACCTACTTACACAGTAACCTATGTACTCTATAGTAAGTTAGGTACGTACATATGGATGGGGTGACTGACCCATCCACCATTACTTACTTGGATTACCTGGGTGCTGTTTATGGATCTATTATGGCTGGCGGGCCCCAAAAACGACGTAAAGGCCGAACAAGTGGCCATCAGCCCCCGTCTGCCCGTGTCGCTTCCCCTCGCTGGGATGGAATCCGGGCAGCGTCTCCCGGCTCGCCCGTCTCCCCGTCATCCATACTAACCAGCTCGCCTGCCTGCCTGCCGCCGCCGCCGCCGCCGCGTCTTTTTTCCTCCTCCTCTCGTTGCCCGCGCTGCCGCCGCTCCAGGGGTGGAGCCGAGATATGTCATGGCCGCAAGACGCTTATGAAACCGCGCGTCTCTGGGCGCTCGTCCAGCGTCACCGGCGGCAGCTCGGCCTGCGCTGACGTCGAACCCTCTTCTGCGCCGCGCCGCGCCTAGAAACGTTGGTGCGGCTCGAGGCTTTTCTTTGCGGTGGCCGCGCCTGCCTGAGGCCGTGCCGGCCCCGTCCCTTACTTTGCTAGCCATTGCCCGTCCCTCGGGGATCCATGAAATGGAAATCTTGATTTGCCTTTACACAAAAGACTATGGTGCCTTTATACATCCGACGTCGATATGCCTGCATCCCCCTGATGCTCTCCCGGCCTCCCGGCCCCCCGGTTTATGAAAGCCTCCATCCCGACTGGATCCCCCCTGCTGTGTCACCCCGAACCGTCTTTGTGCTTCCCAGCTGCTCCAGATGCGATGCGCACTATGCCGGAGCCACCCGGTCTCGTTTGTGCGCCCGAATTGCCCTCATCTCCACGCCTCGTTCGTTGCTTCCCTCCCTTGGCACTCCGCATCCTTCCGACAAGTGCCTCACCACCTCGTACCACCTGGTGAAACCGTCTCGGTTGGAATACGTGCGACTGCTGATCATAGCAGCGCCGCCGCTGTTGGGGACGGTCGTGTCTGCCCTGGAAAGCCGTCGATACGCCTCCTTTTCCCGCGCTGCCGGAAAGCTTGAGAGCAGAAAATCACAGGCCTCCCGCCCTCCTCGCCCGCCAATAGTATGGTCCCAACACAAAGCATCGATCGGGTCGCCTTCGCTTTGGCAGCAGCCCAGAGCGGCGCGCGCGCACAGCGCACTATGACGAAGCGTCCGCCAAGAAAGCCTTCCGTAGAGCATTGACCTGTCTCCTGAACTCGAAGCATGTTTTTTTTTAACCTCATATAGTAATGCATAGCTGCCTGCTAGGTGACGCCTACCAGCAAGTGCGCAGGTGGCTTCCAATATTCCAGGTGTCACGTGCAGCGTCTGACCCCATGGGTACTCGTCTCCTTCTCCTTCTCCGTCTCCGTCTCCTCCCTCAATTCCATCTCGCATCCTTACCTTCATCCACCTGAGTCGGACGGGGGGTTAGGGGGCCTTCCAACTAATACGATCTTCTATTTCCTCCATAAGAACAGTCCCTGGTCCACCCCGGCCGGCCCTGGAAATGCGGAAATGTCCACCGGCATTACAAAGCACGCTCAATCCACAACTGCATGCGGCCTAGCCTCCCATGGATGGCTACATCCCAAGAGCGCGCTTTTAATAAACTTCCCTGAACCCGCCCCAGCTCAGCTGCCGTGCCGGATCCCCCGGTGAGAGCTACATACGTACCTCATACTGCCTACGGGGGTGGCCCAGCCTCTTCAACCGATAAACCTCGACGCGCATCGCGCATTGCCGTCATTCCTGGGTGCCTGGACCTCGGTCTCTGCGGCGGTTATAGGAGGGACGAACGCAGCTGCGAACGCCCGCCTCGCCCATCGACAGTTCTGTCGTTCCTGTCAGCCGAGCGTCAGCCACGGAGCCCTATGTCCAGCTCCCCCGGCCAGGCCATGCCGTCCATCGGCAGCCCTATGCGGCCAAGGCTGTCGGAAAAGGGCGACGCCGTACGGCAGTCGGCGCTGGCTGGCTGGCAGGCAGGTTGAGAGCTTCTGGCCAGGCAGTTCGGCTCGAATGGCCGAGGGTGGTCAGCCTGGATGATTAATAACGCCCTTGGCCAACGTAAGTGTGTGTGTGTGTGTGTGTGTGGTAAGTCAGTCAGTGTGCCATGCAGCACGCATTCTGGGGGTACGGAAGCAACCTCCTGTACGCAGGATACATACCAACCGGGCATCGATCGACCTGGTTGGTGTCTTCAGTTACCTGCACTCTATGTAGTGAGCAAGTACCTACTTATGTAGGTGAGCAAGCCCGTACTTATGTATGACTGGCCATGTTACATCCGGCGCACGCGGACTCTTCCACGAACATACCATACCGCCCTTCCACCACCACCACCACCACCACGCACCCCTCTCCGAATGCCTTGCAGCCGGGCCATCCCACCCCAAGGACCCATGGGATCGTGACAAGCGCCCAGTGCCCGGGCTAGAGCGTCGCCCGCAGCTCGGCCACGTACGTCTGCTTTCCCGCTCTCCTCTCGCTGGCCATGTCCTTCATGGACCGCGCCGGCTGGCCGGCCAACACCTCGTCCACCAGCTGGGCGACGTCTTGCGCGCAGCCGAACGACAGGGACCAGCCCGCTCCCCCATGGCCGTACGAGTGCACGATGTGACTGTCCCGGCCGCGGAGCTCGCGCTCGACTCGCACGTTCTGGCCGCGGAACGGACGCAGGCCCTGGGCGAGGGGGTAGTTGGGATCGACGCGGGCCTTTGTCAGGCCCGGCAGAAACGACTCGCACCTCTGACGCATCCGCCGGATGATAGGGCTGTCCAACGTAAGATCGAGGTTCCATTCATGCGGCTCCGCGATGCCGCCTATGAGAAGGATCTCGTCGTTTCTGGGCACCAGGAATACGATCTCGTTGGAGCTGCGCGCCGCGTTGGCCGTGATGGTCAGCGCCGCCTCCACCTTCGGAAAGTCCGACCCGTCGTTGATAACCCGGATCAGACCTCCGCGGATCGGGTATGCGCTGTCGTCGCCCGCAAGGACTTGCCCTTGCAAGCCAGTGCAGTTGACAATGACGTCGGCGTCGAAGCGCTCTCGCAGGGCTGCCTCGACCTGCAGGAGATCGGATGTGATGGTCTCGGTGACGAGGACGGCTCCCTTCCGCTCCACGAGATTCATCAGCCAGCCCATGGCCTTGTCCGTGTCGATGATGGGCGCCAACAGCTCGTAGGCGTCCACGGCGCCATACGACTTGTCCACGCGCCGCTCGTCTAGCAGGCTCGCCCCCCGGCGGAAGCCACGCACCCCACTGGCCATGATCTCGGCCATCTTGGAGTGCTCGTGCTTGTCGTTTTCCACTGGCTCGAGGAAGAAGAAATCTGAAGGCATCATGCGGACGCCGGATGCCTCGCTCAATGCTGGGATCGAGGCAATTCCATCCCAGATGTGGTATGCCGTCATGCACCAACGCTTTGAGTGGGCAAGCGAGATCTTGTCGGTGTGGCTGCCGCACACGGCAGGGGGGAACTCCCACAGAGCCCCAGCAATTTGGGATGTCAACCGGTTGTCCTCGCTCGCCCAGGCACTGGCTCATGGTCAGTCCGGCTTTCCACACACACGCACCCATACACATCCCCATACGGAGGCTTTGCGGACTCACGAGCTCAAAATCGTGACATGGTATCCACGGTCCAGCAACACCCAGGCGTTCATGAGCCCCGTGACGCCGCCACCAATGATAAGAATATGAGGGGCGTCGACTGTCGGCTTCCTTAGGGGCTGCCCCAACGGCGACAGGTCCCTCCACAGTGTCAGAGGCATAGCGTATGTTGGGACTGTGTATTGTTGGCCGGTGTAAGAGTATGGTACGCAAAGTATAAAAAAGGGCAAAAGCAAACTATCGTCGTGGCGCTTGGTGGGAGGAGGGTCTAGCAGTGATGAGTCCCCCCGGGGCAAAGTCTATGTTCTCAGTCCCCTTTATACCCAACCGAAGGCTGGACCTCGCCGGCAACACTGGCAAGCTCTACCTGCCCTCGGAAAGAAGGAGGGATGGGTGGATCGATCGGAGAGGGGGTGGTGTTGATCAGTACATGACAGTACGGGACGAACAAGACCAAAATACAAACACCCTACCCAGGCCGTCGGGAGGGAGGGGGGGCGAACAAGACGATGTGACCTCATCCTCCTCAGGGTGCCCGGGTAAGCAAGACTGGGTATCTCACACCGTCAGTTGCAAGCAGATCCGGAACAGCCAGGGGTCGGGGTGGTGGGGGTCGGCCCTTTCGTGTTATAGTCGCTCAGCCCGGCCCAAGCCACTCGGCGGGGCGCCAGCCGGAGACGTCGTCGGCTTTCGGTTTCAGCAAGTATCTAGAGCAGATGACCCTCCCGGGCTGGGTTGGCCCGTCCAATAGCCAGCCCGACAGGCAAGTGCCGCGGCGGGCCACACTGGCGTCGGCCTGCACCACCCGTGTAAGTGCCTCGATTCCGGTTCAGGTGACAGCGCAGCGTCGCCTCCCCGCAGGCGAACCCCATACGCACCAGTCACGGTCGGGTTCGCGGGACTCGCTTGGCTGGGACACACGCAGACCCGGCCCGCCACGGTGCTCTGTTAGAATAGGGCTGGGAGGAAAGTCGCCCATCCCTCGGCGGGCTACTGCACGCCTCCCGAGCTATACAAGGGCGCCCACACTAATCGAGCCTGGCAGGTGATCGGCCGTATATACTTTTTTTGGACGTGTGCAGGACGACTGGCTGCCTGGGGAGGCTCGGTCGAAGGGTTTGATAAGCACGACGGGCCATTTGGTCGCCTTATTTCCCACCATTGGCTTGGCCCGTCTGGCCAAAGCCCGTGGTGGTGTTGACATCCAACCCCAAGATCGGCCCGCCACAGTGTCACTCATGATGGCCCTGCCCCTAGAAGCGAGCTCTATGTGGAATGTAAGTAGTTACGATTGGTCATGTTAAGCCCAGGGCTGGCACTCCGGTTGTTTTTGATTGGAAGCCCGACTTGCCGTGGTCACTTACTTACTCGGGAGGCTGTCGTATGCCCCAAAGGGGCAAGGGGAACGCCACCCAGGCCAGGAGCAAAGGTGCTGGGGATACCACAGCTCGGCTTGATGCCGTGGAGCCTCGGGACCGCGGCTATACGGGACGCCGACGACGGATGCTCACCAGCTGCTAAGCAAAGACAGGCCGGCTCTGGGCAGTTCTCGGCCGCGTTACTTCTCGGTGCTGGAGTCCCGGCTCTGTACGGGCCCTTTGCCAACAGGCACGGCCACGCTACAGATACACGAACTACTGTAACCGCCAGCAACGACGGTCTCCGACGTGAAGAGTCACTCGATGGCAGTCCACGAGGAAGTGTGCCCCCTTCTCCCCCCTCCCTCAGGAAAAAAAAGGAAGCTGAAGGTGATAGAGGGGCGATGGGTGTCTTAGCTATACGACCAACTAGAGGGCGCCGTTTCTGGGGGAAAGCACGGGAGGGGGACCATCACCGCAACGTCACCGAGCCCGAGCGGTAGGAAAAGACACCCCGCCAGGGACAAATCTCCCGCCTTCCCGACGACCTTCCAGAGCTGGAACTGATAGACCGGGGAGGGAAACCGGGTGCGCGAAGACATGGCCGCCGGGCGTGATGTGCTGCCTGTTGTTCGAGCCGGCTCATTGGGCCCGCGTCCCCGAGGCTCGCATCGCGGGGTCATCCCGCCGTAGGGGTTGCAGTGAACACGGCGTAGCCGTCGCATGCACACATACTTCTACATACTTACACATACATACACATACATACATACGTATATACATATACATACACACCCACACACGCACGCACGCACACACACACACACACACGCACATACGCACATACGCACATACGCACATACGCACATCATACGCAGCAAGCAGTCGGCAACCGGCGGATATACACTAGGCTCCAAAGTGAGACAGGACGGCGCATCGAACTAGGCCGATGACCCTGGACCTCTCTGGCCACGAGATCATGGAGGGCAAGGAATTCTTGACGCAGGGCCGCTACGGGTCCGGCGCGGCCATTGGAGGATATGGAACGTCCATGCTGCGCCATCGAATCGGGCTACGGGGAGCCGGGGCTGTGGCGCCTCGGTATGGCATCCGACGGATGGGACGAGAGGACGAGAGGACGAGAGAAGACGCCTCCCGACTCCGTCATCAGCTGCATCGGGGGTGGGCAGTGGAGGCAAATGGTGTTGACGCCCGTGAAAAGAAGGGAAGTGTGATACGTAGTGCCCGAGAAGAAGTTCATGGAAAGAAAGAAAGAGGGAGGTAAAGGTGGCTCGACATTAATCCCACGCTCCTTCCCGTCGGGCTGGGACGCTTTCCCATTGGACGGGCCGAGCGGACAACCACGCCCCTCCTCTGCAGCTCTCTCTGTCTCTCTCTCTTTCTCTCTCTCGTCCGGCGCCTTGGCCGGCCGGTCTGGCTTTTTCCCGGGCCATCTCGCTTGACAGCGGGAAACCCTTGGGTCGGTATCCCGAAGAAGCGGCCTGCATCTGCCCATCCAGTATGCTGTCCCCGCTCCCTTTTCCCCCTTCCGACGATATCGACCCATTTTCCGTCGCTACACATTCAGCCGCCCCCGACGAACGTCGTCCTGCTTCACCGGTCTTACAAAGCTTACCCGCGCCTGTCGGTTATTCCTGCGCCACGTGTACGCCTCTCCCTCAACCCTTTCTCCCCTCCCCTTTCCCCCCTTCTTCCCCCTCCTCCCCCTCCTCCCTCCCCCCCCTCTCGCTCCGGCTCCTCGACGTACGGCGGCGAAGCCGTCAAACTGCAGCCGCCGACCCCGGGAAGGGTGGGTGAAGAGCGGTGTACTTCCTGTCGCCTGACCCCACATCTTCTCATAGGCCGCGAGGGCCCCATGGGCCACCGTCCCGCTTGAGGCTGATATGCATAAGGCTGACTGGGACGCGCTGACGGTGCAGCCGTAACGAATGCCCGCAAGCAGCAGCACCTGCAGCCCGTCAACCACGCGTGTGGCCTGGGCGGCCAAAAGGGGCATCGCGGGTGGGTAAGCGCTCTGCAAGCGTGCCCCTGGACGCCCCGTTACCTGCCAGCGGTACGCCGTACGCACTGCTGACTGACTTGGCTACCTTGCCCCGAGGTACCTCCCGCGTACTCTGTCATGCGGCACCCGCAAAGTCCTCTGCAGCGTCCGGGAGCCTCGGGCCCCCCCTGGCTGTGCCTCCTGTTCGGCCGGGCAGGGCTGAAGCTTGGGGGAGTGTGCATGACAGGATGGGGGGAGAAAAAGCGACTAGACGCTACGTGTCGGTGCGGGTGAAGATCTGTCAGACGTATTACGGAATGCCATCTTCGGCGGTCCAGGAAACATCAGCTCATATGCAGCACCCATCTCACCGAAGACACGGCGTGGCCTTCGTGAGCCTACTTGCATGCCCGTGGACTGGCGCCTTCGACATGTCCCGGTCTTGTGTCCCTCCCGGCACGGCTGTCTGTAAACTCCGAGCATACAGGATCCAGAGGGTAACGGCCTGTCCCAGTCACCTCCTCGGGCCGCGGAAATCTCGTCGACGACGTGACTGACTTTGGTCAAGGTAGCCACGAGCGGCCATAGAACTTACCGAAAGGCTCCGCGGTAGTTTGATGTGCTGCTGGCGTGGAATGGGGGAGCCAGGGAGGCAGCTCATCAGCCCAATTCACGGACCCCTTCCACGCGCTGTAACATGCCGAGGAGACGACCTCTGGTTTGCAAGAACAAGTGGAGGACCATCTTCAGGCCTAGCCAAACCAGATCTGGATTTATTGGAGACCATGCCGGCCGTTCACCTCAGCAGCGATGGGCCCAGATGTTCAATGTCCGACATCCGACATACGAGTGCCGCATGACTGTTGGTTCTATCCATGACCCTGAAGGAACACGATGTTGAAGGAAGCGCTTTCGTTGCGTTCGTGTGGTGATCCGTCCTTGCTGTTTAGGACATGGTCCTTTGAGTCTTTCTGGGAGCTCTTGGGTTCGAGCCTGCCCTGCCCCCGTGCCCATTTGCCGGTTTCTACCAAGGCCTGCCCTGCGCGAGAGAAGTCGAGCCGCGACCGCGTCGTTCTGTTGGTTCTCCGGTTATCTGGGTGTCTGTTCGTCGCCAACGGGCGCATCCGGCTGGGGGTTTGGGGGATAAGTGTGGACAAATCCTGGCCTTGTTTAGGTAAGTACCTCCTATTTGGACCTCCCGTTTGCGCAAATGATCCTGCCACAAAGGAGCCTCAAAGTACCGCACGACATGGCATTCCCAGAGGAAACCCCTTTCGACTCTTGGCCTGAAAAGGCTCGTGTGGACAACCGACCCAGGCAGATCCTTAGGTCTAGAAGGGTAGGAGTGTCAGCATCGCGAAGCATACTCGCCATCACCCACCCACTGTTTCTCACACCTACCCACGGCCAAGCCCATGGGAACCAGGCAAGGATGGGATATCCTCAGATATGCACGTCTTGTGGCAAGTCAGAGTATTTGGTCAGCACCAACGGTCTCTGCCAAACGTGCGACGCCGAGCCCCGGACCAATGCGTCGTATGCCGGGGGGAAACGGCCGGTTCTCTACTACGAAGACCTCCCCGTCCCGGAGGGAGGGGTGTGGGATGCAAAGAGCGGAAAAGTCATGGCCCAGGGCCACGAGCGACACGGTCCGGAGCCTAGAATTCTACCCGGACGCCGCAAGCGAGGCCGCGTTCTGGTCCACGGACAGACGTGGGCGGCGAGTGCACGTCGGGATCAAGATTCCGGGCAAGCGCGTGTGCTTTGGCGACAGCCGCTATTCTTCCGCATGCCAAGGGACTACTCCCACCGGCCAGGGCAAGTCCGGCCAGGACGACGGCTCACGAACACACAGCAGGCCCGGGAACCAGAGCGAGAACCAGGGCCAGAGACGGGCATCCTCTCCGAGCCAAGAGCCTTCGTGTGCTGCCGAATGAGGTTCTTCAGCCCGATCGAGCACGCCTTCACCCCCCTGAGGACGGACGCGGCCCGCATGTTCAACTGTACCACCGTGATGCATTGGTTCGGTTGACCGGCTGGAAGCTTGGCACCACGCTGGACGATGTGCTCCCTTCGCTGTGGCACCGGGTTTCCCGCGAGGACTTGCAGCTCGAGGCAGTCGGCTCGGTTTCCGTCCGGGTTCTCGGCCGATGAGGACCACCGCCGTATTGCTCTTCGGGGAACGCGCAGGGAAGCGCCGCCGAGCGGCCACCACCAACCCCCCGTCGGCCTGATCTACGCGAGGGATCTCTGATCTGAAGGCTGGCAGACCCGCAAACTTACACAGGACCTAGTACAACTTAGATTCCCCAGAGCCCTACGATGGATTGATGGGCTTTTTCGGCAGGGATGAGCGCATGACATGCATGAACTCTATCTGGTATAGCGATGAGCAGATTGCCAGGCAGACGAGGCAGGTTGTGTGTGTGTGTGTGTGTGTGTGTGCATGGCCCCCGGATGGGCAAAAGGGTTTCTTTTTTTCACCTCTTCTCCGTCCGAGTTCGGGCAGACCGGCAACGTCGTCCCAGGGGCGCGGCAAGGCGTGCCTGTCGCTTGCTATACCCGCTACTGCTCCTCTACTTACGTAAAATTAAGTGCCTATCCCCCCATTAGGCAGGTAGAGGATCCCGTCGCCGTCTCATGTGGCGCATAAGATGGAGTGTAAGTAAAGATGCAGCTCGGGACGGCGCATGGCCCGTAGTGGGAAACGTTACATCGCCGCGCCGGGGGGCGAGGAATAGTACTTACAGGGCTACATGACCGCGGCTACATACTATACTGCTGAGCAGCTGCTACTACGCCCCCAACTTGTCTCGCCATCCCGAGAGAAGAAGAATAGCGCAACGCCGCGCACGGATTCCAAACCGACGCCGCAACGCAGATGTCAACGATGGCGGCCGCGCTGCCAAGGGATGCTTGTGTTACAACGCCAAGGCCAGCCCACATTCACCGGTTCCCAATCAAATCTGCTCGGCGGCGAGCAGGGACATGTTGATAAGAGTCGCGTGCTTTCTGGGGGACCCCCCCAGAGGCTCTCGACGGGTCCATTGGCCAGCGGCCGGCCCCCTGGCCCTCGGGTCTGTTGGTCTGGCTCTCTGGGTCGTCGGCGGATGGCAATATTGAGGCAAACGTCGCGATATGCGGCCGGCGGGGCCTCCTTGGCGGCACCACAAGCACCACTTTGCCCAGGCTCGGCACTGCTCGGCACTTCTGGGCGCTCCCGTTTCTGTCTGCCAACCGGGGCTCGGCACCGGGGCCGAGAGATTGCACGTCCATTCAGAGGCCAGCACGCCTCCGCGTCCCCGTCCGATAGCCCACCCCCAAGGCCCTAGGAGCTTGATATCAACGGCCCAAGAGTCCAAGACTCGGCGACCTGCTCTTCGTGGTATGGCTCGGGACCGCGGGGGCGCAGAGGCAATGGCACGGCCAGCCCGGCGGATGGGAAAAAAGTCTTGGACCTTCTGGAAACGAACCATGTCTCCTGCCACTTACGCTGTTTTGGTCTTCACGCCGCCCGGCCCGGGATGCCCCTCCTCATACGAGAGGGCCGACGGCCAGGACCAGGCAGCCTGAGGGCCCCCGAGGGCTTGCCACGCTGCGTATGGCTCGTACCGAGGCGATGGGACCTTGACCGAAGCTCCCGCTTTGCATATAATACCCACCTGGATCGCCCTTGTCTCTCGGGGCGACTGGGCCAGCCATCATTCCTGTTCATCGCTTCTTTGCGCTCGACCCAGCCTCCTCCCCCCCCCGCAGCCAAGATGAGCGGCGCACCCGGCTACCAAGACGACCTCCTGGCGAAGGCCCATGTGCCCGAAGCCCAGCTGGACGGCACCGCTAAGGAGGCGGCCATCGAGGCTACCTCGGCCCGGGAGTCGTCAGACGACGAATACCCCGACAAGCCCACCGACGAGGAGTTGCACACGCTCCGTCGTGTCGCGGGCAAGATCAACTGGGGCATCTACACCATCGCCTTCGTCGAGCTGTGCGAACGCTTCGGCTACTATGGGTCCTACGTGCTCTATTCCAACTTCGTGCGAAACCCGCTCCCTCCGGGAAGCACGACCGGAGCCCTGGGGCCCAACTTCAAGGGCGACGATCTTCCTGGCGCTCTGGGCATGGGAATCAAGACGGGACAGGCCATCAGTCTGATCAACCAGTTCTGGGCCTACCTGGTCCCCCTGTTCGGGTAAGTCCATCTGTCTCGGCCGAGAAAGGGGCGCAGGGATACTGACGCGAACTCCCCCCCTCACACAGAGCCTGGTTGGCCGATGCCAAGTACGGAAGATACAAGGTCATCCACATAGCTATCGTCGTGGCCGTTGTAGCCCACGTGCTGCTCACCATCAGCGCCATCCCGTCGGTCCTGGCCAAGGGGTCCACGGCGTTTGCCCCTTTCTTCCTCGGGCTCTTCACTCTGTGCTGCGGCACTGGCCTGTTCAAGGCCAACATCTCGCCGCTTCTGGCTGAGCAGAACCCGGATACCCACATGCGAGTAGAGGAGCAGAAGGGGGAGCGAGTCATTGTCGACCCGGCCGCCACCAACTCCAGAGTCTTCCTGTGGTTCTACTTTGCCATCAACATCGGTGCCGTCACAGGCCAGATCTCCATGGTGTTCGTGGAGAAGTACCACAGCTTCTGGCTGGCCTACCTCCTCCCCACCGTGCTCTTCTTGATGGCCCCTCTGGTGAGTCAACTACTGTACTGTCCTCCTTCTCCAGCCGTTGGTTGCTAACGGCATGCCCTCGCAGGTCCTCGCCACCAACCGCAAGAAGTACCGCCTGACGCCCCCCACCGGCTCCGTGCTTGAGAAGTTCCTCAAGATGATGAGGTTTGCCATGAAGCGCTCGCCGTCCATCTGGAAGATCGACTGGGAGCAGGCCAAGCCCTCCAACGTTGCGCCGGGCGACCGGCCCGACTGGATGACGTACGACGATGCGTGGGTCGATGAGGTGCGCCGCGGACTGATGGCCTGCCGTGTTTTCCTCTTCCTGCCCATCTTCTTCCTGGCGTACAACCAAATGAGCAACAACCTCACGGCGCAGGCCGGAAACCTCCAGCTTCACGGAGCGCCCAACGACCTGATCCAGAACCTCAACCCCCTGAGCATCATCATCATGGTGCCCATGCTGGACCACGGCTTGTACCCGCTGCTGCGGAAGATGGGCATCAAGTTCACGCCGATCAAGAGAATGACGGCTGGCTTTTTCCTCGGCATGGCCTCCATGATAGCGGCGGCGGTGATGCAGCACTACATCTACACCATGCACAGGTGCGGCGACCACGCGACCGAGTGCGGCGGCCCCGTCGACATCAACGTGTGGGCGCAGTCGCTGCCGTACGTGCTCGTGGGCCTGGCCGAGATCTTCACCAACGTCACGTCGATGGAGTACGCCTTCACCAAGGCGCCCGAAAACATGAAGTCGCTGGTCATGTCGGTCAACCTGTTCATGTCGGCCATCTCGGCGGCCATCGGGCAGGCCTTCCTGCCGCTGTCCGAGGACCCGCTGCTGGTCTGGAACTATGTGACGGTGGCCATCATCTCGCTGGTTGGCGGTGTCGCCTTCTGGTTCTGCTTCAAGCACCTCGACGCCGAGGAGGACAAGCTCAACATGCTCAAGAAGACGCAGTTCGTTGGGCAGTCGCAGCCCAATGCCCACCCCAACGACAAGAGGGTCGAGGAGCCCCAGCCTTGAGCTAGGTTGGCGTATATACCTTATGGGAGTCCAGCTGCAGCAGATGGGCCGCGGCGGGTTGGGCCTCGACGAACACGATGTACTTAGGCGGATCACAAGGGCCAACCAAGCCTTGATAGCGGCTTTTCGCGGCTGGGAATTCTGCAAGTAGAGTGGGTTCCTGAAGAACGGACCGGTTGATTGTCGCAGGTCTCCTGCATGACTAAGATGCAGCATAGCCATAATAATTGTCAGTCATTCCTCCTGCTGTGCAGATTTGATGGGGGCGAAGGGCCGTGATGTTTGCGGCGTGCATTCTTGTTGGCCTTGCGAGCGCCGGCGACTCCAATAATAACGGATTGGGCAGGAGGAGGAATGAATGCACTTACACGACCATGGAAACCTATTGCCCAAGACACTTCGGGTGTGGGTCCACGTGCCTCATACGATACTTATACGGCTCTTGCGTCATTTGAGCTCAGCTTCCTGCCACTTTTAGAACAAAGAACCTGACGCAGGTAAGAGGTACCTCGCCCGTGTCACCAACGCGCGTAGGTACAATTTACTACGCCGCTAGGTACTTTAGGGAATGCTGGATGCCATGCATGGATGGCTCTTACCGGATGACCAGGTCGAGAATCTGATCCCATCTCCTCCAGTATTGGGGCGGAGTTCCGGTTGCCTCCAATCCTCCCAATCCCATCCAATCCCATCTGCAAGCATCCATGATGGACATAGCTACTTACGTACGTGAACCCCCAATTAAGCATCTCATCGAGAAGTAATGTATGTATGTATGTATGTATGTACTTGAGCCGCCGGAACCGCCTACCGTACATTGCACCTATCATGACTAGCAGCCGCTACCAACTAAAAGTATCGATCGCCTAGATCGCTAGGAAGTTTGTCCCTACAGGGAAAGGACCCGGTATGCGTAGGTCATGTTAGTACATCGGTATGCAGGTGTAGCCTTGTAATTAGTGAACCAGGTGATGATCCCAAGCCTCCCTCCGTTCCTGTCCGTCATCCAGCCCTATTTGGTTTTAGGCCGTTTGACCCCGCCAAAGACCCAACCACGTCCCGCCACCACGACTTCACTTCTCTCACATTCATCTATACCTGGAAACAGATAGGGTAGGTATACATAGGTAAGTAGGCAGTCCCCTCTTCCTCCACCCCTCCCCCACCCTTCGGCATTTCCCTCGACTCGCTCACCATCTTCTAAAACCGTACCCAGGACAAACTACATACACTCCACCGACTTGACTGCCAGTCTGCGCATACCCTTCGCGAACTACGACAGCGCCATGGCCTCGTTCCGACCGGGCTTCGGCAGCCTGCTGCTGGTCCTGGGCATCATCTTGGTCGTGATGCCCGGCCAGGCGGCCGCCTTTGGCGCCGGCAACATCCCCTCGATTGCCCAGATCGAGGGCCACAACTGGCGCCACGGCGACATCGAGGACATGCTCAAGACGCTGGTCTTTCTGCGCGGCAAGAAATGGACCACCTTGATGGTTCAGCGCACCTACTTCGGCAACTGGCTCCGCGATTACTCCCAGGCCGTCGACGTCGGCAGTCTGAAGGGCGTCAACGCCGCTACCATCCGCATTCTCGTCTGGGTCCTCTCCTTCCTGGCCAACGGCTACGCCACCGAGGAGTTTGAGGTCACCGAGGAGCGGCTCGGCGTCTACCGGCCCGAAGAGCACATTGACAACCCCCTGGGCTACGCCGACGGCAAGGATGCCCGCGAGTTTGACCCCCGCCTGCGCGGGCCTGTCTTGCCCGAGGAGACCGAGATAGACCCGCGCACCGGCATGAAGAACTACATCGCCAACGAGTCGGGCGGCTGGGCCACCAGCACCGGCTACCTCCGCTACAGCATCAAGCGCAGCGTGCACTACGGCCGCCTGTATACCAGCGGCAGCTCCAGCAAAGGCAAAGAGGAGGACCTGTGCGAGGCCTTGCGGTGCCTCGGCCAGGCACTGCATTGCATGGAGGACTTCAGCGCCCACAGCAACTACTGCGAGCTGGCCCTGCGCGAGCTCGGCTACCGCGACGTCTTCCCCCATTGCGGCAGCGCGACACAGATCAATCTCAACGGCAAACATGTCTATCCCATCGTCACGGGTACCTTTGGAGGTGTCGACTTCCTGCACTCGGTTCTTGGTGAGGCAAACGACCACTTCACCCAGTCCGAAGTGGACGAGATGAACGTGGCGCTCCTGAACGCCCAGCAGGCAACCAATTGCGGCGGTTCCGGCGGCGGCAGTGGCGCGCGCGGCTTTGGCAAGAACTCGTCGCTGGATTTCATATCGCTTGTGAGCAAGCTGCCGGGCATCGGTGGCAAGTTCGCGTCGGAAGCGCGGGACCTCAGGACCAGGTCCGAACAGCAGGAACGCCAGAACGAGTCATACTCGGCGACCCGGGGCAGCAATGTCAACATCGTTCCCGGCATGAGCGAATCCTTCGACCCTGTCAAGGTCGCTGGTCAAATCTACCCCATCCTCCAATTCCGCGACAAGATTGTCAAGTCTATCAACCGGGGCATCGCCAAGATCCCGGGCCTGGAGAGCCTGCTGGAGCATATCAGCGAGACCTTGACGGCCTTTGTCCTGGGCCTGCTTGCGCCCTTCATCCGGCCCATCATCGAACAGGTCACCAAAGCTCTCAAAACGGGCTCCTCGGGCGTCATCGCTTCCAGTGCCAATGCCCAACTCGAACCATGGAGGAACCCCAACTGCTCCGATCCCACCCATTCCATGCTGTCCAAGGACCACTTCACCAACATTCTCAACTCGTGTGCCGGCCGAATCGCCGCCACAATTCTGCAATATGCCGTGCCGTAAGTCTCATAATTCCGCCTCGCCTGATGCTGGACTGACCAAGGTGCATTCAAGTCGTATTCTCTATGCTTGGGAAAACCCGGGCGTCCCGGTAGATGAGGTGGTCGATGATGTCATTCGCGCATTCCACCATCCGGCCATTCGCGATGAGCGTATCGAGATCCATCGCGACATGTTCAGCACGGTCCGCAAGTGGGCTGACGAGTACCCCCGCCGCCATGAGCTGAACCACATCTTGGGATCCGAGTCTGTCAAAACCGGAAAGAATCATGTACAGTCAGGACAGAACACCAAGGGCCACTCGCATGGCGGCGGCATCTTTGACGGTGGCATCGGAAACCTGATGGGAGGTGCGGGACACGGAAAGCCTAATGGCTCGCTGTGGAAACAAGTGGCCACGCGAGACCTCGACGCTATGGGCGCTGGACATGGAGGCGGAGTAGGATACATGGGAGCCAGCGCAGCCGAGAGCTCCGCCGGCCCGAGCCAACAGACGGAGTCGCGGCCACCTCCCTCTGGTGGCGAAGCCGACAGCTATTATGGTGGAGGGTCGGCATCGGGATACGGCGGTGCCCCGCCGCCCTCCCCGTACGGCCAGCAGCCGATGTACGGCGGCTACCCGCCGCAGGGTCCGCCTCCGGGTGCTTACGGCGGCCCTCCGGGCTACGGGGCGCCCCCGCCAGGAAACTGGGGCCAACCTCCACCCCAGGGATACCCGGGCTACGGACAACCCCCGCCCCAGGGTTACCCTCCCTATGGGCCCGGACCCGGACCCGGACCGTATGGGGGCGGCCCGTATCGATACTGATGAGTGTGGACGGCTGCTTTCGGGTACCCAGATGGCAACGACTGAACGGCGTTCCGGCGGCTGAAAATCTGGCGTCAACAGGCGACGGGACTTGATGCGACCAAGTTCGTCAATGGAGTTTCTTGGTGGGCCTAGGGTCAAGGCCGGCGGCACTTGCGTCATGCATGAGAGCCACGCGGAGGGGTGTTTGCAGGGAAATGAAATAGCTTGGTGTCTTATTCCTGACGCTCAACTGCGAATCATGAAACGGGAACGTTGACACTCCTCGGCATAAGCCGAAGCTCTTTTTCTCGTCTATGTTGTCTCGTAGCACAAGTCGGTGTAATGGTGTAGTATTAGATTGGACAAACCGTAGAGGGAGAAGCCGGTACAGCCTCCTGGTAACATCTTCACACAGGTATGCAACTTCTACTAGGCAGTGAATCGCTAGTCTCATATCATAATAGTACTACAGTGCGCTCGGTTTGCGTTTTTCCTAAAGTCATCCCACCGTGCTAGATGGCCCTATACAGCACCTGGTCGCTCTCAGAGCAGGAACTTCCCCCCTGCTTGCACAAAACCCAGAAGAACATTTACGTGCACCGATTCCGCTCCTGTACTGGGCGGGATGGAAATCATGCGCGGAAGCGAGCCTAGAGCATCGCCTTGGCGGCCGTCTTTCTGGGAGGGCTGGTGGCCTCCTGGTTGAGCAGGACCTCGCCCGTTTTCTGGCCGTTGCCGAAGAAGACGACTTGAACCGTCAGGTCGTCACTGGAAGAATAACACGCGTCAGCACACCGAGAACCACGATGCGGGAGGTGAGAGAGGGAACCTACCGGTACCGGCGAGACATGGGCGAGACCAGCGTGAGGAGTGCGCAGACTTGCTCCTCGTTCTTGCCGCCAAGGGCGTTGCGGATCAGGTGTGTCGCGACGTTGCTGTCCTTGACGACAAACCTCTCCTTCTCATCGGGAGAGATGCCCCACTGCCGCAGCCGAATGGGCGTCTTCTGGCCGTCGTCGCCGTGGCCGCCCTTGGTGCCCTCGACGGGAAGGCCCTGCTTGGAGCCAAAGACCTTGGACCAGACGGCATTAAATTGCGAGTTGGACTTCTCGGCGGCCTGGGTCTCGATCCATTTTCCGACCAGGCCCACGACCTCCTCGTTGGTCAGCATCTCCCAGAGGCCGTCGGTAGCCATGACCATGAAATCCCCCTTTTCGGGCTGGATCTTGGTCGTGGTCACTACAGGTTCGGCCGTGACGTAAGGGGGCGTCTTGAGGTGGGGTGAGTAGCTGCGTCCGAAGAAGCCCTGGCGGAGACGGTCGGATATATCCCGCGTCCACTTGTAGCTCGCATCGCCGAAGGCCCTGGTAGGCTCCAAGCCACCGAGCACCCGGCCGTTATGCACAACGCGGTCCTCGCCGGGGTGGGCCTTACGCATGCGGGCCACCTCGTTGGGGTTGCTTCCAGTCTGGTCCTCGGACAGGGCCGTGGCAACCCACTTGCCGGAATCGCTCCGGCGGCCGAGAACGGCGCGCGAGTCGCCGGTGCAGGCGACGCGCAGCATCTGGGAGCGGCTATCGTAGAAGGAGAGCAGCGCGCAGGATCCCGACAGGGCGGGGCCCAGGAGCTCGGCGGCTACGCGCTTCGAATTGGACTTCAGGACCCGGTCGACGCTCTCGTGGACGATCTCGTGGTCCAGGCGGGTGAAGCCCGTTTTGATGGCAGTGTCGATGGCATCGGGCGACGGCGGAGCGCCCAGGGTAGCAGCAGCCTTGTAGGTCGTGTTCAGCTCGCGAGCCACGAAGCTGATCAGGGTCTGGCGAAGCTTTGCCGACGTGGTCCAGCCGGCGTGGCCGTCGAAGACGCCCCAGAACATCCAGTCGTCGGGTTCCTGCCCCGTCTTGTCGGCGCCGGGGGGCGTGACCTCGACAATCTTCTCGGCGTGGTCATCCTCGATGGGGTTGTTGCTCGCCAGCTGCACGAGGTCGTAGCGCAGCACGCCGTGGCCCCTGTTGACGAGGTAGGAGGCTTCGTTGTCGCGCAACTTGGCGGTGGCCTGGTCGGGCGTGAGCATTTCTAATACGTTGCGTCCGGTGCCGTCGGCCGACTTGGCTATGGGCCCCTCGCCGACAAAGGTTCCGGTGTGCAGCTCGTCGGCACCGACTACCAGCACGTTCCGGGTCGGGGCGGCGGCAGTGCCTGGCGCGCCGGTGGTAGAGGTCGAGTAGGGCCGGACGGCGGTGGCAGGATCCGTGGGGACGTCCTGGTACGAGTACCAAGCACCGTAGCCGACGAGGGCCGAGGCTACGGCGACACCTATCCTTCGGTAGTACATGGAGGCTCGCAGAGGCTCGCTGTCATCGTGGGGGGGCGAACATTCGTGGGCTCGCGGGCGCTGGTGCGAGGTCGAGGATCGCACGCCGCCGAGTCGGGCTAGGGTGCTATCGAGGCTGGTGCAGTGCGAGTAATGGCCGCCAAGCCGTCGCGCGCGCAGGTTTCGAGGCAGTCCCCGGGCGGAGCTTGGGCACGTCCGAAAGACTCTCACGACGGCACGACGCATCGGGTCTTGGGTCGAGGAAGGCGTCTTCGGCCTATCCTGGGAGGTTGGAAGAACGACAAAGGGGGGGGAATGGAAAGGAAGGCCAATGGGAAACAGGCCTGACTAGTTCTTCCGCAGGGAACCTTGCATGGCACAAGTGAAAGTATGTAGGTACATTACATATGTACTTCTTCAGATGGGATGGGATGGGTTGGAGATCTCGGGTGGGTTTGGACTGCAGGATGGCCTGGGATGGACATGGAACTGGGGAGGGCCTGAAAGTGGAGTAGCAGTGTGTGTACACACACTCCATGAACGATCCAGCTGAACATGATGTAGGTAGCATCCCATCCCAATGTCATATGGGATCCTATACTACATAGTACGGGTGTTCAACGGACACGTGGGAAGTGAATGACTGTTGCAACTACCCGCTAGGTACTTTAGGTATTGCAACAATCCGAATCGCAGCTCCATACGGGTCTCGCTGTGTAAGTATGCCCGTGTCGAGTAAAACATTGGGTACCTACCTTACCCAGACAAGACCACTCGCAGACATGAACCCCCTCTTCTTCTTCACATACAGTATATACAAACATCCATGCTTCTGACCTGATGGGAAACTTTCATCCCTCGGCCACTGATCCATCTACCTACTTAGGTACCAACATAACGTAAATGTACGTATGTACATACCTACGTACTCATAAGAGGTATATATTTTGTGGTAAGAACGTTAATCCGCTTTCGGAACGCGGGGAAAACAGACGGCGGCATCATTGGGGAACACCAGCATCAAGCAGGCCCACGCTTTCTAGATCCAGGCTCTAACTCACCTAGCGTGCGCTCACAATACACGCGACTTCAGGAGTCCGTACCTCTCAAGTAAGAAAGTAAGTACATATCCACCTACCTACCTACCTCCTTTACGAATCCATGATCCGGTCTTTGTAAATTACACGCCTTCTTCTCCTCGGTTGTTGGGTACGACCAAGCAGACCAGCACCTCCAATCATACAAACCTCCTTCCAAGTTTAGGTATTGGCGGCGGGGGTGCCGGCTTGGACCCCTCCACTAATTATCGCCGAACTGACTGAGTGATTCGCACCCCTCCAGGACGAACGGCCTGATTATCGTTACATACCTACATAGGTACACACGCCTACTTACTTACATCTTACATCGGGATACCTCGCATACCTGACTCTATCCAATATATTCCCCAGCGAAAGCGAGAGCCCTCCCGGTCCCATCTCGCCATGGACAACAGCGACCACGGCGCCCCCGCGGCGGCGCCCCCGAGCAAGGACGCCGTTTTCCGCGCCTTTGACAGCTACCCCTGGACCAAGGACCGGGCCTTCCAGGAGCTGCTGTCCCGGGGGCTGTTCGCCCAGCGGGACGCCGCGCCCGCCGCCGTGGCCCTCGCCTGCCGGATCCAGCGCTTCGAGGAGAAGGTCGGCGTGCGCCTCGACGCCGACGCCTACCGCGCCTACCGCGCCGCCGGCGGGCGGCCCCCGGTGGACCTGGTGCCGCCCTTCCTCCTGGAGCAGGAACGGCTTGAGGAAGTATGCCGGACGCCCCCGGCCGCGCCCCCTTTCTTTTTTGCCCGAGACCAGACCAGTTTTGTACTTACACCCGACCGCAGCCTGTCGTGGCCCAGCGGAGGTACGCCGCCCTGGCCGCCGCTGACGGGGGCCCCGTGCCCCCCGCGCAGGGACGCGAGGGCGAGGCCGCCGGCGGCGACCCGCCCGGCCCCGCGACGCTGGCGGCGCCGCTGTGGCAGCTCGCCGCCCCCAAAGCCGACCTCTACGTCAGCAAGGACGACGCCGCCACCGGAGAGGCCGGCAAGGAGCCCTACCCCAAGAAGTTTGAGGAAATCATCGAGTTCCTGCAGAGTGGCAAGGAAATCCCGGGCATCCAAAAGATCCCCGATACCGTCATCAGTGATCCTGTGAGTAGCAAGCATTCTCTGCCACTACCAACCTTTTCGAGGTCACGGCACGCGGCGCTTGGCAGCTGACCGAACACAGTCCATTTCCACAACTTCAGGCCGTCCAGTGCCCCTGAAGCCGTGGGAGAAGCGCGCCGCCGCAGCCGGGCCCAACCCCATCGATTGAACAGTACCGTCGTCACATTCGCCGGTCTGTTCTCCGTCCCTTTCCCCCAGAAACTGGGTGCCTCGTGTAGCTAGCATTCGATACCGCGGTGTAATGACCCCTCGCTAGTTGAACTGGGTGTGAGGGTGCTATGTGGGGGGGGGGGGCATTGTCGAGAGGGAAGCCGTAGAAGACGCAGCGGGATCTGGTGATGGTGCCATATCCCAAGTATGGATTGTCTGTCTCGATTGCCCAAGTCCGTGTCACACACGCCACGCTCGGGCGAGCCTGCCTAGCCATGCATGGCCCATGGCGGCCTGTATGTAACAGCTCATTCGTCATCATTTTGCTACGTGTAGACAGTTATTCAGCCTGAGGCCGTGCTGTATGTGGGCAGCGTAACGAAATGCCAGCCCAACCTCCGCTCGATACCTTCATCGGGGAGAAACCCCGGATTTCCCCATTCGAGCACGTCCTGGTCGGGCACACGGATTTTAGCATAGTCGATTTTCAGCGATTGTCTAACTACCATTACTGAGGCTGACCGCCCACGCCCACATCAAACAAGCATTGGCGATATGTAACACTCCATGCCACGTCAATAACAAGAAAACAAACACAAAACAAGGCTAAATATTCTCGGGACTTTCCTTTTTCATTGCGTGCCGGCGGTGCCATGTGCTCATAATCCATGACCCCCCAACCCCAAGACGACTCTTCAGCCAACCCCGGCGAGGAACACCATAGGAAGGCGTAGCGGAGAAAATCGAGGCTTGGTTTGTCCGCCCCTCATCCAAATATGCAGGCGGACGCACCATATGCTTGGCCTCAGACGGCAAGATCCATAACTATGATGTGTCCAAGGCACCCTGGCGGAGAAGTAGCCCGCCGCGGTGTAGGATGGGCGTATGATGCCGTAACAGATTTGCTCGAGATGATCAAATGTCGACGGCTCCACCATGGAACTGGTGTGAGATGAGGGTCCATCAGGCTTCCGGGCAACGTGTCAGGGGCGGGAAGGATGAACAGAAGACTAACGCTGTCCGTATTCTCGCATATCATACATCAGTGAGGCGAAGCACCCGGTAAGCTGTTGCTGTTTGTGCCTGCAGGGTGACTAGTCAGCGACGACCACCTGGATGCATCGTGTAGGCCATTGCAGCATTCACTTACCAACATCGGCCAAGTAGGGGCTGCGAGTGGGCTTGGCTAACCCATTCCATTACTGGTAGGAACGTCCCCATCGAGCACCATTCGGAGGCACCCGTCCCATATTGATACCCGCGCCAGGGCCGGGGCGTGTGGCGACGGCCGGGTTGGTGCAGAGCATGCCAACGCGGGATCCAAACTTGGATCCGCGAAGGGACACCATATGCTTGCGGATGTGGGCCGCCACAACCTCGCGCTGCTGCGGGCTGGCGTTGGTGAGGATGTACTGGATCAGGTAGTTTCCGTACTGGTCGCTGGCGATGTCAATCAGAGGGATCCGGGGACGATCGACTCGGCCCTCGCACACGCGGTCGAGGTAGCGGGACAGGAAATCGACGCCACCGATCTTAAGGCACTTTTCCACAACCTTGGAGGCGTACTGATCCATGCTGTACTCGGCTGCGAACCGGATAACATGATCAATCGCACGGCTTCGGTCCTGCGGGGCACCATGCTCGCAAATGTGCTGGATGCACCAGTTACCAAACTGGCCATGGGCGACGATGTCGATGCTGGCAAGAACCTCTTCGATGCAGGGTCGCTGTGGTCATGTCAGTATACAGCGAACAGCGAAACCCGAGAACTTTTGCTCACCTTGTCCTCTTCGAGACAATTCTCGAAGATATTCTGGACCACCAGACTGCCCGTCTCGCCCAGGGCAACCTCGTGCCACATACCCTGCAGAGCCTTGTTGACGTGCGTCATGATCTGGGGCGGTGACTCGGACCAACGCAGCTCGAAGAGCTTTTGCCAGACATGACACGCATAGCGGTGGATGACAGTGTCGGGAATTCTTCGAAGTAGCTCGTGGACCATGATTGCCTTGTAGTCTTCAGGGACAGAGTCAAAGGCTTTCTGGATGACATGGCAACCAAAAGGGTCCATCGACAGGCTGAGCGTGTGACCGCGGATGGCCTCTGCAATCTTGACCACCTGCTCGGGAGTGCCATGCTCAAAGCATCGCTGAACCAGGAAGTTGCCGAAACGATTGACCATCAGGGCATGAGCCTGGACAATAATGGCGTCGACGATCTCGTACTTCTGCTCGGGCGTTCCGACCTTGAGCTTTTGCTGCAGAAATATAGAGGCTTGCTGGTCGTTGATGCACACGATCTTGTCGACAATGTACTTCCAGTTGCAAGTGGCGTTGCGGTCAAGAAGGCGGCGATAGTTCAGGGGCTCGGTGGTGGCGAGATACGTAGGGCTCTCGGTGGTCGCGGGCTGCTGCTACCGTGGCAACGACGTTAGCAATGATTGACGTATATGCGTTTTGATAGCAGGGGGTAACTTACCTCTGCTCTCCATGGGCCGGGAGCAGATGAGGAGGTGAACTCAGTCGCAAGCGGGGATAGCTGTGTGCTGCCACTCGAGCCGGCACCAAGACCCATTGGAAATTGACCCCCGGAAGTGCTCATCGACCCGTCGAACTGCGGCTGTCCGTAGCCGTTATAGGCGACGCCGTATGGACCCTGGCTACCACCCGAAGGGGGGCCAAACCGCCCATCAAATCGACCACTCCGTCGGTTGCTAGGGGCCCGGATAGTCATGTCGCCATCAGGGCCACCGCGATTGTGACGGTACCCATCCCCCGAGGGTCCAAACATGTTTATCTGAGGATCCATGAATGCTTGGTTCTGGCTACCGCTGCGGCCAATCCAAGGACCCGGCTGGGGCATCTCTGGACCGGCGAAGCCAGTAGGGAACGTGGGCTGCGACGATCGGTTCCCGCCTCCCCAGATACCACGGGCGCGGTTGAAACCATTCGCTGAATAGGCTTCACTGATATCGGAGCGAGCGTCGTCGCTGAATCCCCAGCCATGGGATGTTTCACGGCCGAGTGAAGGATAGCCTCCAGTGCCCGGGCCACTTAGGTGGTGAAGGCGTGCAGTACCCTCTGAACCTGCAGACAGAGGAAGAGAGTATTCATGTCCTAGAGGCGGAGGACTGACTCCGAGGTCGGATGAGATCTGGCGGTCCTGCCCACCCTCCTTGACGCGGTGGAGCTCGTTGCGTACCTGCGCCAGCTCCAACTTGAGGCGCAAGACCTCGTCTTGTTCCGACTGGCCATCATCCTTCGTGGCACTAGCCGGGCGTGTCGAAGCAGCAGACGTGCTGAAGCTCTCGGCTGCAGGAGTGATGGGGACTGGTGCGCTCGATGACTGGTGCTCCTGAGGTACCGAGAGGGAACTTCCGTTGACAGAAACGAATACCTCGCCTTTCTTGGCCAAACGAGCCTCGCGCTCCGAGAGCTTGGCGAGAAGCTGGTCCATGGCGCTGGCATTTGAGGTACCCGAAGCACCAACCATCTCGTGGTTCAACTTCTTCTTCTGGTTTTGTTACGTGTCAGTAATGATCGGATCTGTCTTGGCTGGAGAGTGCATGCAAGGCAGTGCAAACCCTACCTTAGGACAGCCTTGATGATCCAGAGGAGTTGTGGAGAGAGCTGCCAGGGTTTTCTTGATGGAAGGGTTGGCACTAGGCTGGTCCTGCGGGGATGAGGTGTGAGTTTGAGGCTGAGAAACGGCGTCCAAGGGGACAAAAGCGTTGAGGGGTGGTTAACTATCCATCCACCCAGGCAGGTGGGACTGGTTTGAGGGAGGTATCGCGAGCAACCAGGCCCAGGTACCAAGGTATCTTGGTCGTTTGGTGGTGCCGTCGATAGTGTGGTCTCCATGGGGAAGTATTGAAGGAAAAAGAGCAGCCACTCGGCGACGAAGCATACCTCGATAACCGCCGAATCAACGGTGTTCATTCTGATGTTGTCCTCGGTCGAAGCGTTCTTGGCCGCAAGTGGACGGCGAATTACCGGCGAGCCTGTAGCAGTTCCCGCCATGCTGCCGAACGGCTGGAGAGGTTGGGCGGTGTATCTGGCTCTCCTTTCGACGGGTTCTATTTGTCAAAACAAAAAGAGGAGATGGCATAGATGCCCTGGACTGGTAGGTAGGAAGAATAGATCAAATATGGCGGGACGGATGGGGAGGACGAGGGGCAGAACGTTGTTGGTGCGGGCCCCAGGTTGGGATGTAGATGTAGAAGAATGGATGGATGGGTCGATGGGTTGATGGATGGATGGATAGGTGGATGGATGGATGGATGGATGGATGGATGGAGGATGCACTTAGGGAAGTAAGGTACCTCAAGTATTTTTTTTTTTTTTTAATTTTAGGCAGGCAGCAGAGGGCGGGGGGGAAGTTGAGGAGGGTGTTTGGGGAGGGGCCCGAGCCGAGGCCTGGCAACCCGCCTGCTTCTCCTTCGTAGAAAGCAGGAACGCCCAGCCGGGGTTACTGCGAAGAAGAGGGAAGGAGTGGAAAGTGTTGATCGAGTACGAGGCACGGCAACTGGTTACGGCTTGTCGTTGGATCTCGAAGGTGCTTGTGACTTGTGAGCGCTCCGCGATGCTGCCCTCTGATGATGATGATGTTGTTGTTGTTACCTTCCGGTCTGCCAGGTATATACCTACTTAGGTACCCGAGTGCAACTTCAATGTTGGCAACGACAGCAACAAGTCCCTGCCGCATGACCCATTGCGATATAAGATGCCGCAAACAAAAGTGCAAGTAGGAGGCGCCAGACCGGGCTGATGTTAGGGGCGGAATGCCGGCCAGACAGCCATGCTGGGACGCTGCAATAGGCGTCATCACGAGACACACGTATACTCACAGGCAGACAAACATATTCTCGGCACAGCTTCCCGATGAGATCGCCCCATAGGCGCGCTTTCATCCACAGTGATTGAGCAGCAACTGCAACCCCCAGAACTCACAGCCCATGGTCGTCCAGTGCCCCTAAAAAGGGGTAGCAAGACATCGAGGACTCCTAGTGGCAACGAATCCTGCGGTACTGTGGCTAGGCGCGGACATGGCACTGCGGAACTTTGGTGATCAGTTGTATTTCGCGTGGCATTTCCCCCCGGATCAAAGGATAGGGGCTGGGTGTGTTTACACGGGTTTATATGTCCTTTCCCCATGGGACCACGGGTTGGCAATGCACATAAGTATCGGGGTCTTTGGCGATTATCCAAAACCCTATGGAGTGGAAATAACCAGAGGCTTTAACGAGAAGCCAGGAGCTGGATTCTTGTCCATAATTTACCGTATGCTGCTGCCAACTACAAGCCTACCACCAGACTATAGCCACACCCGATGGCACACGCGGCTCTCGTAAACATAGCGCCGGAAATATTCGCCGGCTCGAAAGGGTTCTTTCCTTTTGCTCACATTTTGCCGTGTAATCAAGATGGGTCCATTGGAAAGGATATACTGTCGCTCTTCCCGTATTCGAGGAATGTTGTCGCGGCCGTGATTGGTTCGCTTCTCTCATGAACGAGTTGGTATATTGGCACTGGTGGTCTACATCGTTGAAACGCCGTGTCTGTTGTACATTTGGTTGGAGCGGTATGGGTACATGGCTTATTTCTTCCCGGGCACTGTTGTTCTGGTCAGCGCTGTTGCACACGATGCAGTCCAAGCCGGAGGACTTACCGGCTGGCGCCGTTCGCTTCTTTTTTGGCGGACCCTTTCCACGTGCTCGAACACTGCATCATCTGTCAGCATCACTGCGGCAGCGAGGCGAATGGCAATGCCGCGAGCGTCACTTACGCTGCAATGTGCTCTTCCCGGTCCTCGGCTGGCTCGTTGACCCCCTCCACTTCGAGGTGCTCGAAGTCTTTGAACAGCTGGTTTAGGCTGGGTCCCCTGGGGGGATAGTATTTCACCAGGGAGGGACCGCGCAGCCGTTGGCGCAAGACCTTGTTGCCCATCCGGATGCCATCGGGGTTGTACGTCGTCGAGAAGATCTGACACTGGGCCTGCGAAGGTCTTAGCGATGGTCGTGGTACCGGGCGACGAGGAAATCGGGGAAACCGACCTTCATCAGGTCCAGCAATCTTGCCCGTGGCACTGCCATGTCGACGGCGTGTTGCGTGTGGGCGAGGTTGTGTGTGTACGGGCTTGCGGTCTGGCGATGCAACTCGATTGCGCGCTCGGAGGTCTTGGTGGTGAACCGGCCATCAGGTTTTCCCGCGACGGTCGCGCAGGCGGGCCATTCCCGTCACCTACTCCGTACATGAAAAGGAAGTAGTAGGTAGATGCTTATGTATCTTGATGTATCTGCCGCGGTGGGTGGTATCTTAGCAGCCACAAATTGGAGGCTCCACCAGGAGAATTGAGCATACACTACTTCCAGATACTTGATTTACCTACGGCGTCCATCGATTCCAACTCAACTGGATGCAAAGGCCCGCCCATCCCAGAGCCTCTTGAATCAATCAACCGACATCTGCAAGAGCCAGCTCGGGTGTATGTGCACCTCTATGGGTACCAACCTAAGTCCTTGCCTTACACCGGACCCGGAGCTCCCCCAAGCTGGAGACAAAGAGAGAATTGGATGAACTGCGCTTTCTGGGAGGCCGTATCCTTTATGATCTGGACTTCGCACTAACAACAACTTGCGCCGCATTCCGCGAAGACCGTCTGCGGCGCTTTCCCTTTTGAGCGTGCAATCAGATCAACGCAACATTTGCATGTCGGCGGAATCACAACCGAAGCCCTGCTGGATTGGAAGGAGGTATGTTGCTCGTCTTATGCCCACTGCCCAGCCAGACCAGTCGCTGAACTTTGATCAGGGCAGCCATGTCCAAACGCTCGTTCGCCTCTTTCGCCGGCAGCGAGGATTCTCAAGCCGTGTCGCAGATCCTGCAGTATGCTGAGGACTTGAAGAGGGCTGCTTTGGCCCACCAGAAGGAGTTGGAAGCAGGCAAACAGCCTGTGGCAGGGGCACTGTCGGACCTCAGCACCAAGATATTGCCGGCGCTGCAGTACTTCAGTCGCAGTTCTCCCATCGCACCATCCTCCAAGGCGCCCAAAGTCGATAGTGATGCCCCGCCAAAAGTCGGACCGGACGCTATCGTCGTGCCGTCACCTGTCTCCCTTACCGCGTGGCACATTGAGGACATTCCCTCTTCCCCGCCACCTCTTCCCCCCATCGTGGATTCCGGCTTGGAACAGGCAGCTCTGACGCACTCGGGCTTGATCATGAAGCAGGGCGAACAAAGCTACGAGAGACTGGAGTGGCTTGGCGATGCTTACCTGTGTCTCATGGCGTCTGCTATGATCTATCAAACGTTTCCCGACCTGGCGGCCGGCAGGTGCTCCCAGCTACGCGAGATCCTCGTCAAAAACACAACTCTGGCAAGCTACACGATGGACTACGGGCTGAACAAGCGGACGAATTTCCCGCCCGAATTCGGCTTACACAATCAGACCAAGAGAGAAGTGGTCACGGAGAAGACGAAAAGGAAAGTCATGGGCGATTTATTCGAGTCGTACGTCGCTGGTGTGATTCTGGGGACTCCCAACGGCCTCGCACTCGTCTCCTCTTGGATGAAGGCTCTGTGGAGCAAAGAGCTGGCCGAAGAGATCCGAAAGGAGCACGGCAAGAGGGCAAAGGCAGCATCGAGCGGCAGCGACGCGACCCGGGCGGAAGATTCCACGTCGTTGCCGGTGGCGACTGCGCCCAAGGTCCTTCTCGTACAAGCTATCGGCGCCAAGGGGGTGCAGATCACGTACCGTGACGAAGGTCCACCTGGGAAAGAGAAGAAATCGGGCTTGCCCTGGTATACGGTGGGAGCCTATCTCGACGGGTGGGGTGAGACGAATTTCCGACTTGGCATAGGGAGCGCCTTGTCGAAGAAGGAAGCCGGAGCGAAGGCGGCCCAAGCTGCACTGGCCAACAAGAAAATGATTAAAATGTACGAGAAAAAGAAGAAGGATTTCGTGACGACACTGGAGACACGGCAGCCGAAATAGCGACGATGCGCGCCAGCCGTTGGGCGCGGTTGACACGAGCTTGCGGAGGGGATCGATCTTTGAAGCGTCAGGGCGCGCAGGGTTGACTGAGGTACGATTTGGAAGAGGTCAAGGGTCCATGAGAAGGGGTCCATTTATGAGGTACTAATGTACATAAGTGCCTACCTAAGTACTTACATACTGGATGTAAGTAAAGTAGGTAAAGTCCTTACATATATCTTATGTAGGTATGTACATACATATGTACCTAAGGTACCTACATCTTCCTGCTGTAGGAGCCAGCCCGTCACTGCTGGCATCGATGCACGCGTGTAAGACGCAACCTGTTACCTATGTACCTACACACATATCGTACCTACCTACCAGCTAGTTATATCCGCCCGGCCGCTAAGGGACCAGAAAGAAAACTGGACGTCATCTTAAAACCCCCAGCGACCAGCGCCGTGCAGGGCTCGTTTTGCGACGCATGAGCGAGGGCGGCCCAGGAGCCAGGCCGGCCTGGGGTTAGGTTATATTTCACGTGTCGGGATCCTCGGGCCAGCAGTGCGCGCGCCCCGCCAGCCAAACGGTAAGTGGCATTGGATCCCCTCTCCGTTTTCAGTGACAGGAGACAGGCTGCCCGTTAGCCGATCCGCTATTGTTGTGTTGTTCCCGCCCTGCCAAGACCTGGGCAGCTTGCGCCGAGGTCCGTACTATCAGGCGCGTAGGGCAAAAAAGGTGTGCTGGCCAGCTCGGCTGGCATCCCATACCTCATGTACAGGTGTGTCTATGCGTGTGGGCATCGCACCCGGTCCATCTGTAGGGGATTATCAACCGTGAGATTGATTGTCCATCCATGCTAGCCTGGAAGTTACATCGATACCGGACGCTGTAGTGAAGGTTTCCCCGGATTTTGGCCAACACTTAATGTTCCATGCCCCATCAAGATACATATTAACTCCGGACAGTACATACCTTACCTCCCTCCACCACCCACTCACTGACTGCTCCAGGGCTCGTCGGATAGGGGACGTACGGATTCCATGCCGACTGCTTTCCCAGCGCCAGCTCCGTCATCATCGCCTCACGCGCCTCACGCGCCTCCCGCTGCACCACGTCCTCGTGCTCCGTCTGTCGTACAGCGAGTGGGAGGGCTCCCATCTGGCCACGCCGTTCCTGAGCGTGTGCAACCCAGCTTCTTCCGCCCTCGGCCTGTCCGACGGCTCTCCCTGCCCCCGTACCTCTCCTCTCGCCCTTCTCCTCCAGCTTCCTCGGCTCCACCGCGACGACCCCCCCGAGACGAGTCGCGCGATAAGCATCGTGGACCCTGTAGCGCCCCGGAGGCCCAGCCCAAGCTGGTTGAGCGCGACGGCCTCGGCCCGGGTGCATTCCTGATCCCACCGCCGGCCGTACCACCCGTGGCCCTCTCCGCTCAGACAAGCGCATGCCACTGCGCCGGCGAGTTCGCAATGGCTGACTCGGTTGGTGAGTACCTGTCCATCCTGTCCTTCACCGCCGGACGGCACAACGACGGGGCTTTCCCACCACCTGCAGGGGCCCGGCCTCGGCGTCGTCCACAGCCTCGGTAAGCCGGCTGTGCTGAGCGAAAGCGAGCTGACCACAGGCAATGCGCCGCCAGACCGCGTTTTCGTCCATGCACTCAACACCGTCAAAAAGATACCCAAGACGGGCGCGTCGCGGCCGCCGCCGGGCGACCGACTCCGGCTCTATGGTCTCTACAAGCAGGCGATGGAGGGGGACGTGGACGGCGTCATGGAGCGGCCATCGTCCACCACACAGGCCGGGCTGAGCAACGATGAGCTCCAGCGCGAAAAGGACAAGTGGGATGCGTGGAACGCACAGCGCAGCCTCAGCCGGACCGAAGCCAAGCGGAGGTACATTGAGGCCTTGATCGAGACCATGCATCATTATGCTACCACCCCGTGAGCTTGCCTGGACCGGCCCTAGTACAAGCCTTCTCATTCTGACGCAAACATAGCGATGCACAGGAGCTGGTTGCCGAGCTCGAGTTCGTCTGGAATCAGATCAAGAACAACAGCCCCTCCACGTCCGACTCGTCACCCAAGGGCAACGCAGCGGTCGAGCCGCGACGATTTGCACAGCCCAGGGCCGGCACCGAGGGCCCGATGAAGATGTTGAGCCCGATGAGCGAGGACAACGCGGCGGAGCAAGAGAGCAGGGACAGGGAAACCCAGGAGGATGAAGAAGAGGAGGAGGAAGACGAAGGGGAATACGTCAAGAAAGGCGACAAATGGTCGCGCAAAGTGGAACGCGCGCTGGTGAGGCTATCAACCGAAGTCGCGGCGCTGCGTGAACAGATCACGGCGGGCCGGGAATGGAGGACCAAGAAAGAGAAGAGCCCCGGTGCTTGGATCCGGTGGGCCCTTTGGATCATCCTGAAGCACCTCATTGCCAACTCGGTTATGCTGGCCCTCGTGCTGTTATGGATGAGGAGACGGAAGGATCGGCGGCTCGAGGACCTGGTGCGTTCTGCGCTGAAACTGGGCCGCGAGTATGCGAGAAAGGTGCTGCCCTCGAGATGACGGGGCTTGGGCCTCCTCCCCTCCCCCTCCCCCTCCCGGAACAGGCACGAGCGCCGCGCCGCGATACACATCGACAACGCCTACCTTGAAAGGGCGAAATGGGTTGGTCCGTGGCGCAACCTACCGGAGCCCGGCTCCTCACGGCATTGATATTACGATCCGTGCTCCGGTTGATGGCGTAGGTCCCTTTCATGAGTAACTCTGTCTGTACACCATTCTCGCCGGTCATCTCATACAAGGCTACCTGTCAGTCACGGCATTCGCGGGATGGCACAGAGGCTTAAGCGGACTACCAACCCGATCGAAAGCATCAAGGCCTGGACAGCGCACCCAGGCCTCACTCGGCGTGCGGCTCGTTTGGCGAGTAGCCTCCCATGGCGGGGCATTCATGGTGGCGGATAATGGCGTATTTCCACAGACCAGAACTTATACACTTATATGCCTCGAGCAAGTACTTACCTACATGTACTTCTATATCAATATACCCTGCCACTGTTTTTCTCAAGGCTTGGTTTGAATCCTGCCCGCAGCTTGACAACGTTTCGAGTCTCATGCGACGGGGACGTAGCCTCTGCAAGCCAAGGGAAAAACACCCGTGACGGATTGCGAGGCTTCAGTACTGTGAAAACTGCTGCCAAGGGTGCAGACGAGAATTGAATTCCCAGGCGGGATCTTGCAGCATGCAGGTCTCGTCTCGCACGACAATGCAATCTAATTGATTCCTGCATGGCAGGGCAGGTGAGAGGCAAAATGCCAGTCCATTGGATGCCGCAGATGGGATGGGATGCGGCCATGCAACCGAGTTGGCATCAACGAACATGACTTACCTACATGTACCTAAGGTACTACCGTAAAGTCGTGTTCATCCAGTATCAACGCTACGCCTTTCCACACATCTGCTTCACCCTGCCTCTCTGCCTCTTTTTCCGACGCGGTCCTCGCCGTTAACCACACGACTCCCTCCTGCCACTAGTTCTGCCCGCATGCTCAATACCAGTCGCGTGTAGACAGGCTACATACCTATGTAAGGTACGCAAGTAAACGCACCGTACATAAGTAAGCAGTGGGGTTGTGCTTCGAATAACGCCTGTACTACACCATTCGCCCTTCCGCGCCTGATTCCTTCAGCTAACCATTCCCCAGGACGCCCACCAACACAACAATACCAAGCTGTTGAAACTACAAGCCGGCAACACCCTTGTGTGGGCAGTTCCCATCAACACCTCGTCACGAGCCTGGCGCCAGGACCTTATTGGCAGTAGCGGACTGATGCGTGGGGGAAGCCCCCGCCGTTTCTATCGAAAGCCTAGCCGAGGTTTGCTAGGCCTCCAGTCACCAGCCATCTCTTGACGTTCCCGTCTACCGGGCAACCTAGCAGATACAATGAGAGGCCGGGCGCCTTCGCCTTTCCCCGAGGCAGCCCGCACCACCGCCGGACCCCCCGCGGCACCGGCCAAGGACCTACCGAGCCCCGCCGCCGAAGCCGGGGCCGGGGGGCCCGACGACGGGGACGGCGACGGGGACGGCGACGAGGACGAACAGGAGGCCATCCCGCCGCTGGCGAGCATGGCGCCGGCCATCTTCGCGCCGGCCGTGGGCGACTACACGGCGCCGCCGGCGCGGGAGCCGGACGCGGGCCGGCGGCTACAGGGCGTGCTGGACGAGCTGGACGCCCACGCGGCCGCGGTGCGGGCCAACATCCAGGCCATGGTGCTGCGCGAGGCGGCGCGGCTGCAGGGCGAGTGCGCGCGCAGCGAGGCCGCCCTGCGCGCGAGCATGGGCCCGGCCGGTTCGCCCTCGCCGTCCTCGCCGCCCTCGCCGCCGCCGCCGCCTCCCCCCGACGCCGAGCGCGCGCTCCGGCTCAACATGGAGGCCGACGCCCCCGACCCGGGCACCGCCGCCGTCCTCCCGCCCGCCTTCTCCCACCACGACGTCCCCGAGCGCCTGCCCGACCCGCGCGACGCCCCCCGCGCCCGCGCCCTCACCCAGCTCCTCAACCTCGTCCGCCGCGGCATGACCGAGGTCGACGGCTACGCCGCCCACGCCCAGGGCGTCAGGAACGACGCCGTGCAGGCCCACGCCATCGAAAAGGCGCAGCAGCAGCAGCAACAGCAACAACAACAACAACAACACCAACACCAGCGCCAGGCCGCTCCCAGTGGGCAGGCAACCACCACGCCCATGGATTTGAGCTGAGCCGCGGATTGGAGGCGGAGTCATCCCCGGACCAAAACACATAACCATCAATGCTCACCAGACGCACGTAGGTTGTTGTCGAGTAGCACGCACCCTCCAGGTTGCCTGGAAGAGACGTCGGCGGAAGCTGTGTTGGTATTGGCAAATGGCATATGCATATATATATAGTATTTTGTGCTGTCGCTATTGGAGGGACCGCGCGCACAGTGGACCAAGGGGAACGTGGAATGCTCTGTGTACATGCCCTGATACCCGAATACCGAGACATTGCCCATCCCATCACTCGATCTCCTCTATCTTCGGTTTGGCCCGTGGTTCTTGCCCCTCCAGCCTGGGCATACTGACGCCGCCGAGCCCCGCAATCCTGGCGAAAGCCGGTGCCGCATCGCCGACTTCGGGCAGCACCGCCGTCATCTGCCAGTTCTCGAGGCTTTCCAGGACGTCGCGGGCGTGCTGCTGCACGAGGCCGTCGTTGTCCGTCTGCGCCACGTAGCGCAGGATCCTCGCGATCTCCTCGCGGCTCGGGTCGGTGAGGCCGAAACCCAGGCGCCGGCCGCGCTCGCGGGCGTCGGCCAGCGCCTTGACAAACGTCAGGATCACGATGATGGCGGCGCGGCGGACGATGGCCTTCTCCGGCTCGGGCTCCATGGTCAGAATGTTGACGCAGAGGTCCACTGACGCCTCGACCAGCGTGGCGCCGAGGCCCGCCATGTTCGTCTCCATGCCGACGGAGAAGACGGACAGCGCCGAGGCCCGCATGCGCACGTCTTCGCTGCCGCGCTTGCTCTCCCAGCCCTGGAGGATCTGGGCCAGTATCTCGTCCCGCGCCTTCTCCTCCTCGGTCTGCTCGACCTCGTCGCTGAGATCCGGCACCTCGCCGCCCCAAGCCGTCTTCGCCGCTCTGTTCTGGCGCCGCCGCAGCCTCTCCTCCCGCTCCTGCTTGGCCTCCGTTTTGGGCCGGCGGCCGCGCCGACCGCCGATGGAAAGAAGGCTCTCGCCCACGCGCGTCGCCAGGTCCCCCGAAAACGTGTCGCCGAGCCTCTGAATCACTTGCAGGATGGCTTCTCCGAACCGGAGACGGGTATCCACGTTGGCTTTCTCGTTCGCGTCGACGTAATGTTCGAGAAGCTCCGTCGTTGTGGACATGGGGTGCTTCTCCGCAACCTGGACAAATATCCTCATGATTCGTAAGTTGATGTAATCTTCGTCCTCCGTCAGCAATGACGATAGCAAAACCAGCACGCCCTGGATGTCCAATACAGAACTTTCTGCCTGAATCAGACCGGACACAAGGCTCAAGCCCTCGGACCGCACGGGGGGCGGTGAATCAGCCTGGGTGATGTATGATAAAGCCAAATTGTACGTCTTGCGATCCTCAATCTGGCGGTCCGTAGCAGCGCTTGGGCGTTCTTCTGGGTCGTCTACCTCATCCCTATACCTCAGCAGGAGCGAAAGGTTTCGGGCTGTTTGGGAAACGTCTGGTTTGCCCATATCATCTATCGTTTGGAGAGATGTTTCGATGGAGTGTAGGACTTGTTGCCCAAAGTCCGACTTCTGGAAAGTCGGCGCAGTAACCACAAGATTCAGCAGACTCAGGGCCACGGCAGCTCCTTCGCTGTTCTCGCGGGCTGTGCAAAAGTCCGCCAGAATTTGACATGCCATTTCCAGCATGCCTTTGGAGTCTGCGATGAGCTTATTAGGTATCTTGTCCAGCATGGTTTGCAGAATCTTGGACTCGATGAGCTGCTCCGTCGGATCCTCGGCGTCTTCCTCTTTGACGAGAAGCTGGATTTCCGTAGTCTTGTTCTGGCGCCCAAAAGAGCATTGGAGCAGGGCCAAGAAGAGTTTCGACACGTCAGTCGTGGCAGCTGCATCTTCTAGGAGCTCTACGAAAGCGATGGCTTTGTACTCCAGCTCGCTCCAGTCTAGCTCGGATATCATCTCGGCCTGCTGCAACCGTAGAACTCTTATTTGAATACCCGAATCGTCGTTCAGCTCAAATTTCCAGCGGTTCTGGTCAGGAAGTTGCCCTCCCCTGAAGAGTAGGCCTTTCATCATCCGCGCGTACTTTTCGACGGACCCTGATATCTTCAAGTGTATCTTGAGCAGGGTTTGCGCCGGGACACAGAACCGCTCAGAACAGTTGCCAGGATTCGGCCAGGACGATAGGGCCCATAGGGGCAAGACTAGCGGCGCAAGGAGCCTGCCTGTCAATCCGGGATTTGGGTGGGCATTCAATAGGGCCGTCAGACGCCGAAGTGCTCGCTCTAAGTCTTCGGGGGGCACGATAGTTGTCTCTGTTTGAAGATCAACCACCTGCTCAGGTTCAGCGCCGACTGTCTTGGCATCGTCGGCAATCCACTGAGAAGCAAGCGAGGGGTTAATGGCAGCCAGCATGGGTTCAGCCAGTAGCTTCCATCCAAGCGTACCTGTCACGACTCATGTGAGCAACTGCGCACTGCAGAGGAGGTCCGATGCCATACCGGGTGCGCCGAATTGCTTCCTGCCGAGAACACCGTAGCCGATCACGTAAGCAGCGGCTTTCACAAGATCCGGCCCCTGATTGCCGTCGAGCAGGTCAAACAGTTGGGGCGCTATGCCGGAAAACCACTCGTCCGGAGAGACGGACGCAGGCGGGGTAGCAAGAAGCCCCGTTGCCATTCTCAGGGCCTCCAATGTGATGTTGGCTCCCTGCTTTTGGGGGTCGGCGGCCTCGGATGTTCGGACTGTGCTCGACGGGTGAGAAGCAAAGACGAATTCCAGCGTGGCCCGCACACCATCGGGTCGCTGCGGCATGAGGGTCAGTATATCCATCAAGCTGAGGCGCAGCCATCGCGGGACTCGGTCCGGTTTGACGAGGGCGTTGAGAGCCGGTATCAAAGACGGCGTTCCTGTTCTTGGGAACGTTCAGACATTGCACACTCGCCCGTGGCCTGTGTACTCGCCTACCTCGAGATGAGCTGGCCGAACTCTCGCTGGCCTTCGGCACGGGTGGCATCGTCGCCTGCAGGGTCGAAAGCTCTTCTGCCTGCGGCCTCGACGGTTGTCACCAGGGAGCTTCGGGTCCCTCCTTGCGTGCTCATGATGGGCGTGCTCAAGCGGGGTACGAGATAGTCAATCAATTTGTGCAGACGCCGGTGTTCAAATAGAATTTCATCGCCAACTGGCTGTTCGCTTCGTCCAGGCTGTGTGTACAGATTTCTTTCTGTACAGAGAAAGCATTAGAAGGACATGATCCATCGATCTACATATTGTACCAGGTACTGACAGCCCCCACTATGGAAGTCATCCGTCGGGTGGGGCCGTGCGTTGACCTGGGTACATAAGTACTTACCTAAGTTGGAGGGTAACGGTCGGTTTACATAACGCGCCCTAGACGCGTCTTCCTCCGTCTCGTCATCATCATCATCACCATCGTCTTCGGTCCTGCACTGGCATCCGCCAGCGACTTTCCGGACCAGCACTGGAGACGAGCCCCGGCCGGTTACTTACGCGAGATTACAGGCATCCTCCCAGCGGCTCACGCCCACCCACCCAATGGAAGCTCTTTCGTCTCTCATGTCTGAAGCGATAGAGAGCCCCACAGAAGTCGCATCGCCGCCTACCCAACAGTTCTCCGACTCTCGTTTTCCGCAAGGAATGTCTCTGGACCCCATGGGCGGTCTTGAACTCCGCGCCACACGTCGCAGCTCGGGGTTGAAACGGACCTGATGTGCTCGCCGCGAGTGGATCCGTGGCGCGAGGGGGAACCAGCTGGCCTGGCACAACAAGACCGTCTGCTGGGAACGATGTTTTGGAACTTAA
Source organism: Nigrospora osmanthi (assembly GCA_029489945.1). Lineage (NCBI taxonomy): Eukaryota > Fungi > Ascomycota > Sordariomycetes > Amphisphaeriales > Apiosporaceae > Nigrospora > Nigrospora osmanthi. Next base: position 5,038,880 of record CP120494.1, on the reverse strand, counting down.
CCCTAAGCTGCCAATTGGTTCAAGTTTTGCCCCTATAGTCGTCCAAATTCGCCCTTTACGCTGCGAGGAGGCGCGCGACCGCTGTGCCCTGCTGAAAAGCAGTGCCGGCCAAGCAAGCTTCCACCAGCCGACGGATGATGGGACATTCCAGACGCCACGTGCGAGTGAAGGCGGGTGCTATGGGTCACATGGTAAGAGCTCCTGGGAGACGCCCGTCAGCACTTTGCCGCTGGAAGAGCACTCTGGCCCGGATGAATCGTCTCGGTGATGGTAGGCCTCTTGGCCCGGTGGAAGATGCGTGCTTGAGGCTGTCCTTGCCTGCCGCTGTGGTCACCGATCACTTGGGGCACGGGGGAGAGCGCAGCGCCGGTTACATGCAGTCAGAACGATGACTCTTCCCTCGCGATCCATTGTCTTGTATCGCCAGAATCACCAAGTCTCATGCAGGAGCTTGGGTGAGCGACGGGCACTTGGCCACCACAGAAGAGTTGACAAGTTCTGTCCCCTTATCTACCGCGCTGTATGCTTTGAGTACCCTCGTGCCCCGTCCCGCGGCTAGCAAGCCTCTACGGCCTCTTGCTGGAGCATCCAATCCCCGGGGCTTTGATCCAACCTCTCGAGGCCGCGTGATGGCGTTTGCCAGACGTGTCACTTGTGTGTGATTCGGCCAGCCGCATTAACCGTCAGTGATGGGTCAGATTCCCACACCTAGACGGGCGCCAAACCCTTCGTCAGCTGTCCTGATGGATGACTGGTGAATCTCCCTCCCCTCGGTCCGAACGGAGCAGAGGGGAGACGACAGCATGGTTTTTATGGACGTCTTTTGGCCGTGCGAAACGCCCCCCGTGCTGGCCATGCGCCCCACGGGGAGGAATCGAAAAACAAGTCCTTGTGGGCAGTGTGTTCAACAGAAAGAGCTTCCTTTGGGACGGACGGCGTGAACAAAGGGTTGGTGTCTGCCGACATCGAATGGGGCTCGTCGACGATGGTGTTGGTTAGATACGAAAGCCGAGACGCATGTCTGGGACCGGGTGCTTGGCGTTGGCTGCTGGGCTCGGTGCTGAGGACATGAAGTGAGGCCGGGACCCATCCCTCGATGGTGTCAAAGCTTCGTGCTTGTCCGGCCTCGTTGATTGACTTGTTACCGGCTCGGCACAATTGAAACAATTTTTGGTTCTCCATCTACGGATGCGCCGCTTGGCTTCGCAGGCAAAAACGGGCTGTTCTCGCGCGTCTCCACGTGGTCGGGAATGGCCCGCCCAACCCTTTTTTTCGATAAGTCTACGGTGCTTTATGAGAGTTCAACAGACACACTAACACTGATAGGATCGCATTAAGATGACGGCTTCTTTTTCTTCCGACTCCGTATACCCCAGTTGGGATGTCGTCCTTGATAATTCTCCCACCATGGGGCTACTCCTTCTACAACACCAAGTCCTATACTCTATGTCGACACGGCCAAACGCGGCAGCCTGAAGTGGCCATCTTTAACTGTTTACAATAAAGAGCTTTCCCATCGTCCCGGCGCCTTCAAGGCCAGCGACCCCGGCATCCTGATCAACATCCACGCCAAGATATCCTCGTACACGAACCCCGGCCCGGCCGCAGTCCCGGGCGGCGAGGTCCGCACCTCGGAGCTGGGCTGTACGGGCTGCGAGAAAATCGGCAAGGCCTAGACCTTCCGTGGAGTGTCTGTGGGGCGGCGAGCCGAGCATCCGCGCGCGCTCTGCTCGTTACGGGAAAATCCCGGAGGCAGGGCCGGGGCGTGGAGGGCGTCGCATCGGCCATAGTATCCTTTCTTGTGCTAGCGTTCTGATTCTTTTCCTCTTCGTTCGGGTCACGACGCGTATAGGATTGGGAATACGTGGAGATGTGAAGTAAGACCGCCCCTGGGGCAGTGATGTGGGAGGTGGGAGGGGAAATGATGTGCGGCCGCTCCCTGACCCACTAACCGGCACTGGATGTCACCTGTCGCCATACGAGCTTGGCTTCCATGAACCAACTCCCTTTATACGAGTGCCCTGTCCGCGGCCGTGAACAAGACTATTTGTCTTCCCGGGGGCTTCCCTGATGACAGCAGCGCTCTCCACCTGCCAAACGCTATCTCCAGGGGGCCCACCACCAATCAGGCCTGTTTCAGCTTGTACTAGAAGACAGCAGGGCCTTCTAGACAAGCTGGTCCGGCGACGGGTCGTACAGGTAGTTTAGTTGGCCGGGCCAGTCTCGGCGGTCCGTCGGTGCAGAAGACCATATCCGTTTAGGGAGGGGAGGGTTTCGCCCGGCGCGGAATAGGCTCGCGCTATTCTCGGGACTCACCCCCGGCACATCTGCCTTGGGCGGTGCGTATTGGTCGAGGGAGCGTCGGGGATAATCTGCCAACATCTGTTCCGCCTTCCCTCTACTCGGCTCCACGAATCACGCGACGTCGAGTTTCAGGGCTCTCCGCAATGTCCTGCCTGTCGACGGTCGTTCGTGCGTAATCTCTGCCCAGCCCCGTCGGGTCTCGTCGATCTCCCCCCCCTTCGGACGGGTGGGGCCGCATGATCGCTACTAGGATCCATTTACTACCTACCCTACTGGATATCAAACTATCCCACTTCTCCGTTACATTGGATCGTAGATTCATCGGATCACCTCCCGCTAGCCGACCCTCTTTCCCTAGATTTCTTCGGAGGGCCATCCGTCGAGCTCCGCATCGCAAGATTCTGTGCCTCGGTAACATGGAAGCCAGAATTGCCCGCTGGTCCCCTCTCCTCGGGTCAGCGTTCGATGAGACTCACCTCGTCAAATACCAGCTGGCCTGAGGTGGGCTGGCATAGCAACCTCCTTCAACCCAAGTAAGTTTTTATTGCCCCGTAGCCCATGCCAGGGGGAAAAGCCAATGCAGGACATGGCGCGCCATCTTGATGGCCTTGTCCCATCATCATCTCCGAAACCCAACCCTCTCCCACTAAACCAGCTTGGCCAGTTGGACCGCCACCAAGTGCTGTTTTCTCCGGTATATCGGGTTCCCCCTCCCCCAATTCGTTGGCGCCGGAATCAACGTCTGAACTTGTCCTTAGGGGGGGAGGAGTGGGCCCGTTCTGAAGGCTGGCAGCCCAGCTACGCGAGTACTACAAGACGGCCTTCGGTTTCCAGGGACGCATAGGCTGGAGGGCAGGGGAGGGTCCCGGATATACCGGCCTGGCGGGGCTTAGTCCTCGTGAGGCCCCCCCCCAATGCCACCGATGCCTGTCCAGTGAATAGCTTCAAGTTCGGTGGCGTCTTTGTTGCTGCTGTCTGTGCGCCGGCATCGCTCTCGCTCGGAAACGGTGCCGCCACTGAAAGGAGAGGGGAGGGGTGATGGGCACCTCCTCTCGCCCCCTCGCCGCTGGTACCGAGTTTGCATCTCCTTCCATACTTATGACTCTGCTCTACTCTGCCTTCCCTCTCGGTCCCATAGCTTTCATGCCGTGATGCGTCCAACATGCTGGTCAAGATAGCTTCACTCTACTTCTTCGCCCTCCTGGTGGGGATTTGCCGCGCCGACCTGCTTCGCTATGCCGACCAGATCCCACAATGCGGTGTTCGTCTCTTCGCTCGGACTCCTGCGACGGCAGGGAGACAAGGCTCACGGAGGTCACTAACGCCCACTCGCAGTTAAGCTGCATTCTGCAGTCCATACCCGCCTCGGCCTGCCAGTCCGTTCTGAATTCGACGTGTATCTGCACCGACGCCGCCCTGGCCGCGGCCTCTACGAGCTGCGTGTTGGAAAAATGCTCCGTCGAGGAGGCCCTGAGTATGTGACGACTGTTTCCCCCGGCCGCCCTCGGCGCGTTGCTCATGCCCCGTCACAGAAGTCATGGAGGTGCAGGACGAAGCGTGCCAGCGGCCGCGACGCTCTCGCCGGGCCGCTCTCTTCGGCTTCATCGCCGTCGAGGTTTTCACGCTCGGCTGCATTCTGGCCCGGATGTACTCGAGGTGGAAGACGGCGCCGAGGTATCAAGTGGACGACTACCTCGTCTTCGCCGTATTTGTGGGTTTTCCTCGACCTGCATCCCCCCATCCGGACTATTAGCTCACGGTGTTAATGGCAGCTTCTATTCCTCGTCTTCACCGCCCTTGGACAGTACGGTAGGGTTTAGCAGCGCGCATTCCGTATGGACGAAAGCTGACAGGCCCCAGCGCGTTTCGTCGCCTTTGGTGTTGATATTTGGACACTCGACAGCGATACCATTTCGAGGGCACTTATGGTATGGCCCATCACGTCCCCTCCCCCTCCCCTTCCTGCGGGTGGTCGCTTACGTGGCTTAGATCTTCTACATCGACGAGACAATCTATATCGTCACCCTCTCGCTGAGCAAAATCATCATGCTCTGCTTCTTCCTGCGCATTTTCCCGGACCGGTGGTTTCAGCGCACCGTCCAAGTCTTCATAGTGTCCGTGGGCCTGTCGGCTTTTGCCCTGGCGATCCTCCAGATCTTCCAGTGCATACCGTTCGAGTACAACTGGGAGGGGTGGAAAGGGAAAACGCAGGCCAAGTGCCTCGACGTCAACAGCCTGACGTATGCAGCGGCATCCATCGCCATTGCGCAGGACTTCATCATCCTCGTGTTGCCGCTCCCGCTGCTGATCAAGCTGCAGCTCGGGTGGCGCAAGAAAACGGGCATCATCCTCATGTTCAGCTTGGGGGCCTTGGTCTTCCTCACTGCCTGCATCCGCCTTCGCTACCTGCTCGTTTTCGCCAAGTCCATCAACCCGACATGGTGAGTGGCCCGCCTGGCCCTGTGGGCACGACCCTTTTCCGACGCGGCGACTGACACAACCGGGGGATTAGGGATTACACCGACACCCTCATCTGGACGGCACTCGAGATGAACGTGTCCATCGTCGTCATCTCCTTGCCCGCGATCCGCGTTCTGCTGTCGCAGATGTTGCCCGGCATGCTTTCCACCCAGCGGAACACGCACCCGCAGTCGGCGGCCTTCGGCCGGTCAAGCCTGAAAAGCCCGGCAAGCATGTTCCGATCCACGAAGAGCCAACACAAAATGTCGGGCTTATACTCCATGCGGTCCGTGGCCGGCGACCCCGAGAACGAGAGCCAGTTGGAGCTCGGCGACAGAAGGAACGGCGTGACCGAAACGGCCGTCGGTGTTGGCCATGGTTATGTTCGTCGTGTTTCGGCCGGGTCGGACACGGCCTATGTCACGAGAGATGCGATTCCGCAGCCAGCCCGGCCCTGGGGCTCCATACAGCAGCAGTAGGCAGATATCTGCAACGCAGAGAAGTGGCGTGAAAGTTTACTTTTCCTCCCGGTCCTTTTTAGCGGTCGCTGTCTTCATTTCATCATGTCAGTGGAGGCGTCGCAAGGTTGCTTCCAGCAGCAATCGCCTAACACCGGCCTGGGCCACGCGGCTCCCTTGGACACTGTGAGGCTTCCATGTTATGGCAACGGGCCGGTACGTGTGGCTTTTTCGAACTGCACAACGAACTTTGAGGCGCCGTCCGGTCCATCGGCGACCACATCAAGTGGCTTCATTGGTTTGATACTAACTTTCCAAAGCACTCCGGCGGGGATTTCATAAGCCTCTCCTTCGCAGTTGGCTGCCGTTTCGGTCGCCCGGTACGAATACAGGTGAGCAATGGAGTCCACGATGGAAGAGGATGAAGATGTAGCGCTAGAGCGAGGAAGTAGATGAGGGCCCGTGCGCTGCCGTACCGTACCTGCTGCAGTTTGACCGTGTCTTGCTTGTATCGCATTGCCTCCACGCTTCATACACCCATCGAGCCACATATCGCTTGTGATCCGTCGGCCCCAGGAGCAGCTCAGTTGGTTGTATAGTATCATTTACCGCCCAGCAAACAAACGAGCCCTCGTTCTTGTCCATCATCTGCCTGCGCACGTCAGCCTCCCCTCTACTGCTCTTCATCGCCATCGTCGTCGGCGGGCACTGCACCGTCGCGCCCCCCCCTTCTCCTACGCACCCCGCCCACCATGGCCAGCCCGGCGGCCCCCGGCCCTGAGGCCGTCAAGGCCCGCATCATCTCGCACATGAACAAGGACCACGCGGCCGAGCTGGAGCTGTACCTGCGCGCGTTCAACGGCCTCTCGGCGGCGGCGGCGGCCGGGCCGGAGCTGGTGGACATGACGCTCGCCGGCATGACGGTGCGGTCGGCGTCGGGGACGCACGCGGTGGCCATGGCGCCGCCGCTCGCCCACCTCGGCGAGGCGCGCGGCCGGCTCGTCGACATGGCGCAGGCGGCGCGGCGGCGGCTCGGGGTCAGCGAGATCTGCGTGGACCGGTTCGCGCGGCCGGCGGGCTTCGACTGCGTCGTCTTCGGCGGCGTCGCCTTCTACTTCTTCGCCTTCGCCACGCGCGGCCTCGTGCGCCCCGGCACCGCCCCCTGGGCCCTGCTCGACGCCGTCTTCCCCTACGGCGCCGCCGGCTACCTCTGGCTCGTCGGCGCCCTCTTCGTGCCTGTCCTCGCCATCCACGTCACGGAGAGCTGGTGGATGGCCACCTCGCGGCTCGCCAAGCACCAGGTGCCCGCCGGCGGCCGCGTGTGGTGGCTCTGGGTCGGCAGCGTCTTCTTCGAGGGCTACACCGCCTTCCAGCGCTTCGACGGCCTCGTCGCGGCGGAGCGCAAACGCAGGGAGGGCTTGAAGCACTGAGCCGGCGCGCGGCTGGCTGCATACCGTCATGCCAGCCACGCCTCTCTACGCCCCGCGGTTGGTTTGGGACGAGAGGTTACACAAGTGGTGGGCCTCCAACAGAGCAAACTTTAGTAACTTAATACATCACCACCCGCAACCCCTCTTTCAACCGACGGGGATGTATTTGTTACGGATGCAGGCATTGGCCGACTTTTGTCTGCCGTTGCCAGGCAGAACGCGCGTTGACCGCCCAGTGGCGGCCGATTTTTGCTTCATCCGTCTTCCCCCCCCCTCCCGCATCTCTCTCCCTCCTCCCTCTCCCTTTCTCGCTCTCTTAGACTTCCCGCCGTGCGTTTGTGCTCTGTAGAACAACCTCCGAGGGCCCACGCCATTGCAGACCAATACATCTGCCCTGAATTCACTGTACTCTCGGGCCCACCTAATTGCCTTGACGTCTCGGAGAAGCATCATGTTGAGTCCGGTGTTTCTGCAGTCTTTGGTAAGCACTGCTCGCAAATCTCGCGCGTGGGCGGTTGGTTGGCCCTTAGAGCAGCCTCAACCGCTGCTTGTGCTGGGCGAACCAAGCCATGATCCATCGTCCTTGTTCAAGTTAGATGGCAGCTGATACGTGAGATACAGCTGCTTCTTGGCCTCGTCGCCGTCGCCATGTAGGGAACATGTACCTGGCAACATCATTTGTCTGTGTCTAACCCAATTGGCCAATGTAGCTATGTCCAAGTCAGCTCGAACAACCTGTCTCTTCCTATCCCCCTGGGAGTCCGTATCTTGACCATCCTTCTGCCTCTCCTCACGTGGGCCTCGACGTCCTTGGGCCCTTGGCTGCGACGACTGTACGGCCGGGCAGAATCGAGCTTCATTTGTGCCCTCACCCCGGTTGCTCTCTATGCGTCCCAAGGGATCCTCACGGTCGTTCTGGCGACGCTGTCCATCCAGGGGGCGGTGCCGGGGCCGGCACTCGACTGTAGGCTGCACGAGGCCTGGCAACGCCTTTGGAGAGCGCACGACGGGGCCTCGCTGGAGAGGATCCAGGATGCCTTCAATTGCTGCGGGCTCAACAGCGTCAAAGACATGTCGTGGCCTCGCCGGGGCAGCCAGAGCCTCTGCAGCGAGCTATACCACCGGTCCTCGGCCTGCGTGGGTCCATGGCGCAGCACGGCCCAACGCAGTTCCGGGCTCGAGTTCGCCGTGGCCGTGGCCTGCGGTCTCGTGCAGGTAAGTAGCAGTGGTGGTGGGCGGACGTCGCGAGGGAACGCGGGCTCACCCCGTTACAGATGTGGCAGCTGGTGCTGCCGCTGCTGCGTCGCGCCGGGTCTCCCGCGAACGGCCCATACCGGCGCCTTGCGCGCGGTCTGGTCGCGGGCTCCAATGAGGCATTGGTGGCCCATGAAGAAGAGGGTGGTGCGCCGAGTACTCAGGAGAGTGGGCAGGGCCGCAACGGCTATGGTGCTTTGGAGCAGCCGTCAGCCCACCGAGTCGAGCCTTCTGGCCTCATCGAGGACAGGCCCAATTGGGGAAACTAGGCATGGAGGTCATGGAGGTCGTCGGTGCCGGGTCTTGTTGGCCCGGGTGGGTTTTGTACCCATTGACATGGAATCCGGGCAGCCAAGCCGATGCACGCGGAGCCCATGGGGAGAGGAGAGAATTCAGGCCCCGCAGTGGCACGGGCGGTGAGAATGGAAGGTTAGTTGTATTCGCCGTGGCATCCCATGCATACGGAAGATACTTGTATGCGGCAGAGAGAGAGAGAGAGAGAGAGAGAGAGAGAGAGAGAGAGATTCATGGATGGCTACTACCCACCTGCTCGTACGTGGATGCCTCTCTACCGTTGAGTACATTCTTATCGGACCCAGGACCCAATCGGCCATTGATGTCCTATCCTATACATAAGACTGGGTGTCCCATCCAGTGATAGCACCTACAAAGTAGAGGTGGTCAGGGCATGGGATGAATGGATGTGTTTAATGCCGCCTCTTCAGGGGTCGGTAGCTGGACTTGGCAGGCACGGGAACCTTCCTGATACAGTAGGACGGCCCCGGTGTTTGCAGGGCACGCCTCCATCTGCGATGGCGACGCGGCCACCGAGCCGGCATACGATACTATGTAGAGAGGACCCTCCGTAGCCCTTCATGCTCACACATTCCTCTTTGGGCCGGCCATCACGTCCACACCGCGCTGCCATTGGCCCACACGCCTTTGCCGCCCCGACGAGCGATCATCATGACGACCCGCCCCGGCCTGCAGTCGAACCGACCCTATGAATGGATGGATGCACCACCAGTTTCCGCGTATCCCAACCCATTCATACCTATGTACCTACATACTTGCCTACCTGCCTACCTAAGTATGTACGATATCCGAGCGTGGAGTAAGGGAGGTACGTGGCCTCCGTCTAGGACACCCGACTCCCATCCAATATGTAAGGTACACTTACATTAGGTACTTACCTAAGTATGTACCTGTATAGAGGTGGATGGAACCTCGCGTACAACTTCAATCATAGTAACTACACCCACCCGCTCGCTGCCTCTGCCTTCCCATCTTGGTGTAACTTCCCCATCGAGGAACCACGAGCTTCGCAATCGCATCACCGCCCAGCGTAACCACGTTGCATTGGACCGACCGCACCTGCTCCACCTTCCCTAGAGCTTTTCCACTGCCCCAGGGCCCTCTCCCAATATGTCACGTTCCCATAGTGACTAACAGCCCGGGCTCTGGATACCTGCCATGGACGCTCCCTCCCAGATGCCTCCGTACCGTCGCTATAAAGAGGCCATGCGCCCCGCGATGCCCCTCGTCCTGTTGTTGCCCTTCCGTCCGCCCTTCTTGCCTTGCTTCCCGGCACCTCGTCTCGCTTGCCCCTCTTGTCCGCCGGCCGTCCCTCGCCCTGCTGCCGTCTCGTACTCTTCACCATGGTCCGCCACGCCCTGCTCGCCGCTCTGGCGGCCACGGCCACCACGGCCCTGAATCTCGGCCGCCGCGAGGCCGCCGGCGATCTCTTCACCCTCGAGACGGCCCCCGGCGAGACGCAGCGCGTCGACGAGGCCACGAAATGGGCTCTCAAGGCGGTAGGTTCCCGCGCCCCTCTTCCTCCGTTCTCCCCTACTAATAGGTCGTTGTGCAGGAGGGCAAGCACTTCTTCGACACGACCGAGTTCCCCGAGCTCGCCGCGCTCGCCTCGTCCCAGTCCCAGTCCCTCGTCAAGGCCGCTGCCGTGACCTTCCCTGCCACCATGACGCAGACCTCGGCCGTCGAGGCCCTGCTTCCCAAGCTTAGCAAGACCACCATGCGGTCCAACCTCAAGACCTTCTCCGATTTCCACAACCGTTACTATAAGTCTTCTTACGGTAAGCAGTCTTCGGAGTGGCTGCTCGCCCAGGTAAAGGCCGTCATCGCCGAGAGCGGCGCCAAGACCACGACGGCCCGCGCCTTCACCCACTCCTGGGGCCAGTCCAGCATCATCGCCACCATTCCCGGCAAGAGCGCCAAGACTCTCGTTGTCGGTGCCCACCAGGACTCGGTCAACCAGCGCAGCCCGACGACGGGCCGCGCGCCCGGCGCCGACGACGACGGCTCGGGCAGCATGACCATCCTCGAGGCCTTCCGCGTCCTGCTGACGGACCCCAAGATCGCCGCCGGCGAGGCTCCCAACACGCTCGAGTTCCATTTCTACTCGGCCGAGGAGGCCGGCCTGCTCGGCAGCCAGGCCATCTTCCAGCAGTACTCCAAGGACAAGCGCGACGTCAAGGCCATGTTCCAGCAGGACATGACGGGCTATGTGAAGCCGGGCACTGACGCCGCCGTTGGCGTCATTACCGACTTCGTCGACACGGGCTTGACCAACTTCATTAAGAAGGTCATTACGGCCGTGAGTAAACCCTCTCCGATGCTCGTCGACGCGTGACCGGCCACTAACTGTGCCCTCCCCAGTACTGTGACATCCCCTACGTCGAGACCAAGTGTGGCTATGCCTGCTCTGATCATGCCTCGGCATCGCGTGCCGGCTACCCTTCGGCCTTTGTGATTGAGGCCGCCTTTAAGGACACGAACCCCTACATCCACTCGGATGCTGACACGCTCGACAAAGTCGACTTCGACCACGTCTTGGAGCACGCCAAGATGACGGTTGGGTTTGCTTACGAACTTGCTTTCACCACCTCCTTGTAGGGCGGTAGCGGGGTATGGACGGCGCTTCGAAGAGGTCATGAGGGAAAAGAACTATGATCTGGAGGGCGGACAGACGTGTGTGTGTTGCAGTGTCTTCATCCCTCGAAAGGGTACTCACTACGCATTGTCTATGGCCACGTAAGGGTTTTGACCTTGTGGCAGCAATCAACTGAATTCCCACCACTGGCCAACCTCCCTGAAACTACGTGCCTTGCCCGAATGCGCAACCCTACCTTACCTCATGACTTCTCTTATGGCATATGTGTTCCTGGCACACCAATAATCAACGCGCTGGCGGATTTCACTGAGGCTCTTCTTCCACATGCTTCAGGGGCTTTTACGCCAGCCAGAAACCGACGCGCTCACATGCCAGCAAAACAACAATCCACGGGAGGCGAGTTCTGCGCAAGGGTAGCAGGTGCATTGGTACTATTCTACAGGAAAACCCCACTTGGTGGGCGGTATCTTGTGCAAAAACAAAAGACGAAGAAGATAAAAAACCAAGATAGAGCGGGCCGCATCAATCAATGCCGCCACTCCCTACTGCCCCCGTATTGGCACTCGACTAAACATATTACTCGCGGCCGGGACGGGCGAGGCACATCGAATAGACTTGACGTGGCTTTTTCCCCCTCCCCCCGGTCGTCGCCACCTTCGAATCGTGTCGCAGGACCAAAGTATCTGCAACGAATGGAGGACAATCCCTCTTCCAGGGAGAGCCGCCGTGACGCCCCGTTGCCGATGCGCGGGCCCGGCAATGTAAGAAAACGGGAAATGACCCTCGGCCCTCTTAACACCAGGGAATGCGATGAGCCATATGGGTATACCGAACCGAGAAGGTGTCATGTCCATCCCCTCGTGAATCCTCGTGAACCTCGTGGAACAAATACACGCCGACGGGTTTTACGCCGTGCAAGTTACACCCAAAGGGATTAGATGTGGCGGAAAAGAAGGCAGCCCCGCGAGGCTGCAGCGTACATGTACAGCATTGAGACATGACCTGATTGTTCAGTAGCCACCCAGGTTGAAGTCTGGCTTGCGGGCCGCATCGATGACCCGGTTGGCCATGCTGATCATCTGGGACAGATGTCTCAAGATGGGCTCTCGGGGCGAGATGGCGTTGATGCGCGCGAGCAGGTTCTCAATTTGCGTGATACAACCACCGAGAATGTTGGGCACAACCTCACGGACTTGGGGCTCCTGTGGAAAGGGGGGGTTGATTAGCAAGTCGTTGATGACGCCAATCGCCGTAGGTGGCATCAAGAGAATAGAGAGGTGCTCGACTTACAATGTGCGGCAGCGAATTATGCATGCTGCGGATGATAATCTCCATCCAGGCGACCTTCTCGCGGAGGACAGCCCCATCCAGGTCTCGAGCGAGCTCTGCAATGGCCGCAAGTGACACCAATGGCGACAGGTCAGTCAAAGCTGTGGCATCGAGCTTGACCAGGTAGTTCTTGTAGATATCTTCTTTGCGGTCTGACTGCAACCACTTGACGAGCGCGGCTTCCAGTTCACCCCGGTCGATTTGGGCCGCAATGTCGGCGATCCTACGCTCCAGCTCGTAGTCTTTGTTGTTCCCACTACCGCTTCCGCTGGTCGGGAAAGGCATGAGCTGGTTGCCGGAGTGCGCTGAGGGACTGGGGATTGCCTGCGAAGCCTGGCCTGAGTATGGCCGGCCTTGGGGGAACTGCGGGTACTGAGACTGTGAGTACGATGTCTCCCGCGATGTGCGGTCTCGCGGTGCCTGTTGCTGCTGCTGCTGCTGCGTCTTAAGGAAGGCATCTTGGAACTGGGACTGCGTCTTTGCCATAGCAGACACAGTGTCGGAGAGTCTACTGACCAAGGCCGTAAGCTGGTCGATTTTCTGACTGTCCGCGCGGATCCTCTGCTCCATCTCCTCCATTTGATCCGCTGCCTGTCGGCGGACGTCGTTGGCGACCTGACCCGCCGCAGTTGTTGCCATACGCGTGAAGGTGGGAGCAATGTTCTTGTGAAGGGCATCCATGAATGTCTTCTCGACATTCACCGACAAGCTTGACACAATCTTATCCGATACGGCCTTGGCTAGTTCGGGCTTTTGAAGAGCCTGGCTGACAGCAGCCGGAAGCAGCTTCTGCATCTGGTTCTGAATGGCATGCGAAATGCGGCCACTGACCTTGGAGTCGAGCTGTTCTGACACAGTACGGGCAAGCTGTTCCGATACGGCTCGGTTAACAATCTCGCCGAGCGCAGGGACCACGTGGTCCTCGACTTTGTCGCTGATGGTCCTGGTAAGGAGTCGCGAGACATTGTCATCCAGTGTAGCAGACACGCTGTCCAACAGTTCAGCCTGGCTCTTGTTGAAGGCCAGGTCGCGGCTCCGCAGCTCATTGTCCATTTTCTGACGGCTCTCAACTAGTGCCGCCTCCACGACACCACTGAGGGTCGATTCGATTTGCTTCACTGCAGATTGAAGCGAATCGGGTGAGAATGAGGACGACTGGGACAGGAGCGATTGCTTCGGTTCCGCGTTCTTGGCTGCAGGGCCGACGCGCGGAGACTGAACGCCGTTGTTGGTCTGGGCGACGTCTTGTGCAGGTGTCTGCTTCTCAGCAGCGGCGGCGGCGGCAGCAGCGGCGGCAGCCTTATCACGCTTCTTGCGCGTCTTGCGCTCCGTCTTCTCGGTGGAGTTGACGGGTGTTACAGGAACATCGGCAGCCCGGCGTTCAGGCTGCTGTCGAGGCACGAAATCATCCACTGCCTTCCGCGATGCGTCCTCGTGGCCCGCACCTTGCTGGGCATGAGGCGAAGCGTTTTCCTTCTGGTTAGACCGGGCCGCAATGCGAATAGGTAAAGAGGCGGGGTCTTCCAGGGCCGGTTGCTCCGTGGGCTGAGCACTCGGGAGTTCCTTGAGCTTGTTGATCTTGACAACACCCGTCGCCACGGCGTCGACAGACTCGATGACCTTGTTTTCCCTCGTCCACCCAAGCTCGCCCTGCTTCACGCAGATGTTCGAGACGCCCTTGGAATGCATCACATAGAGCTCGAAAAGAGTCTGCTCCTCGCCGTCCGAGACGGTTGTCGGCACGCCAAGCATGTCGAGGCTGCGGATGACGCCCTTGTTGGCGAACGAGTACTCGCGCACACCACTAATGACCGCGGTACTATCGGGTTCGGGGATCGACGCGTCTTTCGCCACAAGCTTCTGCACATAGTCCACCTGCGACAGACCCTTGATCGTGTACTTGGGTGCCGAAAGGTGGAGGAAGTAGATGGAGTTGCGAGTGGGATGTCCAACCACAATCATGCCGGTGGGCGGATGGTACATCACGCTGCAGACAGCATCCGACTCTTTGGAGTGGGGGAGGTTGAATTCCTGCACAGGCTTCCCAAGGGCCAGGTCCCAGAGCTGGAGCGTGTGGTTTTGCTTCATGCCAACAATCATGTAGCGTAGGGCGCAACGCTTCTGGTACGGCCGTTGCTTATCCAGCAGTAGGACAGAGGTTGGCCAGGCCTTCTCGCCCTCGGGTGTGGTTGTAAGCGTCATTAGGGGCTCGCGCACCTCTAGCGAGGTCTGCGCAGGCATTGGGAATCGAGGATCGGAACCTTCATCGACGGCCGTGAGGTCTCGCACGTCCCAGAATTTGACACGGCCGGACTTGTCTAACGACACGATCGTGGTGTCGTCTTGGCTGAAGGTAAAGTCCTTACCGGCCTTACCAGTGTTGATTCGCAAATAGCACTGCTTGGAGAGCCTCTCGGTGTCAACAACCCGGTCATGGCCGGGTTTGAACAAGTTGTGCTTCATGATGTATGAAGGCCAGATGATACTGATGGTCTTGCCACGGCCAACGGCAAAGTAGTCGGGGTGCGCAGACGAGGTTCTAGCACGCGTCTTGAGCACTCCGCCGGGGGCGTCGCCCTCCTGCGTGCTGATGGGAGGCAAGGCAAATCCATACTGTTCCGGGTGGGCATCGTCGATGTAGTCCTTGTCTCCGTTTCGGAGCAAGACGTGGTACACAGTGCCACTGATGCCGGTGCCGATGATAGCCTCCTTCTGGGTCGCATGCAGATCAGAAGGCGTCGAGGACACGGCGATGTTGAAGACGCGGTCTTTGGTGTCGGTGAACAACTTGGCGTCACGACCATCGTCTTGTCGAATAACTCGAATACCACCAGCCTTGGACATCCCGTAGACGATGAACGACTTGGTGCTAGAGACGAGGTTCCGGTCGATTTGATCGAACTCCTTCTTGACTCTAGCGATATCGAGAATGGCCTCGTCACGGAACTGCGGACGCGCCTCTTCTGTGTCCTGCAACGAGATAGATATCCACGGTTTCATGGGGAAGTTATACACCTTGATCGGGGTTGACTCCTCTTCAATGACGACGATCTCGTCAGCTTCGGCGCTTTCCCAGCTGTCGGCTACGGGACCGTGGCCATGAGCAGCTTCATCAACAATGTCGCGGACAGCCTGGGCGGTAGCGGGCGACATGGCGTCCTCGAGGACATGGGCGTTCTCCTGCTTTTCCAGCTCTCGTTGGATGTCCCGCGCCGCCAGCTCCGATCTCTCTTCGAACTCGGCATCTGTCTTGGCTCGGATCATATCCTCCAGGTCGTGGGCAATCCGGGCCTGGGCTTCCTCATGCTCCGCACGGGCCAAGGCTTCTTGCGCTTCCTTACTGGCGGTTTCGGCCAGGTCGTTCATCGCTTCTGAAACCGTCTCCTTGTTGTGGTCGAAGGGAGACCCATTCGTGCGGTGCTCATGCTGGAAAGCGGTAGGCGATCCCATGGCGTGTCGGCCATGTTCCGGGCTGACCACGTGGCTTCTCTGGAAGCTATGGCGTTTGCCATCGGCCAATCCGGGGGAGGAAGCAGCGCTGGGGGCCTTCTTGAGGATCTGGATTCCGGGCGCGGCCACAGAGGCGGCCTGCTGACCCGGCGTCGTAGACTTGGGAGGTTTGTCCTGGGGCGAATACGTAGCCAGATCGTCGAAGGGATTCTTGTAGTCGAACATGTTCGGCTTGCGGGCTGCACCATTCTGGGCAGGTGAAGCATACTCGGTCTGAGCCGGCGGCGAGGAAACCTGAGCTTGCTGCTGCAGGTTCATTGGGAGGTCTTGGCCTGCGCCGTCCTGTCCGCTTGTGTCAAATTGCTCCTGCTTCAACAAGTCCACCAGGTGGCCCGCAGGCGCGTCTCTGGTGGCCTGCGACTGGGGTGTCAGGGTCGCCGGTAGCGAAGACTCGTGAGGCGAGGATGGCTGGTCGGTCTGGGCGGGCTTCTTGCGTTGCAGGAGGTTCAGCAGGTACGTCTGCGTGTCCTCGGGCGGGGCAGCCGCATTCCACTTCGGTGCCGCGGCCGGGTTGGGCTGGGCTTGAGGGTCGGATCGCGAGGCCTCTGTGTTGGAATCACCCTTCATAAGGGAAGCCAAGAAGCCTTGAGGGTCCGCGGGCATGGGGACGGGGGCGTGGAGGGTCGGCGGAACACTGGCGTGGGGCATCGCCATCGAGACGTCGTGAGGGGACTGGTGGTGCTGGCCCAGAGGCGACGGCTGCGAGGTGGCCTGGGAGTGAGTAGACGCGTTCCCGCCGCCGCTACCATTGTACTTCAGCAGGTTCAACAGATTGGCCGTCTGGTCGGGCTTGTTGTTGGTCGTGACTGGCATCGAACCAATGGGACCAAGATTGACGCCGCTGATGCCGGGGGGGCCGTGGGAGTGGGAGAATTGACTCATGGGTGGCGTGGGCGCAGGCGGAGGATAGCCGTCTGAAGCCGTGGGCATCATGGAGGAATCTTGGGCGTCGGAGTGGTGGGCGCCGTAGGGACTCTGCGACTGCGTGCCCTGGCCGTAGGAGGAGGAGGAGAAGCGGGAGAGCAGGTGGCGCTGCTGCTGCGAGGCCGGGTCGTCGGTCGCACTGCCCCGGCCGGCTTGCAGGCGGGCTAGCATGGCATTGAGTTGGCCGTTGGGGTCGTTCCCACCCGGTTGATTGTAGCTCGCCATGGTTTTCGCAGCGGGCTGCACGGCTGCCGGGTGCAGAGGTCACAGCCAAAAGCTGCTGCTCTGCCGGCGGAGGGGGGCGACGATGGGGATGGCAGGCGTCGTGGGGCGGGTGAAGGGAGGGAGGAGGGGGGTGGTACGGAGATGGACGAAGGGCGGAATGCGAGTATTATGGGTAGGAGAAGAAGCGATGTGGCGTGGTGATGGTGGAGGAGGAGAGTAGAGGAGAGTAGACTATTGCCCGGCGGGCGTTGGAGGTACGCGATAAGGTTGGACGGATGGGATGGGATGGCTGAAAAGTTTCTGGACTGTGCAGGCCTGAGCTGCTGAGGTCCCATGCGACTTGGAGGAGTAGCGGCGGCCCAATGGTCGGGTTCTCGTGCAAGTGTCAGCCAAGGACCGGGTCCAAGCTCCTTGTGCTCTTTTGCTTCTTCTGCCCCGTTTGTTGCTTGTTACTGGGCGGGCCCCCGGCGCATCTGCACTTGTACTGACGTTGTTCGTTACCTCAACCGCCCGAGATGAGACAAGATGGGACGTGGGTTCCGTGCCGAGAGCAAACAGGAAGGGGGAGGAAGCGGAGGGAGGAGGAGGAGGAGGAGTCGTCAAGTCGTACCCAAGATGTGCCTGCTAGCCTACGAGGAAAGGCCGTCCGTTGGGCGGCTATGCAGATGCGCGTTACTCCGTATCTCACTCACTCACTCATACACACACACACACTCTCTCTCTCTCTCTCTCCCGATCCTACATTGTAGCGACATCGCATCGTACACCGTGTACTCCATTGAGAACCTCCTTGCGCACACGGCACGGTCTATGAAGCCGGGAGACTGTATTCCATTCATACATATGGGATCCAGCCATCCCTTCTTCATCTTTCCGCTGGGCCGTACCGTACCATCCATGCGGCTAAAAAGTAGCAAAGGGCTCCATCTCGGTTCGGCAGAACCCAACCCATCGTCTTGTGTGCGCACGGAGCTGGATGCCCATCGACGGATGGACTCCCGTGGGTACGATCTATCCATGGGATCGCGTGCAGCTCCGGCTGCAAAGCTGCGAGACCCTCCGAGGCTTTTAGTTCCGTGCTACATCATCTACTGTCGTGATAGGGCATTGGTGGCAATCAGGCATGGATGGCGGATGACCGTAACACCCTTATGACCCCTCTCCCCACACGCAGCCCTGGATGCGAGCGAGAGAGGGCTCCCGAGATTCGGGTGGGAAAGCCGTCGAGCCAGGTGGGCATTGACGATGACAAAAAGGACCTAGGGAAAGGAAAGAAAAAAAAATTACTGTCGGCCCAGTCTTTTTGCATCTCATCCTGGCGGGTCGTTCCTTGACGAGAGGGAGAGCAGAGGAGGAGGAGACCTTCGTGGATCTTACTCGTTTCTTACAAGCCCGCCATGCGAACCTCGGTGCTTTTTTCTTCGAATGGGGGAGGGGGAGGAACGGCTCATTATTGACTGGGCGGTATTGGGAAACCGCCCAACCGCGCTGGGAGCCACAGGCAGCAGATAGACGAGCAGACAGTGAATCAATCATACATGTACTATGTAACTACCACTAGCCGGGCTGGTAGCACGTACATACATCCAGTCCCTGTATTTCAGTAGTGGCTTGGTGGTGATGCAGCGGTGCAGGTAGCGCGAACTTCACAGATCCATCCATTGTAAACCGTTCCTCAAGTCAGCAGATTGCCACGCTGGGCAGCAGCTCGTTCATCGTCTGTTTCCCTATTCCAGCACGCCGCAGTCGCAGGCACAAATCGCAAATTGCCAGTCGCCGTCGCCGTCGCCGTCCCTTGGGGCCCCAAGTCCTCGGGCCCTTTCCCCCCCTGCCCTCGCCTGCCTTGGTCGTGGGTGTTGCAGCAGCACCAACTCCAAGCCGCTCTCAGCCTCGTCTTAATTAGTTCATGGCCTACCTACCTCTCTCTCCGTAGCCTGACACGCCCGACGCATTTTGTTTTTTTCTGTTCGCCGCCGTGCCGTCTTGCGCAGGCACTGCTCGCTGTGCCGCCGCACCCTTTCCAACCAGGACCTGCCTGCACTACCAAGGTTTCCCTGCCTTGCCCGCCGGTCCGCTTACCGTTTCGCTTCCCGTTCCATCCCCCGCCCCCCATCTGCCCTTTTCCGCGCCCGCGCGCAACTCAAAGGCAACGACGTCACTCGGACGCACCTCGCATTCCCGTCTCGCCCCGACTTCCCTCGGATGCCCGTCTGCTCCCCGAGGCTACACACACACCGCTCCTCTCGTACCCTATCCAGTTTGACGCTGCCGCCGCCGCCGCCATGTTCTGCCTCCGGAGGTGAGTAGCGACCACGTCCCCCCCGTCCGGCGTGGCATGCATCGCAAACGCTAACCCGCCCGGCTTCCCAGCTGGCTGCCGCTCCTTTTCATCCCGACCAACGCCTCGCCCGCTTTCATCTTCCTCTTCTTCGTCTGCACATACTTCCTCAACCGGCCGTGCGTGTACTGCTCGGTGCTGCTCCTCATCCTCTTCGTGACCTCGTGCCACTGGTCCGACCGCTGCTTCTTCGACTTCAGCAGCAACTGGTTTGCGCCGCGTCCGTCCTCGACCTACCACTACCCGAACAATGCCTCGGACGCGGGCGCCGACAGCCTCAACGCCACCGCCGCCGAGATGCTGAACACCACGGCCGGGGCTCTCGCCGGCGCCGCCGCCGACGAGCTGGCGCGGAGGAAGGCCGAGTGGACCGGGCTGGGCATCGAGTGGTTGAGGAGTCTCCTGGGTCGAAGGGAATGGAGGATCGATTGCATGGATCTTTACATCCGCCTCTAATCTGTGTCGGGTATATGCCGCCCTTCCCATGTACGCCAATCTTTCCGGCCCATTTGTACACCTGGCGGCAAACACCGCCGCTCGTGGCACCCCGATGGAGACGTGTAGCTTTGCTCTAGGGCCAAGACAGGGCAAAAGGGCCGTCTTTTCTGCGCTGCGTTGTTCCCTTTGGTCTCCGTGGCATGGCAGGGGCGTTTGTTTGCATTTGATAGAGTAGTTATGAGCAATGTATTCCCGCCCCGCCGCGCTTGGGTGGTGGTCTTCCAGGTGAATTCGGCAAAGAGCTGGCGAGTAAACTCAAATCGGTAGCCTAGTATAGACCGTGGCTCGAAGCTACTATGTCTCGGGGGTCCAAAGAGTTCTCACACTTGCTTAATAGTTCCATGGTCTTAGTGTGATTGCAAGCCATGCGGCCCGCCCCGGCTCTTCGGTACGGACTTCACATGAAGAACGGCAGGATGATACCGATATATTATGTGCATCTCCCGGCCACCCCAACATCATGTATGTACTTTGCTCAGATCGCCATTCAACGACCGCCCCTGCTCATGGCCCCCGGCCGCCTTAGTTCTTGGTCGTGGCGTTCATAGACTTGACCCAAGGCTTCCAGTAGTTCTCAATACTCTCGGGGTCATTCCAGCCCGTCCAGTCGAAGTTGGTGAGGCCCCAGGTGTCCTCCATCCCCTGAACACCACTGCGGATCCGGTAGCTTCCGGCGAGAGCCCACACCATCCAGCCGACGTTGTGCTTCTGCGTATAGTCCTTCAGGCAGTTCTGCAGGGTGGCGTTGTAGATGGTGGAGTCCTGGGCGTGCCCAAACTCGGTGAGGAGGACGGGCGTGAGGCGCTGCGCCGGCGGGCAGTCGCCCGTGATGTTGCAGCCGGACGGCGGCTCCATGCCCAGGGCGTTGAAGCCGTTGCGGTACAAGGCGGCCTCGATCATCTCGCACGTGCCCGTGTCGACGTCCTCGCTGCCCTCGTAGAGATGCAGCTCCCAGAAGACCTTGTCGGCCCAGGGGTGGCTGTCGAGGTCGAAGTAGACGGGGTCGCGGCGGGCCGCGTCGCGGATGGCGGTGCACTTGTAGCACGGCGCCTCCAGGATGTTCTTCTTGGTCGTCAGGGCCGAAAGGTCCTGGTCGTACTGCATGCCCGACCAGCTGATGAGGAGGTCGGGGTTGGCCTCGTGGATGGCGTCGCTGCCGGCCGTCATGTTGCCGACGAGGGTCTGCCAGTTGTAGTACAGGTCCGTCTTGTTCCAGGACTCGCGCAGCTCGTTGTGCAGCGACATGGACACGATGTTGGGGTGCTGCTTGGCCCACGTGGCCACGTAGGCCAGGCCGCGCTCCCAGTTCGAAATGTTGAAGTGGACGTCGCCGAACCAGGCGTTGCCGTCAATGTGGCTACAGCACCACTTGGCCTTGCTGGTGTGGACGTCGGGGTGGACGAAGATGCCCTTTTCGTGCGCCAGGTCAACGATGTCGGACCAGATCTCGAAGCGCGTGCTTTTGGCGGTCCAGCCAGGGTTCTTGCTAACGATCTCGTTGGTGACCTTGGTGCCGTTTTCGTAGCCGAGCGCCATGATCATGGCAACATCGAGGGGCACATCCTCTCCGCCGCGGTCGTAGATCTCGTCGATCATCTCGATGGCGTAGCCCCTTGCGGCTGGGTCAGCGTCTCTGGCAGCATATTCGGGGAGGGCGGGGAGGAGACTTACATGCGAAGCACATTGAAGCCTACCGACTTGACGTCGTCAAGAATCTGATCCGCCGACGCCCACTCCAGGCCTTCGGGCAACATTGTCTCGCCTATTCGCACGCATTAGCTTGGGGCTCTCGTCTCGCCTGCCCCCGGGTGAAGGACTGGGACTGACCGCTCATGGGCCAATTGATACCGGCCCAGGACAAGACCTCGCCCCGGCTGTTGACGATGTCGCGCCCCTGGGTTTTGAAGGGCCCGTAGGGCCATTGGGAAGTGTTGGTCGCGGCGCGCACTTCGACATCACTCTGCCACCGAGGCGCATTGTCGCGGGGCAGCGCTGGCGACACTGGGACCCATGACGACTGGGCCCAGGCCGCGAACAGCGGCACAAGCGACAGGAAGGCGAGCGGTGCCATTTCGACGTTTGGATCGAGTGGATTGTGCTTCGCGGCACGGTCGTTTCCAATCCTATTGAAGGTGAGAGCACGACTACACGAGCAAAACCCGTCGTGGAACCGCTTTCTTAAAGACGTCGTCGACTCGGTCACGCTTTTATGCCCTCGCCGGCTCCGGCCTCCCCGGCCAGCCCCTTCTCCCCGCGGAGAGCCTGGTTTTCCCAGCCATTGGGGTTGCGGCCAAGCGTGTAGGCTCCCTGTATAGATGCGGTGTCTGAGCCCGAATAGGGCAAGCATGACGTTGCGGCAACGAGGGCGGCTTGGTATTATGGGGATAAACTCCACCCCCTATGCGGGGTACCCGGTAACTTGGCCGGACGACGAGGGCCTCGGGACACTGGCTCACGATGAACCGGCGAAAGTCACGCGGACTCGAGGTTTTTTCACCGCCATCGCGTCAGCGTATGGCTCGAATGTTCGGGTGACATTGCTCCATAACGAAAAAAAAAAAGCACTAAGCATCATCCCAGCCCGAGTACCACCAAAAAGTCCGAAAACAATTTGAACCACAAGCCCGTACGCCCCGAGACAGAAACCAGGAGCCGGCCCAATGAGCTTCTCGCGCTCCCCCTACTCACTTAAGTTATACCTACCTATCTTGCACGTAAGAACAGTCACCTGCACAGGAGACAGTGTCGGCTGG
Source organism: Nigrospora osmanthi (assembly GCA_029489945.1). NCBI lineage: Eukaryota > Fungi > Ascomycota > Sordariomycetes > Amphisphaeriales > Apiosporaceae > Nigrospora > Nigrospora osmanthi. The sequence goes on along the minus strand of CP120494.1, from coordinate 5,016,486 downwards.
TTCCAGGCTGGCCTAGGAGAAGCTGTAGACTAGTTGCCTACCTCTGAGGAAAGTAGGAAGATGTCTTTTATATCTATATCAATGAACCAGCGGGCGCATCCCCGCGAAGACGGTCCGCGTGTTAAACAGGCAGTGTCGTCTCTAGTGGTGGTGAGACTCGCGAAGCGATGATGGCCTAGGAGGTTGCTGTTCATACTTATTCCCCAAGAGCAATCGGTCATACGATGGTATTTAATGAACTGACCCGAGGTGAGACGGCAATTTACAGGTGCACCAATCAATACAACTGATATGGGCCCCACCACGTCTAGCTTGATTCTATTGCGAGTTGTTGCACTCAGTAACCTGTCTCTTCACAGCATCGTGAACTTCCCGTAGTGCTTACGAACTACAGAGCCGAAGTGAGGGACCACTTGACAGGTATCTATCCACTACTTAGCCCGCCTACCGTCCAAGTTAAAATACTTGCGGTAACACCCTCACTTGAGGGGTGGAGGGGGGGCTTAGTCGAGCGTCAGGATCGCAACTCCGTATTCGCAGGTTGGGAGTGTTTGGCCCATCTCCAAGTTCAATGCGGCTATAATGCCTTTCCTCGCCCACCAACCTAGCCCGCCAACGCGAGTCAGCTGCGTCTTTGGCCAGAACGTGTGCATGAGGAAGGCCACGCCTTGTCCATCACCACTTGCCCATACCTAGCATCGGCGCCACGCTTAAGGTGTATAGGCTGAGAGCAGTAACCCTGCTTCAACACCGGCTTCCAGCCCATTCCCCTCCCCCTCCGCCCGGCCCCCAAACGACCGGGACGGATCACACGGGGCAGATGCCGAGTCCCCAGGCCGGGTGGTTCCGCGTGGAGGCCGAAGGGCACGCCGTCGGCGTCGTGCGGCCGCGTTGCTGCGCTCGGGTGGGCTCGGGTGTGCCCGGCCGGCGGCTCACAACTCGACGCGAGCCTGGGTTCGCTCGCGCCCCTGCCCCCCCCCCCCAATGGTGGTGCGGTGCGGTGCAGGCCCACCGGGAGGGATGAGAAGGAGAGAAAAGAAGGGGTTCACGGCCCAGCTGTTTCTTCAGCGGCCACTCGCGGCACGGCGTCCAATGGACGAAGAACGGAGATATCGGCGTGGGCCAGTACTGGATGGAAACCGTTGAAACGAATCAGGGGCGCAGGGGTCGGGTCGCAGGGGCCAGACGTTTGAGAAGGTTGGGCCGAGCGCCCGCGCGACAGGGACAAGCAGCTTTCACAGTTACGGGGGTGGAAGCTCGTCTCAGCACGTGTCGTCGTCCCATCCCATAGCACACGAGATTGATTATCCTCTCCTGGCGATAACCATTTCTTTAGTTTTTCTTCGTCCCTACAAAGTCACAGAGCCGCCGGGTTTGCAGTTGTTGTGCCCGCGTGTTTGCATACCGCATTCTCTTCTCTTCTTCTCCTCTCCTCTTGTCGTCTACTTGCTTGCTGGCGGGCCCTTTCTCCTCCCCCTTCTTCCTGCCTCTCTCTCTCTCTCTCTCTCTCGCGCGCGCGCGCTCCTCGCTTCGTCCCCGTCAAACACATATCCCCCACCCGCGAACGCCTCTCGCCCGCCATGGACCGCGCGAGACCCCCGATGCGCGACTCGTGGTTCGCGCCCGTGTCGATCGACCTGCTCCTCAAAGTCCTCAACGTCACCATCTTCCACCCCTTCATCGCCTGGCTGATCCCGCTCTGCTTCCGCGCCGAGCACATGGACTACGACGCCGCGCCGATGCGCGTCACCATCGCCTGGGCCTTCGCCGTCACCATGCTGTGGATGGGCAACATGATGAGCCACAAGATCGCCTACGGCCTGCCGCGCGAGGTCGACCTGAGCGAGGAGGTCATCGTCGTGACGGGCGGCGCCAGCGGCCTGGGCCTGCTGCTGGCCGAGGTCTACGGCATGCGCGGCGCCACCGTAGCCGTGCTGGACAAGGCCGACCTGGAGAGCACCGACGCCCGCGGCATCACCCACTACAAGTGCGACGTGTCGGACCGCGCCCAGATCGCCGCCGTCGCCGCCGAGATCGAGCGCGACCTGGGCACCCCCACCATCCTGATCAACAACGCCGCCGTCGTGACGGGCAAGAAGCTGCTGGATATGGACATGGCCGAGGTCGAGCGCAGCCTCTCCGCCAACCTGCTGAGTCACTTCTACACCATCAAACAGTTCCTGCCCGGCATGCTGCGCAAAGACACGGGCGGTACCATCGTGACCGTCTCGAGCGTTCTCGGCCAGCTTGGCGCCGCCCAGCTCAGCGACTACGCGGCGGCCAAGGCCGGCGTGACGGCCCTCCACAAGTCGCTGGCGGCCGAGCTGCAGGAATTCCCCGAGATCAAGACCATCTTGGTAACCCCCGGTCAGCTCAGCACGCCCCTGTTTGCCGGCGTCCAGTCCCCCAGCTCCTTCATCGCCCCCGTGGTGGAACCCGTCGACGTGGCCAAGGAGATCATCTCCGCCATCGACTTGGGCCTGAGCGACCACATTGCCATGCCGCTGTACGCGCGCTGGATCGACTGGTACAACGTCCTTCCCGTGGGCCTGCAAAAGATCGCCCGGAAGATGTCGGGGGTCGACAAAGGGATGCAGACCTTTGTGGGGAGAAGCGGCAGTGCGTCGGGCGAGAAGAAGCCGTCCTTGATATGAGGCGGTCTCGTCTCGCGTGTGTGGTTCTTTGTACAATAATTCTGCATGGTAGACGGTGGCGCCGGCCGTTGGCTTGTCTGCATGGGAGGCGCAAACGGGGGAGCATAGCATCTTGAGGGGCTGATAGACCAAAAGGCCCCCCGGGTTATAAAATTTACGTCAGGGGGTGTCATTTCGAGACACCCGGCCGCCAAATGCGGATTATCTCTTCCTAGGCTTCTCTGAGCCCCTCTGCCCGGCATTATTGAAATTCAGCGGGCCGATAAAGACGCCTCCATGACCGAAAAGCATGATGTGATCCTTCCGACCGGGGTTGGTGGGCGCAGACTCGGGAAGCCGACGGATTGGCGGCGGGGATGACGAACCGGTCTTCCGCTGCTCGGCCGGTCAGAAAGGGTGGATTACGTTGGCCCTGACAGCTTCATACTTGTGTACCTGTCTAAAATACTTACACACTGGCCAAGTGTCGGCGTCGTCAATTGATCCCAGGTGTATTTTGACTGATTGAGTACCTCGGATTGCTTTTGTACTCCGGGTGCCTCTTCCGGTGCTGTGGGGCGGCGTCTCCTCCCTGCTCCGTCTCGGCCGGTGGTAAGAGGTCCACTACTGAAGGTAGGTACCTAGATAAATACCTATGTACCTAAGGTAGTCGGCTGGGTACAGAAAAGCCGGCTTCTTAATTGCACTGAACTCTTTCTTATGCCATTCCCCCCCTCCCTCCGCCGCGTGCAGGTGTCCGTCGGCGTTCCCCTGGATGAGAAGGAAGCCTATTGGGGAGCGGCCACCAGGTCGCTTGGCCCAGCGGCCGAGCGTCTTATCTTCCCAGGCGGCGTCGACCAATCATGTGCGTTTGACTATCGGACGAGACGGAGCTGACATACTTCACAGGGGTGGGAGGGCCGAGGGTGTGATTGATATATGGGAGCGCAGCCGGTGGCTCAGTAAATGCTTCGGGTTCTTTCCAATGCCATGAAACCGGGGCAGAGAGAGTCGTTCACTCGTTTCTTTTGCCCAGTGTTGCCCGACCTGGCCTGCCTACCTGCCTGACGGACGGACGGACGGACGGACTGCCCGCCTGCCTGGGCGGATTCGGTCGCGGACGAGAAGTCGAACTCGGCGTCAGCCACGGATGCGGTTGCGCCGCCAGTATCACACCAGCCTGCGTGTTGAATCGTATTCCGCCCTTACACAGCATCATGTAGGCGATCCCTGCGGCCTCCCCCCACGCGTCGACATCCATCTTATCTGCCCGCCACCCCGGACCCTTATCCCATCATCTTGCTTCCCCCCTCTCTTCTCGTTCAACCTCCCGCCGCCCCCCCCCCCGGGAACGCTATTCGTATGACGACGTTGCTTGGGTGCAAGCGTCGGAGCGATGAGGTGGGACGAGGCCCGGATCGATGCGACTGTTACTAGGCAGTTCGTCAGCGACCAACTGCCGCCCCAGGAGGCCGAGCTCCTGGACCAAGCCTTGAGGCTCGGCAACGGTCCCGCCGAGGGCACCTACTGGGAATGGATCCGGGACAGAGCGAAGCGCATCTTTCTGATCCTGGTCGATCTAGGGCTGCCAAACCAAATCTTTGGCCTGGTCGACGATTGCTGGGATGAGTACGAGTCACCCCTCCCCCTCCCCTTCATGACTACTTGCTTGTGGGATGCTCCAACCCCATAGCCAGGCGTTCCGGTTGATTCTATCCGTCGTCGGACGCTTGGCTTGATGTGACCCGTGAGAGAGCATGCGCTGATCGCAGTGGTGCAGTGGTGATTTGCCGATTAGCCTGGACCAGGCCGAACGCCTCGCTCTTACAGCTGCAGGCAAGCACAGCAGATTCGACAAAAAGCTCTTCTACTACAGGCAGTTCCATTACCTGGTGAGGAGCATTGAGAAGGGCGGGCACTTGGTGTATGACCACGACGAGGTGATTCCTCTCCACGGAGTGGACAGGCGGCCGGTGGCCAGCCATGCTGTTGACAAGGTCGAGCTCCCCAATTACCCTGGCGTGGTGCTCTCGCGGCGCTGCGTCACCGTGGGGAGAGGATCTGGTGTTCTGTCCACCTCGGATTTCCTGTGTGAGATCAACCGAGCCAAGAACGTCCAGAATGGCCACATTGCCTCGTACTTTGCATCGTACATCCACCAGGGCTTGGGCTATGTACTCTTCACCCCGGCAGGCGACTACAATCTCAAGACGGTACTCACCAGCATGCCGGCACCGCTCAAGGCCTTGGCCAAAGAGCAAAGAAGAGAGCACATCATGAACTGGATCCACTGCCTCGTCGACGCCCTGTGCTACCTCCACAGCCGGGGCTACTCCCACGGCAACATCAGGCTATCAACGGTGCTGTTCAACACGCAGCACCATGTCTTCTTCGCGGATCTGTCGCGGCTTGGCAATGAGCCGTCGGCAGGCCCTTCGGACAAGGCCGCTTTTGATAAGGAGGCGTACGACTATGCTGCGCCCGAGCAGTGGTTCCGGCCACGAAAAGTTACGCTGAGCTCACGACCGCTGAGCCCCTCCGACCAGTACGCGGTTTCTCGGTACGCAGCGGAGACGGGGTCCCCGGGCTCCGTGTCGCCACTCCACCCGCCGACGCCGCAGCTCAATCCCCAAGCGGCCGACATCTTCTCGCTAGGCTGCGTGATCCTCGAACTGCTCGGCCTGCTCATGAAGCGCAGCACGCGCTCGTTTGCGTCGCACCGGGCGGCGCGGAACAAGCAGGCGGGCCGCGGCGGCGCCGTGCCGGACGCGTCCTTCCACAAGAACCTCGGCCAGCTCGACGCGTGGATGGCCGGGCTGGTCAAGGACGCCGGGAAGAAGAAGGGCAAGGGGAAGCCCGTGTTCGCGGGCGTGGGGCCCATGCTGGCCGTGGCCGCGCGCATGATCTCGGCTGCGCCGCAGAACCGGCCCGCGGCCGACGAGGTCGAGCAGGCGACCTACCGGATCCTGCGCGAGGACTGCCAGATCACCGAGCCGCACTGCGTGCACCAGTACGGCGGCTGGGACTTCGGCGTCGGCCGCCCCCCCGCCGCGGGCGAGGCCGACGGCCCCCCCGTCCTCGTCGGACAGCGGCCCAGCGCCCGGTCCCTGCCTTCCTTCGCCCACAAACGCGGCGCCAGCGCCGACGAGGGCCGGGACCGGGGCCGGAACAGCCCCGCCATGAGCGGTTTCGAGGCGATCCAGAACATCCGCACAAACAGGGTGAGGACGCTTTCCCGGGACAAGCAGGAGTGCTCGCCAGTGCTAACGAGAGAGAGCAGAGCAGTGGAAGCGGAAGCACTTGAACACTTACCGAAAGCCCTTCAGGTACAAGAGACTTAGGTACTTCCTAGGGGGTGTTGGTATATATTGGACATGCTGTCCGGGGACCAGCCTTTGAGGTTACTGGTCAGTTATCGAGGAATAGGAAGCCCATGGGAACTGCGCTCGAGATTATGATAGGCAGGATGGGGAGTGTGTAATAGAGTGCTCGTTGGCCTGGGCGGACTGGGGTGCAAGGGAACTAATGAAGACCTAGGTCAGTACCCAGCCCACGTTTTTTATATTATGGGAGGTGGTTAGTAACTGAAGGTTAGCTCGGTTAGGTATGTTAGTAGTTACGAATAGACGTGCGCCGGCTCCCTTTTTACACTTTGCCCGTGTCTTTTTTTTTCTACGCGGCACGCCTCTTTACTTGGGCAAACATCTCGGCTCACTGGCTCGTAATGCGGTCTGAAACGTGGACAAGATTGGCTGTGCGATTTATATTCCCTGCTTCTTCCTCTTGTCCAGGTACGAGTACACGCGTACCTACAGGACCTGACACGGCCAGCGGCCGCTCTTTTTAGCGACTTGCGTCGAAGAGCCAATGAGACGAGGTAAACGACAGCACGACCACGACTCAAGGTATCTCTCTGCGGCGTGTGCCCGTGTAGGGGAAAGCATACATACCCCGAACGGTACATTAGTGCATGCATCCGCATACCTACCTCGGTACTATGTACGCATACATACCTTGTACTTATCCAGATATGCCCCCGCAACACACGGGGCTGCGAGGGATAAGAGCCTCATCGGCCAGCATGCCCGGTGATCCCCAGGCGTTCCGAAAAAAGAGACGGGATCGCTGCAGCGTTGCACGGTGGGCCGTCGAGTCAGGAAAGTTGAACGGGCCTCCTTTCGGTTGCGGGCCGGAGGGGGGTTTTCTCTTGCTCCATGGGCTTCGTCGAGCTCGTCTGCTGTCCCGTCATTCTCCCCCCCTCTCCCACCGATTCAGCAGGTTCCAGCTGGCCGAGCTGGCTTTGCTCCTCCCCGCTTCCGGGAAACCCCCTCCCCAATGGAAGCCAAAGGGGACGGGGAAACAGGGGTGTGGCCTGAATATGGATGGAGCCTCGTACTCGTTCGTACTTGCGGCGGCGGCTGGAGCAAAAGTGACAGGAATGGCCCCACGAGCGTATTGGGACATAACGACGGAGACAACGCTCCAGGCGCGAATGTTTGTGTGTGTGTGTGTGTGTGCAAAATGCGGACGGCTGCCGCTTTGTGATCCGACGACGCCTCGGCATTTACGTGCCGATTAGAGGTAGGCAGGTGGTAAGTTTCCATACTTACAGCCCGTATTCATGGGAAGTCCCAGGCCCCGGTTGGATGATGTAGGTACGTGTGTACACGGTAGGTAAGTGTGCCTCGGGTGTCTCCTAGCTTCCCATGCTGAATACTAATACAGTAGGTGGACGCCGTTGGCAAGCGTTTGTTTGTTTGTTTGTCCGTCTTATCTTGACAGCTCGGCGAAGCTGAGAGGTGATCGGCAAGACTGGCCGTGGGCGGAAGCGCTATCTAAGGCGTAGGTAGGCAGGTACCTTAGGAAGGGTACTTACTTATCGGGCATGAGCTATGGGATGTAACATGTATCCATCTATTTGCGGGCAGAGCTTGTTCCACTAGTCGGACGCAATGCCGCTCTAGCGCCATCGCGTCACTGTTACTTTTCCCATGGGATGTCACCGTCACCGCCGCTTGTCTATCAGAGAATATGTGCTCCCCTTCCAACCGACACGGCTCCATGGAGGGCTGGCTGTGAAATTATCAGTCTCCTGACGCCAGTTATGCCGTACCCGGCGGAATCACACTATGGTTGTGCAAACGGACAGCCGACGTGACACGGTTGCTCTCCCGTCATCTCCGGGCCGTGACAAAGAACGACCACACAGGACGCACCAGAGCCTGTTTGTGCGAGGGTTTGTTCAGTCGTCCCATCGTTGATGGATGTTATTGTACCTACCCAACCAAATACCCACGGGGGCCAGTAAAGCGGCCATCCATGGCTCTCTGTCTCTCGCCTCCGGGACCCGCCCCGGCAGGCATGCAGGTTTAGCTGCCCGGCGCAGACCTCGCTTTCTGGCTTCGCCCGGGCCGACTGCTGAACCATCCCAAGTACTGGAGGCACTACTTCTTCTTTCACTTCACCCAGGGCCTCGCCGCTTAGCCCGGCTCGGACGTGTATCTGCTACAGGCTACCTACTCACGATTCCCGGGGCCATGGCCAGTAGCAGGCCGGCCCGGCCACCTTGGCACGCGACGCGCCTCGCTACGTGCTGGCCTGGGTGCTGCCTCGCGACGGCGACGAGGATAGATGGATGGGGTCGTGCAACACCACCACGGCATGGGCGGCCTGCCGTCCATGATGGGGCCCAGACGCGATCCATCAGTCCATGGGATCCCCTAGTCCGTCCGTCATAATATCCAAACCTCCCTCGCTACGCACGCCTGAAATCTCGTCTCCTCGCTCCACTCCCCCCCCCCCGTTTGCTCTCCCCCGCCGGCCCAACCCCCGTGTCCTGGCCCAGGAAAGCTGTGCGGAGAAGGGAACCAGCCAGCCGGTGCCCTGACTAGGGACCGAGTCTTTCGCAGGTGTTTAAACAGGGCTCGGCCGTCGCCTGCCTCCGTTGTTCTTGCTGCCATTGTTGTTGTTGTTGTTGCTGTTGCTGCTGCTGTGCCTTGGCTTCGACACTCGCTCTCACCTTCCCAGGTAAGGGGACCGTTCCTTGTGCCATCCGTCTTGTTGCCTTCATCCACTTACATAAACGCAGGCAGAACCCAACCCACTTCCTCTTACCTCGTGTCGTCCCGTCCAATATTCACGACACCGGAGAGGAACCGCTGACAAGCTTTTGCCGAGCCTTGGGCCCAACGCCTCCCCCGTGCGCCAACCCATCTTAGCATTCTGGAAGCCTGTGTCTGCGTTTGCCTTGGCTGCCCATCCCACGAACGCGCGCACCCCAAGCACTTGGCATCACGTCCGAGAAGCTCGACGGGCCTGACTGGATCTACCTGGGACCATTGCCAACGCCTCGCATCCGCTCCCCTGGGTACTGGTACCCCTTGCCTGCGTCGGTTGCCCCGTGTTGGTCGTACAAGTTCACCTCCCTGTCATTTCACCGCCCCAGATGCATCTTTCGTCCTCCCTTGCTGCCCTGGCAGCTGTTGGCGGGATTGTCGAGGCCGCCCTGCCCACCATCGAGGCCGTAGGCAATAAGTTCTTCACCAAAGATGGCAAGCAGTTCTTCATGAAGGGTAAAGTCCCTTGCTCCACAACCATGTACGCCAGGGTCTGATGGCTGACTATAATTACAGGCATTGCCTACCAGCTAATTCCCGGTCAGTGCCCTGTGGCAGAACGCCTCTTGACGCCGTTGCCAAACTCTAACCTTGGGATGTGCAGACGACCCTCTGGTCGATACCGAGCAATGTACCCGTGATGCAAAGCTCATGAAGACGCTGGGAGCCAACACGATTCGGGTGTATCACGTCGATGCCGACGCTGACCACGATGGCTGCATGGCCGCTTTCGACGACGCCGGCATCTACGCCCTGATCGACATGGATACCTTCGACACCTACATTCTCCCGGTAAGTCGTCCTCCAGATTTGAAAGACGGAGGGGGCAGTCTTGGGCTGACGAACTGCGCGACAGGACACCCCCGGATGGAGTGAGACGCAGTTGACAGCCTACACGCGTGTTATGGACACCTTCTCCAAGTACGACAACCTCCTTGGCCTCTTCGTGGGCAACGAGATCATAAGCAAGGAAACCCATTCCCGCGCTGCCCCGTACATCAAGGCCGCAGTGCGTGACACCAAGGCCCATCTCAAGGCCCGTGGTTACCGCAACATCCCCATTGGCTACTCGGCTGCCGATATTGCAGAGCTGCGGCCTATGCTGCAGGATTACCTCACCTGTGGCGGGAACGCCTCGGAGAACATTGACTTCTTCGCCCTCAATTCGTACGAGTGGTGCGACCCCTCGACGTACGCCACGTCGGGATACACGGTTCTCAACGAGCAGGCCAAAGACTTCCCCGTGCCCATCTTCTTCTCCGAGACGGGCTGCAACGTGCCTGGGCCGCGCCTTTTCGAGGACCAGGCCGCTATCTTCGGCCCGGAGATGGTATCCGACTGGTCTGGCGCCATGATCTACGAGTGGATCGAGGAGGCGAACCACTACGGGCTCATCTCCTACGGTCCTAAGGTCGAACCCACGGTGACGGGCGCCAACATTGATGGAGGCTTCACGCGCAAGGGAGAGCCGACGCCCGTCATTCCCGACTTTGACAATCTCAAGAAGCAGTGGGCCAAGATCACGCCAACCGGCGTAGCTCGGTCCGACTACAACCCCAAGCACGTGTCGACGCGGGCATGTCCATCGGCCACGGCGGGTGGCTGGCTGGTTGACGGCAACGTGCCACTCCCGACCCTGGGTGCCAAGCTGGACACCGTACCCAGCCGCTCGTCCTCGTCCGGCCCCTCCGGTTCCAGCTCCAGCTCCAGCTCCAGCTCCGATTCCGGCTCCGGCTCCGGCTCCGGCTCTGGTTCCAACACGGGCACTCCGGCCAGTGGGGCGGCTGAGCCCACCACATCTCCCGACAATGCGGTCTCAGGCTCTAGAGAGTTCACGGGTATGACGGCAGCCCTCCTGAGTGTAATGCTCGTCTTTACTTGTGAGTCCTGCTTGCGATTCCCCATTTCGTACCTGCTTCTTGCACTCCCTGGGGCTTGAAAGCACTGGGGTCGATGGTTCCTGGCTGACCTAGGCTTATCGCAGTCTGGTTGTAAACGGTTTGGATATGAGCGGACTGCTCTCTGCTGCTGGATTTGCCTAGTCTTCTCCGAGGAACGGCAAAATCGACCTCTGGGGCCTGCCACCTGGCAGACTTGACTTGGTTAAAGTCCTGTCACTTTTTCATACCTCCCTGGCTCGTAGGACGGCAGGACGCTGTTTTTTTTTTTTTTTTTTTTGGTGACAGCCTTGCCCCATTCGCTGGATGGACGGGGGCTTTTTATGGATGATGATCAGGATACGAGAAACGGGGTAATGGCGAACACAACATAGGTCATGATGGAAAGACGGCCGGTTCATGCATATATAGCACCGAAGTCCTCCGTGCCGGTATACGCAAGCTGGCGTGGCAAGGAAGAGGACAGAGGCAAGGCCTGGAGAGGGAAAGAAACGCCAGTACCGGTATGCTGTGTGGCATAATACATGTTATCGGGTCTTTTCGCCATTAGGCAATACATGAATAGAACCCGAGGGAGGCCCATTCATTGATCACGGCGTTGCTGGTCCATGAAACGCGAGGTCCTTTCCAGTACCTCTAGGGTCGACCAAAGGTGGGCGAACTCTGAAAACCACGCAATCACATTTCCGAATGTGAGAAGAGTTAAATGGTCCCGTGTCGCTGGAACAACCAACACTTGTTGCCCTGGTTGGTTTTTGATGATGATGTTGCTGCCGTGAAAGGGAGTACAGCACGCAGAGTAACCTGCGAAGAGCTTGTACAAGACTTGTGGGGGCGTCTGAGGTTTCCATTACCACTTGGTGCACACAGGCAACCCCTCGCAGTAGGAAAGACAGCACGAGCAAGTTGGCTCCGACGAAAGTGATGAAGTCTCTAGAGCAAGGCCCATTCTACCCTATTCGACCTACTCTACCGTGCCGTCTCCTTGCCCGGGCCGCGTCTCGTGTTCCAAGACGCCGTACACGGTGAGCTGAGTACCCGCCGTGGGAGACCGAGAGGTCGAGACCCGTCGATTGATCTCAAGAGTGGGGGGCTGAGGTTGGGGGTCAGGCAGTGGCAATGCCGCGGGGGCGGCGGCGGCTCCAGGGTCATGATTACGAACCCGGCATGACTTGCTTCAAGAGAAGCTATACGTGGATGGCATTATAGCCAGGGCGGCTGGGAGGGTGGCTCTCCACGCTACTGCGCTTCATGGGGCGCAACATCATGATGGGTAGCCAGGATGAGCTTCCGGCTGTCCGTACATCCCCGCCCGGCCGGACGGGGGGTGGGAGGGGTGCCCGTATCGCGCCGGCACAGCCTATGTCCAGCCAACGTCCTCCCCCCCTTCCATGTCCAGCGTTGCAGGCGTTGATTAATGAACACAAACCACCCACAATGACGACGTAGGCATGCAAAATGACAAAGAACAGTCCTCTCCGAGCCCTGGGGCTGAGCCTGAAAGCCGGAGACGGGCCGCGGGGCGGCAGAAGAGGATGCCAAGCGAAAGGTTTTCGGCCGGGGGAGAAAGAAGAAGGGCAAGGGCATGGGGTAATGGGTAACTCGACAGAGACCAGAATACAGACCGGGGAGGTAGTATGCGATCGAAACGACTCGTAGTATAATCAACACCGGCGCTCGCTTTCAATAAACACCCCGTTTTTCCTGATCAGGGAGGTCATCATAGTGCTTACATGTCGTATCTCTGTACGGGGCACCATCTGGTTGGACGGCAGACGACATCCCAGAAAGCCACGTCCGGCTTGGTGTGGACTAGGGAGTGCAGGGCGCTCTTGCCTATAACCCGTTCTTCGGATGGTGCGTTGGCCGAGGGCATGGCGGGTCGAACGGTCTGTATATGATTCCCACGGGTGCCCGACTGGTCACTCGAAGGCGGAGGATATTCCAAAGGCGGGGTCCGAAGAGCCCAACTGCAACGCACCTGGGATACACGGTCCCAAGCGACGGCGGCAGGCAAGCCCGAGTGGCCCTGGCTGGTCTTGGGGCTGGCCGGCCTGGTAGAAGACTGGCTGCGGATGAGGCAGTGACGTGTAATTACGGCGTATGATCCTCTTTTATCGGTGTAGAAAGCTGCACGCACTCAAGCAAAGCGCTGGTGACTTGTCACGGGCCAACCCCAGAAGGCCTGTTTTCCGGCTTGGGGCTGTAAGGCGGCACATGCACATGGGCGATGGGGTGCATGCAACGCCGTGTGTCATTTGCGACAGGAGGCAAGAAGCAGCATGGCGCACCGAGGGACAAAAAAACCCGACCAGGGGTTGCCCCCAGTCAAACGGTCAGGGCGGTCCTGATGCCAAGCAGATTCGCGAAGCCAACGACGCCGCCGATAGTAATATGCACCCATCCACTACACCGTTGGGGAACGCGTGTATGCAGCCGTCGGCCATTGCTGCAGCAAAAAAAAAAAAAAAAAAAAAGCGTATGGCGGGCGAGCAAGGAAAGGTGGCTCGTGGAGCGATTCACGTCGTCTCGGGCTTGTCTGACAGCTGCAATTTTCCAAAAAGATATCGACCACCGGGGGCGCGCGGCTCTGCTACCAGAGACATGGGCGGGAGCAGTCGAAGAAAGGGTCGAAGCCGATAGGGCTGGAGGCTCGGTAGGCCGACCTTAGGCCCATGATGAATGATATGTAGGCCGAAATCCAGAGTGCGTGGCGAGAGGGGGTGGGAGGGCCTGTGTAAGCGAGAGGCTGCGTGGCGGCTTGGCCCAATTCCCTGGCAAGGGGGGTGAGGTTGGCCCTTGGCTGGACAGGCCCCCGAGGACTTGTCTTCTCTCAAGACACCGCAGAGGTACGGAGAACGACAACCGACTTTGATGCCGGTCGGCAGGCTGGCAGGGGAGCAACAAGCCGTCTCTGGCGAGCGGCGTCCTCTCCGGAACGCAACCCATGCACCCACCCATGGAGGCCACATAACGTACATAGGTATAGTACCCAGATATCTAGATGCATGTCAACCTGGGTCCCCGGTGGTGGGGAAACAACCTGACTGGACTGGCGGCGCTGCAAGGTAAGCAATAGCGCCAGAGGGCGAGGGTATACATGGCAGTATAGATGAGCTGCTGCATACATCAGTACTCCAGATCAGTCTTTGGCCAGGCCAGGGACAAACGGCTGCAGTGCATCGTACTTAAGTAGATTGGGAAAAGGAGGCCGGTTGGCGGCCCCGTTCCCGGGGCTACCCGGTTGACACGAGGGCCCTTGGCGTGGAACTTGGATAGAAGAACCTCCAGCCAGGGTTCCTGACTCCACCCGTCCACAGCAAGTACATGTCGTCCGTCCCCGATGTGAGAGGCCGATTCCGCGCGGGCTGGAGAGGGGGAGGGCATACGCACGATGTGGATGGGGGCGTATGTGCGCGGCCGGATGGGCACCCGAATGGCCCCGGGACGGCGTCTTTTTTTCTCGCAACGATGCACGTCCACGCCGAAGGATGCCATCAAGCCAACGTCATTTGCCGAGAGAGATGCAACGCAGCGCCCCGCGGCTCAAGGGCCTAGCTGCCTGTGCTGTGCCCCCGTACGCCGTGCATGGGAAAGAAGATTCGACGTCCACCGGAAGGGGGCTGCTGGCGTGGTGGTGTTCACTTTGGTGGAATCGGATGGGGACTGGGCCATCTGGAAGTCATCCGTCCAGATGCTGTACAGATGTAAAAAATCCAGGTGGGATGGGATCGACTTCCCGGAAATGTACTACATACATGGATGTATGTAACAGCCCGCCCAAGAGGTATGTACCTACATACTTAGGTAAGTAGGTACTTAGGTAGGCATGCACTTACTTATTGAATTTATGTAAGTGCATATGGACACAGCAATTGCGGCTACTTTAAGCAAGTCATCTGGGCAGAGAGCCCTCCTCCCAGTACATACTCTGGGGTAACTTTGGTTCCCATCCAGTCAAAGGGCAAGCAGGTAGGAGGTACGCAAGCGTTGCCTGCCCATATTAGTAGTGGTATGGGACCTATGGAACTAGGTAGGCGTGCAGTATCTCGTTCAAGCATAGGACCAAAGGGCACTCTGAAAAAAAAAGTGTTCATGATCATTACCTAATCAAGGTAGATTTATAAAAATAAAAACTCTTTGCATATTTCATTTTGGAAGGGTTGGGAGGAAAAAAAAAGGGCATATAAACAGGCGGTTCATCCATCCATCCATGCATCGGCCGTGCATTAGCACGCACGCTCTGCTCCCCACAATTACCCAGAACGTGCTATGGTGGATGTGTGTAGGTACCTTATGTACCTACATACATACTCCCATTACAGCCCCCCCAGGGCGTCTTGACAACACCCATGGACAACAGCTCAAGATCACACGCACACGCACACGCTCACTATCACCACGCCCGACCACGGCGGGCATGAAAGCACCGACATCGTCGTCCATCATCTCGGCTCCCCGGACTCCCACGGCCCTCTTCACTGGCGCCGCATCGCACGAGTGGGCGTGATCAGTCCCCTCCCCCCCACCCCTTGTCTTGGGAGGGGCGTGTGTGTTCCGGCCGAACCTATCGCGGCTGTCGCCGCTCCTCACCTCGCCCTCGGCAAAGCGAGCCCTGTCCCTTGCCTGCTACCTTCACGCCTTAGTACTCATTTACACACATACCATACCATACGGGCTCTTCGGGCTACCCTTGGAAGAGGTACCTACTTACTACCTACCTACCTCTTGGGCTGGCCGAATGCCCTACTTATACTTGTAGACAGCCATGGCCACGAGTCACCACCACCACCATGCCGCTGGCTTCCCTTCGTACCACACCACCATGATGAGTGCCGCCGGAGGGGCCAACAACAACAACGGCAGCGGCAGCAGCAGCAGCAGCAGCAGTGCCGCCGCCGCCGCCGCCGCCGCCGCCGCTGCCGCCGCCGGAGGGGCAAACTACCGGAATCCCGGTCCCTACCAACAGCAGCACCAGCAGGCCGACTTCTTCACTGCCGAAATGCGGGATCGGCAGGCGCGGGGCAAGGACCCCTACCGAGAGTCCGACTGCGACACCGACAACACGACCAGCACCGACTACAGCCGGACTACCAGGTGAGTCTTTCCCGCCCGTGCCGAGCCTCCTTTTATGTTTTTTTGCCATGGCAAGCCTCCCGCCGCCCACCCCATGACCCTGGCGGTTCCGAGGGCCGGAGAGTGCCGTGCTGTGTCGTGTCTGACCCGAAAGCCGTGGATAGCGCCCGACCCGACACCTTCGCCTACGCTGAACAGCGTCGTCGAGCCACCCAAATCCTGGACACGCCCGAGCTCCTCATGACCACCGCTCAACGAGAGGGCATCGTGAGTGCTCTCTCTTCTGTCTTCTGCCGCAACCCTCCCCCCCATGATCCTCCTTGCCCAATCTGTCCAGGCCTCCCCTCTTCTTTCCTGACTTGCCCCGACTCTGCGTCCCCGTCCCCGTCGACCATATTCGTGCATACATACCGT
Organism: Nigrospora osmanthi; assembly: GCA_029489945.1. Taxonomy (NCBI): domain Eukaryota; kingdom Fungi; phylum Ascomycota; class Sordariomycetes; order Amphisphaeriales; family Apiosporaceae; genus Nigrospora; species Nigrospora osmanthi. Next base: position 5,000,349 of record CP120494.1, on the reverse strand, counting down.
AGCCCAAGCCCTCAAATTATTCGATGGCGCGCGCCGTCACCCCCCCCCCCCCCCCCCCCCAGGTGCTTATGGCGTCCCCCCTCCCCCTGACCCGCTCTTACACATCATGTCCCCCCCCCCCTTTCCCCCGAGCCCGATACGTTGCTAACGCGCGCGTAGAGCATACCGGCTACTCGTCTCCGCTACACCCGCATGCTCTGCGGCGTGGAGGAGAACGCCGCGGCGGCGTCTTCTTCCTCCAATCGGCAGGGCGGCGGCAGCGGCAAGAACTCGTCACGCCACGGCGGCAGCGGGCGCAAGAGCGCGGGCAACACGCCCAAGAAGCGCGACCGCGGCTCGTGGACTCACTGAGCCCGAGGGGGCGGGGGCGTCGGCTCTGCGACGAACACTCGGTCTGGGGCGTGCCGCCCGGCCCACTGCGCCGCCGCCGAGGCATCCGCGCACCCCCCCCCAAAGTTTGAACCGCTACGTCCAGGAATACGAGGCTTTGCATCCCCAGGGCAAACGAGACGCATCCGGGCCCCCGGAGCGTGGGCTGGGGTGGAGGGAGAATGCCGGTAACGACGGTAAACGCGTGCAATTTTTCTTGTCCTTCCTACCCCTTATCCCCCCCCCCTGTAAGGCCGGCCAGACTGCCAGATTTGCCGGCTCGGCCGCGTGCGCATGCGTGCTCTTCGTACCTGCTCGGGTCTTCTCCTCTTTTCTCTCGTACTATTTTTCTTTTCTGTCTGGCGAGGCGATACCCCAAGAGTGCAGGGTGGCCCCTCCTGCTTTCGGCCTGCAAGGTCAGCGACGATGTCGGGGCTAAGGGGGGAAAATACACCACCCCCCCCCGGTCTTCCTCGTATTTCACTCTCCCTGTGAAAAAAAGGTCTTCTTTTTTATGGACATTTCAATTAGTCGTAAACGGCAGCGAATAATACACGTTGAACTGAAATGGAGGGTTCGCCAAGGGACTTCGGGTTTGAACGAGTAAGGAAGCAATGAGGAAGCCTTGGGCGGGCGTTGGTCCCTTTTGTATTCGCGGCTGTCAAAAGTGTGCAAGCAGATATATAACTCTAAGCGTGTCTTCTGCACTGTGGAAGCCCCCTGCCGTCGAGGCTATATACAAAATCCATGTATACCTAAGCTGTAAGCACGGCATGCCCTTCGCGGTAGTCTGTGGTGTGCCAGACCGAACGCCAAAACTCCTAAGATGAGATGTGGGGGTTCGTATCGTCGTATTCCGCAACCTCCATTCATGGGAGTCGCGGCCAAGGGGTGAAAACAAAACAAAAATATGGCCCCATCAAGGCATACATATCGACAAAAAGACTGACAAGACGCCACCTTTCCCATTCCGTATCCCTTTTGTCACCAGTTGTCCATAAGCGGTGCCGCGGCCCTAACCGGTCACCCGCTCCCATGCTCGGACCACCCCGGACATTGCCGACTAGAGCCTACGCGTACCGCCGTGGTGCCCATGGCGATTGCTGCTGCTGTCCTTGGTACGGACCCGTACCAGGGTGATACATGGGCGGGGGGTCCCCCATATTCCGGGCCGCGCGTGGAGGCATGGCGACATTGGCAGCTTGCCACGCCGAGCCTCCACCGTAGCCACTCTGCCAGCTGGGGTTGGGCTGTGTGGGCTTGATGTTGGTACGGCGGCGTCGTCTACGGCAGCAGTTCAGGAGGCAGCTGAGCAGAGCCAGCAGGACCAGGCCACCCACCACGCACACCACGGGAATGAAGATGGCCTTGTTATCCTTGATCCATGCCTCGGCCTGGTTGAGGAACGTGGCGCCCCGGCAAACGCCGTTGCTGCACTTGCCCCCGCCGTCGCAAGGGGTGCCGTCCATGAAGTATTGTTGCAGCCGGTAACACGAGTTGGGCCCGAGACGCGAAGAGGCGCACGAGAGGGTGCAACCGCCCTCGCCGCAGGCCTTGGTGTCGTTGTCCGTGGTCAAAGTGCCGATGATGGTTTTGCATTGCAAATCACGAGAGGTGCACTGGCCCGAGGCGCACGTAAGCCCCGCGCCACTCTCGCCGCAGGAATCGCCGTCGGGGGACTTGATGTCCTTGGGGCAGAGTGGCGAGTCGCCGGTGCACGTTTCATCGGGGTCGCAAGCGCCGGTGCTGGCCCGGCAGACGGTACCACCCGAGGAGAACTTGCACTGCGAAGTGCAGCAATCTTCGTTGGACGGGTCGCACTGAGCGTTGTCCTTGAATTTGCAGGTTTTGGCGTCGCAGCACGGGTTGTTCTGGCAGCCCGTTTCTCCTCCACAGTCACAGTCTTCCCCGCTTTCGACGATGCCGTTGCCACACTGCTGACGCGAGATGGTGACCACGTTCCTGTTGTTACTGAGGCACTGCGACTTGACCGTGTTGCGCCGGAGGCCCGAGCAGATGTTGCCGACACTGCAGGGCGAGAAGGTGTCGATGCCGTCGCCGGTAGAGGGGTTCATGATGAACTGCCGTCTGGCATCACAAGTCGAGGAGCCCAAGGGGCAACACTGGTTTCTCGTATCCTGGCCCTCGGAGCAGGTCTGCTCCATGCAGTCATGGACAGCGCCAAAGGTATGGCCCGTCTCGTGCGCAAACACCTGCCACTCCGTTGAGGTCCGAACGACCACGTTGGCGCCGGCGGTGGTTTCGTTGCCGCCCGAGCCGCTCGACTGGGCGCCCTCGGCGCAAAGCTGGCCTAGCCAGGCCAAACCCACGGCAGCACCCGTATTGCAAGTGCTGAGCAAGGTCCAGTACGCGTTGTTGTCCTTGAACTGCCCTCTCCAAGCCGAGAAGAGGTTCAGGCGATCCGTGATGGTCGTGCTGTCGCTGCAATCGATGTTCCACGGGGCGGTGGACGGGGCAGTGCCCGGGCAGTTAGCGTCGCTAATTGTTAGGTTCTGGATGCCAATGGAGATGTTGAACGTCTGCTCGTACAGCTGCGAGGCTGTGTTGACCTGTGCGATAATGTTCTCCCGGGCCGCGGCGGTCGAGTTGAACTCGCGCGTGTACGTGCAATCGGTAGCGATGCCGATAAGGGCAACCTTGCGGGTCGTGGGACAGCCTGTCGTGTCACCGATGGTACTTGCGAGGTTGACACTGGCGCCGTTGCCGCCCATGGTGTCCTGGCGTCCGAAGAGATGGCGGATGTCGACCGCTGCCGACGTGTCACGCAGGTCGGCGCGCGCCAGAACTGGGTGGTTGGGTTCGTTATTAAAGTCGAGGCTATCCGAGGAGCACGTCGAGGCCTCGAGCCCGCGCTTCAGCTCCTCGTGCCCCTCGCCCACCCTGGGGTCGCGGAGAACGTCCGAGTCCCGCCACACAACCATGTATTCGTCGTCGGCTACATCAATGGTGGGATCCTCATGATGCTGGGTTTTCCGGTAGTTAGTGCTGGTCTGCACGTGGTGGGTGTCGCCGCGCAGGCGGAATGCGCCCTCAAAAATGGGGGCATCGCCGTCGCGGTAGACCGAAATACGAGCCCAGCCCGAGTTGATCCATTCCTGGTGGCCCAGGTGCTGAACAAAGGCGCTGCCTTTGTAGACGCGGTGATCGGCGCGCTCGATGAATTCCTCGCGGTGTACTGAGCCGTCGGGCGCCAGATACTTGACTGTGGTGTCTCCGCCTAGTACGTCGTGATTCGGTTCCAGGGTCAGACGGACTTTCTCTTGCCTGTCGTGCAGGAGAAAGGTGACTTCGAAATTCGAGTGCGCGTGAACACGGTGCGCCGGGGTGTGCAATATCGGCTCGTCGACCTGGGTCACGTAATTGAGAGCATTGCGTTTTGTCGAGTGCGCATCGGCGGTATGTGCCAGCGCGGCGAGGGCGGCGACGGCTGTCCTGAGGAAGCCACGCATGGTCGGGGTAAGTAGCAATCCCGCTACGAGGGATAGTGTCGGCGGGTAATTCTCAAAATCCCATCCAACGCTGGAGTGGAGGCGGATCTACTTTGGGTGGAAATTCCAGCAAAGAACGAGAGCCGACCACAGGTTTTGTTTCGTCTCCGGGACGTCGAAGACGCAAAACGCTGGGCGGACAGCCGGCAAAGACGCCAAGGGGCTGGGGACTCGTAAGCTGATCCCGGAGGATGATGCGGAGTGTCCGGCGAGACAAAATCGACGGCCTCTTGTCCTGGGGAGCGACGGCGGGCGGGCGGGCGGAGGCGGCGGCGACGGCGGCGTCCGAGGGGCGGCTCAATTAGCCTCGCTGCCAGAGGTTGGGGGGACCTGGAGTGTATGGGTGGGAATCCGACGACGGCTCGCTCGCGCGGTGTCGGGTCGTGTGGGTGCACGGGGGCGTGTTTCTTCACAAGCGACGTCGACGGAGAATAGGCGCAATGGGAAGCAAAAGCGAACAAACCGAGGGGAAGGAAGAAAAAAACCGGACAAGAGAGAGACAGCGATGACGGGAAGAAGTGTGTATGTGTGTGATGTATGTGTGTGTGTGTGTGTGTGTGGTGGTTACAAGCACACGGCAGGAGGAAGGCGAGACAGACGGCGAGCTGGGAAGGGTGGCTGCGCAAGCCGAGTCCACTGCTGACCTCGACAACACGGGCTGACAAGGCCGCCCTGGAGCCTGGGCTGTCCGATTTGCAGGGATGTCGGTGGAGGCCCAGGTCTTGGACAGCCCGGCTGTCACGGCGGCGGCGACTCGGGTTTTCATTGCGCGTCGTGCCCCCGAAGGAAGACTGTTTCCGCCCACATGGGCTGTGCTGATCCTCGTGTGGGCTGTCAAGGCTGTGTGCCCCGGCAAACGTGGGCGATGGGCGCGCCCGCCTGCCCTGCCAGCCCACCCGCCGTCGTCGTCGTCGTCGCCCGCCTCCTCGGACGTGCCTGCGTCGCGGCGTGGCTTGAGCCTGGCTGACGGGCATGTGGGAGGGATGGCAAAGATAGCCCAGATGCTGGAGGAGCCGGAAGGGGTCGGACTGGCGGCCCCAGGCGACACGCCTAAAGACTGGAGCAAACAGCCGAAACGCCATGCTCGTTGGTGGGCGGCGCGTCGGTCGTACTAGGACGTGAGTGGTCAGGGTCCCTGTACGTGCTGTAGGTAAGTACATTATTTTTGGCCATGGCCTGCCGAATCCCCGTTTCAGGATGTCCCGATGTCCATCTCTCCTCTATCCTCCACCTTGTGTATTCGTTACCGCCCAACACACCTCCAACTTCTTAGGTACTACCAATGGAGACCTACCTATGCAAGCCCGCATCTGTCATCTATTTTTTGGGGGGCAGTACTACTAGTTGGCTTACCTCCATTATCTGAGGTACATACATACATACATACATGTATGTACATACCTTAATCTCTGCGGCCCCCCGGCGGGCTCTAACCTTCCATCCGTCCACTTTTGCTCATTGCCTGGCACCCTGGGTCGATTTATTAAAGCGAGATGATGGACAAGGGGTGTGGAGTTATAAGCACTTCGACATCTAGGTGCAGACATCCACTTAATTGCGACCACCGTTGGCGACCCGTCGAGACCCCGAAACCGGCCGTGACCCAGGTTGTGTCGGCGCGCGCGTGAGAGAGAGAGAGAGAGAGAGAGAGAGCTCGACCAGTTGATCGTTCGCCGGGTCGCTTGCTGGGATCAACCGGCAGCCTGGGATACCGGCCTCAACCCCCTCCCCCTCCCTCAAACAAAACAGCGCGAAGAAGCCGTGGCAGCCGGCGGGCAAAGTCCAGCGGCAGCACAAGCTGTAGCGGCCGCCGCGCCCGTCCAGGCGGGCTGGGCGGGAGGGGTTGGCGTGTCAAATGCGCAGGCCATTCGGTCCCCTCAGCCAAGCGCCAAGTCCGTGGGAGTGGGCTGGCCTGGGGATGAGATGGCAGCCAAGGGTGCGAGGACAGCCTGGGCGCTCACCCCCTTCGTGCCTCAAAGCAAGTCGAGGGGTCCTTCGGGGCGGGCCTCTTCGGTGACGAGCAGGAGCCAGGGAGTATCGCGTCAGGAGTCGACTCCAGAGTTGACCGAATCCCCGTGCGGCCGCTTTTGAGCCCGCCCTTCCCCCCTCTCTCTATAGACTTCCCCAGCCTGGGCCCCGTGGGATTCCATACCTACAAACCAAACATGTATGTATGTGTGTGTGTGTGTGTGTGTGTGTGTTTATGGCCTGCCTGTCTACACCCTGCCGCCGCGGCTTGGGCTTCCATTTCTGTGCCGCCCACCGCAACGTCGACGACTTCGATCTCAACGCTTAACCCCAACCTGCCAAGCGGCTGGCGTCCACAACTGATCTTGTCGTGACGCGTCGGGTGTGCCGTTGCCCCCCGTGCATTGGTCAGCATTCCCGAGGATGTAGGGCGACGACTGCGGGCGTCAGTGGCGCAGACTCCTCCTAGGCGTCAATAGCGTGCCGTCTCGACAGCCGCGAATGGCAATTTTCAATCGTGACGGTTGCCGGCCCCTCTGCTGCGCCCGCTGGACAAGAAAGTATAGCCCCGGGGCTCGCATCCATGGCGCGTGCACCAAGACCAACTAACATCGCTTTACACACCATTGCCCGAATGCCCTCGGCCGCGGGCTCTTCGACCGCCGAAATGCCGGGGCTGGGAGGCAAGGTTTCAATGCGCAGCCGCACATCACTTGCGGTCGTACTGGCTACATAGTAGGACCAGGCCAAGTCACATGGGACCTCACGCAGTGAGTCGCGAGGCCCTCGTCTGTTCCCAAGCCCAGCCACATAACTGACGGCCTCCTACCCGGCCCAGAAGGCACCAAAGTGTAAGCAGGCAGGCAATAATTCATTCATCCTTTCGCAGCACGGAGCTCCGTCAGGTATACATTGGTACGGGGCCATCTTCAGCCCCGCTTGGTATCAACCGCTCCTCCAGAAAAGAACTCCCCGTCATTAGCCCGTTTATTTCTTCTTGGCTTCGTGGACCACGTGGATTATCTTATTAACCACGGTAGGATCCGATAGCTGCGCGAGTACTACGTTAGCCAAGCCCTCGAGGCGAGTCGGTCGTCAGACTTACCGTCGTCACATCACCGAGCTGGTCCTCCTCGCCCGCCAAGATCTTTCTCAAGATACGACGCATGATCTTGCCGCTGCGCGTCTTGGGAAGGTCTGGTACGACGTAGACGGCCTTGGGCGCTGCGAAGGGGCCGATGCTCTTGCGCACCTGGAGAATGAACTCCTTCCGAAGCGCGTCCGAAACTTCGTTGCCGTCCTTGATGGCGACAAAGGCATTGACCGCCTGGCCCGTCAGCTCGTCGGCGACGCCGACCACTGCGGCCTCGGCAATGGCGTGGTGCTCGATCAGGGCAGCCTCGATCTCGGCGGTGGACAGACGGTGGCCGCTGACGTTGACGACGTCGTCCACGCGGCCCCGAATCCAGTAGAAGCCCTCGTGATCCCGGCCGGCACCGTCGCCCGTGAACTGTCAACCTGAGTCAGCAAGCCCCCCCCTATCTCCCTCTCTCTCCCCTGCGACCGCTCAAACTGCCATGTGTACTCACGTAATAGCCCTTGTACACGTTGAGATACGTGTCCATGTACCGCTTGTGCGCGCCATAGACCGTGCGTGCCATGCTGGGCCACGCTTGTTTGAAGGCCAGGACACCTTCGACGTCGTTGCCGTGGATCTCGTCGCCCGAGACCGGGTCGATGATGGCAGGCTCAATGCCGAAGAAGGGGAGCGAGGCACTGCCAGGCTTCGTCGGTGTCACGCCGGCGAGCGGGGTGATGACGTTGGATCCCGTCTCGGTTTGCCAGTACGTCTGCTCTTGTCAGTACCTGGCTGGCAAGTACGAAGGTCCCCGTGGAAACTTACGTCGACGATGTGGGCCTCTTCTTTGCCGACAACCTCAAAGTACCACTTCCAAATCTCGGCGGCGATGGGCTCGCCTACGGACCCCAGCACCCTCAGCTTGGGCATCTTGGCCTTGACGAAGTCGTCGCCTGCGCGCTTCAGCAACCGCAGAGCGGTGGGTGCCACGTAAAACTGCGTGACCTCGTGCTTTTCGCAGATGTCCCAGTAGCGGGAGAAGTTGGGGTATGCCGGGGTGCCCTCAAACACCACGGTGGAAACACCGAGGAGCAGAGGGGCGTAGACGACGTAGGTGTGGCCGGTGATCCAGCCCACGTCGCCGCCGCAGAAGTACCGGTCGCCGTCGTGGATATCAAACACGTACTTGCCCGTCATGGCCGCGCCGAGAAGGTAACCAGCGGTGGTGTGCATGACGCCCTTGGGCTTGCCCGTAGAGCCCGAGGTGTACAGAAGGAACAAGGGGTCCTCCGAGTTCATGGGCTCAGGGGCAATGTAAGAAGGCCACTTTTCGACCTCCTCGTGCCACCAGAAGTCGCGGCCCTCGGTCCAGGGGATATCGGCACCGGTCCGCTTGTAGACAAGAACGTGGGCCACATCCGGGCACTGTCTCAGGGCCTCGTCGACGATCTTCTTGGTGCCGATCAGCTTTCCGCCTCGCTTGCCCTCGTCCGTGGTGATGACGACCTTGGAGCCGCCATCGATGACTCGGTCCCGGAGGGAGTCGGCCGAGAATCCAGCGAAGACGACCGAGTGAACGGCACCAATGCGGGAGATGGCCAGGAAGGCGATGACGGCCTCGGGGATCATGGGCAGGTAAATTGCCACTGTGTCGCCCTTCTTCACGCCCATCTGCTTGAGGGCCCAGGCCGTCTTGGAGACCTCGCGCAGGAGCTCGCCGTAGGTCAGATTGCGGCCCTCGTGGACCTCGTCAGCTTCGTAGATGATGGCGACCTTGTTGGGGTCCTTGATGGCGTGCCGGTCCACGCAGTTGTACGAGGCGTTCAATTGGCCCTCGAGGAACCAGGCGCTGTCGCCATTCTCGAGGGAGCCGGTCTTGACCGTCTTGAAGTCCCGCTGCCACGAGAGCAGATCCCGGCCCATCTGGCCCCAGAACTTGGCAGGTTCCGTGATGGACTCCTTATACATTTGCTGGTACTCCTCAATGCCTGGCGCCACCAAGTCAACAACGGCACAGAGGGGAGGAAGACGGATCCACCGGACTTACTGCCAATATGCGGCTTGCTGGGGTGCTCTGGCGGCACGTTAGTTTTCGTTCGCGCCCCTTTGCGCTCGCCGGCGCACAACGTCGCGCGCCGGCAACGCGGCCACCTCGGACGGGGGAAAGGAAGTACGTACTGTCCAGCATCTTCTGCGGGGGGTCTAGGGGGTCAAGTATCAGCATCCACGCCGGGAAACGCGGGACATCGGGGGGGGGGGCGGAGGACGGGCACGGCGGCGCCGGCGACCGGAATAGGGGCATCTTACGGAAGGTGTCGACCTCATGGGCCTCCGCGACCACGGGGGTCCTGCCGTCAGCCATGGCAAAGGGGGGTTGAGGCCGTCGGCGGTGGTGTGGTGATGGCGAGAGGTGGTCTGAGATGGTGGGGTAAGCAGAGAGCTCAGCAACGGGGCCTGTCGCGACACAAATGCTGGAGCGAAGTCTTTCCGCCCACGTGATGGCGGCGGTGATGGGCAGAAGAAGAAGTCCGAGACGGCACAGGGAGAGTCGGACTGAAGAGGACGGGTGGGGAGGGAGAGGGAGAGGGAGAGAGGGCTGGAAGAACAGCGTTGCGAAGCCGGGAGGCGGCGTTATGTAGGTATAGATTGTATTACGAAGAGCTGTGAGTCCTGTTAGGGTGAATGAACGATTGAGTGGTGACCCTGCATAAATGGAGCCGCGGGGTACCCATCCGTCCATTCACCCATCCGCCCATCCATCCATCCATCCACCCACCACCACCTACATATCCATTGATCCCAACGGCCAGGGCGCCTTGGCCGGCCGGAGAGTGGAGGGCATAATACCAAATCCCTTCCGCCTGCCCGAGACGCCCTGCCCGAGTGAAGGGAACCTACTGGGCTGCAGAAGCGCGCTAGCGAAACCGGGGCCCAGTGCTAATCACTGGAGCCGGCTGACTGGATGGACGCTTTAAGCGAACCGGCCTGGACGGGCAGCTGGTCTGCTCGGTCGGTCCCCTTCGCTCTGGTGGGGAGGGCACGCGTGAATGGAAGTCATCCCGACGACGACCTCTCGTTTCCGCGCCTCGCCTTCTGTCGCTCGCGAAGCCGAGCCTTCCTTCCTCCCTGCCTGCCGAGCCTTGCGCGCCCCATGTCGGCCGGGGAGGGGGGGGATGCGCCAGTGGCCCGGCAATGGAAACCCCCCCCCCCCCCCCCCCCCATCCCCTCGGCTGTTTTCGTTTTTGCGGCCATGCCCGGCACCTGTCACCGACCACGGTTCCCCCCCTCGGTCTCCGTACCTCGTTCTTCATCCCGGCTCACCATCGAGGTACCTGGCTCCTCAATCCCAGCCCAGGGCCCGCACTCAACATTCCCACGTCCGACTGTCGTCCGGCGGGCAGGGATAATGGGCGAGCTCGAGTGGACACATATCGGGGGGGCTGCAGATGGGAAAGCATCTCATAGGTACATATCGTTGGCCAAGGTGGATGCTAGCCGGATTTGGGCGCACAATAATAGGCTGAGGGATTGATTGCCCGCTGGTTACGGAGTACATGGAAAAATAACACTCGTTTCCATGCCAGCGTCGGATGTCCCCTCCGACTTCCATCCAGTCAGTCAGTCAGTCAGTCACCTGGCTGTCTCCCCCGGGGGCTCCTTACCACACACAGCGCCATCTACGGACTTCAGTGTGATGTCGCGTAACTAGACCTAGGTATCTACTTCATGTATGGAGGCAAACGATAGGGGCGGGCGTTGACAACCTAACCGTCCACCCGTCCATGGGGTGGCTAGGTGGGTAATAGCTGAGCTATTGACAGCACCCGACTCTACATATGTTCCGTTCCATAGGTGGCACCTGGGTCTCGACTTCCTGTGTCCGTCTCGCAATGCTCTAGCCATTTCCCGCCAGACGAGCGGACGCTCCTACAATCCATGGAAGAGATGGTATCCGTTTTACCCCGTTAATACTCTCTCCCCCTCCTTCTTCCCCATGGCGTCCACTTCTGCCTGCACTCGTTACTCCTCCCCCTCCTCAACCCCGCATCCCGGACGGGCTGGGCCTCTGTCATTTCTCCAACCCCAGAAAGGCTTGGCCTCGTCCTAGTGCTCTTGACGGCCTTGGGGGGGGGAGGGGGGCCGGCAAACATGGAAGGAAACAGGATCGGATGGCAGGTAGGGTAGGGTATGATTGCTGGGACCCCCATATCATGAGGTGCACGTAGTGCTGGCCCCTACATCGAATCGAGACACCACCCCCGGCATGGCGACTGAGAGTTCTAAGTAGATGTATACCTAACCATTCCCTCTCTGCGCACAGCGCCTTGGTGAATATGTCGGTTGCTCTCGTACACTGTTAAAGTACCTACCTCCTATCTGTGGATTTGAATACTACGTACCTTACCGATGGTGTCTGTCCGGTCTCATCCGACAAGAGCGAGCTGCATACAAGCGATGCGACAACTTGCCTCACCATGTGGCTCTCCATCCCACCATTTTCCAGGCCCTGTTGGTGTCGGCGGTGCAGATGCAGTATTTCTTACTTACCTACCTTACCTAAGTAGGTAGGTAGGTAGCTACTCACATATATGTAGCTACCCCTTTGGCCCGGCTATATCCCCATCAGGTAGGTAGGTACATAAGGCAACTATGGGATGTATGTAGGATGTACGTACATCAGCCTGATCTGGCCCGCGATGGCCCATTCCGATTCTCCTCCTATAGATCCATCCATCGCCCATGTATTTCTGTTGGACCAGCTCGAACTGGCTAGGTGCGAATACTAAATACCTGACGGGGAAGAGGTCTCCGTCAACGGCTCCGTGCCCGGGTTGCCGGGTCTTTTCTACCCGTGTTATATAACGCTGCCCGCCTATGGGGCCGGGTTCCCTCTCCCCAGAACGCTTGCACACTGGCATCCCATACCCTACCTCCATTCCATGATGCAACGCAGCATGCAGTACAAGTGCTGCCACTGTCCTCCCGGGCGTGCGGTAAGATCTCGAACTCTAAGCAAAGCTGACCGTACACTAGCCAGGTGCCAGCAGGGTTGCCCGACTCACTCACTCACTCACTGCCCGCCTAGCGCCCGTGCCGTCCCCATGACAAGATTGCCCGCCCTGCCGCCCGCCCGGGCGCCGGATCCCTTCCGATCGTCCGAGGTAGCCAAGGATGATGTACGTACATAAGGTAGGTAGGCAGTCGAGTCGTCTCGCCATTCGCCCAAGGCCCACCCATCCATGGGCCCCCAACCCGCGCCATGCATGGGTCATGTTGGTAAGGTTCCTCGGTATGCCTATCGCAGCAACTCCTCGGCTTCCGGGGCTCGTCGTCATACGGAGAACCACGTGACCATCTTTAGAAGGAGACCACTTTCCCCTTGGGTCATACGGTCACGCAGCCTTTTCCGTTGGTGAGAGCTACGCCTCGTTTCATTTGCATCGACGTGCAATCGATCAACCGCATGCAACCCAGTTCTGACCAACTCCTAAAAGCTCGAACCCCACCGAAAACGCCTGTCCCTTTGCCGCGCGCGGCCGCTACATGTCCATCTGCATCAGGTACATCTCAAATATGCGCATGAACTTGGCCACAAAGGCCTCGAGGTGGAAGATGACCTTGGTGCCGGTCCGGATCCGGTGCTCGTAGAATGCCGACCACTTGATGACCTCGTACTTCAGGTCGTCGTCGATCAGAGCCACGAGCTTAAAGGTGAGGGTCTTGAGGATCGTGGAGGGGGGTATGCAGTGCGTGAGCAGGTCGTAGAGCTTGGCGCGCACCTGGAGGATGCGGGCCGGTGTGTGCTCCTCCATGATCTCCTTGGCGATCTGGCCGATGAGAGCTTCCCAGTCGGGAGGCGGGATCGGCGTGTCGTCCGTCACTTTCTCACTGTCGCGTCCGGATTAGCCCCATGGTCCACGGCACGCGGCCCGTGGTGATGGTGCCGTCCAACTTACTTCTGTGCGTGCACCGCCTCGTACATCAGGAGCGCTCTTCGCAGGTTGCGACCGCTTTCTTGGGCAATCCTCGCGTGCAACCCGTTCACAACCGGCCAGCCCTCTCGCTTGGCCGAATTGGCAAGCGCCGTCGAGATCTCCTCCACCGTGGGTGCGGCAACCCGGACCAGTAAAGTTCGACTCCGGATGGGGGCTATGATGTTGGCAGTGCTGTTCGCCAGCAAGATGAGCCGGAGGTTGGGGCTGTATTTCTCCATGGTGCGTCTCAGCGCGGCTTGCGCATCGCGTGTCAGGTGGTCCGCCTCGTTGATGACCACCACCTTGAACCGCTGTTTGGCCGACTGATCCACCTGCTGCGTCTGGGCCACCTCTTTGAGCAGGTCTTGCACGACCACACGGTCGTAGTTTCCGACATCGGAGGGCGTTATCTCCAGGTGGTATACCGAGGTGACAATGTTGAACTCGAGTTTGCGGTTGCTGGTCGTTTGGAAGACGCGCGCATCGATCTTGATTTTCTCGACACCGGGGCCGAACAGCTCCTTCAAGGTCGCCACTATACGCGTTTTCTTGCCGGCGCCCGAGGGGCCGTAGACGAGCAGGTGGGGAAAGTCGCCGCTCTGTGCCTACGAGGGAGTCAGAAATGGGGGGGGAGGGGGCTTGGAGAGGCGATCGTGACGGCGGTTGAGGCTGCTTGCTTACCAAAGAGCGTAAGCGCTCCGAGAGCTCCTCGTGGTATGTGAGTTGGTCCAGAGAGCGTGGCCGGTGTTTATCCACGATGAGGGCCATCTCGACGGCAGTTGGCACTTGTGTTGGTGGAGAGACGTGGTTGAGGGCGACGGGCGTGTACCGGTCGAATTGTGCCTGCTTCCGTGAGAACGCGTCGCGTCAAGGTGCACTTTAGATTGATTCCAAAAGCGCGGCCATTTAGTAGCCCCACCAATTGCATCCCGTCTATCATCCAGGATCTGTACTCCGTACGGAGTACTCGTACCTCCAGCTCTCAAATGGCCCCGCCCCGCCAGGTCACTAGTGGGGCTATGTACTCTACAAAGTACCTAATAGTAGGTTGGAGGTAAGTACTTACATGGCAACATTACTGAACGGGGCGGACGGAGGGCTCTGTATAGGTTTAAGCACCCCCACTTATGGGAGGTTGCCAGCTTCCACTGGAGGTCGGGTGCTTGTACGGAGGTGGTAGGTAGACCACATACCTCACACTGGGCATTGTCTGCATATCCTCCAGCGACGCAAGAATTAGCTTGAATGGTTGTATCGGATCCCGAAGTGCCTGGCCACCATAGTCATGACCTCCGCGTCACTGGAAGACTGCAGACGACCGCCTTTACCCTGTCACCCGCTTTACATCGTGTGCTGTAATATAGCCCGCCCTCCTATCTTCACCCCAGCCGGCGGTCGAGAGCAGAGCCTCATAACCTGGATCATGACCTTGACTGAACCACAATGCCTCGTTGGAACTGATCCATGAAGAGCAAGAACCTAGGATTTGTACAGCTGCATGATAGCCCACTTAAAGACCGCCTTTCCAACCGGATATAAAGATACCTAGGTACCTGGATTATCATACTTGTAGGTACCGGGTATGGCAACTTTTGCGCCAACGGACTTTGCAAGTATTTCGGTTGGCAAGTTGCGAGGGAAAAGCGATGGGAATCGCAGGTTTAAACGACGTAAATCGAAGAGGCATGGAATCCCCCAATGGCATTTCTCTATCAGGCTTGCTCCTAGGCAGTGGACCACCGCAGCATGGTAATGGAGTGCTTCGGGAAGGTGAACTTGCCCTGGCCGTCCCATTTGTCCTCGGCGAGGGAGACCTTTTCGCTTCCTTCGGTGTTGATGACGTCGGGGCTCTCGCCCGTCACCCGGTAGACCGTCACGTCCCGGCCCAGGCCCCGGAGCTCGGACTCGAAGGCCTCGGTGCCGCTGATGTTGACGACCACCATGCTGGCCACGCCCGCGTCGTCGACGGTGGCGCTGACGTCCAGCCAGGGGGCGCCGTGCTCCAGCGTGCCCTGGAGCCAGGCCGGGTTCGTCACGCCGTCGTAGGCGCCCGACGCCACGTGGCAGGCCACGGTCCAGCCGCGCATGTACTTGCTGAAGAGCAGCAGCGGCCACCAGGTCGACTGCTTCATGATGCCGTCCTTGGAGGTCATGAGGGGGCTGATGACGTTGACCGTCTGCGCGATGTTGGCCATGCCGATGTAGCGGCTCTGGCGCACGAAGACGTTCAGCCACACGGCGACGGCCAGGGCGTCGGACAGGGTGTACTTCTCCTCGGCGCCCTTGTCGCCGGGCGCGCGCTCCGGGTCCCAGACGTTCCACTCGTCGAAACAGATCTTGGTCGGCGGCTTGGTGGGGCTGACCTTGTTCTCGATGCGGGCCAGGTCGATGAGGGCGCCCGTGATGCCGATGGCGCGCTCGGCGCTCAAGGGCGCCGTCACGTTGCGCAGGTGGTCGCCGTCGGCGGCCGTGTAGATGTGGATCGAGTGCATGTCCACCCACGAGACGCACTCGTGCAGGACGTAGTGGTCCCACGAGGCGCCGCCGTCCTGGCCGCACAGAATCAGGACCAGGTCCGGGTCGAGCAGCCGGAGGGCCTTGGCCCACTGCACCGCCTTCTTGGCGTAGTCCTCCTTGGTCATCTGCTCGATCTGCCAGGGGCCCCAGACCTCGTTGCCCAGGGCCCAGTACTTGACCTTGTAGGGCTCCGGGTGGCCGTTCTCGCGGCGCTTGTTGGCCCAGTACGTGTCGCGGGTTCCGTTGCAGTACTCGACCCAGGCCAGGGCCTCGTCGAGCGTGCCGGTGCCGAAGTTCAGGCACATGTAGGGCTCGACACGGCGCTCCTTGCCCTCGGACAGCACGTCCAGCCAGGCCATGAACTCGTCGGTGCCGAACTCGTTGCTCTCGACGCCCAGCCATGCCAGCTCGGGCCGCCGCGGCCGCTTCTCCCGCGGGCCCACGCCCTCGGCCCAGTGGTACGTGGCACAGAAGTTGCCGCCCGGATACCGGATCACGGGGATGTCAAGCTCCCGCAGCGCCTCGATCACGTCCTTGCGGAACCCCTGGCCGTCCGAGAGCGGGTTGCCCGGGTCGTAGATGCCGCCGTAGATACAGCGGCCCATGTGTCTGGGGAGCGTCAGCACGAGTCGACAAGCCGCCGTGGCCGGGCCAAGCTTACTCTGTGAAGCCGCCATAGGTGTTGTCGTCGATCTTGGACAGCTTCTTGCGCGGGTCGACCTCGACCAGCGGGAACTCCCCGGCGCTCAACTTGGTGAAGGTGGTCATGATGCCTCGGCTCCCACGGTCTCGATGCAGGTCGAAAGGAAGGAAGGGGCAGCAAACAAGGGGAGATGCAGAACAGATGGACGACTTGTCCTCACGGGCAGCCGAGCCCACGACGGAAATACTTTAAGTACCAGCCAGACCAGTCCCCGACGGCCGGCGGGCAACGTCGGGCCTTTCACCGGAGGACTAGCCCGTCTCGTGAAGTCTCGTGAGTCTGGGCGGGTGTTGCTTCGCTGGTTGACGGGGAGCTTCGCCCACCCCGCCCCTGGCCGGGATTGGTGCGCATAGCGGCGAGCGGAGCTCCTCCTCTTTTACTTGGCAACCGACCCGGGCATCAAGGGTTGTTGCGCAGGACCGGCGTTTCTGTTCTACAGGATCACAAGCCAGCCAGGCCTCTCGCCCGACCGCTGCAGGAAGAGGACATCCCATGTGCTTGTTGTGGGCGGTGGAAGTGGTTCCTGTCGTCAGTTCCCCCTCCCCCCGCGCGCGCCAAGCAACCCACATGCGCTCAGCCGCCAGCCCGCATTTCCGAAGATACGCAATAGCCCGCCGACAGCACGACCCATTCAGACCCATGGGGAAAGAATGGACGCACGCACGCAGCCCACAGCCGGCTAACCGATGGTTGTGCCGCGGCCGTGGTTGTCTGTTGTATAGAATCCATCCGGATGTCAAGTACTTACCTCCATGTTAATCATTCATGTACGGAGTACCCTACATGTCTCCGTCGAAGAGTCCATGGGATCTCATGGGGTCGTTGTCATGTACTTCACACCTGACACCCCCGACACACACACACACTAACACACCACTCAACCCTCCACATATCACGCTGCACTTGGTTTTTTTTTGGAGAATTTGAACATGTCTTGAAAAAGGGAAAGTCATCAGTGTCGTCTCGCATGGCTATGCAGATCCAATTGTATCCCCGCGAGCCAAGCCGCTTCTCCCTCTCACCACGACCCGGAATCTATCGAACGAGAAACTCCGGACGCATTAGGCTCTTCGGAACCTGCCAACGTTGTCAGATATGCACGGACCGGGAGCGCTTGGCGCTCAAAGGACGATGAGTCGACTTACTTCGTGACGACGCGCTCGATGCCATCGCAACCCAGCTTCAGCGTCTCCATTCTGGGACCGTACGAGAATCGAACGACTGCAACCCCGTCAGTATCGCTGTCGCCGCCGCCGCCGCCGCAAGGGCAGCAGCATCATGGAGGGTCGTTGCTTACAGTGGTGGCAGGGACTGTCAAACAGGTCTCGGCGCCTGGCCGGGTTCAAATCGAAGAAGATACCGGGCACGACGATGACCTTCTCCTCCAAGCAGGCCTGGAAGAAGTTCAAGCCGTCCGAGATGGGACCGGGCAGACCCTCGAGGTTGAGCCACAGGTAGAAAGTACTATCCGGGACGTACTTGATGACGAAGCCCATGTCGCGCAAGCGCTTCACGACGTAGTCTCGCTTGTCCTGCACCGAGTGGTCAGTCATGGCCCGGAGACGGGTCCGACAGGACTTACACGGAAGTGTCTCTGCAGCGCCTTCATCTCGGTCTCCACCAGAGTCGGCTCGAGCATGGGAACAGCCGCCTCCTGGAAGGGTGCGTTCGCACCACCGTCGAGGTACGAACCGCACGAGCCAATGCTGCAGCCAGGTCAGTGTCATGTCGGTCGCCCAGGGGGGCCGTCGAGCGCGCGGGGGATGGGGACCTACGCCTTGATAAATTCCTTGGGGCCCAGGATCCATGCAATGCGCCAGCCGGGCAGGCGGAAGCGCTTGGTCAGACCGTCGATGATGAGGACATCGTCCTCATCCACGTCCTCGACGTTCTCGGCAGCCGAGATGGTGGTTCCGTCGCAGTTGCTCGTGTAGTTGTACCCCGAGTAGAACTCGTCGCTGATGAGCGTGGCCCGGCCGCGGCAGATGTCCTGGATCTCGGCCAGCTCGGGGTTGGCGACGACGCGGCCGGTCGGGTTGCGGGGGTTGGACGTCAGGATGACCGACGTGCCTCGCGCGATCTCGGTGGCGATCTTGTCCGGGTGGATGTGGTAGCCGTCCTCCTCGTCCAGCGGGGTGGGGATGGCGGCAAAGTTCTTGAAGAGCGAGAGCATCTCGTTGTAGGCCGTGTAGTCGGGGATGAAGAAGCCGACGTAGGCGTTGTTCAGGACGGCGGCGATGCGGATCAGGCCGGCACGGCCGCCGGGCACGATGGCGACGTTCTCCCAGGTGTACAGGCTCTCCTTGCCCTTGCGGTGCATCTCGTTGTACATGTGGGCGACGGCCTCGCGCAGCGGCTTGATGCCGGCCGTCGGGCCGTACTCGCGAGCGGCAGCCGACACGTCGATGGTCGAGGGGCGCTGGAAGCAGCCCTCGATGTCGTCCTCGACCTCGGGGGCGCCCTGGCCCAGGTTGGCCCAGCTGTTGGGGTCCTCGAGGAAGCCATACTCGGCGGCACGCTCGGTGCACCAGACGACACCAGTCGAGGCGCGGGTGGCATCGAGACCGGCGTGGGGGAGATGGCCCTCGTGGGCGGCACGGAACTGGCGGTGAATCTTGGACGTCGTCTCTGCCGAACATCACTTATGTCAGACGGAGGCTATGACGACGGGCGTGGCACGCAGCGCATGCCAAGAGGCTGTGGCTGGAGAGTTCAAGACACAATGCCACCGCCAAGAGATAACATGCACGTACCGCTGTTGTTGGGTTCGCCGACACTGAACCTTCGCGAGACCCGGGGCACGCCCGTGTTTCGGTTCATGGAAAACTTGCGGTTGTTGTACATTTTGGACGCGGACAAGGCGATGCGGCTAGATTCCGACTTGGGGGAAGGTGACGGGGGGGGGGGGAGGCCGGTTTGCAGGCAGAGGCAGGGCCTGGAGACGATGGGACGGGATGGGATGGCGGGACGGCCGTGATTCCAATGCTTGTCTGCTCCTGGTGGCAGGCTTGGGATGGCAACTGGTTCGCTCGGGAGAAGAAGAGCAGAAACGAGGTCGGAAATCCAGGTCAAGCAAGCTTCTACTTGGACTTGGGGGTGCTGGAGTCGACTTCTGGTGGGGGGCCCATACCGCCGCCGCCTCTGCTGGCCCAGCGAACGCCCGCCGCTCGAGGCTTCTCCGTCTTTTCGCCCGTCTCAGAGGTATACACAGGGCTATACACCTATTACATACCTTAGGCACCTAATTGCCACCCCGTTGGCTGGCTTGTGGGACGCTTGACTAAATGCGAGCTCGGCCATGCTCGTAACCAGGCACGAGACCTCGCTCGTCGGAGTCTTCCAAGTTTCTACGCACGGCGGGATATGGGGGGGGGGGGGGGGGGAAGGAGGGGCGTGACACCAAAAGCGCAAATCTCTCACCCACGTAAGCCACATACATATAGTGAGTGTGCACCACCCATCTGCATTGCAGGATGCGTGCGGGAGCCGTGGGCGATGAGATGGCTCACATCGATCTGGGTGGCACTGCCGCGCAAATCGCTCCCATGGAACATCATCGCCAGACGCTCACTGCCCTTCCCTCTCCCGCCCTCCCTGACCCCTTCGCACCCCTCTCTCCGGCCCAGTGCTTACTTACTCCTGACAGCTCAATGCAGAAAATTGCGTCCAGTCCATACCGAGTGACGGACGAGGGACCGTTTCTGCCCCGCAAACTGCCTTTGCGCCCAACTGTACAACCAGGGGGGGATTCGGAATGCGCGTTGCCGTACACAGTAAAGGGGATCCCTCGGAGAGTGGGCGCCCGTGGGGGCTAGGGTGGTCACCCAGGCCCGCCACGACAATCCATTCCCTAATACTTCCGTACGGGGTACATGCAGGCGGTATGGGATGCTGACTCGATTTGTTCAATCGTGCCCTACCGTTTGCCTCGCCAACTGTAGCGAGCGTAGCTCCCCCGCTCTGTATGTACGGCTGTGGCTGCCCCTTCGGTAGTGGGCACTCGAGTACCCCCCCACCTTGCCTCCCGCAGTATGTGGAAAGTTGACGATGCTCAAAGCCCTAGGTAAATAAATGGAAGGATTCGTCGTCTGATGTAGAACCCATGGATGGGGTCATTCTGCCTACGAGCAGACCATCCAGGACCTGGCTATGCCGGCCGGCTAATGCCGCCCTCTCCACCAGCCTTCGGTCACTACATGGAAGCCCGCTGCTGACTAGGTCGACGATCTTGACCGTCAAGTCTAGTGAGCAGCTATGCGAGGCCATCAACGACGGATGCATACGAGTCGGGACCTGGAACTTATCCTGGTTCTAGGTTTCCTCCCAGGTACCGAACATGCTGCCATCTTCGCTGTCCATACTCGATGGCTCTGTTGGCTACCTCCTATGCAAACACAATTCTGGATTCCTGCCTACCTCCAACCTCAACACTACCCCACGGAAGAAGAAAGCAGATGCTTAGATCCCTACATACTTCCTTCACTCATCTTAGGTGCACTCACTTGGTAAAGTGGGCAGGCACTCGTTTTTGGGTATCATCAGCATCTGGCGAGTCGCCGTAAGCCCAAGTGTTGCATATGGGCATATTTGTCTGCTGTTACTTTGTATGAACCGCTCGTTCGCCCTATGTATCCGTAGACTCCTCATCATGCCCTTTTGGTGGTACAAGATTGTACGCGGCCCCCTTACTCCACCCCTCTGAAATATCCAACACCCGTCCATGGTATAGCGTATCTAGCCATACACCGTATCCCCGGTGTTGGCCGAGCTTGCAAAAGGCCGAGGCCTGACGTGACCAGGCGCCCTGCCGCCTAACCGACCGTCCCGGGTCATGTTCTTCCCATTTCCTCAATGCCCCATGATGCCGTACGGCGTCTTGCAAGAGCCACCGATTGCCGTGACCACCTGGCGGCTGTACAGACCCACAGCACCATCGAGCCTCACTCCAAACAAGAAACCTGTTCGCAACTCTGGGGGAATCCCGATCCCTGATCGCCAGACAAAATACGGCTCGGTGGCATCCTTGGGGGATATATTCGCAGCGCCCGAGCTCCGTCTGCCGGTCAACAACACAAAAACTGGGTTGACAGGTACAGTCTGCTCTACTCTAGATGAAGGCCACTGTTGATGCTCGCGTCTACCAAACTAGATAGACCGAGTCGTTCACCGGAAATTGATGACGGCAAGCTGTGACACGTAGTTAGCATCCGGGCTCACAGCTAGTCCAGTGAGGGAGCGGGACGTACTCGACTATTAGCGCCGTAAGCCAGTTTCTGGCCTGTTGCATCCCAGCAAAGGCAGTGCTCATACTGCTCCTTTTCATTATTCACCTGCGGGCTGAGCCAGCCGGGATGCGGGCGTCGACTCCAGCTTGCTCGGGGAATGTTGTGCTCTCCAACCTTCCAGATCAATATCTTTTCACATGTTGCGCCGGCAATAAATGCGCCGTCGGGCGTGAAGGCCAGCGCCACGATGGGCGAGTCCATAGTCATTGAGCACCGGGGTTTCCCGTCCATGGAGCGGGCGTTCCAGATGAAGATGGCGCCATCCACGCCGCCCGATGCAAGGAGGGCCGCATCGTCGGCCGTGCGGCCGGCACCGGGCTGCCACGCCAACGTGGTGACTTGACCGTCGTGGGCTTGTATCTCACGAACTTTTCCGCTCGCATCCCAAATCTAACAAGAATCAGCACACTTTGTAGCATTCGAGACCCAAAAAGGAAGTGGCTTACATCGACGAAGCCCTTTCGGCCACAGGTGGCAGCGAGCTGCGCCTTTTCGTTGTACCGGACGTGACTAATACTGTCGTTTTCCCGAGTTTCGTACTTCTTGACAACGGTGATGCTGGTCTCGGAGCACTGCATTAATGATAAAAGCTCCCCACCGGCAAGCAGGAACTTGCTGTCACTGGTCCATGCGGCATCCAGCGCTTCGCCGTTCGAAGCGTACCCAGACACCGGGTATGAGACCGTAGTGGAGGTCTCGGCAGGGTAGACGGTCACGAGCATGTCGTTTTTGTCGGGGTTGATGCCGAGGATGGCAGCATTATTGGGGCTCCAGCGCAGTTTATAGATGGGCGACTCAGGCACCTCGAAATGTGTGATGTGAGTGCCATCGGCATTCCACAGGCTGATGCGACCCTTCTGGTCACCATCGGTGGCGACAGCGAGGGCGGTACCGTCGCCGTTCCAGGCCATGGCCGTCACGGTAGCCTTGGGGCTGACATCCCCCTCGATAAGGCTATGGAAGGGCGGCGAGACATCCCCGTCGGGCACGTGACCGTGGGATGCAGGGTCCTGGCCAGCCAGAGCGGCGGTCGCACGCGAGACAGTCCAAACTCGCGCTAGCGCCTCGCTTCCAGCACCCGCCAAGATTGACGGATCTCGGGGGTTCCACTGGCAATGCAGCAAAACAGACGCATTTTCGCTGGCGAGTTTGGGCGACGTGGTAGGCGGTGACAAGACCGAGGCGTCTCCGGAGCCCAGAGGGATGAAGACCGTCTTGGACGCCAGTTCCTCGACCTTTTCGATCTGCGTGGCCTGGTCCGGGCCGTCAGTGCGGAGGGTTGGCGTCGGCGCCTGCTCGCCCTCCAGGGGGGACGGGTAGGCGTGGTTGTTGTTCTCAGTACCGTGGTTGTGGTTCTGGCTGTCCAGGTCCATGGGGTCCGCGGTGGCTGCATGGGCACCATTTTCGTACCCGTTGCTCAGGCGCGGACGCTTGGCCGGGGAGCCGCCATTGAGCTGAGGCTGTTGCGGTCGTTCGCTTGGGCGTTTCCGCGCGTTTTCAGCATCCACCACTGGCGGCAGTGGCTCCTCATCCTCGTCGCCGGGCGCGTCCTCGTCCTGCGACTGCTCATGTTCCTCCGCATCTTGCTGAGGCGGCACGTCGTGACCGACAGGGCCAAACACGCCCAGCTGCATTGCCTCGGCCTCAGCCGCCGCATTTTGGGCCACCTGCACAACAAGCTGTCAGTGGCCTTCCCCCTGGGTTAGGATCCGCGCAACTTTGGGGCTTTGCACCGGCCGCCCGCCTCCCCTGCGCGCGACTTCGCACTTCCGCTAGGGAGGAGTCGCATCTCGAATCAATGCCGCGCAACGCAAAACACCACGTACCTGGGACTGTGCAAAGTCGCGCTCCAGCGAGTCGAACTTCAGGCCTTTATTAATGACATTGACCAAGGCATGGCTTTTGACGTAGCGCGCAAACTCAAGCTGCCGATGAGGTGCCTCGATGTGCCACTCTTTTTGAAACTTGAGTGCGGTTTCTCGGTAGTCTGTTTTCACGTTAGTTGCCATGACGGCGCGAACAGCAGCAGCTCCCAGCAGGGGCGCATCCCGAGGTTACCTACTCCCTTCTATGAGATAGCGCCATCTGTCGTCGTCGCAGTCAGTACATGGGTCCAGGGGGGGAGGGCAGAGGCATGGAAGGCAGAGGCGGAGGCAGAGGCCGCGGCGGCGGCCCTCGAGGCACAAGACATACATTAGGTAATTCAGCCTCTCCGAATCCAGCTTCTCCTTCATGATGGCAACGCTGCGGGTGGCCGCCGGGACTCAATCGTGCACGAGGAATGGGGGCAGAGGTCGGTAGGTAGCGTAGGCCCGATATCAAACCTGGCCGCCTGCCAGTGGAAAGGGCAGAATCCTTGGGAGACGTATCCAGGTGCGAGGGCGGAAGCGGGCCCCGCGTGCTGAGATGGATGCACTCCGGTCGGACGCTGTGTATCTGGGAGACAGTCGGTAGCGCTAGGAAGTGCCGGCTCCGATTTCAAAGCTGTCGACGTGGTGAGTCTGGTCAACGCCCCTTCGCAGATTTCGATGTTGTGAAAATGGTTCAAATTGGAGATGGAAAGGCACGAGATGGAAAGCGGGCTCCCAGGCTCGACCTTAGCAACTTGGCAAGGTGTGGGTCTCCTTTGGTTGGGAGTCGTCAAAACGGAGGTAGGCAGGTCAATCGGTACGAGTCTAAAGTACCGGGGAAGACGGAGACCGCAGGTACACCCACCCACCAGGCCTGGTACCCGGGTTGGGTATTCGCTCGCTCCTTTCCCGAGGCCTCTCTCTCTCTCTCTCCAGTCAGCGCTCTTGGTCTGGGCGGGCTGGATGTTGGCGAGTCGGTCGAGTACCGGACTGGGGTGCTTTCAGAGGGGGGGAGGGGAGGCTTTTAGCAAAGCGTCGACAGCCGTGGGTGCTCACAGACGCGCTGCGGTGGCGGCCCGTCAGGGACGAATGGGGGAGGATGGTGCCGACCTTGGTCGTCCTCGCTAGGTTTCAATAGGGACGCCTTTGGGAGGCCGGGCAGGGCGATCTAGCACTGGGCTTCGGGGAAGGGCTGTTTTGGGTGAGGTGGGTTAATGGTGACGATGACGGGCGAGGAGAGGACCAGACGAAAGGAGGTGCATCCGAGGCCCTCGTCGATGAATCTGCGAAAAGCTCGACCGACCTCCGATTCCCCATCCGACGCATCCTCGCTCCAGGGTCTGCTAATCCCTAAGCGGACAACCGCTGGTCTGTTACCTACAGGGTACCTACCGCTAGGCGGCGGGTGTCGAAAAGCCCACGCTGCCACGGGCCCAACATGGCGTCGCCTGAGCATGTTACCGTGCCGTACCCCCAATCCGACTGGCCACCCCTCTCCGCCCCAGCCAGGGCTATGGGATACCACACCACCTGCACCATCACCATGGCATCCTGAGAGGGAGCGCTCTGCCCAATCAAGGGCGCAATGTGCGCATTGAGTGAATGGCCATCACGTCCCATGCCACGCTTGGCTCACTGGGGGCTCCCGCTGCCTTACATAGGTGCAGGTGTTCATGTGGAGGTGGCGACGATGTGCCAACTCAGCAGGACGGCTGTTTGTTTCAGCGTGTTTTTTTTTTTATGGTTCTCACCTCTGAGTCCGCGTGCCTCGAACGGTATTGTGCCGCCGCGGGCTGGTTAGGGGCGGCTGCTCTTACTGCAGAAACAGAAGTGCAAAAGGAGGGTGTGTATCTAAAGGAACACAGGCAAAGTAGCCCGTGTTGAAAATGCACGACTAAGGAAGAAGATACCAACCAGCACGGTGACCACATACTCTAGTTCATCCCGCCAGGCGTGGATGGGCGACAAAGACCGTCAGCGTGGGATCTACTCGGGTCACCCGCGGGCCCTCGAAGGGGAGGTACACAGCAGTCACACCCGCTGGCCGTGGGGTTCGGTTTTCCCTGATGCAACATCGCATTTTCATGGTCAGCCCAGCTCATGCTTGATTCAGTCAGTCTCTTGCCGAAGCAGGCTGCCCCCAGACGGACTAGGCTCGTTAGCATGCGGCGCCAAGGCTGAGCAGCCCTAGAGCCTAGTCCAATCCGAAGAACATTCAAATTCATCCGTCCCCACCCCGGAGCCTGGCTGGCTGTTGGCTGACGGGAACACTCGAGGAATTCCGGTACCCAGGGGGGGAGGGGGGGGCTCTTCATCGCGGTTCGACACGGGAGGTCATGCAGCTAAGGATTGGACAGCATGACAGGCACATGGCCGCGTCGTGGTCTAGCGACACGGAGGCGAGCAACAGTGGAGGGGAAGGGCACGGGGGGGGACGGAGACGAAGACGGAATCGGGCGAGAGCAAAAGAGCTGGAAGGGCGAGGGCGAGGGCGAGGGCGAGGGCGAGGCACCCACGCGTTCTGGTCTGGTGGCTCGTGGGCGGCGGTCCCTTGGCGCGTGCGCACACATTCAGCTAGTCGTACAGGCATGGGAAGCCCACCCCAGCGCCGAACCGGGGGCGGCGGCGTTAGAGGTGGCAGAGGTACCTACGAACAAAAACAGAAACATTCCAGGTGGATGATCGGCAGAGACAATCGCTTGGTCAGAGATGATCGTTGCGTCCGTCCCGACTATTCCAACCAGGCTTAGCGCGCCCCTTCGTCACACACAGTCCACGCGCATGATGCAATCTTAGATGCCACATATGTAGTCTGGATTGTCGTGGACGCCAAATGCCTTCTCTCTCTCTCTCTCTCTCTCTCTCTCTCTCTTTGGAGCCGTGCTGCGGTGCCGGTTACCGGACAGGAGGGCAACGCTATACATCGATGCGCGGAGATGAGACCCTACAGCTGGCGAGGATGCCCAACCATCGGGGCGGTCGCGGTGGTTTCCAGCGAAATCTCCGCGCCAGCCCATATGGCACCTCATACCACCAGCCAGCCACCTGCCAATACGTCGGCGGTATGCAGTACCCGCCTGCGCAGGCCGGGGGGTACTCGCTGTTTGCCCGGCGCCAGGGAACCTATAGGCACCTAGTACTTAGGAAGGTTCCATGGTATGGAGGCGCACACAAGGTGCATAGGGAGGTACACTACATAGCCGTAAGGAACGGGTAGGCAATTCGTGAAGCAGGCAAAACACATGCGATTGGCATTGCTTCGGATCCAGACATTACGAAGAGCTTGGACGAATCCACAAGCGCAGACTCTGGTGCGGAAACGAGCCTTCGCTGCGTATTGACGGCGTGTGCACGCGGGACGCCCGCGCCTGCCAAAGCAGCCTCCCATACCTGTTACCTCCAGTACCTAGGAACCTAGGTAGGAAAGTAAGTACCTCTTCCTTACCTTAGGTCCATCCATAGTTCCAATGCTTCTGTACGCTGGCTGTGTCTGTGTGTGTGTGTGTGCAGGTGGTCCGTACTGCCCGTTGTCCTTGTTTCCGATCAATTCTCCACCCTACGCCCAGGGAAAAGCCGGTGGGCTCCCAGAGGAACTGGTGACTCGACGGGAAGGGGAAGAGAAAGGGGGCCAGCCATAGTACCCTCCCCCATGACATGCAGCTCGACTGGGCCAGGGGAATGTTACTCGAACTTCGAAACAGCGCCCAGACAGCTCTTCAATCATAGGCGCTGGCCGACCTTGGCCCGAGCCCAGACGCGACAATCAGACGGTTTTCGAGTCGTTCGTCAGGTACTTCGCGCGCGCGACCTCGGCAGTCGGGCAGGCGGGCAGGCAGGCGGGCGGGCGGGCAGGCAATTAATCAATCAATCAGCCGGCCACCTACATACATACATACTATGTACTTGTACACACAATGTGGATGGCATCCACGGATGGATGATGGGTGTGGATGAGTGGGTGCCCAGTAAAAGATGGATCACCGGCCGGGGAGAGGGGCTGGCATCCATCGGTACCTCTGTTCTGTTCCAATTCTGGGAGGTCCTCGTTGCTGGTGCTGGCTCGCTGGGCCCTGCCGGTAGAGGTACGTACTGCCACTCGATGCCGCCCCGGTACGCAGATGCGAATCCAGGCAAAGCCCGCTGCGGATTATTACTATCTCCACACATTTGGCGCTCGGTGACGGCAATGGATCTCACCTTGACAGCCCGCTTGAGCCCTGAGGCTCCCCTGGCCTCCACGGGCTCGGGCTGGCTGCGTGAGGGGCTTCCAATTGCCCGAGACGAGGGCACCCTGTTCGACGAGGAGGAGGAGGAGGAGGAGGAGGAGGAGGTCCCTACATAGTAGGGTGCCTAGGATTCCCTTTGCCCCTTCTATGGACACCAGCAGTAGCTCTCCCATACTGTGACACCTCCCCCACCCACTCGCAAGCCCCCCCGCCAGCCAGTGTGCCAGCCCGACGAGTCGACGAGTGGACGGCTATTCGGAGGAGCTCGGGCCACCCAAACCCTCGTCGGCGCCAAACCTCTCCTGAACAACGTTGGAGGCCGTGAAAACTTCCCGTGATACGGACTTATCACATACCAGTGCAACGAGTATCCGTACCGGGCGAACCACTACGACGGCGACGACGCACCCGAAAGCGGCATCCATCGTCCATTCGCCCATGTCTTGCTACCCACAGTAGAGCCTCCGCCCTCCGCCCTCCGCCCTCCGCCTTCCCGTCTCCCGCCCTCCCGTCTCCCGCCCTCGACGATCCTGTCCCCTCGTACCAGCACGCGTCGCATCGCATCGCCATGCCGCCTCGATTAAACATACCACCCGTCACGCGGATCCTGCTGGTCGCCCTGCTCCTGCAGTCGGTTCTCAACGCAGCCGTTCGGTACCGGCAATGGACCGACCAGTCAGAAATCGTGGTCGAGTGGCTCACTCTCGTGCCACAGCTATCCCTGTTCTACCCGTGGACCTTCGTGACAACCTCGTTGGTAGAGAGCAACGTGTTCACGCTGGCCGCCGCCGGCTTTACGCTGTTCCACGGTGGCCGCTACCTGGAGAGAGCATGGTCGTCGAGAGAATTTGCCAAGTTCCTCTTGGTGGTGTCCTTGGTCCCCAACCTGCTCTGCTTCCTGTTGCTGGTTATGCTGTTTACGCTCACAAGGAATGAAAGGTGGACGTAAGTGCTCTCCCGAACCCATCACAACTACGTACGGGTATCGATTGCGCAGCGCTGACGAGGACCGCGTTGAACAGGTTAATGACCGTTGCCGGCACCGTCCCCCTCCAGATGTCGTTCCTGGTGGCCTTCAGCCAGCTGGTACCGGCGCACACCGTTACGCTATTCCGCGGCATTGTCTCTTTGCGCGTGCCCAAGTTCCCTCTGATGTACCTCGGGCTCGTGACTGTGCTGTCGCTCACGCCATTCTTGACCAGTGCCTCGTTGTTTTTGGCCTTCTTCGCCCTGGTCACGAGCTGGACATACCTTCGCTTCTACAAGACCGTGTTTCCCGATCTCGACTCGTCACAGCCGACATCGATGCGGGGCGATGCGAGCGAGACGTTTGCATTTGCCGAGTTCTTTCCCGGTCCAGCCAAGCCGCTTGTTGCCGCCTTTTCGGAGCAGGTGTTCAACGTCTTGGTCGCCATGCGTGTCTGCACCCCGTTCTCGCCCTCGGACGTGTCTGCCGCCTCGGGCAATGCCTACTTGCAGAGGGGGGCTCCCGGCGGCGTCAGGGCGGAGGCGGAGAGGAGGAGGGCATTGGCCTTGAAGGCCTTGGATCAGAGACTGCACGCAGCCACAGCCGGACCGCGGGGCTCGCCGCAGCCCCCGAGCAACGCCCCGACCATCAGCACGCAACCGCAACCCAGTACGCAGACGGCCATGACGTCTCAGCCGTCGGCCATGCTGGGCGAGACCAGCTATGTGCCCGACCAGGACCACCACGAAAAAGAGGGCGCGTAGATGTGTCTGGGGTGTCTGGGGTTGTGCTGGAGCATAGGTTTCCCTGGCGTGTACCATAGGTGAGTATGTCGGCATGGATTCAGCTTTAGAGTCGTATGGGTTTGTTGTGTAATTAGCTGGCCGGCGCGCAGTCTTGATTTAGCTTGGGGATGGCCCTGCATGCAAAATGTTGTTGTCTCGTGACCCTTGCTCACGATTCGCTTCGCGACTTGATTCTGGCGGAGCGAAGTCGGTGGCTAATACTTCAGTGGATATCCAGCCCTCAAGTATCCAATCTACTCCTCGCTCTTATCTACTGGATGAACCACGCAGTACCATAAGGAGGTAGGTAGTTTATACCCGACTCACGGCCTGCCGCGCGAAGCAGGTAATCTTTAGTCATCCACCATGTCCCAGCTCATGCCCCGTGCTCTATGGTTACAATAGTAAATTGGTGGCTAGGTAAGTAGGTAGGTACATACGTAGGCAGGTAGATACTCAGGCACCCCAGGTTCTTGGAAGCCGGGGTGCCAGCACGTTCGAGGTGTCGATGGTGGAGTTATCTGTGCAAAAGTACGGCTATACAAGGCTAGAGGACTCGACACGCGTGTGGGCGCGGCGCGGCGGCGCGGCAAGGGCGGGCATCGGACATCTCACCTGGTTTTGCAGATCGGGCGCCGCGTGGAGAAAGCCATTTAGCCAGCTGGCCATCGCCGGCTTGAATGGCAGGCGCTCTCAGGGCAGGCGGCTACGATCCTGCCCAGCGGAGCTTGCGAAACTAGGTCCAGACAGGCACACGGGCAGTCTCGTCATCCTATAAGCGGCCCTGTTCCACCGCATCTGCTCGGCTGCGCGGACGGAGGCAGACGGTACGGATCTATCGTCGCTCGAGTGCGGAGGTTTCACCGTTTCGCCGTACACGGGCAGGAGGCACGCAAACAACCCTTGGCCCCTGGGCTCCATTGCCGGGTTCTCTGGGTGTGGACCCGCCCCGGTGTTCCTTTTCGCCTTTGGCGGTTCGCCCGACGTTGCGCGAGCCCTCGTTGTCGTTGTCTGGTTCCCAAGTGTGTGCCCGAACAGGCACCTCGGGAACGACTGTCGGGGCTGGATGTTTCGGATGCCACACGCCATCGGTTTACCCTCGTCCTCTGATCATACCCGTGGCACAGATCTAACCGGGCGGGCAGCCAGCAGGTACCTACTTTACCTAGGTATGTAAGTACGGGCTGACTTGCTCCCCCCAACTGCCCACCTTACCAACCAGCCAACCCGGCATCGCCCACGATTGGAAGCCGTCGCAACACTGCCCACCCCAGCCAGCCCGCGGGCCGGCCTGATCTATTCGCACAGCTGCGGCGACGGTTGGAACAGAAGCGTTCGGCACGCCTGCCTAAAATCACCTGGACGTGTTTCAACTGCACCCTCCATCTCTGCCCGTCGCACTGGGTATGCATAAGCGAGTAGATGCGTTCGACCAATCCGGGATGGCAGGCTGGGAGGGCGACTCACGGCCGGGCGGACTGGGCCACCCACCACGCCGACAATGCAGCGACGCGGGCGGGCGGGCGGGCGGCTTTCCAGTACGTACCCCGTACCCGGACCACACGTCCACCATCCACTTCATTCGCCCAAGGGACACACAGCAAGCAGGGAGTTATGGAGAGGTATGTACCTACATATGGACGTTCAGGCACGATACCCGCCCGCCCTTGCTGGCCTAGCGACGTTCAGAGGAGAAAGGCTGACCGGGGCAAGGGGACAGAGAAAGGCCCCCGGCCCCTGGTCCCTTGTACCGGAAGCGGCGCAGCAGGAAGCACGATACGTACTGACTACCTGACTATTACGGATATGAGATGAGCAGATGACCGGGGGGGGGGATGGAGGGGGGTTCGAGAGGAGGGGGCACAGGGGGTCAAACCCCATCCATTCCCTCCATCGGTTTAGATGGCGCCCAGGGCATGGCGCCCCTGGCGCCCACGGGCGGGCTGGTCGGGCTGGTCGGCTGTGCCAGGGCTGCGGGAAACAGCCCGCAATAGTGACCTGTGTACTTACTCTCTCGGCCGCCCTGGCTACCTTACGTACAGCCTCCATGCCTGAGGTACGAAGTACATCTACGGATCCCACATTATCACGGAAAGGCGGGCTGCCAAGCGGGCCGGCTCCAGCTTGGGCGATTGATTCGTGGACTGTCAGTCCGGGACACCTACCGAAGGGGCCAGCTCGTCTGACGCACAGTCCAGCCCAGCGCGGGTCTCAGCTGGCGTGTTCAGTGGCCGCCGACTCGTTTGCTGTGGCTGGGGCCGTAGGGAAGCGCCGCGAACAGCGCCCTACCTGCCGTGGGACGCTTGACTTGCACGTTAGGGTTTTCTAGACTGCCTAGGAGGGAGGTTGAGCGGGTGCTTGTGGGCACGCACTGGCCGACGGACGGATCCATTGTTTGACCGAGTGACCGACCGACGACGACGACGACGACGGCGACGACAGGCGACCGAGGTTGGCGGTAATGATGGGCAAGACACCTACCTACCTTGCGATCAAGACAGAAAGAGCAAGAGAGAAGGAGTGAGAGAGCGAAGAGCGAGAGAAGGGGGGACGGTGAATGGGCAGGATCCATCCATGGATGCCTGGGGCGGCGAGAGGAGGGGGGAGGGGAGGGGGGGGCGCGCCGAAGGCGTACATTTTTGTATACACGGCTCCATCACGGCTCCTCGGGCTACTCACGACTGCGACTACAGCCGCTCCAGGAGCAGCAAGGTCAGCAAGGTCCTGGCGGCCAAGTCATGCAGACGGGCAATCTGTATCTCCAGGTTCTGGAGTATGTGAACCACGTACGGGGTATGCAAGTGTGGGTGGGGCGGGTTGCCGACTGCGTGCTTCCCCTTCCGTCGACGCCGTGTACTAGGTATCAATGTATGGAGGGGGCCATGTATGTACATACCTCTTACAGGCCGCCCATCCATCAGGATGCCTGCATCTGCGACTTTTTTGTAGAGTCGTACCGCGCAGCAGTTGTAGTACGACGGTTGCTTGCCGGGCTTGGCGAATGAGACAACCTTGCATCCATGGCCTGCATATGCGTGCGATGGCACCAGGGCTACCACCCACACCACAGGATCCTATGTGTCCCCGGGGCTCTCGACCGGGATTACTTGTTAAGGCTTGGGGTCGAACCTAAGCCCGAAAATGGCTGTCCTTGGCGCTGGGCAAGAAGGGCCCGGTGCAGGCCCGGCCGTTCCGCCTGCTTGCGGCCATGGTTGGCCCAACATCGTCGTCGAGGACGGGATGAGATATATTTGTGAACCACCTCTTTTTGGACCGGGGCGTCTTTGGCTTGACTCGGCACCTTTCCGGCCGGGCAACTGCATACTTATCTAAGTAGGTTCCTAGGGGGTGCCTAACCTGGATATCCAGGTGGTATGGGCTGGGACATTTGCGTTGGGCGGGCAGCGGAAGCGCTGACAAGTGTCTTCCCCCCCCGCGAACCGAACCGAGATCAATAGGAGGAGGGGAGACTGGATGTCGGCCACGTACGTCGATGTCTAGAGTACGCTTCGCAGTCCCGACTTTCCACACATTCGTCGCTCCTTGTTGCGTGCATGGGCTGTCTAACCTTGCTCGGGCTATACAGCCTCTTGATGTTGCCTTGCTTTACCTTAGCTCTCCTTGCGGAGCCCACGCAACACGGTCGCTTGCCGTGCAGGAAGCATGCAAGGCATGCAACCATCTCAAACGGGTGGGCAGAGACTCTGCCCACTAACTCCTGGCCGCAACCCCTTGCCCTCTCCAGCTGCACCCCCCTCCCTCCCTCCCTCCCTCTATAAGACTGTGTAAGTATGTGCATAGTTAGTTGCTTCTCACTAGCTGGCCGGGGTGCCGGTAATCACATACCGCAGCATACAGCACAAGCAGCAGAAGGACGTATGTACTGTAGGTAGGCGTGTAACTACTGATCACCCTTGCTTACTTCCTCGTTATAGCTAGACAAAGGTCGGGTAGGCGGATAGACTTACACCCACACCATCTAGCGATGGCCCCCGGTGAGCGCCTAGCCTCGCATCTGCGATGAGTGGCAGCCACATGCAACTGGAAGACTCGGCTTGGTCGCTGTGTGGCCCGAATGCCGTCATGCTTTTTATTACTTCGCGGCCAAACCCAGCCAAGGCCACCTTACTGCCCAGTACCGCATTCGTCCCTCCCTGTCCTATCATATTGGCAGATGAAGGACCGGCTGCTTCGTGTCCACGTGCATCGTCGTCCGTGGAGGACGGGGCGGATTCCGACGTGACGGCATGGCACGTCTGGCAGAGTGCCTCGATGCATACATGTATAAGGTAAGTATGTACTTAGGTAAGTCAGTACCTACCTCTCCTCAAATGAATAAATAAATGCACGGGGGCACGCAGGCAGGCCACCTGGTACTGGCTGTCAGCCTGTCTCCAGCCACACTCTTAAGTCTTCGCGCCCTCGGCCGAATCCGCGGCCGGCGATGCTTGCTTGCGTGGTTGCCGATCCGAGTTCGTAGCGGCATCGACCCGAACATACGGAGGAGCTTGCGTCAATGAGCCGCCCTACGGTCCACTACTAATCGTCCTGGGTCATGTAGTTTGGGGTCGGGGTTGGGGATCGCCAGTCGCAAAGACTTGCTGAAACCCAAGCGATCTTGGGGCAAGTCAAACTTAGATCTCCCCGTGCAGTCCAAAAAAAAAAAAAAAAATCTCACGTCGAGCAACAAAAAGCCCACTTCAACACGTGGGCGGGTATGGGATGGGAAACAGAGCCAGCTTAGCGGGCGGCTGGGCAGCCACACCACCCCCCTACAACTTACATGCCTTGGATGGAACCTTAGCTACTGCAAGTCCGTAGGCAGGGTATGGTGGTGCTAGAACAGGTACAGGGCCGAGAGGGCCAACGTGGGTACGTACAAAGAGCCGGGACTCGCGTGGCTAAGAATAATTAAATGCGCAATGATTCAGTCGCGGTCTCTGGTTTCAAGTTTCACAGACCAGACAAGGGACCGTCCATCTCGGCCCACGCGCGCCCATAGAAGGAACGCCACCTTCCAGACCTCGTGCGCCGAGGGAGACGGACGTTGGGACGATTGGGAGGGGGGGAGGGAACCCTTTCGTCTGTATTCTGTCGGTTTGGCGATGGCTATGGACGCATCCCGGAAAGCTTACCTGGTGGAGAGGCGTGGACGCACCTAAGCCGCGGTGCTCGTGCCCAAGGAACCTCGCTCTAGCTGCCGGAGGGCGGCAGCAAGCGGGCCAAGCAAGCTGGAGGCAAGGTAAGTAGGCTTCAGTTCCTGTCTAAACGCTACGACGAGCTTCGCCGAATGGGAAACCAGGGCGTCGCCCATCCCGCTCGCCCCAGCTGTGGCGGCGACGGCGGCGGCGGCGGCGGGGAGGGGGGCGCGTTCGACGAGCACGAAACGCAAACCCTAAGCAAGGTGCAAAAGACAACTCTTATTACCTCCCGACGGCTAAAACCCTCAGGGTAGGTAAGTATGTATGTAGGTACCTCACACATATTGTCAACCCAGCATTAGATGGATGGATGGATGGATGGGCGGCTAGCGCTGGGTCCGTGGCGTCTCCGCAATGCGATGGGACGATCTACAGATTCTGCGCACCATGACAATAGCAGCCCGGCAATAGCGGCTCACCTGACACGATGCCGGCCCACCAGCGGACAGACAGACAGCACGCCCGGCTTCTGGAATGCGAGGCGCCTTATGGCATAGACGCTCTATACGATCCCTCCGGCTCTCTCGACCTACAGCGCTCATGTGCCTCTCGAACCCCCCCTTCTTCTTCGGCGCCCAGCCCGAATCTCTGGTGGTAGGTTCGTTTGGTCTTCCTCCCCCTCCCCCTCCCCCTTCCCCACACCCTGGAGGCTGCTCCGGCCGGGCACACACGGGGGCGACGGCGGCCCAACGTTCCAATGTCACTAAGTAGGCCGAGGCCATCGTGTCGGCCCTTTGGAAGAACCTCGCCATGCGCCTCGTCTATCCAGCAAGACAGGGCGGCAGGTAAGGCGCAAGCGGGGAGGGAAGTTGCGGGCGAGATAGGACGGCTTCGACCGTAGTCCGGCTGAGAAAGGCGACGGATGACAACCGACGAAGAAATGCGTGTGTCTGTACTATACAGGAAAGGAAGCTTCATACCCATAATCTACATACATATATGTGTGTGTGTGTGTCCATTCATGGACCTTGGGAAGGGGGGAAGGGTCTTCACGATGACAGTCAACGCCCTGGCCGTCATCAGCCGAGACCTGACAGCCCTTCGATGCATGTGTACCGACCGACAGATGCGCAAGGGTGTTGTTGTAAGGGTGGCTTGCTGGGCTGGGCCGGGGCTGGGCTGGGCTAGGGGGGGGGGGGGGGGGGGGGGGCGCCTGAGGGGGCGTGTGCGTGGTAAAGCGAGGGCAGGGCGCCGAAGAGGGGAGGTGAGAGACGGGAGAGAAAAAAAGAGGGAGGGAGCGAGGGCGCACGAAGGAGGGTAACGTGTTAACCGTCTTGAGTAATGCGCGCTGCCCTGTGTGTGGGAGTGTGATTCGGTGTGTGTGTCGACGCCTACTCACAAGTACGGGGGGGGGCAGCTCGACGAGGGTAAATCCTCCGAACTGCGATAAGCGTTCCTCAGCTTATTAAAAGGTCTCCTCTTGCGTCTTGGCGCCATGACGGGTGGAGTGGGTGGGCGGCTGGACGGAGCAGGGTGTAGCGTCGTCATATGTGTGGCACCGGTACCAAACATGACCCCCCCTGGTCTGCACTTGTGGGAGGGGTGGCCACGCCCCCAATCTGGAGCCTGTCTCGGGAACAGGGTGGCAGCCAAGTACCCCCCCGTAGACCCCAGGTAGCCCACGCTGAGTTCGAGCCGCGGCCATTTCCGCTGGTACCTCCAACGGTCTACCGCCGACCGGGCTGCTTAGAGTTGCAGGAAGGGCGGACTGTAAGTACTTACCTACACAGGCGGCGCCCGGGGAGGGGGGGAAGAGCCCTGAGCAGCACAAGCAGCATGATCGTCTGCTGGGCGTCCGAACTGGCGCTGGCGGCCCCGTCTGCCCGTCCTCCATGCTCTGCTCTCCAGGTTCTATGCCCTGGACCCAGCTGCGCCGTCCCGCTCGCTGGCTGCTGCCCCCGTCACTCCGTCGTCCTGCCTCCAGAGCCCGGCTGCTGTCTGTCTGCTCTTCTCGACCTCACTCCCCCCCCCCCAAGTCGCGAGCGCAGTGCAGCCCTGTCCCGTGAGCGGTTCGGTGTGCCCGTCGTGCCCGTCCTCTGCGCGCGCCGTCGCCATCGCTGAGGTCCCATCGCTCTCGTGTGCCCGCCGCGTTGCCGGCATCTCGTACCGCACGCAGCCCGTCTCAATAGCCGGCTGAGAGGCTGACGCTTGGAAGTGGGTCCTGCTTCAGGGGTACTGGCTCCCCACACCTCCAGGTCTTGGGCCCAGAGTACTTGCCCAGTACCTCCGAGTACAGCCCGATCTTCCCACCACGGCCCTGCTCCATAACAAGAGGAATCAGCTTGAGAGAGCTGTCGCTTGTGAGTAGGTTACCTTACCCAGCACTCAAAGTCTCTCTTCGAAGAATTTCGCTTGATCCCCTTCCAGCCCGTTCTCTCCAAAACTCCTCACACCTCCTCCCCGGACCTGCTCAACCCGTCGCCGCCCAACCCTCACTTCTCTATCCGAGGCTGGAGCTTTTCAAGATCCAGCCTTGCCACCGCGACACCCTCCATTCCTCCCTTGTCTCTTGCTTGTAGCTACTTGGTCGGGTCTGGGCGGGCTATCTCATCCACCGAGTCGCGCTGCGCCAGTTGGTGGGAAACGGTATACCCTGCTGCTGCTGCCACTGCGGCCCTGTTGTGACCATTCGGCCCCGAGTGGTCGCCTCACCATCCGCCAGCCTCCCCATACACTCGTTGGCTTC
Organism: Nigrospora osmanthi; assembly: GCA_029489945.1. NCBI lineage: Eukaryota > Fungi > Ascomycota > Sordariomycetes > Amphisphaeriales > Apiosporaceae > Nigrospora > Nigrospora osmanthi. Next base: position 4,963,230 of record CP120494.1, on the reverse strand, counting down.
TTCCATCAATCCGTTCGTCTGTTTGTGAACGGCAGCGACGCTGCGAGCTTACGCGACCCTCTTGATATACCGTCCGAACGCCCGCTCCCTGCCGTCGGGTCGGCATCTGTCATCCGGCTATAAGACTCCTTCACCACAATCATGGCCGCGAACCATCACCACCCATCCCCTTCGATGGCGGTGCAAATGCACCACGGCCCCCAGGGCCCCCCTCCGCCCGGGTCGGTCCATTACGGCGCAGTGGCGCCGTCTCGCACCATCAACTCCGTCAACGAAGCCCTTTGGATGCAAATCGGTAAGTATAGACGCGCTGCGCCCCCGTCGCCGGTGACGAGCTCGCCCGGCTAATCCGAGAGTCTATAGGGAGCTTCTCTGAGCTTCTCGGCAGTCTCGACGACGCCATGGCCGCCTACGAACGCGCGTTGAATGCGAACCCGAACTCCATTCCCGCCATGAATGCCATCAGCCTCATTCTTCGCACGCGCGAGGAGTTCCACAAGGCCGTGGAGTTCCTTCAGGCCATTCTCAAGATCGATGACCGGAACGGCGAAGTATGGGGCAGCCTTGGTGAGCCCCCATGTCCCAATCTTCTTCTTGGCTGCCCTCGCAGAAACTGACACCTCACGCCCAGGTCACTGTTTCCTTATGATGGACGATCTCCAGCAGGCGTACGCCGCATACCAGTCGGCCCTGGTGAACCTGCCGAACCCCAAGGTTTGTAACGTTCCGCATCAATGCGTGGCGCCGGCTCACAGTCTTTCAGGAGCCCAAACTCTGGTACGGAATAGGCATCCTCTATGATAGGTACGGCTCCTTAGAGCATGCCGAGGAGGCTTTCTCGCAGGTTATGCAAATGCAGCCAGACTTCGAGAAGGCCAACGAGATTTACTTCCGTCTTGGCATAATCTACAAACAGCAGGGCAAGTATCAGCAAAGTCTTGAGGTGAGCAATGTCTCCTGGACCAAACCAAGAAGCAAGTAACTGATTTTCGCCAGTGCTTCAAATACATCGTGTCTTCGCCACCGCCGCCCCTGACTGAGGAAGATATATGGTTCCAGATCGGCCACGTTCATGAACAGCAGAAGGACGTAGGTGACCTGCCGACACCGCACAAAGAAGCGCTCTGCTAACGCATCGGTGCCAGTACGACAACGCCAAAGCTGCATATGGGCGAGTCCTAGAACGTGATCCCAACCACGCCAAGGTCCTGCAACAGCTCGGTTGGCTGCATCATAACCAAAGCAGCAGCTTCCAGAGTCAAGAGCGCGCCATCGAGTACCTCGAGAAATCTGTTGCCGCTGGTAAGTTTGGACTCAATCCAACAGAACGTCGCGGACAGCCTGATTAATGCCCCACGTAGATAATAGCGACGCTCAGAGCTGGTATTTGCTGGGTCGTTGCTACATGTCGCAGCAGAAGTACCCCAAAGCATATGAGGCCTACCAGCAGGCAGTCTACCGTGACGGCCGCAACCCCACGTTCTGGTGCTCCATCGGTGTCCTGTACTACCAGATCAACCAGTACCGGGATGCCCTCGACGCCTATTCCCGCGCCATAAGACTGAACCCTTACATCTCGGAAGTGTGGTACGACTTGGGCACTTTGGTAAGTCGTCGCTTCTCCCCACTTGCAGTACCGCGTCAGCCTAACCGAACCGCAGTACGAGTCCTGCAACAACCAGATCAATGATGCTCTTGATGCCTACCAAAGAGCCGCCGAGTTGGACCCCCAGAACCCGCACATCAAGGCGCGATTGCAGCTCTTGCGGACTGGCCAGAGCACTGGTGTGGTACCTGGCGGTCCTGCTCCTGTGCCAACCGACGTCAACCCCCAGTCATACCAGGCGTCTGGCCCGCAGGCTCCCCAGTGGACCGGTGCCGCAACAGCTCCCCAGCAGCCTCAGCCTGGCAGACCTCCTCTGGGTCCCGCTGGCGCAGGTGGAGGAGGCTGGACGCGGCTTTCTGAGATCAACCCGCCGCAGCCGCCTAACCCCTACGAGGCACGGGAGCCGTTCCGGGGACCTGTGCCCCCCATGCCCCGCCAGCCCAGCCCCCGTCAAGAGCAGATGAGACCGTACGGTGAGCAGCTGGGCAGCCGCGGGGGTCCTGCTATGACTCCTGGACCCCCGGGACCAGTTCCAGGTCCGACTCCCGGGCCGGCACAGGGTCTCGGGCCGGCGCCAGGGCCGGGCGGTCCTGCATCAGCCCCTACGCCCATCAGACGAGGCCCTTCGCCCGGTCCTCACTACCCTCCTCCTGGGCAAGGCCAGCAGCCGCCGCCTCCAGCGGCGCAGCAGCCCCCAGGCCGAGTGACGAACACGCCCTACACACCGGGGCCCTCCACGATGCCTCCGATCAACGGCCCTCCCAACGGTGCCCCGGCCCACGCCCTCATGAGCTACTCGACCAGGTCACCGCGCGCCGAGCCCCGGCCGCTAATGCATGACAACCGCATGCCGTCTCCCAAGTCGGCGTACCCCCAACATCAGGCGCCATCTTACGCCCATCACCCCCCCGAGCCCAGCCCCGCTGGTCCCAGCAGCAGCATGGAAAACGGCGTGCCTCCGCCCCCAAAAGGCTCGATGGGCCCGGAGGGGCCCATGCATCGCGATGACCGACCCGCTTCGGTGGGACCCAAGCGTATGCGCGAGTGGGAGGATGAGCCGTCGATCAAGAAGCCCGCTTCGGAAGAGAACCGGGCTCTGATTCACGACATGAGACACCGTCGTCCCTCCACTCCCCTGCGTGGTGGGCCCGAGCCGTACCGCCGCAATTCCCCGGAGACGCACCGGTACGCTGATGAGCAGCGCCGTATGGATGAACAGCGCCGCGTTGACGAGCAGCGTCGTGTAGAAGACATGCGCCGCGCTGATGAACAGCAGCGCCATGCCAACGACCAGTACAACCCCTCGGAAGCGGCCCACCATCAGCCAGCGCACTCCATGCCCTCCAATCATCTCCCGCCGATGCAGTCGGGCCCCTCGCCGATGCAAGGTATCATCCACGACACACCGCCCCAGCCCGGCTCGGCGACCAAGGAGTACCCACCGCAGGACGAGCGCAGCCGGGCGGAACACGGCCCTGCCTCGGGTCCCGCCCCATCTACGGAGCCCGAGCGCGCTGCTCGCAAAATGGAAGTCGACGAGGACTATGACGATAGTGGCGAGGAGGAGAAGAAGGTGCCTGTTGGTGCACCGGCTTCGGGGCCTCCCTCGATTGCCGGCGAGATGAGAACCACAACACCGACCAGTGCTACCATAAACGGGATGGCGCCTCCTACCAAAGCGGAGGGCGCGGCGTGATTTGAACTGTCACGAAACACCAAAAGGAGGTGGTGTTGGATTATGGGCGCTGTTTGCTGTGCTGAGACACTCACGACATACCCTTTTCCTTTATGCTTGTCGACACTTCGGTGTTTCTTTATTCGCCCCATGTATATCTGGCGAAGCCTCGAGATGATAACTTCGTTTTTTTAAGGAGCGCCAGCTTGGTGTTCCCGGTGGCTGGGGAGGGGGCATGATAGTTCCATCGCTAGTCGTTTCTCTATTTTAAAGATTCATCCACGCAGCTATCGGGGCGCCTCGTAGTCTTGTCGCGTCCGTGGACCACATGTTAGTGCTGCTATTTTGCGATCCTTCTTGCGATTCCATGTTCTAAACACATGAGCGTAAACATCTGCCCTGCGTCTTTTCCCGTTGCTACCTGGTCTCTACATCCCTCGACAACCTGGTGCCTATTGAACCGTGTTGAATACCTAGGTACTTACTTACCTAGGTACCTTATGTACCTACACCACAGACACTGTAGCTCGGAGCAATGGCTGCAGGGAGTTGAAAGTGCTATCCTACCGGCGAGCCCCGATTCTGGAGGCCGCAGGTAAGTGCACAGTATATAGGCTGATGGGTACTCCGTATCCAGCATTGCATCGTGCCTTAGGACCTGGACTCGCCCGGGGGGGGATGGGTAGCGATCTTTGGCATCCACCATCACCGTCCGGCCTACCAGAAATGGATGGATGTGGAGCCGAGACCACTCGGGAACCTTACCCTAAGTTAGGTAAGCAGCTAGCCCGAGGGTTTCGCCGGGGTTTTGCCGTGCGCGCCCACCGCCGGGGTTTTTTTCGACGCCCACCACCCATTGATTGCGCCTACCCGCTCGCGGAAATTTTGATGCATTTCCCTTGAAGAGCTGGGTCTCGCAAAAAAATACTCCTCTCCCTCAACCATCCAACGTCTATCGACCCGGGCTGCACTCCTTGACGCCAGGAACAGTCTACAAGATGTCTCACCGAAAGTACGAGGCCCCCCGCCACGGCTCTCTGGCCTACCTGCCCAGAAAGCGAGCCGCCCGTCACCGGGGTAAGGTCAAGTCGTGAGTGCTTCCCCCATCCCGATTTCGATACGACCGAGGAGGGACGAATGCCCGGGTGGTCTGGTCTCCTGAGGATGCCCGCGTTGCTGGCTGTGGGCTGTCCCGTCGGCCAATGCAACGCCCGGCTCGGCCACAGTAGCACCTTGGACTGGCATGACGAGAGCAGGCGGCTAACATGTTTTGTCCCCCAGGTTCCCCAAGGATGACCCCAAGAAGCCCGTCCACCTGACGGCCACCATGGGCTACAAGGCCGGTATGACGACCATCGTTCGCGACCTCGACCGCCCCGGCGCCAAGGCCCACAAGAAGGAGGTCGTTGAGGCCGTCAGCATCATTGACACCCCACCTGTACGAACAACGCAGCCCGCTTGGCTTTGTGCCTATGGCTAACATCTTTGATTTAGATGATCGTTGTTGGTCTTGTGGGCTACATCGAGACCCCCCGCGGTCTCCGCTCGCTCAACACCGTCTGGGCTGAGCACCTGAGCGACGAGATCAAGCGCCGCTTCTACAAGAACTGGTACAAGTCCAAGAAGAAGGCTTTCACCAAGTACGCCAAGAAGCACTCCGAGAACAAGGGCTCCTCCATCACCCGCGAGCTCGAGCGCATGAAGAAGTACTGCAGCGTCATCCGTGTCCTCGCCCACACCCAGATCCGCAAGACTCCTCTCAAGCAGAAGAAGGCCCACCTCATGGAGATCCAGGTCAACGGTGGCTCCGTTGCCGACAAGGTCGAGTTCGGCCACGGTCTGTTCGAGAAGCCCGTCGAGGTCGGCTCCGTTTTCGAGCAGGACGAGGTGATCGACGTTATCGCCGTCACCAAGGGTCACGGCTTCAGCGGTGTCACCTCTCGTTGGGGCACCAAGAAGCTCCCGCGCAAGACCCACAAGGGTCTCCGCAAGGTCGCTTGTATCGGTGCCTGGCACCCGTCCCACGTCCAGTGGACTGTTGCCCGTGCCGGTCAGGACGGTTACCACCACCGTACCTCGGTCAACCACAAGATCTACCGCATTGGAAAGGGTGACAGCGACTCCAACGCCTCCACCGAGCAGGACCCCACCAAGAAGACCATCACTCCGTAAGTTCCTGCGCCACCGTCGTTGCCATATTCCAACGCTAACATTTTACAGTCTGGGTGGCTTCGTCCGCTACGGTGAGATCAAGAACGACTTCGTTATGGTCAAGGGCTCCATCCCTGGTACCAAGAAGCGTGTCATGACTCTCCGCAAGTCCATGTTCACTCACACCTCAAGAAAGGCTCTTGAGAAGGTCGAGCTGAAGTGGATCGACACCTCGTCTGAGTTCGGCCACGGTGCCTTCCAGACGCCGGCGGAGAAGAAGCAGTTCCAGGGTACCCTCAAGAAGGATCTCGTCCAGAGCTCGTAAAGAGTTCGTGTGTTTCCTTGTTCGGGTTCTGGTCCATGCATTGGAGTTTCTGGGTCGCTTTTCAATGGCTTTTTGTGACAGGCGTGGAGGTCTGAAAATAGGCATCTGATACCGCAACTAATGAGACAAGTTGCACATGAACAAAACAAAAGCCGGAGATTCCCCAGTATTTGCCCGCGTTTCTATTGAGGCCACTGTGACAATTGCGGTGAGTGAAGGCGAATCGTTCAACCGGCCCAGGTGCAAAGTGTTGAACATTCCTCCGCGCGGATCGCCAGCAATAATCTTGGGTGGTATGCCACGCGGCGGCCGAGTACTCGTATGCAAATCAATGGCACCGTCATGTAAGCGTTACTTCGAATATGGGAAGAAGGCAGCCTTGATGTACATAGTTGCTGTCCGGTAGTGCGTAGAAGGGGTTTCATAGAAGGGGTAGGTAGGTATTGAATGCTTTTCATGACTACGGAATGTACCTCGAGTTATATCGAGCCTTATGCTTTATCTGGCTGGCTTAGTTGTACTTGGATTTATTCCTTCCTACTTGGGATATGCCTACCCAGTAGCCAGCTACCTACATACCTCTTAGATTACTTAAGACATTCCCCGAAGGTAAGTATGTAAGTACATGATGTACTACCCAGTCGTATTGCCTTGCGTCATACCCGCCAGCCCACCTTGAAACACCCAATAGCCACTCCTAGCAGCCCTGTTGATATGTTAGGCACCCTCTACTGTCGCCCGTACGCCCGACATATTCGACGGTCGCTTGCGTACCATCTAAACCGCGCCCGTCCTTTCCAGCCCTCCCGCTTCAGCGCCCAGCGTCACGCGACAGAAACACAACCGACAACGACGACGCCCCGCTCCTCCTCGTACCTCGACCCCGCGGTAACTACGCACGTTGGTGGCCGGCGCGGATACACGTCGACCAGCTCGCTCAGGATGGCGTCGGACGAAGACTACATGGCCTTTCTGGACAAGGCAAACAAGGACCCCAATGAGGGGTATGCGAGACCTGCGAGCGAGGGCGCGAAGAAGGCGCTCAAGACCACGGACGCGGGCGTTCAAGTCCCCGCCGTGTTGACCGAAGCAACCAAGGATGCTTTCTACGTCAGCGACGCCGATGAACCCTTCGTGCCCGTATGTCTACAGTGGGACGAGGACGGCAAGGGGCTGCCCGACGAAGGTGCGTATTCACGCTTGTTCACCTGCCTCCCCCCGGTGGCCGTATAGCTCTGCGGGCAGGGCGCCATCCGCACCCAGGGACGGAGGTCTATAGTGGCACTTGGGGGTCGTGCCACGCCCCACGGTGGTTTCTGCCGTCCGAACGCATGACTGACTCTCAGCTTCTGCGCCGCCAGTCGAGTTTGGGACTCTCGTCGGCCACCTTGACCCCTCCTCGGCGGGCATCGAGCTGCAAGACCCGGCCGATTGGGACCCCAAGGGCCAGTACAAGGAGCTCCTCGAGGCCGTGCGAAAGGCGGGCAAGGGCAATGATGTCAAGGTCTACCGCGTCCCGCTTGACGGGACGCGGACCGAGTTCTGGATGGTCACCACGGAGGGCAAAGGCAAGGGGGCGAAGCTGGTGGGCGTCAAGGCTTTGGCCGTGGAGAGTTGAAGTACCGGCGGGGAGTACGTGCTTTTTTTTTTTTTTTTTTTGAGTCGGCTCTGGCTGTTAGTTTCTTGATTTACGGAACATGTAGCAAGAGCGCAGACGAGCAGGGGCGCGGCGTGATAGTGGCCGTGAAGGTCTATCGCAGGGGAAGCTGGTTCACATGCGGGCAACACTATAGGAACGTCGCGCGAGCTGAATAGGAACATGACAATCAGCTACTCCCACGCGGAGACCCTGTTCCGTATTTCGCATCATCTTCCCGTCCGCATGAAAGAGTATTGGCCGTGCCCTGCTCGGCGTCTTGGGATTGCATTCATATTTGCATAAGGTAAGTACTTCTTCACATTGAAGCCCGTACGTGTAGTATGTACATGTATCGAATGGATGGATGGATGCGAGTTCTGGCAGGGCGGCAGTTGGTCTGCCCCGCGCCGCCGATAACAGGAACCACCAAAAAATCGTGGATCTACTCGCATAGCTCCAGGGTCGCACACGAGAGCCGACTGCGCATCTTTCCCACACCAAGCCCGCTGGTATTTGCTCTTTCGCCGCCGGCCACCAACACGTGCGCAAGCAGGACCGGTCCGAATCCCGATTGAATATATTCCCAGCTGCTCTGATCCTGTCGGACGAGCCCCTCCGCGCCATGGACCAAGCTGTGAGGCCAACCCCCCGGGAAGAGTGTGACTCAGCCCCGCCACGCCCCCCCGAGGCTTCTGACTGACACGCCCATTGCGCCGCTGTAGGATGTGATATCGCCGTCGTTGGAGACGGTCAAGGACCTCCTTTCGAAGCCCCAGCCTGGTCCCAAGAAGGCCAACCTGATCCCTCTGTATGGCCAGATCACCGCCGACATCATCACGCCCTCGGCCGCCTACCTCAAAGTCGCCGCCCACTCCCAGTCCGACTACTCGTTCCTGTTCGAAAGCGCGGCGACCGAGCGGGTCGGCCGGTACAGCTTCGTGGCGGCGAACCCGCGCAAGGTCTTGAAAACGGGCGAGGGCCATGGCGCAGCCTGCGATCCGCTGCCGGGCCTTGAGGCGGAGCTGAGCGAGTATGTCGTGATGGACGTGCCGGATCTCAAGCTGCCGCCGCTGACCGGAGGCGCCGTGGGCTATGTGGGCTACGACTGCGTTCGGTATTTCGAGCCCAAGACGGCGCGGCCTATGCAGGACGTGCTTCAGATTCCCGAGTCGCTCTTCATGCTCTTCGACACCATTGTGGCCTTCGACCGCTTCTACGGCATCATCAAGGTGGTGACCTACCTCCCAGTGCCCGAGGATCTGAGCAGTCTGGACGCCGAGTACGCGAAGGCCACCGAGACCATCCGGGAGCTCATCGATGTGCTCAATGCACCGGAGATCCCGCTTCCGGAACAGCAACCCATTACCCTGGGCCACGAATACACGTCCAACGTCGGCCGGGAGGGCTACGAGGGCCATGTGACGGAGCTGAAGAAGCACATCGTGGCCGGAGACATCATCCAGGCTGTGCCGTCACAGCGGTTCGCGCGCCCCACGTCGCTGCACCCCTTCAACGTCTACCGGCACCTCCGCACCGTCAACCCTTCACCCTACCTGTTCTACATCAACTGCAAGGACTTCCAGATCGTGGGCGCTTCGCCCGAACTGCTCGTGAAGAACGAAGCCGGCCGCGTCATCACGCACCCCATCGCCGGCACGGTGAAGCGCGGCAAGACGCCCGAGGAGGACGAGCGCCTCGCCTCGGAATTGCGTAACTCGCTCAAAGACCGCGCTGAGCACGTCATGCTCGTCGATCTGGCCCGCAACGATGTGAATCGGGTGTGCGACCCCCTGACGACCCGGGTCGACCGCTTGATGGTGGTGGAGAAGTTCAGCCACGTCCAGCACCTGGTGTCGCAGGTTTCGGGCGTGTTGCGGCCCGGCTGTACGCGCTTCGACGCCTTCCGGTCCATCTTCCCGGCCGGTACCGTCTCGGGAGCCCCCAAGGTCAAGGCCATGGAGCTGATCGCAGAGCTGGAGAAGGAGAAGAGGGGCATCTACGCCGGCGCCGTGGGCTACTTTGGCTACTCCAGCGTCGACCCCCAGGGCAACGTGCGGGACGGCGAGATGGACACGTGCATTGCCCTGCGGACCATGCTGGTCAAGGACGGGATAACATACCTACAGGCCGGTAAGTTGCCCTCGTGGCGCCGCAAGCGGCGATGTCTTGGGAAGACCGAAGAGCTAACGCGGCAACCAGGCGGCGGCATCGTGTTCGACTCGGACGAGTACGACGAGTGGATGGAGACGATGAACAAACTGGGTGCCAATATGCACTGTATCACCTCGGCCGAAAACCTCTACGCCAAGCGGCAGAAATCATGATATGGGCTCGAGGCAGCTCGCTACTATTCCGTGGCCTATACCAGCCCAGTTCGCGTACACGTGCAGAACCACAATCCTGAATAGGAAGGAAAGTGAGCCAAGGCATCGAGCACCAGGTTTGCTAGCGTACTCGCGGTCGCCCATCATTTCATCTGTCCCGTTTCCTCATCCCAGTAGTGACCCGACAGGTCCCCAGCAGGCGAGACCCGGTTAATACCGTCTAACTTCTTGTATTTGAGGTCATCCAAGTTGATGTCGTATATGGAGCGTACCTGTCCAGCAGATTAGCCATTGAGGGAGAAAGTGGACATGTTCCCCTGCTTTTGCTTTCATCGCCTGGCCCGTCGTGCGACTCTGAGCTCCCCGGGACCAGCCGACGCCACATAAGAAACTGAAAGAAGACCCCCCCCCCCCCCCCAAAAATGGGAAGACTATAAGCTTGTCGGTAGGCCAAGTTGGCAAGTGGAGAGAACGAAGAAGAAGAAGCAAAGGCAAAGGGGTAGATAGAGAGAGAGAGAGAGAGAGAGAGAGAGAGAGAGAGAGAGAGAGAGAGATACTCACGCTGATGCCGTACTGGTGCGGCTTGTGCACGTCGCGGAAGTCGATGGCCAGGCTGGCGCCGCATTTGGGGCAGAAGAGCTGGTCCTTCTCCTTGGTGTTGAAGCGGTAGACGGCACAGCGGTCGCGCCCGTTGTCGTGCCACTGGACCTGTGACGCGAGAGGGTCTGTGGAACGCGAAAGGGTTAAACCACCGAAACGATGAAGTCCTTGATATCACCCACACCATCACAACCCAGCACCCCTTTGCTCTCCCCCTCCACAGCACACGCGCGTACACACACACATACACACACACACACATCCTCTCTCACTCTCTCTCTCCGCCCTCTTCTCCCCAGGTACGCCATGGGAGGGACGAGCAGACAGTGGAAACCCCCTCCCCGGCAAATTCCCCCCGTTGGAAAGGAAAGAAGAAAATGAAAAAAAGGGGGGTCGGGAACCGGGGAAAAGGCGGGGGACGTACAAACGAGCAGGTAACCGAAGCGCGTGCAGGCGGAGCAGTTGCACTGCAGCACCTCGTACGCGGGCAGCGGCGGGGACAGCGTCATGGCGAACTTGATGAAGCCGCAGTGGCACCCGCACTCGTATTTCTTCTCCTCCTTCTCCTCCTCGCCCGCCCGCTGGTCCGGGGTCGACGACGACATGTTTCAGAGCGCCGGTGGGGGGTTTTCCCTTGGGAAGCAAGAGGGCTAGGGGGTGATGTCAGTACACCTTACCGAGGAGAGGGGGGATGGGGAAATGGCTTGCTTGGTTTTCGTCTTTCAGAGCGCCCGAGTAGGGAGGGGGTGTGTATGTTCGAGAGAGAAAGGGGGTGGTTGAGGAAAGAAGATGGGAACACGAATAACAAAAAGCAGATACGAGGCGGGTGAGTGGGGGATGAGCCTACGGGACAAGGAGGGATAACGTCTCTTCGCTTGGCACGGGATGCGTTCCTGGTGGGAGTCGCTGCAAAATGATTAATCTGTACAAGGCCCCTTCCGACTTACAATACAAAGCCTCAGCCCAGGAAGCATGGGCGAAGAAGTTCCCAGCCATTGACCTGCACGTACCCACGGCTCGCTTAATCCCTTCAAGGCAGCCTCTTCCTTCTACCGAGTAAGCACTTGGAACGATTAAGGCAAGATCCTACCATTTCGCTCCACACCACCCAACTGGGCTGTTCCCCCCCCCCCCCCTTCCCGAAAGAGAGACAAGCAATAACCAGGAGTGATCTCATCCGCTTTCATTCTCATTATAATCTACTGGTAGATACAGGGCCATTGTAAAATTCAGTTCGGCGCTTATGTGTGATTCGTTCCCCTGGGCGCTCTCCCCCTAACCCTTGATGTCTTGGAGCGAACCGCGAGCGCCGAGCCCGGTTCCAAACATTAAATATCGACTTGGTATCATGTAACTTTTGTGTAAACGCTGCACACAACTCAAGCAAAGCAAATAGGGAAGAAAGGCAAGTGTGCAGAAACTCCATAGCGCGCGCCCACGTTAGACGGGCTGCTGCTCGTGTTGCTGCTGGCTGCGCGGGACGTTCGAGAGAGCAGCGTGGTCCTCTCTCTCCCTCTCCTTCTCCTTCTCGCGTTCCTTTTCGTCGTGGTTATCCACCGAGCCCTCGGCACCCGACTCGTGGCTTGGCGTGTCGTCTACGTCCTCGACCGGTGCCGACGGGGCAAAACGGCTCTTGGCGCGGAGTTTGTGGCCGTAGAGGTAGAAGATGACGGGGATAGGAACCAGGGCCGCCGCCACGCAACCCAGCAAAGTGGCAGCCCAGTTGATGCCCATGCCGTTGAACATGTATTGGGAGAACAGCGGGAAGCCGGCGCCGCAGAGCGAACGCAGGAACGTGTTTCCTGCGATGGCCGAGGCGGCGAACATGAGGTACGAATCGACCAGGTAGTTCAGGGCCTGGAGGAAGATGGCCATCAAGCCATACCCGGTCAGAAGGCCCGAGAGGACGGGGACGATCCAGTGAACAGTGCCGCTGTAGCCCGACCATCCAAACCAGAAGATGCCGCCGGTGAAGGCGACGCCGCCAGCAATCACCACCGGGAGACGCCACTCGGGCACAGGGACACCGTTGTTTGCCGCCAGCTTCCTCTGGTACTGGGGTTGGAGCAGCAGCACCGTAGTGCCGGCCAGCAACTGACCCACAATCATACCGAAGAAGGCGAGGCCAGACTTGCCGGCGCCAAATCCGTAGACGCCCTGGAAGACAAAGGGGTAGGCCGTCAGGAACAGATACAGCAGGCCGTAGATGAAGGCCATGTAGATGGAGAGGAGCGTGACGATGGGCTCGAAAAAGAGGAGTCGCATAGGCCGCAAGAAGTTCTTCTGGAGCAACTCCTTGAAGTCAACCTCGATTTCCTCCTGCTTCGCGTGTATGCCCCAGTTCTTGGTCCGGCGGCGCAGCTCGGCCGCCTTGGCGACCAGGATGACGGGCGGGTATGTCTCGTCCAGGAAGAGGACATCCAAGGTAAAGCCCGTGAAGCCCATGATGGCAGCGAGGTACATAGTCCACCGCCAACCGAGATAGGACTCAACAATGTAACCACCGACAAAGGGAGCCAGAAGGGGCCCGGTGAAGACGGCCATGGAGAAGATGGTGATGGCAACGCCGCGGGTCGCATTGTCGTACATGTCAGAGAAGACGGCGGCGACCACGGCCAGCGGGCAGGCGCCACAGAAGCCGGCAAAGAAGCGACAAATCAACAGCGTCTGCAGGTCCTTGGCCGTGGCGCAGGCAATGGAGAAGAGCGAGAACCCGAGCATGGAGATGCAGATGGGGAGACGGCGGCCCTTCAGCTCCGACAGGGGCGCCCAGAACGTTGGTCCGGTGGCGAATCCGAGAACGAAGAGCGAAACGCCGAGAACGCCCACTTCGGCGCTGACACCGAAGGCTTCGGCGACAGGCCGAGTGGCGGCGGAGAAGATACTCGAGGCGAACGAAGCCGTCATGGTGGTGAACCCGAGCATGGCCGAGGTGAGCAGTCTGGGAGCGTGATAGTTAGCATTGGCTCTTGGCCGCAGGCGGGCCTGGAGGGGGAGCACTCTCTATCACCTACTTCTTGTTGCTCGGCCAATTCTGCGCATGATAGGGGTCGTCGGGGCCGTCAAACTCGACGACGTACTCCTCCTGGTCCGGGAGCGGCGGCGGGAAGGGCTTCCCGGCGCCGAAGTTGGGCAGGGGCTTGGACTGACGGCTCCGGCTCCGCACGCTCCGGCCTATGGTTTCGCTGTGCTGGCTGCGGGCCGTATGTATCCGGCTCAGCGCGGTGGGATGCCGCTCCAGGTCACCTTGGGTCGAGACACGGCTCATGCCCCCGGCCGTGCGCTGGCGAGCCACGCTCCGTTCGCTGGAGGACGTGGTGGATACGGACGACGCCGTCGACACCACGCGCTCGATCTCGTTGCTCGCCCTATGAGGCTGCCGGGTCTGGTGATTCTGCCATTGCGCATCCTCCTCCGCCGCCAGGACCTGGCGGTCGACGTCGTTCATGTTGCCGGTGTCGGTGCGGAGCGCGTGTCGTGGATCGGGTATCGTGGGTGACTGTGTCCTGACGTTGTCATACAAGGGGCTCTACGTCACCAACACGCCGGGTCGGAATCCCAAGGGCAAGATGAAGACGGAGGACAAGAGAGGGATCTCGCCCCGGGTGGTAGGGGAGGCCGGCTGTATTTGTTCCCCCCTTCGTGTGTCTGTTGCCGTACCATCTACCGTGGCGGCCCCGGCCAGGGTGCGTATGTATTCCATTGTAGCTGCTAGCCCGTCCAATGCCCCAGAAGGACGGGGACCCGAGACGGAGAGTCGCTCGGGTGGATATCCCCCCATCGGATGGGTCGATTGGTAATGAGCGACCCAGAATCCGGCATGGGTGTCGCTTCCGGCGAGAGGGCAGCATCGCAGTAGTACCGAGGCAGGCGAGGCAGGAACCACCTGTTCTGAGCTCCTCCCTCTCCGTATTCTGCAGGCGCACAAGCCGAGCCCCGTACTCCGTACATAGTACAGTAGGGTAAGTGGAAGTACCTAACTGGGCACTACGGAGCAAAAGTACCCCCCCCTGTCCGCCTTTCGGAGCTATCGCGCGCTCCTTCCTTCCTACCTCCGCTCTCCGACCCTGAAAAAGAGGAGGTACTTCCTTAGTAACAAGAACCGAGTATGGATTCATACCTACCTACCTACTTACCTACTTCCATGCTTCCATGACTGGAGGAGGACAGCACGAATCATGGCCATGCGGGCTTCCCCGCCACCCGAAAAAGTCCCCTTCTTCGCCTTTTCCCACTTCCTTCCAGGCTGTGGCCGGCAGATCTTGATCTAGCCGGGCGGTGGCGGCCCCGATCATCAGTCAGACGCCAGAATGGCCGAAACGCGTGGCGGACAGGCCGCCCGCCCGCCGCACCCGCCGAAAGGTTAAGATTGCCTGCATGGGGGTGGGAGCCGCTGCCACAGCCCAGACCACCCGCCCTACTGGATAGCACATGGGATAGCACACGACTCCCATACTTTGCAGGGCGGCCAGTCTCCAGCTGCCTTCACCGACAAGCACCCGTCGTCGCTATCTGTCTGGTTTACGGGAGCGGGCCTCGATACCGACCGAGTACGGCTCACGGCTCCCAGCCAGCCCGAGAGCCCGACTTGATGCCCTCTGGCCGGGAGACCCATCCACGAACGCATCCTGCCAAGGTGCGTCCAAATACCGGGGCCGGCCCACGCAGGCGGCGCGGAATGCCATGCAGCGAGCTTTCGAGAAGGGAGCGGCTCGCCGCGGCCAACGTGGGGCCCCATGTGTCGGAAGCGACGACAAGATTCGAGAGAAGTCGTTGGCCGCGTGGAAAATTTTTTCCCTTAGCTGCCAAGTCGGCTGCGCTCTCGCCCTCCAAGCAGTACATTGCGGTTCAACCGACATGACCACAGGGCGCGCCCTCGAAGCGGGGCGGCACGAAACGACCAGGCTCGTTGGGCATCGGCTCCCTGCCTGCTGCTGGTCTGAGCGACTTGCAGTTACGATGTATCTCCGTTACCAGGCTCGACGTAATACCGAGCAGTAGGTCGGTCCACTAGCCACTGCACCACTACCAGAGCTCTGTCTCCCGACGAACCCCTGTCAAAAGGGGCGAGCGCGCGAAGGAAAAAAAAAACAGAGGCGAGCAGGCCTAGGCGGCCGGTTAGCCACGGACCGCGGAACACTGGTCAAGGTGTGTCCTATGCCCTGGAATTGGGCCGATTGCTGTTGCCTACCTTCCGATTCGCTGCTCTGTGCTTCTCAGCTTCCGCGCAATGCTGATTATCGGCTGTGATGACCCGCCTCAACCATGGAGTACTGCTTTCTCTCAGAGCGGTCTAGGTACTCATAGCCTATGACTACGCCGCATCCAGCCTGGAGTCCGCTCTATCAGCACGACCGCCGCTGCAGTATTAGTAGCAACAGACCCTAGTGTTGACGCGCGGATTCGCCTTATGGCCGAAAGCGCGAGGTCTCCTGTTGGCCTCGACTTGGCAGCTTGTCATGCTGCATCTGGACAGGCTGACAGGGCTGGCACGGTGCACCTTCCAGCCGGCCTTCTAGCGCTGATTCTACTGACATACCTCGCCATCACCGGGCTTACCAATCGCCCGCGGCAGTATCGACCCTCGCAACACGGAACATCCCGAGGGAGCGGCAGTTGCGCCGAACCTGGACGACAGGCTTGGCTCGCAAGGAGGCAAGGGCAGCGGGCGGCCCAGATACGCTTATTCGACGGAGAACTGTGTCAAGGAACATGGATGGTAAGGCTGATCGGGACGGTGGAACTCATGGTCTTCACGGGGCGAGGGGTATCATGGCCGCAGGCGTGCGTGCCCGTCTATCATTGGCATATATCGACTTATCTAACACCCCAACCGTGCTCCAGCAACCCTGTCGCTTCTTCGAGGCTAAGACCGCTGGTCTCGGGGTATATCAACCAGATGGCGCCCCAGCCCAGGGCACAGACAAGGCCGTACAGCACAAATGTCCATGTTGGCGTCATTGCGTCCATCATGGCCAAGAATGTCAACCCAATAACAAAGTTGGCGAACCAGTTTGTCGCCGTCGCCACCCCACTGCCGAGCGAACGCACGTTGAGGGGGAAAAGCTCGCTCTGCATCCAGGGCACGTTGCCGAGACCCAGAGCATAGGCGGCCACATAGATCATCATGCTCATCAAGACCACTGTCGCAGCGGTAGCTTCGGAGAACGAGCCCGCCGGCACGGGCACGCCGGCGGTTGATGGTAGATGAATGGACCTGAAACCAAAGGCAGACAGGAACAGGCCCACAGCCATGAAGGGGATCGAGTACAGAAGTATGCGGCGCCGCCCGATGCGGTCGATGAGCAGCAGCGCGGCCACGGTAAAGACAAAGTTGGTGGCCGCCACGCTCAGCGAGATCAGGGTGGGAATGGCAAATCCCAGGAGGGTGAAGATGGTAGCAGAGAAATACATCAGCGAGTTGAAGCCGCAGAGTTGCTGCAGTCCCTGAAGCAGGCAGGCGATTGTCAGCGCACGCCGGTTCTTGGGCACCGCTACCAGCTCATGCCATCCTGCCGACCACTTCCGTGCCCCTTTGGTGGCCCGGCCAGTCAAGAGGCCGCTCTCTTCCTCTTCTCGGACTTCGACTTCGATATCTTTGAGGATGCCCTCGACGGTGCGCCGCACGGCCGCCTCAGGCCCCAGCGTCTTTCGAATCACTCGCCGGGCGGCGTGCGACTTGCCTGCCTTGACCAACCACCGCGGGGTGTCGGGCATGAAGAAGAGCAGCGCGCACTGGAGGACAGCCGGGACCGCACCCAGGCCGACCATGTACCGCCAGCCCGTCTCGGGATCGCCGTGTTCGGCAAAGGCCCATCCGATGATGTAGGCCACCACCTGGCCCATGGTGATGGAAAGGACGTTCATGGTGACCAGCCGGCCGCGGTAGGCCGCCGGGGCCAGCTCGGCGATGTATAACGGGGTGACAAAACTCGCCGCGCCCACGGCGGCGCCGACCACGGACCGGCCCACGACCATCCAGAAGACGGAGAAGCTGTAGGCCTGCACGAGGGCGCCAACGACAAAGAGTACATCGGCGAGGAGGATCACGGGCTTGCGACCAAAGCGATCGGCGAGAACAGAGGACAAGGGCGAGGCGACCAGGGCGAAGAGGGCGGTACACGACGTGACGACCGACTTGTCAACAAGCGAGAGCTCGCGCCCGGAGAGGGAAGTGCCTACCGAGACGAGCGTGGCCGAGATGACGCCCGTGTCGTAGCCAAATAGCAGGCCACTGATGCCGGCGGAGAAGGCCAACAGCCACATGAAGAGGCCGATGCCACCGCCGCCGGACCCATGCCGGCCCCCCTGTCGCGCCGTCTCGTCCCCCTCAGCGTCCGAGACGTCGTCCTCGCGGCGCAAGCCGGGTTCGTGGGGCGCATCTTCCTGATGCGACATCAGCGGGGCCTCGGCAGACGTCGCCATGTTTGGAGGGGGAGCAGCGACAGTCGAGAGAGCCAGTCGAATGCTACACTGACTGGGGGGGAATGGAAGTTGAGGATGATGGACGTTGGTCACCCGCACGCCGTCAGGTAAGAAGTAGCGAGGGTCTGTGCGGAGTTAGGCTCGGTACTTGGGTACTTGCTTCCTTAGGTGCGTCTGCATCCCTGTAAGGGGCTCTTCCTGAAGTACAAACGCATATCACCCAGCAAGAGCTTCAATAGCAGCACAGGACGTGTGCACGAGACGGGAACATTAAAAAGTAGCAAGTATGGCCACAGGAAGAATTACCGCCATACCAGGACGACAATCGCTCAGAAAAATAGTCGTCAATTCGCTCCCCGTATCTGTGTCCCGTCCATCCCGGACCCGGCGCCCCGCCCAATCATCCGGCTCAGGGGCTTATATCAAATGGAAAGTTACCCGGAGAAGGCACAAAACCCGAAGAGCCAAATCCAACGCCCCGGGACATGGGATCCTGTTAAGCACAGCCCGCATGGTTATACGATCCATTGCCGAAGAGGCGCCCGTAAGTTCCTTGCTCTGCGTCACAATGGAAACCTCCAAGACGCGGGCCAACCCCGGCTTCCGGTAGTACTTACATACCGACCCACGGGCTCCGGATCATACGTCTTCACCGCACCCAAGGCTTCTGCAGGCTCGGCTTTCACGGGGCTTCGACAGCGGGTTGTCATAGCAAATGCTCCAACGAACAAATCCAGGGTGGCACTGCTCCTCCAATACGGCTTTCGCGACGCTCGCGAGACACGACACAGTTTCCAGCGCGAGGGTTTCTTTCACCATTTCTGGGCGCCAGTCGAGGGACGGCAGTGGGTAGGCAGGCCACACAGCTTCATCCACCACACTGGATCGCGGGTGCAGTGATCCAACTCGACCGACATATCGGATCACACAGGCTCTAGCCACGTCGTATCAGATGGCATCGTAACCCAAACCCGATCGAGCTAGATGAAGGGGAGCCTTTGCCGTTCGGATCGTTGCCGAGGGCGAATGGCGGGCACACCAGCTGGCAGAGACGGTGTAACGCCCGTGAGGGACGCCGAAGTTAAGGTTGTGTTGGTGACGAGGAGCCTCGGACGACGCAAGCGGCGGCCCGAGGCCCGACGAGGTCGGTATTTCACAGCCACAGTTGGAATGCTGTAGTGCCGTGCAAGAAAGCTGCTCCAGCAGTAGGCATTCGTGAAGATGAAATATGCCATCGAAGTTGACTATGCAGCAATCTGTCCCCCGCTACCTGGGCTCCTTGGCCTTCAATTCCATGATAGCCGACACACACAATGCAATCTTGCCGACGATTCCTCCTCCGCACTCACAGAAGGACGGCCGCCGCCCAAACTGCGCCCAGCAACGTAGCCACGGCGCAAGGGGGCACGCTCACCCCGCGAACTCCGGCGTTTGGAGGAGCCACCTCGCCGAGTTTATAAGTCACACTGCCAGTGGCTTCCGAAGTCACGGTGTCCTCCGGCATCGAGGAGTCGTCCGTCGCCGAGGGCTGCGGCTGGTCTATCCGGCAGCCGTCTTGCGAGCAGTCCATGCCGTTGGTGCAGCAACCTCCCCCCAGCTCCGAACCGCACTGCGTGGTTCCGAGCAAACAGACGGCCTCCCTGCGAGGGCCGGCTGCGCAGTCTGACGAGTTCCCGCAGCAGTAGATACCAGATGCGCTGAGGTCTGTCAGGTAGCAGGTTGTACCAGCGGGACAGCAGATGCTCTGTTCCGGATTATGAGTATGGGCGGGCCTGTATATGGAGGACACAGGAGGAGGGGGGGGGGGGGGGGGGGGGGGGAGGGGGAAGGCAACTTGCCGGCTGGTTGAACTTTGCGCAACTCTCCAAGTACCCATCGCAAGTCCCCGAAATGCCGTGCCGCGTGAGGACCTGGGCACTAGCATTGTTCTGTGTCGCCGCCGCTGCCGCCGCCGCCGCCGCCGTCGATTTGTTGCCGGCTTTGGAGACGATCCAGGCGCCGGTGGCGTAGTATGCCGTGTAGTACTCGGCCGTGAACACGATGCCGAGGACCATGATGGCGAGGACGACAAGGACGAGCCCGACCAGGGCCGCCCAGCGGAGGCGCGGCCGGTCCGCGAAGCAGTAGCGGTGCCAGTCGAACTGGGACCGGTCGATGTTCCACAGCTTGCGCTTGTGGGAGGCGCACTGCGGCGCGCCGGCTTTGTCGTCCATGGCCGTCGACGTCGGGGCGGTGGCGGGTGCGCTCGGGCTGGTCGTCCCAGAGCCAGGCGTCACGAAAACAGAGGAAGAGGGGCGTATCGTATCGAGCGCGCGCAGGAGGGGAGAGACGAAGGCGGGCAAAGAGGAATGAAAGGCTCGTCTACTTACGGAGGTATGGATGATAGGGTATGTATTACAGGACTGGGGTAGGTTGCCAGATGACCCGCGATGATGGTCACGACCGGTTCATGTAGAACGGATGGGATGACCGTGCAGCGGCGGCTTGATTCGGTGCGACGCGGCTGCCGAACCTATGGGATTCTGCGGCGGTTGTCTTCGGGATCCGAAAGAGCAGCAGAGTAGGCCTTAATCATGGATGGAATGACAAGCTAGGAACCTACGTCTGCCCCCTCTGCCCTCTTTCCTGCTTCCTGACTTAGGTTACCTTCCATGCAGGGCTCGTTGTCCCAAAAGAGACGAGACTGAAAGAGCCGGCAAGTGCTTACACCGACTGACTTAGTACCTGCATCTGACGTGACTTGCACCGTAGGTTCCAGTCCGCCAGAGCCTCTGACGCTTTCCCAAGAGCTGTACGCCCCCGGTCTGCCGCTACCCAGGGCGAGAAATCAGCCCGAATGGACGGCATCCGTTGCTAGAGCAGCCCTACCCGTAACCGCTCCAGGAAGGTAGGCTTTGTATGTGCAGATCACATGTCTTACAAGCAGCCAGGAACCCTAGTGATGTGCTGGCCCTCCGCTGATAATCACAATTAATATAGCCCGGCTGAGGGTGCCTCCCTACCCCAAGGATCCCCGACTCCCTCGTAACAATCCGGATCAAGTCGTCCGCTGAAAAAGTTCTCCATATACCGCCCTCTACCTGATCTACCAAAATGGACCCTTTCCCCGCTTGGCCTGATTGCTGCCACCCGGTCCAACTGCGACCAGTCCGTACCCTTAACGCCTTGTGAATATGTAGGTAGGTCCACGTTTGTGCCAGTCTGTGCAACCTGAATAACGCAAAGCCCACCAGTAAAGAAAGGCGAAGCCTGCAACCAACTCATAGCCAGCCAAGTCAGTTTCCGACCGGCCTTCAGCGGGTCTGCCCCCAATCGACTACTTCAGCTTGCCTCGTCTACATCACCAGGATACCCCGCGTTCACTGGGAAATTGTTAGTCGACGTCATTTATCCAGCTACCGTTGGAGCAGAGGTTTGTTTGCTTACCAGAATCTCGTCGTCCATGGGTGCGTCGCCGTTGGTAGCAGCGGGAGCGGCGCCGCCGTTGGTGTTCTCGTTGTTCTGGGTTCCAGACTCGAAATAATCGGCCATCTCTGAGTCGAGCTCCTCAGCTGTCTTCTTAGCAGGGCGCGCGTTCCGTGTCTTGCGGCCCTTGCCCTTTCCGCGGGCTCCGGCCGCACCAGAGGCATCCTTCGACGCCGTCTCCTTCTTGGAAGCGGCCGACTTGGGCTGGGCCTTGGCCTGCGACTTGGGCTGACTAATACGCTCCGTAAGCGTCTTGGGGGCAGGAAGCAGCGCGGCATTGGCGGCGCTGACAACAATCTCGATCTTGATGGGCTTGCCGTCCACGAGGAGACCGTTCAGGGCCTTGAAAGCCTTCTGGGCGCCATCGGGAGAGCCAAAGGTGACAGTGGCGATACCGCGGCTCATGCTGTTGGGCCCGTATGAAAGCTCGACTCTCTTGACATGGCCAACTGAGGTGAGGAAGTACTCCTATCGAGGGAAGGAACGTTAGTCATCAGATGAGAGATCGGTAGTAGTAAGTGGATCGCGTTGAGTCGCATCGAACATCCGGGCCTCTTCCAGTCGGAGCCGTGGGGAGTGTGTGGATCCAGCAAGGCCGTCAAAATCACGAGCAGCAGCAGTGAGCACGCAGCGAAGCCCCCCGAGCAACCATTCCTCCTCGAAGCGAACCATCCGGAGGCTCCTTAACTCTGCGTCCTGTTTTGTCGCTGGCCCACAACTCGCATTGTCCCGCTGTTCGACGCTGCGTTGCTTCGCTCTCGAGGGGACCCACGCATATCATGCCATCAGAGCCATGCTGGGTTCCTCTTGACTAGACGGTACCACCCGAAAAGTCGTGTCGCATAGCAAGGCTGCAGAGAGGTACGCGCCCCCACACAGAGCGCCCTAGCAGACCCAGCAGCCACTGCCTCGCGAAGAAATGCCACGGGCCATCCGTCCACGGTGCCGAGACGAAGGACAGAAAGACGCCTCCCAATAAGCTATAGGGTTGCTGGTGCTCACTGCTGTGCTCGTTGCGGATCCGAGTCGGGATGGACAGCTTGAACGGCTTTGCCGCGGTCAAGATGTCCCAAGGTAGCACCGAAGATGCCACCTCGTTTCGCAAGCCATAGGATATGCATGCCATGTTGAGCGCCAATGTCGATTGTCAACACCCGTGATATTCGTGACGAAGGGTTGCCAAGCCTTCTCGAGATATCGTGTGTTCGACGTGGGGTGACAAGGACCTGCTCAACTTCCAACGGTCACGCGGTCGCAGAATGAGCGCAGACTCGACCGAGGAAGGAGACGGGGCGACGGACAGCTCCACAACTGACTGCAGCCATCTAAGATCCTCGAGGAGGATGAACCAAGCCATATAGAATGGCAACGGGTGGCCGTTGGTTCGGATGGGTTTCACGCGCGCGCGATGGGGTAGAGCATGTCGATAAAAATTCCACCGGCTTGAAAGGCCTTAGTGGAAACATACCTTGATTTGAGCCTCGTTCACATCCTTGGGCTGCGAGAGACATTCCATCAGCACTGGGCGGGGGCAAGTGTATCGGAGTGGAAGAACTTACCAGGTTGCTCACAACGACTTTGCTGTCTCCAGAGAGAGCGGCCTTGGCAGGGGCTTGCTTGGAGGCGTGCGCTCCCTTCTGCTTAGAGCTCTTCTGCACACCACCGACGGGGGCGGCGGCAGCAGTAGGTCGACCAGTAGAGCGGCGAGGGCCCCTGGCGGCACCACGGCGAGCGCCCGAGGAGCGCTGGGTCGACAGGATCTCGTCGAGAGACTGGTCCAACTTGCCAGACATGGTGGAGGCGTGGACGGTGGTCAAGAGAGGTGAATGGGGTTGTGTGGTGGAGCGATGACGAGAGCGTGGAAGACGCGCTTGTCAAGACGACGGAGGCGGAGGTGCGCGAGCGTCGGGATTAGAGATTATCTGTGCGTGGATATCGTACCAGGAGACGATATGCGACGCGATGCGACGGGGTGGCAATGTGAGTATGGAAATACGCGTGAAAACTTCGGCTGGGTCGGCGCGCTGCGAGTCGCGGGGAGCTGAAGAAGGAGGCTTGAGGAAGTAGAAAGCAGGGACGGTCAGACGGGTGGGCGGCTGGCGATGGTCTGGACGTCGACGTGGATGGATGGATGGCTGTGTGTGTGTGTGTGGAGGTATGGCAGTACAAGTTGGATGCTACCGGAAATTGTTGTATGAGATGAAGAAGTGGAAGAATGCGAGGCGATGGTCAGTCACAACGGGGATGGAGAGATGGTAGGTAACTGACTGAGCTGGCCCGGGATGGGGACAGACAAACAGAGAACGAAAGCTTGGGGGAGCGCGCGAGCAAGAAGGGGCGACCAGCAGAAGTGGGTCCGGGAGAGGCAGCACTCACTTTATGCACCAGTTGAATGGCCAGCTCGCCCGGTACATTGGTATTGACTCAGGCACTAGCTAGGTGACTATGTAGTGGGTATCGCTGCTGGCCGGGCTGGGCCGGGCTGCCTCTTGGGTACCTAATGTACTCCGTACGCAGCCCAGATTCAGCTGCAGCCCAGCCGCGCGAGAGTATGGGATTCCATACATACATCCATCTTTCCGCGGGACCTTGACCGGAATGGAATCCCTATGCTCACTATATCCCATACCTCACGCTCACCAACCACTCGACTGCTGGCGTCCTTCTTACTCCCCCCCCAAAAACCACCTACTTGTGTACTTACCTTATATAACCCAATCACCTACGTACATGGTGTCTTACCTCCCCCATCATGGAACTTCGTAGGACCCCGGCCGACTCGTGCGATGGCATCCCTCCTAACCTACCATGCGGAACGTCCCATCTTGACCCTTCGCCCGCATGTGCCGCCAGATACTTTGACTTCGCCCGACGAGTATTAGATAGGTAGTATCTACAGGGGACGCGATAGGCTCGCGACACCCACGAGCGCAGTGGCCGGCAGGCTCCTCTCCACCGAGGCCGCTCTTGAAATCACCGACACGTCCATCCTAAAGACCTCGCTGCCCGTGATGGATGCACAAGAGGTATGTACGTGAATGGTAGGTATTATCTACCTTCCGTGGGCCTCGAGAACGAGATGCAGATGCCAGGAAGGAGCGCAACACACCTGCGCAGTCTACCTACTCTCTCATATATTGGTGCCGTGATCTTCAGGTGATGCGCAGCCCCAGATACCGAGCGCCGAATTCCATTTGCTTCCTTGAGCACCAGCGTGCACAAGCACCGCCATCAAGGAGGCCCGCCTCGCTTTCGTCCACGGATAGCCGGCCATGTCATCCAGCTGCTGCCGCTTGCGGCCCGACGTGCCTGAGCCGTGGAACCGTCATCCTTCGGTCACTTGCCGTGTCGATTCTTCCCCATGTCATTAATTGCACTCCATTATTTGCCCACGGCCTGGGGCTGTTGCGCCGGCTGCGCCCTGGCGGCTTTCTCGGCGAGGGCGCTGGGTTCGCGGGAGTTGACCTCGAAGAAGTGGTACAGAACAATCAGCACCATGGCGGCCGAGCCAAGTACGATGGCCAGGCGGTAGAGCTCGTCGTCGCTGATCATGATGGGTAGATGTCGTCGGGCGCGTGGCAGGAGACTCGGGAGATGCGCACGGGTGGACAGTGGGCAGCGCGGGGGGGAGGTCTGGCAATCTCAAGTCAATTCGACGCCTGATATAGGATCAAGACTGTGTTTTGGGCCGCCCACCTACCAGCCGGATCGCGAGTATGGCCGTCGCGGGGAGGGTTGAGCTGTTCAGGAGCTAGGGTAGGTAGATAATTGGCTTGTGGTTGCGTCGGCCGTGGTTGAAAGGCCACAATTACAACTGCCAGCTTGCCGGATTGTTGCTGCACTGGCTTACAAGGGATGGATGGATGGACACCGGAGCTCACCACAACAGTGGGCGCTGGGAACGAGCTTGTGGAAGTACCACCGTACCTTCCCATTCATGGTCCCCACGCGGATTCCCACAGGTACGGGTACAAGGAGTACATCAAAGATGACCGTGCTCCCGGTACATTCCATCATGGCTCAGCGCGCGTCTCTCTCTCTCTCTCTCTCTCTCTCTCTCTCTGCCTCACCAGCCACACTCCCGCCGCAATTTGGTCATGTGACGTAACTGGTGTCGGTCGCAGCCCACCAACTTCCAAACTTTAACCCTGGGCAGTGACGAAGGGCCGGGTGTGGACTTCCCGTGAGCTGCTCTTCAATTTGACTGGAGAGGGTCCAGCAGTCAAACTTCGCTCCCCTTGCGACCAACCAACTCGCATCTCGGCCTCACCCGCTGCCATCCAACACGCCCTCAGGGACACTTCCTCTCCTTCGACGTTCCCTCGGCAAGCCGCCACTATGCCTCCCAAGAACAAGAAGGACGATGGCAAGGCCAAGAAGCCGGCGGCCTCTAAGACGGTCCAGGACAAGACCTTCGGCATGAAAAACAAGAAGGGATCCGCGGCGCAGAAGCAGATCAAGCAGATCCAGTCCTCGGTCGGCCACAGTGCCGAGGAAAAGCGCAAGGCGGCCGAGAAGGAACAGCGCGCCCGTGACAAGGCGGCCGCTGAGGCCGCCCGCAAGGAGACCGAAGAGCTGCTGAACAAGCCGGCTCAGATCCAAAAGGTGCCGTTCGGCGTCGATCCCAAGACGGTGCTCTGCATCTTCTTCAAGAAGGGCAACTGCGAGAAGGGCAAGAAATGCAAGTTCTCGCACGACTTGACCGTCGAGCGCAAGACGGAGAAGAAGAGTCTGTACACCGACGGCAGGACCGAAGAGGAGGAGAAGGAGAAGAAGAAGCAAGAGACCTCCGAGGACTGGGACGAAGAGAAGCTGAGAAAAGTCGTCTTGTCCAAGAAGGGTAACCAGCAAACCACGACGGACAAGGTCTGCAAGTACTTCATTGAGGCCATCGAGGACGGCAAGTACGGCTGGTTTTGGACTTGCCCCAACGGAGGCAACCAATGCAAATACAAACATGCTCTGCCGCCAGGGTACGTGCCTCGCCTCCTCGCCGCTCCTGTACTGAACCGTACTGACGCGCTTTTTGCAGATTCGTCCTCAAGACCAAGGAGCAGCGAGCTGCCGAGAAGGCCTTGCTGGACAAGTCTCCTCTCAAGACGTTGACTCTAGAGGAGTTCTTGGAAACTGAGAGACACAAGCTGACCGGTACACTGACGCCCGTAACGCCCGAATCTTTCGCCAAATGGAAGCAGGACCGCATCTCCAAGAAGGCCGCCGAGGAGCAGGCCAGGCAGGCCAAGGAAGCGACTGGCCGAGCCTTGTTTGAGAGCGGCAACTGGCGCTTCGGCGAAGACGACGACGGCGATGACGATGACGACGAGGATGCTTGGAACCTCGAGAAGATGCGCAAGGAGACGGAGGCTATCCGGCAGAGGAAGGAGGAAGAGCGGTTAGCTGCAGCCAACGGCTATTCGCTGTCGGACGTGAACGCGCAGCCACCGGAAACCGTCGCGGAGGCCTCGGGCTCTTGAGTGCCTTCCTGACGCAAGCTTCAGCCTGCGGGCCTGAGGCTGCGACAGCCAAACACGATAAACGCCAAGAGACGAGCCGAGGGAAATTGGGACTCCTGGGGACACTGTCCGCGAGTGCGTATCATGGGACTTCAGCAGCAGTATGTATGTGCCAGCGAGCAACCCGCCTTCCGCCCCTCTAGCCTAGAGCTGGGCCAAATGGTTGGCGGTTGCCGCAGCGATGACTTTGCTTGGACATGATCTACAGAGAAGATATGGGTCAAAAGCTATCCGATTCGTACAACGATTAGGATAGAAAACGCAACGTCTATTCGGGACCCGCCATGTCCAATGATGTATTCCACATGCCGCGGGACATGAATAAGTGAACAGAAGCTGTAACTGCGTCTTCCTGGCCAGCTTTGATCAAAGGCGCAGCGGTTGGCACCCGGACCTACTTCATTTACTACTGTTAATTCGTCTCGTGCCCTCACCTATAGTCAACTCGTGCCTGGGCGGTAGATCAATGTGGGTTGGGGTACACAGCAGCACGTCATGCTCCTCTGTGGGTTTGTTCGTTCATCTTATGGAGCCCTGGGGTATCATCTCCGGAGCGCTACCTTAGATGTGAATACATGAGTACATACTATACGTACTTAAGTACTCATAGGGGCGTTTTTCCCGAGCAACGCCCGGAAGACTAACTACTGGTTACATGGCTATAAGACGGGGACGGCGGTAAAATAAATGGGAGAAGCCGGTAACTACGGTGAACGTTGAGATGGATAGTAGGTACTAAGCTCTAGATGCAATAGTGGATGCCAGCAACCGGGAAATCCAGTGCCCGTATGAGGACTCAGAGCATCCCTGCCAATTATTAGCCCGGGAGTTACACTCAAAAGCCGTAGCGCGTCGTCCTGGGGCTGGTCCGGGCCGGGCCCGTGTCTTTCGCATTCTCGCTTCCTTTGATACGGGCGTGCATCTTCATTCCGCTTTTACCCCCAAATCAGCGAGAGCAGGTGAGAACCTGGTGGCTGGCCGCCGTGAAAGCCCGAGTAAGCCCATGCGGTGCCATCCGACTTACTTCAGTACAGAAGCCGCGCCTTCGAAGCGCTTCGTGAGCTTGGCCCGATGGAAGGGCAGGAGACGATGCTGGGCAACGCGGCGGATGCGCTCAAGCACGATCGGCCAGAAAGAGATGGGGGACCATGGGAAAGAATGAAGCACCATAGCAGCAGCATGCCCGCTTCGCCCCTCGCTGCCGATTTCATGGGGCCTTCACATCAGCTCAGCGCAAAGCCAGCTCTTTCGAGCCAGCCCTCGCCTTCCACGAGGTTGCAGGTCATCCTTAGACCCATGTCCGCATCTGCCGCGCCTTCTCAGGCACCCTCACGAAACACCACAACCGAAAGCCCTTTGTTCTCGAGCAAAGCTTTGCCTGCCAGACCAGCGCAGTCCACGACACCCTGGCCCACTCGCCAGACACCCTTAACAGCCACGCCCATGGACGACACCGGCGATGGCAAGTCGGCACCCCAGCCGCGGAAACGGGGCCGCCCCAAGGGGTGGAAGGCAGGGATGTCGTATGCCGAGCTGCGAGGCGACCCGCCTCCCCTCAGGGCCAGGAAATCGGCCCGTCCTGCGGCGGCGGCGGCGGGAACAGCAGCAGCAGCAGCAACCCCAGAAGGAGGCGTTAAACGCCGCGGCCGTCCGCCCAAACCGCCGCCGCTCACGCCGCGGGAACAGTTTCTGAAGTCGGAACCAAGATACGTGTCGTTCGGGTGCGAGTGGCATGGCCTAGACTCCGCGGGCAAGCCGATGCGTTGCCCCGCCGAGTTGCAAAACATGGACACGCTGCGCCGGCACGTCTTCCTCATCCACGGCGACGCCGACACGCTGGTGTGTCGCTGGGGCAAATGCAGCCAGGCCCAGCCCGTGGTGTTTCCAGACGAGGGGGCGTTCCGGGCACACGTGGAGAGGGCACACTTCAGGAGCTACGTATGGCACATGGGCGACGGTATCCAGAACAAAGGCGTCTCGGCACTTAGACGAGACCCGGACAAACTGCCACTTTACCTTTTCGATCTTGACGGAAACCTGGTCACGCCGTCGGTCAAGGGCCAGCTGCTCGAGGACACCAAGGGCATGCTAGAGAGAAAGAAGAAGCTGAGGGAGATACAGAAACTGGCCCAAGAGAATGCGCCCGACGAAAGTGAGTTTGCACTGCCACTGCTGGAATGATGGCACGCGCCAGATTCGGGATGCAGGGCGGGCCCGGGCTCGTCTGGTGGTTTGCACTCGAGACGACAAGGAGACCTACGAGACCCGAGGGTAGGAGACTGGCGGCATCGACACCGTCCGCGCGGGTGATCTTGCGGGATGCTTGTCAGTCCCCGGGGCCACAGGATTACGCGGATGCAGCAGGCCGTACATGTACGATGGGATGGGCTGGGTCGGCAGGTCTTTACTGGCACTTAATACGAAATGAAGTGAGCGCATTGCACGCGGGTCGCTGCGGGTGGGGAGCCCCTGAAGGTGTTGCGGACGCTGTCCAGACCAAGACGTGCCACGCACAGCGCGACTACCGGGGCCCTCTCCGCGTGAAGTGAAGGGAGAGCGAAGTCGGTCACGTCCGAAAGGCAGATGTTGAATTCTATTGTTGTCCTCGCAGGACTACTTAGGTTACGTTTCCCTATGGTTACATCAAGGTCCTGTTAAAGCGGAACCGCAGTTTCCTTATACTGGCGTTACGGCTTCTACTAATATGGATGTACGCGATACGGATTCTCTCACCATCCACGCGTTTCCCCTGGAATATCCTCGGCAGTCTGCGTGCCTTCAATCCCGTTTGATGATGGCCAAGTGCTTCAGTCATCATAATCGCCCCCCCCCCCTTGCCGGCGCACACATTAGGTAAGTTGCTCGTTTCCGACGTGGGTGCCCCCTCTGCACCTCAAGGTGAGGGCCCTGACATCCAGGCTGCCAGGAGCCTA
The DNA here is from genome assembly GCA_029489945.1 of Nigrospora osmanthi. Lineage (NCBI taxonomy): Eukaryota > Fungi > Ascomycota > Sordariomycetes > Amphisphaeriales > Apiosporaceae > Nigrospora > Nigrospora osmanthi. The sequence goes on along the minus strand of CP120494.1, from coordinate 4,933,574 downwards.
GCGAGCCTGGCTGCCTGGCTAGCCTGGTAGACCTTCTTCAGAAACCTTCGCGGGCATGGGTGGGATACAAGGTTTGACCGGGGTGTTAGCCAGCATAGAGGGCTATGGATGTGCCTGAACGAACAGACTGTCGGACAAGCAAATGCCGCCTTCCTTCAAGGCCGTGTCTAGACTTTGTCTTTTTTTTTTCTCGTCTCTTGCTCGGAGACGCCCAGTCATGACAACATCAACCCGACTTCCAGCAAAACACATGCTGTCTGTCCGCGAAGCCGGTGTTGGACGCATCGAGCACCGACAGCCAGAGGCCGAAGAAGAGACGGGGAGGGACCAGAGATTAGTTCGCACGAAGGTGCGTTGCCGCAGCTAACAAGTCCATAGGAGCCGGACCAGAGCGCATGGTGCTACATACCTACCTAGGTAGGTACCTATGGGCCGACTGTATATTTCGCAACGGCGCCGGTTTCGCGGGCGCGTGCGACACCGAACCTTGAATCCGTCCCAAGGCCACGCCCGACCAACCAGCAGCCAGCGAGTCAGGCGTACAGGTCTTTGCTGAGCGTCCCGGCAGAGAGTTTTCCAGGAACGTTCGGCGGTTCAACGGCCACCAGGACTGGCGGGCTGGGCTGGTACATAGCCGGCCACGCGGTAGAGATCCCATCGCGTCTCGGGGCCTTTTTGCCTGGATGGGGAGGCAGTGGTCAGGGTTTCTGGTTCGATCCGGTCAGGTACAAGCCGAAGCAACTTACGACACTCCGCCAACTTACAGTCCTTGACATTGGATCCAGGGCACCGAGTATGGGGAGTAGATGGGAAGCCACGCTGCAATGCCCATTTAAAGAACGGAGCATCCATCCAGGCAGTGTGTCGCCAGCACCCCTTCATCCAAGATAGAAATAGGTAGACAGGCACATAGGGAAAAGGATGAGTGATGGATGTCAAGTTATTCTCCGGCACAGGGTCCCACTCCATAATTAGAACCTACTTACTTAGGTAACTAAGTAGGTGCAAGTACATATTATCCATTGTCCGAACGGAGCTACAGTTATGCGCTACTGCAGCATCGTTGCACTCTGTATTGTAGGTTATTTACATGTATCTTCAGAGCTTAACATCCATTGGGTGACCACTGGAAGGATCCTTTTACGCTTATTATATGCCTCCTGCATACATACCTACATACATACTAAGTAAGGTATGTACCTTCTAAGCCTAGGCGAGCTAGGGGCCGCCACACTGCTGTCAGAGGCGTTCAGTATCCAACGTACCTAGGCGATCTTGGGTGCTTGTAATGTTCCACGGGCCGCCCGCTGCTATTTTCCGATATTCGTGACACTCTGTCCCTGCTGGTAAGGAATAGGTACATACCTACTGACTGGTGCACTCTTCCGAAGTTGTTACATAGGTCTCACCACGGCGCGGCATGGATATCTCCCAATCCACGACTTGTCGCGTCCGTTACATCGTAGGTTTCCATTTACGGCGGCCAAACGGACGCGAATCCATGGTAGATACTTAGACACGGGCTGGCGGGTCCGTACGTGCATTGGGGGACCTCTTCCATTCACCATGAAACGACCGGAGGCCCGTCGAGTCAGCGGCCCAGGAGACCTGCCTCGCCCTCTCCAGAGGGGCCTTTGCCGTCATGCGTGGGTTAGCCCCAGGGCCAACCCGTAGTTACATACTTGTGGCCCGGGCCAGGCGCTGGAATAGGCCGGAGTCATGCAAGACAAACGTAGGAGAACGCCACGTTCTACTACAATTTACTGCTGTACTGCCGCAATCTGACGAACAAGGCGTCGTTGGCGCTGTGTGACAACCCTCTCCAGCACGAGATTCGACACGAACCGGGCCCCGTGTGCTTATATTCGTATCGCCGATACCTACGTACCCCCTGCCGAGGTATCAAGTAAATACCCTACCCACCACTTACCTACTTTACATACCTTATCTACTTATGTACCTACTTATTTCATAAAGTCGTACCCACTTACTCAAGTACTTAGGCGCCGAGATGTCTTCGCGAGGAAATTCCCCACGGGATACCGCTAGGTTGTATGGAGGAAAAGGAGCCCTTCTCGAGGAGGTGGTCTCAGTACCTCTGGTTGACACACACCTCTGGTTGACACACAGATATAGGCCCATCCTTGCGCATCCCGTGGCCCCCTCTCCAGCAGCACAATATGGCTCTGGCCCTTTTATTCTTCGTGTTCTTCTCCCCCGGTCCCGCGATTGGTCGTGTGCGTTTTCCCGGGTCATCCATGTACAGGCAGGTATGTACATAGGGGACGAGGTACATGGTGCCGGGCGCAGCCGTACCGCCCCCATCGGTCAACACCCGCAGCCCAATGGCCCGCGGATCGTCCTGGCTCTGGATTGCGTCTTTTCCTCGTTGATCTTCCTCGCCTGCCTGCATCGCCGCGCCCTGGTTGGCGTTGGCCGGGCTGTCTGGGCGGCACCCAGACGTCCAAACATCCACCAGCGCCCCAGTTGCCCGGCCTAGTGGTCAGAGGTACATGGGATACTCATACGATGCGCGCCCCCCCCTCCGGATACCGGTGCGTATTGGCCGCCGGGCCCGACCCCATCGGTTGCAGCGTTGCCTTCCATTTGCCTGGTCTCCAGTCCCACGAGTTGTATGGGATGGATGTCTGCGGCGCTACATAGTATGAGTGAGCCCTGTCCGTGGATGTAGTATCCCTTGCGCGTTTTGCTGGGGCACGAGGGCTGGGACGGCCGCCGCACTGCATCCATGTATGTACACACGTGCATACATCCTACATCTCTCCGTACTGAGGCGGTGGCTCCTCCCCCTCCACCTGCTTCCGACGAAGCCGCCTCGCCTCCCTGGGTTGTGCCCAGACGGACGGGCTGCTTGCTTGGGCAGATGGGAAAACCTGGTTTGTACGTGCACACGGGCAGTCGGGTCCGTCGTCCCCCCCTATGCAACTTATAATGCACTGCGCTGTGTGGCAGGGGAGGGAACGGGGAGAGAGCGCGAGAGACAGAGCAATGCATTTCTCAGCATCCGTCATCCGCCACCCCGACGACGCCTAGGGTTCAATGCTCGTCCTCCGTCAGTCAGTCTGGCGCCGGGCCCAGGTCCCATCCCACCCGCCTGCATCCAGGCCCAGCAGGGGCGGGTGTGTTGATCCTTTGCCCAGCTCCAAAGAGTGCCCAGAACATCCATCCATCCATTAGTCATACGCTACGCCTACGTTGATAGGTACAGTAAGAACACCCAGTAGAGAGGGACGAAAGAAAGAGGGAGGGAGGGAGAGAGAGCCCTGTATCTTTTGGCTTGTCGGGGCGGACCAGTTGCCGTCGATTCCCGCCAAGTAAACACGCCCCCCGGCCAAAACCCCGCTTGTAGCCCACAGGCCGTTGGTCGGCGGATGGACAGGCCCGTGAACTGCCTGATGACTGAATACGACGAGGGGAAGGAAGGCCAGGAGGAGGAGGAGGAGCATGGAAGAGTCCGCTGGAGCGCTGACAGAGGAATAGAGAGGAGTTGCCGAACCACGCAGGATGTGGTGCATGCGTAAACAAGAGGCAGGTAGGCAGCTATGTATGTACATACCCAGGTCGGCTTGTGTGTAGATCAATCAACTCACCCATCCCGTCCCATCCTCCCTATACACACACTCCCAATACTCCCCCCATTTTCCATCCGCCATCTCATCCCGTCCTGTCCTGCGCAGCCCAGCCCAGTCCAGCCCATCACATCCAACACTCGCAAGAGACAACTTAGCCCATCCCGGCGTCCCCCCCCCCCCCCCCCCCCCCCGTTCGACACAGCCCGCCCGCCCAGCGACCAGGCCCAGGACCAGGACCATTGCGAGTGGACACGCAGACGAGGCCTAGTAGCCCCTACCTAGTAGCACCTACGGCTAGGTAGGCAGAAAGCCCTGCCCTCTTCTGTCCATTGTCCACCGCCGGCGTGCACCAGCCTGCTGCTGACTGGCAGCCGGTTTGTCAGGAGGCCATTCGCTCGCGCCCCCCCCAAGTCTCGGTACCTCTGGCCGACCAGTCACCAGCCCAGTTCATCGTCACCATGGGGCCCACCTCGACATCGACGGCCGACGCCGCCAACCCCAATTCCTCTTCACCATCATCGCAGCTCGCTCCCCCCGATTCCCCGAACCTCCAGTCCGACCAGCCTCCGCCGCAGCAGCAGCGTCGCCGGAGCACCTTTCGCATCAAACAGAGACTGGCATCATGGCACGCGCCTGACCTACACAGAGTATTCAGTAACACCCCCGATCCTGACCCGGCCGACGGACACGGCAACGACGACGCCAAGATGCCTTCCTTGAAGTCGCCCAACGGCAACTTCAACCAGAAGATCAAGAACTTCTTCCGCATCAACAGCGATGCCAAGTCCCACCACAGCGCCGAGAAGGGCCTGGACCTCAAGAACAACGAGAGCCGCTCCAATGGCTTCCGCAACACCAAATTCTTCTCCTCGGTCGGCGGCCGCCTGCGGTCGACCACGAACAACAGCGACGGCAACCCCCTCGACGAGGCCATGAGCCCGACCGCTCATGCGAACCCGTACTATGCGCTCCAGGGCCAGCCTGGCCTCCGCCACCACAACGAAGGTTCCATCCCTCCCAGTCCGCGCGACTCCTCCCACTTGAAGATCAACGGGCCTGACGGATTTAAAGCACAACCGACGAGCGCTACCAAGGAGGAGCTGGCCAGGAAACTGCGCCGGGTAGCGAGTGCCCCCAACGCTCACGGCCTCTTCTCCAAGGGTAAGGGTAGCGGTGAACGGCCTGCAACAGCCGAGCTCGGCAAAGAGCCGCTGGTGCAGAACCCCAACTCGACCACGCTAGGCCTAGTCGACAAGACGGGCGCCGTCGACCCCGGGGCCATCCTCATGCCCGATAAGGACGGGCTGGGTGACCTGCCCCCTCCCGGCCGCAGCCCGCTGGCCTTCCGCAGAACCTACAGCTCGAACTCGATCAAAGTGCGCACCGTTGAGGTCGGCCCATCGAGCTTCGACAAGATAAAGCTCATCGGCAAGGGCGACGTGGGCAAGGTCTATCTGGTTCGCGAGAAGAAGAGCACCAGGCTCTATGCGATGAAGGGTATAGATGCACCCTCATTCTCTCCTCCCCGCCCTCTCCTCTCTCCTTCCTCGGGCGCTTAGCCCTCCGGCCTCGGGACTCGTACTAACGTGGTGTTCGCGCGGCAGTTCTCAGCAAGAAAGAAATGATCAAGCGGAACAAGATCAAGAGGGCGCTGGCCGAGCAGGAGATTCTCGCGACGAGTAACCACCCGTTCATCGTCACGCTGTATCATTCCTTCCAGTCGGAGGATTACCTCTATCTTTGCATGGAGTACTGCAGCGGCGGCGAGTTCTTCCGGGCCCTGCAGACCCGTCCTGGCAAATGCATCCCCGAGGACGAGGCTCGCTTTTATGCCGCCGAGGTGACGGCCGCCCTGGAGTACCTGCACCTCATGGGCTTCATCTACCGGGATCTCAAGCCCGAGAACATTCTGCTTCACCAGTCGGGGCATATCATGCTCTCGGATTTTGACTTGTCCAAGCAGTCTGGGCCCGGCGGCAAGCCCACCATGATTATGGGCAAGAACGGAGCTAGTACCTCGTCGTTGCCCACGATAGACACCAAGTCCTGCATAGCCGATTTCCGGACCAACTCCTTTGTCGGCACCGAGGAATACATCGCGCCCGAAGTCATCAAAGGGAGTGGCCACACGAGCGCCGTCGACTGGTGGACATTGGGCATCTTGATCTACGAGATGCTTTACGGCACCACGCCCTTCAAGGGCAAGAACCGCAACGCGACCTTTGCAAACATTCTACGAGAGGAGATTCCCTTCCCCGAACACTCGGGGGCGCCGCAGATCTCAAAGTAAGTAGCCACCGCCGCCGCTCATGACACACTGGCTGACAAGGTGGTGGGGAACAGTCTGTGTAAGTCTCTGATCCGGAAACTGCTTATCAAGGATGAGACGCGAAGGCTCGGTGCCCGTGCCGGTGCGTCCGACATCAAGGCCCACCCCTTCTTCCGCACAACACAATGGGCTTTGATCCGCCACATGAAACCCCCCATCGTGCCGCATACGAGCCGCGACATAGACACGGTCAACTTTAGGAACGTCAAGGAGAGCGAGAGCGTTGATCTCAGCGGAACAAAGACGAAGGACCTCAAAGGCGTGCCGCTCGACAGCGGGCTAGCAACGCCCGGTGCCGAGACGGTGGATCCATTCGAGGAGTTCAACAGCGTCACGCTGCACCACGAGGGCGACGAACACCACTACGACAGCCAGAGCTCGACGGCGTATGACTCGTGAACGAAGACACAGTTTGGCAGGGTTGCAGCCAACTGCCCTCCCCGGGCGATATACATGATCTTGAGCTATCGTCCGATTTGCCGCACCGTAGCATCGCGGCCTGGGTACCTCGGGAGCAATCCAGCCCCGGTCCACCATGCCGAAGGCCCTCGGCGTCTCTCGTGCTTGCCCCCCTTAATTTTGGGAAGCCGCTGGTTGGTTTCAGCGGCCCGCTCTCAGGCCCCGGGCTGTATTATATGATATCTACCCCAGCAAAAAGTAAGCCGTGGATCTATGGCATTACCCTTCGTACATTCATTTTATTGCCGCATGTGGCAGCAAATTCGGTGTTCAGAGGGATGGGCGGCCCTCGCAGAGAGCATCAAAGCACCGAGGAGATACTCATAATGTGGCGTTTGAAACGGATAGGAGTTTTGGTTTGTACTTGTTCGGGCATGAGGCGTGCCGGGAGGGCCCTTGGTGTACCCGCGATGTCGTATCACGACCGCCGCCGAAATATCAAAAAGTTAACTTGCCCGGTGGTGGCGGACCTCGTCCGACGAAGGCGGCGGAGATTGTTCTATGGGAAAGTCGATACTAGCATCGATGGGGTTGAGTGCGGTGATTTTCCTGCGATCCTTTGCTTGACCATCTGGTCTATTCCTTGCCCCCTTGGCGAGCCACACTAGAAAATGTTACAGCCACTGCGATGACGGATGCCCAAGTCACCGTCTACGTTCTTCGCTCTTCTGACGAGCCTGCTAGGTCACAGGGGACAACAGCGAATGGTGCGTGGGCATGGGCAAACCTGGGGCTCGTATGACTTACTACTTGCCTTTTATCCGAGTGTCTCTCCCTAACCCGGGGTGCATCTGCACTGGCTCCAGGCCATAACGCGAGGGAGAGAGTTGTCGCCGAAGGCCCAGAATGCCCAGAGTCCCCCCAATATCATGGCGGTTATGAAGAAGTCAGCGAAGACCCTCCTCAACCCTCCCAGCGCTGCATTCGTCGGCGGCGCTTGGGCCTGACCTTCAGAACAGGACATTGGCAATACAGGAGCCCTACCAGAGCCACGACGTGCAAGGTACAGGCAGGATGGGGCGAGCCGAGACGCAGCCTCGCCTGGACGAAGAGGACCACGCAGAGGAGTCTGAGCAGGTTCATGTTGCAAGACTCGGCGCGTGGAATCCGGTCCCGTTGGCGAAGACCACGAAAGCCCAGTGGCACTTGGGCGTACCTAGGAGGGGGGTAAAGCGAAGCCAGCGAGCGGGTGTGCCATATAAACAACGGCCACAGTTCAAGACCGCGGGCCTTGGTAAAGGAGGGAGGAGGCATGGATACGGCCGTACGAGACAAAGGGCGCATGCGTCGCTCCGTTGGTGGTTTTTGTAGATAGACCCGGTGCTTTTCGTTTGGCCCCCCGTACCAGATAAAGAAAGGCGAACGCGCTATGTCTATGAGCGAGTCAAAGTCGCCCGCTTCACCGTAGATTCATCCTGCAAACCACCCGCGAAACGGGTGTGAGGTTTCTGGGTCATCGGGGTCCAGTATCTTCGAGCTTCCACCCCCCCCCCCCCTCACCATGGATGATGACACGGTGCTGTTGTGCCGTCATACAGGTCCTATGGTGGTGTCAAACCTAAGTGGAAACCGATTACTCACCTCTTCAAGTAGTAGTCGGTACCTAAAGTAAGTACATACCTTACCCAAGCAATGAACAACTACATTGTACACGTAGACGTATTCGGGGGGGATCACAGGAGAAGTCCTCTTTGCCTTCCAAGCAACCAACCAACCAACCAACCACCCCCCCCCCCCATTGTCCGCAAGATCGCCCGTACTTTCCGTACCTCCTACACGCCGCCGCACCGAGGAAGACACGCGAAACCCGGGTGTGGACGTGCCGGCGGCCTCGAGAAGGGCCCACGAGCAGCGGAGCCGTATGGAGGTCTTCTGTTCGTTGTGCGGAGGGCTCGTCGAGCCGTACGAAGGCCCGCCCGACGGAACCAGGAGCCGGCGCTGGGCCGGCGAGGTGCGGGGCGTCCGGACGCGGGCCTACGTCCACGGGGCCCACGTGACGGGCCTGGGCCTCCTGAGCCCCAGGCGGGATAGGATCGTGGCCCCCCCCGAGTCGGGGGCCTCGTACCGGAACGTCCCCACGCCGCTGCTACGACTGGAAACCCACACGATGCAGCCGCGGCTGGGCCTTTTCTGGTGCTTTCCGGTCCACGGCCTCTGCTGGGACCTGCTGGGCGCCGCCGCGGACCCGGCCCGGGCCTGGCCCGCCGCCGCCGTCGCCGCCCACCTGTTCGCCCTCCTCTACAGCCTCCCCGCGGACGCCCCCGGCCATCCGATGCCCGAGCACGGGTACGGCGGCGCCCTGCGATTCCACGGCGTCGAGTCCTGGGGGCGGGCTGTGGGCCGTTCTTCAGACCTCCCCTATCTCCTGGCCGACCCGAACACCGCCTTCGATTTGACCCCCGACCCCACGCCCCCAGCCGCCCCGGCTTCGGCGATTGCCGGTCTCGCGGGCGCCAGCCCCGGGACCCGGGACGTGTTCCGAAGGCTCCCCGTCGAGGTCCTCATGCTGGTCCTGGAGAACCTGCCCTCCCCCGACTGCGGCCGGTTGCGGCTCGCCTCGCGGTACACGGCGAGCGCCTCGGCGGTCTCGCAGCTGCCCCCGTCCTTCTGGCGGTCCCGCTTCGCGTGGACCCACGAGATGGCCTTCGCCTTCGCCGGCCGCGAGGACCAACGGCCGCCCGAGCCGGCCGACTGGCGGCAAATATACCTGAGGGCCCGAGGCCTGCTCCGGAACCCCGGCGCCGGCCCCGGCTTCCGCCACCGGCACCACATCTGGAAAGCGCTGCAGCATCTCGCCCCGGCGCTGGCTCTGCGTCTCCGGAACGCCCGGTTCCTCGTGGACGTGCCCTACGGCGGGCGAGGCCCGGGCCTCCCGCCGGAAGCCCCCCACTGCTTCGGCACGGCCTCGGCCCCGCTGGCCCTGGAGCACGACGAGGCGCCCTCGCGGCCTGCCGGCATGGCGGCCATGCATCCGCTGTCCGCGGGCTGCCGGCTGTACGAGGAGCAGTGCCTGCGCTGGGAAGACGGCGGCGCCGGCGAGACCGTCGGCCTGGCCGTCTCGTTCGTGCCGTTCAGTGGCAAGGTGTACATAAGCGGCCTCCGGTACGTTGCCCCGCACCAGCACGTGGCCCCCCGTGAATACGCCAGGGTAGGCTTGGTCGATCCGTCCAGCGAGCAACGGGTCGTCCTGAACAAGGCCGACATCTTGGAGACGGTGGTGTGCAATGTCCAGGCGGATGGGATCCTCGGGTTTCGCTTCCACGTGCGGGGCCCCGAAGGGTTGACAGCCCATTCCTTCGGCCAGCTGGAACTTTCCCAGGCCGCTGCGGGCGCCGAGCACATCTCATACAATGGGCAGCTTCAGCATGCGTGCTTCCTCGTGGGACTCGATGTAAGTCTTGAGGGGCTAGCGTCGTGGGTTCAGGAGCTGACAAGCGGACATCGACACAGGCATGCAAAATCGTGGCGCTCAGTTTGTATGCCCCCGAAAGTCCCGAGAAGGCCGAGGCCTCAGATGAAGTCGCGTCAACTGGGCAACAATGAAGCCGCGAGGGCCGGCACGGTAATCTAAAATATATACTATTATGCCTACTTAATAAAGCTGGGTTCAGTATACACAGCCCGCTAGGGCGGAAGGAGGGTTTCAGGACTCTTTATTTTCTTGTCCTCGCCCAGGGTGCGCTGGGCTACCGTTTCAAATCTTGGACGAAGGCAAGCTTGTATCGGCGCGGGTCGACGACCCGGGCATACTCCAGCAGCAGTCTCCAGGTATAAAGCATCATGTCCTCCCTCCTCATGACCTTGGCGGCCCATGTGCTGCTGTCTTCAGCAATCTTCTGTCCCTTGTCGTCGTGGCCGTGGAGAAAGTAGTCCATGATGGCGTAAATATCCACGTAGGAGCTGTCGAACGGCACGAAATGTACCCAGGGCACCAGGCGGTCGTCGTGCCACTCGGCGTAAATAGACGACTTCAGGGGGCAGCTGGTCGACCGCAGGAAACCGCGCCAGCGAGCACTGTAGGAGTTGCCATCCACATCGGGCAGGTACTTGTAATTGTACTGCTCCTGCATGGGCACCGTCTTGGCGAGGCCGAAGAACGGATCCGTATAGGGACAGGTCGGCACGTGCCCGCCCCCGGGCATTTCTTCGAACGGAAAACACTCGAGGTGGTTGAAGCCGACGTCGGCAAACTCCCCGACCCAACGGCCGAGCTCTCCCTCCTCAACGGTCAAGTCGTATATGTCAGTGGAGGGGACGTTGAACGTAGGACCGGCTTCTTTTTCGCCGGCCAACACGCGACTCAACGTAGTGCCGTTCATCATTTGGGCCCAGCGGTGGCGATGAAAGTGCCACCTGCAAAAGTACCTAAGTCAGCGATGTCTCTTTGGCCATGGGCGGTACACGGGGGCTTGAAATCGTGTCTCGAGCCTCCCCGGGCAGACGCGGGAACGCGACGGGTTTCCTTACCAGCTGTCCTCCTTGTTGCGCCCACCGCTCGCGACTCCGCGCCAGATCAGTGCGTCCTTCTTCTTCGACCACTAGAATAGAGGCAAATCGTCGTTAGTGGCAGTTGCAAAGCAAAGACCCGCGACTGACGAAAATAGGGGGCGAGGGGCGATCGCGCGCCCCAAGTACACTTACCGCTCCGCCAATTCCCTTGCCTCCAGAGTAAAATTCTCTATTGGTCAGATACATGCCAGCGGGGATCACGATCTCGTTATTCTGCTCCAGTTTGTACCCGCCAAACATCGGGAAGAGGTCGTGCAAAGTCGACATGCTGATGCTCTCGATGAAGGTCCCGTGCATGCCCCGCAGGTGCGGCTGGAGGCAAGCATCCCGCGAGGCAGTGAAGTTGCTGACGAAACCCTGGTACGTGTAGGCGGCGACGGGCTTCTTGGGATATAGGTCGTCGATGGAACCGTTGAACGTCGACAGGCTGGGAACGTCCCGCGAAGGACTGCCCGGCGGACAGGCGGCTCGGAAGTGGTCCTGTACAGCCAGTATCAGTTGTGCGCTCTCGAAGCAAACAGCGGCGCGGCTGGTGCAAGCTGGCGCGAGCGCCCAGCGCGGGAAGGAGGCGGCGTTACCCAGTATTTGTTAAGCTCGCCGCGGATCCAGCCGGGGTCGTACGGCTCGGGTTTGGCGTCGAGCTCGGTGTAGCCAGTGTATTCGGAAATAGCATCGTCGGCCGACACAAAGTGGCGTTCGTCCTGCTCCTTCCTCACGTACGTGTTGATCTTCTCCCAGGGCACCAGAATGCGCGTCTCGTCCATGACGTTTACCACCATGTCCAAGTCGGGCAGGCCGGGGATCTCTTTCACCAGGCCATGCCACAGCTGGATGAACTCGGGGCGGTGCGGGTTGTCCGTTTCGAAGGTCGCCTTGCCGCCGCGGACTCGTATAAGCTGGGGTTGCTGATGGGCCTGGCGACGGAGCTCGAGCGGGTCCAGGGCCCAGAAGGGAGCGAGGTCGTGGTAGATCCTGTCGAAGAAGTCTTCGACGACGATGGCGTCGTGCTTCTGGGCGGCGGTAAACCAAGCATCGAATCCCGGGGGCGGGTGGCGCCCGCGACGCTCCCGATACCGTTGCGCGGCCTCTTCCAGGGTCCCGGAGCGCTTCTCCAGCAACGAGGCAAAGCTGCTCTGGGCGTCGCCGATCAGCTTGGAGATGGGATGGCCGCCGGCGCCTGCCAGCGGGAGCCTCGTCAGCGCGGGCAAGGCGCGTGGGTAGGTGGCGCAATACGACAGCAGGACGGCCAGGAGACAGGCGCAAGCAAGATATTTGAGCCAGGCGCGACGGCCAAACCTCATGGGGTTCAGCATGGCGGCGAGGGGGGGTTGCGGGGTCGCAAGCGGCGCCACGAACAAACTGGCGGCGCGGCGCTCGCGGGGGGAGGGCCGGACGAAGCACAGCCGTGGGCGTTAGACCAAAGCGGACGCGAGAGCATCCATACACGGGGCGGGAAGATGGGGGAGGGGGAGAGGAGGGCGTGAGCGAGAGCGAGAGGGCTGTCTGAACAGTCGCGAGGCTACCGTGTCACGAGACGGGGGCTGGGCACCCAACAGGTGGGATGGGATCCCATGCCGTCCAGTCCCGGGCCTGCGTCCAGCCGTCTCCCGCTCTGCCCATGATGGCCTCCTGCCACGGCCGGCCAAGAGCTGCCAATGGAGACAAGAGGCAATTCCAGGCTGCAGCATGGATGGATGGGCAGGGCTGTCGGGGAGGGACCTCCAGCAAATAGAAGCAAAGAAACTCTTGCCCGCGCCACCCCGGCGGCCTATCAGGGAAGCTTAACCGCGAGGTACGGAGTACCCCGTACTTACTATCCATTCACCCCGAAAAGGGCCCATGGATCCCATGCAGACACACCCCTACGAAGTACATACGCCGCAACCCGCGCATGGGGTTTGATGGTAGAAAGAGGAGTAGGTAAGGTAGGTAAGGAGTTGGCCCCCGTATGAGGATGGATGAATGGCCTGACGCTGACATCCATGGATCGTTACTGTCCTGCATTCAGGTAGAGTACTTTCCTAAGCACTTCTTCTTGTTCAAGGTAACGTTCTTCTTGCCGAATTCCACCCGCAAAAACTCCTCGGCTCATTACTTATCCAAAAGTAGTAGTCTTCGCTTACCCGGAACCCTACCTGCCCATCATGTATGTACCTACATACTTAGCTAGGTACCTAGGTACCTACTTACTCACATTTGAGTACAGGCTTCACCCGATTGCTTCCTTCTGGACCTCCCTGATTCAGAAATGCTCCCGGCGCGCGCGTTTAAACATGATACATATGTACAGCATGGGATACTACATACGTCGGTGTGTTCCCATGCGTGAAAAGCTACAGATATCTCGGGGCGCACAAATTCCCCCGCCATGAGATACGATGTACGCTACTGTGTACACGGCTATCTCGGTTTGGCCCCACGTCGCTGACTCGTATTTGGCATCAAGGCGGACTCGCGCTCCCTAGGCTTGGCGCCCGTAAGTTACACAGTACTTCCATCGACCGGGTACTTTGGCCCGAACCAACAAGGGAAAAAAAAAATATCAGAGGTGGGCCTTGCCGCCTTTCAGCTCGCTTTCCCGCGCTTCATGCCTCTGGGCACTCCGGACCTTCTACCTATCTGGGCACTTACCTAATGCGCAGTGGATGGAAAATGGAGTGGAACGGATCCATCGTATCCTGGATCCATGGGGTCCCTTCACACACCCGCGCTGGGGTCCGCATCCGCTGCCCGTCTTGATATTGACCCCTTCGACCAGGTGCGCTCACGCCGCTAGCCCAGTACTTCCTCCGAGCATTGCCGGCTCGCTTTTGCCCTGCTTGCCTGCATTGGCGCAGTAGTGCCTCGTCGATGCTGTGGGAAAAGACCCCAATCCCTCAGATGTGATGTTACTGTGTAGGATCCCACGTGCTCGGGTAAGTTGCAGATACTTTTCATACATATGTAGCACACGGACCCACCCGGGCACTTAAGTACAGGGCTACTTTGGTCCTTGGGTCAGAGGTCGGGTGGTCACTTCCGGGCGTGGGGGACCCGACTCGGTTAGTCAGCATCGCCGCTCTCTTTGCTCAAGCACTTGCTCAGGCCGGCAAAGTATCCAAGACTCTTCACGGGGAAGCGCTCCGAAGAAGCCCAGAGAGGCAACAGTGATAGCACTGTACCGACTCGAAAAAGCCCCTTTTCAGCAGTTACGCGCCTACATTTCCATTTGACGGACCCCGTAGCATCACCATCCCCTCACGCCTCTGAGCTCCTGTGTACTTACCTAGCCAATCAGTGAACCAAGATTGGAACCAAGTTTTCAGGATCCTTACGCGGCAGTAAAAAGAAACGTATAGACTTCCACATCTCGTGGTCATCATTCGCATTACTCTCACACCCGGTACTTCGTCGGCTGAAGGCCCGTTCGGGGGCGATAGACACGCTGGTAAATATCACACAACCCGCCGGCCCGACTGAACGATACTGAAACGACCCTTACAATGTTTCCTTGTCTTCGCGACCTACATTAGCATTAGAAATATAAATCCGAGTAGGCGGATTTTAGTTGGATGGATTCTGGCCTCTGTCGCCGTTGGTCCTCAAACCAGGCATCTCAACCAGCAAAGACATCAAGAAGTAGAAGCCGGACAATGGAAATGCCAGGCTCTTCACGCAACATGAAGAGCTACCGCAATATTGATCAGCCCCAGCTTCTATAACACTAGTCTGCTTTTAAGGTCTTATATAAGTTTCTCTAGACTTAATACCTTGATAGATGGTGGGATCGAGATAGATTTCATGTGATTACATATATATATATATATATATATGTGTGTGTGAATTCAGAGGATGAGAACGTAACATATTGAGGCTGGCGGGTATCATGGATTTTGATTTACAAGAATGAGCACGTGAACTTCCATCCCAGCCACGTTTGTATCGCTACAAGACGCCATTTCCCAGCACACATATTTGCAGCAGTCTAAGCGAGTCGCACGCTAGACCAACGCTATCTGTCAATGGACCGAGTCGCGAAAGCACCGGCGGCGCTGGCCACGGCTGATCCCGTAGATCGCAGTCCAATATCGATCTAGCCCAGACGCATACCAGAATGCCCTTTTCCTGACCGGCCAATGGGATCTGCTACATCGATCCATGGCCTTCCGGCCGTGAAGACGCGATGCACGGCATTGCCCAGCCAACCGGCCAGGGTCACCAATGCGGCTGAGAGTAGAGCGAAGAGAGAGAATGAAAAGTCGGACGGCATAAAGGCATTATAGAAAGTCTCTCCTCGCCAGATATGGTGCCTCGCGGTGGCATACCGCCCAAGCTACACGAAACGATTTTCCACCGAGTCACAAACAAAATGACGTCGAGAGACCAAGTTCTCGAACTCACTCTTGAGACAGCAACCCTCGATGCTGAATCCGACGCAGTCACCGACAGCGGTGCGAACCGTGATACGTCACGGAACCCGAACAACGACTTCGAGGACTCCACGGCTTACGTGATCGAATTGAGCGAAGCGAAACCTTCAAGGAGAGTTCTGCAAGGGCCGGACGACTTGAGGGTAGAAGTTCATGCTGCCGGCGCGGCGAAGACCAGGCGACTCGTGGTTATCCATGGCCTGCCGTCAGACTATCTGGAATCGCTGAGGGATAGTTTTGGCCTGGAGGCCGAGTTTGTCAACGCCATGGTCAGCAAACGGCCCTACCGCCCCGGAAGGCGCACTTCGGACCGGAAAGCCACCAGCTACGAGTATCCCGTGCTATTGAAGAGCCAGGCGTCTTCGCCCATGCTGTCCCCAGGCAGAAGGCTTTCGGCAAAAGAGGCACCGGCCGACTTGCTCGGCGATGCCATCAGATACCCGTTGTCCGGGACCGGGGATCATGTTGTCTTTTGTCGGGCTTCGGTGTGGCCGGCGCGGTCGACGAACTTCGGGGAATCCATACCGATTCTCTTCCTGGACCGCCCCGTATGGAGAAACCCGGCATATGCTCTTTGGCCGGTACCGACAGATGCCCTCACAACAAAGCCCTGCGATTGCGGAGGCGGAAAATCTCATGCTTGGCACCTTGCACCCAGTGGCAGCGGCCAGGAGTCTACCAGCCTTGAGGATCGGATTTGGAGAGACCTTTGCAGCACTGAGGCGCCCCTGATAGGGGACGCACTGGCTTCCATCCCGAGCCTGGCCTATGATTGCTGGACGGACCTCCTGGAAACAATCTCCTTAGAGACGCAGTCCACCCCAAGCCAATGGCTGCCTCTGAGCCAGCAAATGCAGCGTTCGCTTGAACGAAACCTGGATATGGCCGACCTAGAGCCCGGAGGTGAAGCCCGCTACTGGCAAAAGCTTCTGGACAAGCTTGAACGAAGAGAAAGACTTGCCCAACAACTTAGCCCGCTGTCTTTCAAGATAGAAAACCCTGCTCAGAGCCCGTTGCCATCCCCATCAATCAAGATAGAGAGCAGCCCCAACCGGAGGCCTCCGGCTGACTCTGACGAGAACAAGCGCAGTCTGGATCGCGTTACTTACCTGGGCGGCGTTCTCTTACCCATGTCGATAGTTTCGGGCATTCTGGCCATGGGGGAGACGTTTGGGCCCGGTGGCGACATGTTCTATGTTTTCTGGGCGGCCGCCGTACCGTTGACCGTTTTTACGCTCCTGCTCATATACGCCGACTCGATCCGCAAGGTCGAGGTCTGGATCGAAGAAGCGCAAAGCAACCACAGCACCAACGGGCTGTTTGACTTCAACAGACCGGAAACGAGGAGCGGGCTGCCGCCCCCGCCGGACCTGGAGCAGGCGGTCGACTACGGCTACACCGAGTCCATAGCCGTCGACAACCGCATGCAAGAGCCCGTAACAATCGACATACCGGCATCATCGGAGCCGGCAGGGACCGAGAGCCGGCGACATGGGAATGAGAAGAGGAAGGTGTGGAAGAAAGAGGAACTCGGGTGGATCGGAGCCTGCAAAGCGATACTGCGAATTTACCGTCTGCAGAACATGCAGAAATCGCCGGTAGATTAGAGGTTACCTATCTGTTCATCACCGTCTGGATTTGTGGTATAAGCCAACTGTGTGGGCAAGCCGCGCATCTTATCAGAGAAAGCCCCCGGGGTTAGGCGGTGGGAATGGGGTACCTAGTTTCAATGTTGAGGATTCATGCCTCGGGATTCCAACCAAGCCATATACGCCTACATATTCTTAGAGCAATGGGCATAGAGAAACATGGAATGATTTTGGTTCTCTACCTATGCCCCTCCAGCACTGGAGCTTCAATTACTGGGATGTGGGGCGCGACGGACAGGCCCCTCAACGCCAACACCCGCACTACTGGAGCTCTCTGGAGGGCTGATACCATGTACCAACGACATCCAAAGTTCCAACCTGGACTGTAGCCGTGCGACGCGCCTTTCTTGGGGGGCATTTATCGACTCCATCATCCTCCGCCGACCAGCCCGCATACCATGGACGCGCTCTCGCCGCCGGAGCTCTCGCCCTTGGAGCAGGAAGTGCTCGACGAGTACGAGCGACTGGCCGAGAACATGAAGACGGTAAGCAAAGGCCCTCCCCCCCCTTCAGTCCTCCCCGCGCCGGCGCGGTCGGGTGCGCTCGCTCGTGGACGCACACGTAAAAAACGAACGGGACAGAAGGCTGATTGATCTCCCCCCGGGACCACCACCGGCGCAGCTGGCCAGCGCCCTTGACACGATGGCGTCGCAGCCGACCACCGAGATCCTGGACGGGCTGCGCGACCTCGAGCGCAAGACGAGCCTGGTCTTCACCCTGCTCAAGGCGAGCGTGTACAGCATCGTGCTGCAGCAGGAGATTGGCTGGGACGAACAGGGCGGCCAGCGCTGAGGCCCCACGCGCGCACGCAGGAAATGCTTTTTCGCTCGCCTCACGACGAGGGACCACCACCGGCCTTTGCCGTCGGTGCCCAACTCTTCGGAGGTCGCCTAGCCAACCGCGAACGACGACAAACGTTGCCCACAAGCGACACGGACAAACAGCTCTGCATCCATTTGATTTGGCGGCGTGTTGCCCCCTTCCCCCCCGGGTGCTTGATCTACGCCGGCCGCGAGATACGCAAGATATCGGCACGCCGCCGCGGGTGTGGCGTATCCGCTTCCGCTTCCTGTGCCGCATGGCTGGCGACTTTACTACACCGGCCGGCCAAGACCACCGCTTTTGTCGAGATAGCACACAGCAGAGGTTAACAGTGCACGCCATCCAGTTAGGCGGGGTGCTACCGTGTAGACCCAGGCCGGATCTGCTGCTGTTACAGGACTACGTCACTATAAGTGTCAGTCATGAATGGCAACTTATACAAGTACATTTGGTCATTATTATTTTTGAGGCACCTGAAGGCTGCCATGCCGTTGGTCTTTTATACATCGCCATCCAGTTCGTCGCTCCGGAACGAGGCCGTCTGCCTAATTCCAAGCGACTATGCAATGCCATAGACGGGGTCCGTCGCCTGTCTTCGTAGTCGTGAGGGGAGCATTTTTCGTACATCCGGCGTTACCCAGCGCCGTCCGAACTCGTTTCGTAGTAGTAATACAAGCCATTCGCCCCCATGGGCGATGGCGCCAGTCCAGCTTCTTACGTGGCCGCCTTGACGACGCCGACCTTAGCGGGCCGCAGCACACGGCTGTTGAGCTTGAAGCCCTTCTGCTGGACGTGGAAGACGGTGCCCTCCTCCTTGCCGGGCATGGGGGTCATGAAGGTGGCCTCGTGCTCGTTGGGGTTGAACTTCTCGCCCTCGGGGTCGAACCGCTCGAGGCCGTGCTTCTTCAGCGTGGCCAGCATGTTCTTCTCCGTCATCTTCACGCCCTCGTAGAAGCTGGCAAGGTCCTCGATGGTCATCTTGTCTTCCTTCAGGGTGTCGAGCTTTTCCTTGCCCATGGTCAAGGCGCGGTCCAGGTTGTCGACGTCATCAACCAGGTCCTTGGCGAACTTCTGGATGGCAAATTCGCGCGCCGCTTTCATCTCTCTCTGTGTTCGTTCTTGGAGGTTGCGGAAGTCGGCGACGGAGCGAAGGCATTCGTCCTGCGGTATGTGAGCCAAGCGCCGGGGAAGTGGGAGGGCTATGCGGGAACCCGACGAACCTTCCACTGTCTGGCTTCCTTCTCCTTGGCCTCCAGCTTCGCCTTCAGCTCGGCTTCGGGGCTCGCAGATTCTTCGGCTTCCTTGGCCTCGGCATCCTGAGTAGATTCTTTCTCCTTCTGTTCCTCCTTGGCCTCCTTTGCAGCAGGCTCGGCCTGGTCGCTATACCATCTGGTGCCAGGTATCCGGGCGGCGGCGCCTGACGGTGCCGGCGCGAGTTGCGATCTGAAGATGGAGGCCTGCGAGGCGCCTAACGGTGCCGGGGCGAACTGCGCTCTTCCGAGGATGGAGGTCTGGGTGGGTATCCGAGTGCTGGAGCGAAGAGCCCGGGAAGATGTCGAGAGAGCCTGCTTAAACATGATGACGGTTTGCAACGACGCCAGAATATTTGTGGTATATTATGATGATGTAGAGAGAGAGAAGGTGGCGCGTGAGGAAATTGGAGGGAAATGGTGGACTGGGTAGGCGGGCAAGCTGTCGCGGCGGCAGCTCGAATACTGGTAAAGTACCAGCTCCGGTGGGGTTGAAATTTTTGGGGGAGCTCCATCACGCATCCGATGGCCCATCGGGACCGGACGGGACAGTAGTCCAGCTCAAGCTTTGCCTCCGAGAAAGGAAAAAAAAACAAAAAAAAACACCCCCTTTGCGACAGTTATGATGGCGCGCTTTTTCGGACACCACTAGGTAGCCTATGTCATTGGTCCAGCCAACCAGTATCCCAGCGAGTAAGCCATTTTGGACCTGCGATGCTTATAGATGTACAATGAAAGCCCCGGAGGCAGGAAGAGGCAGAGTGATATGCATATCCCTTGTACACGGTCAACACTATGTATGAAGCCCACCCCACTGCAGCTTTTCGGGGACCCTTGCCTTAGGTACCTCTTTGAATTGTACGTACTGCGTCTTGCTCAAGATGTACTTGCTCAAAATGCATGCATGCCAAAAGGCACAATGGCAATTTAAGCGCCGAATCATCGATATATCGCATAGCATGTTCGTGTCTACTAATAAACGACACAAGCAGTTAGGGTAGCGCTCAACCAAAAAATCACAGGTTTTGTGCCTGTTGGGACAGACCATCATACATTCGTACGCACTTCGGTACTTGTGTGGACTGCTATGGGTTATTGTGCATGAATCTTGTGCTACTCTTGGCGAGTACATTTTCGACTCACATACACAGAATGGCGCACGCATCCAGAACGAGAGGCAGCAATCCGGTGGGTGCTCCTCAGGATCCATAAGTAGCCATGGTGTCGCTCTGTAAGGCAGCCAGTGCGGTTGTTTTCATAGTCATATACATAGCAGTATCGCGGGGTGCCTGCCTTTTGTCTTCCACCTGTCTGTCTCGTTGCTGAGGCAGGAGGCTACAAGACGCCTATCCGATGTTCTGTAGTAAAGGAACAATTCATCCTCCAGTATATAAGTTCTATAGTAGAGTTCCATCGGAGACCCAGGCATCAGGAAATGAAATATAATTGGCCAGCCTCGCTTCTTTCTTCCCAGCTTGAGCCGCGTGGGGCTGAACGCGCTAAACAGGGTACATTTGGTCAGGTAGCTCTGAACGCGACCAGCAAGCGCAATGGGACAGGAGCCTTTATTCATTTACTTCTCAGCCTTGAGCTTGGAATTTCCCTCTGGCATTCCCAAGCCCAAGCCCAAGCCATCCCCCTCCTTCTCCCACGCGACGAGGCCAGCGCATACACCCTCGCCGTCTCGATCAGCGGTACCGCCGAACCCACGCCTGCGTCGATTCTACAGATACCGCGCGCTGGGTAGCGCTGCTCGCCACGATGGAGTACGACACGATGATGATGGACAACGAGGCTATCGGCCCCTCGGTGAAGATCTCCGAGGTAGGTAGTCAGTCGCATGGCCACCGGCATGGCCCCGTGGTTTTGCAACCGAACGGAGACCCCGGACGCTTTGCTGACCGTTGGCTCTTGCCATCTCCTCCAGGCCGATGCCGCCCACGTCAATTTCGAGCTCAACAACGTCGATCTCTCTTTCGCCAACTCCCTGCGTCGCATCATCCAGGCCGAAGTCGCCACTGTCGCCATTGACCTGGTGAACTTCCACGTCAACTCTTCGGTGCTGGCCGACGAGTTCATCGCCCACCGCCTGGGGTTGATCCCTCTCAACTCCCGTGGTCTCGAGGAGATGTCCTACTCACGCGATTGCGACTGCGACCAGTACTGCGGAAGATGCAGCGTGACCCTCAACCTGCATGCCTCTTGCACGTCAGACGACATCATGAAAGTCTACGCGCGCGACCTGCTCGTGGGAGCCGACCGACCCAACACCCAGATCGGCAACCCCGTCATTACCGATCCCGACGGACTTGGCCCTCTCATCTGCAAGCTGCGCAAGGGGCAAGAACTCAATATCCAATGCATAGCCAAGAAGGGTATCGCGAAGGAGCATGCCAAGTGGTCGCCTTGTGCTGCTGTGGGCTTCGAGTACGATCCGCACAACAAACTCCACCACATGGATATGTGGTACGAGAGCGATGCTCAGGCGGAATGGTAGGCTTCCACCCAATCGGACCTCCCCGCACGCGTCTGCTAACGTAGCAACAGGCCCAAGAGCAAATACGCTGAAGAGGAGGACCCCCCTCAGGAGGGCGAACCTTTTGATTATGACGCGGTCCCTTCGCGGTTTTACTTCGAAGTCGAGGGTGTAGGGAGTATCGACCCCGACTCCATTGTCCAAGAGGGTATTAAGGAGCTGCAACGGAAACTGGCCTCTTTGATTCACGGACTTAGCGACTCACCCGAATACGATGGTCCCCGAAGCCCCGATGCGAACATGGATGGCGGCGCCGCCTGGCAGGACCAGGGCTTCACCACGCCATACGGCGGTGGAAACCAGAGTGCATGGGGTGGCGGTGCCGCAACGGCCTACGGCACTACGCCGTATGGAAACTCGGGTCAGAACGGCTGGTAACGGTGAGAGCTGGTGATGTGAGCTGGCAAAGACATCGATACAACCTCAACGGCAGCTGGGTATGGCACAGATGGCCCAGTAAGCTGGAAAGGAAGCTTGCCGCAAAAAATGCCCACGCCCGTATATTAACGCGGGTTCATAGATCTAATAAGCGCAAAAAGAGGACTGACTACAGGTATCGCTATGAATAGTCCAACCCCCCAAATAGCCTGAGGTAGTGTGGACGAAATGTTAACATGCGCTCCTCTAGGCGACCTCCTAGGCGACCTCTTAGGGCATCGGGTGCCGAGGCAGTGGCTTGTAGGAAGGCGCCCCCAAGAGGAATAGGTCAGTATGAATAGACCAAAGCTCAACCATCTATACGTAACCCATGAGACAAGCCATCCTCAAAACGCCTGCAATGCCAGAGTGAATCGAGTAACGCCTTGCAGAAATGCCGCTCAGCCCTTTCTAGGTGTATCCTCCAACAAAAGCCTGTCTACTAAACCTACTAGATGTGGGTGCGCTCGTCTATACGAAGTCGTGACCACCTCGCGCCAGTCGCCAATGGAACCAGATGCCCGTGGGCGTCAGCGACTGACGAGAGGCTATTGGGAATCGGGAATGCCCATAAGACGTCTATAGGTCTTGCGGTGCGCTTCGAGGAACAAGAAGGTGCAGATAGTTTGCCTGCAAACCGTATTAGTTCTCCATCAGTTTTCCAGCAGCTCGCGGGAGCGTGTGGACGAGTGTGTGCGTGGCGTGCATGTCACGTGGAAATGAAGGGAAGAAGAGCGTTGACGTACGGTCCTAGGCGCAGGAAACTGGGTACCCAGCCCTTGAACATCCAGCTCACGCCCTCCTTGGCGTAGATTTCGGTCAAGAGGCTGGCAAGCCCCTGGTTGCCGGTGGCGCTCATGACCCGGCTCTTGATGACGTCGACGGGGGAGCACACGGTCGTGGCAACAAAGCCGGCCATGAGACTGGACGCGAAGTGCGTCATGGTGGTGTCCCCCATGGGCGTGTACTGGAGCAGCAGGCCCTTGCAGGTGTCGTAGCTGGCGAGCTGGCCGGCGTTCATGAGGGCGGCGCGCACCGAGTTGGGCCACACGCCCCGGAACCACGACCGCGGGCCCTCGTCGCGCAGCATGCGCACCATGCCGTCCAGGCCGTGCTTGTACTGCCGGCGCTGCTCGGGCGCCAGGGCGCGGTCTTGCTGCATGCGCACATTGGTCACGTCGGCGGCGTTGCCCGAGATGCCGCCGAGGAAGCCGGAGAAGGTCGACAGGCCGATCAGCAGGGGAAGCGAGGGCTTCTTGTCCTCGGTCGTGTACCGCTGTTTCAGCTCTTCGTAGACCCCGAAGCGCACCGTCGAGTAGGTCATCTGGCGCAGCAGCGAGGCCGAGAGCCCGCTGTAGAGCCCTCGGAGGCCCTCGTTGCGCACCACGTAGCCGAAGGTGCCCGTCATGTTCTTGGGCGCGTCGCCCGAGCGCAGCTGCAGGCGCACCTTGACTGCTCCGAGCCGCATTAGTCGTCGGTCGAGGCACAAGCGGGACTCGGCAACGAGCTGCGCACCCGCGGATGGGTTTCCGTACCTAGGTCGAGCGGGTGCGTGACGCACGCGGCCATGCTACTGGCGCTCCCTCCAAACCAGAAGGGGTAATGGACGGGCAGGGGCAGCGGCTTCTTCTGCCTCTTGGGCCGGTCCGTAACCACTTCTCTGGCCGACGCCCCGGGGACGGCCACGGCATCGTGTGAAGCCATGTTCTGGGTGTGTCGTGCAGACGGTGGAGTGCCGACGATCAACGCGGCGAGTGGGTTCGGACGGTGTGGCGTTATCGAAGGCTCGCTGGGACCATGCTTGGGTTCTGCTACTGCGCGCGCAACCCGGGGAGGAGGAGGAGGAAGACAAGAAGGAGGAAGGGGAGCGGGTTAGAGAAAAGAGGTACACGTAGAAATGCGCAGGAGGGAGCGAGAGCAGTAGAGGCACTACAATGCTCGAGGGTGCCACGACAAGAAATAAGAACAAGGAGGGGGAGGGGGAGAGGAGAGGGAGGAGAGGAGAGAGGCCGAGGAAGGAGGCGAGCTCGGCTGCAACCAGACTTGACGATGCCGAAAACACCGGCTGATTTGCCCGGCCGGTGGTAATTTTGTGAGCGGTTCCCGATCATGCGAACCACGCACGATAGGAGGGCGGGCCAGCGGCTGAGCGGGCTTCCATGGGCTTGGGCTTGCGCTGGGCCCAAAGTTGGTCATCCCACGGGCTCGGGAACAAACAAACGCATCCCTGACGGCCCTGACTGACCTCATCGTGGCTCCTTGGTCTGGGTACTAGCAGCTAGGGCCGGTAACAGAAGCGAGAGAGGGATGGGATTTGCGCCGCCTGCCCAGCCCACGCTGCTGCCGCCGCCCGAGCAGAAGCGACAGGCTGGCTGACAGACATCCATGGGAACAGACTTGCCGACACATGACAGGGCCCGAAAAGCCAATGGCTCGCAACGGCGGGGATCGGGAGGGAAGACCCTTGCAGGGCCTCGCGGCTTCTGCAGCTTTTTGCGGACTGCTATCGGCCGATGATTGACGCTTATCGCGCCACGCCAAGCCATCGATGCTTGCGCCGACGGTGAAGGCATTCTGTGAAAATCTAGGAACCATTGGAAGTGCAGTCGCCAGCAGCAGCACTTCCACCTTCCGGCGCGTCACGCCATTCCAGCCGCCTTCCCCTCCGTCCGCAACTGCACCGCACGACGACGACCGCTTCCATGTGGGCATCGCGGTTCCGTCCAGTGTCCCGGCGCCTGGCACGGGCAGCGCCGCGCCGCCTGGGCCTGGAGGGGCGCCCGTCGCCCATCGTGCCCTCCGTCCTCGGCCGGTGTTGGGCTTCTTCGTCGCCGGTGCCGCCGCCTCCGCCAGGTGGGTAACTTGCCGCTTGCCTCTTCTGCTGCGGCTCCGGCCAGCATTGGGCATCATCTCTAATGGACGACAAGGCCCCAGCCCTTCTTCCACGGTCGCCCGTCCAGCCTCGAGCCGCACCAGCGTCGAGATCAACGGCATCCAGTACCCCGCCGATTCTTGGTGCAACTTGCCCGACAACGTGATCGAAAAGACGCCCCGGCGCCTGCACCTGCAGAAGGACCACCCTCTCTACATTACGCGCCAGATCATCGAGTCGGTCTTTCCGGCGCCCACCTACAAATACCACAACAACCTTGACCCCGTCGTCTCAACCCACCAGAACTTCGACTCGCTCGGCTTTTCCCCCGACCACCCGGGCCGCTCCCGGTCCGACACGTACTACATCAACAAGTCGACGCTGCTGCGCACCCACACTTCGGCCCACGAAGCCGACACCTTCCGCGCCAATCTCTCCCCGGGCTACCTCATCAGTGCCGACGTCTACCGCCGTGATGAGATCGACCAAAGCCACTACCCTGTTTTCCACCAGACCGAAGGCGCCCGCAGCTGGGACCGCGCTAGCGCCCCCAATGGGGACCTGGCCGCCGCCATCTGGTCGGACGTAGAAAAACTGCCGACGCACCATGTCAAGGTCGAGGACCCCAACCCGTCCTTCCACGCCGAGCGCAACCCCTTGCAGTCCGAACACCACTCGGCCGCCGAGGCCGAGGCCATGGCCGCCCATTTGAAACGCAGCCTCGAGCTCATGGTCGTCGAGATCTTCACCAGGGCCCAGCGCGCCGCCAAGACGGCCGATCCGCACTTCGTCGACGAGCCCCTGCGCATGCGCTGGGTCGAGGCCTACTTTCCCTTTACCAGCCCCTCGTGGGAGCTGGAGGTCTTCTTCGCAGGCGACTGGTTGGAGGTTCTGGGATGCGGTATCTCCCAGCAGGCTCTCTACATCAACGCGGGCGTGCCGAACCAGATCGGCTGGGCCTTTGGCCTCGGCCTGGAGCGCATTGCTATGCTGCTTTTCCAGATTCCCGACATCCGGCTCTTCTGGTCACGCGATGCGCGCTTCCTGGACCAGTTCGCCGGAGTCTCGGATAACCTGGATTCGCTGAAGCGTTTCGTGCCCTTCTCCAGGCACCCGGCCTGCTACAAGGACATCTCCTTCTGGCTCAGCGCTACGTCGGCGGCGGGCGGAAACACCAAGGCGAACAAGATTGACTTCCACGAAAACGACGTTATGGAGATTGTCCGTGACGTCGCCGGCGATGTCGTCGAGGGCGTCAAACTGATCGACGATTTCACCCACCCCAAGACGGGGCGCAAGAGCATGTGCTACCGCATCAACTACCGTAGTTTGGAGCGCACGCTCACCAACGCCGAAGCCAACAAATTCCACGCTGAGGTCACGCAGGCCCTGGTGGAGAAATTAGGCGTCGAACCTCGGTGATCGAGGCCGTGCGGTTCCGACGCGGGGCCTCATCTGTACCATAGATACAAAAGTAACAATATCTTGCACCAGGGCCGATTTTGGGTTCTTGCCCCGGAGAACCAGTGGCAGAGATTTGCAAGTCATGTTGCGTACGGCTTCTGCCAAGCAAGTGGGCTGCACTGCTTAGGCTGGCCGGCTGCATCCCATCCACGCTGATGCTTGCTGTAAGGCCTCGCATTCGGAAGGATTCAAGAAGGGGGGGCAGTGCGGTCTGGCCCCAAGAGAGGTTGGGAGATTTCCGGCTGTACTCGGCGTATTGGGGGTGGTTACTAGACGCCTGCATACCCTGAGGACGAGAAAAAGCGGTTGGCATGACGATCCGATGGAAAGCTGTTTCGATGATTACCTATTCATTTCTTCAACGAGACGGGCCAATCTCTCGTTCGCCTGCCGATGCGCCACAACCCGCGTAAGATTGTTGCGCATCGCATCGCGTGGCATCTTAACTGCCCCTCCGGCTCCGCCGAGGACAGATTGCGGCGCATTACAATACTACGCGTCCTGGTCAGCCCGGTGGTCACGGGCCATATCGTCGTCGTCGTGGTGGTGTTCGCGAAATCGCCGCAGCGGAGATGGGCACGGCAAAAACAGCGAGGATACCGAGAGGAGGGTACCTGAGGTAAGGACATAGGAGTTGCGGAGGTGACACAGCCCGAGGTTACGTGCGTGAGGGGCAGGCGGCCTTGCCATTTCGCGCCACCTCCCACGACTTTCGCCGGCGCAGCCAAGCCTCGGGGCCTAGTGTAGGTCCGTTGGTCAACAGCGATAGGTGACATCGCAGTAAGCAGCCCGTCTGAGCAAGTCTCGTAAGTCTCGGCGCTGAAGAGGCTGTTCAGCGGGGGTAGGAAGGGATGTGATTTCGCCCGTGCTCCGCCGGCTGCCTCGGAGGGAGGGCGGAGCACGACTTGGTACCGGCTTCCGGATAGGGCCATCCATCCCATCCCATCCCACTGCCCATGTCGCACGACTTTTTCGACACCCCCGTGTCAGCCCCCATTCATGCCGTGCCATCGCCCTTCCGACACGGGCCAGGTGGGAGCTCGGGAGGGGACGCGGGGGGGCATCTCGCCACCCGCCGGTCCGAGGCTGAGTCGTCGCGCGGCCAGGATCATGCTCGCGACCGCCGTGGCCGGGCCCGAGGAAGGAACATACCAGCAGGACAGCAGAGGCCCGATATTGCATCGCCTCTGCTTGGCTTCATGGCGGTGACGATGCGCGGGAGGTGGCGGGCGGCTGGCGTGCCCAGACTGAGGCTGGGCGTGACGACAAGGGCCCGGGTCATATCCGATCCAGCTGCTCGCCAGGCATGCCTAGCAGCCTAGTATGCTATAGTGGTAGGGTTGCGAGCCTAGTGAGGCTATAGTCGCGACCGTCTCGAAAGAGCAAGCGCCATCTCCGGAGGGTTTCTAGTGAGGAACCCAGAGCGCCTCGAGCGCCCGGGAAGCCCAGTCGTTTACACTTGCGAACAAAATCATTGGCGGATCTTCCGTCCAGCAGTGACACCAAGAGTGTCGAGTGTCAAGCCGATAAGCACGACGGAGGCGGGTCTAATGCAGTCCGGTCTTCTGCATTCCCTTAGCCGCTTGGCCGGGCGAGTGCGAAGAAGGGTTTGATAATGGAGAAAGTTGTAGGCCGATTGGGTTTGGGCTTCTCGTGCCGGCCATAATCACTTACCCATGCACCGAGATACCATAAGTTGCCGGATTAGGAAGGCAAACATGCCGGTGGTGGCTATGCAGCATTCCAGTCTCTCTGATTTGTAAAAGCTTTTTTATTTTACTTTTTTTCAAGTGGTTCTCGGTACGTACTTGGCCATCGTCTGCCCTCCGTGACTCCCTGCGGAAAGCAGCGGGGAAGGCAAAAAAGAGAAAAGCGAGGAGAAGAAAGGCCGACGACGTTCCAGGCGTGGGTTTGTTTGGGCCTCGACCCAGCGCCACCTCGAGAGCGCTGAGCTTCGCCATGACACTGGGGGAAGCGTTCGTTCCGGCGGCAAGCAGGCTGTGCCAGCCCAGCATTATCGCCACGGGGCCGGGTTCGTATCGACTCTCACGAAGGCAGGCAGGCGGGCGGGCGTAGAGCAAGCGGAAATGAGCCCGATCTTTGACAGCCACCATGGGTGGAATTTAGGGCTCCCAACCGAAAAACCCGGCCACTGCCCCGAATGCAGCGGCGGCTCCCTTTCGTGTTTGTACCTTATGTGTCAATGTGCGGGCTGCCTGCCTCTTCCCCTGTTGCCTGTCTGTCAGTCCGTCTCCATATCCGCTGAGATCGGGGCGTCCACTCCTCCTCCTCCTCCTCCAGCCCGTTGGAGGGTGGATGATGATGATGGGTGGCTGGATGGGAATCCATGTCCATACGGATTTCTCAGACTCGAGCCCAGCGTCAGCCGGTCCGCCATGTCCTGCCCGCCCTGAGGAGAGCCTGGGCTATCCCATACGTACAGGGCTCGGGGCGGAGGCCTAACATTGGATGATGTCTGCCCGTGCGCCGTGGTCATGGGCTTTTTAGACTCGCTAGTTGGGTGGGGATGGGATTTACACTGAGGTCGCCCATCGAGGCTGTGCAAAAGTCTAGCGCGAGTCGCAGGCTCAACGGCCGCGATGTGATTCGCGCGCGCATGTTTCTGTTGAGAGTGACGCAGTTGGCAGTCGTCGCAAAACACCCACAGTGGATGCGATAAATGTTTCAATTCTCCAGAGCCGCCCGTGCAGCTCCAACGAACGGATCGGCCACCGTGTCTGTCGAAACACCCATGGGTGTTCCGATGCGAGGCGGGCACGCGTCCCTCGTGTATGATGCTGACGGGTTCGCGGGTCCCGGAAGCTAGAGCCTGCCAACCCCCCCATGCATCTAAGATGCCAGATGCGAAAGACAGACAGCCTGTGCCTATATCTAATAAGGGTGCTGGTACGTAGCCCGTCCCATTCATGCGATGCGTGTCCGGCCGAGAGCAGCCGTGCGGCGCGGTGCATCCGGGCAATGCTCGTGAATGCCGTGCCGCAGGTAGGTACTTACGGCGAGCACTCGTCCCTACGTATGTACTAATGTAAGTGATAAGCCGTGCGCTGACCACGCACGACGGGCGATGGCGAGATTGTCATGACAACGTTGGGACGACGGCGCTTCTCAAATATGCCATAGAGGTCAGAGTCAGACTTCTGCTGCGCCTTCGCTGGTGGCAACCTTGGGGTTTGGGGCCTTGGACGGGGGACCAGGGCTCGCGGTGAAGAGAAGCCCCCGGAAACGGGAAACGCGGACGTCAGTTCCAAGCGAGCGAGCGAGCGCGGGAGCGAAAGAGAGACCTCCCAGTCGGTTGACACCTACTAGCCCAGCCCACTTGCACCGCCGATCTACCAAGGTCAGAGGGCCCCCCGTTCATACGGTTTCGGTTTGGCAACCGGGACACACCTAGGTCTCTATCTCTCTCTCGTTGGAATGGAATTCATGGAGGCGCGAAGGGGCGGACGGGAATGGCGCTGTGGAAAGCCATGCCGCCCCGTCTCGTCCGTCTATGCATGGCTATTCGCCGACGGAAGTAGCCAATGTATTTTGCCGCTCTGTTTAGCGCTGGATTCCGTGCCTCTTGTCAACCCCCCGCAGACCAACGTGGTCGGTCGGTGTGGTGGTGGTGGTGGTGGTGGTGGTGGTGGGTGGGATCAGGGCCCCATCTCATTCCCCTCCCTTCCCGTGTCACTCGCTCTCGCTCACTGACCGCAGGATGCATGTATACATGTAGGCATGTACACATACGGCCAAGTGGAAGCCAGCGCTCGGGCGTTTGCTGCGGCTGTTCGTCTCTCCCCACGGCCGGCGTGAGCAGCGGCGTGCCGGCTTCGTGATATCCCCCGGACAGGCCGCGCGCGCAGGGCGGCTGGTCGGATGACGCCTTTCCATCGCAGTGGGATCCCCTCCCCCCGGGGGCTGCGCTGGCGGCTGCCCTGCCCGGGGCTCCTCTCACAGCCTCCCCCTGTAAACAGATGGTGCTGGAGGCAGCTTCGGACCCGTGAAAACAAAGCCAGGCCACGACGTAGCCAAGCCCTCTTGGGTCAAGCATACGGGGCGTGGGGTTTATGGGCGGCCCAGCGCCAAGGTGCCGGTCCATAGAATGCAGGTTGATCCTAGCTGCACCGCACACTGCAAGGTCGCTCTCCATCTCCAGCATGGATCCTCGCCCGTGGGTGGGCTGGCAGTGGAGGGAGGTGAGTGATGGGCACGATGGGGTGGGTAAAGTATGGAAGTACCAGGTTGCCAGGTATGGATGGATGTAGCGAGCGACTACAAGCCCTGTATGGGCGCTATGTAGGTCTGGAGCAGCTGGCTCGCTGGATGGCTGATAGGTTCAATCCCATAGCCTCCAGACAAGGAAGGCAGCGCAAACCCACTGGCCCGTTTGTTAGCAGTTCCCGCCCACACCCCTGCCCGCCCGCCGGCTGCGTTGGTACCAACCTACTGAGGTAGGCTTGTCGTTTCATTTCCTCGATCCAGCTCTGCCACCACCACTACCACTAACTATTTGCCTCCAAGCTCCCGAATACATATGCGCTACGCCGGCCGCCTTCCAGTAACCTTTTTTTTTTTCTCTCCAGAACACGCAAAAAAACACGCTCGCATTCCAGTCACTGGTAGCCTCTCATCTCACCACCCCTCTACCGCGGGACTAAAGTTGCCTACCGATAACTTATTACTCACTCCCCTCCCGGTTTTGGCCTGACCTTCTCCTCCCCGTCACACTTACCACTTTCTTCTTCACACCTACACCACCACTCTCCCACCATGTCGACATCACCGACCATGCTGCCTCTGCGGCCCTCGTCCTCGCGCAAGTCGTCCCGCTCCGCCTCGCTCAAGCTGGACCTCTCCAGTCTGCCGCCGTTGACGCAGCCCACGCCGCCCACCAACACGCTGCTCTTCACCAACCTCCAGGACCTTGACATCTTCCGCCCGGAAAACCTCCAGACCATCCGTGACTTGATCTCGGCCACCGCCCCGATATGCTCCTGGTCGCCTCTGAAGTCGTTCCGCCGCATCGTGGTGTCCTTTGCCGACGAGCAGGCCGCCATCAAGGTGCGCTCGGTCTGGGACGGCGAGGCGGTTCTGGGCGAGCGGTGCCGCGTATACTTTGGCCAACACACCCCTCTGCACATGAACGAGAAGCACCTGGCGCTGCCCGATGCCGGAAAGCTGTTCTTCATCAGCCCGCCTCCCTCGCCACCCCACGGCTGGCAGCAGACCCTGGAAGACGCCCCCAACAAGATGGTGCACGCCGATGACCTGGCTTCAGCCCTGCAGAAATTACACCACCCTGCCCCCGCCCAGGCCGAGTCGCCCATCTCGCCCGTCGACGCTGGCTCGGCCCGGACCCGCAGCCGTAGCAGCACCTTGATCTTCCAGCCCCAGGAGAGCGTCGGCGGCAGCCCCGCTCTGCCGTGCATCGCTGTCGACGACATGACGGACTCTCCCGACGACCTGGCCTCCAGCCCCATGGCCATTGACAAGCCTATCATGGCCCACACCGCCCGGCCCCCCGTCGAGCTGATGGACCTGGAGTAGCACTACCCAACAGTGCTTTCATTTTTGCGCGGGACTGCATTATGGGAAACTCGTCAAGGCGTTTATTGGGCAGGGCGGCGGCGCAGGGTCAGGGTGCCAGCATCATTTTCAGGAACACGAGCTGTCTCGTGTATTTGGTTCAAACATCAGCATCGGGCCAAAGATTGCAGCAGGATGGATATGCTGTACAAGGCCGGGGATAGCGCATCCTCTATTTTCGAGCGCTACTTTGGGGGCGTTACATTGGACGCGGTTGGTCTGGCCGAGGGTTAAACTGCAGTGTACGATACCCACGATGGAGAGAACCTCCCATCGAAAAACAGTTAGATAAATACTCTCTCAACACCTACCTCAAGCTTTTAGTATTCAGCGTTTGAACAAAGTAAGCCGTTCAAGGCATTAAAATGGCGGCAGTCGAGTTTCCCGGCCTTTTTTTTTTTTTTGTAAATGAGTTGCTTATTACTCTCGACTGTGGACAGATGAACCCGGATCACCGCGTTTACCATGTGCGAGTAAGACACAACACTGGCTCATGCTACTACTTAACGAATGTCGAGCATCAAGCGCCTCGTAGAGACAGCCTTAGCCATACGGGACGGATCCATCTCAGCATACAAAAGAGATGGCATACGGACATCATGCTCGGCCACTGCCCCGACTCCTACGCCGTGGGGAAACCACCATGGCCGTCACCACGGGCTTCTCATGACCGCCCGGAAACCCGCGCCGGTCACAGCACGGAGGGCGACCCACACCAGGGACAGAGCCACGGCGCCGTAGAAGACAAGGACGATTAGGTAAGTGCGCTCGACACCGCCATATAGGGCACCTGATGTCCGAGCGCGATCGGGCACTGGCTCCCCCGCCGGGGTGTCCAGGCTCGCCAGGCCCGGGATCCACTTGAAGTGGAAGCGAGATCTGTAGCCCAGGGCGCCTTTGGATTTGTCGTCGACGAGCATCTTGTAGAGACCGTCGTGGGTGAACTACCGGATGGACACAAAACTCGGTCAGCCATCACGGCCCCGAGGGGGGGGGGTGCAAGCAGGCAAGGGAGGGACGAAGAAACAAGCAGAACCAAGGGTGGAGCCGAGAGCACCAGCCGAGGCCGCCTGGGCATGGGATGGACCGGGTGGTGTTTTCCTTTTCTTTTCTCTCCTCGGGCCTGGATGCTATTCATGGATGCTTGGTCATCGCCCACCCGCCGCGTGAGACGGGCGGGCGGATGCTTCACGTGTGTAGCAGGAACGTCAAGTTTCAGGCGGTGATCGACAAAGCCCACGGCCACCCGTTCAGCTCGTTTCGGCCGGGACCAGCATAGGGGGGGGGGAAGTTGGGCTCTGGAAATAACGCGAGGGATGATCAAACCGACACACCTTGATATTCCGCCTGTCCAGGTACGGAATGCTGCGGGTTATATACCCGGACGTCATGAACAGTAAACACTGGCCCAGCACCAGGCTGGTGTGGTACAGGCTGGGCTCGGGAATGCGCATCTCGCGGCAGATTCGAGGGCCGTTCAGCCAGTACGCCTGGGCGCTCATGAAGCCCCGCGAAGCGTACGTCGGCCGGGTGCCCTCGAGGCCCAGAATGATGTTGTTGGCGAGCACGCCCGACTGGGGCGAGGGCGCGATCTCCGAGGCCAGAAGCGACTCCATCATGGCCTTGGCCGCCTCGGGCCGGGCAAGCCACTCGTGCGGCGTCCCCATCAGATGCGAAACCCCTACCGCCATCCCGAGTCAGCTTTTTCCGAGAATAGGCGGCCCAGGAGCACGTTTCGGAGCACGCTCGGGCCGAAACGACGGAAACAAGGGGAAAACGGGAGGACGACGGGGAGTAATTCGAGCTGAAAGGGGTAAGAAAGAAGGGCCGGATGTCGTAAGCTTACAGCGCCAGAGGGCCAGGTAGTCGCGAATCTCCTGCCGGCGCAGCCAGATGCCCTGCCGGGCGAGCCCCAGCCATATGGGCGTCGCCGAGAAGGTGTTCATGGTGCCGATGCAGTCGAGGTCGTTGATGGGCACCCCGTTCTTCCTCACGTCGTAATACGTCGGGTCGGCGGCGGCCAGCTTCGTGATGCGTTGGCGGACGGCGGCGTGTAAGAGCCGGACCCGGACCGAGGCTTCCCAACCATGGCCCCCGGGCCGTATGGCCTCGATGCCGTCGTGTACGCCCAGGGTGTGCTGGGTGGTTTCGAGCAGGCGTCTCCTGACCACGCTTGCGTCGAAGCCTCCGGTTCGAGCGAGAGTTTCCACGGGCCGGCTGGCGCCCATGCCGCCGAGTAGTGAGGTAAATGTCAACTGAAATCCGTTAGGATTGAAGACGGCTCGGAGGATTTCCGGAACAGCCAGGACATACCGCTGTGATGGAAGCACCCGCGTACCTCCAGAATACGTCTTGGCCTCTTGCTATCTGTTCCCAGTCAACCCAGTCAGGTACCGAGGTAACCTCGTCCCATAGCCTCCCGATTTTCTCATCGGTTTTGGCGTTCTCTTGGAGCAGTCGGAACAAGTCCCGATGTTTCCTCTGTTGCTTCGGCTTGTACGTCTCCTGAGCGCCCTTGTGAGCGTCGTCTGAAGAAACGGACGGCTCGATCTCATCGATTCGGGCCACAGCGTCCGAAGCCAGTTTATCATAGGAGTAGATCAAGGGATGCAGTTGATCGGCTGTATAGTGATCGGGCGTCCATCGAAACCCGTAGCCGTAGACATTGCAATAGTTGGAAGTCGGCCCAGGCGAAGCCATGAGGAAGGGTACTTTGAGGATTGATCGTTGCAGGGAGCTAGGCCAAGTCCTCACAGCTAGGAGCGTGTGGTTCTTTGCAATATCAGGATATGAGGTGGAGAGCCGTGGTCCATGACACATCGAAAAGCTAGACGGACATGAAGGAGCCGGGGATATCTTTGTATGTAAAACCGTGCACGTCAAGTATACGGCTCAACACCGCCTAGTTCTGCTACGCTGTTGGTCAGTACCTAACCTACCTACCTACCTTGCGCATGTGCCGTGGGAAGGGGTACAGCGAATCAGGAGGGTTGCCAGAGCGCGGGAAGGGAGTCTCGTGGCCCCGTTTCGCAGGCACACACTCATGGGAAAGGTGCCAACCAGTAGACAGTTGGTGTGTTGGTGGACGCGTCGAGGTGGCCAAAAGCGGCAACCACATCGCTGGCCAACGCCCGGTTGGTTCGAGGCATACCGCCCGAAAGACACAAGATACCGAGGCAGGGACTTCGCCTCCCAGCATGCGGAGAGAGGGGTGAGGTCACCCGGAAGAGGGGGGGGGGGGGGGGGGGGGGGGGACCTGATCGGGCGGGTGTTTCCTACGGACCCCTCCCGTACCCCGTAGATCGAGCCCCGCCCCAGCCCATTAGCATGATTCATCAGGTGGGAAAGTATGTAAATACACGTAGACGGAAAGCATCCATTCCCTCGCTTCAACTGACTGGTCGGATGGTACCCGGCCCGACCGGTCTGGTTCCAGGTGGCAGTGCCGGAGTCCAGGTGGCTGTCTGAGGTTCCCCACGGGGAAGGGAGCCTGGGGAGAAGCACCCATACATACCATTACCATGGATGGATGGATGGCTATTACATCCATCAAGCTGCCCCAGGGCCGCCAGGAAGGGCTCCCAGTTTCCGTACTTGAATCCCCACATTTGTTTCCGCACCGGTGTCCATCCTGGAGTATACTGGAGGGTTCCATCCAATGAGGGGCTCACTCAGTAAGTATGGAGTAGCCGATAGCAGGTTGATAACGAGGTACGTAGGTACTTGAGGTCCCCATCAGCGCGGGAGCGGCGGGTGGGATGGATGGAATTTTTGGGCGCGCCACCCGTCAAGCGAACAAAAAGAACAAAAAAAAAACACTTCAGCGCTGGGGACTTTCGACAGTCTTATCTGCTATCGAAGCGCATACATCTCTTTTTTTCGACCATCAGTTCCCAGAGCCCGTAGCAAGACTCATCTGACGGCCGTCCGACGTCGCCATGATTTGCTCTTGTCGATCTACGTCGCTGCGCATATTCGTCCAGAGCCTGACGCCCGTAAAACTACCTGCCGCCGCCGCCGCCGCCCGCCCACGGGTCCCGCGTTGCCATGCGACAGCACTGCTGCCCACGTCCCGCCACGATGGGTTCGTGAAGTCGTTTACTTCTGCCTCGGCAGCCTATCACCCAAGACAAAGGCCGCAAGGTGGCTCGCCCCAAGCACCGTCCTCTTCGGCCCCGGCGGACGGGCAGTCGCAGCCCGTTTCGGATCCCGTCGCACCCAGCAATGATACCCATACCCACCGGCCTGCCAACGCGGCCGGCAACGACTTCAGCCCTCCGACCGTCAATCTGGACCAAGCGAAAGAATCTGGCTCGATATTCGAATTTTCACCAGATGCAGTGGAGAAACTGGCTGCTACGCTGAGGCAATTGCCCCCCGGGAGTACACTCTTCGATGAAGCAACCGAGCTCGATTCGACCGAAGACACTGAGTCGCGGTCCAAACCGCCACTGGGCGGTCCCAGTCGACTGAAGAGGAGCAAGATTATGCCCCAAACTGCGACACACCCGAGGCAAAACCCCGGCCAGCCGAAAAAAGAAAACTGGCAGATCCAACGAGAGGCTTTAAAGGCCAAATTTCCCGAGGGATGGGCCCCGCGAAAGCGCTTGTCGCCCGATGCACTGGAAGGCATACGGGCCTTGCACAAGCAGTATCCCCGGGAGTTTACTACTCCCGTGTTGGCCCAGCAGTTCGCCGTCTCACCCGAGGCAATCCGACGCATACTGAGAACCAAATGGACGCCGACTGCCGAAGAGGAAGAGGATCGTGAGGAGCGTTGGTTCAAGCGCGGGAAGGCAATTTGGTCCAATTTGGCCGAGCTTGGCATGAAACCCCCTAAGAAATGGAGACGAGAGGGGGTGGTGCGTGATGCGCGGTGGAATCAGAAGAGAGGCCCACGAGAACATTATCCCTATGTGCCGCGCTGGAGGGATCCCGAGGCCCGGGAGCATGGCGAGAAGGGACGAGAGGCATCATTGCGGAAGCTTGGCGAGGATTTGCTTTGACCCGAAAGTCAATGGTTGCTGGGGGTTTCCATACGCCCGGCACGCTGCCTTGACGTATGTTGTTCGTCGAGGTCGCTCTGTACAAGTACATGTGTAGAATCGCAGCAGCGCTGTGTTAGAATGCCGATGCCCCTCGCAAATTCACCGTCACGGCGGACACGCGATCAAACGCATTTGTGTGCAGCGGGCTCATCGGAACACGGGCTCGCATCGCTGCTCCTGGTCTGTTGGGAAACCTAGTATAGAAGCCGTCTTGTTTCAGCCAGGCGTTGGTAAGCCGCATGCCGCACGCCGGGTCGAGGGTGGCGGCGAGCTTCGTCCTTCACATGGCGGTCGGCCGGCCGGACGAGACAGATGTCGCAGCTGTAGCACACGCTCGTCTGTTCAGGGCGCCGACGGTCCGGACCGTGACCACAAAGTCTCCGCTGTGCCTATTGCCACTCGGCGCGGCCGTTTGATCATTCGCGCCTTGAAAGTAAGGGCGCACGACTCGCTCCCATCGAGGTTGCATCTCGCTGAGATGGGCCTTATGCGCCTGTGAATACCGCGGGCGTGCCCCCCCACCTGAGAAGAGAGAAAAGTAGAGTCGCCGGTATACTAGACGGCGCACTATTGAGTAC
The DNA here is from genome assembly GCA_029489945.1 of Nigrospora osmanthi. NCBI lineage: Eukaryota > Fungi > Ascomycota > Sordariomycetes > Amphisphaeriales > Apiosporaceae > Nigrospora > Nigrospora osmanthi. Next base: position 4,896,050 of record CP120494.1, on the reverse strand, counting down.
TGGGTCCCGGGGTCCCTTGCAAGCTCATTTCACCGTCCGCGCTCAAAACCGTTGCTGGCTCGTGGGCTGCCAGCGCCTTCGGATGGGCCTGGAAGGAGGTTCACGGACTGGGGCCGGGGGCTGTGGCTATATGACCTAACATTGATCATGCGTCACAGCAGAGCAGCTCGAAATAGCCGGGCTTAATAGGTACAGCTCTCTCTGTACCTGGGGCTCCCCGGAGATGGACGGGCGGGAGGTGAGGAGGTGGGGGGGCTGGTGGGAGCGCAAGCGTATCGCGCGCAGAAATGCAGCCCGGCCACCGCCCTGTAAGTAAGTAAGGCAGGCGCAAGACATCCATCCCATGGGGAGCCGGCAAGGTCAGTGTGATTGCCCCGGGGATATGGCGCAGGCGGTAAGTTGGCGGGTGCGGATTGCGATGAACGCGATGGGCCTCGCTTTGGGGAAACTGGACTCGAGGGTCGCTCTGCAAGCGGAAGGGATTTCCAGGGCTACCGACCGCGCTCAATGAGAGGGCGCGGCGGCAGCCGTAGACCGACTCTTTGCCCAAGAGGCTCCTGATTCGCCAATGCGGCACGCAGCTACCCAGCTACCCAGCCATTCGGTAGGGACCCGGCAGCTTCAGCCCCCAGGGCCAGGGCAGGCAAGCAGGGAACCAGGGGCTGGACGACTGCGGAAAACGGTATATCGAGAGACCCAATGGAGCTAGTTTGAGTCCGGTGGGCATGCAATTGGGGATGGGACGGGAGCGTTTTGTGCCATGCCTGCGGCCTACCAATGTCGAACAACGTTGGGCTCGAGTACCTGCAGGACTGTACTGCTGTACCTCAGGGAGGAGGAAGAGGAGGCGGCGGGGGAAGCGGCTCGAGTTTCCAATACCCAGCACAGGAGGGAGAGAAATGGGCAAAAGGTTGGAAGGTTGGATGTAGGTAGGTACATACATAGAGAGGAGGAGGCCAAAAGACCCTTTCTTCACCTGGGGGGCTCTGCGCTTGTTGCGTGCTGCCGCAGCCGTTGCTTCCATGCTTGTGCTGCTGCTGCTGCCGCCGCCGCCGCCGCCGCCGCCGCCGCCGCTGCTGCTCTCCCCTCCCGCCATCTCATACCTATTTCGAGGCCTCTCTGTTCCTCTTCTCACAGACACAGAACGAACGACCGAGAGAGCAAGTTCCTAGATCTACCTACATACCACATACCGTCGAACCTGCTCTCGGCGAGGTCATTCCGACTAAGACGCTTCCGTACTGCATGCCAGCACACAGTACACAACCCGAAGCGGTCACCATCACTGCCGTCGACCCATTATCCTTGTCAGCCAGCCAGCCAGCTAGCCCGCCAGCCAGCCCCGGGACGCAGGTACCTGACAAAGCTTTCTTTCACCTCGACAAAATCTCCTCGCCGCCGCGTCGTCACTGTGAGTTTGCCATGATTGCAAAACGACATCGCCGCTGCGTGGCTGCCGACAATTGACATCACAAAAGCGTTCTGGGGATACCTAACCCACCGGGGGGTCCTGCTCGCCTCGATCCATCCGCCCGTCCCAACCTGCTTCCTATCCACCTGCCTCCTACCGAATACTACCTGCTTGACACGGCGCCATCTATTTACGTTACCGCATACGGGCCTCGTTCCAGCGTGCCCGACACTCGTCCTCTTGCTTGTTCCACCCTCCGCTTTTCACCTGTCTCATCAGCCACCTCACACGGAGCAAATCTTTGCCTCGTGACGGGGGCAGAGTGTGCGCGTGCGGCTGCGTGTGTGCGTTGTACCCTCGCCGAACCCACTCATGCCTAGTTGTACTCGGGCTACGACAGTAACGGCGCCTGCTGCATCTTCGCTGTCCCCATCACCGCGAGTATTATTTGAGCCCGAACTTTCCCTCACGGCTACTTCTCTTCAAGGAAGCCTCGTGGTCTGCTCCTCCATGGCGACAAGATGTCCTCCACAACCACAAATCGGCTCCGAGTGACGGCGTCGTCGTCCTCGTCGTCCTCGTCGCCATTTCCCCAGCGCCCTGCGCGAACCCCACTTCGCGGCCGAGACGCCTCACGTCTCTCGTTGAAGCGGGTTGTCGGCACCACCTGCGCCTCTCCGACCGGGTTCGACGCTGCCCAAAATTCTTTTGCCTACATCGCCGGAGGTGCCGTCGTGGTTACCGATGTCGACGGGCAGGCCTGCACGCAGCGGTTTTTCAGAGCCCGGCCCACTACCGTACCGCTTCTCGCCTCATCCGCTTATTCGCCCTCCACCCCCACTCCCGTCCCGAAGGCCAACGACAGCAGGAATAGAGCCCCCATCCCACGAGACGCCGCCTACGGCGCCAGCGACTGGTCCGACTCCAAGACGACGTGGACCAGTCGTGAGCGCATCAAGGCCGCCACCTGCCTCGCTCTGAACCGCGACGGCAGATTTCTGGCCGTGGGCGAAACGGGCTACGCCCCTCGCGTTCTCATCTTCAGCCTCGAGGACAGCTCGTCCGACACGCCTCTCGTGTCCATTAGCGAGCATACTTATGGCGTCAATGCCGTGGCCTGGTCGCCCGACACGAGGTTCCTGGCTTCGCTCGGAGCTGCCAATGATGGCTATTTGTATCTGTGGCGCATTGATCCGCGGACTGGGGCGGCCAAACTGTTCCAGCAGAACAGATGCACATCCTATGTTCGGGGCATGATTTGGATGGGGAACAACGTCATCACGCTGGGCGTGCGCCATGCGAAGGTCTGGAGGATCGAGGAAGCTTCGCCCAGTTCTCCCTTGAAGCAACGATTCCAGGGAGAGGCGGCCAGCTCCCCTTCCCAGCAGCAGAAATCACTGCCGGGTCGGAACATCCTCCTCGGCAGTCTACTGGACGCCACCTTCACGTGCGCAACCGCCGTCGATGACACTCGCGCCATCATCTGCTCGGAAGCGGGCGACATCTGCCTCTTCGACGACACGGCCAAGCAGATGAAACTGACCAAGGTGCTCAATCTCGGCTTCGTCACCACTTGCATTACAGTTAGGGATCAAGTGGTGTATGTAGGCAGCAGAACGGGCACCTTTGCGACGCTAGACCTGGCTCGGCTGTTGGAATGTGACCCTGAGTGCGTCCTCAAAGTCACGTCCTCGTCCACGGGCCTCTCGGCGCTGGGCTTCCTCAGGGATAACCTTGTGACGGTCGACGCCCAGCACTCGATCGACATATGGAATGCCTCGTATGTGCCCGGTCGTCAAGAGACGATTGTAGAGCGCACGCAGCTTCCAGGCCACGAAGATGGGATTCTGGGTGTGAAGGTCATATCGCAACCGAATCCGGCCGACGCAGTCTTTTACACCTGGTCGGGCAACGGCACCGTTGTGCTGTGGGACATGCACGGCCAGGCAAAAGATACCTTCAGAGTGACCGTGGACGAGGCTCAGCTGGAGAACGAGAGTCAGCCAATGAACCAGCTTTCTGTCGTACAGGCCACACCAGGAGGTCATTACTTCGTCACCGGCGACAAGCTTGGCGTGCTCAGGGTCATCGAATATGCGACGAAAGTCTGCGTATTTGCGACCAAGGCGCATACTTCAAACTGCCAGTCCATCGCGACATATGTGGACGGGGCCAGATTTCTGATCGCCTCGAGCGCCCGCGACCGCACGACGCAGCTCTTCCACCGCACCTCGGGCGGCAAGTTTGAGCTGTTTCAGACCTTGGAATTTGCCGCCAAGGTCGTGCAGGTCATGATCCCATCTGCCGACAGAGTCATCACCTGCTCGCTAGATAGGTCACTCCAGATCCACGAATTGATCAGCAGAGATAATGAGCCAGAGGTCATGGCGGCCGTCACCGCCCGGTCTCTGTCGCTCAAAGCCTCGCCGACCTCGTTGGCGGTTGACCCGAGCGGAAAACATATCTATGTCTCGCTTTTGGATAAGACGCTCTGCGTCTACAACAGCATGACGGGGAAGATTCACAACACATTCAGATGCATTGACGAAACTGGATCCGAGCTCGTTGTGCTGGACTCGTTGGTGCACTGCCCAGCAACCGAGCAGGAACCGGCCACTCTTTTGGGTCTGTCCAACACGGACAAATCAATCAGGCTCTACGATGCCCAAAACGGGAACTTCCTGGCCCGCGAATGGGGCCATACCGAGGCCATCAACGGAGTTGTACTTGTGCAAGAAGAGGATGGCGGGAGGAAGGTTGTCAGCGTCGGATCCGACGGGGCCATCATGATGTTCTCTTTGGACCTGGGGGAGCAAATGGTTGGATCGAACAGTCGTGACTCGTCGCCCATGAGGGAGGCTTGCACGTCGGCTCGTCCCCCGTTAAGACGCGTTCGTTCCAAGGCCGAGCTTGCTGAATTCCAGCGGCCTTCCTCGTCCTCACAGCGACCGTCGTCGTCGTCGCTCGCTGCAGGCAGGAACTCGCCACCCCGCACCCTGCCCAAGCGACGCTCTCATAACAATCTTGTTACTACGCCGGCTAAACCGCCAGCCGCTGGGCGTCAGTCGAGCCCATCATCTGCAGTTGGGGACGGTGCCCCTTTACGCAGACCGTCATCCGGCAGTCCACCTTCTAGCCCCAAAGGGCGGGCGATAGGGCGGCGGACGTCTGTTTCGGAACGGCGTACATCTGGGACGGAACGTCGGGCATCTGTGTCGGAACGACGGGCATCTGTGTCGGGGCGGCGGCCGTCTCTATCAGGAAGTGCTGCGGCCCCCATTAAGAGCCCACCCAGCACCAGGACCTATGGGTCCCTCAACACGGCCACGGAACAAGCTACACGAACTCTGCGAACGTTTCGAAGGAAACTGGCCTCCGCGGATCCCATCAGCAGCGATGTTTTGGCCGAATTGGACCAAGAACTCCGGCTCACGTCACTTGCTCTGGGGGATAGGGCCAAGCAGAGCAAGGCCATGAATGACGTGACGCTCAACGGCATCCTTGACCAATATTCAAACCGCCTGATCTCCATGCTGGACGAAAAACTGCGGCTGAGTGGTCACATCGTCGACAAACCCGTCAGTGACGAGGATTCGGGCAAACGGCCGAATTCTTCGGGGACCAGCTCGTCATCGGCCACAGAATTAGTATGATGGCGGCTGTTGTCCCGCACAGCAGTACCGCGACAAAAGTTACTCATCTTTCCTTGATTTTGGGGTGGGGGGTTGGAGAAGCAGCGGCGTCCTGGATGCTCTTGGGCCTCCTTTTCTTTTGTTCCTGGCTGAAGCCAAACATGATCTAGGGTAGACGCGGGTCGGTGCTGGTGGGATAGGGGATTCTCGGTTCTTATCATGGGAAGAGGAAGAAAATCCTTCACCTGATACCCTAGAGGGGGTCCATTCCATAAATGGGAGAGGGAACGGGTAGGAACAAGGGCTACACTTTAGAGGAACGTCAATGTGGCGTGAGGCGACAATATCGTCATGCAGGCATGTTGTTGGTGCGAGGCTGCCTTGAACGGTCCTGTGCATACATAGAGTGCGTACGGCTGTGTGCTCACACATGTGTACCTTCGCTTGTATACTTTTTGTAAGTATGAAATGCGGTGCCTGTCCGACGGGCTTCGGACTTGAGCCGACGGCGAAAAGCGAGTGTCGGTGGCTAGCCGTCGGTTTGTGAGAGGGCGGCTGTATCACTTGAGGGCACTAGGTAGCTTCTATAGATATGTGTACTCGAGAGGTTGGTAGTATGGAAGCTGGAGAAGTGAGTCTGTATACCCTGTAGACCCTGTAGTCACTCGGTAACTACCTAAGTAAAGTAGCCTAGCACGTACTGGCGATCCGTGCATGGGGGGGATGGGATCTCTCTTACACTGGGACGTGCGGTGTGGAGAAGAGAAGTAGCGCAGGAGCCCTCCCATGAGGTATGTATGTATGTATGTAGCTGGAGGTTAGTTAGGTGTGCAGGTAGTTTGACGGGTGCGGCGTAGCTGCTGGGTAACAGTGGCTCGGAGTCTTTCAAGGGTGTATAAATGAGGTAGATTTGTAAACATCTCGGAAGGGCCTTTTGCGACTGGTTTCCCTTATTACCTAGCTCAAGATCCATGTGAGTAGGTACTTACCTAAGAAGAACCTGTATGCAGGTGCAGGTGAACTGGTCGTCTTACCTCTTAGCTAGGATTGGAAGGTAAGTACAGATTGGGTGGTATGCACTACATGTATGTATGTAGATACATATGTACTTAGGTTCCCAGCTGGCTCAGTGAAGAGTGGGGCGACGGTTTATCCCTGTTCCTGCCTTCCACCTTCCATGCATCACGTCCTTCCTCGCACGCCAGCCGGGGGCCCGTCCAACCATCTATGCCCATCTCATCATCCATCCATGCCCATGCTCACGCCCCATTGCCCAGTGCCCGCGGCCGCCGTCGACAGGCCGACGTGATTGCATATCCATCGTCTAACATCGTGGTCGTTTCTCTTCCCGCCCTCCCCCCATCACCCAACACCCCTCCCCCCCATCGAACCCCGACTCCGGCTTCCGACGTTGCCTCCCCGCGCCGCCGGCTGCTTGATTCAGCGGCCAATGCTTCAGCGCCGGCCGCAGCACCCCTAATAAGCCATGCCGCTGCGACGCGTACGACAGGTATATGCGTACGCTCGGGTTAGGTAGCAACCGCAACCGCAACCGCAACCACAACCCTGCATGTGCCCGGTGCTCCTGTCTCTCTCCTGTCCCTCCGACGCTGGTAGGTTGGTAGGCCGGTAGGAGCTCAGTACACCCGCTGCCACTTCCAACATGTCGCCCGACAGCGCCAGCAACATCCGCGTCTTCATTCGGTGGGACGACCAGACCGTCTTTGCCGGCGAGGAGATCAAGTGCAGCATCACCTTCAAGAACATCGCAAGGCCCCCCAGCCAACACCAAACCCCCGTCGACCGCTCGAGACAGCCCTCGCCCTTGCTGGGCTCGCCTCGCAAGCCCGCCAATGCCGCCGCCAATGCCAACAATGGCCTCGCGCCGCCCACCCCGGGCCGTGGACGCGGCCACAGGTCGACGCTCTCGTTGAACGTGCCGGCCACCACCAGCGCCCGCACCACCCAATGGATTCCTCCGCAACCGCAACCGCCGCCGCCCACCCGCCCCGGCCACACCCACCAGCGCTCCCTCTCCATTGTCTCGATGGGCTCCCCCACCCCTGCCGACGAGGAGGCTCAGAGCAACGGCCACGGCCACGCCGCTGCCAATGGCAACGGCAACGGCAGTAGCAACGGCCACCGCCGGCCCGGCCGCGGTCACGGCCGCTCTACGAGCTTACAGATCTCCCCGCGGGGCGGCGGCGTCTTGGCTGGCCCGCAATCGGCCGCACTGCCCCTGCGGCCCTTCGGGGGCACACAGGCCTCACCTCTGTTCAACAACACCCAGCCGTTCGCCCCCTCCCGGGGGAGCGTCGCCCGCTCCGCGACCACGCCCAGTACGCCCATCACAGGCTCCTCGTCGCCGAGGAAGGGAACGGGACACATGCCCGACTTCAAGTTCCCCATGGTGAGCTCGCCGCTGTCCAGCAAGCCCCCCAACGGGGTGGACGACGACTATTTGGTGTCGCCTGTGTCCACTTCCGAGACAGTCGCTCCGCTACCTGTACGTAACAAAGACTCAATACCCACCATTGCAGAGCACGCAGTAGCGCCCGCCGCCCGCATATTGTCGACGACGAGCATAGCAGGTGGCACGCCCAGGAGTAGTGGCGAATTCTACTCCATGAGCAACAACTCGAGCGAGACCTTGGCCTCGGAGTACGTGACACAGCCCCTGCGCAACGCCATGCGCCCTCCTCACTTCCGACGCAGCTCCAACATGTCCATACTCGGACAGGTGAAGCCACCCGAGGCTCTGATGATGGGCTACGCCCAGGTCCAGGGTTCCTTTTCCCTCGATGGCTCGCTGATCAACCTCGGTCCCTTCGAACAAGTGAAACGAAAGGCCGTTCTCAGTGGCCAAGGCGGAGGCGTCATCGGGCTCGAATCGTCCCGCCGAGATAGCGGCCTGTTGAAAAGCTTCGGCTGGGGCTCATGGGGCAATTCCATAGGCGAGTTACTGGGCGGCGGCGAGCTCAGCAGCATCAAGGAGATGCAAGGCGTGGCCACCAGTTCCAAATCGATACCGCTGCTCTCGACGCCACAGTCTATCCTATTCGTGGACCTTAAACTGGCCCCGGGAGAGAGCAAGACCTATGAGTACTCATTCCGGCTTCCCAAGGGACTCCCCCCATCACACAAGGGCAAAGCCATGAAGATATCCTACAGTCTGGTAATTGGGACCCAGAGGCCGGGCGGCGCCAAGGAGCAGCAAGTTCGATCCGTCAACGTCCCTTTTCGGGTGCTCGGCAGCGTCAACAGCCATGGCGAAATCCTCGGCCACGACCTCATGTCGCCCTACATAATCCTCCGCGATATGGCTCAAGTCCAGGCCCTCGATAAGTCGGTCAATGGCTTGGAACAGCAGAAGAAGGAGAAATCGACCCCACCAGGTTCTACCCTGGATGGGTTTCTGAACTACGTGGACGAGCTCCTGGAGCGGCCGCGACATGGCATGGGCCTGTTATCCCCCACCGCTGGCGGCCCCTCGTCGAGGCGGCATTCTATGTTCGAAGATGCGGCGACAGCCAAAGAAGCCATAGACCTGGCCATCATGCGCTCCAACCTCGCGTCACATACCGGGCAAAGCACCAACCGTTTCGAGATTGCGCGCAATGGCCAACGCGTCGGGGTTGTCATGCTGGCTCGACCGGCGTACCGGCTCGGCGAAGCTGTCTGTATGGTCATAGATTTCACAGACGCAGACACTCCTTGTTACGCAGTCCATGCGGCTCTCGAGACGGCCGAACGGGTCGAGCCTACCTTTGCGTTGCGCAGTGAGGCCAGCGTACATCGGGTGACCCGAAAAGTCTACGGCAGCTCGAGCGAGGCTACCTTGTTTTCCAAGCGCATCGTCTTCAACCCCACCATTCCCATTAACGCCACGCCCGAATTCGTCACCAGCGGACTGAGTCTGGAGTGGAAGATTCGGGTCGAATTCGTCGTGCCCTCCTCGTCGGTGGATGACCCCGAGGGCGAAAGACGGGCGCAGGGGGGGCACCCCCTACTGGAAGAGATCTCGAAAGATGACCGCGGGGGGCTGGTCTTGGTGGCGGCCGAAAACCTGGAGTGTGAGAGCTTTGAGGTTGCCGTGCCACTCAAGGTTTATGGTGCCGTGGGCAACGGCCTTGAGAGGCTAGAGAGAGACGAAGCCGAGGAAGGCTTGGTGGTGTAGGCCTACGCCGCTTAGCAGCAAAATGGCTTTGGAAAACGGGAACGCTTCTATATGTATGAATACCGACCTGCCTACTTTTGAAAGACAGGGGAACGAGGCCCCAGGCAACGGGAGTTGGATAGATAGGGGCACCGGACATGCTTCACGCTTTTCTTGGAAGACATGTACGTACATAACGCCAGTCGCATGGCAAAGATGGCTGTTTCCAACGGCCTTGTATACATTGAGCACACAGGGCCACAGCTTGTCGAGCAGAGAGTCTTGTCCTTGGTCTTGGTCGGCGAACAACCAGGCCCAACCGTCTCGTCGCTCGCTACAGTGTATATTGACACTCTATGACCCATCTATACAAGCTCACCGTCTACACTATCAAGATGTCATGGCACTATGACACGGGTAGTCGCCCACGCCTTTTTCATTAGCCAACAGACTGCCCGGAAAACAACAGGCCCACGCACGAACTTGGCGTTTGTTCTCCCCATACCAGCCTGATTATCATTCCAACACGCCCAAACCGATATTTGCAAGCTGCGGCTATGGGGACTACCTGAACAAACCGAGTGAATTGTACCGTGACTCGCACATGGCACGCGTGGGTGCCGGGGGTGGCCACTCGATCGGCCGCTCACTTCATCAGGCGGGCAATGAAAGCTTCAGCCTCCACAATAACCCGATCTAAGTCATCCTCGTCGCAGTCCGTGGTCTCATCACAGAGTTCGGGGGTATCGGGGCTACAAAGGGGCGGGGGCCCCTTTTTTTCGGAACGGGACTGGAGGGCCAACTTGGCCGGCGATGTCGGGTCGGCCGGGCCGTCTCGCGATTCCTGGCTCGGACCTAACGGCCGGGCGGCACTTTCGATCTCGCCACGCGCCCGGGACTGCGTCTCCAGACCTTGGCCAGGGCAGGCGTCAGCTGCCTCGACGGCGAGACTGTGCCGTCTCCCCGCCGCTGGCTGGCAAGACCGGGACCGTCTCGTCTGGGCTTCGGTGCCGCCCGTGGCCTCGGGGGCTGGGTACAGGGGTGCGGGAGAAGCGCCCGGATGGATGTCGTTGGGCCATGCGAGCGAGTCGACCCCCTGGGCCGTCGTTTCTTGCTCGGCCTGCGCCCGTCGGTGCATTCTGCGCATGAGCTCGTCGACGGGAAGGGGCGCGTGCGCGAGCGCTTCAAAGACCTCGAGCGGGCACACCTTGCCGACGTCGAAGCAGAGGCGCAGGATGTCGGACTCGATGCCGGCGATGGCCATCTCGTTTCCCTCCGTCTGCGCCCGCAGCCTCTCGACCGTCGCCAGGCTGGCCTGCTGCCGGTACGAGACCTCGCGCACATGCGTCGTCATGTGGTGGCACACGCGGTGCTGCCGCCGCCGCCGCTTTTGGTACGCTGGGTTCGCGTGCTGCTGCTGCTGCTGCTGCTGCTGCTGCTGCTGCTGTTGCCACTGCTGCTGGGCCATGTGCGCGTACGCCTCCCGCAGAAGCTTGACGGCCAGGGTCAGCTCCTCCCTTTCCTCCTCCAGCTGGGGGAGCTGCGCCAACTGCTCCCGGAGCTGTCCGTTGAGGACCTCGTTTTCTTGCTCCGCCTGCGCGATGAGGGCGTACTGGCCGCCGAGATACGAGGCCATGGCGGCCGTCGAGGGAAACCCCAGAGCTTCCGGCAGGGCAAAACGCTCGGCCACCTCTTCGACCTCGCTCTGGGGGGTTCGTGGCGGGCATGTGTCAGCCGTGGCTTATATGGAGGACGCATACATTCAGGTCAAACTCACGTATGCATACTTCTCGCTCGAGATAATCGTTGGGCTTGCGCTCGGGGGGCTTGGGTAATGGTTGCACTTGAGCTTGCGGAAGGCCTTGGCTGCAAAGGGATCCATGCGAGTGTACCGCGCCTCAAAGGCGGGGGCGTCGACTCGGTCGGCGTCAATGCCCTCGGGTACGTACAAGATCGAGGGGCTCGTCGGTACGATGTAGTGCGGTGAGAGCTCACAGCCCTCTTCGTCGAATTGACGGTAGCCACGCTGAGGATACCGGGAGGGTCGGGGCCGCGCAGGCGGCGTCTCAGTGAGTTCAGGACTGGGCGGGCGGTGCCGCTGTTTAGCGGTGTCCTGTTGGCTTCCAGTTAGGAAGTGATACGTGACTGGGGGAAGGATACCCGTGGCCGTGGGAATGAGGCAATGGAGGAAGAAACCCAAAAGAAAGTGTCAAGCGGGGGTGAAAAGGGGATGATACTCGCCTCCTCGAGCGCGACTTTGGGATTATCCCATCGCTGGCAGCCTTTCGACCAGGCGAGAAAGGTGCAGGGAGAGATACAACCACTGGGCATACGTGCGTCCCCGTCCTCGCCGGCCTCCTCGTCCGGCTCAAAGGCGAAGTCCCCGCAGCAGGCGGCGAAAGCGTGTGTCGAGAGATCGTGGCCTGGCGGCGCCTCGAGGTGATCCGAGGGCGGGCGCTGGAGCTCAAAGAACGAATCGCGCGGGGAGTCACCCGTCGCGTTTCCGGATAAAAGGGCCTCGTCGACTTTGGCGAGCATGCTGACGGGGCAGGGACTTAGTTATAACTCGCAGGGTGTGCGAAAAGAAAAAAGAGGCCGGCCATTTCTTACTGTGTAACGTCCTGCTTGTTGCGCGGCGCCTCGTCGGCCGTCTTCACGTCCCCCCGAAGCTGAATCCATTCAAAGAGGGGGTCATCACCACCGTCGACAATGGGGCCTCTCATCTTATTATAGGCCTGTAGCATGGCATTGGAAATCGTGACGGGCTGGTTCTTGCCATCTTGTTGTGCAAAGGAACAGCCGGGCAGATACTGGGTGTAGGGACCTGTGAATGATTGGGTTCAGTTATGGGATTCATCCGCGCGCCCGAGAGAAAAGAGCCGGTCTACGCGCACAGGTAGTGTATGGAGAGGAAGCCCTTACCTCCTCTGATCATGTATTGCGCCATGGGGCTCGTAGGCGATCCCTGTGCGCGTTGTACCGACATCGCCATGCTCTTCGGCCTGTAGCCAGCAAAATAGCCGGGGCCGGCGGCAAGGCAAAGAGTACGGCAGTGGCGTAAGAGCCGAGGAGAAGATGGCCTTATGCCGACTCAGGGAAGAAAGAAAGAACGTGCAGCGGTCGTTGCTTGGCTTGGTCGAGCACATACTGCTTTGGCCAGCGCGTTTGCTTCCGGTGTTTGTTTGACAGACGAGGGGGCCCTTGGAGCAACAAGAGAACGCATACGGTTGCCTGGGAGGTGTACGCCAGACTGGGTTTCAAACCGCCTGGAGAAAACACACAGGCAGCAGAGGCCGCGAACGCCTTGCCCGGGCTTGGTAGAGAATCATCCTAAATCCAACCTGTGATGTGTACGTTGCCACCAACCAAGGAACTGATGTTGTTATCCGGAGCCTGCCGCACCACTGACATCCATCCACCGAGAATTCACTGCGGGTGCATCGGATGCCGCGCCTCACACATCGGTCTGGCCTCCAACGACACAGGTAGGCGGTGCGACTTCCTACCTGGGTTGTTTCCAGCCGCCCAGGCTTGTTACTATAATCGATGTGACGGGGCCTCGCCACCGCAACACTGGCTAGGTAGTACATCTAGTTTATGATACACTGCACAGCCCCAGCGGGGGGAGCGGGGGGTCAGTCAGTAGCTGCCTAGGGCATGTCAAGAGGCTTCTCGGCGCCCTCGGACGTTGGTGGCACGGGTGCGGGCTGAAGCGTCTCCGCCGGGACCTTTCGCCGCGGTCTCTTGAGTTCCTCCAGGGTCACACCATCAAGCTTGGTAATGCCCACAACCGGAGGCTCGCCCTTCCTCACAAACTCCCACTGGCCTTTGCGTCGTGGTTAGTAACTGGGAATTACTCGTTACGGGAGCAGGCGCGGTTCTCACCAGGCAATTTGTTCGCGGCCAAACGGAACGCGTCGCGGGCGACCTGCTCGTGAATCATGCCCTTCAGCTCCAAGACGATCTGGTTGACAGCTACTCGTGTAGCCCAGTGATCGAAGGAACCCTTTCCTTTACCCATACGCATCTAGAAGACAGCATCTTGAATCAGCGGCCCCGTCCGGCACGGCGCAGGACGGAAGGAGGGCGTCATACCTCGTTGCCGCTCACGAAAACACCAATATTGCAGTTCTTCCGCTTGTACAGACGGTATTTCTGCCCACGCAGCCGCGCCTTGATGGTGTCCTCGGCAATCTTCAGGTGCTGGGCACTTATCCGCCTGTGGTGGTCCGTCATGCGGAGCCCATAGTCGCCCCAAGCCACCTGGGTGCCCTTGGTCGACCCGCCCGTCGGGACCCGGACCCGTCCCTTCATCATCTTCTTCGTCCGCTTGATGGACGGCTCCAGCCAGGTGCCCGGCCGCGCGGCCGTGGCCGAGAACTGCCGGACATGGGGCGGCGCTGCGCATGCGGGCGGCGAGCGGGCGGCGATGGAGAAGCAAGGGCCCAGGACCGGTCGCGTGGTCGCGGGGGCGGCGATCGACAGGCCTCGGAAGGCGCCCGCGAGGCTCAAGGACGCATTCGGCCTCATGGTGGGCGGAGAGAGGGGTCGTGGTGGGATGGCTGTCGGGCCTCGACGTGATATCTGGAATTTTTGAGCCGACAGCGACGTTGAATCGGGAGCTTAGCAGCTGCCGTCCGCCAAGCCGACCACCGAGTAGCCGAGTACCAAAGTACCATTCCCCCATTAGCGTCAACTGCATCCCGTCCACATCTATAGTATGGGAAGTATGTACCCAAGTACCCCTAGTGGAATGGATGCCTGCTAGGCAGGCGCCGCCAATCCATTAAGCTCACCTTCTCTCAGCGCGTCATACGCGGTCGCGTCGCCCTCAGTGGAATTTGGGAGCTTTATAGTAACCACTTCCGCCCCAAAGCACCATCTATCCAGCCAACCTGTGCAGCACCGCACACGTTGTTCTTCCGGAGTTGAGCACGCTATCATCACGCCAACGCATCTCGCGTGAAATTGCACCATGCCTGCTGACATTCGCTCGTTTTTTGGGCCCAAAGGCGGTGCTGCGCCGGCTCCCAAGCCCGCGGCCAAGCCAGCGCCGAAGAAGACGGAAGAGGCTTCTTCAAAACGCAGAGGCAGTATGTCGGTCGACCAACGCCGCTTAAACTCGATACTAAGAAGCTTGCAGAAAACCGGAAAGTCGTGGGCGATGATAGCGACGACGACGAGGTCGTTGCTGTCGAGTGAGCCCCCCAGAAGCCCTGCTTCGTCTTACTGGAGCTAACTCGCCGCAGACCCAAAAAGCCCGTGACGCGCTCTACTCCCAAGAAGAATACTGCGTATGCTTGCTTCACCCTGGCTGCTTATGGTGGCACGGCTGACGTTTAGCAGGGAGAAGGAGGTCAAGGGCGCCGAGACAACAGCCAGCGAGTACTTCGCTTCCAGCAAAACCAAGGCCAAGCCTGCCGCAAAAGCCGAGCCAAAACTTGCCCCCGAGGCCAAACCAGCTGTGCGATCCAGTCCAAGAAAGACCCAGTCTGCCGCAGCTACGAAGAACACCCCTCAGACCAAGACACGGGGTGCTACTTTTAAGCGATACGATTTGGACGAGGACGAGGATGCATTTATGGATGACGACGCCCAGGGCGGTGATGACATCTTTGCTGCGGACGCTCGTGGCAGCAACAAACGGAAGAACGACGATTACGTGGAAGAGGAAAGTGATGAGGAAGTACTGCCCAAGCCCAAGCGGATGGCCTCACGTGCCAAGCCGTCGACCGACGACGATGTTGTCGAACTTGAAGCACCCAAACCCTCCCGGGCAAATAAGAAGAGAAAGACGCCGGCGTCGGAATCAGAGGAAGAAGACGACGAACCTGCCTCTAAGAAAAAGCCGGCTCCTAAGAAGCCAAGAGCTCCCAGAGCCAAGAAGGAAGAGGAACCCGAGGACGCGTCTATTCAGGCCATCTTTGACGATATCCCTACTGTCCGACCGCCTACGCCTCCTGCCAAAGACCCCAACGCCAAATTTGACTGGAGAAAGGCCCAGGCTGGTGGAGGCAACTCAGGGCCGCCTCCCAATCCCGTTGCTGACTTGCCGGAAGGAGAAGAAGAGTGTCTTTCCGGCCTCACATTCGTCTTCACCGGGCAGCTGAAGACCATTGCGCGTGAAGATGGCCAAGCCCTCGTCAAACGCTACGGCGGAAAGGTGACTGGCCAGCCCAGCAGCAAAACGAGCTACGTGGTTCTCGGCGACGATGCTGGCCCCAGTAAGCTGGCCAAGATTCAGAGCCATGGCCTTAAAACCATCGACGAGCACGGACTGTTCGAGTTGGTTCGACGTCTGCCTGCTGGTGGCGGAGGCGGCAAAGGTGCCGAGAAAGTGCGAGAGAAGCGCCAAAAGGAAGAGGAGAAGATCAAGCAGCAGGCGGCCGATATGGAACGGGAGGAGAAAGCCCGGAAACTCGAAGCAGAGAAGGCGCGTAAGCTTGCTGCTGCTCGTGGAGCAGTAGGCCCTTCTGCCGTTACCGCGGCCCCGGCCGCCCAACTCTGGACTGTCAAATACGCACCAACGCAACCCAGCCATATTTGCGGCAACAAGGCCGCGGTTGAGAAAATTCAAAACTGGCTGAGGAACTGGACAAAGTCGCGCAAGTACGACTTCCAGAAGCGCGGTGCAGACGGCATGGGCGGCTATCGTGCCATCCTTGTGTCAGGTCCACCGGGTATCGGCAAGACTACGGCGGCGCACCTTGCTGCCAAGCTCGAGGGCTACGACGTTCTGGAGCAAAACGCCAGTGATACACGCAGCAAGAAGATGGTGGAGGCAGGGCTCAGCGAGGTTATGAACAACACCTCGCTGGTCGGGTACTTCGCCGGGGACGGCAAAAAAGTCGACGCGGGCAAGAAGAAAATGGTGCTCATCATGGACGAAGTCGATGGCATGTCGGCCGGCGACCGTGGTGGTGTGGCCGCTCTGGCCAAGTTCTGCCGCAAGACGGACGTGCCACTGATTCTCATCTGCAACGAGAGACGGCTACCCAAGATGAAGCCGTTTGACAATCCCGGCGTTGTAGCCGACATCAAGTTCCAGCGGCCGACGGTCGAGCAAATCCGATCACGAATGATGACGGTCTGCCATCGCGAAGGTCTGAAGCTGACTCCTCAAGTTCTGGATGCCCTGATTGAAGGAAGCAACCGAGACATTCGGCAGATCATCAACATGATGTCGACTGTTAAACTCGACCAGTCGTCGATGAGTTACGACCAGAGCAAGGACATGTCGAAGGCTTGGGAGAAATCGATCGTGCTCAAGCCTTGGGACATTTGCCAGAAGATGCTGGGCTCCGGTCTCTTCTTACCGGCCAGCAAAGCCACTCTCAACGACAAGATCGAGCTATACTTCAACGATCACGAGTTCAGCTACCTCATGATTCAGGAGAACTACTTGCGGTGCAAGCCGGCCGCGGTGAGCTCCAATCAATACAACAGGCGTGAACAGAACCTCAAAGCCCTGGAGCTTATGGACAAAGCAGCAGAGAGCATCAGCGACGGCGACCTGGTTGACCGTATGATCCACGGCCCACAACAACACTGGAGTCTGATGCCTACGCATGCCGTCTTCAGCACGGTGAGGCCTGCGAGCTTCGTCTCGGGCTCCATGATAGGCTCCAACTTCACGTCCTGGCTCGGCATGAACAGCAAGTATAACAAGCTATCCAAATATGTGCGCGAGATACATGCGCACATGCGCATGCGCTCGTCGGGAGATGCCCACGAGATCCGCCAGCAGTACCTGCCCGTACTCTGGACGCAGCTCATCAAGCGCCTCGAGATTGAAGGCAAAGAGAGCGTCCCGGACATTATCGAGCTCATGGATAGCTATTTCCTCACCAGGGATGACTTTGACTGCATCAAGGAGCTGGGCGTTGGGCCCCAGAATGAGGAGTCCGTCACTATTGATTCCCAGGCCAAGGCGACCTTCACCAGGCTGTAAGTAGCTCCTGTCTGATCCGCCCTGCTTTCCTTACTAATTACCCCGGGCAGGTACAACGGGATGTCGCATCCCGTGCCGTTCATGAAGGCCAGTTCGGTGGCGGCACCGAAGAAAGCGGCTAAAGAGATGCCGGATCTGGAGGAGGCCATTGAAGAAGAGGATGAAGGGGACGTCCTGGAGCCGGTGGAAGCCGAGGATGACGACCTCAGCAAGGACAAGTATATCAAGCAACCTAAAGCCAAGGCCAAGCGGGCCCCAAAGAAGGCGGCTAAGGTGGCGGCTGAAGATGACGAGGACGAGGACGAGGCCAAGCCTCAGAAAGGACGAGGTAGACCCAAAGGCAGTGCTTCGAAGGGTAAGGTGAAGAAATGAGAGCGCGGACGGCGGATGCAACCGGTCACGCGCACAAATAGCCACTACTCCCCAGTCTTACCTATGGGGTGGAATCCTAGAATCGAGAGCGATTCAGCCCAGTCCTAGGGAGCATGCGAGATGACTACTTATGGTCCATGGCATTTGCGTGGTTTTCGGGTACCCTGGCCAGTGGCGTGCGCCGTGAAGAGCGTCGTCCTCGCCCCTTTCCAAAAAGTGCACGATTGCCTCGCGTATTATCAAACGCCTCACGAAGAGCCACGATAACGACACTCAATTCTCTCAGCCATGGAATCTTTCCCGGCTTTCATAATGAAGGCTCCCATGGATGGTAATGCATAAGTACCTAGGTACTTTCTCTCCCCGGCTTGTGGCCAGAAAGTCAAGTTCGCCCCTGCGCTCCTTCCTGCAATCAACCCACACAGTCAAAGGGTGGGTATGGAAGCGTAGACGGATTCGCAGTTTCCATCTGGGCTTCGTGTACTTGCTTACCTTATGTACCTACCCAAGTCCAAAGTCGACGCTTCCTTGCCATGTCGAACATGCCCTCAGAGGGAGCGCCATTAACTTCAAATGGCAGGTACGGTGTTGTGCCTCGATGAGGCGAAGAAACATTAACTAGCTTCCAAACCCGCTGTTCCATCCACTGAGCCGGGAGAGGACGATCGCACATAAATTATCTCCCCGGCTGCTATTCGCAACTTCGTTCCCCCACTGCCTCTTGATAATATGGAGGATTGCATTGATCTTGATGATTTTACTCTATCGTCTCCGGATCTAGGCCTTTCACTCTCCGTCTCTTCACATTTGTACACAACGCACCATTTCGCCCAAGGGACCACCTGCGAGGACGTTCGCTATCTTGTCCAGTCGGGCGACCTCGGATTTCTGCCTCCGACCGTGTGCCATCTCCAAATCATTGTGCTATTCGCGGGCTCACCTGCAGAAGAAATTGATTCTGGCATGGGTTTCTTGGAATTCCTCGCCCATTCAATATGTTCTTCCGAGGTCGGTTTGATTCTACGCAAATCCGGGAGTCATTGCTGATCTGGTGAAGCTTTGGCAAAGGCTCGGCTTGGCAATAGCGTGCACCAAAGTCCAATACGAGACCGAGGCCCCAGATACCCCCAACCTGTACTTTGAAATGGAACATCCGGACAAGTCAGAAGCATTGCTATCTCCGACGTGCATGATCACGCCTTGTATCGATGGCCTCGTCTGTCGGTTCGACTTCAACTCGCATCACGGCCGAGGCGAACGCGGCCGTCAGGGGTCGCGGTCTGGCCATGCGGGAGGTCCAGGGACACGCCGGGCCAGGCCCAACCGCTCGATCTCGCCGACACGACAAGCCCGAGCTGACCGAGAAGCGTCGACCGACCCTCCGAACCTGGCCCAGAATGACTTGGACCAGGTGAGCCAGCGGCGTCGGAAATGCACAGCGCTGCTGACCATTGCCGCTCTGTACAAAATAACAGGCATTGGCGCCAGGTTCCCTGGAGTCCGGGGGATGACTTCTGACTCTACAGCGCTCCTGGATCTAGCACCGGCCGTCTGCAATGCGCACTACATGAAGGTGAGGGAGGATTGTTGAAACTCGAACACCGGAAGCACCCCTACTGACCTACAACAGTCGCTCGCCGCCCATTGCCGGAGTTTCGCCCTCATATCAGACGTTCTTGTGCAAGCTGCGACATGGCGACCCTCCCTGCAAGAGAAAGTGGCCGCACTTGTTGAAAACCACGAGCCGGTGCTTGGTGTTGACGGCGGCCCTGACGACGAATATCGTCAGCCGTGTCCGGTTCAAAAACATCTTTGGCTGCTGACACAGTCAAGCCTGGACTCTAAGACCAAGACGATTGGGCAGCAAAATATATGCGCAACTACAGAAGCCATGATCGACGAACTTGAGATGAGCTTCTTCTTTGATGGTCTCTCCGAGGGTCTGCCAGAAGATGACGGCGCACAGCCTCTTCACAATGTGTACGACGACTGGAATTCTACGCAACACAACCCCTGGCAACTTTACGAGGCCAATTCTGGTAGTGATTTCGAGATTTCAGAGACATGACGAATAGGGGCAGGGGGTTGGCCACAAGTGGAAGCTTTATAAGGACCATATTTATACCGATGGACTGCCGTATTCTCATCTGGGTGAGATCAGCCAGGTAGATCAAGACTGGGTCCATGAGGACTCAGTGGGTGCACTATAGACTGGACCGAGAGAATAAACATGGGCATTTCAGGCCAAGAACGCAACCAAGGCAGTGACAAGGGAACTATCGAACCGGTAGAAGATTCATGGATAGGGAGAACATGGCGGGACGAGCTGGGTTATATTGACGCGTATCAAATGTACCAGAAATAAAGTGTTGATATTAGAAATGCCCCGGGAGAACCGCCATCAACCCGAGAAGTCGAGTTCATCGTAAGGATTTGGCCGCCCACGACAACATGTCGGCCGGCAGCTTCCGGAGAAGGTCGAGCCAGGCGGCATAGAGGCGCAGAACCGGTGGTGGGCCAGTTCTCGAGCTCTCGGCTTGCGAGAGGACAATGGCCGTCTATTGCGGTGGGACCGAGGGTTTGGAGTTGCAAGCAGCGTTGCGACAGGATGGCCGAGGGGGCTTATTTCTTGGCCGGGCCGCCCTTCTTGGGCTTCTTCTTCTTCTGCTCTGGCTTCATGGTGGCGAAGTGGATGTACCACATGAGGACAATTTCCGCAATGAGGGCAATCAGAACGACGATCAGAATGGTGAAGAGCTCAGGCTGGTCGTTCAGGACGGCGACGGCCTGGGGCGTAGCGCCGATGCTGGAGAACCAGTCGAACTGACCGGGGGCCATGATGTTGGAGTATTAGGAGCTGAGGCTGTAAGGTCGAAGGCGGCGGTGGTGGCGGCGGCGGCGACGACGACGACGGGACGTTCCGGACGTTTCTCTCGACGTTCAGAAGCGGGACGGATGGGAGGGGGGGGTATCGCGCGCGCGGGAAAAGAGAAGGACAAGAAGAATAAGGAGCGTGTTCAGAGACTACTACCGTGCACCAGTCACGAGCTGCAGGTTGGGGGGGAGGGAATGGGCGAGGAAACGACGGCGGAAAAGCAGCAAGAAAGAGGTAGGAAAAGCGACAACGACGGCGATGGAAAGGGCCACTGGGCCGGGAGAAAACAACCTTGTATGTAGATTAGGTAGTACCTCTGCTGGGTACATCTTACATTGGGAACACTGACGAACCCCCCGGTCTGTCCGTCCGTCTCTCTCTCTCGTCTGCTTTCCACCTTCGCAGGGCTGTGAGAGCGTCTCCAGGCATTCGAAACCAGCCCTGGGCCCATACATACACAGGCGCGCCCGCACACTCGGCGCGCAGCGAAGCGCCTCGTCCGAGGCTCCGCGGCCACGAGGGACGGGAGCGAGCGGGAGGCAGAGAAAGAGAGAGAGAGAGAGAGAGCCCTGGCAAGGAGACAGGATACATAGGATGTCCCAGACTATGCCTGGTTGGGCCCAAGGGGCCGGTGGACTTGCAACCCCCCTGGCGCAACCCGTGTTTCAGAGCTGCAGCAAGATGCCCATAGTCGACCGATGTGGTGGCGGCTCTGCGATCCCATGTGTGTGCGCCCGGTCGCTGGCAGGTGGGCCGGCCAGCCAAAAGCCAAGCCCCGTGTGGTCTACAGGGCTACAGAGAGGATCCATGGATATGTAGGTAGGTACTTATGTAAGGAAGTGTACCGAAGATGGGAGCCGGAGTCGCACAAGTAAGTGATGAATACCCCAAATGGGGGATCAATTGCCCGTCTTCCCCATTGAGAGGTTATGGAAGTTCACAGCTCCATGTATGTATGTATGTACATAAGAGGTGGGATAGATACAAAATGGATGCATGAGCTCCAGGTCGATACCCGGAATGGATCCCTGCTGGGATGGATTCCATCCTAGCGCGCGTCATTGGGGGCAGGACCAATGACAGCAGGCGACAAAAACGGCCAGAACGTTATGTACCTACATACCTACTTCCCTCTCGGGTGATTAGTATATCCGCCGGCCCAAAAAATTCCAATCCCGCCTTTCGAGGTTTGGAGGCGTGGGAACTGCCACGAAGCGAGGCAGCAAGCGAAGCTGGGCCCGTCCCCGTCATCCGCCATCGCCCTTGGACACTGCAGCTCCCTGGACCGACCGACTGACCGACCTTCCGAGGGCGCCATTCTGCACCCCCCCCCAACGGGCGAGGAGATGAGCGTGGCACGCCCCATGCAGTGTCTGCTGTCGAGGCGGTTCGCCGCCGCCGTCGTCCGGCCCGCCGTCGCAGCAACACCACCCCCGCCGCCGCCGACGGCATCATGCCGCGCCGCCCCCTTCCACAGCTCCGCGCCGCTCGACGCCCGTCGCCGGAAACGCTTCGCGAGCTTGCGCGCCGACGAGATGGGCCTGGTCACCCCCGAGAAGATCCAGGAGTTCACCGACGAGACCTTCCAGCCCTACACCAAGGAGGAGATCGAGGTCCTGCGGAAGCACTACTCGGCCGACCAGATGGAAGCCCTCGAGGCCGGTGAAGCCGCCATCGACCCCAAAGACCTGACCATACAAGGTCGTCTGCGCCGCGACGCCTACCAGCACCCTTACCTCGACGACTTCAGCCGCATAGCCCCCGTCATCGACAAAAAACCCAGAAGCAACATCCCCCCGCCCAACCTGGCCCACCTCCGCTGGATGACCGAAGACGAGTTCGTCGCCGATCTGGCTAAGTTCGCCAACGAGGCCAATCCCTCCGAGGCCAAAGCTTGGCTCGAGAGCCAGCTGGCCGACCCCGCGCTGGCTGAGGGTCACAAGCGATGGGTCGAGCAGGAGCTCATCCGGGTCACCAATCGGCTCCACCGCTCCATCGAGATGGGTGTCCAGGCCGCCGACAGCGCCGAGCTTCTCATGGAGCGCGGTATGTTGAACGACAACGACGCGCCCACCAACTCGGTCGTGGCGCCGGGGATTGGCAAGGATGTGCCCGGTGTAGCCGGCATCTACCAGAGCCCCATTGACCCTGAGGACGTCGGTTTGGACGACGAAGGCATCTACCAGGACCTTAAGAGACGTACCGGCATGTCGGTGAAGGAGATCTTGTCGCTCAAGGTCAAGGTCCTGGTGGTTCGCATGGTCGCCAACCAGACCCGTCTGGGCAAGATCCAAACCTTCTGGGTCATGGCCATCGCCGGTAATGGCAACGGCCGTCTGGGCATCGGCGAGGCCAAGTCGGTCGAGAACGGCGCGGCGACGCTGAAGGCGAAGCTGCTGGCCATCCGCAACATGAAGCCCATCCGCCGATACGAAGAGCGCACCATCTATGGCAACAGCCAGGCCAAGTTCGGAGCGACGGTCGTTCACCTCGAGGCGCGTCCGCCCGGTAAGCCCCTCCCCCCCTTGGTAGCGCGGAGGCGACGCCTCTCGGTGCTCATGCTGATTGACCCTCTTGTTGTCCCGTAGGATTCGGTCTCCGCGCTTCGGCTCGTCTCTTTGAGATGTTCCGCGCCTGCGGCATCCACGACATTGCCGCCAGGATGCCTCGTGCCCGGAGGCCCATGAACTCGGTCAAGGCCTGCTACGAGGCCCTGACCAACCAGCGGGACCCCAACGAGATCGCCATTGGCCGTGGCAAGAAGCTCGTCGATGTGCGCAAGGTATACTTCGGTGGCCAGGTGTACTAAGCCGTCGGCCGAGATGTATTCAATGCATGTACCAATACTGTAGATACCTAAGTCCCAGCATCATCGTCCCGCCTGTGCCCCGGTCCAGCGAGCCGGCAGTAGCTTGGGCCGCACAAGCGGCCCTCGGCCGGGGGGTCTCATCGAGTCTTCTGGGCATCACACGCCACGCTTCTCTGCGGGTGAGTTCTTGCTCGTGTTTCGCCAGCCATCTGCGCATGCTGTGCTTCGCCTGCGGGTACTTACATATATATGTTAGTACCTAAGTATGGACCTTACCTACGTATATGAGTACATAGGTACCTGGTACTTACTTACCTACCTCTTTCTCATATCCAACTGGTCCCACGTTCGACGTTCAGTCCTCGCCTCCATGTAATACCATCCCTCTCCCCAACACGCCCACTGCAAAGAAAAGGTTGCTATTCAACCCGCCTGCCACCAAGGACAACGGCTTTGCCCACGGCGACCTCTTCGCTAAATCCTCGGGTCGCCATCAACACGGCCGTACCAAGCCTGCCGAGTCGCATACGCTTGCCGAAGGCAACACCCCAGGGCTGTTGCCTGCCCACTGGTCTGAGGTCCAGCTTGAGGGGGTGGGGGGCGGACGAGAAGGCTCGCGAGGAGCACGCCGCCGCCATGGGCCAGCACCCCGAGGACAACAGCGACAGTAACAAACAACCGCAACGGCCAGGCTGAAGACGCCCGCCCTCCCCCTTCCATATGAGACCTGGCGCCTGGGACAATATCCAACCGCCCAAAGCTCCTGGGGCGCTCGCTCGGCTCAAACTCTTCCAGCCGTCACCCCTATTATACGCTAGCAAGATCAATTGGCGGGAAAACAGTGCCCGAAAGAGTAACTATCCTCTGGCTAACTTGGCAATAGCAAGCAGTGATGACTTGGCTAACCTTGAAACCATGAGATAATATCTGCCGAGTCTTCGTGCCACGGTTCCATATTATAGATTGAGTGTCGTTGTTTGTCATGTATACGATCCCAACCGGTAGAAATATCAAAGCCACTGGGGTCCTATAAAAAAACGTCTCGGTCACCACTACAGTGGTCGAACATGTTGGCTTTCTTCACGTGCTCATCACGTCTCCCCTAGACCGACGGTTTCGCCCTTCATCACTTGCCATCTTCCTACGTCAAGTGCAGTTAGGCTCTACACCTGGTTCTCCCGGGTTTGAATTCTGGTCAAAATCCATCAAGAGATGAATTCTTGTTAGGGTGAGCCTCGTAGTTCGCGAATTCCCCCGCTTTGCCTTGCCTTCTTCTTTCACGGCCACTCCATTCCCTCTTACCGGGTTTATACTCCGGTTCATCGCCTCGCGATGCGTCGCCTTCCTGTGCTTCCGACTTTTTGCATCTTTCCCACGAGGGACGTGCCAGGCGCTCTGCCTTGTGCTTTAAAGCACCTCGCCTCCACCTCCGCCTATCCAGATCCGGGCGTACCACCAGTTGCCACTCTGCATCATCTTGTCTTCCGAGAAAGGTCACAGTATTCGCCTTCCATTTTTACCCACATCTCGGCAGGAACGATGCATCTGCGAACGATCATTTCCTAGATGCTTTCTTTCACTTTCCCTCGCATTCCTTCTACAACCCATTCTTCACCCTGCCTTGCCTGTATTCTCAACCAGTTTCCTCTTTCTCTTTCTTAAAAACAACAACAACAACAAAACCGCCTCGCGGCTCATAACGCAGTAACAACTCGTCACCCCAACTGGTCTATCGTCATGGCCATCATCGAAGCGTACCACGGTATCAAGGTGGGCATTCGCGACGCGCGGGATCCTGCGCGCGACCTTCCCGAGTACCCCGACACCTCGGCCTCGGCGTCTGCGTCGACGTCGGGCAGGACGCCGGCGGCATCGTCGCGGTACGTCGCCTGCCGGGACGCGCAGGCGTTCCTCGTCCATCTCAGCGTCAGCGTAAGCAAAATTCGGGGTTCTTTCCCACTTCTATTTTCAGCGCGAGACCCCTCCCCCCCCCTTCCTGATGTACTCCCGTCGCGCTCTTGGCTCCGTGAAATACCCGTGCTGGAGAAGCATTTTTTCCCTGACCCCCCGGAGGACATGTAGAACGCGTACGACTTCGACCGGCCGCGGCCGCACTCGCTCAACTTGGCCGTCTTCATCGACGGCGTCTGGGCGGCCGGGAAGCTGTGCCGCGCCCCCGACGTCCGGACGCGGCCCTTCCGCGCCAACGTCGACCACCGGCTGCACAAGTATTTTGGCGGCACCTGGGCGCGGCAGCCCTTCCTCTTTTCGGGTCTCAAGACGGGTGAGTCTTCTTAAACGTCTCGCCCTCCCCCCGGTTCCCCCCTTTTCGGAGCCGCGTGCCCGCTTCGTCCCGGTGCCAACAAAGAAGACGGAGGTGTGGCAGGGGCAAGCCTTGCTAACCACATTGTCGCAGTCGACGACACGGACGAGGGCCGTCTGGAGGCAGAGGTACATATGGCCAGTACACTGGGGACAATCGAGGTCCGGGTTTTTCGCGTCAAGGAGCAAGGCATAGCAGCTTCTTTTCGGTCCGCCGACATGGGCCCCCGAGCCTTCGAGCTTGCCGAGGTGTCGCTCAAGGGACGGGCCATCACCCACGGGACCGTATTCGGCGATGGCGACAGGTGAGTATCTTCTCGAAAATGTTTCTTGCCTCCCTATGGGTTCAGGACTTCCCCCCTTCACCCACACCCCTGGCACCCAGGGTGGGTTGTCTTACCGAGGCGGTTCTTTCTGTACATCTCATGATTGTGTCTGTACCTGTATGGGGACTCGCTCCAGTTCTCCGCACTTACTAATTGCCACTCATGCCTAGCTTGGTCCACGAAGACGCCGACAATGATGTGATGATGCGGCATCGACAATGCGAAAACCTCGACGAGCACCCGATGGCTGTTTACCGCTTCAAATACCGCTCGCACGGTATGATGACCCTTTGACCTCCTCCCCCTCTGGTTTCTCATTTTCTATCCTTTATTCTTCTTCTTTCATCATTGGGAATTTGCAGCTGACGCGCCACTTTCCAGAGCTTCTTCAACTGATGGGCGTGATAAGCAAGCAAGACCTCCTCGCCTGCGCATCGCAAGAGCAAGAGCACACGCCACTGAACGAAGCACACGAGATCGAGAGTGATTCACCAAGAAGTCGCCATCGTACTTCCGTAAGCCACCCTTCCGGCCGTCTCCTTTGAATTGCACTCCAGCGGTGAGCATTACTAAGTATCACTATCTATAACAGACCAGGCGATCTTGGAACACCCAGGCGGAACAGAGTCGCGCTTCAAGCACCGCTGTGGTGGACTTGACTGATGAGCCCCCGGCCAAGCGAGCGCGCCTCAAAGGCAGCGGGGCCAATGGCACCATAGACCTAACTGACGATTGAAGACCCGAAAAAGAGGGAAAGCTGCAGGATAGAGGGCTGGGCGGAACTGGGAGGTGCTCCAGGCGGGAACTGTTTATGAGAACTTCCGTAGCCGGTATCAAGGGGCTGATCTGCCTGCCTCTCGACGCATCATATGAGGGGACAGGCGAATTGACACGGCTACCGGGGTCTCCTCAGCGCCGCTAATGTCTTTGTCATATACAAAGAGAGGTCAATTTTATCCAGAGCGGGTTTATTTCAAGTTTAGGAAAGATTTCCCTGACCTCCATCTATCCAACAAAGGTCCAGGGCCTTAAATATGCCCAACATGGTCTTTTCTAGACAACCTCCATGACATGGTCTTCCTGTGCGCCCTTGTTGCCCCCAGCGGCCGTGACGCAGTTATCCAGGTACGCCAGGCCGTGCTCCTCGAGAAGCTGGCAGGCCGCATCAGCGGCTTTGGTTTCCACCTCCTCCCTCTTGATGCCGTTCTCGACTACTACGACCAGCTTACCATCCACCCAGACTCGGCACACATAGCAGCTCGTTTCTCGCGTAGGATCCTGCCAGGTCTCGTAGCGGACTTTCCGGTGGACCACGAGCTCGCCCAGCTTGTTCTTGGGGTGGGGCAGACTGACCTGATCCCCCAGGAACCGCCGCAGGTAGCGAAGGATGCCGAAGCGCTCGGCGACTTCCCGACACGCCGCCATGTCGCCGCCCGTGTCCAGCCAGACGGCGCCCAGGACGCTCTCGAACATGTCCGAGAAGAACTTGGGGCTGCCGAGGCGCGCCAGGAGCGCCCAGGGGTAGGCCGGCGCGGTATCCAACGCCGCGCGCAGGGCGTCCGCCTGCCGCGCGAACCGCGCCGCGGTGCTCTTCTGGACTTCGGGGATCGTGGGGGAGTGGAACCTCATGAAGGCCCAAAAGGGGCGCCGGACCGTCGTCGTCGTCGTCGTCGTCGTCGCAGGGCCGGCGTCGACCCCGCGCCCGGCGACCGGCTCCGCCCCCCAGGCCTGGGCGAGGAAGCCGAGGAAGTCGGCGTTGACGCAGGCGGTGCGCAGCAGGTGCATGTCCTGCTCCGACAGGTCGTGCTGCCGGAGCTCCGCCACGACGACCTGGTCCAGGATGGCGTCGCCCAGGAACTCGAGGCGCTCCATGCACCCGCCCGCGCCCGTCGCGTCGTGGAAGGACCCGTGGGTCACGGCGGTGACGAGGAACGCCTTCTTCCGGAACGAGTGGCCCAGGAGCCCCTCCAACGGCTCCAGGTCGGCCGGCAGCCGCGGCACCTCGGGGATCTGGCCGCCGAGGGCTCGGTGGCTCGCCTCGAGATCCAGCCAGCCGATCTCGGGCACGAACAGACGGACGCAGTCGAGGGCTTTGGCCAGCCCGCCGTCCAGGTAGGCCACCCAAATGACCGCCTCGACCACGTCGGCCAGCGTCTTGGTCGACATCATGCGCGTGCCGCATTGCTCTTCGAGCGCAATCACGTCCTCGACGCAGAGCGGATCCCACTTGGCGGCAGTGAAGGCCTTTGCGAGGATGAACCGGTCCAGCCCGGTCTCGACGGCGGAGCGAAAGAGACGCGTGTTTGATACAATGCGGTCCTTCTTCTTGGACAGGTAGCCCTCGGGGAACGTGGGGTCTGCGTGATTACTGGGGTTAGGTGCCGACCGAATCCGTGTCAGGGACGGCCCCTGGGAGAGGGGGAGGGGGCACGGAAAGGACACTCACGATGGGCCATGACATTGATGGTTGCGAGGAACTTGAGCAACGAATCGCCCATGAACTCGTACTGTTCATAGCGCGTCGCTTCCCGGGCCTCCGGAGAGCTTATGGCGGTGACGACCTGCGAGAGATTGCTTATCTGCAGAGCATGCAGAACCGTCCGGCACAATTCGTACGCGACAAGGTATATTTCGAGCATGTGGGTGATGGAGGGCACCATCGACCCGAACAGGACGTTGGACATTGGCGTGGTATCAACACGACAGAGCGACAGCGGCCACGCTTCTCTGGAAGACTTGCCTGGGATCGTCAGGGGTTCCGGTGGCGGCGCCGGTATGGGGTGGAGGAAGTCCCGGCGCCTCGGCCACTTCTTGAGCACCAGCCATGGCTCATCGACTGGGCCCTCGCCCAGGTTGTAACCTTCCAGGTTGCGAAACAGGCCGTACGAGGGCCGCGAGGGGAGCCAATCTTGGTAGAGGAAGGGGGCGGGTGCGCCTCCGGCTCGCACGAGGAAGGGCAGTTCGCTCCTGTGCACCGCCAGTGCTTCTTGGGAAAACGTCTGCCCGCCAAGCTGGTCCAGGGAAACGGCGCCCTGGTTTGACTCGAACCCGACGACATATTGGCCGACGGCGCGGCGAAGGCGATGACCGTGGGCCAGCACGATCAGGGCCGCAGTCTGGTCGTGGCTGACGCTCGTCGCTCGCGTCATGTCTCCGAATTCCAACGTCCACGGCGTCGTGTCCCAGTACACGTGGAAATCGCGGATGTGTGGAAAGGGCACGGGCAGGGAAACGTTGAAGTCGCTGATGACTTCCAGGACGTGATCTCGCATCCGCAAGCGCCGCTGGTACAGCTTCCCCTCTGACCATGCGCGCGCAATACCGGGCCAGGGGTTCCATCGTTCGTTGACTTCGATGATGGAAGCTCGCCGGCTCTCGGAATTTCCGAAAAGCTCGTGGTCCTCTAACGGCATGAAGTGGTTATTCAGGAGCTTTTCCTCGTGAAGGACTCGACAGGCTTGGAGCGCGGCATCTTCGTAGGCTTTCTTCTCCGAGCACCAGGTCTGGCTGCTCCTGGTGCGTTGAACATTGGCAGGCAGGGATATGGGCAGGACCACTGTCGCCGCGATCCGTGGCGGCTCCCGCCCGTGCCCGGGGATTGTCTCGGTAAGATAGAAAGGCCTGGCATCGACATATTGTTGCGAGCCGATGGCGGCACAGAAGTGATCCAAGTGTGCCCTTGCCTGGTTGGCCTCGAGTTTGGCCCCAGTAACCTCATCACGGATGGGCGGGAGCGTATTCTCCTCGATGCTTTCCAGCTTGCCCATCTCCTGGACCTCTCGAAGCTCGTCAAGATATTGCTGTTTCATCTCCTCCTCGAGCTGGTTCCAGTTGCGAACCAGACTTGGATCATCCCTTTGGAACAGGAAAAGCTTCGAGTCTCGCATTCTAGCCCGCCCGCGCCTCTGTATGAACGACTTCAGGTCTGTTGGTTGATCGAAACAAATGACCATGTTACAGGCCGGAACGTCCACGCCTTCCTCCAGCACGCTGGTAGTCACCAAGATGTCCAACTTGCGTTCTCGGAACTTTTCGAGACCAGAAGAGCCCAAGCCGCGGTCAAGTTCGCCAAGTTCGCTGCCACGTACGGCGGTTCGCGAACCAACCATGGTCCCATACCGGAAACGATGACGGGTCAAGGGGTGAAGGGACAGAATGTGACCAAGTACGTTGACCGTGGCGGTTTGTTTCACAAAGATGATGCCGAGGGTGTCGTCTCCAAGTGTCACCAGCGTCTCTATTAGTGCCCGTGCCTTCGGCGAGATGGCGATGGCTTCGGGTGTCGGTTGTTGTATCCCGAGGTCTCGGAGTTTCGATGCCAAGTAGTGCCTTTCCATGTACTCCCGAGATGGTGCCAGAAGACCATTTTTCTCTACTGCGGAATCAAATTCGCTTATGGATCTGGCGATGTAGTAATCAGCGGCGTATGAACCTAGTTCTCTGCAGATCTCTTCGCTCTTCCCGTAAAGAGACTTGAGCTGCTGCAGAGTGTAGGTCTTGCGCTTTTTCAGTGCCGTCTCGAGCTCTTGGCGGCCGCGGTCCGTTTTGTCGTCCTTCTTCCAGCGGATGTAAGGATCTTGGTGTATGTTCTCGTCTAGGGACCAGTATAGTCGCCCGAGCTTTTCCATACTCGCCGTTGGGGCAAAACGGGCCGCGGCCGCCTCGGTGTCATCATACCTGACGCATATGAACTCGGGCGGTCTCACGAATGCCAAGAGCTCCTCCCGGTGCTTGGAAGGACTACGGCAGATCGCATCCAAGGTACCTTCGAGCTTCTCCAGAGCCCCGCCGGACGCAGACATGATGGGGCTCGCTGACAAGCCCAGGATAGAGGGAACGCTTAGCTGGGCTGTCTTGCGCTCATGGTATCTCTCCATAATCTTTGTGCCCGGGTGATTACGGGTACAGTTATGTGCTGCACGGACTTAGCAGACAACACTCTCAGACATAAAAGGGGGGCCCGACCTTCGTCAAAAACCAACAGTGATAAACAGTCCATACTAATGAAAGCATGGCCCAGGGCGTCACTGAGAATCTGATAGGTGGACACAACGACGGCAACATTCTCCAGGAAGACCTCCCAAATGGACGGGCTCGACCAAGCATCGATATTGTCCTCACCCGTCAGCATCTTAATCTGAACACTCGGAATCTGGGACTGGAGAACGTTGAATTGCTGATGGCAAAGAGTAACAGTGGGAACCAAGAACCAGACGACCTGGAAAGATCAACATGCATTCATTTCGGACGTAACTGATAAAGAGGAAATACCTTGGCGGGAGATCGCTCAAGCTCATGGCGGATCCGATACACGGCACTGCTTGGCTGTCAGTAAGCTTACTAACAGGCGGACGCAAAGGGGCCGGTATCCCTCCCAGGGGAATGTACACCTGAGTCTTGCCACTGCCAGTGTCCATCTGCAGAGATGAAGAGTCAGGTTTGTAACAACCCTGCATAAGGGCAGACTGGAGCCGAAACGTACTGCGACGATAATATTCCCGTCTAGGCTCTTGTCCAGCATCTCCAGTTGGTAGGCTCGCGCGTGTATCGTCGGCTCAGAGGGAGCTGGCGGTTCGCCGGTAGACTCGAGGACATTGTCAACCTCGGCTACCATTTCAGGTTCCGGCACATGAGCAACTGTAGCCGAGGGGTGCCTCTGCAAGTTTGCTCCCGGCACAGACAGCGAGCCCGGCAGCAAGGGACCATGATGGGTCATGATGGGCCGTGGGGAGGCCGGCGAGAGCCCGGGACGCCGTGAGGATCCGTGGCAGGGAGCTCGAGAAAGCGGGCGCGGGGAATGCCGTATGCAAAATAGCTGAAAACAGAGCAATAGAGAGGGACATTCGGGAAACCCAAAAGATAGGCAGTCGACTGATAATGCGGCCTACGTGGACGACCGAGGGAGGCCCAGCGAGACAAGGCTCTGCAATCAAAGCCAACCGCAGCAAGTAGCCAAAGTGGAAAAAGGGACGACAGCTCCGGAGCGAACCGACATGCAGCAGCACAGAGGCGCAAGATCACCAGCTTGGCTGCCAAATCCAACTCGTTCGTCGTGAGGATAACGGGGCGTTTATCGTACGGGATGCATATTGTGTCCGTACTGGGTACCAGTCCCCAGTGGAGGATTGCCGTCGCGAGGCCGTGTTGCAACGAGTTGGTGTGGTGGGTTGATTCTCATGACGCTTCACGCGGTTGCATAGGTACTTAGGCACCCGCAGGCTTTGCTTACCTGCCCTCCACAGGCACTCAGTGAGTACCATGGCTGCATACATGTATGTATGTATGTAAGTACATGACATTGGATCCAAACATGAGGTAAGTTGGAAGCACCTATGCAGATAAGTATGTACCTACAGTTTTACCCCGTTGGCACACGACAGTTCTTGTTGGCGGTGGGCCTTTTTCCCTTTCCACGCCCAACCCCCGTCCATTCATCCCTGCTCCCGTACCGTCGACATGAAGCTTTACGCGTCCGGCTTCAACGCGTGGAACCAACTGGTCTTCCACGACGCCGCCGGGCATGAAGAACCGGAAGATCTCGGTCGCTTTCGCTGCGTGCTGGAGGATCGCCTCATAGAGTCGCCTTATGCGTCCCTATCATGCACGGTTGGTACGGTTGACCCCCCTCGTGGCAATCGCCTGTGCGGGGGCTAAACGAATCCCCGGGTGTACCTACTTAGCCAATACCACGTCCGGCCTCGTGATGGCGGGAAGCCCTGAAGCCTGGCTACAGAAGGATTCCCTCCGCGCCGGGCTTCTGTCGTCGACGGCAGCGGTGGCGGGTAATGCCACGATTGCAGGTACTTGCGTCCCCGGTGCTGCGCCGTATTGGCTACCGACCCGGCCATCGCGACGGGCTGACCGGTTTCCAATGGCAATTGGCAGTTTATGACGGAGACCAGACCATCGACCAATACCAGTCCCTCGCACAGCTTGAGAAAGGTAGCCCTTGCCAGAGCTTCCGTGGCCTGCACGGCATTGTACAAGTCGTAGCGTACGAAACCGGTTTCGGGGCTTTGTCTAGAGATGGCCAGGTCTGGACCTGGGGCGACGAGAGATACGAAGCCTGCTTGGGAAGAGAGACTGGCCAGAGCCCGGCCCACGAGCCCGGGCTCGTGGATGACCTCGACGACTTGCCTACGGGCAAGATCAGGAAGATCGCGGCCGGCGGGTACCTCATGATGGCTCTGACTGCCGGAGACGACCTCTATGCTTGGGGAGGCCACCCAGGAGGACAGTCAGCCATCCTCGAGGCGGTGTCAAGCCGCCCAGCGCCCGTCGTCATAGAGGACAGCGACATCGCCGACTGTGCCATAGGCCAGTCCCACGCCCTGCTTCTCACCACCAGCGGAGACATCTTTGCTGCGGGCGACAATGCCCACGGACAGCTTGGGCTGCCTGGCGAGGTCATCACATCATGGAGCCGTGTGCCCGCCACTCTCGGGCAGAACGATGCACCTATGGCTGCGATAGCCGTCGCCTGTGGACCAAGGAATGCATTCGTCCTATGTAATCCATGAGACCTCGCAGTGCGTCCAAAGCATTTGCTCTCTTGGCCCTCTATGTCCCTCTATAGTACATGCGAGCATCCCTTGGCGGACGTGGCCACCACCCGCCATTACAGATTCGTCAGGTAGTCCTCAATCTCCTGAGGCGTCAGCTTCCGGAACCGAGGGCCGGTGGCTCCCTCAACGCCCTCGACGCCGAGAAGATGGTCTGCGGGGGGGCCGACAATGCCTGGTTTCTGTCAGCGGGCGTCACCGTGGTATTTGTAGGTGTGGGGGTTGTTTACCAATCTCAATGGTCTCGCCATTCATCTCGCCTTCGATAGTCTCCTTCAGGGTGAGCAGGGCGATGTGTACAGCGTCCTCCAGCTCCAGACCATCGGTGTATCTCTTCTCCAAAAAGGTCTTGGCCGACGCTGCGCTCTTGCCGATGGCTGTCGCCTTCCACGGGAAGTAGCTTCCCGAGGGGTCAACCTGGTACAGCATAGGGCCGCCCTTCAGGATGCCGCCCGTCTTGCCGTTCGGCTTCTTCTGGCCCTCTTCCTCCTCGGCTCCGGCCTCGGCCTCGGCCTGCTTCTCCTCGTCGGGCATGATGCCCTCGTCCCAGCCGGCAACCAGCAGACTGACGCCGTACGGCCGGACACCACCGGACTGGGTGGCAGCCTGCATCTCCCGGGCAATGTCCTGTACTAATATGCGGGTCGGGGGGTACTCGTTGTAGATGCGCTTGTAGTTGGTGTGGGAGACCTTGCGTGCGCGGTCGACGAGGACTCGGTAGTCGGGGCCCATGCCCGAGTAAACCATGCCGATGTTGGGGGTGATGAGGCTGATCTTGGAGAGGGACGACGGGTCGGCCAGCGGCGACGACGACTTCTTCTCGGTCGCCAGGACGATGCCGTTGGTGGCTTGGGGGCGTCAGTACGGGAGAGGGGACGCGGCGAAGGGCCCCCCAACGGGGCGAGGCTCACCTTTGATACCGAGAGCCGTCACACCCTGGTTGACGGCATTCAGGGCGTACTCTACGAAACGAAGCACCGGTCAGCGAGGCCCTCACGGGCGGGCGACGGCGTGGCCGCGACGACGACGAGACGGCGGCGACGTACCAATCTGCACCAGCTTTCCGCTGTTGGACAGGTCAGTTACGGCATAGTGGAGCTGCTGCTTCGCCCAAGGCGAGCTTACCTGGGGGAGAAGGTGGTCAGAGAGAAGGAGTATCGGTCTGCCATGGCTGCTGCTGGTCAAGCACACCGGGGGAGAGAATCCTGAGATGCGGGAGCGCGGGGCGGCGGGTGTCGATGCAGCGGGGAGGACGTTGTCGTCGTGGTTTGGGAGGAGGGTGGGAAGGCGAGGCTGTAGCTGTTCCCAGGTCGAAGCTTTGGTGGTGCAGTCAGTAATGCTCTATCGTACGGAGGAGTGGTACATGTTACTAGTGCCCGCCCAGGCAGGCACCGTGGGTTTGCGCGTTCGGGAGCTGCTCCTCTAAGCTGCCCAGGCTTTCTACTTCCTTAGCTAGAAGCCCGGCCGCCAGCTCAGCCCGGGCCCGCACGGTCATGGGCATAGATCAATACCTCCCCGGATATGTACCTCCTCATTGGACAAGAGCATAGCTACAACGTATTGCCCTCCTACAAGGGATACCTCCTACCTGATCCCATACCCATGGGATTCTAGGGAAGTAAGGTAAATACTTACTACATAACAAACCTACTCCCATACCTCCAGCAGTTGTATGCATAAGTATGTAGTATGTACATACGTGGTAAGAAGTATGGGATGTAATGTAGCTCCCAGGCGGTCGAGCCCAGCTCCAGTTCCGGCGCTCCAGTAGGGGCTGGTGGGGATCATTGGAGTTCCCCTACATCGATGGAGGACCTAGGTAGCGCGCCCGCTGATATGGGATCCCATGGGAATGGGAACCCTACGGACTCCCGGCCATGCTCCTACTAAATTCCGATCCTGCCTGGCCGGAAGCGTTCCAAGCCTGGGATGAGGTACTTGTAGTACCTATGTCTATACCTCCTACAGGGCTACATAGAGGTAGGTGCCGCCAGTGGGATGAGGTACTTTATGAGGTACCTACATGACCTACTAGGTGCCCACCATTCCGCGCAACCGCCAAAGCCCGCACTGATGAAAATGGCTTCTCCCCGCCGCCTGTCAGTTCCCGTGTCTCTAACCCCGTTGCTACCCATCAACGCAAAATCCAGCATCGCCATATTCGTCCCGGTGGTCGCTCCGGGCGCGACACCGGAGCGGAATTCTATGACGAACCCAGCCGGACAACTTGCCCAGGTATTTAAACGCAAGCTCTTGGTGCGACGTCTGACGCTGTCCAATCAGCGTGGCGAAAAGTGGACAGCGCGCGATCTGGAGAGCCGTCAAAAGTCCGCCGCTTTTTTGTCACGAGACGGTAGCCACTTCCGGTGAAATGTTTCTTTGAGTTTCTTGTCATCACACCCTTCCCGAACCACGCCCCCCCTTCATTCCTTGCCGACTGCGCTGCTTTGGACGCCTCGTCTTACAAGAACCCGGCCCCCCAGCAATTCCTCAGAGCATGGCAACATCGCCCTCGAAGTCGAGCATCCGTCACGGTGAGGATTGAATCGCGGTCCCCACCTACACGCCCTCCTGCGGCCTGTCTTACTATCCATCCATCCCCTTATTTCCTCTCCGCTAGTCGCATACATCTTTTGCCGTGTCTGCTTGTTCTATACAGCTCTCCCCGCCAACCTTTTTTGTTCTGCTCTTCCTTGACACCATGGACCCGGATTGGGACGCCCATGAGAACGCGCCGGGCGCCTTTCCTGCCGAGGAGCATCAGGACACGCATGCGCAAGCTGATGAGGTTGACCCCGAGCAAGATCCCAACGCTCGCCAATGTCGGTTCTGTTTGGCCTACGTAGCTCCGAGCTACGAACGAGGCCTGGGCCAGCTCATGGGAAACAGCCGAGGGAAGCGGGTCTATTACGACGAGGACTGCGGCTATCTGATTTCCCCTTGTCTTTGCAAGGGCGGCCAGAGATACGTCCACGAGGGATGCCTGCAGCAGTGGCGGTACTCGCAGGTCGGCATGAACAGCCAGTTTCAGTGCCCGACCTGTTCGTACAAGTACAAGCTGGAGAGGATGACGTGGGCCAACAGGATCCGGAGCCCCGTGTTGGCCTTCCTGCTCGCTGTCCTCATCGTCGTACTGAGCATCTTTCTCCTGGGCTTTGTGGCCGACCCGATCCTCGATTTTTGGCTGAATCGCTTCGGCCCCGTCGTCGAAGGCATAGGCGTTTTCGACGCCGGCTTGGAAGATGAGCTGCCGCTGCCCACCATTGACGAAGAGGGATGGCTCTTCCACTTTCTCAAGGGCACTTTCTCCCTTGGCCTCTTCGGCGCCGTCAAGGCTATTTTCGCCATGAGCCCTTGGCAATGGTGGAATTACCGTGCCTCGGGCATCCTCGGCGGGAATGGCCGGCGACGACGTGCCGGGACCGGACGCGAGAGGATGGAAAACATCAACACGTATCTGATTCTGATCGGGGTGGCAACGGTGTTCTGGGTAAGTGCGCACGCGTTGGACGGCTTGAGAAAAGGGACGGTGGGGGCTAACATGTCAAAGGCTGTCTGGAAAGGGACCAGAAAGTGGACGCAACGCACCCTCGACATGGCAAGCCAGAGGGTGTTGAATGTACAGGAAGATGAGGACGACGAAGATGACGAGGCCGCCGGCCCGGCTGAGGAACGGAAAGACCAGTGATGGCCCGCCAGTCAGCCGGCCGTCGCCCATGATGCGAGCTGATGAGGCCTGGCCAGCCGGTAGCGAACCCGCACACTCTTAAGTTGCCGCGAAGCTTCTCTTCCATATCGTGTCAACTAGTCTGTGTGCGGATATGCATTGCCCTGCAACTGTCTTTGGGTCAGAGCGTCTTGCGCTGGCCCTTCTGAGACTCGGTTCTTGGCTGCCAATCCTGAAACCATGCGTCGGTGGCTCTTTGGAGCTCAACTGTACATATGGCCGCCGCCCGTCCCCCGTGGACTGCAGTCGGGCGGTGGTCCGGCATGCAGATTGGCACATACAGAACAAACGTATGTACATATATAGGTAGTCGGATAGGCGATTGAATTATACACGTGAAAGGGAGGTTTCCTTTGAAACATCGAGGGGCCCGGAGGGGTCCCGCGTCTGCCACTCATCCTCGCTGATTCTTTCTCTGCGCGCTCGCCAGCGCCGAAATACGCCGGGAAAGGGGGAAGGAAACCTGGGTGTCCCTGGGCCGTCCTCGTGTGCGATTGTATAGTACCTTTTCACCCTCCAAAGGTTCGTAGTCGGCCCCCCATTAAGGTTGTTTCTGCTGCAGTTCTGTCTGTGTGGGACCGCCGTTGTCCCGCTGGCCGCCTGCAATTGGCCGAGGCCAAAAGCCAAGCCGACAGATTGTTAAATTACACGAACCCAACTGCAGTTTCACTTCCCGTATCCCATACATCTATGTATGCATCCATCACTTAGCCTCCGGCGACACCTGCAATGCGCGCGCTGAGCTGAGTGAGCAATTGCTGTCTTTTTCGGGGGAAACCAGAATGCAGTTTGGACGACATTGAACCCCCTTTGCTATTAGCAAACCTGCCTCTGAATGCGGCTTCGGTGATCGATGCGACGCCGCCCGCTTGTCCTTATCTCGTTCTAACCTACCAAGCGCCCCTCTGGTCTCGCCGTCCCTCCCCCCATTTAACCTCCTTTCGGGTTGCGTCGAGTCGAGCAGAGCGAGCCCTCCCGTCGAGAACTTCCCACCACCGCGCTACCGAGCCGAGACCTTAGCGACCGCTGTCGTCGGCGCCGACCCTCTTCGTCACTACCATTCGCTCCCGCCCCCTGCGCCTGGAGCCAGCGGACGTTGGAGCCCTCATCACACCCCCCTCCTTCCCTACGAATCGAAACGTCGCGGGACGTTGCCCGCCGATTGCATACTTTGCAGGTCGCATCGCGATACGGCATATTTTGTTCCAACGCACTGCGATTCCAGCACACGGCCCCCTCGGTCGCTACCGCTTTACATTTACTCCCCCGCGACTCGGCGCTGTCGGTGCTTCGACCCGACGGTCCACGATGCATCTGCCGTACCCCCCGCGCAAGAGCTCGAACCCGCCACCGTACATGCCACGCTCCTCGAGGCTGCCCGCATACCGCAGGAATCGACTTCGCGTGGCCGGCGTGGTTCTCTTGGCAGTCGTTGCTTTGATATGGCTGTTCTCCGGCAGCAGTAAATCGAAACCGAGCTCTACGCGGTCCATTTCGGGCAAACCCCCGGTGGTGCTCGTCACGGCATTCGAGGAGAAGGGCGTTAGTGCCGACTACATTAAGAGCATTAAGGACAACCGGAAACAATACGCCGCGAAGCACGGTAAGCAAAAGCCCCGCCGCCCGCCATGGGGGATTTTGACGGCTGCTGACACGACCGTACCAGGCTACGAGACGCACCTGGTGCCGGCTACCTTTTACGATGTTCAAGGCGCACCCACGTCCTGGGCCAAGGTAACGGCGATGCGCCACGCCATGGCTCAGTTTCCCAATGCCAAGTTCTTCTGGTACCTGGACCAGAACTCGCTCATCGTGAACCCCAACTTGAAGGTCGAGGACCACATCATGGGCGCCAAGCACCTTGAGGCCAACATGATCAAGGACCTGCCCGTCGTGCCGCCGGACAGCATCATCAAGACCTTCTCCCACCTCAAGGGGGACGACGTCGCCTTTGTGGTGACGCAGGACAAGGAGGGTCTGTCTGCCGGCAGCTTCATAATAAGAAACGGAGACTGGGCCGAGTTCTTCCTGGACACGTGGTTTGATCCGCTGTACCGGAGCTACAACTTCCAGAAGGCAGAAACGCACGCTTTGGTACGGCACGCACCACGCGCCCCATAGCCACGCGGACCCGAACTGACATAGTCGAGCAGGAACACATTGTGCAATGGCACCCCACGATCCTCTCCAAGCTCGCCATCGTCCCGCAGCGGTTGATCAACTCGTACAGCAGGAACAAGCACGGCGCCGAGTACCAGGAGGGCGACATTGTTGTACGGTTCCCTGGCTGCACTTCGGGCTCCACCTCGGCCCCGGGCGAGGCCAAGTGCGACGAAGAGGCGCGCCGGTTCCTGCCGAAAGTGAAGCAGGCATTCGAGCGGGCGTAACGGCGCCCGCTCCATGCCGCACACACGGGCGTAGGACAGACGAAGCCGGCCCGGCCATCTCATGAGATTGGGATCACGCAGGCGACGATAGACGACGAGCCAAGTCGTTATTTGAGGACCATGCATCTGCTGGGGATCTTTCGGTCTGGACGGTTGAGAGGGGCGTAACAGGCCTACCATATCTGGAATGCGGAATGTAGCATTTACAACGGTGTTCTGCGTACCTGTAGTGCAAGGCTCGGAGTTTTAATGCACACACGATCAAGACCAATGGCACCATGGCATGAGGAGGCCTTGGTGGTATATACGGCCAGGCCTTTGTGATGTAGAACTAGTATGCAGTCGGACGAGGGGGGGTCCTGTTAAAGCATGGATCCGCGGGTTCCGTGTCGGGAATCGGGGATGGATGGATGATCCATCTACATTACGGAGAGCCCAGATGGTGGGCCCAGGAGCATGAGTTAATATGGGTGGGGGGGACCTTTTTCGGCGCCGGTATCCGCGGGATGAAGACGCGGAGCTCTGGCCGGACGAGGTAGCCCTGCTCGCCTGGCCATAGATCAAGAAGAGGCGTAAGTGGAAAGGGTCTTGGGGGAGTGGACGTGTATGTAGAACAGCCGGTGGCCAAAATAGGAAAGAAAGGACCTAAAGTGCTTTTCCTCCTGCAGATAGACGAGGGCGCTTCTTACCTACATACTAATGGATCGGTATACTGAGGGTATGATAGTCGTCCACTAACGCACAAGTTGTCGATCCCTAGGGTACCTGCAAATCGTAAAAACCGGCCTCTCGGCAACTTGAGCATGGGTTGGATTCTAGAAGCCGAGATGGTCGTAAGTAGAGAGCCCGGAAGTGGCAGTTGTGACCACTCAGGTGCCAGATAAAAGTCAGCCAGGGAAACGACTCGGATCAGATAAGATGTGGAGAGCTCGCACTCGCGACGGGAGCCGCGGGTCGCTAAAAAAGAAGCAGCCGGGGCCGCCCCCCTCATCCGTCATCCGAACATGGTCTCCTCCATGTTCTGTTGCGTGTTGCAAAGTGGGATGGTACATACATACCTACCCGACACTCCGATTGAGGCGAGACTTAGAGGGAGGGGGAGGGGGGGAGGCGTTCCGCGGGTTGCCTTGCTCATTGATGCGAACTCCCCCTCCCTTCCATTGCCGCGGCTCGTCATTCGTCCTTTTGCAGGAGGGGGTTAAGGGAGGAAGGAGGGAGGCACTTGGTCAAGGATGCCGTACACACACATACACACACATATGGGATAGGTCTGACTCTCTCTCTCTCTCTCACCTACCTACCTACCTACTTAGGTACATGGACACGCATTGTGATGGCATCCATGCATATGGACGGATTCAGGATCGATGCATGTGAAAACG
Source organism: Nigrospora osmanthi (assembly GCA_029489945.1). Taxonomy (NCBI): domain Eukaryota; kingdom Fungi; phylum Ascomycota; class Sordariomycetes; order Amphisphaeriales; family Apiosporaceae; genus Nigrospora; species Nigrospora osmanthi. Next base: position 4,855,138 of record CP120494.1, on the reverse strand, counting down.
ATACGGGCCCCCCCTGTCACTTGGACGGCCACGTCCGGCGGCCGCGCGCACTGGAGACCAGAAACTGGAAACTGGGGGCGGGCAGGGATCCCGCTGGGAACCTTAGACGGCCAACCTTAGCTTCCAGCCAGTGGGACCTAATTAGCGTGCCTCCCGCCAGCAGTGCAACGCCCGGAGATAAATGCAGAGGCATCGCCAGCCGAGGTCGTCCCAAAGAGAAACGCTGCCAGCTCCGACTTATACAGCGCTCACGATACATTCACTCACTCACTTACTGCACCTCCCCATTGGTCCCTCTCGCACCAGCATCGAGCACCAATCCCTCGCCCACCACTCGAGCGAACCCATTGCGAGCGCCTTGTTGACTCGGGCTTGGGACAGAACTGGACGTGTCCATCCAACAGAACCTCAGACTAGCGACGACCATGCCGGGCTCCTCACGTATGCCCGTTAGCTTGCGGGACAGCTTCAACGTTGTCGCGCGACACCGCCCCAACAATGTAGCGGCGCTGGTGAGCCTTGACATGTAAGTTGTAACTTCGGTCCCCCCTCCATGCGACCCGCCGTGGCTTACTTTCCTCTCCTCCCTCGCCCAGGTTGCGCAATGTCGTCTTCTTCTTCTTCGTGCTCCGCATCCTCCGGCGCACCTTCTGGAAGCTCAAGGGCCGCGGCATCATCGGCGCCGCCGTCGAGCTGTACACCGACGTCCGCCGCGTCCTCTACGGCTACTTCCTGCGGGCCCCGGGCGTGCGGTCGCAGGTGCGCAAGCAGGTCGGCGAGGCCCTGGGCAAGATGGAGAACAAGATCGTCCCGGCCGGCGGCACGCGCTACCTGGCCCTGCCCAAGGAGCCGTGGACCGACGAGGCCCTGCGCGCCGAGCTCGAGGCCCTGGCCACCATGGACCACACACGCTGGGAGGACGGCTACGTCTCGGGTGCCGTCTACCACGGCGAGGAGGACCTGCTCAAGCTGCAGACCGAGGCCTACGGCAAGTTCACCGTCGCGAACCCCATCCACCCCGACGTTTTCCCCGGCGTGAGGAAGATGGAGGCCGAGGTCGTCGCCATGGTCCTGTCCATGTTTCACGCCCCGCCGAATGCCGCCGGCGTCTCGACCAGCGGTGGCACCGAGAGCATCCTCATGGCCTGCCTGAGCGCGAGACAGAAGGCCTACGTCGAGAGGGGCGTGACCGAGCCCGAAATGTACGTACCCCCCCTCCTGGTGGCCGACTCTCGTGCCGAAAGTACACCCAACGTGCTGACCTGCCGATAGGATCCTGCCCGACACTGCACACACGGCCTTTCGGAAGGCGGGAGAGTACTTCAAGATCAAGATCCACCTAGTGCCCTGCCCTGCGCCCTCCTACCAGGTCGACGTCCACCGGGTCTCGCGCCTGATCAACAGCAATACCGTTCTTCTCGTGGGCTCGGCGCCCAACTTCCCTCACGGCATCATCGATGACATCGCGGCGCTGTCCAAGCTCGCCGTCAAGCGCCGCCTCCCCCTCCACGTCGACTGCTGCCTGGGCTCCTTCCTGGTCCCGTTCCTGGAGAAGGCCGGCTTCGAGACGGAGCCCTTCGACTTCCGGCTCAAGGGCGTCACGTCCATCAGCTGCGACACCCACAAGTACGGCTTCGCGCCCAAGGGCAACTCGACGGTCCTGTACCGCACCCAGGAGCTGCGCAAGTACCAGTACTTCGTGTCGCCCGACTGGAGCGGCGGCGTCTACGCCTCGCCGGGCATTGCCGGCTCGCGGCCCGGCGCCCTGATTGCCGGCTGCTGGACCAGCATGATGCGCGTGGGCGAGCCGGGCTACCTCGACGCCTGTGTCGAGATCGTGGGCTGCGCCAAGAAGATCGCCGAGCACATTGCCTCGTCACCGCCCCTGGCGGCCGAGCTGCAAATCATCGGCCGGCCCCTCGTGAGCGTCGTGGCCTTCACGGCGCGCAACCTCAACATCTACGACATCGCCGACGCCATGTCGAGCAAGGGCTGGCACCTCAACGCCCTTCAGAACCCGCCCGCCATGCACGTCGCCGTCACCAAGCCCATCGCCAAGGTCTGGGAGCAGCTCATGGCCGACCTCGAGTTCGTCGTCGAGGCCGAGCGCGAGAAGGAGCGCGTCCGCGCCGTCGAGGGCAAGGCCAAGGGCGCCGCCACCGGCGACAGCGCCGCCCTCTACGGCGTCGCCGGCAGCCTGCCCAACAAGAGCGTCGTCGTCGACCTGGCGACGGGCTTCCTGGATCTCCTGTACAAGGCGTAGAGACCGCCCGGGTGGATCCTCCCTGGTGCCATGTCCCACGCGTGGCAGAATCCGGGGCTGAGGGTGGAGCCGTGGCGGATTTCGCGTTTGGGAAAGGGATGGAGTATGGGGCATGGGGGGGTGGCGGTGGGGGGAGGGGGATTTATCGTGGGGAAGTTCTCTATTCCGGCCAACCAGCATTGCGTACACGTCGGAGCAACCGCCAGGGTTGGAAGAGCGTGATGTCTCATTTGTATACATAGTCATGGAGTCGCACCGGGGGACCTGTTTGTTTTTTCGCGACGGAGTACGCATTTTGGCCCTCCTGTTGCTGTTTCCAGCGCCGCGGCTTGCTTGGGAGTTTGGGGGGTGGGTTTTCCACATCAAGATGTACTCATCGATAATGAACCACGGAGCGGTTTTGCAGTATGAATCACCAAGATGGCTTGTCTCTTTGTCATGGTTGTGAACCTAAGTTGGCACTATATAGGTGACCACTTGTTTTCGGGGCTACAAGTTCCCTTTCACCTGGGACGTGGAGCTATGGCTTGTAATGTGCAGAGCGCCCTCCTCCCTTTCTTCAGAACCAACCCGGCGGGGGGGCGTACTTACCAAAAGTACCCCGGATATGATGATGCCTGCTTCCTAGCAGAGGCGCAGACCACCAGTCCAAGCCGCCCGTTCCCCTGTGAACGCCGGTTCCGGAAATCATTTCATGTTCAACGTCACCAGGGGCCTCCTCCCGCCTCAATACTTTCCCATTGGGAGGTGGGCTGTTGACCCGTTGTCGCCCCCTGGCGATCCACCAAATGCACTTCACCCCTCCTCGTCTTGCTTCTTCCAAACAGCCTTCTAAGCATGGCGCCAATAACCATTCGCGTTCGCCACGTGCCGACGCAAGTCAAAATTGCTTTATAGCAATCACAGTCCCATGAACGTCGATTTCCTGGACCATCGCCGCTGCGTCCGAGCCATGCCAGCCCCCCGGGGGGGGGGGGGGGCTGACGGGTATGCAACCCAAAGCCTCAGTCCCTGCGTCAAGGCAGAAGGCATGCGTCGCCAGGAAACCAAGGATCTCGTCCTAGAGCTCACCACCACTCTCATCACGGCTGAACTTGGCGTTGTCATCGTTGACCATGGAGGCTGTATCGCCGACCTGCTTACGCTCCGATACTTCGAATACTTTGAGCCTCTTCTTTCCCTGCCTCAACGCCAATCCTTGGGAGTGCCAACCCCTCATGACTGCTGATTGCTATTGCAGAGGCTCCGAGGAACTGGACAGACGGTTCAGGTGCAGGTAGACGTCGGTTCCGTATCTACCGCCGCGTCAGTCTTAGTCCTTTAGGAGGGGTGGTGAAGACCGAAGCAAGCCGGCGCACTTACCCTTCCATGCTGATCAGCTTGAGATCTCCTCCGAAATACCGAGCGTACAGTCGCGAGATGGGCAATCCATAGCCAAACCCTGCCATGGGCGCTTTGAAATCGCTCTTATCGAAGTCGGGGTCCAGGTTGGGGGTGCGGTCGACCGTCGTGTACATGTAAGTCCAGACCAGGGGAATGGCACTGCGGGGTATGCCGCCGCCCTCGTCCGAGATCTTGATGGTGATATCCTCGCGGCCCTCGGCCACGATGACTTTGGTTACGGGGAATTCCTGCTTGTCCTGGCCGTGCGTCTCGACCACGGCACGGAGCGAGTTCTTCAAGGTCTCGAAGAGCATATGCGACAAGTGGCCGGGGACGTACATGAAGTTAAGGTTCGGGTTGCAGACCAGCTGGATCTTGGGGGCTTCGAAGAGACCGTAGTGGTCCTCGCAGACGAAACGGGCATTCTCGATGGCCTCTTGCGCCAGGTCCCGCACATTCGTTTTGGTGCAAATAATGCCGACGTAGGTGGGGTCCCGGTGATGGCTCTGGTCGGTCAAAGCGATGTGCTGCCCGATGAGCATCCGGATGCCTATGCGGGACATGTAGAAGCGGTCGAGGAAGGATTGTATGTTGTTATCGATTTGCATCCGCTGTCGCTTGCGCTTGTACTCGAGGATGCCCTGGGCCATGGTGGTGACGACGCCGTCATGCCGCCGCTTGATCTTGTTAAGAGTCTGGGAGAATCGTTGGTTGTAGGCCTGCAGGTCGGGCGGCCAGTCGCCCGAGTCGTCCACCATGGCAAAGTATCTCCTGGCGGCCTGCGGTTTCTTGGTCAGGCCGGCGCCCTCGTGGTGCATCGAGGCGTACTGGCCCTCCTCTATGCTCGGATTCGGCGTGGCCTCGGACAGCAGGGCCGAGTTCTTGCCGTTGTACTTGCTCGACTTCAGGAGGCGTTGTTTAACGTCCCTGTCCAGGTCGGGGCGCGAAAGAGTGGTGATTTCCTGGTGTCACATGTCAGTGGATGAGTCATTTGGGCCCTGGCAGGGGACGAGGGAGGACGCGAAGGAGGAGGAGGGGGGGGAGGGCGCACCTCGAACGACTGCGCATACCAATCGGCCACGCGCCTGACCGACGGCATCTCGTTAAGTCCATCGGGGAGGGTGTTGAGTTCCTGGACGCGGTGGGCGAGGCGGATGGGCAGCTCTTCGGCGAGGAATTGCGAGGCGCGGAACAGGGTGCCTGGGGGCGGGTGCAGGGCAAGACAGTCAGTGCCGGCGACTCCCCCGGAAACGGCGCGGACGGGGCGTAAGGGCCAATGTGCATACCAACAGACGGCTTCTCGCCAAACTGGACCATCTGCCTCAAGCTCACACCCGTTGCCGGGAAGTTGGAGTAGTGCTTGATGGTGTCCATCAGACGAGCCGACGCCTTCCACGACATGGCGGGCAAAACGGAGCGGAGCGCTCGGGGGGCGGCGGGAGCTGGAGCAATTCACTGGCTGTCTGTCTGTCGGGCGCCGTGGAGGTGGTGACAGATACTGGGGGAAGGGGGAAAGATCAGGAGAAAGCGGCGGCGAGACGACGGGCAGCGCGTCTCCATGGAGCGGGAAGACTGGGCTGGGCTGGGCTGGTCGTGTGAGGTGAGGACGCAGCGCCCGCTTCGGCAACGCCTCTGAACAATGGGACTGACTACGAGCTATGTATGGATGTACGGAGTGCTGGCTCGCATGCCATAGCCGACAAGTAGCTGGTGCCAGGCCCTTGTGGTTGGGCGATGGGGGAGAGCTAAAAGCGAGACCCTGGTCAGGATGGCTGGCCCCGCGAGCTTATGACGGAATCCGGGCGTACGCAGTGCCGAGGCTCTTGGGCGAGGGTGCAGACAACATTCCGTTCGTCCAGGTCGAATCGAGTCTCACGAGGGCAAATGAGGAGCGTCGTGAAAAGGCAGATGTGCATGCCGACCCCGTGCGCCAAGTCCCTTTTTTTTTTGTACTCCTCCCGTTCGCCCCCCCCCCCCCCCCCCCCCCCCCGGCAAGGGCACCCGTGATCGCGGGGAGCGGCCGTTTCTGTGTCTCATCGCCTGTTTTCGTCATTACCTTTATTTACCTCTATTCTTTCCCTCCCCGTGAGGAGTAGTACCTATGTAGTATGGACGGCACATGTCGGCTTTTCGTCCTGCCACCCCATTCAACTCCCTATGACCCTTTCCGTATGGAGACGCCGTTTTGAACGGACTGCGTTACCGGTAGCCGCTGCGGGGTCAGGCAAAAGCAAATGCGCGCAAGTGCTTGCCCACGTACCTGGGGCGCCCTAATGGGGGGACAGTTCGTAGTACAAGATGGCCGATCTAGATAGGTACCGCGTACTCGATGGGCAACCCGTGCATTCCCAATCCCACCCACTGGAGGCGCATCTGACAAACACGGGTTGGCTGGCTGGCCGAGCCGAGCTGAAGCTGGCCGGAGGCCAAGAAAGAAAAAAAGCCCCAGCGGGAAAGCCAAACAGGGGGGCATGCGGAGGGACAGGAGGGACTGGAACTGGACGGGAGCTCCCAAGACAACAGCTACTACTACTAATAACCGAGGGTTCGCGTGTGGTTTGCGGCTGCACCCCACACACTTTTGGAAACGGCCTCTCGCCCATCCCGGCGCAACGGTGGATAGAGTACGAAATAGACCCGGCTATTCTATCCGTGCCGTTCATCTGGACGGCATATCTTTCTTTCCCATACCATCAACGGTCCTATCACAGAGCTCGCGGAACGGGAGAGGGGCACGGCGGGGGTCCAGAGAAGGCGGCGACCATCCATACCCCTTGTTCCTGCTTTTCTTTTCTTTTCTTCCTCTTTTTTCCCCTATGCTCTTTGTCCATGTATTGGTAAAAACAGCTGGGGTACTCTCTCCCTTGTGACCAGATCGGGAAGAGGTACGCACTAGACCCTACAGATTTCCGCGCTTTGGCATGTACCGCTGCGCGCGTTTCTATCTAGGTACATACACACCTACCTAAGTAGGGCATACATCCTGTGTAGGTACTCACTTACTCAAGTACTTGCCTCCCTACTTCAGGTTACTTTCTACGAAAGTGCTTGCGTTCGTGAACATCCGTGGATGCATGATGCCTTCCTGTCTCTGCGACCCCTACTCTCCAGCTTGATGCGATCCCTCTTCCCCCCCCCCCCCTCCGCAAACATCCATCGTGAGGGCCTCGCAGCTCGTCATCGCCCTCCCCGGGTCCCACGGCCAGAAAAGCTTGCTGGGCTGCGTTATGCCGCGCTGTGCTGCGCTGGCGAGCTGCCACGCCAACATTTTGAGGGCCCATCCCATATTTCCACCTAAAATAGCCCTTGTCCAAAGGCGAGAGCCCAAGCTTCAACCCGCCGGTCACCCACTCCTCATTGCGAATAATTAAACGCCATCCCCGTCTTCGAGACATCGTCGGCCCCCATTGACGGAGCGGCCAGCCCTGACCGCATCGCCTACCGCCATCTCCAGGACTCGCCCCGGATGGAGGACGACTCAGGCGACGACGCGGCACCGCTTCCGCGCCTCGAAGTCCCGCCGCAGGGATGTCGCGATGAAGCTACCACGCCCCCCATGTCACGGTCGCCTTCGCCCGCCCTGAGCCTCTACTCGCTAGGCATGCCCCAGTTTTCACCACTCCGTCTTCACTTTGCCTCTTCGCCCCTGCTGCATTCCGCTGCCTCGGTGGTTCACGAAAGTGAACGCGATCGCACGCAAGATAGTCGCGATGTGCTCGTGCAGAGATTGAATGACCTGGTGCAGAAGCTCTCGGGGGACGACGACGTGGCCGAGGCCGGCGTCGACGCCCTGCACGCCACCGTAGACGAGCTTGAGACCATTGTGAAGAAGAACTCCGTCTCGGGCGCTCCCCGCAAGCACACGCGGGGGAAGCTGTCCATCGACAGCCACAGCAGCCGGCACAGCGGCTTGTCTGCGCGTCCCGCGTCGCCGCCCTGGGCGCGACCACACTCGGCTCACGAGATATTGAGACCCATGACAGCCGGTAGTACCATCGAGAGCTTCAGGCAAGCGAAGCATGCGCTACCGCCCAAGACGGCGCCTCAACATGCCGAGAAGGTCCTAGCCGAAGCCCAGCGACTCCACCGCAGCTTGCAAGCCGTTGTGATGAGTCTCAAAGCCCGGCAGGAAGAACAAGATGTATGCAACACTTTATCTGCTCTCCTCGCTCGTGTCCTAACGAAGAATCAGCACATCCACGGTCTCTTGATTAACCGTGCCGAGCTGGCCGCCCAAAGGATCCTGTATCTTGAAGGGCGCGTCAAGGAACTGTAAGTCCGGCGCCCATGGCCACCCTCTCTCACACCTGCTGACTCCTGGTGGGAAAAGTGAGGGCGAGCGGAGCGAGAGTGAGATGGAAATTCTCAATCTACAAATCCAACTCAAGGCCATCGAGGTGCAGTGCCTCAACCATGTGCCCCAGGATGTAGACCCAGATCTCCTGGACAGTATTGAGACCTGGAAGGCCGAATGGTCAACACTGAAACGCCAGAAGGCCCGCAAAACAGGAGGAGGCCAGCTTGCGGGCCACGACTCGTTCAACAGCGGGAGCTCGAAGGGTACAGCCATGATGAAAAGCCAGTCCTCTCCGGGCTAAACATCAAGCCATCTGGGCCACCTCACTACCATGCCGAATCCGCCAGACATCCTATGTCACTGGGTTACGACGACTGCTGCCCATGCTTTGCCAGCCAGCCACCCAGTGCTTTGTCTGCGTGGCTGGGTGTGGCGGTTCGTAACGGATGCTATGCTACCCAGGTCGCCGGGTTTGACCTGCGTCCTCACGGCGTCTCGGATCGAAATTATGCTGGAGCCTGTTGTCATGTCAACAATGAGCCACGGGCCAGTCACTGCGATCACACTTACATGTAATGAAATATCCCCGTTCACCTCATGGCAGTCCATTGCACCCGATTCTGTACCCGCTGGAACAATAACTCCCAGGTCTGTAGAGGGGAGCCATTGCCTCAAATCACAGAGCAGCAGTGGCAATGAGCTCGTCCGAGACTGTGACCACGGAGAGAGCACGGGAGCGTGAATGTGACGGATCAAGCACCGACAAAAGAGACGGCATGACGATTCAGGCCGTGGACCTAGGCCCATTGTACGTGGCCATTATTCCCCCCAACACCGACTTACGCAAGGCGGAAGATACTGAGGTCACATCCATAGGCAGTTAACTAACATAGCATGCTTGCACCAGTTTGCAAGTTTACCTGCCTTGACTGCATGGCCCGAAACAGTACTTCTGGGGGCTTTCTCGCTATTCTAACGCGCACTCCGTCCGTCCGGTCTGGCCATTGTCATGTACGGTTGAGCAGCAAGGGATCGGGCTGCTTGCCGCCACAATCTGGTCAGCCCACCCCAGGCATGACGGGAAGGCATTTATCATCAGATTCCGAGGACAAACAAGCAACGACAGGCTCGCCATGCAGCACATTTCCAAACGGTTTGTGCCGGGGTGACATGGCTCCGGCAGGTCCTGATATTGCTGGGCTGACTCGTCGGCAGGCTGTCTGGTACATGCATACATCCTCTCTGCCGCGTCTCCGACTATGCTGCCGATACTACCATATTCGGTAATTCGAGTTCCCACAAGGGCATGGCTAGTGAAGCCGCGTGCCTACACAGCAGCAGGGGTCGGTACTGGCGACACAAGGCCCCTAGGCCCAGCAGCCATCATGTCATCACGCAGATGCTTGCCGTTCACGTGGCTTGGCCAACAACGCCGAGCTTTTTTCGGTCGTCTTAGTCGCGCAGGCTCGCGGGGCCGCCGAGGACGCCGAGGGCTCGGTTCCTATCCAAGGGCGAGCTTGTCGAGGCTTGGGCCGTCTTGGAACTGCTTGGTGGGAGCTTCTTTCGGGCTTGGCAGTGTTGGCAATATCGAAGTCACCTCAACACCGACTGCCCCATCGCCGTATGCATTCTGAGGTACTCATCCGCCCTCGTCGGGTGGACCCAGGTCGGATGGCCTGAACCTCTCAAGCCCCTTCCAAGGCGCACCCACGGCTAGATCTGTGCCAGGTTGGGGATTCCTCCCGTTTCCTATTGGTCCCCGCACTCAGCCATGGGTAGAGGCAGTAAGTCGATCATTGCTGGGACCGAAACCAAGCCAACCCATTCGAAGCGCGTTCTGGGGGCATAACCGACTGTCTGGGCGCCAAAGTTGCAGGCAAGCTCTCTCTGGACCCTGTACCATCGCGATCAGCGTCATCTGCTACCCTCCATCACTATCACCGTGCTCCCGTCAACAAACCACGGCCTGGCAAACCCCCCCTGATGCTGTACGGATTCATGCACGCTTGAGCTTCCTCTGTTTCGGCCGCTTACCGATGACGTTGGCTCCAGATCCTTCTGCTGGTCTCGGTTTAGGAGAACCCACGCCTCGTGCCATTCAGCCTTGCTACATACCCCAAACTCCGCTGCCGTGATCGGCAGAGACTGGGGATTCGCGTGGGCATTTGGGAAGAAACCAAGTACCTTTGTACACAACGTGAGGTCGTTCCCGAGGCTTACAGGGCCGAAAATCGCCCACGGCATGGTCGAAGTATAGAAATATAACCAGCCTCCCACTGTACCATCCATTGCTTGTCTACTTTCCTCGACTTGTCTTTGCCCACATGCCTCGTGGCGTTTGTCCCTGCCCATACTTGTTCCCCAATCCACGCGTGATATCCCTCGCGGCAGCCCGCAAACATGGCGTCCAGCCCGCAAAAGACGACCGACGCTTCGAGACACCTCTCAGAGAGCTCCGGTGCTAGCCGGCAAGAGATCGAAAACCCAACAACGTAAGGACTTCATTGAGCCATGTCAACCCCGCGCTGGATTTCCTGCAATCAACTAGGGGCACCGCTGCGTTGGTCCACGCCGAAGTAGAGAGCTAAGACGAGGTGCTCAGGCCAAGAGACAACGCCCTCAACGAGGAGGAGCGTGAACGACAGAACCGCCTGAATGCGTCGGCGAAGCTCGAGAACCCCCTTGCCGGCATCAGTCCCGAGGATGTAAGCAAGTCGTTTCCAAATCCCCTTCCTAGCCCGGCATGAACAACCTTTCCGTCAATGTCCCTGATCAAACTTTCCTTCTGTCTCCCCCCTCCTCCCCCCTTTTTTTTTCCAGGCACAATGAGGTTCTAGAGCATGCCCTCGAGCGTGCTCCGCGGCTGTCCGTGTTGGGAAAGTACTGACGCCCGGAAGCTGGCGCGGCGCGGCGAGGAGTTCTGCGCCCGGCACGGCCTCGCGGCGGCCGAGGACGTCCGGGCCTTCCGGCTCGGGGCGGTGCTGGCGGCCGGCCCGGACCGTGCGGACGCGGTGGCGGGGCTCACGGCGCGCGAGCGCGAGGTGCTCGGCCGCGAGGCCACGCACAAGTGGTCGAACCCGGCCATGCTCTACCGCGTCATCGTCGTCTGCTCCCTGTGCGCCGCCGTCCAGGGCATGGACGAGACCGTCGTCAACGGCGCCCAGGGCTTCTACAAGGTGGACTTTGGCATCGGGAGCCAAACCCAGCACGGTATGTTTTCTTTCTCTCTCCTCATCCGGCTTCGCCCAACTGGTCCCGGTCTGCTAATGTACGCGCATGCCAGACACTTGGCTCGTGGGACTCGTCAACGGTTCGTTGCCCCCCCCCCCCCCCCCCCCCCCCCCCCCTTTCTGTGCCTCCCTCTGGACAAGGTGCTGAAGCCCCCTTTCATAGCCGCACCGTATATCTGCTGTGCCTTTGCGGGCTGCTGGCTCACAGAGCCCATGAACAAGCTTTTCGGTCGTCGCGGCACCATCTTCGTGTCTTGTCTGATCTCCGGTGCCGCCTGCTTCTGGCAGGCCTTCACGAACACATGGCAAGTGAACCCTCGACTGAGGGTGTGGGGGGACATGTCAGGGTTGCCATACTAACTATCCGCCTACGACAGGTGGCACATGTTCATCGCTCGGTTCTTCCTTGGCTTCGGCATCGGGCCCAAATCTGCCACTACCCGTAAGTTCTTCCTTTTCTTTTTTTATCCCCCGCCGTAGTCCTGGGAACTCCATGGGCTGAGTCTCTCCTTCCCTCCGCCTTCTCAAGCCATCCACGCGGCCGAATGCTCTCCGCCGGCGCTGCGCGGCGCCCTCGTCATGCAGTGGCAGATGTGGACGGCCTTCGGCATCATGGTCGGCTACGTGGCGGACCTGGCCTTCTACTTCGTGCCGGACCGGTCCGGCATCGTCGGCCTGAACTGGCGCCTCATGATGGGCTCGGCCATGCTGCCGGCCGTCGCCGTCTGCGCCCTGGTGTACGCCACGCCCGAGTCGCCGCGCTGGTACCTCACCAAGAACCGGCACCGCGAGGCCTACGCGAGCATCTGCCGGCTCCGCTACGAAAAGGTCCAGGCCGCCCGCGACCTCTTCTACATGGACACGCTGCTGCAGGTCGAGAAGGAGGCCATGGCCCTCGGCCAGAGCAAGGTCAAGGAGCTCCTGACCATCCGCCGCAACCGCAACGCCATGCTGGCCTCCGAGATCGTCATGTTCATGCAGCAGTTCTGCGGCGTGAATGCCATTGCGTACTACTCGACCGAGATCTTCAAGGACGCCACGGGCAGTGACATCACGGCCCTCTCCGCCTCCCTCGGCTTCGGTGTTATCAACTGGCTGTTTGCCATCCCCGCCGTCTACACCATTGACACCTTTGGCCGGAGGAATCTCCTCCTGACCACGTTTCCGCTGATGTCCCTGTTTCTGTTCTTCACCGGCTTCAGCTTCTGGATTCCCTCGGACAGCCCCGCCTACCTGGCTTGCATAGCGCTCGGCATTTACCTGTTCGGAGTCGTCTACTCTCCCGGCGAAGGGGTCAGTTATGCCTCATCCCCCAACTTGACGGCCCACGGCGTGCTCAAGGCTAACTGACGATTCGAAATAGCCCGTGCCATTTCTTCTTTCGGCCGAGGCCTATCCCCTCTATATCCGGCCCATTGGCATGTCGCTGGCCACGGCCACGACGTGGTTCTTCAACGCTGTGCTCTCGTTGACCTGGCCCTCCCTCGTCCAGGCGTGGACCGAGCAGGGGGCCTTCTCGTGGTACGCAGCCTGGAACCTGGTGGGCTGGCTCCTCGTTCTCCTCTTCGTGCCCGAGACCAAGGAGAAGACGCTCGAGGAGCTTGATGCCGTCTTCGACGTCCCCCTTCGCAAAATTGCCGCCTACGGCCTTAAGCAGGTTCCCTATTTCTGGGGCCATCACATCTTGCGCCAGGATCTCGCAAAGCCCACGCCCCCCTCGGCTGCGAACAACATCGTCTATGCTGAACGCCAAGTCGAGAAAGAGAAACATCATGATCCCACAGCGAGGGTCTGATCGCCTGGCTTCACGCGGTTGGTTACGTCTCAGCCGACAGACACCCTTGCTTTGGTCCGCTCCAAGGCCTGGTTCGCGGCCAATGAAGCAATGTTTACTTCTTTACTCTCGTTACCAAAAGCAGGTTCCCAAATGTATCAAGGGTACTTAGGGTATTTAGGCGCAATGCACTATGGTATTCACGACCCGGCAATTCAAGGCTGGGCCTCCCCTCTACTAGTGTTGGGTATAGGTGAGGGGGCACATTCCGATAGCAAATTGCATCTCTTGGATCGCACGGCGGCCTCGGTGTAATGAGTTACATCGCTCGCAAAGTCAATATTCATTGGAAACTAGCTATTTTTCTTTATGGACAACGGTGGAATTCATCGCAGACGACCAAGAAATAGAGCCCCCCTTTTCAAGGCCACCATCTGCGCGCAGGGGCGCAACCGAAATGAGAAGCAATGCTTTCCGACTATGGACGGGATTCCATGACGATCATATCCGAATGGGCAAAGCCCAAAGACGCGGTGTCCCGAAAGGCGATGCTCACAGCAGCGGTGGCCGCCATCACATTTCATCCGCACTGCCGGAATCGTAAATATCGACAATGTTATCGTTCGAGGTGGTAAAAGTCTCCTTGTGGTCGAAGCGCTTTCTCATGTCGGGGCGGGCCCAGTTGCCCTTATCGGGTCGGCGTCGTATGCTGCAGCCAGAAGGGCCAGAAGAAGTGGTGGCCGATGATCGCGTCTGGACCGAGTGCACATCGGCCTCTCTTCTCTGGACCTGACCGTCAGGCCCGTATGCGTTGAATCGCTGGCGGGCCGCCCAAGGACGTCGAGCGTTCTGCGAAGAAGATGCAACGCTGCTGGGTCCGGTGCCGAAGTCATCCGTAACGACAGACGGAGAAGTGCTGGCGTTGAAAGGATCGTGATAGTCGTCATCATCATCTCGCAGGTGGGGAGGCAGGTACGGGGTTCTGACGCCGGCGCGAGTGGATGAGGTTTGCTGCGATGCCGTCTCGCTTGCCATCATTCTAGAGGCGCTTCCAGCCGAGCCCGTGCCAGAAAAGTTGCGCACGGTATCCGGGCGAGACATGGTGGATGCGGCTCTGCTATCCGTTGTCGAAGGGGGTTGCTTGTAGGACTGGGACTTCGAGGCGGAGCTCTGGCTGGCTTGGCCGTCATCGAAATCCAGCAACGACATGCGGGAAGTGATACTGCGCGTGTCTGCGACAGACAAGGGAGCGGCGGAAGAAGCGGTTGCATGCTACTCCGGTCTCAGCGGCGGGTTTGTAGAGAGAAAATACAAACGGCATTGACTTACACTTCCAGCGTTGTATGAGCTGCATCCAGCATAGCCAATGATGTCGTCGTCGTCATCGCTATCATCGTCACTATCGACAAGGCCTCGATGGACTGAAGATGGCTGGAAATCCGTGGCATCGTCTTCATCGTCCGTGCCATCCTCGTCGATGATGCTGGGCTGTCTAGTGTCTGGGAAATCCTCGTCCAGCTCGAAGGAACCGAAAGGTGCGACTTCGCTCCCAGAGGCCGCGGCGGCCATCTCACCCGGCGACATCACGCCATTGGGGGGAGCATTGGGCACAGTATCGTGATCCTGTTGGGCGCGCCACTTGACACACTCCTGACACCACTACAGCAAATGTCAGTTTTTCTTCCACGTTGCAGAAGAAGAGTATTCTTACTCTGAGTTTGTTGTGCCGCTGACTGTGACTGAACTTAGTTTTGGCCAGCAGTCGGTGGCAAGGACCCATGCACTTGAGCTGCAAGGCGGGTTCGCCCGAGTGATCTCGACACATCATCTTGAGATGCTTGTCCATGACCTTACCCTGCCGTCTCTTGGCGTTGTAGTATTGAGCAAGCTGATTCTTGGAGAACCGGCTCGAAGGGGCATCGTGTCGTCCGAGGTAGCACCAGAGTCTGTGAAGAGGTTTAGCAGGCGACATCTCCAAAGCTTTGGGGGTTAGAACTACTTCTCTGGAAGAGTGCTACCATCGCCCTGTCTAAAGCGAGTATTCAGGTCAGTACTAGGTAGCAGAATAATGAAGGAATCGGTACTCGCCGGCTCGCATAACCCCAGCCACCATTGTTGTAATTCTTCGGAGGGGCCATCTGGACTATCCCGGGGCCAAAAACCGACGACTGTGGTGGACTTGTCTTGTCACGGCCAGACTCTCGCGCTATCGAGCAAGTCAGTTTCTACCCATAGGCCAATTTCAAGATCAGAAGTCATAAGACGAGGGTTGGGTTGTGGCATGCAGGATTGGAAGGAGGGGATAAAAGAACCGTGGTGTTGCTCTGGACGATAATTTGGATTTGGATGGAATGGAGGGGTATGGGTGTTTTGAGGAGGTACGGGGACACACTCATGCTCCCCGGGATGTAAGGACGAGAGCTCCCAAGGCAAAGGCCTGGTCGAGATGTGACCGGCGAGGATGTCAATATCCAGGAATGAAGGCAGCCAAAGGCCAGGGATAACGGTTTTGGTAACGTTGATGGGTTGGTACCCGCTTGGATACGAGTACCGGGCAGGTGTGGTACCAGCAGGATAATTCGGCAGGAGCGGCTCTGGTGTGGCCCTTGCACTTGGCGAGGTTGATATCGACAGAAATTCAATAGGTACTTACCTGTACGGATGTTTGCCGGTGGCCTTTGGCTCCCTCTGGTGATCCAAGGGCCGGGCCTCTGGTGTTGACAACGGACTCCAAGAACGTGGAAGGTGGAGGCAGAGGAAGAGGGAGAAGAACAGAGCGAAGACTGTTTGTAGATGGAAACGTGGCGGTGATCGGTCCAGGCCGGAGGGCGGACTATCACTTAAGTAGTTAAATGTAAACCGAGGAAGGAACCAGGACTCC
Organism: Nigrospora osmanthi; assembly: GCA_029489945.1. Taxonomy (NCBI): domain Eukaryota; kingdom Fungi; phylum Ascomycota; class Sordariomycetes; order Amphisphaeriales; family Apiosporaceae; genus Nigrospora; species Nigrospora osmanthi. The sequence goes on along the minus strand of CP120494.1, from coordinate 4,839,310 downwards.
AGGCACCTGCCGTTGACAGATTATATACCTAAGTAGGTACCTGACTTGAGGTCGTGTTCAGATGCCAGAACTTCTCTGCCTTTGTCCTCCCGTGTTGATTGTGCTGTTGACAACCTAAGTGGAATCGATTGCTTCACCTGCAGCCGATGCACAATCAATATTCGGAAACAACCCAGGAGCGACCGAATGCATCCATTTCACATCAAGGATGTTCGAAAGTATGGAAGGGAAGGGCGAATGGCATTCTGGTAAAAAAAGATGCGCAAGTGTTGTGAAAAGCCTCCTGTTACAACAGGCACCCATCAATGTACTCATGCATGATGGAATCGGGGTAGAGAGTCCTATTCCATTTGGCCATATTTGCCGCAGGTGAATGAATACCAAGGCCATCCAACCCATTGAATGCTAGCTGAATAGGTATGTACAATGTGTTTGCTTGTACATCCCACGGTTCCAATTGTAGGACAGCTCAAAGACATCGGTTAGCAGCAGATGGGGTGATATCAGCATTGTCACACCCGAAGAAGGACGGACAGGTACCCGGGGTGATTCCAGGACAGTAGTAGCATGGGCCTTAATTTTCTGAATGAGGAGTTCAAAACCTCGTGCCCAGTGCTACATAAAGTATCCAACCACCCCGTCGTTTACGGCTTCAAAGTACTTAGTTGGGTATCGATGGACGGGCTGGAAGTGACAGGATTGGGGTTCCCACGACTTCAACTTTCAGGCATATCATATCCTTTGGTCACGCAAGAAGCCAGGCTTCTTCTCCACCAGGATTCTCTAGATGTCGATACTGCTGCCACTGCCACGTGACATATCTGCCGTTCTGCTGTATTAAATTTCACCGACACAAGGCGTGGGGGGCAGATTTGTCTCGAAACGGATACATGGATGTTGAGGCCATCATCAACAACGACCCCGAGAATAAGATAAACGTGAGAACCGCATCAATCTTGCTAAATCAACCCAGGGTCTTCTAATAAACAGTATGGTACTTACAAATGGGATGAACTTGATCTCGAAGGTAGGCAAATAACGCGGCCAGATGACACTTGCGCTATACAGTCTCCAGATGAGTTGATGTGGGGGGTCAGATGGAAAGCTGTCGATCGTAGCCTTAGCCTATGCCTAGGGCAAGTATGTAGGTACTCATCTACCTCCTGATTGGCGTCGCTGGAAGTGAGAAGAGAACCCCGTTGTTCGTTGTCTTACAGCTCGAACATGGATGGTCACGCTCCGAAGAGTGAACTCGCTGTCCCAAACGATGGGCAGCTAAATGTGGAAGTTCAGGTGGTGCCCCTATCCGAGCAGAGCAGCCGGGGCGACGACCTCGGCCGACGTCGTACCACATACAGCCCTTGGATGGCTTGTCTGTGCATCCTATCGTCGGCGGCATCGTCCCAACATTGCCTTCGGTGACCTTGCATGGTTTGCACCGTTCGGTGCGTCCGGGCGGGCTCATCGCGATCACCGTCTATACAGACCCAGCCTGACTAGCGTAGGTAACGGATACTCCTTCGAACCTAGCTGGAGGCACGTAGCATTGCGACTACTTGGCATCTCCAGCCTGCACGATCAGCCTCCCTTACCTAAGTTGAATACAGTTAGTTGGGTTGCCCCGGCTGCATGGGAACCGACTTTGCGTTGTAGATACGAACATTTATACTATGCACCAACGAGCCGGTACTCCAGTATGCAGGCAAGTCATTAGGAGGGTATCCATTTGCCATGGGTATCTGTCTGCCTGGCAACCTGCCTCACAGTAGGGATGCTGTCTCTTATGGGCCTCCACTCCAGCTATACTACCTACCTACCTATGTACACGAGCCGCGGGCCTTGATCCGACTGGCCGAAAGGGGGGGTGGCCTGGAGGACGGGAGGCACTGACCGATACGTAGGCACGAGCGACGACGATTGCAGCTCCGGACAACGACCCTACTGACCTTTCTCTGATCCGAACTCAGCTGTTTGTTTACTTAGAGCTTGAACTTCACCCCCTCCCCCGACTGTCCTGCCGGAAGGCGCTTGCAAGGCCCTGGATCTTCAGGGCCCTCGCAACCGCCTGTCTGTCTGACCCACCGAGAGCGCATAAAGCTGCGACGAAAGAGCTTCTAGAAGGGCAGGTCGCCAGGTTGGCTTGGATCAGGCGATTATTGAGCGAGGACGGAGAATGGATTGTCGACACGGGCAGGATGCTCGTCAACTCGTCAAACCACGCCGCCCGCCCGCCTCTCCCAGCGCGCGCCAACGGCCACGATGGGACCAACCCACACAGGCTGGGTCGCAGTCGCCACATTGCCTCTCCACACCCGTCGCACAAGGTCGCCAATGAGGCGGGCGGTTTATGCGTATGCATCGCAACTGCTCGTCAGCCCGCCAATCCCACAGAAACAACACGGGGGCCGTCGGACGCCAGTCAAAAGCACAGGTGCTCTGGAGCCCTTCCCACTCCCGGCTTGCCGATCTCCAGGAGCGCTTCTCCGTTCTTGAGCGGAGACGGCCCCCGAAGCGCACTCGGAGTGTCCAGCAGCTCAGGTGCCAGCCAGAGCAAGCGCCCCTCGCGGGCACTTGTGGTGGACTGGCGAAGATATGGAAAGGGCCGCGGGGAGGCGGGCGGGCAGGCAAAAAAACCATACCAAGCTGCCAACGTGACCGACCGCCGGAGATTCTAGCGCAGGCCGCTATGACTACCGGCGTGTACGGACTGGCCTTCCGAGTGGATGGTACCAAAGGTCCTGTTTTCCTTCTCCCTAGTGCGCTCTTTGTCCCAGCCTCTTTGCCTCTCTGAGAAGCGCCGGCCGAGCTGCCAGTTACGAAGCTCCCAAGCGACGACAGTGACAGTCCACACTCGGCCTGTTCGACCCCCTCCCCCCCTGCCTGTCCCACCCGGATGTACGGGGCTTACCATATGTGCGAGCCATTGCAGAATCGGCGGGCACCTTGAGCAGTGCGGGTGCAATATTAGGCTCTATCAAAGAAGGCGTTGCGGGTCTGCAGCCGTCGGTCGGAGGAGGTCAACTCATTTGGTACACATTGGCCAGCGCCGCATTTGCCGAAGTGCTCGCATAGGTTTTGTGACGAGAGGAGCGAGTCAGCTTTGCTGGGGGGTTTGCCCTCGTTCGCGCTGTGGGAGCGCGCGCGCGCCCACGACGCGTCCCCTCGTCCCTCCCGCTCTGCTCCCCATGCCCTCCTCTAGGTCTCCCTGTCCCACGACCCGACGGGTGTGGTGTGCAGGGGCAGGGAGCTTGGTGTTTCGGCTCGGTATATGTACCTCGTCTTTGGCGCCCGACACGCCTGCCATCTCGAAGCGACGACAAGACGGTACCTTTCGGTCACTGCAAGCTGGGCCTCGGCAAAGTTTGTGCGTCAGGCACCCGTATCCTCCCCCCCCATCCCCTCCAAATCGTCGGAAAATGGCATGTCGCAGATACACATTGCGCTTCTGGGCGTCCCACTCCGGCGTCCAGCTTGGGAGTCACGGTCCAAGTATCCAGGACGCCATCCCTCCCGGCGACGCTATGTCCCAGTTCGTGCCTGTCGGGTCTGTGAGCGCGGCAATGTTCCTGGGAGGAAGCCTGACCTGAGCAACGTGCGCTTCATGCACCGTCTAGGCCCGAATCGGCGGCGGGTGCCACTGCTACATATGCGTACTGTGCACGAACACACACACTTGTTGCTTTGCGGTCGGTACGTACGCCGACACGACCTGCTGTGGTCGGTACGGATACTTGTAGCTCGTACATGGACAGTAGTGGGATTGGCGACCAACCAGCAAAAGATTGATCTTCATCAAATGGTCTGAGAGGTCACTGCGTCGATCCTGGCTTGGGCTGGGCTGACCTGACCTGACCTGACCTTCCCCCCTCCCCCCCCCCCCTTTCCAGCCTTGCGACACGAGGCATTGCGCTTGACTTGCACTTCTGGTTTCTTTTCGATCCTGCAAGGTAAGGTTGAAACGCCCGCACCGCCGGCTAGAGCATTGGATGCCATGCTTTTTGGGGAAAAGGTTCGATGCTATCGTCACCTATAAGTATGCGTGTCTATATCCAAGCAGCAAGTGGCGGAACTCCCTCGGCCAGCCCGCGGATGCAACCAAGTCGGCAGACTTCCTGGAGCATCCCATATGGCAAGGATGAGCTGCGGGCCTTGGCTCAGCATGGAAAGGCGCCGGTTGACCGACTGGCAAGCCCGGCGGCGTTGCTAGGCCACCCAGGTCGGAACGGTGCGATGCGGTGACCAAAACAGTTTGCTGCTTGGTGACGTCCCGGACTACTGAGGACGTCGTTGATGTCGGCGATGGCGACGGGCGGCTGACTGGCTGGGCTTGCTGGCCCAAAAGCCAAAAGCTGGCTGGCTGGCTCACTGGCACCGCCGTCTTGTCCCATCCCAGTGCAGCAAGAGCTAGGTATGCGTTGGCATCGAAACAGTCATGCAGGACGACGCAGCGGCGGCGCGTCTGGCTACCGGGCAGACTCCCAGACCAGTCAATTCCACGCCGCCAAGCGGGCAGAGCGCAGTGCTCGTTTGGGATTCGATAGGCCGCCGAGATTCCAAAACCAGGTTCCTCGGTACTCCGTACACTGGCTGGCCGGCTGGTTGGTCGGGCTGCTTTCTCCCCCTCCATTGTCATTTATCAATCATCATCTATCAGCACGGGGCATGACGGTGATGGTCGTCTCCCCGGTCAGAGACCTACTCAGCAGGCCCTGGCTCCAGGTTTCGCAGCCCGACCTGATGTTTACTAGGCGCCGCCATGCCGCCCGCCGCGCCACCAACGAGCGCACGGGGAGAGCCCTAGAGAGTGGAGGGGGGGGGGGGAAGAAGAAGAAGAAGCACAACTCAAGTAGAAGAAAGGCAGGGTCTAACCCCATCGGGCCATGGGCAGTCAGGTACTCGCGCGCCAAAAGCACGCCGTTCTGGCCGCCGACTCACGCGTGCATGGATGGATGGCATGGAAGCAGGGAAGACGGCAAGAGATTGATGGATGGATGGGATACCTAAAGTACTATACGGAGGCTACTTAGATAGGTTCCTACATACCTGGGCGTACGGATACGGCAGCGATGGGACACCAGAAGAACGGGCTTTGGGATCATCGGAACGTGTGGACGGATCTGACAGTGCGAGCTGGGTGAAAACCGGCACAGCTCTGCCACTTTCGGACCCCACTCGTGGGCAGAGAGGTACTGAGTTCGATTGGCGGAACCCAGTCAGTCCTGCGCCCTCCCTTCTTCCATTCATTGCTGTCCCATCCCATCATTCTGCCGTCAAGGGCGTGCGTGCACTGCCAGGCTTTCTGCCAGGCCTGCATGTCCGGGCTGGTTAAATATGATGTATGTACCTAAGGTAAGTATGTACCTACCTTACCGTATTACCTAGGTAAGGTAGGTCTGTACCTAGGTAGAAGAAGCCCGCCGCCAGGCAAGGCTCAAGCTCTCGGATATGACTTGACTACAGGCATCTGGGTAGCATCCAACATGGGATGCGCTTGATGGGGAGGGGGGACCTGACGGCGTACCTACATCCCGCCTGCACGCATACAGGGTCTGGTGCGGCAGTCCTCCAGTTGGCTGATGCGTGGCCGTGGGATCTGATGGACCGCCACGCCCCCTCCTCCCTCCTCCCGTTCGGGACGACCTCACCTCCTTGTACACACACTGGACACACACAACCTTGGGAAGTCATCGCGGATGATGGCGGGCGACAGAGGCAGGCAAGCCGAGACACACCGACCTAGCCACTACTTGGGACGGCAGACGCAAGAGACACAAGCAGAGGACTACGGCCTTCAGGCCTCCTGCCCTCCCACCCCCGTCCTAAGTGCCTTCGTCCCCGGGCCCACGAAATGAGCGAGTCGAGAAAACGAGGTCACGACGATAATTAAACTAATAATAACCGACGCTGGAAAAGAACCCGCTTGCGCGGTGACTGCACAGTACCCAAAATTTCCATCCCTTGTACCCTGCCCGCCGACGCCAAATTGGGCCCCATGAGCATCGTCCCCTTCTGGTGTGCCCCCCCCCGAGGACCACTAGCGAAATTGATCCCCTAATCCTCTGCCACCCCCCCGGAACTCTGTTCATGCTAAGGTCCCCAAACAGCTCTGAAATCGGCCTAGCAGCGCGGGTGTGCAACGCTCTCTCGCTGCATTGCTCATCTCATCACACACTCTCCTCTCATTACCCTCTCTAGCTCAAACTCGAAACGGAAGAAGAACAAGCACATGGATGGCCACCAAAAACACTGGAGCTCGACAAGAGATTAGCATTGTTCTATTGACGTCCCATGCTGTGTCGGCCTCTCCCTGGGGCCCGTTGGTTCTCTCGCCGCTCCCTCGCTCCTCTCTTCCCTCCCGTCCCCTCTCCTTGCTGCCGCCGCTGGCTGGTCCTGTAACATCCGTTTCCCACCCCCCGGCCCATCCCTCTTTCTTCTCCCTCTCCGCGTGTCGCGTTTGGTGTCTGTTGCGTGTCTGGTCTGGCCCGTCCCTCTCCGTCCAGCCAGCCAGCCAGCCCATCCCCATCCCCCATCCCCATCCAGTTCGATCCGTCGCCGGTTGGGCTTGTCGATGCAACTGCGTGCGACCGGGCCTCTGCTCAGCGCCGCAACCACCGTTTTGAAAGGATAATCGACCACGACGCGGCCGCCGAATCAATCAATCCTTCTTCACTCTACCCTTCTTCGCTCTCTAATTGTTTATTCGCCCATCCGGATTTCCTCCCACTGTTTCCTTGCTTTCCTGGGAATTTTCTCCGGAATCAGTCATCTTGTCACTCACTCATCACCCGTTTCGACCAGCATTGCCCGCGCTAGCAAGGACCCGCGAGATTTCGAGAAGCTCTGCCCTGAGCTGTCCCGGCATACCATCACTGACCACCAGACCCGCAACCCGACAATCCGGTCCCAGTCTCTGCCGGTCCCCTATTCACCAAACGTTTTAATCCCTAGGTGTGCTCTCCGCCTGCCACCTGCTTCTTTCCCTACTACAGTTACTATCATTATCTCGGGTTTTCCTTCCTTGTTCTTACCCCCCTCCCCCCTCTTCAAAGGCACGTACGTTCGGGAACCTTATCCGCGAACATCGTATCCGATCGCGACCAGCGACCAATACCACCACCCTCCTCGTCGTGTCCTCCGGCACCTGCCCGCCTCGAAGCCGAACTTGATGTACCGGTAACTGCTCGTGGCTCTGCAACAGAGCTCGCCTCCCGACACCTCGACGCGTGCGGAAGAGCGTGTCCGTCTGCCTCGATCGCTTTGGACGACGCTACACAGTGTTGTCTTTTGTTCCCTGCACTGCCTGTCGCCGCAGCTCTCGCTTCTTGGATTAATTCCCGCCGTACTGCACCATGACGGTGGCGCACGATCTGACCCATCGGGGGTCCTCTACGCCTCAGAGCTCAGCGGGCATGGCCCTCGAGGACAGGTTCGAAGTGTTGAAGGAGATCGGAGATGGCAGCTTCGGCAGCGTGGTCTTGGCTAGAGTACGGAGCGCTGGAGCCAGTGTAGCCCGACGCGGCACCGTGGTACGTAACCCGCATATGGCCTCGTCCCGGCCCCGACGCTAATTCAGCTGCAGGTGGCCATCAAAACCATGAAGAAGACGTATGAGTCTTTCGCCCCGTGTCTGGAGCTTCGCGAGGTCGTGTTTCTGCGGACGCTGCCCGCCCACGTCCACCTGGTCCCGGCCCTGGACATCTTCTTGGACCCGTTCAGCAAGAAGCTGCACATTGCCATGGAGTACATGGAGGGTAACCTGTACCAGCTGATGAAGGCGCGGGACCACAAGCCTCTCGATAACGCCAGCGTCAAGAGCGTACTGTTCCAGATCATGCAGGGCCTGGAGCACATCCACGCCCACCATTTTTTCCACCGCGACATCAAGCCTGAGAACATTCTGGTTTCGACCTCGTCACACCAAGACACGGCCAATTCGTTCCGGCGTTACTCGGCGCTGGTTACGCCGCCATCCACCCCCCCGACATACACGGTCAAGATTGCGGATTTCGGCCTCGCCCGTGAAACCCACTCGAAGTTGCCCTATACGACGTACGTATCGACCAGATGGTACCGTGCGCCCGAGGTGTTATTGCGCGCCGGTGAGTACTCGGCGCCTGTGGACATCTGGGCCGTGGGTGCCATGGCTGTCGAGGTCGCCACATTGAAGCCGCTGTTTCCCGGCGGCAACGAAGTCGACCAGGTTTGGCGTGTTTGCGAGATCATGGGCAGCCCTGGCAACTGGTTCAACAAGGCCGGCAACCGTGTCGGCGGAGGAGATTGGAGGGAAGGAACGAGACTCGCTGGCAAGCTCGGCTTCTCGTTCCCCAAGATGGCACCGCATTCCATGGACACTATCCTGCAGCAGCCGCAGTGGCCTGCGTCCCTCAGCCATTTTGTCACCTGGTGCCTGATGTGGGACCCCAAGAGCCGACCGACGTCCACGCAGGCTCTCGCCCACGAGTATTTCACCGACGCCGTTGACCCTCTCCGCCCCCGTTCGTCCACCTCCAAGATCCTCGGCCGCAAAGTGTCAAACATCAGCCACGGAGGTAAGGACTCGGCCACTTCCACCCCCACCTCGTCCAAGCCATCCTGGTTCCGAAAGTCGCTCATCGGTCGCTCTGAAAGCGCCGAGCCGACTCCTGTTCAACCTACCTCCACTCCTGCGGTGGCACCCCGACCGTCGCCCGTGCACCCCCAAACGGTAAGCGAGGTACCGGCGGCCAAGGCCAAGGCCCCGAACGGCAAGAGGACGACGTGGTCGAACGGACCCTCCAACGTTGCCCCGATGCCGATTTTGCCCACCATTCGACCGATTTCGCCCCTCTCCGACGCAGTCACGGCCCAGGCATCCAACCGCAATGCGTCGTACGGCCACCAGCAGATAGCTTTTGACGACAAGTCCAAGAAGATTGGGCGTCAGCTGTCGGTGGCGTCGAGCACTAACCACTACGCCGAGCTCCACCGGCAACAGGCCGAGAGGGCCCTGAATGGTGGCTCGGGTCTCGCATCGCCCCCCAACGGGCACAAGGAAAGTTTTTTCTCGCACCTCCGGAAGCGTGCCAGGCGGTTTTCGGGCAGGCACCAAACTCCTGTGTCTCCCGACAACGACGATCTTGAAGCTCAAGCTGGTTGCGGCCCGTGGAGCAGCGCTCGGTCCTCCATGGTGATTGATCAGCAACCGCCGGCCCCGGCCAAGATTGAAAACTACGATTCCCTCGACAAGGCACTGCGTGACGCGCAGCACGGGGATGGCCCCCAGGCACCCATCCCACCAACGCACATGATCACCCCAAACGGGGCTCTGAAAAGGCATCACTCGTTGCCTCACCACCAGCCCCGATCTGTCGATAACCTGATCGGGGCCGCCCGGGGTACGGGGCCCATATCAAGCCGCACGCGGCGGGCCCAGGCCTCTCACGGGGTCTGCCAGTATGACGCGCCCGACGAGGAGGATGAGCTCCTCGACGAGGCACTGAACTCGACACACCGGGCCATGAAGCGGATGGAGAAGGATGGGAAGCCGGGGCTCCGACAATCGGTCAGCAACGTTGGACTGTCGAATCCCTACCCCACGCCGTCGCCATCGGCCAGCGGCAACCAAGTGCTGTTCGGCGACGAGCAAGAGATCGTTGCGCCCAAACCGCTGGACCTCAAGAAGACGCGCGACCCGCACAAGTGGCCGACGCCTCCCTACGAAGAGAGCGAGTGGGCGGCGTCGGCGGCTGCCAGCATCTGGGCGGCGGGCAACCGCATCTAGCGCGCGAGGGCGAGCAGTGCGCTGCACGCGTGTGAGAGTGCGCGGCTGTCCGTGAAGGGACAGGCGCAGAGAGAGGGGTAGCAATCCGCATGGCACGGCGTTCGGGGCTGTTCTGTTTTCACGAGAATCTACTGGGCTGGCATTACTGTTTCGCGACACTCGTTCTCATGCATTTACTCTTGCTGTTGGGACGGTCTGCATGGTGGGTGTGGAGGCCCATTCGACAGCAAACGGTTCGGCAGACACATTTCAATACCCCTATAGTTGAGCCAGTTCTTGATATTTCGGTTCTTCTTTCTCGACAATACCCCCATATAGATATTTTTTTTCTCTGGAAGGTGTAGAGGAGGGCACGGTACCCCAGATTACCAAGTGATTTTCCTTTGTTTCCTTTGTTTACGCGCAGGGTGGCAGCGATGGAGAGAGAGAGAGACTGTATGAAGTGGTAGCAAATAAGAAGGGGTTTACGGGCAACCAGAGCGGTCGATTCCCAAAGCTGTACAAAAAGGAATAAGAAGAAAAAAACGCAAGGCGGCCAGCTAATGTACGGGTGTATCTCTACTTATTGATGGAGTTGGTTGGGGCCTGAAGAGAAATAAGATGGGTTGTTTATACCTATATACCTATCTACCTATCTATATAAGAAGCCCGACGACCAGTTTTGACGGCACGGGGACATTTACCACAGCTACATGATACCCTTCTTCCGTTCCACCTATCTATTTATTTACTTGGTTATTTACTAGGTGGTTGATGTTCCCCCCACCGGTGATTTATTTAGTAGGACCATCATCCCCTACGACTGACTACATCCAACATGTAGACGAAAGGCGCTAGGCGGTTAGGAGGGGAAACAGCATGGAAGTCCGTTGCTGCCATCCAGAGTGGACGGTCGTCTGATGTCCATCTGGCGTGGGGAGAGGGGACCCACCGAGGAGCAGAAATTATTGAATTTCAATCCCGCCGCTGGCCATCCGATGGCTCAAGATGACGGCGGTGCGCGCGCAGGAAATCCTGAGGATGGATGGGGATCCATACTTCGGGTTGACGGGTGTGGCGGAGGGATCATAATGATAGATGCAGGCACGGAAAACATGGGATAGTACACAGCCCCCCTCACTGCGCCTACAACCAGAGTGCCAGAGTGCCTAACTAACAGGGCTCCTAGACGAGCAGGTACCTCTAAGGAACTCAGAAGGAAGGTATCCCATGGGAGTAAGGTAAGCAGCCTGTCCTATTTGAGAGGCGGGCCCATACATGGATCCATTATTGCTGGGAGCAGGCTCAGCTTATTTGTAAGTACTATGGTGGAATGCAAGTACCTTAGGGAAATGTTTCTGTTTCTGCCTTAACAGCTACATAGCTCTTGGGGCAATCGTCGTATGAGGAAATACCCATCCAGTATGATGCAGCCTTCAGGCATCATCATGACAGCTGCATGTGCACACACACACACACACACACACACACACTGGATGGAACTTGGAACTGGGGAAGAGAGGAGAGGGGCGCTGGTGGCCCGCCCTGTTGGTGGTTCCGGTAGGCAGCCGAGCGGGCGGGCGGCGGTGCAGGCAGCAGAATAATGACCAAGTTGGAGAAGAGGTCGATGGGCAAGTAAACTAGGTAGTAAGAAGTGTCGGTACATTGGATGTAAGCAGTAGTTACTTGGCAGGAAGCAGCAGGCGGAGACGCACGGGGAGAAAAGGGCGGGCGGGCGACGGGACGCAACGCCATCCATCGTCCCCGTTGTTGGTGCTCCCACTGCTATGGTTCGCGATTCCGTTCGGCTGGAAATGCGGCAGCCTATTTGTGCGGCCGTGTCGCTATTCCCCCCCCAACCCAACCCCCTTAAGCACTGCCTGCGCGCGTACGAGCCTATACTCGGTTTTCCCTCGCTCGCGCTCGCCCTTGGACCCCGCGGCCAACTCGATTGATTCTCATCTCTCCCTCCCTCCCTTCGTTGGCGAAGGCACGTGGCTCGCTGCTTGCTACGGCCACATAAGTACCTACTTACTTACTTCTTACTCGACACATACACTCCCATCGAGGTCGGGTGCCGATCCTGCTGCGCGTATCACATACCCGCTCGCCCTTGTCCCTCTTGCCCGATCTACCCTCCCTCCCACTGGTAAGCACAGCACAGCACTACTTTGCCGCTGTGGGTAGAACACGGCCCCGGCCCAGACTGGGAGAGCGCCGTCTAGGCGCCCGCGCTGCTCCTCCGCCGCCGCCCGTCTTCGGCGTCCATCTCGTGCTCGTCAGCTGACACGGCCGACTCCAGAGCCCAAGGACGGTTTTCTCCCCGCGGTTGCCCGCAAGCCGTCCTCGACTGTTCCGCGGCGCGCAGGCTTCGGGCATGCCAGGAACTCTTTCGGTCCCGTCCTAGGTCATTTGTCTGTCTCGCCCGAGCTCGGTGCAGGGGGGCCCCGTCGCCATGAGCTTCAACCTCCCTGTACGGTCCACGCCCAGCCGCCGCAACCAGGAGAGCAGGGCGAACTCCCAGAATTACTTTAGCAGTTACACGCCCCCCTCGTCTACCGAGGCCATCAATGGCCCCGTACGCGAGCTGGCCCCCATCAATGACCGCCTCATAGTCGGTGTCGATTTCGGCACCACCTTCTCAGGGTGCGTACTCGCGTGGTCGTGATGGTGGTGGTGGTGTGCGCCCCGGCCGGTCCAGGCTAACTGTTCGCCCCCGTAGCGTGGCCGCTGTCTACACCTCGACGCCGGATGACGTCGAGATCATCAAGACGTGGCCGGGCGGCAACGGCATCACGTCGGACAAGGTGCCTACCGAGCTCTCGTACGATGTGCCCGCCAATGCTCCGGGTAGCACCAAGCCCACGGTGAAATGGGGCTTCCAGTTCAGGCCCGAGGAGCCGCGGCTACGCTGCATCAAGCTCTTCCTCGACCGCTCCCAGAAGCTGCCCTTTTATGTGAGCCCGCAGGAGACGGCCACCCAGCTGCGGAAATTCGACAAGAACGTCGTGGACGCCGTCTCGGACTACCTGACCCAGATCTACAAGCACACCATGGACACCTTGACCCGCCGCTACGGCGAGTCCTTCATGGCGTCTACCACCGTCGGCTGGGTGCTTACCTGCCCGGCCGTCTGGTCAGACGCTGCCAAGAACACGACCCTGCAGGCGGCCGAAAGGGCCGGCATGGGCTCCAAAGCCGACATCCAGATGATCAGCGAGCCCGAGGCGGCCGCCGTGTATACACTCAAGGCGATCCAGCCGAACCATCTGAACGCCGGTGACAACTTCATCGTATGCGACGCCGGCGGCGGGACCGTAGAGTGAGTCGGCGTCACCGCCATCCACTCAGCTGGCACGCCAAAGCTGACACCTATCGCCAGTTTGATCGCCTACAAGATTGTATCTCTGAAGCCCCTCAGGGTGGAAGAGTCGGCCGTAGGCACGGGCGGACTCTGCGGAAGCGCGTTTCTAAACTACCGGTTTGAGGAACATGTTCGAGCCCGTCTCGGCCACAGCCGCTTCGACGAGATGAAACTGAAAAAGAACAAGACGTGGCAGATGGGGCTGCGGTATTTTGAGGAGTTTGTCAAGCGTAACTTCAACGAGGACGAGTATCAAGAAGTCAATGTCCCGTAGGCTTGTCCCTCCCCTCGGCCGCCGCTCGCGCATTTCAAACTGACTCGGCTTAGTTTCCCCGGGCTACCGGATGACGAAGAGGCTGGTCTGGATTCGGGCTTCCTGGTCATGACGGCGGCACAGATCAAGGAGATATTCGAGCCCGTCGTCAAGGAGGTTTGCGACCTCGTGCAGGGCCAGGTCAATACGGTGCGCAACAAGGGCGGCATCGTCTCGGGGATCGTGCTGGTTGGCGGTTTCGGCCAGAGCGACTACCTCTACCGGCGTCTCAAAACTCACTTCACCAGCGCGGCGCCACCGCCCTACACAGAACGCCCAACGCACGCAAGCGGAAACGCTGTGGCGGAGAGCGGCTCCATCGAGGTGATGCAACCTGTCTACGCCTGGACGGCTGTGGTACGTGGCGCCGTCTTGCGTGGGCTTGAGGGCAACATGGTCATCTCCCGCAAGTCCCGCCACCACTACGGCACGTCCTACGCCACCGTCTACGACGAGGAGAAGCACAGTGTCAGCGAGCGCTACTGGTCCCCACTGTGGGAGCGTTGGATGGTGTCTGATCGGATGCAGTGGCACATTGCCAAGGTGAGTCACAACCTTGTGGGAGGTCATGCCTCCTCCCCCCCTCTTTCTGTCTGCCCCTTTTGCTGACGGGGGCTCGTGATGGACAGGGCGAGGCTATCTCGCCGCAGTCGCCTATCGCGTTCCACTACACGCGAAACTTCCGCCCCGGTCAATCTCTAGTCGTGACGGACGACCTGATTGCCTGCGAAGCCGACGAGCCACCAGCGGCGCACAACCGCGAGCTATCCAACGTCTGCACCCTGACAACGGATCTGAGCGCCGTGCCACGGAGCCTGTTTACCCGGCTGACGACGACGCGGGGCGTCGAATTTGATAACCTGGATTTCACATTGGAGATGATCGTCGACAGTGCCGGGCTGGGCTTCGAATTGAAAGTGGACGGGGTACGATATGGCCGCGTCGAGGCTGAATTCCATTAGATGGTTTCCCAGCAAAAGGGGATGTCTGGCCCAAGCCGTTGGAGAGGGATGGCTAGATACTCAACCCCCGAGTTGATCACATTCCAATGTACCGAGAGCATAACCTCACTACCAATATACCAAGCCAGACGCGTGCGTAGAGCCAAGCGTAACGAGAACCGGGTCTTACTATTCCCGCCGGTGACAAGCAGCCGGAGCAGAGCATATGCACGAGGTGCAGGGAGAACTCCCGATCTCTCCGTCTCCGCCCGCCACCCGATGGGGATGATACGTATACTGACCGGGTGAAAGGGCACCGAAGGGGCGAAGTCGGGGGGCAGACACGTCGAGGCAAGCGCACGCTATGCCGACCCAACCGGCCTCGGCCCCCTCGTAAACTGCATGCGGACCAGAGAAGGCGACCAACCGGCGTTAACGGGCAACGCGGCTCCGACAGGGCGCTGCGCAGCCGGGCGAAATGGGGCTGGCGAAGATCGCCCGACCCGCGGGTGGCCCAGTCGTCTATATAAAGAAAGCACCCCGGGTCAACTCTCCAGCCCGCGCGAGGAGAGGAGGAAAGAGACAGCGTCTTTTTTTTTTTTTTTTTTTCCTCTCTCGGCGGCTGCGGCGGTCCGGGGTCACACGCGAGAGGCCGAAGGAAGTAACGAAAGAACCGTCTTGAGCCAACGGGGATTCGATGGTAGGAATGACACGGACGCCGAGCGAGACGATTGGCTGCGCGAACCGCCCTCATAGCCACGCTGATGGGGGATGGGGGAGGGGGGCTGAGCAAAAAGCACCCGCAACACAAGTCGTAATTTTGCCCCCCCTCGCGCCAGTCCCCGTTCGTCGCCGGGCATGCCGGCCCTGCCAAGTCTTCGAGGGGCGTTCGAGCGGCGGTGGTAAGCGAGAAGAAAGAGAGAGAGAGAGAGAGAGAGAGAGAGAGTCCGAAAAAGGAGAATGGATGGTAGGCAAGGCCGTCGTCACGGCGAAGAAAACCGCCAGCTGAAACGGTGTTCCCCCCGCCAAACCCAATCGTATACACATACGGTTCGTACCTATGTACTCTCTCGGCCAGCTCCGTTTGGGCTGCCGCTGGGTCTGAGCACGACGACGGTGGCGAAGAAGGACGAGGAACCCGAAGAAAGAAAAGAAAAAGGGCCAGGGAGGTATGATTTATACGTCCCTGCGCCATGAGTAGCGTCATTTATGCCGCCTCCCCCCTTCCCTCCCCTGTGCCATTACCACGGATTTCGTCCAGAGAGTTCGGACGACCGAACCTAACCGCATCCCGGCTATGTGTGTGTGTACAAAAGCACCCTCACGAACCGCCGCGACGAGCATCAAATCTGCCCACAATCTGCCCATGCCGGCCGTCTCGTCCCGAACGGCCAGAACAGGCCGCCATCTCTCGCCCCGGACATCTCGCACAAGGCGAGAAAGAAAGAAAAAAAGAAAAATCGTACTGTCCCCGGCCCATCGGCGCGGGTTGTCTCGTGTGCATCGTTCATCCCCAGGGGGGAAATCATGACTCATGAACCCGCCTCCTGCAAAGCCGATGAAAACAAAGGGAGGAGAGAAAATCCCACCGCCTCGGCGCCTGAATAACCACACCGCCCTCAACGACTTTTCGGCCCTGCGCCCAATATTGCCCAAAGCCGACTGCCCAACGTGAGGGGCGAAGGTGAGAGGTGTTGGGGAGGTAAGGCAGACTGGCCAAGCCCAGTATGCCTACCTGAAAATGCACAGAACGCCCAAACCGATCTCATTGGCCTGTCCAAAGAGTGAAGAAGAGCAGGCGAGATCTCATACACCAACCGCGGCATCGCTCAAAAGGAGAGAAGTCCGCCCACCACACAACCAGGGCGACGGCCCGGCCCGTCTACTTATATCCCACCTCCTTTTCGTCGGTGAGCCGGATCTCCACACCACTGCTTTTCCGCGAGCAGCGTCAAATCCCTCCGCCACCTCCCGGGCTCTTCCAGCGCCAGCATCTTTGGACATCCACAGACAGGCCCTCGCTTCGACGGAAGCGGGGGGGGGGGAGAGAGACTTCGAGGACAGAGGGCCCCGTGGACCGGCTACCGACGACGCGAGCTTGGCCCGTCACGCCGCGGGGCCGATTGGTGCCCTCGCCGGCGCGCTCTCCGTTCCTCAGGCGTCTCCCTCACCTCCAGTCTCTGGCCACGCCGATTAGCCTCGCGCTGTTCGGGCGGTATGAAGTCGAACGCATAGGTGCCGGGCGCCGTCGGGCCCTCTTCGTACTGGCGCGCCCACCGGTACACGGTCTTGTCGACGAGCTTGTTCCAGTAAAGGTGCCGCAGGATGTCAAAGTCCGGCCGCATCTGGTCGACCGTGCAGTGGCCCTCGACGATGTGCCTGTGGATGTGTTCCATGCGCTGGCAGAAGTTGCCCCGCCGGTCGCCGTTGGTCTGCGACGCCTTGAACTCGACGTCGTCGCAGAACCAGCACCGGCAACTCTCCGGGAGCCGTCCGCGCAGATGCTCCTCGATGACGTGCTCCACCCAGGGCCAGAGATCATGTCCACGGAAGGACGCATCGCACTGACCCAGCCCTACGAATTCGCAAAACAGCACCAGCGGTTCCTCATCCGGGCTCTGGTCGACCGGCCCATGGGGCGGGCCGTAAGCAATGGGGTCTATTACTGATGGAGGGTCAGAGAAGCAAGTCTCGTGGTCGGAGGCATCGGAGAACCCGCGGCTCGGCGCAATCGACTTCGTCACCGTGCTCCGTGTTCCTTGGGTTCCACGGTAATCGTCAATTGACCCTGGGGGATGGGGGCTAGACATCATGAGCAACTGTATGTCGAGGAGTGACTCGATCCCTTGCAGGTCATCTGGAAGCTGAGACGGAGAGCTGAACCCGAGTGCCATGCGATGGTGGCGTTCTTCGTTATGGCAGTGTTCTGCCAGGAAGCTAGTTAGACCCCAAGGGTCGGCGCCGGATGAAGAGGCCATTGCAGCACCCGGCGAGAGTGCAGGGCGGATGGCGGACCGACTCGACGTTGCGGCCGGCGGTATCTGGGGAGGCCACGCTGCGTCGTGGTAGCAGTGGCCCGGCTAGCAAAGCCTCGACGGCGCACGCGAATGGCGACACGACAAAGACGTTGAGGTCTTCCCGATTGCACGGCGGGCGAGGGTCCCGACGCCAGAAACGGAGCAGCGATTGGGGGAGTGGTGGTGGTGGTGGTGGTGGTGGTGGGAAGCCCCTCTGCCGACGGCCCAGGCGGGGTAAGCCAGGCGGCGGGACGAAGCGCGGGAAGGAAGGGTGGATGAACGGGATGGCTATGCTGGCAATGGGGTTGAAGCCACCACCTGGTCAGGTCAAGACGATGGAACCGACGCCGGGGAGCTGAAGAGGCGAGGATGGAAACAAAAGGGACCGACCCAGGAGACGGGGAAGGGAAAGAAAGGGAAAAGATGCAGATCTGGGGTTTTGAGGGTTTCGAGCAGCCTGTCGGGTCCGGGTCCCGCTGCTTGATATCGGGAGGTGCGATGGATGGCGAGTTTGGTTGGGCAGTTCCCTATGGAATGCATGTCGCTGGACACCCTCACACCCTACCGATCCGCTCGCTCCTGTATCATGGGCCCCTACGTGGGATGGGATGGGATGGGATGGGATGGCCAAGCAACTCATGGGGGAGGGGGGGCCGGTGATGGATCGCACCCACGCGCTCATTCGCCAACCCTCCAATGCCAGCTATTCCAGACCCTGGCCAGCCAAACCCGCCGCGGCGTGCCGGGAAGCAAGACAAGGCGTTAGTGAGTGGTTGCGTCCATCTTCCGCGATGCAAGTCATATACTTAGCGCTCTCGCGTCGACGACAATAACCTCCCTCCCCGGCCCCCCCCCCCCCCCCCCCCCGGCTGGCGCAGTTCGCGTGGAACACGCCGTCATCATCTGCCCTCCGGCACGATGCCCGTCGTGGCGTTGTGTTGCCCAAACGGGCGTTCTCGCCTGCACCCCGAGCGGTCGCGGGTGGCCTCGACGAGCATCGAGGGTGGGCAACCCAGGACCGACTGTGTGGACAATCTAGGACCTCACATGGTCGGATTACCCTGCAGCGGCCGGCCGGCAAGCCCTACGGCCCAATGACAGCTCGCCGACCTTCAGGATATGCACGATGCTGGACGCCGGGACACCTGGCCCGACATCCCAGGCTTACTCACATTCTATCCAGTTCCCACGCCGCGCTTGGCCCACATGCCCCGGCTGGACACGCAATGCGCCGCGAGAGGGACGAGGGCCAGCAACAATCGGGGTGCCGTCCTCGAGACCCTGCTCCCATACCCAGACCTGTGGGCCGGTGACAGGGGAGACAGGGGAGCCCTCGCCCCGTCTATCAAGACTTGCATGCGCAGACGGGACGACGAAGCCCCGTCCTACGCAACGGAGCACCGGATGCTCCTTATGATGTCTCTTTTTTTTTTTCTCTGCATGCGGCGGAGGGCCAAGGTAAGCGGAGCGCCCATGGTTGGAGAGAAGTAGCTGCAGCATCCTGCGGCCGCTTTACAGACCAACCACACGCGCGTACAGAGAAAGAGTAGCACAGAGCCTCATTTTTCAAGGTTTTCCCGCCCCCCCTCTCCCTTCCCTCCCCTCTTCGTGGTTGCGGCTTAGAGTGTCGTTCGTTCTCCCACCGTAGCGCCACGCCTTGGGCGGCAGCTCAGGACATGCTGACGTCGACAAGCGAGACGGCAGCAACCCTGACCCCGGGCGTTACATCCCCAGACCACCAGGGCGCTCGGCTCGGCTCGGCTCGATTCTCGGTCAAGGAGTGTCGACAAACGATACCGACTGGGGGAGCGGGGGCAATTCTTCTTTACATAACCCAGACGCCGCAGACCAGGAGTGTGCTGCAGCCCAGCCCATTGCCTCGGTCAAACCAAGCTGCTATATCGTCTCCGGTCTTTTTATTCGGGGCGGAGGAGGACCCGCGACTTCGCGATTACGTTTCGGAGTTGTGCGTGCCCGCCACGTTCGTCTCCGAACTTGATAATGCTGGGGAACGTCACGCAACATACGTCGCGCCCCGCGAGGTTGTCTTCGTCCTCACCGCCGATATCTTCCATCTCGGACGGGTCGAACATGGTCCTTTGGTGGGGCAGGATCTGTGGCATCGTTACCTTGAAGACGGCCTTTTGCACCGACAGTAGTCGGGCCAAAGCCACGGCGGCAGTAGCAAGCGTGCGGAGGGCCTGGTCCCGCGCGTCCGTCGCACAAACGTCGGTGATGGCGTCGAACAGCCGGTTGACCCTCGCGATGGCGCCCTCGACCGCCGCATCCGTCTCGGCCTGGAGTTTGTGGACCGAGTCCCTCCTGATCATGTTCAAAGTGGTTGCGCGCCATTGGTTGGCAGCCTCGTCGGAACCTGGCACGGAAATGAGCCTGGCCCCATTGCCAAGTGACTGGTTGGGAGGGACTTACTCAGAGACGAAAGATATCTCTCCATTTCCATCAACTGCCGTGCTTTTTCTTCGGGTAAGCCTACAAAGTAGACACTGAAGATGGATTCTACCATAATATGAGCGGCGATGGATTGAAGGAGATGCACCTTGGCCGCTGAGGCCAAGTCCCGGTACATGGGAACCAGCTCTGATATTTCACTTTTGATGGCTTCGCTGGCGGCAGGCACGTCTGTCTCGTCTGTTAGCACCGCGTGCCCAATAGGGAATATATACATATATATACGCAATCGCCTACCCAGTTTGGCTTTTCTGAAGTGCATAATGACCCAGTTTTGCAAGCCATTGGCCAGTTTCGACATGTCATCACCAAACTGGTCATCGCTCGTCTGCTCGTAGGTCCTCGTATTGGTGCTGACCTGTTCCTTGAGCCCGCGGTTTAGCGAGTGCAAGCGGCGGATGTCGTCGTCCCTTTCCCGCAGCTCGCGCTTGAGTATCTCCCAGCCCTCCTTGAGCTCCTGCCGCTCGCCGTCGCGCACATCCACCTCGGCCCGCAGCAGCCGCAGCTCGGTGTCGGTCCGCAGGAACTGCTGGTTCAGGCTGGAGTGCTTGGCTTGCCAGAAGGCGGCCGTCTCGCTCTCGTTCTGCGAGAGCACCTCGACCTGGCGCGCGAACTCGGCCTCGAGCGCGACCAGCTCCCGCTGCAGCTCGGCAACCTTGTCGTCCCTGTCCCGGAGCAGCTGGTGCTGCTGGCCCTCGCGGTCCCGGGCCGCGTGGTCTTTGCTCATGCTGCTGGCGATGCTGGCGCGGTCCGAGTCGAAGTGGGCGCGGCCAGCGGCGCCCTCGGCCTCGGCGCTGGGGGACGGCGTCGAGGCCCCCAGCTGGACGCGCGGCGGCGGCGCGATCACGCCACCGCTGCTGCTACTGCTGCCGCCGCCGCTGCCGCCGCTATTGTTCTTGTTGTTGTTGCTGTGCGAGGAGCGGAGGGCCTGCGACGCGGACCCGCCGCCACCTCGGCGCTTGTCGGAAGTGCCCATGTCTTTCGGGCTGCTATGTCACGGTGGATGCGGTTCGATGGGCTTGCTTGCCGGGGCCGAGATTCGGTAACTTGCGGACGGGGCAGGGGCCGACAGCTTGGGTGTGGGCGTCTTGTCGGGTCCGGAGATGTCGCGACTACATGGTCATCCAAGCCGCAAAGAAACGGCGGTGTTCCTAGTGACCACGAGGGGTTCGTGGCGGTTGCCTGGTCTGAACAGTTTCCAATGGTGATATGCTGGCGGGCGCCTCCGCTCTTGCGGCTTCGCGCATATTTGGCAGTACCGTACCATGATCCTGGTTGCCGACCCACCAGCCCTACTTAGTCAGACGTACAAGTAGGATGTATACGTGACACAAATGGGCGCTCGGCACGCCAGCTTGTAGCATGCACGTCTGCGCGCGTCGTTTTGGCAGGCGGGCCGTTGGGTTCGTACTCGGTACGACTAGGCGCAGAGCACGGGCCAGCAACCCCATGGCATCCATCCATGGAAGACGGGCGCTTTCCTATTCCGCCACACGAACTTGCCTGCCTAGCGCAGACGGCGAACGCATGCCCGGAAGACCGATAGGGCTGACTCGAGCAGTACTTGAGTAGGTCTCCAATCGGTCCGATCCCGCATGCAAGCTACTGTAGATACCCCGGGGGCGCCCGGGGCTGAGGATGGGCATCGCGCACCCATCACAACGCCTGCCTGGGGCTTATGCGTATACATGTTCCGACAGGCTCGGGCTGGTCCTCGACCCCGTGCAGGCTGGGCGACGGCAATAGGAGCCGGCCAGCGGCGCGCTCGTTGTCGGCGCAAGCTTTCCCCGCAGCGAGTAAAAAGAAGGGGGCGTTGGTCCATGGTATGCAGTAAGATACTTTGGCAGAGGCGCTAACCCAGTTGGCGGGCGTGGGAAGCGGCCGTCCGCGACGCACTATATTTCCATGTCGATCTCGGCCTCGACCTCGTATGCCTGGTCGCCGTCTTCTTGTGCCTTGGCGCCCATGCGGCAGATGGCAATCTTTTCCGGGGTTACGTCCCGCATGAAGACGAAGTCGTCGTAGCGGTCCAACGCCCCCCTTGCATCGACCGTCAGCCTCTCCCGCCGCTTCCCGCCACGGCCCGCCTTGACGTAGAGCGTGTTGAGAATGGTCGCATGCAGCAGCAGGGGCCGGTTCTCGTCCAACATGAGACCGGCCGCCTGGAAGGCCGCCTTGATCTGCTCGCAGAACCGCAGCAGGGTGCCATCCTCGTCCACGGGCGCGCTGTAGAGCACCGAGGCCCGCGCCGCCGGCTGCATCGAGTGCAGGCCCCGGAGCGTGATGGACAAGGCGCCCGGCGCACCCGCTTCGCCGGCGCCGGGGTTCGCCGGCGCCGTCGGCCGGGCGCTTTGGAGCATCTGTCGCGGCGCCAGCGTCTTCAACAGCTCGACCGCCTTGTCGAGGCCCTCGTTCCGGGGGAAACTCATGACGCCGAGCGTCAAATGCAGCGTACCGAGGGGCCGGATGGACTCGGCCGGAAAGCCATAGCTGTCCGGGCTGGTCACGTCGGCAGTGAAGGAGGAGAGGTTGGAGGCGAGCTGGGGCCTTGAGAGCTTGGTGACCAATGGGATACACAGGAAATGAGTTGGTGATGGTCTGGGTGGCATTTTGGGGACAGTTGGTCCGTGGGCAGCAAATCCCACCCCAGAAGAGAGACAATAGAGGCGAGGGCGGTTGGGACCCCCGAATGCAGATAGAGATTACGGAGCAAAAGGAGGACGAGAAAACGGGCAATAATGGTCCTGAGGCACGAGACTTGTTGTTAGCTAGCCGCCGATTCCATATTAATTACTTAATGCTGGTGGAGGGCAGAGGGGACTTCAGGTACCTACAGAGGTGAGAGGGTCAGCAAGTAGCCCGTTGGGATGCACCTACTTTACATCCACATCCACCATAGCAAGTACTGTGTATGTTGCTTATGTAAGCAGATCCTCCCTGTTTGCCCCTAGCGATCAACGGGCCCCACGTTCGGGCTGATTCAATGAATGCCATGTGCACTTTAGGAATACCCAGTCCCATATTGCAGTGACCAAAAATGGCAATGACTCCAAGAGACCCTAACAAGAGCATTGACTGAGGCTCCTGAGGTTCCCAACCGGAGGCATACTCGTTGTCTGGTGTCAGCCACCCCGTATTCTTTGTGTGTGGCACTTTATTTGTGGCTCAACTGATGCCAATGGGGGGCAGGTCCATCTTCTTGTCATCCAGGCAGGGCAGTGATCTTCACCTCATCCGCCCGGGGGGGAGGGGTGGCAGACGATCTTCCCATCCAGCCTGCCTGCAATGCACCTGTGGGCACTCACCTCCCTCACAGCTTGCGCTGCCCCTCTGCCCCTTGGTGACGCAAATGCACCGGCACCAGCACCAGCCAGCACACCCACCTGCTCCTCCGACACGGAAGCTCTGATTTCTGCAAGCAACTCCCCCCCCCCCCCTCTCTGTGACCAGCTGTGCGAGGCGGCAGGACCAACCTAGGCCTACGTCACCAACGCATGCCTGCTCGGGATGACGTAGACTGCGGGTGAAGAGGCATGCCGTCACAGGCTGGCTGGGACACAGCTTGCGCTTGCACACGAGCAGCTTCGTGCATGTCTGCGCTCGCTCGCCGCGTCATGGCCCGGCGGCCACCTGTGTGTAAGGCTGGCTGATCTTGGAGTGCCCTTACTAGTGCCCGTACCCGTAGGTCCGAAGCTGCTGCGAGTGTATTAAATTCAATATCGCAAGCTGTTCCAATGCATATGACATTCTCTGGGCCCTGGTGGGAATGCGTGCATGCTGTCATCAAATACTCTCTATATTTAAGGGCTGCGAGAGCCCCCTCCCCTGCCCGGACTCTCGACGACAGGCATGTGCTCCGGGGTGTTTTCGCTGTGCTACCACTGCTCCAGTCTCACCAGAAAACAAAGCGCGTGGTCTATGAGACGACGACAGCGACGATGGCCGAAAGAGGCGGCCTGCCTGCTCGTGGGTATTGCCAAATGCCACCCTCCTAACGACAAAAACAGCCTACCAGACTGTCCCCCCTGGACCGCCGTCTCTGCCTGTCGACATCCCGTGAGCGTCCATCCGCCGGAGACCGAGGGGGCTGCTACACAGCCGCAGCCCGCAGACCAGGCCAGCCCCGAAAAACAGGTGCGGTGGACTGAGAAGCATAGTCGGGTTGCCGTGAGCGAGAAAGAAAATCCTCAACAAGTGCTGGTTTAGGTTGAGCTAGTGTTAAAGAAATTCTTGAGAATTGTCTCGACCTCGCTGTACTCGGTCTTGACCGTCTTCAGCGTGTCGGTGATGCGCTCGAGACAGAGCTTCTCATCCTTCTCTGGTGTGCCGTCCTCATTTTCCTTCTTTCCGTACCGCTGGATCTTCTCACAGCTGTCTTTGACCTTATTCAAGCCCAGAGTGGCCGAAGAGCCTTTCAGAAAGTGGCCAAGCCTGGACAGCTCCTCGAGGTCCTTGGCCTCCCTGGTAACGAGACGGCAATGGTCAGTAATGCATGCACGGTGCTGCCATCTGAACCGAGGGCGCAGGCGAGAAAGAAAGCGGGAACGGAGGCGTAACACGTTGGCGACGGGCGACGGGCGACAGGCAACGGCAACGGCGACAGTGACAGTGACAGTGGCGGCCGCAGGGCACAGCGTGTATGTGTTTGTGTGCGTATGTGTGTGCATGTGTGCGCGCGCGTGTGTGCGCACAAGGAGGCAGAGGGGAATGGGGACCCTGGCGTTGTCGCCGTATGGGCGGGACTCACAGGGCCTGATCCATCTTCTCAAAGGTGTCCTCCGCCTGCTCGAAAAAACCAAAGACAATAGACTGGCTGAACTCGCGGTCATCCTCACTGTCATCCATCTCCAGGATCTGGCCAAAAGTGACCGTGTCGACAGCATCCCCCAAGTCGGGGAGGTTGGAGTCTCCGTCGTGCTGCGGCGTTGAGAGCTACGTCAGTACCCATGCACACACACACACTTGTCTCCCGGACCGGGCCAGCTAGTCCGGCGTATGAGACTCACGTTGTCGGCGGAAGCCATGGCGCTCAGGGTAAGGGCGGGTATGCGCAGCAGAGGCTGACCGGCTGGTAGGGGGGGGGGGGGAGGGGTGGGAAGGGAAGGGAAGGCGAGGTGCGCGATGTCGCGATGCAACTCGAGTCAGGAATGGGCTCCGGAGGAGAGAGCGCGGGGAGTCAGGCAGGGTGGCAGGTGAACCAGACCTGCGGCGCAAGAGGAAGAGGCGGGATGGTTTCGGCTTAGAGGGGCACGAGTATTCCCAAATGGAAAAAAATAAGCGTCGGAGTAGTACGTTTGGAGGCAGGGAGGCCGGCTTAGGTTGAAAAAGTGATACTCCCCAAGGCTGGCGACCAGTGATATGGGCGTGGGTGACGAGGCAAAAGACGCTGGGGTGGGGCAGGCTGAAGGTGTGCGAGCGATGGATGGGATTGGGATGCCCGACGGGTGGGTTAAACAGCAGATAAGTATCCGTAAAATAGGTAGGTAGGTAGGTAAGTAGGTAGGTTTTTATTTAGCAGGCTAAGTACATAGGTAGGTAGTCAGTTGCTTTCGTCGGTAGCAGCAGCAGCAGTAGCAGCAGCAGCAGCAGCGTCTGGCCGGGTGAGAAGTACTAATGGGGAGAGGGGGGGAGTGTCGTTGGAGGAGGCTTTAGGAGGTGGTAGCCCGTCTCTACAGGGCTTCCTGGAGGGTATCCCGTGGTGGTGCGCTTACGCAGGCGGCCTGGCGGCACTGGCGGGGAGGGAGAGTTTGTAGGCTCTCTCTGCCTCTCTCCTCCTCTCTCTCTCTCTCTCTCCCGCTCTCTTTCTCGAGCTCTCTACCCATACCTCCTCTAGTAGCTCGTACCTATCTCGTGCCGTGGGATGGGATGGGATGGGGCAGTGTGTGTGTGTGTGTGTCCTGTAGGCCAAAGTACACTTTCGTCTGCCATTCTGTACCGGGTCCCATCCCATCATCCTTGGATCCCATGAGAGCCCCCCCCCCCCCCCCCCCCCCCCCGGTGGCGGCCAGGTAGCCCGTACCTTGGGACAAGCAAAGTATGGGACGGGATCCCACAGGTAGATGCGCAAAGGAACCCCCGTAAGCATTGCCCGCTCTGCCCGCCCATCGGAGCTGGAGAGGGGAGGGATGTGAGGGGGGATGCCGGGTCTGCAGCGGTCCCGGGAAACGATGAATGCTGGCTGGTTTCGGGCCATGAACTGGGATGTTAGGTCGAGGTAGGACACCTGCTGGACCGAGTTGAGAGGGGTGAACGGAGCCAGACCGGTCCCTATCTACGAGTAGGCATCTTGGGATAAGGTGACAATGGATCGTGCGCTTGCCCGGCGAGGCGGCAAGATGACTGTCTTTCGCTAATAACGCCCGCCCACTGTCCCGCTCTGCCATGGTGAAATTGATGTTGCCGGACACCAGCCGGCCGCGGGGATGCCCTCGTTTCGTGCCCACCCCCCCCTGGCGCGCAGCGGGGTCGCTCTGGACAGTACCCTGATTCTCCGTCTCATCGACTACGTTATTGACACCACCAACTCACGCGACCTGCCGTTTGCATAACTTCTACTTACTACCTCTGGAGGAGCGAGTCCGTCTTATGCAGCGAGGTGGTGCATCGCTCTCTACTCCCAAAAGACAGCCCGTGGTGGAAATGCATCTCGCACAGAGTGACTTGACTCCCGTCTGTACCCATCGCCTGGGCTACCTTCCATGCCTCTATGTAGGTACATCGGGGATACGCTAAGCAGTCGGACCTTACCGCCGTCGTGGCCCGGGTATATATATATACCTACATGTAATGTAAGAAGTACCTACCGAGGTAGGTAGAACGTACCTACCTAAATCGTCTCCGTGTCCTCACCTCGGCTCGGTTCATCCATCCTCAGTGCCTCTGGGAGGAGGTGTCATCGGGCTGACTGGTCCCGTGTCTCCATCTCACGAGGGGTTTCAAAAATCAAAGAACAAAAAAAAAAAAAGGATCAACCATGGAGGGGGGAGGGGGGAGGGGGGAAGGGTGCTGTGGGGTCGCTTCTCTGACCCCCTGCCACTCAAAACTGAGGCCGAGCCGGAAGAGGTCTTCAGGTCAAGTGGGAAGACCCACGCCGGCTGCACCCGGTTTGCTCTCGTCAGTGTCCATCAGACCTCGCTGTCTCAGTCACCGCGTTGGGCCGCCCCCGGAGGAAACGCCAGGGCTCGTTGTCACCACGGCACCGGCCCATCGTGGGCTGCTGAGGTGAATGAATACCGACGGGCCTGGCTGCCTGTGCTGGCAAGAGGCCGGGAGTTCGCCGTGCTCGCCTCATCTTCCACCACCGCTCCACCGCCCAGGTTCGACAACGGGCGCTCACGCTGTCTTCCGGCGTCGGTCTCCTCGGCTTGTACTAGTGAGTCGGCACTTGACCCTCTCGGTCAGCATCATCATTATCGTCATGGCCGCTCGCCTTCCAATCTCGGTGGCACGATCCAGGCCAGCGTACTCGGGCCCCTGGATCACCGTGGTGGCCACGGCAGGCCAGCAAAGCCTGCCATGATGCCATGCTCAAGCTCCCCACGAGCACCGACGTTGGACACCAGAACCCGGCAAGCTTCGAGTGATCGGCATTCTTCCGCATTCTGCCTCATTCGCGCCTGGCTGCATCACTGTTTTGTGCCGACAATCACGTACCGCACAGACCGGCAGGGGGGTCGGCAACGTTGGATAGTTGTGGTGATGATGCTGGCGTTCTCGGGGAGATGGATCACCACATCTGCCGGCCAGCATGATTTGGCACGGTATGGACAAGGCTGCCCCAGCGCACCATGCCGGGAGCTTCGCCCGTTTTAATGCGCGACACTACAGAGCAGCATTCCAGGCGGGCATCGTGCCGCATCACCCAGCGGCCTTATAAGCGGCGCCGTACGACGGTGGAAACGCACTCGCCCCATGGCCGATGGAGGGGTTGTGGTGGTGGCGGCGGCAGCGGCAGCGGCTAGATAGATGTAATGCGCGTGTATGAGCACTCCCAATCCATCTGTACGAAGCCGCTGTGGAGGCCCACGATGATGGCACACACTATCACGACAGGGCGGGAGGGCCTCGGGCGACAGGCAGGCTGGTGCCCACGAGCCTTTCGGGGGCCGGATGCAGGGTCCTCGCCAGGCGGGAGGCTGGGAGTTCTCCCTGAACTTCCGAGGGCTGGGGACCCATGCGGGCCATAGAGGTGGTTACTGTAGTAGCGGTCGTTGGTGGTGGACATGGCATGCATGCGAGCCTGCGAGCCTGCCCGAGGGGTGGAGCGTCGCGAACCGCCTTACAGCTAAGTACCTACCTAACCTGTGTCCACGGAAATGGGGTCGTTACCTAGCATTCACCCGGTTTACCTCTGGACGGCGCCCCGAGCAAGAAAAAACGGCCGGACGGCCGTCCGCGAAAGCCCGCCCGACAGACGGCCCGTACGGTCTTTTCTTGCTGCATTCAACTGCTGCTGCTGCTGCTGCTCGGCGGCGCGGCCGCTCACGGCCGCTCTTGCCTGCCATTCAGCAGACTTCTTCTCGAAGGCCCAGATACCCGAAGCTTCAATCTGGATGGGATCTCCAGTGGGGTTCAGCACCCTACGCCACGACGTCATACCGCTTGGGCAGCCATCGTCATAGGTTGCACCACCCGAACCACTCGTTCCGCCGCCTGCGCCGAGCTTCAGGGGTCCAGCGCGTATAGTATGTACGATGGACACACACACACACTGGAGCACCGGGCAAGTGCCTTCAATCACAGACACTCCCCTCCCTGCCGAGCTGCCTGCTCCCCCAATCTGTTCCTCTCTCTCTCTCCCTCCCTTTCTCTCCCTCTCTGGCGCTCTTCTCCCCCCCTTTTTGGATTGGATTTGCTGTGTGTTTGGATCGGCATGCCCACCGGCACCGTCAGCAAAGGCGTCCCGCCTCGCCAACTCCCTCCTAGCTGCTCCGTCGCGCGCACACGTGTACGACTATACCGACGTCGCGCCCTCGGTGCGACGCAGCCTCGCCGGCCCCGAGTCTAGACCGTACTGTGGAATCCCTTCTCGGACGGAAACAGGGAAGATGTGCATTTGGGCGCGAGTCATGGGATGGGCACCCTCACCCGCGCGCAGCCCCCCCGGGACGTGCAGTCAGCGCAGTGCCCTCGGGCTGCCCTACCGCCGTAGCGCTGTCTTTCGGCCGCCATTTTTCTGCCGGCCTTCCGGCGGCGTCTTTGGCGTCCTTGTCCCACAGCGCAGCTAAGTAGTAGAGCACCTTCAGGGGGAGGGGATGCTACATACCATGTCCGACCCAGAGCCTGAGCTTTTCGACCGCCCTGCCCGCCCTGCCCCTGCCGTCCTCCGAACACCGAACTGTGTGGGCTCGGCGTATGCCCCCCCTCGCGCCCCAGAC